>CM068369.1:539089862-541489862 GCA_034769895.1 Magicicada septendecula
CTTAACTGATCTTCACCAAAATCGAAAGTCCTTGAAACCTCTACAATTCAGGGACGTATGCAAAAAATTATTTGATTCTGTTCGAATTTGCGGCTGTTATCGTTTGCCATAGAAAATACGCTTGATAAAAAAACGTTGCAGGTAAACTACCACTTTCCCTTAACCGATCTTCACCAAAAACAATAGGTCTTGAGTACTCTACAAATCAGGGCTGTATGCACAACATTATTTGATTCTGTTTGAATTTGCGGCTGTTATCGTTTGCCATAGAAAATACCCTTGTTAAAAAAAACGTTGCAGGTAAACTACCCCTTTCCCTTAACCGATCTTCACCAAAAACAATAGGTCTTGAGAACTCTACAATTTAGGGCTGTATGCAAATAATCTTTTGATTCTGTTTGAATTTGCGGCTGTTATCTTTTGCCATAGGAAATACCCTTGTTAAAACATAAAACGTTACAGGTAAACTACCCCTTTCCCTTAACCGATCTTCACCAAAAACAATAGGTCTTGAGAACTCTACAATTTAGGGCTGTATGCGAAACATTATTTGATTCTGTTTGAATTTGCGGCTGTTATTGTTTGCCAAAAAAAAAATTTCCCTTGATAAAAAAAAAACCGTTGCAGGTAAACTACCCCTTTCCCTCAACCAATCTTCACCAAAAACAATAGGCTGTGAGTACTCTACAAATCAGGGCTGTATGCAAAAAATTATTTGATTCTGTTTGAATTTGCGGCAGTTATCGTTTGCCATAGAAAAAAAAATCTACACACAGACAGACACACACACACACAGACACTTTTCGGAAAACGACTTTTTTCATGTTTTGAGTGTAGTACAATCAGAATCTGCAATAATCTCGAACACGATTTTTTTTTGCCATCACCATACTTCCATTCCTTAAGGAATATGGAAGTAAAATAATGACAAAAAATTTGTAAATAAATTTATAGTGAAATTAATTGTGTCTATGTTGTAAAGTGTGCTTTATGTAAACAATGTGTATGTAGTAGAAATTGGTTTAATAATAATAATAATATTTTGGCGCGACTAAATAAATAATGTGAGTTTGTAATAAATGAACTATAATTGTTTTGGAGTAAAGTAATTAAAATAACTTATGTTTTCAATAACTGATTGAATTAAAGAATTTGAGATTAATTAATTAATTAATGTATAGATAAATTTTGATAATGAATTTAAATGATTTTAGGAGATTTGAACTTGATAATAAATAGTAAATGAATAAATATAAAATGTATTTAGTTGTGGAGTCATATGATTGTTATAATGTTTCAGAAGGTACATATGATTGTACATGATCTGGTGGTGATAAATGTTTATAATTTTGTGTCAATAACAGGAATCATGTGTTTTGTGTCATGTAATGTAAGTATGAATTTTATAATACAAGTAAATAAAGTAAAAGGTTTACATGTGTTTAAAGGGTTTTAAATTAAATAATGAAATTAATTTGAGGTAGTTATAAATTTTCTAGTGTAATTTTCAATGGTTAACTTAATGTAAAATGTTGTAAAAGTTAGAGTTTGGGTGACAATAATTATTTCAATAAGGCATTTGAATCAGTCAGAGTTAACTTTAATGGGTGTTAGAGAAAATAAGAATTTTGGAATATAGGTAACACAGAAACAGGGTAATAGTAGGGACACAGTGGAGAGAGTGATTATATGTAGAGTAATGGGAGTAATGTAATTGGAGAGTAAATAGATAATGGTGAAATTTTGTAAAGAGGGTGGTGTGGTAAGGAGTCCTTAACGACAGGCGTTATGGCGGGAGGGAATAGGTTTAAATGGGGTTTGGCGGAGTTACCTGGGAAAGGGCCAGGAACTAATAAGGTAATGAGTATACGGGAGGGAACACACATCCTAGGTACAAAGAGGGTAATAGGTATTTTGTTAAAAGAGTAGAATGAGTCATGGTGAGTTAGAGTTAGAGAAGTTAATGGAAGTAAATATTTTTGAGAGATTTGTGTCATACTATACAAATCTGTTAATGGTGGGTAGAGTTAAGAAGGGGGTAAGGTTATATTTAAATACCCAATTTAATAAAGCGAATCATTATGAGTAACTGAGAATCACCCAAACCAAAAATGATGAAAATGTTAATTAGAAAATCATAGTTAAAAAGTAATAATAAATGAAACAAGTAAAAGATTTAATAGAATTTGAAAATAAAATTAAAGCTGTAAGGTGTGTAATTTCTGATCAAACTTAAATGTGAATTGTTTATTTTAAGGTAACAACAACAATGTTAGTTATGAGTGTACTATATTTTATTATATTGTTTGTTAGGGTGTAGGAATTTTGAACTAAATAATAAAATAACCAAACATATAAGAGTTTACCATCCGAGAATTGTAGTAACGGTATACGCGTAAACCTTACATGTCTTTTAGTAGTTTCCCCAAATTTCGGGCGGTCACGGCTTCACCGAACCCTGACCGTGGATTTATAATGTAAATATATTCCAAATTGGTGAACTTAGAAATTAACAGGGGGTAACTCAGGGGAACCTACATAACTATGGAACAGCGGCTATCATCGAAGGTGGTGATAGTGCCGTTTTAAGGGTGTGTGAATCATATTTAGTAGTATTACTGGTGTCCTCGGACATCAGTAATGCCGAATTTTTTCATAACGCTGAACCAAGAATGGTATAGGCAGCGTCTATACCCTATATAAACTTCAGTTCTTGGGGATGCAAATGGGCGCTACAGTCCACCAGCAGGAAACAATAGTGTGTGTGGAAAAGGAGCTGGCCGTTACAAGCCAGGGGAACAGATAACGCATCTGTGCATAAGGCAAACGCTTGATCTGGTTTATCCGGCGGGTGGTTACCTAATTGTAACTGGGTAAAGGGGGGAATTAGGAAAACGATGTAGTAGGAGTGGTAACTGAGAAATCAGTGAGAGAGTGACGATATCTGTAAACAGAGGGACATTCAATTTCACTTACTCTAAAGAGAGAGTTGGTGGTTGGTGACCCAGTTCCTGTTCAGTAACAGTTGGTATAACTATGATTCGATGATTAGTGATGTATTTCACTCATGAGAACAAACGATTTTAAGTGTTAGGGTCAGTTATATTGATGTTAATCTAGAAGAACATTTATGATGATAACTATATAATTTTATGTATTTGTGTTAATTGTATGCGGTATGTCTAGGGTAAGGTCATTCACCTGACCCAGAGAGATCAGCTGATGACTGGTATGTACTGTACAATGGTCAATGTAACCAATTCATATGTTCTTGTAACAATCAATGTAAGTTTAATTTATATTTTATTTTATAATTTTCTTCCTATTGTCAGAATACATGTTTAATAAAACATTATTACATTTTATTACATTATTATTTAATTATAAAAAAAAAAGAAAAAAAACATTATTTTTTGCTTGAAGTACAGATTGTGTTTTTATGTCCAGGATATATTGCTGATTATATGTTAATGTATTAACTGAATTATATTGTTCATAGTATATGTGTTGTAAACAAATATTATGATAAGGGAATTTATGATTTCATAAGGTATTCAATTTATTTCATTTATTATGATTGTTAGTAGCTAATTAAGAAGAGTTGTGAATTCATTTTAGAGATTTTGAAATTTTGAGAGTAAATGGAAGGAGATGATGAAATTAATGGTAATATGAATCGTTGATATTGGACTTAGATTAAATTTTTTGAACAGAATTTAAATGATTTAATCTGATTTGTTTGATTTATTTTTGAGTATGTGTACGCACCCAGTACTTGCTAAAAGCAACCCAGTATGCATGTAAGGGGGAACATATCGGTTGAGGATCTGGTATGGTATAAGGCCAGTCTTCGATTTTTTTGGTGGAATGATAGAAGGTTAGGGGTACTATGGTGAGTATCTGTCCGATTTTATGGTGTTGGGATCTCGCACAGAGAAGTCCAGTAATCTCGTTCAGGTGCAGCCATAGTCGCCGAGCTAGGGGGGTAGTTTACCCATGACGTGTTTAGAAATTAATGGGGGGGGGGGTTGTTGGCACCATATAACCTAAACTCTTAGGTTAGGCAATGAGAGTTTTTATGCTCTTGGGCATAAAACCTCTCATTGGGGGGGGGGGGTATTGTAATGTGTCAAAAAAGGGGTTTATTATTTTTTATTAAATTTATTCTGTATCATCATTGCAAGTCCCATGTAAAAAGGTAGTATTCAAACAGTGAACTGTAACGTAACTTTTTGGGCGGAGTGTAGTTGGAGAATGCGATACTTGTTTGTAAACTGAATGTTTGTCACGTATGATACACGCATACACTCGTAAGGGCGCAGCTTCTACGCATAACCGACGCTACGAAAATGGTGAGGCATAAAGATTTTCTCGCCACGAACTCTGGAGACGGAGGAAATCAACTAGAGGCTCCACCCACCTAAGCCTCTTATATCGTCACCGTTTAACAACACTAGCCCATGTGGCCCATAGACAATCCAGACTTATTGTAAGACGACGAAAAACTCGTAGCTTGAAGGCAGTGCATTCCTGTTCATTAACAAAGTGTAGTGGGGAGTTAGGTTGGCACTCGCCGCTCAGCCGTAATCACGGCCGGGTGAACAAATAGGCTCGTCAGCCTAAAACTGCAGTTTATAATTTTAAAGTTTTAAAATATGGTAAATAGTGACTAAATTGCAACCAAAAAATGATAAAATAACATTAAATTGAAACGTCAAAGTGACTTTAGTGAACTAGTGAGAACTCAATCTGGACGAACTAAAACACGGAGTGCGAGGTGATCTGCAGGAATGCCACCAGTCAAGTAACCGAATATAAATAAATCAAATATGAAAATTTCTAATAAAAGCGCTTAAAATTAAGAAAGGGAACTTAAATCAGGTATGAGTGTGAGAGTGAGCAAGCTGGGTTGCTTTAAAATTTCAGTAGCGTTACTATAGCTTAAGTTGTTCTTTTGGTTTGTTCTTTTAATATGTATTTTCTTCAACAAAGGAGACAATAACCAATACTTGGTATTTTCAAAACTAAATATTTGCTAGAATGTTTAACATCTGAGATTATCTAAAAGATGCGATGAATGGTGAAAGCATTACAAATAGAAAAGTAAATTTAAGAAAAAAAAGAGTATTAATAAAATGGATTAGTAGCGTAACCATGTGTTAAGTCAATTATTACGCCAAATTAACATCACCTATCCCGTATGGAAAATTTCGCCTAACGAACCTGGTAAATAAGTGAAAGTGTTTAAAGGTCTCCATATCTGCCCTTTAAAGATATTGGTGGTGACCTATAAATAATTTGGAATCTTCTGTGCTTGGTAAGTTAGGGTGGCATGTAAGTGTGATGCGTACATAAAAGGATAGTTTGAGGTAAGTAGAAGTAACGTGGCGGAGATTGGTAAGTTAAAAGAATAGAATGTAACAAATGGTGTAACCTATTTTACTAACTCAATTTCACCTCGACAGCGATGGGCAAAAAGCAGCTGTATTCGTACAACAATAATTTCTCACGTATATGATGTAACTGGCTTGAAAAAACATCAAGATGTAACTGCCGATTTAGAAAAAAGTAAAATAACTATATCAAACAACCAAGTAAAAGCTTTTAAAAATTGTATAAATCAAAACATGAAGCCCTTCAGACATAATGAAATAGACCATGATTATTTGTATAATATAGCAACAGGTAAAGCAACGTCAGATGCTGTAGCCAATTTTCTTTTGAATGTTGAAACAATTGGTAACAATTTGAGAGAAACTTTCATTAACGAGTGTGCTCAATCAGTAACTCGATTTGAAGAACCAATCAAGCAAAATAAAGTATTTAATTTTGTATCGGCAAACGCTAAAAAGAAAATGGTTGTAAACAATAAAGTGCTGGAAGTAAGACTTCAAAGAGACCTTTTCGGGCGTTTACTTGCCATATCATTGACAGAAAATACTGATATCCAAAAAATTCTTACTTATCCTATTACACCTGTATCCATAGCAATGTCTCAAATGGACGGTACCATTTGTAAAACAAAAAAAATCAGTACTTGTTGAATGTTTAAGAATTAATGACGGTACTATACCTTCATATAGTGACATTGAAATAATTGACGGGTTTTACATTTTACATTGCTTTATAGATGTACCTCAAACATTCGGTAACATAGCTAAAGCAGTTTAAAAAAAAATAACTAACACGAGAGCCAAAGAAATTCATTTGATTTTTGATCAATGTTTTCAACCGTCAATAAAAGATTATGAAAGATCCACGAGAGGAAACAAAGAAGCCGATCATGATTTCTTTATATCAGGTCCCAATCAAAAGCGACCAGTAGAATTCGCAAAGGAGCTGCTTAACAATAAATTCAAAGTGGCTTTGGTTCGTTTCTTCATATTGCACTGGTCTGATAAAGAAGTAGCGCCCTTCATTCAAAATAAAACAATTTTTGTTAATTTTGTTGAATGTCACAGATTTTCGGTTGATGCAAATGGGAATGTCAAGACATCCATTGTCTCTCATTTTAGCTGCCCTGCTCATGAAGAAGCTGACACTAAAATTATTTATCATGCCTGTCAAATACTAGAAGACAGTAATATTATAATAAAATGTTCTGATACAGACATATTAATAACATTGTTAAGTAATATGCATAATTTAAAAAGTAACTCTAAAATTTGGATTGAAAGTGGAGTGTCAGGGACAACAAATTATATTGATGTTTGCAAAGTTTATGAAAATTTTGGCGAATTATTATGCAAAGCATTAGCAGGTTTCCACGCTATTACTGGTTGTGATTATAACCCAAGCTTTTATAGAAAAGGAAAAAAGAGGCCTTTTAATATAATGTATAAGTCAGAACAGTATCAGGAAGCATTTTATGCTCTTGGAGACACAACTCGTGAACACGAGGAAGTTTTTCAAACATTAGAAACGTACGTATGTCATTTATATGGTAGCGGTGTTACAAAGAGAATTACTAAATGAAAAGTTAATGATATCCGATTTAAATTATTCAATCATCAATATAAAATGCACAATGTAGATGAACCTTTTTTTTAAAAAAAGTTGAAAAACTTTGATGCTTCAAGCCTACCGCCTTCCCAATCTGAATTGTATCAACACCTTCTAAGAGCACGTTACATCACGAATATTTGGTTAAATGCTCATAAACCAGTTCCAACAGAACTTGATCCTAAAGAGAATGGTTGGGAGCTGGGAGATGATAATACTTATACATTTAAATGGTTTGAAGGTCCTCAATTGCCAGAGTCTGTTCGAGATGTACTCGAGAGTGAATCTGATAATGAGATGGATGATTTTGAATGTGAAAGCGATGAAGATGACGAGTGTGAACAAAGCGATAATGATAATGATAATTGTACAAGCGACAATGATTTTTAAATTGAATGTAAAAAATATCACACTGTATTTTTAATATTTAATTTTGTTTCTTAAATAAAATTGTATAGTAAAATATTTAAAAAAAAACTTATCATTTCAATATTTTCCTCATACTTTATTTTTTTTCAATAAATATATCCCTGTATGGGTATAAATTATTGTATAAACTATCCCCTCCACCTAGCTGTCCGCCCTTTTGGCATTTGATTTCTCAAATGTAGGCAATTAAATAGTGCAATTGGCGGGCGGACATATCCTGAATGACGTTTTTTTGGGTTAAAAAATAATTAACCCCATTTACAGCCTATCCCCTCCACCTAGCTGTCCGCCCTTTTGGCATATGATTTCTCAAATGTAGACGATTAAATAGTGCAATTGCCGGACATATTCCGAATGACGTTTTTTTACAATAATTTTGGGCAACTTTACCCCCGTCCGCCACCCACTTTCTATCCACCTACGTGTCCGCCCATTGGAAATTCGATTAAGTATATCTTGATCTATAATTGTGCAAATTTTCGTGCACTATCTCGATGACGTTAATTTAAAAAAAAAAGGTACTTTCACCCCTTATATCTACCCCCTGTATCCACTGGGCTGTCCGCCTGCGCAGAAACGTAACCCCCCTTAGTATCGGAACATATTACCGTAAAGTTTGTCCATATTCCGGATGATGTCAAAATCTCGGGCCCAGCTCTTGGACTATAATGTATACACATTACATATCTACACAATAGCTATAAGCAAGGTCAAACAATACATCTTATAATAAATGTTTATTCATAAGCTATGCATACGATTATGATAGCAATACTTAATATTATTACTGTTAAAGTAATAAGTTCTTCAAATAACACAGCATTTCACTACTTGAATTTTACATTTCAGATTGTTTCAATGTGTCCTATTATATGACAAAGGAATTTGAGGCTGGTATGCATCATCACAAAATGTATGAGACAAGCGAGTTGTAAAGCCTGCTGATACTACAATATTCTCTAAACCAGCAGTAACAAATGAGTAGCCCAATTGCAAAAGTCGTTATGTCCACCCAAGGTCGATTTTAAGTTAAGGCCGTCATTTTGTTCTGAGACCATACACATGTTCTGATGAAGAGAAACTGTTGCAAAACACGTTGAAACCCTATTATTTTAAGGTGTAAAAACTAGAAACTGCTGCAAAACTCTTATGTACCTTACCTGAACTGCAACAAACTTCGTTATGTCCATTGTAGGAAAACAGTAGCAAACCCCATTATGTCCCATTATTGTGAAATGGTAACTAAAGAACACTGCGGCAAAACTCGTTTTGTCCATTGTGTGCAGAATTGTTTTTTATTTTGTAATATTCCATTACTATTGCATGTAGTAAACATGTTTATTCAATTTTTCAATTTCAAATGGTTGATAAAAATCAGTTGTGATTTCACAGAAGAATGACCACAAGGTTTCATTTATTGCTTACATGTTCATCACTCTGTCAATAAATCATGTTTATTTTAAATAAATAGAAACATCTCATGAGGGTGAACTGATGTTAAGTCAAAAGAACCAAATGATTCCTAAGATCCCTGACCAGGCTATAAAGATTTTGGATCGTGCACCACGTTTGGATGCGCCAAATATAAAGATTTTTAACAACTCCACGTTTTTGTGGCGTCAATTATAATTATTATTTTGAAAGAGCTCCTCTCAAATTTATATTATTAATTATTACTTGGGCGCCAGAGCAGGAGATCTCAGGTTTGTTTATGAAATAATAACAAATTGTTCAGATACTAATATTTGTATTGTTAGATTTTTATCATTTAATACATCTGAAACATAATCATTTATATCAACCTTATTTAATAATAACACCAAAATAATATTAATAATTCTAGTTACACTTCTTTTTGAATCTATATTATTTAAATAACATTCATAGGAGTTCTTAGTATATTCAATTTACTCCATTAACATATTTAATTCATCACTATCAATCAAATATATATATATATATATATATCATCAATTCTTAACTGCTACGACTTCTATACTATTCAATATATTCCATTATTTAATTCATCTATCATTTCAATAATTATTAGTAATTGTTTCTTACTTTACTATATCCTAATTCACCCAAACATGTCATCTAGCATAAATTGAATGTTTAGTATCTGAACATCGTGGGTCTTTTAAAAATGAGATGAGTTTATTTGAGATATGTTAATTGATTGTATTGTAATTTATACATGAGATATTGTTACTTATGGCAGGATTCCTGAAAGGCGAATGACGAATTGTATTCTTGCGTTAACCATTACACCACACTTTCACTGATCACGCTTTATTAACTTTCTTTAACCACATCACACACTCGCGTTATTACTATACATCAAGCACAAATAAATAAGATACTTTTGTTGCAAATTACGCGCACAATTTAAATAGCTTCTTGTCCACACGTACTTTCGCGCACATATCTAAATAAAACTTCTTGATGACTGATACCGAGAGAATATTAAACCGAGAGAATATTGATTTGAACTTAGAGTAATTTAATTTGCTCACATCGAGTGATGCAGGTTTCACGTGTTTTGCGTGAAATTTTGACTTAGACTCCCCCGTTGTGGGCTCCGCGTGTTATTTTTATAGTTTCTTCAATTCTACCCTCACTACATCTTCTGTTGATCATTCCTCATTGGTCTTACATTCAAATATTTGCTGGTATTTTTGAATGTATCCAGTCCAGTGTCGTATCTCTTTCGCGCTCACTACTGACGCTATTGGTGATTGGTTCCCAAAGTGCGGGCGATAATTTTACGCGGTTGTCCGTTACACACCATAAAAAATGACGCGACTTTCTAAAATCGTCATATTTACTGGTGTGGCATCTTTTGTCTGTTGAAGGACACTGTACCGTTAACCTAACGGTATATAGGCGTTTTTTGCTAGTTTTACACTACAAAACAATTTATGTGTTTACGACATGTAGGGTGTCTCAGGTCTATTGTACATATTTTTGCCGGCGTTGGTCTGTCGCACTGCCGAGCCTCTTTAGATTCACTATTCAATTATAATTTTACTTAAAACTACGTACATTTCAATACTTTAATTTATCATTAATATTTGCTTAATTATTATAGGTATTTACATACATATTAAATTATGATACAGTTATACAGTATCGTTTCATTTGTCCCCCGAAATGACTCCAATAATTGTTTTATATAATTTGTGGAATCGTTTCGTATGCCTCTAACAGCACAACCATTCAATGAAAGTTACACTTTTGGTGTGACACACTTTAACAATACGGTCAAAACCGGTCCCCTTAGCTAGTCACTCTCGCTTTCGCTTGGAGGGTTTACGTGGTCATACATATCTTACCACCCTTACTTCTATTTACATAACATTACTTTCTCGTACTCTCGCTTACTCGCTACGTTAACGCACCTTTTAAACAATCACTATCCTTTTCTAAGATTTAAGTTACTTTCTCTCCTTATCATATAACATTAGATTACTATTTTTAAAATTTTGTCCACTTAGTTCTAACATCAAATTTCCTTGTACCTTCTTTACATACATAATATTTATGTTAATTACATATAAATATTAATACACTTTATCCATATCCAGGTAAATTGATTACATACATTTTTTTTCATATTAAGTTAAGTTGCATACAAATTTGTTTTATATTAAGGAATTTTAATATATGTTTATCTTTAAATTCCCAATTAATTATATTCCCAAACTTAAGTAACATTTCACGATTATCTGCGCGTGTATCATTCTGAGCATGATTATGATCATTTCTTTCTTCCGAACTACGTAATTTTGGTCTTTTCACCCTTTCGTTTACAGATTCTTCTGGCTGTCCATATCAATAAGCTGTTTCAGTCTTACATCTCCTTCACTTGATATCTTACTGCTTCCTGTTCTCTTTTGTTTCACAGACTTAATGTCACATACTTTGATTCTGGGTACAGTCTGCTCCCGTTTTCTATGACATCCTCGACCTCTCGCTTTCTCCTTAAAACGTTCTGCCACAACTTTCCCTTTTCTACTTCTTGTTTTTAACTTAGTTAAGTAACGGACACGTCATGGACAACGAAATCCAAGAATTCCTGTTTTTGTTACGTATTCTGGTTCTATACGCACCATCTCATAATTCTCATTTTCAAAGCATTCATAATTACTATCTTTAAACTTATTGTTTTTGTATCTCACCTTTTCATTATCTCTCATTTCTTCTTTCGTTTCTGATAAATATCCGTCTCTTAATAAAGTCGCAGGTTCGTCTAATTCGTCTTTACTCATGATGTTGAACATGGTTTGTGTCTGAATGCATCTCTTTGTGTCTTGATGAGCATTCATATGTATTTTTAATCTGTATTTTGTTTTGAAGTTTTTGTTATACCTGTAACAATTCCATGGGGCTTCATCACTATGAATTGTTAAGTGCCTTTGCAATATGCCTCTTGACGTAAAACTGCGTCCACCCCGCTCACACAACAATGGTCTCTCTCTAAGATAACTTGTCATTAACTGTGCTGATACCGCTGACTTACTGCTAAATCTTTTATGACGTATATGGCGTGTAAAAACAATGCGTTCTTCTTTTGGCACATGAGACCTAGCATGAAGGTTCAACAAAGACTTGCTGTGAAATAACTTTTCACATTTATCACTTTTTATCTGAGCTTGAGTCTGATGAAATTCCATACAGTGTGTATACAATTCATTCCAATTCTTACAAACATAATCACACACGTGACATTGAAAACTGAAAAGTGCAGGTATAAAATTTTTAAAATCAGACTTTTTGAGCTTCTTAGACTGTCTGTTAGTTTCCTCCTTCACTACTCGTTCTAAGGGTTTATCATTAACATTACAGTCTTTATCTGGTACTTCACTTTCTTCATTCATTACTTCCATCGCTTCCGATCTCGCTTCTGTCGATACTTCTCGTTTCTCGCACTTATTCTCACTGATTGACTGTTCTTCTTGTACTCTATACTCGCTTACTTGTTGTGCCACTTTCTTTTTAATGTCTTTTCCTAACTGACTATAGCTTTCATTAATACTTTCTTTACAATCATCCAATTTTTCTTTTAGCTGCTCGGTATTTTCTGTCAGTTTTTTCGTCATGTGTTGCGTTAAATTTTCTTCCATTTTTCCGTCCGTTTACTGATTTCTGTCATTTGTTTATTGTTTTCCGTTGTTTGTTTAGTGATTTCCGTTATTTATTGTGTTAATTTTTCTGTCATTCTTTCCGTTCGTTCATTGGTTTCCATCACTTGTTGATTGATTTGTGTCATTTGTTTTGTTAGTTTTTCTGTTGTTTGTTTACTGGTTTCCGTCATTTGCTTTGTGAGTTGTTGTAACATCTTGACTATGTCTATGTTTGTTATTGTATGTTGATTTGCGCTGGTTATGTTTTCTTCTGCCCGTCCCCTTGCCTCTGAAGGAACCGGTGCGATTTTGTTATCGGTTAGTTCATCAAGTATTCCCATCTCTCCCATCTGGTTATTAACTTCGAACTCCCTTTCATCACTACCATTGGTATTATAGTTACTTGCCATTTTTACTTCACTATTTATATTTCTATTAAAATTCCTTAATTCTATAGTTTTACTTCTAGTTAACATTAATTTTAAATTTTATATTATATTTCTTATTCTCTCCTCATCTCATTTTCCCGAGCTTACTTAACTTTATAATCAAGCTCCACTAGTTGGGCGGCAAATATAAAGAGTCATGAGAACTGCACCACGTTGATGGCGACAAATATAAAGATTTTGGATCGTGCACCACGTTTGGATGCGCCAAATATAAAGATTTTTAACAACTCCACGTTTTTGTGGCGTCAATTATAATTATTATTTTGAAAGAGCTCCTCTCAAATTTATATTATTAATTATTACTTGGGCGCCAGAGCAGGAGATCTCAGGTTTGTTTATGAAATAATAACAAATTGTTCAGATACTAATATTTGTATTGTTAGATTTTTATCATTTAATACATCTGAAACATAATCATTTATATCAACCTTATTTAATAATAACACCAAAATAATATTAATAATTCTAGTTACACTTCTTTTTGAATCTCATTCATAGGAGTTCTTAGTATATTCAACTTACTCCATTAACATATTTAATTCATCACTATCAATCAAATATATATATATATATATATATATATATATCATCAATTCTTAACTGCTACAACTTCTATACTATTCAATATATTCCATTACTTAATTCATCTATCATTTCAATAATTATTAGTAATTGTTTCTTACTTTACTATATCCTAATTCACCCAAACATGTCATCTAGCATAAATTGAATGTTTAGTATCTGAACATCGTGGGTCTTTTTAAAATGAGATGAGTTTATTGAGATATTAAAATTATGTTAATTGATTGTATTGTCATTTATAAATGAGATATTGTTACTTGTGGCAGGATTCCTGACAGGCGAATGACGAATTGTATTCTTGCGTTAACCATTACACCACACTTTCACTGATCACGCTTTATTAACTTTCTTTAACCACATCACACGCTCGTGTTATTACTACACGTCACGCACAAATAAATAAGATACTTTTGTTGTAAATTACGCGCACAATTTAAATAGCTTCTTGTCCACACGTACTTTCGCGCACATATCTAAATAAAACTTCTTGATGACTGATACCGAGAGAATATTAAACCGAGAGAATATTGATTTGAACTTAGAGTAATTTAATTTGCTCACATTGAGTGATGCAGGTTTCACGTGTTTTGCGTGAAATTTTGACTTAGACTCCCCCGTTGTGGGCTCCGCGTGTTATTTTTATAGTTTTTTAAATTCTACCCTCACTACATCTTCTGTTGATCATTTCTCATTGGTCTTACATTCAAATATTTGCCGGTATTTTTGAATGTATCCAGTCCGGTGTCGTATCTCTTTCGCGCTCACTACTGATGCTATTGGTGATTGGTTCCCAAAGTGCGGGAGATAATTTTACGTGGTTGTTCATTACACACCATAAAAAATGACGCGACTTTCTAAAATCGTCATATTTACTGGTGTGGCATCTTTTGTCTGCTGAAGGACACTGTACCGTTAACCTAACGGTATATAGGCATTTTTTGCTAGTTTTACACTACAAAACAATTTATGCGTTTACGACATGTAGGGTGTCTCAGGTCTATTGTACATATTTTTGCCAGCGTCGGTCTGTCGCACTGCCGAGCCTCTTTAGATTCACTATTCAATTATAATTTTACTTAAAACTACGTACATTTCAATACTTTAATTTATCATTAATATTTGCTTAATTATTATAGGTATTTACATACATATTAAATTATGATACAGTTATACAGTATCGTTTCAAGGCAGCCTACTATTTATGCCAGATGTATATTTATAACTTTACTATCTGCCAGGGAATTTTCATAACAAACTATCGAAAAGACAGAGTTTTCTCCTTTGTTTGGCTAGTAAACAAATTTAAGTAAGGTTATAATCAAACTGCCTCTACTGACCTGACAGGCATCTGCACTGTTAAACTGATTGCTGTTAGCTGCAGAGGACAGAATAAAAACACAATGCTGATTGGCATAATATCCAAATTTCTATAAATGAAGCACTATCATCTCTTAAGATAATTATTTCCAGTTTCCAGTTGTGGGCCATTCCTTCATCCCCCCCCCAGATAAAAACTGAAAAACCTAATAGTTACCAAACCTGGTTTTGGAATATTTTCCAGTGCATTGAAATATACAAGTACAGTAAACCCTTGATTTAATGGACCTCGGTTTAACGGACTTCGGATTTAACGGACAGAATTTGACAGACAAAAAAAAAGTTGATAATGTTTTTAGGCTTTTGAAACGTATAATGTGCATAAACTGCAGACTCTCCTGTTCTGGCGATATTGCTTGGCTATCGCAGCATTCTTTCGTTTCTTTTCTTCTTGTTTCTTGTTTTGAAACACACAAATTTTCTCATCTTCAATTGTATTTGATGAGAACGGAGTATTCATCAAGAATTCATTTAATTCTTCACGATCCCTGTCTTTGCGTTGTCGTTGACGCAGGCGTCGCACACGTTCAGTGGAAGACATCACGACGGCTAACACTGAACAATATACACAGATATGCATCTTATTTCACCGTGAAATATTTGTCCATTGGCAAATAGCATTGGCACAGCAAGCATTACAGTGGCACGTAATTTTTCATTTCCCGTAATCTTTACTGTTACAGATTTGGTTCCCTTTTGGTCCACCGTAAATATACGTAAATAAAAAATAAAAAATACGGGCGTTTCATCAGCATTTCCCATGTGTTGAAGTGAATAATTATGCTTCTTGCATAAATGAATGAGAAACCGCTGATACTGTAGGAGTTTTTCTTCGTAGTCACTCGGTAGTTTTAGCGCGAGTGATGTACGTCATTTAAGCGCAAATCCATTTCGCCACATCTTTCGTCTTATACACCCGAAGCTGGCTTTGAAACCGGAGACTTTTAATTCTTCTGCGATTTCTAAAGCTTTTAATTTTAAAACATGTCTAGTGACAGGAAGTCCTTGCCTTCTTAAACGCCATACATATTCACAGACGCTGGACTCTACTGCTACAAAACGCCCAACTTGAGGTCCCGCGAATGCTCGTCATGCAGTATTTGCATTTAAAAGTCGTTCCTTCTGTTTTCTCCATCGTCGAATACAGGATTCATCAATATCGAATTTCCTTGTGGCTTTGCGATTGCATGTTTTTTCTACATTTTGTATCACAATTAATTTATAATTCACATCGTACGGGTTACGTTTAATTTGATTTGACTGCGTGCCTTTAGTCTACACAATATCACTCATACTGCAAACACACTACAAAAATGCCGAATGAAAACAAAGTACAGATAAGCGATGTTGTCGCTGTTACAATAGAAAACCACACTGGCAGTTTACCCGTTATTTAGAAACATGTTACTCACACCCCCTCTACTCATCCTTTGTCTTGCTGCCTACAGAAAGGTGCGAGCACGCGCGGGTGCGCACGCACTTACACTTTATCTTCCTATTCTTTCTTCAGTATGCTGTTAAAACATTCAGTTGTAGTTATAAATCATAATGGCAGAGTTAACTACAGCCAGGGAAACTGCTGTTGCTTAGGCAGTAAGCAACTCATAGATACCAAAAGCGTTCGTCCCACCAGAAGTCAGGTATAACTTCGAATTTCGTTAGCGAGCGAATGCAACCCGCAGGCCAAATTAGTGACCATGTTTTTAGGAGAAAAAGTGCGGCTTGTATTCGGAACAATACGGTATTTGCATGATATTAACAGTATTACAATTTCAAGTGTTATAGGCCTATTTGATTTAAATATATCCTCAAAAAACAAAATTTCCGATTTAACGGACTTTTGATTTTACGGACACCCCTCAGCCCCAATTAGTCTGTTAAATTGAGCGTTTACTGTACTATCTAACACATAAAAATAATGAACAAATTGCTAAAACAAAAATGAAAATAAAAATTGAATCAAAACATGTCATGTCCTAAACACCTGTAAAACTTGTTATGTCCAAATGTTTTTTTGATTTTCGCACTAATGACTAACTTGATTTTGTTTACATTAAGGGATCACATGCAGAGTAATTTTACACGTTTTCAGAAAAAAAATCAAGTTATGTGTTAACATATTAAAAGAACCACAGGTTTTTCCGTGTCTGAAAATTTTGTTTTTATGGCCATAACGAGTTTTGCAATTGGACTACCCAAATAATGGTATCACAGGCAAAACTGGACAAGAAAAAGGTATCAGTTTATTTCTGATGCATAAGTGGGAGGGGGGCTGTAAAACTCTGTGCACAGTAACATATTCTTAGGGCTATGAGATAGGCATGTATGTCACAGATGTAGCAGCATTGCTTACACAGTCAGCTAACATAACTGTGTAAGCTCGCAACTGTGTTCTGAAAGCTCGCAACTTTTATATGCTTTCCATAGGTCGCTTGATTATTATTCTGTACACATCGAGAACAGTGATGTTTTGGAAGCAGTCATTCCGGTGTGAATTTGTGATTCAGACTAAGTAATTGGATAGTGGTACTTTGTGAATCACAGTGAATGAACTTCTGACTTCTGTAACTAGTGCCTTCTATTACTCATTGCAACTGTGTTAATTGGATGATATTGTTTGTTAGAGTACCATTTGTTGGACAATTGTGAACTTAAAGAATATTTGTATAAGAGTGTTTTTGTTTATTTAAACTGTTAGTAAAGTTACAATTAATTATTTTCTTGGTGTTCAATTATTCTATTTCATTATTTAAACATGATGATCTGTGCAACTTTCAAAACAACATATTAATTGTACAGTTACTAAAAATAATCCATCATTACTTTTTTGTGGGTACAACTCCAACAGCCAAGTTGTGATGTAAATAGTAGTCCGTCAGCTGTTCCCAAATTGGCGCAGAATGTTCATCAGGAATAAATAGACCCAAAAATAAATTCATAGCATGTTGTTTTTCAGCATCTGTAAAATTCATTTTGTTGCATTAATGTGATTTATTTATACACAGCTTTAGTGAATACTGGTTTATATTGAAAACAATTGTTTAATTATTATTTAAGTAATATAACTATATTTATAAACAGGTATAATAATACAGGCTGGATATGATGTTGTGGAATAATAAAGTTCATAAACAAATGTAAGTCATGTTGTTAAAATTATTTACTTCCGGGTTGTTTGGCTGTGCTCCAAAGCTGTTCATATCAGCAAAACGATTCAACCGGACCTTCCCCAGCCATCTTCAGTGCTAACAACGAGCTAACAAACACTAATGGGGATGTCAGTTTAATGACCACAGTACTGTGGTAAAGGCTAGCCCCATTAAGGTTGCAATGAATCGGCAGGGAGAAAGCCTCTCTTTAATATTTTATGGACGAGGGTTGTGGCAAACCTGTAGTAAGCTACCTTCTTCGTGATTGGCTAGTGATGTCTGAGCAACTTCACCACAGGACTTGGAGAATTTATAAGTACAAACACTCTGCATGGGGCTGCTAGCAGTACTGTGGTAACTAACCTGACATCTGCATCAGTGCTTGTTAGCTTGTTGTTAGCACTGAAGATGACCAGCGAAGGCCCGGTTGAAATGTTCGCTGATATGAACAGCTTTGGACCATGGCCAAACAGCCCGGAAGTAAATAATAACAACATTGACTCTGGCTGTGTAAGGATCTGACAAATCTAAATCATTATAAATGGCCCACAATTCAGCTGACAAATCTGGAAAAGGAACAGAAAACATTTGAAGGAAATGGAGATAGATTCTGGTACAGATCAGATGGAATTTCAAGGACAGAATGCAAAAAGAAGTAGGAAGACAGAGATATCATACTGGAACCCTGAATACAGTATCCCAAAAGCAACTTGTGCGGTATGTCCACCTCGACAAGTTGGATAATGAACCAAAAGGAGTGAGATTGGAATAATCAGTTAAAATGACAAAAAGGAAGCAAAATGCAGTTTGAGTTATATACATTGGTGTGTGTGTGTGTGTGTGTGTGTGTGTGTGTGTGTGTGTGTGTGTGGTGGGGGGGTAACATATACACTGTGATTAAAATCTCAGTAGTGTAAAAAAAATATCTACTGACTGTACCTAATTAAAAAAAACTACAATAAAGAATCTTCAATATAGTGACATGTTATTTAAAAAAAATTCATGCTGCCACCAGATAAAATAAAAGGTAAAAATATTGCAATCAACATTGCAAAATTAACAATGGAAAAATGTTACATAACAAGACAGATGATGCTTTGGATTATCTGCAAATATTCATTTCTTGCTGTTAATGAATACATATTAACAAAATGAAAGGTTAAGAAGAGTTAGGAAAAGTGCATCACAAATTAAATGGTAATTATAGTGGACTAAAAGGGCTTAAGCAAGGGTGCAGCCTGTCACCTACCCTGTTTAAAATATATATCCAAGAACCCATCAGTAATTGATGCCAGCCTTACTGAACAGTACGCTGCGCTGACCCAATGCATGAATTACCCTCACTTCCAAGTATTGCTAAGTTATCTAGAGAGAAGAGAGGGGAGACGACGCTATAACATTCACTTCCATATTATTTCCCTCTCTGTCACATACATGCTTCCGTTGTTCTTGCCAGTCTTGTTGCACCCGATGTTCATGCTATGAAACAATGTACAAGACTACTGTGCACATGTGCAAAATAAATGAAAATTTTGTTAGCCTCACAACGAGGTGTTTGTACACTGCACATCTCTAAGCCACTGTTCAATTTCTATCGTCATGTTTTTACCAGATTCATTATCCGTTTAGTAAGGCTATCATTTCTCTTACTAATGATAAAACTTCCATTTCCACAGAGTGAGAAACTTGAAACATCTAAGGGCCATCTCACATACACAAGCGTGCTCGCGCGCCCGCACGCGGAGATACAATCTGGAACAACTGCCTATCACCAACAAACAGACTATAACATCAACAGGTGGAAGACAAACAGATGCCTATTCTGATCTGTTTGCCTGGCCAATTATAAAATTATTTAAGGTGTATAAATAAGTAAATCTTAGGTAATCAAATTCTTAAAGGGACCACTTAAAATTACATTTTGCTTACACTTAGTGCACCATCATTCAACTGACAATGAATGACATAATCTGAATACTTGTGAAGATTCTTGTGTTTTTTAGGACAGTGTGTTACCAAACAAAAAAAAATCTATGAAACTACTTAAAAATAAATAAGAATCTTAGTCAAATGTCTTTCTGCAACACTTGAAACATTAAGTAACAATGCTTTTCAGACTCACAGCCACAACTTCAGTTAAACACATCCACTCATTGAGAGCTTGTTGAACAAACGAAGTGAGCTCTCAGTTTTAACTACACCAAATGGTATTTGTCTGTCTGTCTACCTATCTCTTTGGGGTACGTCTTATGATTACTTTGAACCCATCGACCAATTTTTTGTTTTAGATTGATCCACCTAAAAGGATCAAAAATCTGAGGGGTCAAAATTAAAAAAAATCGCAAAAGCCCTTGTGGGGTACCTAATTACAGAGAATTTTAACAACAACTGCGTATAGTATTCATTTTTGAAAATTTCAGTGAAGCTTGAAAGCACTAATTGGAATAATTTTTCTATAGTGTTAATTCTGTATGTTAAGTTTTTCACATTTAAAAATTTTGGGACTCAGGGTCCACAAAAGAAACAAAATTTTGAAAACATTGTGAAAATCCAGTAGGGTGTCAGACTAAAAGGAACTGTAATCTAAATCCGAATGTTTGGAATTTTTAGTGTTTAATGCATGATTGTGTGCTCTATAATTGATATAATGGTAAAGGAATAGAAGAGTAATCAGGATTTTTGTAATTTTTCCCATAACCTAAATGTGATCTAATATCAAGATTTATGTACTTCATTCAAAATAGTGACAGAGTTCTGCAGCTCAGGGAGCACACTATAAAAAAAAGAGAATAAGAGAACCACTAAAATATTAAACTCATTTCACAAAAGGACACTTATTATACAGAGAACATTAGTATACACTGTTAGTCTCACAAAACTTCACGAAACCGAAGATGGGCCTGTAAGACTGAAATGTGTTGCTATTTAATGACAATGTCAGAAGTTACTGGAAGGATAACTGACTAAGAGACATACTTATTTGGACACAATATACAGTGAACACAATACATGACCCTACTGACCTGAGAAAGTGTTGCTGTAATAACGACTAAGAGTCTGCATTATGTCATTGCCCTGAGACATCCATGGTGCCGTTTGGACACAATACACAGTGAGCACATGACCCTACTGACCTGAGAAAGTGTTGCTGTAATAACGACTAAGAGTCTGCATGATGTCATTGCCCTGAGACATCTATGGTGCCGTTTGGACACAATACACAGTGAACACATGACCCTACTGACCTGAGAAAGTGTTGCTGTAATAACGACTAAGAGTCTGCATGATGTCATTGCCCTGAGACATCCATGGTGCAGTTTGGACACAATACACAGTGAACACATGACCCTACTGACCTGAGAAAGTGTTCCTGTAATAACGACTAAGAGTCTGCATGATGTCATTGCCCTGAGACATCCATGGTGCCGTTTGGACACAATACACAGTGAACACATGACCCTACTGACCTGAGAAAGTGTTGCTGTAATAACGACTAAGAGTCTGCATGATGTCATTGCCCTGAGACGTCCATGGTGCAGTTTTCCGGTACGTCTTGATACGGTGCACCAGCTGACTGCCTCCATACTGCAAAGCCAGCGTATCGCCATGATCTTCATACAGGACTTCAAGAAGCCGCACACAGTCAGAGTCAAAATCAAGATTCGGCCACTCTAACAGTCCTAGTGAGCATAGCTGAAATTAAAAAAAAAAATGCCTATTTACATTGTGCAAGAAATCAATTCAAATTGAACACATGTAAAACAATGACACATAATCTCATGAAATCTATAAAGTGAGAATTGTTTTGGTAATTAAACAGTGGACTGTTTCTGACAATATACCTGTGTGAAAACTGTCATTAACAAATAAGATAATTATCTTAATTGTACACATCTGGAGCTGTTTGTAACCATCACAAGACAGCGTAACAGTACTATGAACTTTCCATTTGTGTTTGTACCATTTACAATTTCTACAAATTCATATTCTACAAGTACACTTGAAAAGTCTTTGACATTCTCTGTACTTGTCCCAACATACTGTTACGGTAATGCGGAAAAAGTGTTGCACCATTACAAAACATTCTATGTGCTTCTTGGCTATTCCAGTGGAATCCGGGAATAATGTGTGTGTGCATACTGATTGGTGCTACTTTGAGATGACGGACAATTACGTGACACTTCTCACGTGTCCGCGGAGACTGATCCAGATTTCACCAGTCCGCGCGTGCTGTGTGCAAGGCTACAGTCAATTATGTTCTGCTGTTTTCTAGTAGCGTTCTTGACGCGCAGTATGAAATATTCTGGTATTTCAGTGGTATATAAATACAAGTACTCAGCGACGCTCAGTTCAGTTTGAGTTGCGATATATTCCAGTGCGGTTCAAAGTATTGTGGCGAAGTGTTATGTGTTTTATATTTGTGCGGGACAATTGTAATACAATTGTGTTTTATATTAGTTGACATTTTTATTGAGTGTGAACAATTTTTATTTGATTTGTTGTAAGAGACTATCTTGTTGAGTACAAACTCATTAATTGTGATAATTAAAGCTGGTGATTAATGACTTAATTGGTGTCTTGTATTTTGTTGTCCACTGTACCATATGGCGATCACTAGATCGTCGTAACAATACACTATACAGTACTTTGTGTAAACTTTAAATAAACTCACAAATATTTATTTAATTTACACTCTATTATGAGTTGGTGATTATATTATTTTAAGTGAGACACATATTTCTCCTACGATCAGTACTTTTATTGTAAGTTGTGTTTTCACAAGTTGTTATACCTGTCACTTTTGAATCCATTATCATAATATTGATGACTGATCATACAACAAACTACCTCCACTTTCTTTAAAGTTTTCAAGTCATGATGCTTGTGTTCTCTTTGTTAATACTTTATTTTACTCACAGTGTTTTGAAATCACATTTTCAATTCTTTTATTACCTTCAGTTGTGGAGTTATATTTCTCTAATAGTCATTTTGTCTACAATGCCTGCTAAACCTTTTTTCTGTATACATTGTCTGGGATGTTTTCCCTTTGTTCCCACAGTATCACTGTAGTTCAAAACAATAAAAATCAAAATACAAATGATAGTGCTTTTTCCAAGAGTAATTTGACACTAAACGCATCAGTTTTCATTACTGTATGTTTCTCTTTTTTTATAGAAAATTATAACATAAAAACACGATAAGTTATACATACGAATCCTATATGTGAAACTTTTTTTTTCCATCTGACTTGAATCTGAATAACCTCTCATTATTACCATGTTCATGTATTTTAATCATGGCACTGAACGTTATGTGGTGATGACGCAAACTTTACCAGATGTTATGTTTAAGACAATCATTATACACGTCTTCATGACTTTAGTGTTAAGACTTGACACTTGCCACTTAAGTACTGTTCCTTTCAATTTACTAAAATATTTTATATTAAGAGATGGAATTTGCTCCCTCGGAACAATTATTTTTATTAAGTAATTTGGAATGTTTTGGTAGTATTGTTAATTTAGTCATCTAAAGTGTATATAACTAAAACTGTGCACACGTGTGTGATGGCACAAGTAGGAATGTCAAAGGCTTCAATATACATATGTATTACAGTAACTTCCTTCCAGAATTAAATGAAACTAATGCTTCCCTTCCACTATTTCAAAACATTGCAACTATTAACTGATAGTCACTGTGACTATTATGAATCCAATTACTTGAAATGTGTTTTATGAAACAACTGAAGAGTTTTATACAAAAACTTACATATTTTTAATGCAGGCACATGGAATGAGAGAGCTTAAATGAGCAATTTTGACCTATTTAACTTAGTTTTAATATTCTTATTTATACTTATTACAAGTTACTGCCACATTTCTTAATAAATTACTAATAGAGTACAAACTTAAATTAAAAACATAAGTGTGTATTTTTTAAATAATCTTACCTAGCACATTTTCCTGACTGATCTCAACTCAAGTGTACAAATATGATTCATACTACTAAAATAATTCGATTCTTAAAATTATTATTAATTGATGGCATAATATACTCATTACAAATTATAAGATTTCGGACATTAGCTATCATAAGTTAAAGTTATGTTAGCTAAAATATATAACCTAAAATTATATTAACTTACGATGGCTAATGTCGAAAATCTTATAACTTGTACTAAAACAATTTTCTGTTCAAAGTTTAATAGATTTCAAACTACTGGAGTTAAAATTGCTATCTGCTAGCAGAGTTAATCACCTGATATCCGAGGGCACACTTGCCTAACGCAAACTGGGCTGTATTTGTGCGATCAAGGCAGTCGACACAGTTGACCCGTATGATACCGGTCTGTGCTCGTCCAACTGGCAGTGGTTTTCCAATTACAGTAGATGGCTGTTGTGACACATATGTTTTATGACTACAACAGATCCCTGTTTTTGTAACAGCACAGCGAGCAATGTCTGCTAAACGTCCCATTACATTTGACTCCTTACTGAAAGCACAAAGTACAGTTTTTACTTAATTCACACATACAATTCTCACTTTATGTCTTCTTGCCTTTAAAGCCAGCCTAGTTACTGATGTAATCTACCTTAATTCATGTTGAACTTTTGAGACTCCTATATATATATTATTTATTTCTTAAACACCTCTTCTATTGTATTCTTTAAATTCTTCTTAGAAACCTCTTCTTGGACCATCCTTTTTTGTATGTTTGAACTTTCATATAAAAAAGTTTTCTTATTATTAAAATGTTATGTTGCGTAACACAACTAGTTAATAACTCATTAATTTGTTATGATTTGAAAGCCAAAATATTTCTGTTTTATGCTTTTCGATCACAACACAGTTATTATTTACTAAGTACAACAAAAATAATTGTAATTTATATTTGTATACAGATGTTCTTAGTGCACTACTTTTATAATGCTAATGGATGATGTAATAAAAGGTTGCAAGGCCAGAATTCCATGTTGGGAATTGGAGGCTTCGGCAGATGGGAGCTGGGGCTGTTGTGTTTGCACATGATGTAGCCTTATTCTCTGGTACAGAAGAGGGACTCCTAAGGAACCTTGATGTTTGGGTGGAGGAGTTGGAAAGAAGAGGACTGAAAGTAAGTTTGGCAAAGACAAAGACAATGATTGTTGCCAGAGAGCCAGCTTAACACCAGATTACCATCAAAGGGAAGCAACTGGAACAAGTCCAAGAGTTCAACTATTTAGGCTCTGTAATAAACTCAGATGGTAAAATCAATGCGGGAATTAATTCAAGAATATCCAGTGGCTCGAGACTTTTCCATGCACTAAAGACCAAGCTCACTGGTACAGCAAAAATTTCAAAGTAAGTTAAGATGACCATTTTCAAAAACATGTATGTGCCAGTTCTTACTTATGGGACTGAAACTTGGGCTCTAACCGACAAGCATCTAAACTCTCTCCAAACTATGGAGATAAGATATCTCATGAAGGTTGAAGGAAAGACAAGAAAAGATCAAGTCAGAAACACTTGAAAGATCACATTAAAAAAGCACAGTTAAGCTGGTTTGGACACTTTCAGAGGATGGAAGGGGATAGACTTCCAAAACAACTGTATGAGGCAAGAATTGCTGGGAGAAGACCCACGGGCTGGAGAAGAATGGCTTGGGAGGACAATGTGAGGTGTTCTCTACAGGGGCTGGGAGAGCAGTAGAATGAAGCCAAGTCCTTGGCCATGCAGAGACCATGGTGGCAAAACGTTTCCTCAACCTCTACGCTTTGTGGTAGAAGAGGATTTGAGTACGTGAAGTGATATAATTATAGAGAAATTATGTACCTGTCTGTTATTATATAGTTCACTACTTCATGCTAGGCCATTCTCAGGTAAACCACATAAATATTTTGGAAGAATATATCTAAATGAAGTTTTTTGGTTTTTCAAAAAAGTCTACTCAAATTATTTTCATTAGATATGTGAATACAAGATTTCATCAGCTTTCATAGTTCACATTTAGACTGATATGTAAGGCTGTACAATAACAATTTGACTTTTACTGAGATAGAAATGTCACTATAATTAGTGCTACTGTTGACCATAGTAACGTTTACAGTAAACGTGTTACATACATACATACATATCCGGCACTACAGTCCAGGATGGACCTTGGTGTAATGATCTGCCTCCAGATAGTCTGATTATGTGCCTTGGTCTTTCACGAACCGACACCCATCCTAGTCAGATCTTCTTCCATGTCATCTTGGCATTGTTTTCTTGGCCTGCCTCGTCTTCTGCACCCATCTATATGCCCATTCATTATCCTTTTGAGTCTATGATTGTCCATTCTTTCTACATGCCCTATCCAGCTGATTCTTCTGGACTTTATAAATCGGACGATATCTCCCTGTTTTAGAATGGAGTCTATTTCTTGATTAGATCTGATCCTCCATTCTCCATTACAACATACTGGTCCAAAGATTCTTCCAATAATTTTCCTTTCGAAAATCCTCAGTGTTCTCAACTGTTCTTAATGTGCAGATTTCGGAACCATATGTCACTACAGGCTTGATCATTGCTCTGCACATTCTCAGTTTAGTCTCTTGGGTGAGAAGACTAGATCTTAATAATTTTACTAGACCAAAGTAAGCTCTATTCCCTACCATTATGTTCTTAGTTATTTAATTGGATACCTTTTGTTCACTATTAACAAAAGCTCCAAGGGTATGTAAACTCATTTACTCCTTCAAAAGTGTAATCGTTTATGGTCAGGTTTATTGGGGTTCTGCTTGCCTCCGATGTGGATACTTTGTATACATATTTTTTAAAACCATGTTCACGGTATCCAAGCCACTATATAACATAATAAATTAATTTAATTTACCTCCGTCTTGTGGCTGCCTGATAATCTTCTTACCACTAACGCGTTTCAGAACCTATGATTCCACTCTGATGATGGAATCATAGGTTCCGAAACGCGTTAGTGGTAAGAAGATTATCAGGCAGCCACAAGACGGAGGTAAATTAAATTAATTTATTATGTTATATATTTTGTTTTGCTTGCATTTACTTTAAGACTTATTTTCCTTCCTTCCCTCTCTAGTTTTCCCAAAACTTCTTCCAGTATACAGACATTTCTCCCAATAAGTACAATGTCATCTGCATATGCCAAGATTTTCCTTGTCCTGTTAATGATTATACCCCATGGATACAATTAAATTATCTAAATTTTTAATTATTTAATTTAATTTAATTTTTTCACGTTTAAATTATTATAAAATTTCATGAAACAGATTATCCGTGTAAACAGACATTTTGAGAACATACAGAAAATAGTATCTATGAACTAAGTACCAAGAGCCTTCTGCATGCTTCCTGCAGCGTATTATTAAGATACAATGTGTCTGAACACATTTGGAAGTAGGAGACATAACATTATGCTATCCATGAAAATTCAAAATTGCATCCACATTGTAATGTTGTGCCTTTGGTACGCAATGTTACATTTTATTTGTACCTGTTCTTGTGACTTTGGTATAGTATCAGGGGGCGAACCTAGGAGGGGGATATGAGGGATATATCCCCCCCCCCGAAATCCAAAAAATATTTTTAATGTTGGAGCAAAAAATTTAAAGCTGGTAGTGTATTTTTTGAAATGTTATTCATTTACTTACAAGTTTTGTCAATTTAAAAAAATTACTATTTAGGTCAATTACAAGTTTAAATAATCTACAATAATAAGCCTTATAGTCAATAATAAATATAGCAGATGTTGAAAAGAAATTGTGAAAAATGAAAAGATGTCAACTTGAAAGAGAGAGAGAGAAGGACACGATTTCTGCTGGTTACAAGTAACTTGAAACATATGAATCATGTGACAACGTGCTTTACGCTATGCTTGAACCATGTCAGCTGATTATTTAATTCCCCAATGAAGGAATTGTTTACTTTTACCCCATAATTTGGATGTAAACCGAGGCCTACGAAAAAGACAGGCCATGGCACAATGATTTTTGAAGTCACGTGATGTTAGGAGTCGAATAGTTCCAGTGTTATCCTATGTACTTGCGTAATTAACACGCTTTATTTGACCAATTTTACTTAAATATTTCAAATTTTTTAATGAAACATGCAACATTCATCTATTATTAGCCCATTAGTTTTACTTTGTTGGTATGATTTGCATTATAATATGAGAAAAAACAATACTCAAAAAACTATATGTGGGTGAAAAAAATCCCCCCCCCAAAATGAAATCCTAGGTTTGCCCCTGTATATACACTTTATATCCATGGTTAGCAAAACAGATTTAATACTGTTCTAAACATTTCTCAATCCTGTCCATCTTTGAAGAAAACCTGGGTGAGATCCAGCTCTTTCTTTATGTATAATACATAAAAGAGTGTATGCATGCATAAAACATTGTCCCTGTATTGTACAGAAGGTTTTTAATGGATTCTCCCTTCAGACATTCCTTTAGTACACAAAAAATCACTCACTAAATGCTGTTCTTGTTTGATGCAAACAGAAACCTGAACAGTTAACCAGGTAGCAGCAACATGGGAACTGACACAATAACTTGAAACCGCACAATAATGTTACTGCTCACATTCAAACAATCAATGGACTCAAAAGCAACAGTGTTGCCAACAAAATCAAATGTGATTACATTGTGGAAAATTATTGATTCCTTGTACATTTAAAAACAAAGCAATATGCATCTATAATTAAAGAAAAACAAAAGTGTATTCTAAAAAACACAATCCGTGCAAAACTTGGTAACTAACCCTTTATTCATGCGGGCCATATCAAAGCTGACATATTGAATCTGGTGTTCAGGAGGTAAGAATTGATTCAGGTAACTGACTGCAGTACTAAATTCTTCACTTAGTTGAGATTCGTGTTTCTTCTTCTCTCTCTTCTTCACCAAATTAAGTATTATGATAGGTGAACCGTATCGTTTCATTAAAGAGTTGAAATGTGCGCCTGTATAAGAACATAAAGGCAGTATTAGATTCCTAAGCCATATTGAAACTAAGTTGTATAACAAACAAATACAGTTTTGTTGAAATAAATTATGAAAAGCAAAAACAGACAACTGAACATAAAATAAATAAAATAATTTTAGTAAAATTACTTATTTAAATTTAAGTATCTAGGAGAAATAATTCAAGAGAACGGTTTAGAAAAATCTGCTATAGAAGAAAGGATTCATAAGATGGAAAGGGCATATGGTATCATATAACTAAAGATATTTATAATAAAAAGTGCATATCTAAAAATGTAAAAATAAGGCATTACAGTACAGTAGTGAAGCCAGAATGCCTATATGCAAGTGAATGTCTAGCACTGAATTATAGTTTAGACAAACTAGAAATATTGGAAAGACGAATTATTAGGAAAATATTAGGCCCATGAAAAACTTCAGAATGTTGGAAATTAAGAAGCAATTATGAAATATATCAAAGTATAGAAAATATAACAGAAACAATGAGAAAAAGAAGACTATTATTTTTTGGGCATTTATATAGAATGGATGACAATAGGTTGACAAAATAGATCTTTAAATATCTGTGGAGGAAGAAGTCAACATCAAGTTGGATTAAAGAAGTCCAAAAGGATTTAGAAAAAAATAATATACACGCAGAAGAACCAATTGAAAGAGGAGTTTTTCGGGCAAAAGTTTAAAAATGGAAGGAGTCCAGGGTAGGAGAGAGAAAAACGCAGGTTCAAAGTGGACTGAAGACAGGAAGAAGAGACACAGTGAAAAGATGAAAGAATATTGGAGAAAAAGAAAAGAACAAAGAATAAAGAAATGAAATTGGCATGTGGTCCTTATATGGCCGATTCAAAAAAGTGCAACTTACCCACATCCCGTTTCTTGCTTAAATGTCATGCACACACGTAGTTCTCTCTCTCTCTCTCTCTCTCTCTCTCTCTCTCTCTCTCTCTCTCTCTCTCGCTTTTGGTATAAAGGAAGTCTATACCAAAATGAGAAATTTGCAACTGTTTTACTGACTGGAAAGAATGTTGACATAAGTGGGCTGTATCTGATGGGTACTACTTTAAAGGAAACACTATTGAATAAATAAATAATTTTATAAAGAAACACAAATTCTTGTTATTTTTTATCATATCTTGCATATACACATTACAAAACAAAATATTCGCCATTTTTGTCTATGTAGCAAATTAATACTTACATAAAACAATAAAACTGATATATGATGGTAGGGTGAAAAGTTCCACGCCTGACACAGAGATAACACCAGTATGCTCGTTATTTGATTGTACTGTACGATTTCATCCTTTGTAGGCTGAATACAGATATTTCAGGTGAATGTGTTGTTTAATATTGGCTTGACAATACATTACATGAAGTGCCTCAAGCATTGTTTATAAATTCAGTGGCCAGTTTGGAAATTCATGGTCTCACTAAACACTTTTTTTTAGGGTTAACTGTAACTGATATAGAAAAGGAGCTGGATTCAATGTTGGGGAATTCTTCTCAATTGAACGCTGGGTTGTTGAATTTAAAATGGGTCGGACAAGCACAACTGACTACCCACATGTTGGATGTCACATTGAATTGACTATGTAAAAAAAAATAGAAAAAACCCAAAAATCGTTTTCATAGACTGTAGAATGAAAGTGAATAAGATAGTTGAGACTGTTGGTATATAAATGGAAAGTGTGCGCAATATCTTACATGAACACCTGTGTATGACAAATCTGTGGGCTTGATGGCTGCCGCATTTGCTGACACTTGATCAAAAACAGTATCGCTTGTTTGGCAATCTATACACACATCCTACTGAATTTCTGCATTGATTCATAAACATTGATGAGTCTTCGGTTCACCATAACACTCCTGAGAGCACAAAACAGTCAAAACAATGGACCACAAATGGGGAACCAACTCCAAAAATTGTAAAGACAATTCCTTCGGATGGTAAGGTTATGGCGACTGCTTTTTGTGATGCATTTGGAGTAATCTTACTTTAAAAAGGGGAAAATTAGTGGTGAGTACTATGCAAACTAACTACACCTTTTAAACTACGAAATAATAAAAAAACGGCCACATGTAGTGAAAAAGAATATGCTGTTTCACTAAGACAATGCACTATCTCATGTCATCTGTTGGAATGGCTAAAATCAAAGAATTGAAGTTTGAATTGCTTCCTCACCCGATTCCATACTCACCCAATTTAGTCTGGAGCAACTTCTGTAACTTTTCTAACCTCCAAAAATGGCTCAGTGGGAAAATATTTACTGATGACACTTATTTGGCGATGCTGTAAATGGGTATTGTGAATAATCAGTATTATTTGTCTCACATAACCGCTTTAGAATATCGTTGGAAAAAGTGTATAGAGGTAAATAGACATTATGTTAAGAAATAAATGGAATTAATCCAAAACAGTTGTTTGCTTGTTCAGGCACAGGACTTTACTTTTCACTCTACCTTCGTGAATAAAATTATGTTCTTGGAGTGTGTAAAAAGTAATGAGAGTGGTTGTATAAAATTAATTATTGACACATTAACTATGAATAATTGTACCCCCTTCAGAGTAGTTCCTAGTTCCCTTCGGAAGCCACACACATACAATGATGTTGATCCTACTGATTTAAACAAAACTGTAAATCTTAATATGTCAATCTTTAGCTGGTCTGCCACAACATTTTGCATGTTCTACACATTTTCCATGTAGCAGTTCCAACACTGGCCTTTAATTTCTTGAAACAGAAAAGTAATAATATGACCAAAATTAGGCAGTAGGAGGCAGAAGTACCACAAAATGCTCTTCATGAATAGATTTGAAAGGATGATGTGACATTGTGATGAAGGATCCAGGCTCCAGGAAAAATTGTTTTCTATGAAAAGTTAATCTAGATGGACTCAACACATGCACCAAAATACTATGAACAGTCTGGTAGATTTAAATTACTTCATTATCACTATAAAACGATGGTCAGGATTCATGAGCTACCTTACTAACTTTTGATAGACTTTGATCAGTTCATGCTGTGCTTTGTTTTCCACAGTTCCATGGCCTCCTGATACCTGAGCCCTTCATCTACATATGGATGTTTTAACTTGTTAAATTTGATCACATAACATTATTAAACTCCATTTTTGTTAAGTGAGACCAAAAAAATCACTTACAAAAACAGTGCCACAGTCAAATCTAGTAACGTTAAAAACTTGTAATTTTTTATGAAACTAACCAAACGATATAGCTATCAGCTGTAAAACTTTCAGCCTCACAGTACTGCCACTTCTTGGAAATGAATTCAGTCTCATTACTTTCTAGACAAACCTTGAAAGTGATTTAATCTTACCTGCTGAAGTTATGGTAAATTGTATCTGTTTTGTATAATAAAGGTCTATACAATAATTTTAGTTTAATTTATATGCATAACTCCATCATGGTTGGAAATTATGTATTTAGTAGTATCTGGTATACCTTTCATTCACAGTAATTAACCAGCCTAGCTTAATATGGATGCCACATCTAGAATGGCAGTGTTAGGACAAAAGTTATTTGAACTAAAAATATGCTGTTTTTATACAACTGAGATTTAGTTATTACGCATTAATTGATATGATACTTTTGGGTACTCTATAATCCTACTAATCAATGATGATGATGACAACTGCAACTGTCAATTGTTAATATAAACAAACAGTAACAGGAGATCTGTTTGCAACAAACAACACATTTTTGTTTTAAATAGTTACGAATGCTTTTGTCAGAGAAGTCGGAGGTTGACCTCACCACTTAATTTACTTTTCACTTTATATTAAAGGCATTATTTTATAAATACGTTCACATACTTCTATACATTAACATGGTATAGCATTTCACCACAAATGACTATGATTATAACCTAAAACTTTGTTACTGTACTTAACATTCGATTTTTGCTACACAAGAGCACTGAATAATGAAAATTTTTTTTAAAACTACAATAAATTCTTAATTGAATTTACATTTTGTTATAAAAATTCACAGTATTTCTGTTATTATCATTACCTAATTTATTTTAATTAGCAGTCAATCTGAGTGTCTAAAAAGACTAGACTCACCTGCAGCTTCTGCAAAAGGATCTGTCAGATCAAATGATATGGCAGGTTTTGGTACCATTTTACTGATATCCTGACTCCAGTGTGCAGGGATCGACCCTCGCATCTGTACAAATGAACTAATGCAAGGAGAGTCAGGACCAGATATGCCTGTATCTTCAACCAGCTGCTCAGTTTCTACTTCATTAGCAACATCTCCCTGAAATATGATTAACATCCGTGTACCAAACAGAAAAATTATCTACACTGCAAGCATAATATAATGGGTGGTCAGAAAGTTATGCAAATTAGAATTTGAGAATGTTCGTCTTAACAGTCCTTTTCTTAATGTAGCATGCATTTTCAATAATGAGTTGCATTAACTATGAGTCAGTATGAGTTGGTGTTTATACATATTTGAGTAACATGAGTTTTTGGTGACAGAAACCTGTTTAATTTTGAATATTATCTGTCAACAAATTCTTATATGGAAATGGAAAAATTATTTTGAATACGTTTCCTGATACCCAACACTTTTACTTATTAATTCAAATGTATTGATTTACATTATGCTGTATTTTTTGAGTTGTGTGACTTTTTGACCCCCCTCCCCTAAATAAGAGGGGCGGCTGATAAGTAATGCACAGTCGCATGTAACTTGCAAATGAAAAGGGGTAGTGAAATGAAACAAATGTGGAATAAAAGTACTTTTTATTTGCTACAAAAACTTACATTTATTTTTTCGCGTAGTCACCATTTACAGCTACACATTCCTCCCAATGGTGAACCAGTTGTCTCATGCCATCAATGAAGAATGCTGGTGGTCTTTCCTTGATCCACGACCTCGCTGCATCTTTCAGTTCCTCTTCTGTGGTGAAATGAATACCCTTAATATTCGTCTTTAAATATCCCTTTGTCACGATAATGTTTCAGAAGCTGTTCACAACATTCCTTTCGTTGTTGCTTGTTCTCTTCTGTGAGTTTCTGTGGCACCCACCACGAACAGATTTTATGGTAGCCTAGTTCTGCAATAATGTGTCCTAATCGTTCTTTCGATATGCCTATCCGGGTGGTGGTGCATTGTTGTGTGATGCGACGGTCATTTTAAATCAATTCATTCACCTCCATTTGGTGCTTCTCATCGGTTACAGAAACTGGTCGACCACTGCGAGGTTCATCCTCAATCCGATGCCAGCTTCCGATGCACAAAATTTTATTGCCCACCTACTCACGGTACTTTGATCAACAGTGTCATCACCATAAATGGCTTTAGACGACAATGAATGTCACTAGCATTCAATTTTTCAACTGTTAAAAATTTAATCACTGCATGTTGTGTTAGATGCATTGACATAGTTGGCGTACCCGATTCCATAACAATGGCGACTGACAGAAAACGAGAAGGAGTTGGTCAACGGGATTTGGGACGTTTGTAATACAAGAATGTCACTACAAGATGGCAGCACACGTTGTGCTGTACATTGTTTTGTTTTCCCGTTACATGTGACTGTGCATTACTTATCAGCTGCCCCTAATAGTAACGCTACTTACTTTGTGTTCTACTGTAACTAGTTACTTGCATATTGTTACTGTTTTTGGCCCTTAAAAGTAGTGATGACTCATTTCAATATCATCACTACCGTTTCCAGGTACACAAAGTGCTCCTGCAGCTGCATAGTAGCCATATATATTGTTACAAATAATATATTGTTGAATGTTTAAATAAGCTCCACGTTGGAAACCCCAATTTGTTACAAATAAAATATTGTAGTTATTTATGCCTACTGTGGTTGGTGTCAATTTGTTACAAATAATACCAATTCGATATTATTATATTTCAGCCTCACTGTTGAGGTCGCAAATTTGTAATATATTAAATAAATTCAGGTTATTTATGCTACACTTGGTAGCGTTAATTTGTAATCTTAATCAAATATTGAGATATAATGTGTTCTTATCTCTAATATATTATAATAATTAAATCCGTTCTGAACGAGTAGCATACAATATTAGTTTAGTATTTCGGTGGTTCTATCGTCACTATTAAGGCCTAGGCTGTACACCACGTTAAAAGAGGAGAGTATAAGCCGTGAATTGTTTTTCTCTTCTCTCGCAGTTCAACTGCGGGATGAGGGCTTGTGCTGTGGTTTATCGTCAGCCAGTATTTGAGGTTAAGTTGTTCCAATCACCGTATATCTCTCGTTTCTCTCTGTAAACTACAAATTATCTAAAACGCACTAAATAGTCAGCAAATAATAATAATTCATCGTTTTCAGGAAGGATTCTTTTTTTTATATTTTTTTTAACAGATATTCTCTCTTCGTTTGGGTTCAACAGATCAACCACACTTAAATGAATCGACTAGGTTACAGAATTCGATTTTCAGATATTAAATTTTAATTATATTATTATTATTTTTTAATCTCAGGATTCGAAGGGTTCTTGTGACTATTAGGAAGGTCAGAAAATGCAAAATAAAAGTACAAGGTATTACAAATTTAAATATAAAATCTTATTAATTAATATCTTAAACGTAAGTTGGTTTTACCATCTGGCGACGAAGTTTACTCGTAATGGCAGCGCACCGATAATTTTGTGATGTTTGCTAACTGCTATAATTTTTATTATTCGACTAAGCTTTTCGTCATCACTGACATCTTCAGGTCTTAAACAACCTAGGTTGTTTAAGACCTGAAGATGTCAGTGATGACGAAAAGCTTAGTCAAACAATAAAAATTATAGGTTGTTTAAGACCTGAAGATGTCAGTGATGACGAAAAGCTTAGTCGAACAATAAAAATTATAGCAGTTAGCAAATTCATAAAAGAAATAGTAAGGATGGCTGCTAATTTAAACAATACGAAGAATTTTGTGATGGTTGGTTAACTAGTCTACAGATGTCTGAATCACTGCCAGTCTCCAGTTCCGAAAATAAAAGTTTGGTGTTTTTGTCCCTGGATGGAGTAGAATTTCCAATTCTTAATCTTCGCTAATGTTGAAGTTTCTTGTGGTTACGGGTTCCAATGGATTTTGTGTAGCAATAGTTTTCTTCACTTGATCGTAAGAAAGTGAGGTTCAGCATTCAATTTTAATTTTTCTTTTTTGTCTTTTACTGTACTTAATTACATTAATTTCTTTGAGTCATTTGTTTTCTTCATTTATTTATTATTTAATAGTTTCATTATGAATCATGTTACTTGGATTAATTGGGAAATTTATTCTTTTAGATGTTTTCTTTCTTTAATTTTATTCATAAGCTGAACTATACTCTTTCACAGATAACAATCGAGTAAGCCAACTTTCTTTTTTGAATCAAAAGTTATTTGGATTAACTTGACAATTTGTTCTTTTAGATTTTTTCTTTTTTTATTTCTACTCATAAAGCTGAACTATCCTCTTTCACAGATAACAATAGAGTAAACAAATTTTCTTGCCTTTATGTCGTCCTTGACAACCAATCTTTGTTCTGTTATTGGTTAATATTTGCAATCCTGGAGCCATAATTAAAAAATGTTCTTGCACTTACTTAATAAAATACTCCTTTACTAAAGTCACATTATATCATGTTAAACTTTCACATATTCTTTGTTATAAAATTACATACATTTTGCTACCTTTTCCTCTTAATCTTATCATTCTAACAAGTAGTATCTTCTCATTACAAAATACTAATTTTGAGGCCTATTCTTCTATTACATATATTATGATCTTATTGTAATTCATGGCACTTATCTGCTCTTAACAACTACTAGTTCCTTCCTTCCTTCTATGGCACTACAGACCTTGTTGGGCCCTGGCCTCCTTCAATTTTTCCCCCCATTCTCCTCTGTCAGCAGCCATCCTCCTCCAGGAACGCACTTTTAATATCTCTCTTGCATCCTCATCCACCGCATCCTCCCATCTTCTCCTTGGTCTTCCCACTGGTCTTTTTCCATGGATTCTGGTATACAATAGTTTTTGTGGTATCCTTTCTTCTCCCATCCTGGCTACATGACCAGCCCACCTTAGACGCTGTAGTTTTATGTACCGTGTTAACGGTGGTTCTTTATACATTTGATACAATTCATAGTTATATCTTATTCTCCAGCCATGTACGTCATTAACTGGTCCCAGGATTCTTCGTAATATTTTTCTTTCAAAGGTATCGAGAGTGTTTGCTGCCTTGGAGTTCAGGATACACGTTTCGCAACCATATGTTAGGATGGGTCTTATTATTGATTTATATATCCTTAGTTTCGTGTTTCTGTGGATGTCTTTGGATCTGAAGATACTTGATGTGGCGAAATACGCTTTATTGGCTTGGACTATCCGGTTTCGGATTTCGGCTTCTTCTGTGCCGTTTTTTTCTAATATGGTTCCCAAGTATTTAAAGTTGTCCACCTTTTCGATATTGTCGATTGTTCCGTAGTTTCTTTGTCTTCTAGTCTGCACTAATATTTTTGTTTTATCTATGTTGATTTTGAGGCCTATATTGCTAGCATTTTCTTTGAGTTCAGAATACGTTTCCTCTGCTGCATTTTTTGTCCTACACATTATATTGACGTCGTCCGCATAGGCTACTAATTGGACCGATTTGTTTGTCAGTACGTTGTTTCTTCCTACTGACAGTTTTCTGATCACATATTCTAAAGCTAGATTAAACAGGGTCGGGGCCAGCCCATCTCCCTGTTTTATCCCTCGATTGATTACAAATCCTTCTGTTTTGTGTCCTTGTATTCGTACCTGAGCTTCTGTATTAGTCATTGTCAAGTTTATCATCCTTACCAGTTTCACTGGTATGTCGAATTCGTATAAAATATTAGATAGTTTATCCCTATCTATCGAATCATAGGCTTGTCTAAAATCAACAAAAATATTATAGACGTCTATATCTTGTTCCCACGCTTTACTCAGAACTTGTCTGACTGTATATATTTGATCTATGGTGGATCTTCCTTTTCTGAAACCGGACTGGTATTCGCCGATAATCTCTTCAGCATATGGCTGTAATCTTTTATTGATAATGTATGTAAAAATTTTATATCCGGAGCATAGTAGAGAGATTCCTCTGTAGTTCTGGCATGATAGCTTGTCCCCTTTTTTATGTATAGGACATATGATGGTTTTCCTCCAATCGTCAGGGATTTGTTCTGTACTCCATATAGTGAGTATTAAGGCATGCAATTGTTCCACGAGTTTTTTCCCACCCCACTTAAGTAGTTCAGAGGGAATTTCGTCAATTCCTGGAGCTTTGTTATTTTTCTGTGCTTTAATTGCCTCTTGTATTTCCTGCATTGATGGTGGCGGTTCGTCATCGTGTTCATTTCCTCTTCTAGGCTCTTGTCTATTTCTGTCTTTTGTTTCGTCCGTTAGGACCCTTTTGAAGTATGTTTTCCATGTTATCTTAATTTCTTCTATGTCACTGATTATTTCTCCATTTTGATTTTTGCATATATTTGTATTTGGTTTATATCCTTGTTTTAAATTTTTAATACATTTATATGCATCTCGTGAGTTATTTTCTATAAAGTCTTTTTCCATTTTCAGTATTTTGTTATTCTCGAACTTTCTCTTTTTCTGTCTGCAAGTCTTATCTGCCAGCTTCCTTTTTATTCTGAACTCTTCTTTTCTTTCTCGTGTCTGTCTTGTCATATAACAACTACTAGTACTTTCTTCTAATTCATTATATAACATTTAGTGTCTTTACATTTTTTAGTTACCTAACTTTTCTGACATGGCTTCCTGTACAATGTGTCACTGGCTTAGGGGCAATAATTCAATCTTTCACTCCATTCTGATTTTTAATTTATTATTACATAGTTTTTTTTTAGTATAGAACGCTTTATATGTCCACAACATAGTTACAACAAAACCCTTTGGCATTTTATCACCAATTATTGCCTTCCTGGCCAAGTTTACAATTATAATGTAACAACACAACCATTATCTATTCAATGTGAGTATAAAATATTTACTCTATATAAATTTTAACATAAATTCGATGGTGACATGTTCGTTACCATAAACTAACTTAACATCAATTATTTAATACACTCTTAATGCAATGGCTCAACACCTCCTACATACAAAACTCCAACATAAATGCCATGATGACATGTTCAATATTATAAATTAAATTAACATCAATTATTTAATACACTCTTAATGTAATTATTTTCGAGCATTGAATAAACTGTTTATACTATTTTTCATATTATTTAAAACTGTACTTATCACTCACTCTTTGCACTGACCCCTTCATAGTTTGTATTTCTATACATTTATCTGTGACTCTACTACCTTGTAATTTTATTTAATATCAAATATTTTTTTTTTTACTCAATAAGGGTTTACACTTACCTGACCTTCGTTTCAATGAATAACTTTAGTGTTTTTTTATTTTAATTTAATTTTTATGTAATGTACGGGACCTTGGTTTTGATACGTTACGTATACTCCCCCTCCCAAATTTTATTATTTTGGAAGACAAATTCATTTGCTTGATAAAATTATCAACTTATAATGGTTTCAGTTCTTCATTGTATTTCTGCTTTCGTATGTAATTCAATGGGTTCTTTGGGATTTATTTCACATTTATACTCCTTAAACTTTTTAAGTGCACCGGAAAACTGTGTCAATACTCATTAAATTCTCTACTGGTACCTCACTCAGTGGTAGACCTGTCTTTTTTCTCTGGAACTTTTAATTTCTTCTAACTTATTATGCCATCATTTCTTATTGTCATATTTATATTTAATTCCCTCGCTTGGTGTATAATCCCTAAAATACTATATTTCCCTAACATCATAGCTGGTACGGATTCAGAGGGGCACTCTTGGCTTCCATTACTCCGCCGTTTTCCCTAACTATATCTTCTGAGACCAGAGGAACTTCATCTCTGCTCAGGCAAATGATTGTTGGATTCAGTCACAACATATCACAAATAATTACAATATTAAAAGGTAGCCTATTCGCTACAAAAAAAATACTCTGGGGATGATTACACTATTATTTCTGAGGTATCCTAATACTTCTTTCTTAACTTATTTATCTCGGTGTTCTGTAGTTCCATTTATTATCATATTATTCACAGGTAAAGTAGGTAAAGTTGTTCGACATTTATTTTAAATTCTTCTTAGTTCCGTGTTTTTATTAATTTCCTTTGATGTGTTTGTCTCATTTTCTTTGTCTTCATTTCATTTCGTCTAATTTTTCTTGTGTTTCTGCTTGTACCTCCATTATACTAATTTTGTTATTATTTTCAATGTTATTTACTCGGGTAGTCACCTTCTCCTTGAACACTAGAAGTTCCTCCTTTGTTTGGTCGACTCTTTGACTGATTATTTCGTTAATATTCTTTATCTTCTCATCCGTATTTTCGTTAATTTTGTCTATCCTTTCATTTATGCTATTTATTTTCTCATGTATTTTTCTAAACTCTTCTTTAGTACTTTCATTGGTACTGTCGATTTTCTCATTTATTTTTCTGAAATCTGCCTTCATTTGTTTATTAATTTCATTTATAGTTTGCCTTAAGGTTTTACTAGTACTTTCCTTAATACTGGCTATTTTTTCATTTATAAGTTTATTCTCCTCCTTAATTTGTCTTAAACTCTCATTAGTGTTCTCATTTTGTTTCCTAAAATTTTCATTAGTTTCTTCTTTATTTTTGTCAAATCTTTCCTCCATTTGTTTTATTAAATTTTCGCTCAAAGCCTCTTTTTTGTTTCTTTGAGTTTTCCTTTATTTTTTCCTCTATTTTTTAAAATTTTCATTATTGTCTTCAAATTTTTTATTTAATTCTTCCTTCTGTTTCTTGGAATCTTCTTTAATTAATTCCCATAATTTTTGTAAATCCAGGCCTCCTCTGGCTTCCTCATTGTCACCCGCCTGTTGTTCCATTTCACTGTCTGTAACTATCTCTGCTTCTTCTTCCCGTCTATCTTCTTCCGTTTGTTGGTCCTTCACCATCCTTTTAGAAACACCTCTTGTATGCATTCCTGTGCCTCTAATAGTCGCCTGCTCAAGTTAAGTAGTAGTGATGGAGTCTATGTTTTACTTAACTCAAGCCCTACAAGTTGAGCGCCAATTTGTTATAAATAAAATATATTCGGGTTATGTAGTGTTTTCTGTTTGTGAAAAGTCACACGCTGGATGCGTCAGTTTGTTACTAATTTAAATATATTCACGTGTGTGGGTTGTGTCTATTTGATACTCTTCGAAACTCTCGCCTAATTAAGCCCCGCGATGGAAGCCAATTTGTTACAATGACTAATTAGTGTTTTTTATTATAATTTTTTATGTAACGTTGGGGACATTGGTTTTGATACGTTACAATATATATATATATATATATATATATATATATATATATATATTGTAACGAGATCTTTTTACAACACAAAAAGCCACCCCAATACCAGGGAAAAAACTATGAATCAACTATATTAAACTAATGAAAATAAAATGACTATGACGAGACAAATGACTATGACCCAAACCCAAGTGACTGACCCAATAAAAGAAAAGAAAATGAGAAGGTGTAATGGTACAGAATTGTGTGCTAAGAAATAATAATTTAAATCAGGCTGAATTCAAAGCAGTCAATGTTCACCTTTGGGGTACCCCATCTTAATCAACTATACATGCAACATTATTGCAAAACACCACATCTGTGTTTTGCTTTGAGTCAACTAGTCTAAACGTATTACGCAACCACTGGGAACTCATGCGGCCGTGAATTACTGAAAACGTCCGTTACAACAGGCAGTAAAGAATACCAGAATTCCCGGGCTGAACGCTTGGACATACCGGCCAATCAAAGACGGCGAAATCAAAAATACATACTTTTAGCACGCGCTGCTTGGCCACCACCTAAAGTCAGTTGTTGACTAACAGCAGAGTTAGATAGCAGTCGTCGGCAGCCTACCTTTATACTGGGTAGACGTAATTCAACCGTAGCCTCAGGTGTTTGCGATAGGCCATTAATGCTATAATCGGCCTATCCCGTAAAGTGTTGTAAGAAGAATGAAGCAGTACGAAAAAATAAAAAACAAGCATTTAGTGACAGTGGTGATAATATAACAGTTTTAACAAGATTAACTTAGGTGGTATTATTAAAAAAGCAGGCAGTGCTACGAATCGGACCATGTGCAGTTAAGTAAAAGCAAAAGAACATAATTAAATGGCCAAAACAAAATAAAATTTTATATCAATTTTTATTTTTTATAAAAATGTCCAGTTAAAATGAGATCTCAAAAGAAAAAGAAGGGGGATAATTAGAGAGAGAGAGAGAGAGTGAGAGCGCGAATGATCAAAGTACTGATATGTCTTATAATGGTTTTGGTTTAATGATTTATGTATAGTAATTTTGTGACTAGTAAATTTCATTTGATGGTTTAACTTCAATGATTGGAATTCAAAGAATTTTCGTAGTATAATTTTGTATCACAACGTTGATAACTAAGGACGAATGTGTTAAAATAAATTCAGAAAATAAATTCAGATTTTGTATGATTATAACCATGCGTAGAGAGTAGTTATTACGCCCGTTTAACATAACCTGTCCTGTATGGAAAATCTCGCCTAATCGAACCTGGTAAGTAAGTAAAATAAATAAGTGGAAAATGAATTAAGGTTTCCATATTTGTCCTTTTGTTTAAAAATATTGGTGGCGACCTATAAGTATTTTGGAATCTTCTGTTTTTGGTAAGTCAGGGCGAGTGCGTAAAAAGATCGTACAAGGTAAGTAAAAGTATGAGGGGGGAAAAGTAATAAAACGTAACAAAGGTATATGGAAAAGAACACAAACAAAAAATAAAGAAAATAAAATGAGAAATATCAAACTCAAATGATGATGAAAAAGACACAAACAAATAATAAATGTAAATAATAAATATTAAAATAAAATAAAATAATATCAATTAAAGTACACTAACTAGAGAAATAGATATTAAATGTTATGAATAACTCTATAATGATAAGTGAATCAGAACATGAACTTTGTTAACATTTTAACTAATAATTGTGAATAAAACAATAAAAAAAAACAGAAGTGAGAGATAGGTAGGGAGTGAAGGTGATTAAGTGAGTAAAGAGAAATCAATATTAGGGAATAACCACTAGTAACACTCAAGTACAATAAAAAAGTGCAAAGTGCCAGTGTAAACCCAAAATAAATAGAAAACCCAACATATAGGTATAGACACCTAAAACCAGTGATTAACACTATAGTTTAATGGTGAAAAATACCAGAAAATAAGAATAGTATAGTTAAAAGTGATAGTAGATTAGGAATACAGTGGTATTCAGGGTAAAAATCCCATAATGAATAAAAATGTTATTGTTACAATGGTTAGGTAGTAAAAAATATATAGTAAATGTTAAAAGAAAAATATACTAAATAATATAAGTGGAAAATAAGTAAAACATCCTTGGATCTTAAAATATTCAAAGGGATAATTAGCAAGATAAAAGAAATGGTGTTATAATGTTCTTCACCAAGAAAGTTATTTGTTCAATTAAGTTTATAAGAAGGAATATGGCTGAAAAAAATGAACAGACCATAAACCTGAATTTTGTGTTATGTTTTATAAGTAATATTAAATGATAGACAAGTTATAAAAAATGGCAATATAGATAAGTTAGGAGATAAATTATTACAAACATAATAATACAGGAAAAGAAATTAGAGAACAATAGACAGGCCATGATTTTGTAAAGTAATAAGAACATACAATTATTATAATACAGCCCAAATTAATTCAAAAGGTAACCAAGTCATAAGAGACACCAAGCAAAACATATGTAAATATAAAATAATCTTTAATTTGTGTAAAATAAGAAGATATAGCCAATTACTACTTAGGCATAGAAAATGCCTAACTGTATAAATCCAAAATAAACAAATTGTAAGAAATTAACTATTGTATTAGAAAATCCAGGGCAAGTAACTAGTTAAGTACAATTAGTGAATCATATTAAGATGTCAAAGTTAAATTAAAAACATAAAATAACAAAGAAATGTAATTACATAATATTAACATTACTGTCAAAACTTTAATACATAAACAAACCCAGCTTTGTGGGATGTCAAAACGATCTTTGAAAGAAAATATAAACAGTTGTGACAATATCTCATACATAGATAAGAAGACAGAAGAATAATAGTAATCAAAAGATATTTAGTCATTTTGAATTAAAATTCAAATATTATAACAATGGACATGAGATAGGATCAGCCAATGAGAGTACAGACAGTTGTCATAACAACGGAATGTTATTTATTATTATTCCGTTAAAAATAGTTAGTTCATTATTGACGCTCAAGACATACTGAAGCCAAACCATCGTCGACTCAATTTTAATTTAAAATAGTAAAAAACAAGTCGAAATCTTATAAAATAAAGATGCAAGAAGTCTGATGAAGACCTAATCAAACTAGGAGAGCCAATTAACCAGATTAATAACAATTGACCATAATTAAAACTTCCATTTGATTGAGAAAGAAGCCAGACGTACTCCAAATTATAAATCAAGGAAGATTGATGACTGTATAGACCCAACCTAACGAAGAACTGAATAACTCTCCACCCGAACTCAACAGATTTGATAAGTATATCTGAAATACCCGAATTTATGGAATAAATTCTTATTAACTTTTTCTCACAACACAAATAACTCTCACTACGAACTGATAACCAAATTTCTTTCAAGGATTAATTTCAAGAAAAACTAAACTTGTATGTAAACAGAAAATAACCTGTATACAAATTACGAACTTTTAACACACACTTTTTAACACTTCAGGAACGAATTGTAATTAAATCTAATAGTATATAAGTACTATCAATGTAAGGTAGTGTACTTTATTATCATCTTGTTAATATTTTTTTCGTAACCAAAAGAACTCAGATTTAACGAAGATAGAAAATAAACATTGCCGACGCCATGTCGATTGAATAACGTTTAATCAAATTTAGCCAACCTTGGGAAAAATTGTCTATTTATTGACGGAGCAACTTTGTTTAATAACAAGTATATAATTTTATATTGAATTGAATAACTGATAATTTCATGTTAATAAACTAGTACTGAGTTGTAACCACCGTTCTTTATTTCATTGTAAATTGCATTATAAAGTTTGTGTACTTTAGCGACGAGCGAAATTGATGGCCAGCGTTAGATGTCGGCAACACGGCAAACTACTAGCGAGATTCATACGCCCGCCTATTGCGAGGGTAATTTGAATCAGACAACACCGTCTAGAACGACCGCTCGATCTCATATTTTTTAATTGTTTGCATAAACAATTTGGCGCCACCCGGGAATGAAATATACTCATACAAAGGACAGGTAAGGTTTACACTCGCGAGATATTGTACTGGTAATTCATGAGATCACGACGGACATCGTCAGCGTAACAAAAAGTAAGTAAGTAAACGTAAAGTAACGACTACAACATGTGAGGCTAACACGCGTAAACACTCATTTTTACAGAGACGACAGAGTCTTCTCGTTACAAATTGACGCAACAATGTGTGGCAGAATAATTACATGCAGAAAGTAGTGTCGTAAAGATCTCGAATTGTTACAATATATATGAGTAGCCTAGTTTCAAAGACGGGCAACTCAAATTTTTTCAAAATTGGGTTTATGATAGATTCTTATGTAGAATTGTACGAGATATCTGAATATGAAATCAGTTTGTGACAAAAATGGCCAGAACTGTGTTAAAATTACATCTGAAAAATGAGCTTAGTTACATATACGGCCAACTCCTTAACAGCTTGGTTACAATATCGGCCAACTCCATTTAGAACCAATCAGAGCTTTAGATCCTGTCACGTGACAGCTGCAGGGCCGATGGGATTGTTGTTATTATCGTCTGTTGTACACTGTGCTGTTTGGGTTATTTATGATAGATTGTGATATTTATTTTGTGAACTTTACTCTTGCGAGTGTGATTTTATTACACTTAATAAAGTAATCAAAAGTTTTGATTGTTATGGAGCAAAACGTGGAAGAAACTCCTCCAAGTAAAAGCAGGAAGAGAGTAGCAGAGCTGACAAAATGGAAGTGTGCAAAAGGAAAGGAAGTGAGGTTAGTTTTACTTTACGGTACATTTTTTACTACATTAGTTGAGATATTTTTGTGAAAATGTTTTTTTTCACATAATGTTAAATTTTAATGAACACTGTTAATGTCTTCAATAATCATGATGATTGTGTAGTGTTGTAATGCCAAGACCTAAATAATACCAGTAGAATTTCAATTACAAATAATGCAATATCAAACTGTAAAGAAGATAGTAAATGTTGTTTTGAGCAACTTTAGCACAATTACTATTTAATTTACCAATGTGTCAACAAAATACTGGTTTAGTGTGTTGTGTTTAGATGTGAATATTGCGTATTGCACTCACTTATGTTCTCATCATACTAATTACAGATTAATCAGTTAATTTAAAAAAGAAAAACTAATTTTTGTGTACTTTTGTCTGTTCCAGATATGGACCAAAAAGCATGCCCATTTTTCCTACTTGTGGTCACAGAGATAAACGCAAAAACTGCAGTCTTTTGCGGATGGAGGACTTGAAGAGATTTCATGCAGCGTCTTATGTGGTCAGATCAAAAGTTGCTCAAGATATGTTTTTGTTAAAATATTGCTTTGCAGATGCTCCAGAGCGACATAGGCCAGAGAATGGACAAAGGGGTAAGAAAACCATCACTTTTTCTTATTTCATTGAAAATACGGCTGGAAACAAAGTGGAAGTTTGTAGAGACACTTTTTTAAATGTCCTGGAAATTACAAAACACAGGGTTCATGGAGTGTACAAGCGTTTCAAAGCTGATGGATCTCTAGTTCCAGAAGAGACCCATGGAGGGTACAGAAAAGCTGCTATGTATGAGCACAAAATAGAGTCAATCAAATCATTTATTAAAAAATTTAAAGGGTGTGAATCACATAATTCTAGAGCTAAAACTGCCCGTATCTATTTACATTCCACCCTTAACATAGCAAAAATGTGGAGGATGTATCAGGAATCAGTTTCTGATGAACTGAAAGTTAAAGAGTCACTGTTTCAGTAAAATATATGTTACTAATTTCAATATTAGTTTTAAAAGTCCAACTACTGATGTATGCTCAATATGTTTACAGTTGAATGAGAAAATTAAGCAAGAGAAAAATGAAAACGTTAAACAAAAGCTAAACACCGATCTAACAGTGAATAAAACTCAAGCCAATTTTTTTTATGATTTCTTAAAAAAAAATGAAGCTGGGGTTTTTATTATGTCTTATGATATGCAGAAGAATATGCCAATTCCACAACTGCCAGATCAAATTACATACTATTCTAGATAGTTGTACTGCTATAATTTGACCATCGTTTCTGGAAAGTCCATTGGTAAATCAGCTCTAGATAAAGAAAATGTTTCAGTGTATTCGTGGGCTGACCATGAAATGAAAAAGTCCTCAAATGAAATTGCTTCCGCAGTTTTTAATGAACTTCAGGGAAAAGTAAATAACGGGGCCTTAAACGAAGTTCATACTGTTCGATTGGTGGCTGATGGGTGCCCAGGGCAGAACAAAAATACAACAATTTTATCAATGTGCCTTGCCTGGTTGGCTCGTGCCCCATCACATATAAAAAAATGGAAATGGTTTTACCTGTTAGTGGGCACTCATACATGCCCAGTGATAGAGTGTTTGGATTGATTGAAAGAGATGTACAAAAAATGGAAACTGTTATTCAGCTGGAGGAGTACCATCAGGTTTTCCAAAACCATGGTACCCTCAAAATTTTGGGAACTGACTGGACTAACTGTGACTGGAAAGCTTAAGCAAAACAAAATGTCAAAGATCCGTCTGCACTTCACTTCCAAATTTCAAAAGTTCGAAAACTTGTTTTAACTAAAATGAAATACTTATCTGTAAGTGGAGAAAACAACTATAACATGAATATAGCACAGTCTTTGTCAATAACAAAGACAGGCAAAAAGCCTATGGATATTAATCCAACAGAGTTAGTTATAGGTGTCAAAGTGAAGCCCTCTAAAATAACTGACGTTGAAAAATTGCTTGTTAAGCATTATGGTGAAAACTGGAAGGAACTGCAAAAATTGCAATGGCTTAAGAAAATAATAGAGGAAAATGACACAAAACCTGAACTTCCTAAAGAAGCTTTTCATTGTGACTGTGAAAATACGCCTGCTGATGAATGCAATGATGTTATTGAGATTATTTTGCAAGATAATGACATCCAATAAAGGTTTGTTTTGACATTTGTGTTCTTTCAGTATTGGTAATATTGCTGTTTAATTGAATTTGTTTCATTTTTAACAAAAGTATTATTGAATCTGTGTATTGTTTTTTGATAATAAATGACTTTTTGTTTTACTGTTTATCAACAAACTTTTATTTTATACTCCTGATAACTAAATCACCAGTATCCTATCTTTGTTACAAAATTAGCCAACTCCCAATCTTGGTTACAAACATGGCCAACTCCATAATTCAACTGCAAATTTCTGCTTATTTTCTAACTCAAAAAAGCAGATATTAGTGCTTTTTCAATTTTTAGACTACCATGAATCTACAGAAAAAAATTCAAGTTGTTAGTGTTAATAATTTTATGGAAACCAGTTTTCCTGCTCTCCTGTAAAATTTTGCTAAACGGAGATAGCCATCTTTGTAACCAGACTACTCTTACGTAGGTATTGTGAAATATCATTCTGCTTGCTGTTAGACAGGTCGAAACCTGCACACATCCTTGAACAGGCTGACAGTCTACCACCAACCAACCGTAACAAATATCCTGAGAATAGTGCAGGACAGCAAAGAAAGTGTTCATACCAGGCTTGCAACTGATAGGAAGGACTATGGAACGGTCACAGTCTGGAACCACAGGTCACAGGCCTATGGAATCACAGTGTGTTGGATGATTTCAAGCAGTTAAACACAAGTATGTTCCCTATGTGCGATAGGGATTGATTGGCAACAGTAATAGTGCAGGCCAAAGGAAATCTGTTGCTACAAAGAAGATCATTGTACCTAAATAGTTACTATCATATTACTATCATATATATCATTCTATATTATAGAAACAGAAGCACACTAACACAGTCTTGGTATCACATCACCAGAACTTTCAAAGGGCTGTGGGTATGCTACCAAAACACTTCATCATCCCTCCAATGTTAAAAACAACACACCTGTGATTTTTTTTGTAAAAAATTGAAATGAACAAAATGTAATCAAACTACACATATCAATAATAATGATAATTAAATAAAACAACACTTAAATAAAACATACTCACATCAAAATTTGCTCCTCTTTTCAAAAAACGTGTCCCGGCATACTTGTTAGATCTCCGTGCTATTAATGTAATATAGATGGATCGACCAAAAACGCTCACATTTGACTGACTAACAAAACCATGCATTATGTACAATAACCAATCTGGATGTAAACAGTTTTCGACTCGAGATAACAAGTAAGAGTTCCACACAAACCTACGATTTGGTTCATTTCTGACACCATAGTGAACAACTTTCTTTCTGAATTCCTTTTTGCTTTTATCGTCTTCTGGTCTGCTGCCACTGTAAATAAAAAGACAACACAACTTTCAGTTCTTATTTCATACTTGTTATATTTTTTTCATGGATATACTGATGACTATAAGTTATCAAAAATTTAAGAAATGGATACTGTAACAGTACCAAAATATGGTAGTTACATACTATAAATATATATGACGTCAAGTATGATAAGAGACATGGGAACATATTTAAATGAACAAAGATAAGTATATAAGTTGTGTATCTACAAAACTAATAATAGGAGAATCCAACAATGAAGACGAGAATGTGAATATGTCAACCTTAATTATAAAACGTAAAAAGAAAATGACACAAGACCAAAACAAAATACTAATAAATAGACCCAATAGGATCCAGCAGTGAGGGGAATCAATGAGAATAATATCCAGCAGTGAGGGGAATCAATGAAAATAATATCCAGCAGTGAGGGGAATCAACGAGACAAGGATCATCAAGCTACAACGACAATGGAAATAAAATGAAAACAGCGACTACCATGAAATTTGGAATTAAGAAGAAAGAAGAAGGACCAAGAAGAAGGATGAAGAGAAACCAAAGACGTAAGGAATCAATGAACCATATATATTTTAAAGAAGAAACAGTCAGTGACAAAAGAAATAACTATAAGTGTGACATGAAAACCAGTGTGATCATTTAAAGAAACACAAACAATAAAAGTGTACTTAATACAAATGTGAAACCGGTGAATAACTGATTATTTCAACTGAAAACCACACAAACAATTACAGTGAGGAAGTTTACAGTGTGAAAAAAATAGGTTAATTTCATGATGAGGCAACAAAGGTTAAAAAATAGTCAAATAAACACAAACAATGAGTGTGACTGATTTAACAAAGTTGTGACCAAAACACATAATTATAAGACCACCAGATCAGAACATATAAAACAATCATATTATTGTTTATATCAAAAAACTGACAACAAATAGAGAATATTTGTTAAGTGTCAAACATGACAGGAATTTAGATTCCACAATTGACCAGAGAAAAACATTGTAAGTAATATAAGAAAGATTTGTATTAGTGTATTAGAAGGAGTTGTAAACATTTGTAACAAATTAGTGAAGGTATTATGTTAATATACCATAATGGAGTCAGTTTAGGTGTAGGTAGATACTGCACTAAAACCGATGATACATTGTTACAATACCCACAAGGAAGTGACCTATTATAACAGAAAATGATACATATTAGTATAAATATATGATCATCAAGTAAATATAAAGAAACAATATAATGTATAAGACAAAACAATGTAAACAAAACAAGTCAGACATAGTGACACAGTCAAAGACAGAAATAAGACAATGTACCAATTTAGTTAAGCAAACTACAGTATTAAAACTAATGTAAATGTTTATCAGAATAGTACCAGTAGTGAAAGGAATATATGATAATACTTTGAGAACAAGTTTTGAACATGCTAAGAACAGTATTATGACTGAATTATTGTAAACAAAATAACCATGTATATATGACCAAATGTAAGCTAAACCAGTGTATAGCAAGTTAGTTAAAGAAAATACTGTACTAAATATTGAGAACAAGGTATTACAATTATTACCAGTAGCAAGAGGAAATATCAGAGCTACTTTGAGAACAAATAATGACCACTAAAACAATCATATTGTACATAAACATTTGAAAACCAAATGTCCAATGTGAAAAAGGACAGAGGTAAACAAACAATGACCAACCAGCTAGTTATGAAAAATATAACTAGTAAACCTATGTAAAAGTAATTGGAAACATTACTAAAAGTTAGATTGATATCCAATGCTACTTTAGGAATACAATCCAAATAGGACAATAACACTTTTGTTATTATATTAAACAAAATAAATACCTATAATGTCATGACACAACATAGACAGAGCCACTACTGAGTAATTAGGAGGTTCTGAGTTTATTAAAAGATGACCATTGAATATAACAGATTAATTATTGTGTATGTACACTAATTATAACAATTAAATAATATAATCTATGTAATAAAAATAGAAAACAAGATGAAAAGTTGTATAAGCATTATGTGAGAGGTTTAAAATGATGTAAATACTGAATTGACCACTGTAATACACCAATATTATAGTAAAAAAGAATGTAAATAGTCATTGTTAGTAATACTAGGTGATAATATGTTCATTTTAGATAAGAATATTTAATAATAAGCATGTTTGTGAAAAATCCAACATGGACGCTGAGTAACACCATAGCGAAAATTGTGTAGGAAATAGTTTTTCACAAATTGTAACTTAAACCAAATGAGATATAGACTCGAAGTGTTTAAATAAGAAATGTTATATTAGATTTAAGAAAAATCTGGTAATACGAACTTATAAAGATAAGACGTACCAAAAATAATAAATAAAATCAATATAATAATATTGATAGTGAACAGAAAATAAGCGTGTTTGGACTTATTTTAATAAGCAACACGCCCTGAGTTCAGTGATATAAACCGATTAACGATAGGACGTATAATAAGGAAGTTGTGATAGTTTTTAACTTTCGAACTAAAAATTTGTACCGTCGATGACGTGAAAAAGTCTCCAACCCAAAATCGATTTTGACTAAAAATTAAATATTTTAATAAAATATAGGCCTTTTGGGTCAGAGACTATCAAAGACCAACCAATGGAATGAATGAAGTTCATCAGACGAGCGAGAGATGCTCTCGAGGTACATGACAGTCTACGATCGAACACCTAAGGAACAAGCCACGCCACTCCAGACCAGAAAAAGTATATTTTTAAATTAGTGCGCGACATGTTTTACTCAAGTACAATATACATACACTAACCTAATACTACACATTTACTAACGAGTGCAACAGTGCGGATTTGTGTTATTTTTATCAAGTAGATCAGTGTACAATATCGATCTATTTGCGAGTGAATTTTTTAATTAAGAAACAGGGAGTACAATTTCAATTAAACAATACTTAAAAGAAAAATAAGAATTTAGCCAATTTCGAATTTTCGATACTACGCAAGTCATTATGCAGCGTATCGGAAATCAACAACTAAGTTATCAGAATTTAAAGGAGATTTAACACAACATTATTAAAATATTATAAAAAATATTTTAATAAATTATAACGATGTAAAAAAATAATGCTTAAAGATAATTATTGATAAATACGAGTGCATTTAGATGCTTACTTGATAAAACGTATTTGTTGAATATTTCGTTATTTCAGAATTTATTTTATTAATTGTATCAAACATAATTCTGATAATCCTATGTTAAAACTTATAAAAAAATAATATGTTTACCTGTATAGCATAAGTAATATTAGTTAATAAGACAAACTTATCCTTATAAAAATAACGGTCATTCTTAACCTCAGAAACCATTACGGTAGCTTGTTATGATGACATTACCGAATTGTTCTCAATTAACATGCAAATTAAAGTACATTGCAAACAAGAGTTTTTTTTATTAGAAATTTTTCTCTTGTGAACAAATTATTTTAAAACTAATTATTAACTAAAAGTAATACTTGTTAAATGCTGTACAAGTCATACAGCCTAACCACAATACTAAAGTAAAGATGCGTGCGCATACCGGCGTACGATAATTTTTGTAAACATCAGAAATATGATACCAATTTTAAATTTTATATTTTGTTCAATTATCAGTTAATATTGTTAATCCTAAATAATTAATTATAGTACATCTTGAGTCTGGTATCATGATATCTCCAAGAACCTTAACGGAATATGGTATATACTGAATTAAAACAACATAACCTGTACAGTAAAATTATTGTAACAACAACAGGTATACCAGAGCCTTGAGAGATCAGATAGAGTTTCATTTGAAGTTTTATTTTGTAATCAGCAATTGAAAGGGTTGTTAATTATTGTTTTGTTTGTTAAAAATATTCTCACTTAATAACTTGTTAATAAACCTATAATTTTTATTACCATAACAAGAGTATCATTTTATTAAAAGTAGATTCATTCATATTTTTTAATCAGTTCTGACAGGTGGCGGAAGAATTCAAAAAGTATTAGTATAAATCAATATACTTATCAGATATTGCTGCATTTATTACTGTGTGTGAAAACATGTTAAATATTCAAATTGAATATTTTTTCTATTGTGTTTGAAGTGAATGTATTTCAGACGGAACGCCACAAGATAGAATTTGAATTTCAACAGTGGTAAGTAAATCAGATACACCACAAGTGCGCGGACTATATTTTAATGAGAAGAGTGAATTATTACGGCGTACTTACAACAGCAAAACATTAACACCAGTGACAGTTACGATTGCAAATTACACCTTTTATAACCAACATTATAGTAGGCACCGGTGCGTGTCTACAACCACACGAAAACACCTAACATCAATACAACAAGAAATACATAACTTAAACTTGTAATTTTATTATATTACAAGTTGGCTAGCCCAGCAGTGTGGCTTTAAGGAGAAACACAAGACAGCAAAATATACACAGTATTACTTGTAACTAATATTATATTATATTATATATAGATTGTTGATGATAACAATACTCAACCTGTAACTACTCAATAAAAGTAGAAAGAAGAAACGAATGAAGCCCCGATTACTACTCTTTTCTACTTACCTTCAAACAGCCAGAAGATTCCCAAAGTCCCAGGGTCACGACCACATTTTTTGGAGGAAATGTGGAAACCATTTCACTTTCCCCATGAAAACAATTTTGATAATTAAACAAAACTCCCCCCTTCACAGAAAAAATTCTAGGGCCGTCTAGGGGAACTTTCAGCCACAGAGAATAGGTTACGGGTAGAGTGCGCAATTAACTAAACTAACACATAATGAGGAATCTGATTTTATTTTAATAAAAAACATTAGCATTTCTTTGTAACAGCAATAAAAATAATACAAAAGATATAAGACAAAAGAAAATGTCCAATGGCAAATCAGCACTTTGCTAAAATTACCCCCTCCCTTTTTTATTACACTCACACTCACACACTCTATTGAGATCTCATCATTCTATTTCATATTATTGTTTTTTATGATATCATTTTAGAAGGTTAATTTTGTACAACTTCACCAGATTTGTTGTGTCCTTTTATTTACTTATCTCTTTCGTCGGGGAGTCTCATGTTGGTTACACCATCCGATGCAAGTCACTTTTCCGACAAAAAAAAAAAAAAGTCCAATTTATGTTCACATTTTCTTCTCTGTTTACATTACTCTTTCACCAAAACTTTTAACAAAAACTCGGTAGGCCTACCTTGGCGGCCCGCGGGCACTAATAAAATACATGTGTACTGTTCGGTGGCGGACGTGAGACTGACTCGCTTCGCTTTTGTTTCTACGTCACAATCCAGCTCAACTACGCATTTGCAACCAGTTTTTTCCAGTTACCTCCACCCGTCTCTGCCGCAGATTTTTTGTCAACAAAATGCTTTTCGTGTGATTCACTGGATAAAAATAGGATATTTTACATAATGTACCATTACAAGACCCCCCCCCAAATGGGAGAGGTTTTATGTCTAAAAACATAAAAACTCTCATTGCCTAAACCTAGGCGGATCAGTGAGGATATGGCACCACGACCCCCCTTACTTCCTGATTATATGTTGGGTACTTACCCCCCTAATCCAGTGGCTGTGGTCGTACCCGTATGACTTTACTGGACTTCCTTCTTCAGGATCCCAACACCGTAAAGCCAGACAAGCACTTGGCGACCCTGCCTTGACGAGCTGGCCAGCACAGGTTCGCTTCCACAGTTCCACACAGATTCTGTGACAACAAAAACAAAAAGATTATCAAATGGTCTTTCATTCATCCATATCCCTACACTGATTTCAATTCCTCCCAGAAGTACTGATTTGCATTGACCAAAGTACTGATTTGTGGTATCTATAGTATCTTAACAAACTTTTTTTTTTAATACCCATTTAATCCCAAACAACATATTACAATTCAAAAGTAACACACATTATTTAACCCAATAACATCTACCAACATACATTAGTAAATAACCATACCTCAAAATTGTAACGGGATAGATCAGGGTCATAAATAATTTTCAGAAGTTTTAAAGCAGTCAGTGTTCACCTTTGAGGAACCTCGTTTTAACCAAAGATGCATACAATGTTGTTACAAAACACCTGTCTGTGTTTGTCTCTGGAGCCAGCCAGGCCAGACACATTACGTAACTATACACAGTTTGTGCCATCCGTGAATTATGGAAAATATGAAGGCGACGTGCAGATTTCACCAGGCGGCAAAAAATTGCAGAATTCACTGGCCCAGCTTCTAGAACATTTTAAACCCGTCAATCAGAGCTTGAATGGGTGACCACGTGACCAGTCTCACACCCCAAAATGTGCGCCCCAACGCCAGCCTAAGCGTCAGTCGACAACACTCTGTTAGACCGCACGGTCAATAAAAAATAAGTGCTTCAGAAAAATTAACGTCGGCCGACGAAATGTTATAACCCGTCAGTTATAAATTTGGAGTGAACTACCGAAGAACGAGTAAAACTACCGTGAGAAACATTTAACTGCATAAACACCGAAGTTCGGAGTGATCAGGGAAATGGCAAATAACACGTGGTGGCGGTGAAATCGATTGGAACGTCTCCAGAATGGTTAAGTACTAATAACAAACTATCAGCTAAATAAAATATCCTAAGCATCCCAAATAAATAATTCAATATTGAAAAATAAAGATTTAAAGAGCTCTATAAACGGGGTTAAAAATGGAATTATAAAAGTGTGAGAGAGTGAGTGAAGGAAAAGTACTGGTTGATTAATCACATAAATCACTTTGTTATAGTCATGTAAGAATTGTTCATTTGTTAATTTTATACCTCTAATTTTATGTTTGAGATAAATGTTTTAATTTATAAGAAAAGATAAGAATTTGAGTAATTGTCATCCAAGTGGGGAAAATAACAATTTTGCATAATAAAAGAAAAGTAATTTGTTTTAGTCAGCATAAACTGTGTTAACATAATTATTTCACAACTCAACCTAAATAATCCCTCTGCAACTGTTTCGTCTGTAGAGCCCTGGAAAGAACCCGAAGGTAAGAAAAGACGTAAATTTAATAAGTTCGTAAGTTTTATTAACTCATAAAAAAGGTAGTGCCACAATTGGCCCTCGAACTGGGACGGTGTGTATAATTTATTAATTATACAAACCAGACCTAATTTGAGTTGCAGAGAAGGATTATTTGGGAGTGAGGGCGGTTGTGTAGGTTAGAAAGCATAGTTGTATATGTAATAATAATAATAAAACATGGAAAATACTGAGAGTAAAATAAATAAAACTGACGTCACTGTCAGCGATGAATCTGAAAATAAGTCTATGAGCGTAAACAAAGAAAATATGTCAACCGAGTCAGCTGATAGGAGTGACTCAGGAATACAAACAGATTTAATGCTAACAAATCAAGGTAATTTTACTGAATCAAAAATAATGGATGAAGTTGAAATTCATTCGCCAATTTCAATTAGTCAAAATAACAAATTTGAAGATGTAACGGGACAGAATTGGGACATTGTAATCTAAAGTTTTTTTTCATGAGTATATTTGGTGAACGAACTATAGTTCGAGACTGGTACAACTTGTTACAGGAATGTAAAGTTTACAACAAGGGGGCGCATTCACGCATACGCGCGCACACATCGGCCAATGGTCACACGATAGTGGCACGTCCGTATACATTCTTTCTCGCTTGGTGCGTAGAAAAATAACTCTGTCGTCTTATAGATGCGGCTTCGGCCGGTCCAACGTAAAAGGCTCGCAAGCCGAAAATTTTTTAAAAAGTATAAAATGTGACTTGACTAAAAGTTTAAAGTGATCAAAAGATGTGTGCCATCTCTTAATCGTCAGTGAACCAGTGGAAATGTAATTTAGACAGTTCGACCATAAAATGTGAAAGTGCAACAGTGAAATAAAACAGCTACAGTGTAAACCACGAGTTGACGCCCAGGTGTTGAATTCCTACGCATTTAACAGGAAAGTAGACATTTCAAAATATAACCTAATACTGGCATTTTCAAATTGAGCTCAATAAAATAAAAAAGAAATGTAGAAGTGTGAAAGAGAGCGTGATTGAGTGAATGACAAAATATAGCCCTAAAAAGAAGTGTTGAGTTGCGTAATTTTGAGATACGTAGTATTTCGACATCGTAGTTTATTAATAGTCAGTTTTACGCTTTAAGGCGAAATAAGTGTGTTCATAATCTTTTCTATGTTTTCAAGAGAACATAACTAATGTTCTATTTTACTCAAAACACGCATTGTGTTAATCGTATTTGCATATTGTTCTTTGCAAATTTGACTCCATCACAGGGACAAAGTTAATTACTCAATTACTGAGTAGCATTGCATATGGCGCATTGTTATTTGTATTTGCTATAATAAATAAATAATGTTATATTTACTTGATTTGCGTATTGTTATTTGTATTTGCACACCGTTCTCTGCCTGTGTACACTAAACGAATTCCTGGATTATACCTTATAGATTAAAAAATAATCTTTAATTTAACAACTAAATTTTGAGTAACATTGCAAACGACGTCTGAAACAGGGACAAATTTAAATATTTTAATTAATAATTCCCATGAAACACTTCAGTTGGCGCCCGTTTAACAGTGACATTGTAAATTGACAGTGAAATTTACGTTATTTACGTTACAGTTAATTTACAATTTAGTCGAAAAATGGCAGAGAAAGACGCAAATACAAATTTAGATGAAAGTGTAGAGGTAAGATCAGTGTTGAATGTTACACAAGATAGTAGTAGAAATGTTTTTTAAAATAAAGTATCTAACCAATTAGCGTTGATGATAGAAATGATGTCAGAAATGATAAATAATAAGTTTGAACAACAAAATAAGAATAATGATAATTTGAAAACTGAAATCAAATCTGAAATAAATGTAGTAAATAATAAACTTGACAAACGAGATGAGAAAATGAAGTCAGAAAATAATAATCTAAACACGAGTTTAAATGAACTTAAAACTGAAATGAAATCAGAAAATAATAAGTTAAACACGAGTTTGAATGAGTTAAATAGTAGACTTGACAAACAAGACGAAAGGTTAGTAGAAATGAATAACGAAGTTGTGAACATAAAAAACGAGATAAAAATGCGTAATCTAAGAATGAACAACCAATTTAAAAGTATAAGTGAGAATGAATTAAACCAAATAAGTAGGTGTAGTGGTGTCAAAACTAATGACACGGGTGAGTGTAACGAAAAAGAAAATGATGAAATAACAGACAACCAGGGTGTCAATAGTAAAATAACGAATAATTACGAAGGGATCATTAACGAGGTAGGTGTTAGTTACGAAAATAAATTAACAACTAATAGTAGTAAGATAGTGGAAAACGAGATATATAAAAGTAATACAATGAAAATAAATAGTGATGATGATAATATAGGAACAGTGAGAGTGAGTGAAAGAGTAGAAATCAGTATTTGTAAATTAGAGAGAGAAAATGAAGAGAATTATTTTGTGAATATAGGGCAGAGGGTAGATTTTCCCCATGTTTATTCCAAACCAAGATGGCTACAAATGTGTTTGAAGGGCAAGAGTCCCTTACAGGAAAACAATGCGTTTTCAAGTAGTCCCTTAATTTTTAGTAGGCGTTTTTATGATTTAATACCCTCTGTACGGAATGATAGAAAAAGTATGAAATGGTGTTATGATAAAAGGTATTTTGATAGGACGATAGAAACGTTTAAGGTTAGTAGAGGTTATAACGAATTAGCAGAGAGGTTAGATACTATGAGAGTTAATAATATTGAATACTTACCTTGTGAAATAGGTAGTACAGCAAATGATGATAAGGTTGGGGATATTGATTACTTACCTTATGAGATAACTGATGTAGTAGATGAATATAATGATATAACTTACCTGATGTTAACGGAAAATATTAATGGAGAATTTACCATACCAAACGTCGACAGGGATTCTGAAATAATAGTGTGCAATAAGGTTTGTAATTACTATAGTGATACAATGGATAAAATTGATGATGATGATTATCATAATTATGATAGCTATATGTCTTTAATTGTAGATGAATGATGTAGATGTAAGACCAGATTATTATACGATGATGGGGGGTAAACAATTAATGTGTATAAACGTTTAACTATGTGATTAATGGTTTTGAATTGGACTGTTTTATGAAATGATTTGTGGTAAACAATAACAAATTGAATTAAAATTGAAATTGAAATGTAATATTTACAATTCTATATGCAAATTTAAAGATGAATTGTTTATTTTGAGGTGATAATGTTTAATGTATAAAATGTTATGTGAAATGAATGTTGATAATTTTTAATAATAAAATTTGAATTTTTTGGAGAAGTGGTAAATAATTAAAGATTGAGTATTAAAAGGTTCAACTGAAATTAAAATTGAAATGTTTGTGAATTTTATTCAGGTGCAAATAAGATGTTCATTTAAATGAAATGAGTTTTATGTTCTTTATGAATGTTTATGTTATATTATGTTTATTTGTATTCAATGTGCCTATAGAAAGGTCACTCACCTGATAAAGAGGCATCAGCTGATGACTGGTGTGGACTGTATAATGTTTAATATATTCAATTCATAGGTTTTTTATTTATTAATTAATTTAACTGAATAATTTTATTTCTGTTATTAATTGTCAGAATATATGTTTCTGGAATTTAAATGCTTACTAAAAAAAAAAAAAAAACAACTTGTTATTGTGCAAGATTAATGGGTGATTTTGGGGGGTTGTTAAGTGTCAATAAAAGAGAGAATAAGTGGTGGTATGTGGTATTAGTAATGAAGAATGACATAAGTTTAGTTATAAGATAGGCTATGGCAGTGACGGCATGTTGTTACTATAAATAGCGGTAAGGGTTGATTGAGTAACATCGATGCATGTTACCATCAATGGAGGCTCAAATAGAGCGTAATATACACTGTACACCAACCTTATATAATATTATGTACATTATATATTGAGCTCAAATATATATATATGGCATTTTCAAATTGAGCTCAATAAAATAAAAAAGAAACGTAGAAGTGTGAAAGAGAGCGTGATTGAGTGAATGACAAAATATAGCCCTAAAAAGAAGTGTTGAGTTGCGTAATTTTGAGATACGTAGTACTTCGATATCATAGTTTATTAATAGTCAGTTTTACGCTTTAAGGCGAAATAAGTGTGTTCATAATCTTTTTTATGTTTTCAAGAGAACATAACTAATGTTCTATTTTACTCAAAACACGCATTGTGTTAATCGTATTTGCATACTGTTCTTTGCAAATTTGACTCCATCACAGGGACAAAGTTAATTACTCAATTACTGAGTAACACTGCATATGGCGCATTGTTATTTGTATTTGCTATAGTAAATAAATAATGTTATATTTACTTGATTTGCGTATTGTTATTTGTATTTGCACACCATTCTCTGCCTGAGTACACTAAACGAATTCCTGGATTATACCTTATAGATTAAAAAATAATCTTAAATTTAACAACTAAATTTTGAGTAACATTGCAAACAACGTCCAAAACAGGGACGAATTTAAATATTTTAATTAATAATTCCCATGAAACACTTCAATGACGATGATATGTTAAAACGTTTGTATAGTATGATGTGTAGCAATTTTAGTGAACTAAGAGAGGATATTAATGTAAAATTTGATGTACAGAATAATAAATTCGAAAGCAAGTTTGACGAACTAAATAAACGTTTTGATATGAATGACATTAAATATAATGAACAAAATAATAAGTCTTATGCTAAATTTAATGAATTAAGGGGGAAATGAAACAACAAAATATTAATATTAATGAAATAAACTAAAAAGTGACCGAGTCACAAAATAATATCGATTATAAATGAAATGAAATGAATATTAAGTTAATACAACAACTCGATGAGCACATAAGCATCATTAATGCACAATTAGACAATTGTATTAGCGATAATAACAACCAAGTGATAGAGTTAGTGACTGGACAATTTACTGAAAAATTAACAAAATCAATGAAAATTTTGAAAATAAAATAGATGAATATAATAGTGACATCGAAACCCAAATAAATGAGTGTAAAAATAACACTAGAAATAAAATTGAAGACATTAGTAGAGATATACAAATATACGAAACTAATATTGATAGCAAGATTAATTAGATGGAAAATAGCCACAAGTCCGAAATACAGTTATTAAAAGGTGCGGTAGAAATGGTAAATGAGGCTAGCATTCAATCCGAACGCGTAACTAATAACAAGCTTAACCTGATCGAACAAAAATTGATCAATGCCAAAGATGAATTAAGTGGGGAGATAAGCCAAAAACTAAACAGTGTCACAGAACGAATCTTAATAACGCGGGAAGTAAACAACAACATCGAAATAGAGTCATTCAGTTGTGAGAGTAGGGCGGTGCACTGATGCAGTTCTTGAATCGTGTGAGAGAGTTCAGTAAATTCAATCATAACAATTGGGAGGTACAACTATTGAAAATAATTAAGTGTTTTAAGAGGAGTTCGGCAATATGGGCGGAGGCACACCGGACTGAATGGGAGTGTTATGAATACTTTGAAATAGCTTTCCAAAACAAATACTGGTCGGAAGAGGACCAAGAAGTGCTTAGAAGTAAGATAATGGGGTCGGGTAATTTCGGTGGTCATAATAATAATGTTACCATTTACGTTACGAGATTGTACAATGAGGCTAAATACTTAGAGCCTCCACTACCATTTTAATCCTTTGTGAGGCATATCAGTACACACCTGCCCCGGGAGGTACAAATTACACTTATGACCAGAGAAATAAGTGATATTAATGAACTTGAGAAAGTATTAGACATCATTCAAAACATAAGGGACAGGGAGATAGGCAGGCGTCAGAATCCGCCGGTGTCACATACTAACGGGAATCATAACCAAGCGAGGGGGTATCCGACCGCATATAGGGGCGCAAGGGGAGATAACAGTAACCATAGGAACGAGATGTGGCAGTGTCCGGAATGTGAGTTTGAAAACTTTGCTACCAGAACAGTGTGTTACAGGTGTAGCAAGGTGAGAGGTTGCCAACGGAACAACGTAGTATCCATTCCAGCACAGTCAGCAACAACGAGGCGGCGAGAGCAGCAGAGGAGGTGGAAGTACAACGAGGGGTAGAGGAGGATATTCACAGGGCAGCGCTGCCGCACCACAGGGAAACTAGCAGGGACAGTGGAAGAAAGGACCCAACCATTGTCAGCAGGTAGCAGTGGGGTCCAAGAGGAGTGCCATTACCGGAGCCATATCATCATTACCGACGTATCCAAGGAGTTGATGGAAGAGGAGGACACGGAGACAGGGTTAATGGAAATAAAAATCAATATCAAAGGTAAGGAAATTAAGACGTTAGTAGACACAGGGAGCGAGGTCTCCGTGATTTCGGAACACATATTAGACAAACTAAGGGAAACCAACAAAAACATTCCATCCTTGCCAGTTGCGGGGGTTAGCATTGTAGGTATTACCGGGGTTAGAAGTAAAAGGGTAACCAAACAAGTACAGTTATGATTAACAGGGGGACATATGAAAACACATTTTTGGTGGTACGTGGTTTGAATTTGGAGGCCATATTAGGTAACGATTTTTTAATTAGGCATAGAGCGGTGATTGACTTTAAGAAGTGGGTGTTAGAACTAAGTCATGAAATTACCCCAATCAGGGTCAGTTTTGAGAGGGTATCAGACACGGTGAGAATCTCGGGAGTAAGGGTGATACAGAACAGGGTTAGCGATAAGGGAGCAAAAGTTAGTGTGAATGCATGTAGAGAGAGAAAGAGAATGATGAACAGGAAGTACAATTATGGGAAGAGAGGGCACACAAATTTTGTAGTGAGGGTGGCATGGTGAGGAGTCCCCAACGTAGAGCGTTGTGGCGGGTTGTAGCGAGTTTTAAAGAGGTGTTTGCAGAGTTACCTGGAAGAGCCAGGAACTACGAATATGAGTTAAAGGTAAGGGAACACGCACCCTACGTACAAAGAAGTTATCCGGTACCGTTTTCCAAAAGAAGGGCTGTTCAGGAAGAGTTAGACAAAATGTTAGAGGGGGGGTATAATCGAGAGATTGGTATCACCTTATTCAAACCTGTTAGTAGTGGTAATTAAAAAAGACGGTAGAGTGAGACTGTGTTTAGATGCCCGTCGTATCAATCAAATAATAATTCCTGACCGGGAGTCGCCGGAAGCAATCGATGAGATCTTTCAGAAGTTTAGCGGTGTGAAGAACATGACGTCATTGGACCTAACTGCAGGGTACTGGCAAGTCCCGTTAGCCTTGAATAGTCGTAAATATACAGCCATTTTATTGAATGGAAAAAACTATAAATTTAAACGATTACCGTTCGGACTGAACACCAGCGTGGCCAGTTTCATTAAATGTTTAGATGAGATTCTACAACCAAAGAACTTAGATTTTTTAACGATTTATGTAGATGACATATTAATAGCATCGAGGACTTTTGAGGAACACTTAGAGCATATAGAGTATGTTTTGAATAAAGTGTATCAAGGGGGTTTGATGGTAAATTGGGAAAAGTCGAGTTTTTTGCAGAAAGAAATACATTTTTTGGGATTTATCATTACACCAGAAGGCATACAAGCCAACCCAGATAAAGTTGAATCTATAATGAAATTCCCTGAACCAAAGAACATTAAACAACTGCAGAGCTTTTTGGGTTTATGCAACTTCTATCGAAAATTTCAGCGAAATTATGCACAAGTTACCGCAAAGTTAAGCACAGCGTTGAAGAAAGGCGAACAGTGGAGATGGGGTGAAACAGAGAGGGACGCTTTCAACGAGATAAAAACAAGTTTGCAAACATGATTATGATGAACCACCCTAATTTCAAACATAACTTTTATTTGCAGACGGACGCTAGCAACGTCGCCCTGGGTGCAGAACTCTACCAGGAAGAGGGAGACAAGGAGCATAAGACCATCGCTTTCGCCAGTCGAACCCTGCTAGCGGCAGAAAGAAATGACACCACCACGGAGAAAGAACTACTTAGCATAGTCTTCGCTGTGAAGAAATTCCACACTTATCTGCTGGGGAGTTCCACAATCATCAGGACAGATCACAAGGCTCTATCTTTTCTGAATACGTGCAAATTGACACACAGTCGACTTACCAGGTGGGTGTTAGCGTTACAAGAGTACAACTTTTCCTGGGAGCATATAAGGGGAGTAGAAAACAAAGTACCAGATACACTTTCGAGGGTTGACATGGAGGGCAATAAAACGGGGATAGATTTAAAAGAAATAGAGATATATAGACTAAGTAGGGAAGATAGGCTTTTTAGGGAGGAGTTGAAAGACATCAATTACATGCAGAGAGCAGATGTTAAATTAAACAAAATAATAACCAGTTTAGAGTCAAATTTAGATGACTTTGGGTATAGCTGATATTTTCAAATATATCAAGAGAGTCTGTTTACGAAAGTAGAGGGGGGAGAGCGTGATTGGAGGTTAGTCATACCGGAAGGGTTGGTAGATAAAATAATATAGGACTGTCATATTCGGTATGGGCATTTCGGTGCTAGGAATGTGTGAATGTAATAAAAGAATTGTGTTTATTTAAAAATATGGAACGGAGAGTTAGAACATTACTCCGGGGATGCGATTTATGTCAGAGGTCAAAAGTAGTGAATTATAGGGTAGAAGGGGAGTTGAATTATATTAAAGTGGAGAGGCCGTTTGATTTAGTTGCTGTAGATTTATATGGGCCATTGCCAAAGGGTAGGGGTGGAGTAATGTACAGTATGTCTTTGTTGTTTTGGACACTTTTTTCAAGTTTGTTAAATTGTATAATGTGAAGAGAGCAACTAGCAGGGTTCTAAGTGAAAAGATCACGAGGGATTACATGGTAAAAATAGGGAAACTAAAGGTAATATTATCAGATCATGGATCCCAATTCATCAGCGGTAGGTGGCGGCAGACTTTAGGATGGGAAGGCATCATACCAAAACATACGGCAGTATATCATCCACAGTCCAACCAAGCAGAGCGGGTGATGAGAGAGATCGGCAGGATATTCCGGGCTTATTGTCATGCCAAGCACAGTGAATGGCCACTATACGTGAAAAATGTAGAAGAATGGTTGAACAGTACCACCCATGAATCCACCGGGTTTACTCCATACGAATTAATAAAGGGAACATGCCCACCTAGAATATTGGAACAACTTTTCGAATATCCGCCGGAGAATCTGACCATCAATGTGAATGTGAAAATCCAACTAGCAAATAAAAGTTTACTAACCAAAGGGGAAAGGAGAAAGCGGAGGCATGATGAAAAAGGTAAGTGTACCAAATATGAGGTAGGACAGTTGGTATTGGTGAGGAGACACGACTTGTCCAGTGTGCAAGATAAAGAGATAAAGAAGTTTTTTCTATTATACGAGGGACCATATGAAGTGATAGAGATAAAGATGAACAACGCATATGTATTGCAGAACCAAGTGACACGGGAGGTAGTAGGTACACATAACGCGACAAATTTGAAGTTATATTGGTCACATTAAATGAATGAATGAATTTTAACTTAATTTATTTGTTTTCAGAAGGGATCCTCCCCCATTTTCGGGCGGCCTGGTCTCACCAGCCCTGGTCGTGGATTTTGGATATTCAGGGATGGACCATGGTTGGAGCCACCTCCCATTGGGATGGGACAACGATGGTCTTTCCCTACCAAATTGGTAGAAACTAGAAATTTACACAGTAACAAGAATGGGGAGGGGGACCCCTAAAGTCCGTGGTTAAAGAATTACAAAAAGGAGGTGCATAAATGAGCACATCCTACGGACCAACGATTGCCTTAATTCTAAATTACAATACATTAAGGCAACCTTCAAGTTTATAAGCCGGTGTTGTTTGTGGGTTGTCAACTCATCCCCTAATAGGTAGGTAGTGGAGAAGTTTTGTGGCTGAGGAAACAAACCGAACTAACAAATTTTCCTTATAGTCTGACCGAATTATGGCCTATAGGGATGGGGTCGTGGACTTGCGGGCTGTTTTTTTTTCATTTTGGATAGGGTGGTAGGTTGTGAAAAAGTAGTCTGGGTGAAGAAAAGTTATATCAGTACTCTTCAATAATAAGTTTTAAGAATCCTAGAATAATGACGAATATAAATTTGGGAGGAGGGTTTTTAGTTCACATTCATTGACGTATGGGGTTTGTCCATTTTCGGTCGCATCCCTATAGACCATAATTCTGTACATATAAAATATGATCTATTTACAGGTAATTAAAGAAATAAATAGTTTGTTTAAATATTCCAAAACAATACAATCATGTAACCTAAAGGTTAACGTATTATTTTGTGGTACCTGCTATGTTACACCTTGAGTAGAGATATTTGGTTTAGAATGCAATCATGGCGGAATTTAAGGAAAGAATTGAGCCAAACAATGTGATGTCTGTAAACTTTATTGAAATGCAAAGGCGAAACAAAACAAATTAAACGAACCAGAATTATTTTTGATAACGTAACTAAAGTAACTTAAACTGTTTTGAATAAATGAGGAAATTAAATTAAATGTGAGTAGGAATCAGATTAAATTAATTTAAAATGTGAATTTGAGTAATGAATTTAAATTTACTTTGATTAGAAATTGGATTTGAATTGTAAAATTGTTAACAAACTTCTCTTTTATTTTTTTACTTGACTTACCTTGTATAATTTTCTCGTTAACATTTACACTTGTTTACTCTGCTGGTTGGGTAATCGCCATGTTGTGTTGTTACCAACATAATATATTTTACGTTCGGGTCCCAGGGTTCTATAACGAGCTAGAAACGGAATGGTTGTATAGAAATAATATACTCTGATTTCACTGAGTAAAACTTGTGTTTATTACCTGTCTGAATTTTAAATCTTTTAATAACAACAAAAAAACAAGATGTTGTTAAGGAGTCTTCCTCCTTTTGCCAAATCTATTAAATGTTTCTCCTTTTTAACTGCACACACTGACTCTACATTACATTTTATACTTTTTAGTTCTCAAATAGTTATAATTTCACATTTTTTGCTACATTATTGTTGTACTTTACAGACTTGCTGGCCAGCAATTTTGATAGCGTGCGGTTCGCATGAAAAATCTTTGTCGACTGAGAACGACAACATGGCGCTTATTATTGAAGTGGAAGGGTTGTCTCGTCATCAATTCTATTGTGTTTGGTGATGACGTCTTTGTTTTTTTGAGGTGCAGCAATTACGTCTGGCATTCTTTAGATGACGTTTACATCGGATTGATCATTTGTACTGGCAGAATGTAACGGGGCTAAAAGGAGGGGTTTTTGATTTTATTAAAAAGGCATAAATTCATTTTCATCTGAGTAGCCAGCCACGTGTTAAACAAAAGCCTTGTTCAAACAAAGAAACAGTGAGGTGAACTAATTGCATTGGAATGTGTCGTGTTGCACACAACTTCGTAATTCTCAGAACTGTAATACAGTGTAATGCGCACAGACGCCCAAACATCTGCGGAGCGCATAACCCACGCTAAACACAAGTCGCACAAAATGGCTTGGTGTGAATTTGATTCAACAACGTGCTTTAGAGACGACGGAAGTCTTGACGAAGTCACGCCCATCTGTGTGACGAAACCAGTGGACACCAAATTTCGTCGACGTCCAACACGCGGGAATTGCATGTGTTGCCTGAACAGTGACTATGACTTTAACGCACAAGGCATTGCTTTCCGTCTTGTCCAAAAAAATCTAGGTAGTGGGGTAATAGGCAGCGCTTCTTCGCAGTACCTCACCGACGCTCGGCTGCGCAGGCAGCCCGCCAAACAGGGCTCATTAATAAAGTTTCAATATCAAGTAAAAGTGAGTTCAGTTATTCAAAATAAGGAAGTGAGTATAGTTTTCGGAAGAAGAAAAGGAAATTATAAACTGTTTTCGGGCCTAGAACTAATTTTGTGAATGATGTAGCACGCGGTCGGGGAGAAGACACGTTGCCGGTAGTGATATTGAGTAACAGTATTTCAAATATATGGGTAATTTCGAATAAAATGGGGACTATCTAAATAAAGGGGTAAACATTTTAATAGTGTGAATGTGTGATTGAGCAGGCTGGGCGGCCTTCATTAAGGTAATATGTTTAATTTTAATAGTATCCGATAGTAAAGAAATGAAAAGGTAAATAAATAACATGTTGCAATTTTAATGAATTAAATAAAATCTTAGTTGGTTCTCTTTATAAATGCGAGTTGCGTCTGTTATTGATATAACCTTATAATCACTCTTGCATTTCAATGTTCGTGTGACGAATTCTGGGATAAGAGGGCAAAGCGAGGTAAGTGTGAAAAGTAGTTTATAAATACTTTTGTGATTTATTTGTATTAAAATGTAAATTAACGTAACAATGGCGACACGAACTGGAACGAATTTTATTAATTGAATTGCATTAAAATTTCATACCTACAACAAATGCAAGTTTGATTTGAAGGTTGAGTAAATACAAAAAAATTACGTAGCACATATAAAATAGTACATCAATGTTTAGAGGTTAAGAGTTAAGTGGTAGATGTTTTAAGTAAGAAAATTTAAATCAATATACTTATAAATATGGCAGGAAATAATGATGTTAATGAAATAATGAATGTTGACAATTTTGACGAGTCAGCTGTTATGAATAATATTGAGGTCCACTCGACTCCAAACGTGAGTCAGGACAATAAAACAAAGATCAATATAGATGAAATAAATAGTACAGAAGATTCGGGGATTCAAATAACCCCAAAATCGAGTAGGGAATGTAAAATTAATAATGATGAAGTCAGCTTCACTGACGATAAAACAGAAAGTCAGTTAACACCTATTTCAATGAATCAAAATAAAAAAGTTGACGACAGTAGTATGTTAAAAGATTTGTATAGTTTGATATGTAGTATGAAAGAAAATTCAGAGAAACAACACGATGAAGTAAATAACAAATTTGAGACAATGAATAATAAATTTGATGAACAGAAAAACGAAATAAAAGAAATTAAAAGTAGTGTAAATGAGAAATTAGATGAACAAAATATTAAATTTGATGAGTTAAAAAACCAAATTAACGAAATTAATGAACGTTTTGAGAATACTAATGAAAAATTTGTAAGCAAATGTAAAGATTTAAGTACCAAATTAGATAATGCAGTTAAGAGTACAGACATTAAAATTAATGAAAGAGATGAGAAAATTGACAGACAAATTTGTGAAATCACAGCAAATATTGAAAGTCAAATCAGTAATGTAAATGAGCAGATGGCAGACCAAATTAAAACTCAAGTCAAAGGGCAGTATATAGAAATAGAAAATAATGTGTAACTAAAATTAATGAAAATCATAATGATGTAGAAATTAAAATAATGGAAGTAGAAAGTGCATGTAAACAATCAATACAAGAGAGTGTGGGGGTTATTAATAAACATAACCTTCAATATGAAACCAAAAATGATAATAAGTTAAGAGTAATTGAACAGAATATAATTGAAATTAAAGATGAATTACATGTGGCCGTAAGCGAAAATATAAATAGTGTTGCGGAGTGAGTAGTGTATACTCGCGAAGCAAAAGATGACATAGAACTTGAACAATTCAATTGTGACAATCGTGGAGTACACCCGATGCAATTTTTGAATAGGGTGAGGGAATTTAACTGATTTAATAGTAGTAGTTGGGAGATTAAATTACTAAAAATTTTAAAGTGTTTTAAGGGTAATTCTGAAATATGGGCGGAAGTACATAATACAGAGTGGAGTAGTTATGAGAAATTTGAGTTAGCATTCCGAAACAAGTATTGGTCAGAAGAGGACCAAGAAATTTTACGTAGCAAAATAATGGGAACGGGGAATTTTGGGAGAATAAATAACCATTTGACCATGTACGTAATGACAATATTTAATGAAGCCAAGTACCTAGAACCGCCGTTGCCGTTCCGGTCATTTGTGAGACATATTAGCAAACACCTGCCTAGAGAGGTACAGATTATGTTAATGACAAGAGAGATAGGGGATATAAATGAGTTAGAAAATATGTTAGACGTATTACAAAACATTGGGGAACGCGAAGTAGGGAGGCGTCCAAATCCACCAGTGGTACTAAATAACAACAATTACCATCCGTATAGGGGAACACCAAACTTTCATAGAGGAGCATGTGGGGGAAATTTTGACAGTAGGGGCGAGAGTTGGCGATGTATAGACTGTAATGTTGATAACTATTCAAATAGAACAACCTGTTTTAGGTGTCATAAGAACAGGGAGTGTATACATAGTGAGAGAATGCATCACCAGCCAAATCAGCAGCAGAGAGGAGCAGAATACAATAGAGGAGCGCCGAGAGGAGGTGGAAACTACAACCGAGGAAGAGGAGGAAACAACCAAGCAGTGGCAGGTCCCTCCACGGTAAACTAGGAAGGACAATGGAGAATCGGGCCCAGCCATTGTCAACGGAGAACCGGGTCCAAGTGACAGACGAATATCAGAGTAATATAATCAAAATGGACATGGCGAAGGAGTTATTGGAAGAGGAGGACACTAAAGTTATGGAGCACAAAACCGGATTGACGGAGGTGGTAGTCACCATAGAAGGTAAGAGTTATAAAACATTGATTGACACAGGTAGTGAAATATCAGTAATTTCTGAGAATGTAATGGGAGAATTAAAAGAAATAAATAAAAATATACCAACGTTGCCAGTTGCGGGGGTCACAGTAGTGGGGGTAACTGGGGTAAGAAGTAAAAGAATAACTAGACACGTACAATTAAATATATTGATAAACGAAATTGAGTTTGAGAACACATTTCTAGTGGTTAAGGGGCTGAGTTTAGATGTAATATTAGGAAATGATTTTTTGGAGAAAAATGGGGCAATAATAGATTTCAATAAACAAATAGTAAAATTTGATAATGGGAGTAAACCAGTCAGGGTAAATTTTAAGAAAGTAGTAGATGAAGTGAAAGTTACGGGGATAAAAATGATACAAAAGCAGGTAGGCGATGGAGATATAGAAACTAAAGTAAATATGTGTCGAGAGAGTGAGATTATAGAAAACGAGGAGAGAGAGATGCATGCGAGAGATGAGAGTGTATGGGCAAATAGAGCTGATAAATTTTTGAATGAGGGTGTAGTTGTAGGAAGGACTCACCGAGAGGAATTGTGGACAGTTGTGGAGTGTTTCAGAGATGTGTTTGATGAATCGCCAGGGAGAGCTAAGGATTATATATGTGAGCTGAAGGTTCGAGAACAGTCACCCTACATGCAGAGGAGTTATCCAGTGCCATTTTCAAAGAGAAGAGCAGTGCAGGAGGAATTAGACCGAATGATGAAGGGAGACATCATTGAAAGATCGATATCGTCATACTCAAACCCGTTAGTCGTAGTGATTAAGAAGGATGGAAAGGTAAGACTACGCCTAGATGCTAGAAAAATAAACCAAATTATTATACCTGACCGGGAGTCACCGGCACCAATTAATGAAATTTTACAGAAATTTAGCGGCGTTAAGTACATGACATCATTAGACTTAACAGCAGGATACTGGCAGGTGCCGTTAGCAGCAGAGAGTCGGAGGTATACTGTATTTCTATTTAATGCTAAGAACTATCAATTCAAACGTCTACCATTTGGGTTAAACACCACTGTTGCTAGTTTTATTAAATGTTTGGATAGGATATTACAACCTAAAGATTTAGATTTTTTTAACAGTGTACGTAGATGACATATTGATAGCATCCAGAACATTCACTGAACATTTAGAGCATATAGAATACGTGTTAGACAAATTACAGAAGGGGGGTCTGACAGTTAATTGGGATAAATCAAAGTTCTTACAAACAGAAATACATTTCTTAGGTTTTATTATTACTCAAGAGGGAATTTTAGCTAACCCGGATAAGGTAGAAGCTATTATGCGCTTCCCCGAACCAAAAAACATTAAACAATTACAAAGCTTTTTAGGTTTGTGCAATTTCTATAGAAAATTCCACGAGAATTACGCACACACAACATCCAAGTTGAGTGCTGTTTTACAGAAGAACAAACAATGGAGATGGGGGGAACAGGAAAGGGAGGCATTCGAGGAGATAAAACGGAAATTTTCCAACATGATTATGATGAATCATCCTGATTTTTTGAAAACCTTTTATTTACAGACTGACGCCAGTAACGTCGCCCTGGGCGCAGAATTGTATCAGGAGGGCAGTGACAAGGAACATAATACGATAGCTTTCGCCAGCAGATCTCTTTTGGCCGCGGAGAGAAACTATACCACCACAGAGAAGGAGCTATTGAGCATCGTATTTGCGGTAGGAAAGTGCCGGACGTACATCTTGGGGAACCAGACAGTGATCAGGACAGACCACAAGGCGTTGTCGTTTCTGAATTCTTGCAAATTAACGCACAGTCGTCTAACCAGGTGGGTATTAGCTTTACAAGAGTACAACTTTTCCTGGGAGTATATAAAGGGGTCAGATAATAAAGTACCAGACACACTTTCCAGGGTAGATATTATAGAAAATAAAACAGGTAGGGACCTTAAAGAGATAGAAATTTTTCGATTAACTAGAGAGGATGGAATTTTGGTGAGGAGTTAAGGGACATTAAGAATATGCAAAGATCTGAGAATAAATTGGGTAAAATAATTGTTAGTTTAGAAACAGGTGTAGATGGGTCTAAATATAGTACACGTTTTCAAGTATATCAAGGGATTCTGTTTAAAAAAGTAGAAGGGGGTGAGCGTGATTGGAGACTAGTTATACCAGAAGGGTTGGTAGATAAAATTATTTGGGATTGCCATATAAGGTATGGGCATTTTGGGGCAAAAAAGTGTACTAACGTTTTAAAGGAATCATGTGTATTTAAAAATATGGAGAGGAGAGTTAGAAGAGTGTTAAGAGTGTGTGATTTGTGTCAGAAATCAAAAGTAGTGAACTATAGAGTAGAAGGGGAGATGAATTATATAAAAGTAGAGAGACCATTCGATTTAGTTGCCGTTGATTTGTATGGGCCACTACCCAGAGGTAGAGGTGGTGTGTTGTATGTATTTGTAGTTTTAGACACTTTTTCAAAATTTGTTAGATTGTATAGTATTAAAAGAGCGACGAGCAAAGTCCTCAGCGAAAAAATAGTAAGAGATTACATGATTAATGTAGGGAAACCAAAAATAATTTTATCCGACCACGGTCCACAGTTTATAAGTGGCAAGTGGCGACAGACGCTTGGATGGGAAGGCATCATACCCAAGCATACGGCGGTTTACCATCCACAGTCGAACCAGGCAGAACGGGTGATGAGAGAGATTGGTAGGATATTTCGGGCGTATTGTCACGCCAAACACACAGAATGGCCATCCTACGTCAAGAAAGTAGAGGAGTGGCTGAATTGTACCACCCATGAATCCACCGGGTTTACGCCACATGAATTGATCAGAGGAACAAGGCCACCCAGAATACTGGAACAACTTTTTGAATACCCACCAGAAAATCAAATTATAGACATAAATATGAAGATCAGATTGGCGAATGAAAATTGTAACATGACCAGATGTTACATAACCTAGACATATACCATCAGATTTAATAAATACATAACAGTAATGTAAATAGATAATATCATGATAAGAGTAGCCAAGAAGAGAGGAACCATTGAAGAAGAAAGAAGAAGAAGTGCCACAAGAAGCAGTAAACCTAAATACTGCTTGACACTACAACCATACTATAACTGACACAAACTAATGGACAAATTAAACTCACTTTAAGCTGTCAAGCGAGTCAGTGAATAAATGAAATGAAATTTGACATGTTAATAAAAACAATTAAATAAGAATCTGAATAATGTGATATCAGCATCAGCATTTGGCTGAGAATTAATCAACTATGACTAGTAACTATTAATGCCAAGAACTAAGATTAGCTATGGCCACAATATGAGATTGAAGCTGTATTACAGTCTCAAATATGCTTATGACAAGTAAACATGTTTGTAAAGGGAACCTTATACAAATAAGCTACCTCAGCAAGGTACCGAATTGTGAACTAATAAATGTTATTAAGGCAGAAATCCGATACAAACGGTATGCCTCAGCAATGCCTAAAACAAACAATCATCAGTAAGGTGATTAGTAGAAAGTACTAGAAGTGTAAATCACATACACTGAACCGTCTTTATACCCAAACATAGCGATAAGCGTTATTAATATGTTATATAATTAATAGTTCAATTGTTAGCTAATAGAATGGAGCAAAATAATGTGAAACAAAATGTCATAGTGAGTAAGGATAGTTCATAGCAATGTATAAGTTAAGGTTTAATCATAATATTCAGTAAATAAATATCAGTACAGATATAATAGTGGTCTAACATAAACGTTTAAGTGAAAAAACGCGATGTGGAACACAAACAATATTAATAAGAGAGTGTAATCGCCAGCTTTGATTAGCAGACGACAGAGGGAAGCCAAGTACCTGAACATTGTTTATTAAAAAATGTCAGTGAAAGTGTAAATAAACCAGTGTCAAACTATATCAAATTGAAGAGGAAAAAACATCCTTTAATTTGATAGCGATACGACCCCGATCGCAACTATAATAAATGCGTTGGGAACAGGCGTTAGCATCATTTGCACAAAATGAATAAGAAATCGGTTTATCAACACTAACAACAACGACGGCTGTCAATCATTCTGGCGAGAGTCGGTTAAAAAAAACCGTTAGTGACAGTTGAAAAGACAATACGTCACTTTCGTAACGCCTGGCTAAGCCAATCAGAAAATAGCTTAATAAGTAAAACAATCGCCTAAGGCTGATCAAACCATAGGGTATATAAGGAACAGCGGCTTATTACCGTTAGACACTTTTTACTTTCATTCGGAGCGGAAGGTGCGCTCGTCTCATCAAAATTTCTAATAACTGATAGCGTCATTGTAATAGTGCATCGATGGAATCTTTTCGGCAACAACAAAAAGTAACTACAAGATATTCTACGAAGAACCAGTGCGTCTAAGTGCAGTATTATTTTATTCAGTGCGGGAAAATAACGAACAGAAGAAATAATTAAATAATATCATATAAGGTCCTTTTAGTCAGAAGCGGGCCAATATTCTCTGTTCATGTGCGTGTGTAGTGAATAACAATGATCATTATAATCCGATCATTGATGTGTTTAATTGAATTTTAATCGAAAGATTAAAAATACAAAGGTAACAGGGTGACAATTTATTCATTACACCGAGTGCAATAACCTATATGTTTTGATAAACAAATCTGTACTGACGCATAACACTGAAACATTTTCTGTATCACACCATGTCTGAATTTATTTAATGGATTTGTCAATCCTATTTAAGTTGGATGTTAGTCATAAGTGTTCTCAACATATAACTTTGTAAATCATGAATCAAGCGTGACGAACGCCTAACCTATAAAATAGGTTTATTTTTATTTTTATATTAGTAAGCTAAAAGGCATTACTAGTCAATATTATATCAGAAAATAATTAGCTATTGTGTAGGCATGAGCATTCTTTTTTGTGTTTCAAAGAACTTACGCCTGAGATATAAATAATATTAATGTTTAAAGTAAAGAGTATCTGGACTTAACCAGAATTATTGTGTATGCTCTGAGCCAGTTATATAGGGTATGTAACAAAATATTTGCAATTGTACATCAATGTATTCTTTTAATTATATTTGTTTGAATTCACTATCAAGGGTATAAATAAAACCCCATTATTAGCAGCATAACTTGACTTAATTTATTTCTAAAAAAATAGATAAATAATTCATTCAGAAAAACTCAAAACAACCTTCAGTTGTGATTAAATATTGTTGGATTGCATTGCCATAAGGGCAATAAACACCATTTTAACTTTTTTTAAAATTATTATTTGATTCTATTAATGGGTTTTCCACGGGATTTTCCCGAAATAAACCTGTGTGGCGCCCATTATTAAACAAGGTAACCTAACCTTGTAGATAAAGTGAGTTGGTTTTGTAAACCGCCTTGGCAGCTTACTGATTTATTGAACTTCTGAACTTCCAGAGAACACGAACAGGTACGTGGAAGTGTATTTTATTAATTTTATTGTCCAGACATTACTAGACTTTACGTACTTAGACGACTATCAACCTGGAGGAGGAGTTTCGCTGCTAGTATCATCAGGACGGTCACCAACATCAAGCGACCAGCTAGTACACTTTATTTTTAAATTTAAGCAACGTTAGTGTTTAAATAATATTAACGCAACTATTTTATTTTTTTATCTAAGGGAATTCTTTTCAGACAATTATAATTCTGCAATTGTAAACACACTTTTAATAACCTCGAATGCTACATTTTAATTACTTTATAAAATTAGTGATTTTCAATTTTCAAACACTACGACCTTTAATATTTCAAATAATATTTTAAATATAAACAGGAATAGAGTTATGTCAGTATTACAAATTGGCGCACCAACTAGTGAGGCTGAAAAATATTAAACGAAAATATTTTTTATATTTTAAGTCAGCCCGGCAAACACAAAAGAACAAACATGCCACATACACATCAATACGACACTAGATACAAGGACAGTCGAATAGAAGGAATACAGATGAATACAGAGACACCGGAAACACAACCAACACACGAGATGGAAGTCATTACCATTAATAACATAGAAACTCGACCCGACGAAACACCCCATGCAGAACCGGAAGTGGAGGTAATGGTCAGCGACCAACCAGACAAAACAACCGAAGGGGCAAGAATAGAAAACATGATGATGAGGATGATGGAACAAATGAGCAGAAACCAGGAAGAATCAAGGGAAAATAACAGAAAGATGGAAGATAACCAGAAGAAGATAGAAGAAACCTTGAACAGAAATAATGACTCATTGAATAAAAATATGGAATCGATTAACAGGAAAATAGATGACAGCAGTAGAGCCTTAAGAGAAGAGTTGAACACCACATTAAGCGAAATTAGCCGGAAAATGGAGGAAGGTAACGAAATAATTAATACCAGGATAGACGTGGAGATAGCGGTCGTGAGAGAAGAAATTATAGAAGTGAACAAAAGATGTGAACAGCATGATCAGAATTTGAAACGAACGAGAGAAGAGGTCGACGGGAGGATCGACAACATAAAGGAGGTGACTGAAGCCCGGATAGAATCCTTGAAAAGAATGAGTCAAGATGAAATTAAGCGGGTGAGGACCGATGTAGGTGAGCGCTGTGAGGAAATAAGTGCATCAGTAGACACGGTAAGAACTTTAACCGTCGCTAATCGGGAAAAAATTGAAGAATTAAGACAATGAGAAATCGTGCAAATGCGGGAGGAAATTGAAGTCATTCGCAACCGCCCTATCCAAGGTCAGTATCTACAACCGACTGACAACCGCGACGCTATTAATTTCAAAAACTATCGGAAAAACCCGACTGAATTTTTAGCACGCGTCGATGAAAACTTGGCACGCATCCGAGAAACCAGGTGGAATATAATAAGAAGCCTGATTGATGAATATTTCAAGGAGATCTATGATAATTGGTGGACTGCCACGCGCCATGAAGTCAACAATTATGACGAATTCAAGACCCAATTCCGCGCGAAATATTGGTCAGAGGCCACACAAAATATAGTACGCGATCACATATGCCACGGTAAATATGATGCAGGCAGAGGGGGGACAATGACTTCCTATTTCTTAGGTCAGGTGTGTTTAGCACGCAACTTAGAACCAAAAATACCAGAGGAATGCCTCATTACTAAGCTTTCGTACCACTTCGAAGAAGGTGTCGCCAAGGCACGCCAGTGGGGACAAATTAAAACCATACAAGCTATGTCAGCATTACTCGAAAATCAAGAACACGAAGGGTATTACCGAAGGAGTTGCCGGAGGAATGACAATTTCAATGATAGGGGCGGTAACCAAAACAATAATAATCATAATTTCAGAAATTACAGAGGTAATTTTAATAATAATAATAACCACCCAAATCAAAATTATAATAACGACAATAATAATGACAATAACAGTAGGCCTAATAACCAAGGTAGTAATCATAATAATAATAATGGTAGCTATAATAATAATAATAATAATAACAATAGGCGACAAAATTACAATAATAACCCAAACCGACCACAAAACCATGGTGGGAATAATCCACCACAACAATATCGTAGAGCTAATTATGTGCAGGCTAACTACGACCCCGGTAGAAGGCGGTACTACCAGCGATGAAATAGTTTTAGTGGAGATAGAGGAAATGTAAGAGGAGGACGGTGGAGGAGTAACAGCGTTGAGGGCGACAGCCGCAACAGCGACTACCGGCCACAAGTGCACTTCGTTCCTGACCATGAATCAAACCATCATGGAGGACGGCCGACAACTGACGATAGAAATCAGGTAGATACTCAGGACAGGCGCAGGGTTACTTTTTGATTTGCAGTGGACTGTATATTGTCAAACTAAATGGTTAAAAGGCTTTATTCCCATGTAATCAACAATGCATAAAAATTAAGCGTTTACTGACCTTGTACTTGTGCGTTGTAAATGTCCTGTTGTAAGCAACACTTTGGTGATTTTCTAGGCAGTCCTAAACTTAACAATAATATCCCAACAAACGTTAAACACACAAATAAACACATGAAAAAAAGCACAAAGTAAAATAACAAGAGCGCTGAATAGTCTTTCTATTCTTGCGGTATGCGGGTATAAACGAAAAGAACTGAACTGCACGATATACCGTACACTACAGGAGAGAAAAACGCTCTAACTATGACTGCTGATTACAATGTGAATTGAACTTTGAAACAGGTAATGGGAGTGCATTCTATTAGAGATAATGAAATATAGATAGGGTGAGTTTAACTATTGTTATGAAAACAAAATATCTGACATACCGGCCCCTTTGAACCAACTGGTTCAACAAGAAACATTAAAAGAACATAAGAACAAATTTGATCCTTTGGAAGAGTATAATAAAACTAAATTATAAGGGGCAGTAGCCAATTGACTGGTCGAGGATTTTAGTAAATGGGAAGACGGGATACCTTAACAGTAGGACGGGTCAAGGTTCCACCGGCAGTCTTCATGTTGACGACACGTACCACTCCATCATTCCCTGGAGATATGGAGATGACTCTCCCGAGCTTCCACTTGAGGGGTGGCAGGTTTGTTTCATGAATAACGACTAAATCTCCTATTTTGAGATTTTCTTGAGGTCTGATCCATTTGGACCGTTCTTGAAGTGTGTGGAGGTACTCCATTTGCCATCTTTTCCAGAGATGTTGTGTGAAGGCTTGAACCAATTTCCAGCGTTTTAGGTGATTAAGTGGTGCATTGGTTAGTTGAGGTTCGATCCGGGCATTAAGAGGTCCTCCAGTTAGAAAATGTCCTGGTGTAAGAGGTTAAAGATCTGAAGGGTCATTCGAGAGAGGAGCTATCGGCCTCGAATTAAGGATAGCTTCAACACGCACAACTAAGGTGGTAAATTCTTCGTACGTTAAAATGTGTTCACCTATGACTCTGGTGAGATGATATTTTGCACCTTTAATGGCACGTTCCCAAAGTCCACCTTGGTGAGGTGCACGCGGAGGAATGAAATGGAATGTGATACTGTTGGTCGTAGCAAAATCTTGCATCTCTGGTTGCTTCATGAGATCTTGAAAACATCTTTTGAGCGAAGAAGCAGCTCCTATGAAATTAGTCCCACAATCAGAGTACAGGTCTGATACAAGACCTCTCCTAGAGATGAATCTCGTAAGGGCTGCAATGAAGGCGTCTGTAGTTAAATCAGTAACCACTTTCAAGTGTACAGCTTTTGTTGCAAAACGTATGAACAGGCAGAGGTACACCTTTATAGGCTGTATCCTGCGAAGTGTAAAAAACTTGACCGTGTAAGGGCCAGCATAATCAACTCCAGAAGCGTTGAAACAACGAGTAGGGGTAACACGACTGGCTGGTAGATCACCCATGAGCGGAGACGTGTTTGTTGATTTTGTACGAAAACATCGTACGCATTTAAATATTCTTGAGCGTATAACACTGCGGGCGGAGAGGATCCAAAAGCGTTGAGATAGTGTTGCTTGGAGGAACTGGGGACCAGCGTGCAGGTACATGCCATGATAGTAATCAATGAGTAAATGAATAGCGACATGATTTTTTGGCAGAAGAATAGGATGTTTGGCATTGTAAGTAAGCGCAGAGTTTTTCAGTCGACCTCCGACACGGACTATTCCTGCATCATCAATAAAGGGTGCTAGACGTTGGATGCGGTTTGAGCATGTCCTTTTCTTGGAGAGTAGATCTATGTCTTCTGTAAAGTGAAGTCTCTGAATGAGCCAGCAAATGCGGTTACAGGCGTTATTTAATTCAGTTACTGTAAATGATCCACTTATGGTGGTTTTAAATTTCAAACGGGTTATAAAGCGAAGGACATAAGCCATTACATGAAGAAGAGTCTTCCAAGAAGAAAACTTTGTAAGAAATCCAAATGTTGGGACTTCTTTTGTGGTCATCATAAGATTAAGCACATTTGGTTTCATTTCAGGAATAGACTCCTCCGAAATTGGATGAAGGATAGATTGTGGCCAGGTCTGCGTTGATTTAGCGAGCCATGGTGGTCCTAGCCACCACTGACTATGTTTCATCAGAACCATGGGTGTCAAGCCTCGAGAAGCACAATCAGCAGGATTGTCAACAGTTGAAACATATTTCCAGATGTGCGGTGAAACTAAGTCTTGTATTTGTGCCACACGATTAGCAACATACACCTTGAGACGAAAAGATAGAGTGCGTATCCAAGATAGAACTACTGTAGAGTCGCACCATGCTGAAATGTTGTCAATCTTGTGATGTTGTGAGAGCTGTTCTGTACAGTAATGTAGCAATTTGACTAACATGTGCGCACCACAAAGTTCCAAGCGGGGAATAGTCACACGCTTCAGTGGAGCTACTCTTGATTTTGCGATCAGCAGTCGTATGTTGACATCTCCTTCTGCGTCTTCTGTGCGCAGGAAGACACAAGCTGCATATCCGGATTCACTTCCATCTGAAAATCCATGAAGCTGGATATTGACTGCAGTTGCTAAGGATATGAAACGTGGTATCCTTAGCTTTTCTATTTCTGGAAGTTCTTTCACGAATCGTGACCACTTCTCGGAAATATGATCAGGTAATGGAGAATCCCAATCTAAGCCTAAGGTCCATACATGCTGCATTAAGACTTTAGACCAAAAAACTATTGGGGATATCCAACCACAAGGGTCATAAATCTGAGCAATTGATGAAAGTAAAGTTCTTTTTGTGTAATTACTTGAAGGTGTGTGCATCACATATGAAAAGACATCAATAGCTGGGATCCATTTTAGCCCTAATACACTTGAAAATGGCTGTTCCGATGTGCGTAACATGAGGGGTGTCTCAGGATTATCTTGCATGACATTTTCTAAGAGTTTAGGATGGTTTGAAGACCACTTGCTCAGTTCGAATCCACCCTTTTTCAAAAGTAAAACAACATCCTCTTGAAGGTGGAGAGCTTCTTCCAGAGAATTGCTCCCTAATAGAGCATCATCAACATATATTTGCTGTTGGAGTGCTTCAGCAGCAAGTGGATGATTTTTTCCTTCGTCCATAATGAGCTGTTGTACTACTCTATTATCAAGGTAAGGCGAGGACGTCATACCATAAGTGACAGTAGTCAATTGGTAGACCTTTAGCGGGACTGAAGTGTCTTCTCTCCAGTATATTAACTGAAAGATCTTATCATCTTCATGGATGGATATCTGCCTAAACATTTGTTTGATATCACAAGAGAAAACAAATTTATGTTGACGAAAGCGAAGAATTATATCAGTAATGTCATTGTGCAACTTTGGACCCTGATGTAGAATGTGGTTCAGTAAGACACCTGAAGAAGATGGTGCTGATGCATTGAAAACAACACGGATTTTCCTATCTTTAAAAATGCCATGATGTGGCAAAAAGTAATGCGGCTTGTTCAGAGACGGCACAGATGTGCACAGTTTCATGTGCCCACATGCTAAGTAGTCATTCATAAAATTGACATACTTCTGTTTAAACTCAGGTTGAGATTCAAATTTGCGTTCCAGTGTATTAAACAGGCGTTTTGCCAAAGTTGTAGAGTCACCTAGTTGAGCAGGGTTTCCGCTGAAAGGCAAGTGACAAACATATCTGCCGGAGGCATCTCTCTTATGAGTAGAGACGAAGTGAGCTTCACATTTTCCATCTTGTGGAGCGAGTTTTGTAGTGTGAGGTGGTTCCTCTATGGACCAAAAACGTTGCAATGTTGCGTGCAGATCACGATCATTCGTCGATAAAAGAGTCACTAAGCCTGAGTAAGGATTAGACTTAAGTGAAACAGGTGTCGGACCAAGCAAAACATAGCCAAAGATTGTATTGACAGCGTATGGCATATTCTTGCCGAGATTGATAAAGGTACCATTAAGAGTCAATGCAAATAAATCTGCTCCAATCAGAAGGTCAACTGGACCCGGAACATCAAAAGTTGGATCCGCTAGCATATAACCTTTGAGTCGCTCTTTAATTTCTGGTGGGAGCTGAACACGAGGCAGATTGCATGATATTTTATTAAGAATCATGACTGGGTGAGATTTTGCTAAAATATTCCCACTGAGCGAAGACAATGTCACAAAGGTAAGTCCCTTCGTTTTCACTGAGGCTGTAGAGATGCCACTAAGTTCTGGAACATCTGTTTGAGAGCGGTACAAACACAAAGTCTTTGCACAACTTTCTGAAATAATTGTTGTTTGGGATGCACTATCAAGCACAGCTCGTACAACTGCTGCATTTCCATTGGCAGATGTGATATGCACCAAAGCGGTTGCGAGTAACACAGTGTTATTCTGGTTGCAAGAAACACCTATCAAGGTAGTATCCTGGTGACACTCTGCAGAGTGGTTTTGCTTATTCATCGTCGTTTCAACAGAAGGGCACAAGGTAGGTTTATTTGACTGAGTCAATTTTTGTTGTGGTTGTGCGGAGCGGTTCTCAACAAAAAAAATGTAGTAGGCTATGGTGACGCCTATGACATACATTGCATGTGTGGACGGACTTACAGGTGACTAACTTATGTGTTCCAAAACAATTTTGACACAAGTTCTTATTTTTAACAAAAGCTTGTCTCTCTTGTACAGTAAGTGCGGAAAAATCTGCACATCTATATATGTTGTGTGAATTTGATGAACAGAAGATACAATGCTGAGTGTGAGTAGTGACCATCGCTATTTTGTGCGGTTTAAACTGGTTTGTATTCATTTTAAAGCCACTGATTTTTTGAGAGGTTTGAAGAGAAGGTTCATTTTTTGAGATGATATTAGTTAAACCCGCTGCTTCTTTGCAAGAACATTCATTTTCTAAGAATGTAATTACTTCTGTAATGGTAGGAACATTTTGTAAATTATCTCGCGAACGTTCAAGTTTGGTCCTGAATTCCGTGTCAAATCTACGCAAAATATATGAGGTCAACAACAAACTTTCACTAGCAATATCATGTCCTAGTGCTTTGAGCGCTTGATAATTTTCATTGTAGGTCGACAGAAAATTCCTCATTTGTTTAACTGAAGGATTGTGCAATTGTGGTAACTCAAATATATTGTTTACGTGAAGTGTTATCAACAATCTAGTATTTTGATATCTTTTTAGCAAAGTTTGCCAGGCTATGGCATAGTTTGTATTAGTAACAGGCAACGATTTAATTAAATTTAGCGGCTCATCAGTCAAACAAGAAAGCAAGTATGTAAATTTCTCCACATTAGAAATGGTTTCATTTTTGTGCACTGCATTTTCAAACAGACTGTGAAAGGCTACCCATTTCTCAGGTTGTCCAGAAAATGTTCCCAAGTTTAAGCGAGGTAAATTTACGGTGGGAGTGGGTGCAACTAGTTGTGGTGCACCAGTGTGAGACTGATCCAAGGTTTCCTGCGGTTGCGATGGTAGAAGAGGAGCACACGAACTTTGTATAGATATATTTAAGTCTGATATAGAATCTTGTAATCTTGAAATCTGTTCATTATCCAGATCTTCTGGTAAAGGTGTTGTACTAAATAGTTTATTTATAAGCCTTTCAAATTCAGCATATTTATTTTCTGCGGTGGAACTAAGCAAACTAACTTTTTGTGTTTGCTGTTCAGTTAAATTACCTATACCAATAACCTCAAGAGCAACAATTTGCTTGTTAATATTATGAAGCCTACTCTCAATCAGTTCACATTGCTTCACAAAAGAAGAAAATCTCATTTTGGTAATTTATTAATACACTCGGTTTAAAAAACAGATTCAGATGTAAATAACAAAAGTGTTCTAAGTAAAAGTTGTAATTCACAATGTTCTTCCACTATTCAGTAATTTCTAGTCCAAATAATTTTAATTTATTTATTTTTTATCATTCTAAAATACCAATAGCGTAGATGACAATAATAATGGTAATATGGTAATAAAGGAATATGGCTACTGTATTTTAGAAACTAATACAGAGGTCGGTTTTGAAGAAACACACTACACTTCAGAACTATGCTTGCTAGATAAAACATGAAATAACACACGCTGCACAATGAATCAATAAAACTATGCTTGCATGAAAAAACAAGAGAAAATCATAACAAAATGAAAAGAGCACTGAGTATTGGCAATACTTGCCAGTAGTAAATAATTGTTTTTTTTTTTTATATATGAGTTTACAATAATTCAATAAACAATAATAATAAAGAGCGTAATAATTAATAAAAATCTTGCTTTCCAACGTGCTGGATTCTGAATGAAAGATGCTATCCGGGCTGGACGGACCAAAAATGTGGGGTTCTTTTTGATTTGCAGTGGACTGTATATTGTCAAACTAAATGGTTAAAAGGCTTTATTCCCATGTAATCAACAATGCATAAAAATTAAGCGTTTACTGACCTTGTACTTGTGCGTTGTAAATGTCCTGTTGTAAGCAACACTTTGGTGATTTTCTAGGCAGTCCTAAACTTAACAATAATATCCCAACAAACGTTAAACACATAAATAAACACATGAAAAAAAGCACAAAGTAAAATAACAAGAGCGCTGAATAGTCTTTCTATTCTTGCGGTATGCGGGTATAAACGAAAAGAACTGAACTGCACGATATACCGTACACTACAGGAGAGAAAAACGCTCTAACTATGACTGCTGATTACAATGTGAATTGAACTTTGAAACAGGTAATGGGAGTGCATTCTATTAGAGATAATGAAATATAGATAGGGTGAGTTTAACTATTGTTATGAAAACAAAATATCTGACAGGCGCCATGAAGAGAACACCAGCTCTTTAAACGCCTCGCGGCAGTGAGAAACTATAACCACATAGACCCCTCGCTGAACCACTCTATTGGGTATGATTACGGCACAAGTCCAAATAAAATTACAATATTATACAACCACTACCTTAAAAATATAAGACAGGAATTATTAGAAGAGGAAGTAACTAATCACCATCAGTGCACCCACGATATCGTGTACGTGACGGCAAAAATTAACGAAGTAACCGCCACCTTAATGATCGACACAGGAGCTAACGTTTCCCTAATGGATAGCACCGAGCTCAACCGTATTGAGGAGGAAAGCAGAGCTGTCATACCAACTTTGCCTGTTACCAACATTATCCTGATAGGAGCTACGGGACGCCAAAATAAATCGGTGAAGAAACAGGTTAGTCTAGAAGTAACCAGTCAAGGAGTTAAGATACCAATGATATTTTTAATAGCAACGGGTTTGCCATTTCGCAGTTTAATCGGCTGCGACATTTTACGAAGGTACTCAGCTATAATTGATTTAAGTATAGACAAGTTAACTTTAAAAATGTCTGATACAGTGTGGACGGCAGATATTGTTGGAAACATGGAATTTTCCCCAGAGCGAACTGTTTACCACATCCAAAGAATGACCAACCCTAGATACCAAACGTCCAGGCATGAACTGGAATACACTAACAACAACGACAGCTTGTGGGAGGAAAAGATTAGGGAGATAAGACAGTTCCAGTCAACCAACAGAACACACTCACCAAGTCCAGACCAACTTGAAAGGTTAATAAACATATATGACCAGTATAGACACGTATTTTCAGATCTCCCGGGAAAGGTTAAGAATTACCAACGTGTATTAAATTTCAAAGAACCGGTTAACTTCAACCGCAAGTCTTACCCCATCGCATACTCTCTTAAAGAGGCGGTTCGCACCGAAATCAACCAGTTATTATAGGACGATATCATAGAATACAGCCAATCACCGTATACCAGCCCTATTGTTGCAATTAAAAAGAAAAATGGGAAGGTGAGACTCTGTTTGGACGCGAGAGAAATAAACAAACATTTAGTTAATAACCGGACATCTCGGGAGAAATTGAGGAGATTTTGAAAAAGTTCCATGGGGTACAATTTATAAGCTCATGGGATACGGTCTGCGGATATTGGCAAGTGGAGCTGCATCCCAACAGCCGGAAATACGTTGCATTTATATTTGAGGGACGCAACTATCACTTTAAGAGGTTGCCCTTCGGGTTAACAAATTCGGTGGCAATATTTATACAATGTATGGACCAAGTATTAGGTCAGGAAGCACTTAAGTTCACTACCGTCTACGTGGACGACTTGTTAATAACATCTACAAACTGGGAGGAGCATTGTCAGAGGGTAGACCATGTACTAAGCAAACTGTCAGAAAACCATATCACCTTAAAACTAGAAAAATCCCAACTTATTGCTAAAGAGGTGCAATTTTTAGGGTTCCAACTAACCGAATTGGGAATAACTCCATCCACAGAAAAAATCGAAGCCATACAAAAGTTCCCCACTCCCAGAAATAAGAAACAACTACAATCATTTTTAGGGTTATGCAATTATTATCGTAAGCTTCAGAACAATTATTCGGAGCTAACAACCAGATTGTCTCCACAATTGTCATCAAAAGATAAGTGGACATGGGGGCCAGCTCAGGAAGTTATATTCCAACAAATTAAAGCCAAATTTTTAGAGACAGTGATATTACACCACCCAGACTTCGATAAACCTTTCTACTTTAATTGTGACGCTAGTAACATCAGTTTAGGCTCTACCCTATACCAGGAAGACGATGATGGAAACCATCTTGTGGTAAGCTTCGCGAGCCGAACGCTGAATAAGTGCGAAAGAAATTACAATGTAACGGAAAAGGAACTCTTAAGCGTAGTATTTGCATGCGGGAAATTCCGCACCTACATACTGGGATATTCTGTTACTGTTCGGACGGATCACAAGTCCATATCCTTTTTAAAGAACTGCAAGCTGAGCCATGGTCGTTTAGCAAGGTGGACCTTAGTCTTACAGGAGTACAACATCAGTTGGGAGTACGTCCCTGGCAAGAAGAACATAGCAGCCAACATACTGTCACGAGTAAACATCCCCAATCAAACTTATGAAGGTGAGAAAGAAACAATAGCCAAGGTTTACAACATCTTGAAGAGCCGTACAGAGTTAGAAGGTGTTATCAAGGAGGTAGAATTACACCAAAAACAAGACAATAAATTAGCACAAATTTTCCAAAGATTGGATAGTCAAGATGAAAGAATAACCCCTTATTACTGTGTCTTTAATAATGTATTATTTGTTAAAACTAAATGCCACTATAATGTCTGGAAATTAGTAATACCTAAAACAATAGAGAAGGACATCATAACGGACTACCATGTTCGTTATGGGCACATGGGTGCTGTTAAAGTGATAAAGGCGTTGGAGGAGCACATGTACATAAAGGACATAAACAGAAGGGTGAGGAGGTATATTAAAACTTGTCAGATATGCCAGATGGTGAAATGCACCAACGAAAGGAAGGAGGGGCAGATGATTCCCATAACCTCTTCGGCCAAACTAGAGACAGTTTTTGTGGACATCTGTGGTCCATTTCCCAGAAGTGGAGGTCGACGACAGTACAAATATTTGTTAATCATTTTCGACCATTATACTAAGTATGTAAAACTGTACCCAATGAATCGCGCAACCACCAACAAGATACTCAACATAATAACACAGAATTACATACCTGAGGTGGGCTGTCCGAAGACCATAATAACGGACCATGGTACCCAATTCAAAGGACGGAGATGGAAAGACACACTGCTGGAACATGGAGTAAAAACATACAAGACTGCAGTGTACCATCCCAGCAGCAATCCATCGGAAAGAGTGTTAAGAGAGGTTGGACGGATTCTTAGGACCTATTGTTCCAGTCAACAAAGAAAATGGAGTGGATACATCCCAGCTACGGAAGATTTTATTAATTTAGCATACCACCAGTCAATCGACACCACTCCGTATAATGCCATGTTCGAGAAGCCTCCACCCAGAGAGATTAGTGACATAATTAAGTTTCCTCAGAGTCCAGAGTATCAATTTAATAGGATCCAATACCACGACAAGATCATGGAGAAATTGGAACAACACAAGAGAAAATATAAACAGCAAGCGCCAACCCGGGTAATAAAGTATAACATAGGAAGGAGATCAGGTGCTACTAAAAAATAGGGAGTTGTCCAGCACAATGGAAGGCATCACAAAGAAACTACTAGTACTATACCTCGGCCCGTATACTATCACAAAGGACCATGAAAATAATACCTATGAACTTACTGATATAATGAATAAAAAGGTCAAAGGTACCTACAACCAAACGTCGTTGAAGAAATACTATAATTAAGGAAATTTGTTAGGATAGGTAATTACAGAGTGCCAAATACCACAAACATGTAGTACTAGAGGCAGATATGAAAAAGGATACCTGTGAAACGTAATTGTCCCAAACAATGAACCCAATAGAGTGGAAAAGCACAATATAACCCCGAATATGTAGACCATAAATGTGATTATTGTTAAGAACAGAATAAATTATAGTGGTATGCAACATTTACCACCAGGATATTTAGTGTATAAAAAACTTTAAAAATAACTACCATAAACGGATTCAATTAGTGATTAGAAGGATCATGTATTATGCCCAAGGTATTGAAAGTGACTAATTGCCTATAGCCAACCTATTTGCCATATTGTGTTATAAAAAGTGTGTAGGATTAATGTATAGGCCAAACTATTTGTTACCGATTAAATAAGAGCCAGATCTATCATACTAAATGGTAGAAAAATGTGTATTGTAAACCAAATAATTTAATGAGAAGAAAGATATCAATTATATCATAAAGAACCAAAGGTGGCATATAACAAAAATATACCTAGGATAATGACATAAAATTACTCTAATACTCCTATGTTAGGTTAAGTTAAAGAAGAAATACTACTATTTTATAACTAAGAAAACTATGCTATATTTAAAGAAGAAAAAAAAATGTTTATCAAATGAATATTATATATAACAAAATGTTTATCAAATGAATATTGTATACCTCTCACAAAATTAAAATATTCTATAAAATCATCCAGAATAAGTGTAAATTATCAGACACTTGAAGGAGTAGAGAGGCAGAATAACAAAGAGAGTTAATTATAAAGATGGCTATTATTATTGTGGAATGAAGAGAAAGAAAAATATTATTTAATTACCAAATATTGTATGTAACAAGATATGTCAGAGAACATCTAACAAAAACAGGTAGTATATGAATACTGTAAACCCTGATAATTCAGGATAAGTGTAAATTATTGACGAGAGAAAAACTAGTAAACTATTGTAAAAATGAAATATTATAAACTCTATATGTAAGAAACAACTGCATAATTATATAGGGATCAATGTAAGTGTGTAATTTTAAGAATACTCAAGTAAACCAAAACAAATTGTCAACTAGTATAAAAAGGTAACAATACAGCTAATAAAAAGCATGGCCGAAAATGTCAAGTCTGAAAAGAAATAATTACCTGTGAAAAGGAAGTATGTTAGAAAGTATAAAAGAAGGAGATGTGATACAAATGAAACCTCTAATACCTTGAATATTATATTGAATATGTTATATTATTGAAAAATGAATGATATGTTATATTTTATGTGTTGTGATAGTGCAACTATTGCTATGTGCAATTTTTATTTGGTCTCAGACAGAGATGAGGATGCCTCTGATTCTGAGTATGTGTAATGAGGAACGGCAGAGAATGTATGCCACAGTGAGCCACTCTGATTCCGAACCCACTACAAATGTTAGGGAATTATATAGTAATGTATCAAGGACTATTATTAAAGAATCTGTGAGGTAAAAAAATGAAAGAACCATTGAGATAATCACAATAGTAAAGATATGTAATGAGAAAGAAAAGTGTATGTAAGACAGAAAATTGTTAATTTAAGAAGTGAAACCTATTGTAATTAAATGACTTAAAATGTGAGAAACTTGAAAAAATACTAGTAAGCTAAGATTTATATCACTAGCCAAGAACTCAAGCTAGTGTAACACACTAAGAGTATGTTAAAGGTCAATGTAAAGAGTACAAGACAAAAAACAGTAGTAATATACTAAAAACTGAAATGAAATGATAATTTTATCAAAAAATCAAATTTTCTCTCAAATTATCAATGTTGAGGGGGGAGTATATGTAACATGACCAGATGTTACATAACCTAGACATATACCATCAGATTTAATAAATACATAACAGTAATGTAAATAGATAATATCATGATAAGAGTAGCCAAGAAGAGAGGAACCATTGAAGAAGAAAGAAGAAGAAGTGCCACAAGAAGCAGTAAACCTAAATACTGCTTGACACTACAACCATACTATAACTGACACAAACTAATGGACAAATTAAACTCACTTTAAGCTGTCAAGCGAGTCAGTGAATAAATGAAATGAAATTTGACATGTTAATAAAAACAATTAAATAAGAATCTGAATAATGTGATATCAGCATCAGCATTTGGCTGAGAATTAATCAACTATGACTAGTAACTATTAATGCCAAGAACTAAGATTAGCTATGGCCACAATATGAGATTGAAGCTGTATTACAGTCTCAAATATGCTTATGACAAGTAAACATGTTTGTAAGAGGGAACCTTATACAAATAAGCTACCTCAGCAAGGTACCGAATTGTGAACTAATAAATGTTATTAAGGCAGAAATCCGATACAAACGGTATGCCTCAGCAATGCCTAAAACAAACAATCATCAGTAAGGTGATTAGTAGAAAGTACTAGAAGTGTAAATCACATACACTGAACCGTCTTTATACCCAAACATAGCGATAAGCGTTATTAATATGTTATATAATTAATAGTTCAATTGTTAGCTAATAGAATGGAGCAAAATAATGTGAAACAAAATGTCATAGTGAGTAAGTATAGTTCATAGCAATGTATAAGTTAAGGTTTAATCATAATATTCGTAAATAAATATCAGTACAGATATAATAGTGGTCTAACATAAACGTTTAAGTGAAAAAACGCGATGTGGAACACAAACAATATTAATAAGAGAGTGTAATCGCCGGCTTTGATTAGCAGACGACAGAGCGAAGCCAAGTACCTGAACATTGTTTATTAAAAAATGTCAGTGAAAGTATAAATAAACCAGTGTCAAACTATATCAAATTGAAGAGGAAAAAACATCCTTTAATTTGATAGCGATACGACCCCGATCGCAACTATAATAAATGCGTGACAGGCGTTAGCATCATTTGCACAAAATGAATAAGAAATCGGTTTATCAACACTAACAACAACGACGGCTGTCAATCATTCTGGCGAGAGTCGGTTAAAAAAAACCGTTAGTGACAGTTGAAAAGACAATACGTCACTTTCGTAACGCCTGGCTAAGCCAATCAGAAAATAGCTTAATAAGTAAAACAATCGCCTAAGGCTGATCAAACCATAGGGTATATAAGGAACAGCGGCTTATTACCGTTAGACACTTTTTACTTTCATTCGGAGCGGAAGGTGCGCTCGTCTCATCAAAATTTCTAATAACTGATAGCGTCATTGTAATAGTGCATCGATGGAATCTTTTCGGCAACAACAAAAAGTAACTACAAGATATTCTACGAAGAACCAGTGCGTCTAAGTGCAGTATTATTTTATTCAGTGCGGGAAAATAACGAACAGAAGAAATAATTAAATAATATCATATAAGGTCCTTTTAGTCAGAAGCGGGCCAATATTCTCTGTTCATGTGCGTGTGTAGTGAATAACAATGATCATTATAATCCGATCATTGATGTGTTTAATTGAATTTTAATCGAAAGATTAAAAATACAAAGGTAACAGGGTGACAATTTATTCATTACACCGAGTGCAATAACCTATATGTTTTGATAAACAAATCTGTACTGACGCATAACACTGAAACATTTTCTGTATCACACCATGTCTGAATTTATTTAATGGATTTGTCAATCCTATTTAAGTTGGATGTTAGTCATAAGTGTTCTCAACATATAACTTTGTAAATCATGAATCAAGCGTGACGAACGCCTAACCTATAAAATAGGTTTATTTTTATTTTTATATTAGTAAGCTAAAAGGCATTACTAGTCAATATTATATCAGAAAATAATTAGCTATTGTGTAGGCATGAGCATTCTTTTTTGTGTTTCAAAGAACTTACGCCTGAGATATAAATAATATTAATGTTTAAAGTAAAGAGTATCTGGACTTAACCAGAATTATTGTGTATGCTCTGAGCCAGTTATATAGGGTATGTAACAAAATATTTGCAATTGTACATCAATGTATTCTTTTAATTATATTTGTTTGAATTCACTATCAAGGGTATAAATAAAACCCCATTATTAGCAGCATAACTTGACTTAATTTATTTCTAAAAAAATAGATAAATAATTCATTCAGAAAAACTCAAAACAACCTTCAGTTGTGATTAAATATTGTTGGATTGCATTGCCATAAGGGCAATAAACACCATTTTAACTTTTTTTAAAATTATTATTTGATTCTATTTGATTCAATTATAATTCTGCAATTGTAAACACACTTTTAATAACCTCGAATGCTACATTTTAATTACTTTATAAAATTAGTGATTTTCAATTTTCAAACACAACGACCTTTAATATTTCAAATAACATTTTAAATATAAACAGGAATAGTTGTGTTTTATTACAAAATTTACTTACAAAAGGAATAAATATGATGTGAAAGGTAGTGGTAAAGGGACGTGAATTCACATAGTATGTCTACCTGATTTCGTCTGATGTACTTTGGCAGAGAATAATAGGTGAACGCAAATGACCAACGCACATTGATGTGGCTAATTAACACTTTTTATTAACTTTTAAATTTTAATATTAATTATTAAATTTTAATTCCCTCTTCATCAATTTCTTTTATACTACATTGATAATAATTATTAGAATATCAATTCAATTTTGATTTACTAGTTACTCATTCGAAAAACTTGGATTCTCAGTTATTTAACCTTTCTCTTGGAAAACATTGATACTTTTTATACATGAAATAAAAATGGTTGTAATACTTATAACTAAACACTTACATTTTAACCATGGTATTAATATTAATAAAGCGATATAATATAATATATGGTAATAAAATAATAAAACGACCCAGTACTGCTCACTCTCTCCCTCTCATACTGTAAAATTCCCCATAATTTAGTTATAACCCCTTTTTTAATAAATTTGAAAATTAATTGGATTTAAATTTGAGTCGGCTACTTAACCGCGTCCTTCTGATGACCACGTGCTGCATCTCGCATGCGTATGAATGTTGTTTATTTGTCACATTTTTCACTTTTGCCGTCCACTCCGCTAACTTCGTCTAAACTGTCGGCTTTAACTGTTTCTCTTCAAACTTTCTGTTACACTTCGGAATCTGTTAAAACACAAAATTTAAGGTTCGCGAACTGCGGACCTTGTCCCGGCCGGGAACGGGTTATTTCGTCGACTAGTGACGCTACAGGTGCGTTGGTCCAAAAAACATTTCCGTCAGCTCGCGCTGTGATTGGCTGCGGCTCTTAGATGGCTGGTTCCGGTGATCGACTTTGGTGTCGAGAGTACAGATAGCGGCACACGTGCGCACACTCACCGCCACATTCCATTGTAGTTGAGCGTTATTTACAAAGTTTTTGTTACTTTTCCCCAATTGAGGATACACGCATGTGCGCATAGGCTGACATTCCAACGGTGTTATCGTTGTGCGCTAGGCACAGACCGGTACAGGATTGTATACAGGGTGTCCAAACAAGTGTTAGTGGTCTCGGTGGCCGTAAAGGGTGTCCAAACAGATCATTTCCCTATTTTGCAGTTAAATGAAATAAAAAAAACATACATCCTTCAAAATTGTCCCATTACAATACCCCCCCAATGAGAGATCTTCTGCCGAAACAGAAGAAATCTCATTGCTAAAACCCCTAAGAGGACCGGTGAGGAACTGGTGCCAACAACCCCCTCTTGTTCTTACACTTCATGGGTAAATGACCCCCCTGGCTCGGCGACTATGGACGCATCTGAACGAGATCACTGGACTTCTCTGTATGAGATCCCAACACCGAAAAATCGAACAGATACGCACCACAGCGCACCTCACCTTCTAACATGTTTCCCCCCAAAAAAATCCAAATCCCTGGCTTATATCATGCCAGATCCTCAACCGATATGTTCCCCCTTATATGCAAACTGGGTCGCCTTCAGCAATACTGGGCGCATACATGTACTTCTTAATTCCTACCAACAAAATTTATCTTCAAATTTTAAAAGTTTCAGTTAAATTAACACCAAATTTTTTTTTCTTCAAAACAAAAAAATTTAAATTCAAAAATTTACATTTATTAATATTTTTTTTTCTCAATAGGAAATTTATTTGAATTTATTTAAATTAATGAATAAACAAAATTGGCATCGCTTCCTTGCCAAAACTGGTTTAGTATAGAACACCACCCATCAGCTGATCAAAACTGGGTCAAGTCAAGAACCTTGACCTACATAAATTATGCACAAGTGACATCTGAAAATACCTTGAATATCTTTAAAAGTCTATCTTTAAACACAAAATAAAATAAAATAAAACATTTAAATAACAAAATATTATTATTATTAACAATAAAATTGATCTTTAAATTACTCAAAATAAACACTTTATAATTTTACATTTTCAAATTCTACTAAAATTTTCCCTGGTTTCAATCAAAATTTTACATTTTTACTATGAACCTCTTTTCTTTAATAATCTCACCTCCATTAATTTGAGTGATTTAGTTATTTATACTAGCTCGAACAAATTGCAAATCATTCATAAGTGATATTCTACAGCTGATCAGCTGACATTCCTAGCAAAGTGAAAACACATTTCAAAATTACACAAATTATATAAGACACAGATTTTTTATCAATTTTTACCTCTAACACAATAAAATAATACATTGAACACAATAAAATATAGAATTAACACAGTATACTGAATGTATGAAACCCTATTTATCAAAGCAGAATTCAAGCGTTTAATTAGTGCAAAATTGATTTGTCATTTTTAATTTACAAAATTTAAATTCGTTGTTCATCTGAACAACCCCCCAATCCACACACACTATTGTAATTTGTGTTGGACTGTAGCGCCCATTCGCTTTCACAAAGACTGCATAGTTGGAGGAATTGGACATCTCCGTGTCTTTGCTTCGGCTTGACATTTTTAAAGATTGTGGATATCGACATATCCTTGTTATATATTGAAAAGCCCTTAAGACGGGTCTACCACCTGGCTATGCTGTCCCCACGCGGACAGAGTGGCAGCCGCTGTTCCATAGTTCCGGGATTTCCCCTAGTTTCACCCCCCATTTAATTTCTATTATCAACCAATTTCAAGTCAGCTATGGTCAAGGGACTTGATATGGCCATAGCTGACTGCTAGCCAAAGCCACGATTAGTGCTGGTAAGGCAGTAATCGCCCGAAAAGTCGGGGAAATCAAACTTCATTTCAATGCCTGTTCTACTTGTCATTACCATGTACGGCACGAGAGTCTATCATGGTACAATTGTACAAAAAAGGTGTGCCGCACATTTTCACCATGTTGGCCTCCGATGGAGGTAATACTCACTGTTACCCCCAACCCATTCCACTATCTACTGGGGCACAGGCCACCCCAGCAATAGCGCCTTACTAACTAAATAATAAAAGTAATGAACTAAAATTTTCTACAATTGCAGTTCCACACTCCACTGTTCTATCACTTCTTTGAGCACCAATCTACCCCCCAAAATTATCCCCACATCTTGCATTATAACAAGTTTTTATTTTATGTAACACATTTTTTACACAGACACCTTTGCAAGTCCAAACTTTTTCTCTATGACCAAAATAGGAACTACAACAATGGATTATCTTACAGATCTACCTTAGAAGTACAATACACTTTGTTTTCTGAAGGAAAACAACTTCTTGAAAAGTTAAGTATTTAAGTTACCTAATTTTGGTTGTTTCATTCTGAAATTTTCCAATTTCAATTTCTTGAACAACCTCCTGTAGTTCGTGGAAAATATTACAATTTTTTTTTTTGTTTCTTTAAACCTTTCCACGAAACTAGGGGTCCCCCTCCCCGTTCAATGATAAAGCTAAATTTCTAGTTTACACCAATCTGTGGATTAGGACCATCGTTGGTTTCACCCTTTGCGGGGCTACCGTCAACCATGGTCTGCCTCCAGAATGCCAAAAACCACGATCAGAGGTGGTGAATCTGTGACCGCCCGAAAATGGGGGATGATCCCTTCTACTTTTAAAATACCTTAATATGTGTATAAATAATAATAAAAAAATTATAATAATAAAATATAAAAGGTCTGTCTATGTATAAAAATTTTAATATTTACAAATACATCTATCATCATTCAGCTAGATAATACTTTTTTAATTGGGTCACATTATAAGTTCCTTTTATTTCTCGAGTTTGCAAATCTACTAAAACATAAGCATTCTCCATTTTCACTTGGCTAACCTCATATGGACCGTCATACAATAGGAAGAATTTTTTAATTTCTTTGTCCAACGCTGATGATTGATCGTGATTTTTTATTAATACTAGTTGTCCTACCTCGTATTGTATGGGTGTTAAATTCCGGTCATGTCTCCGTTTCCGCTGTTCGGCCTTACTCAGCAGGTGCTCCCTAGCGATTACCAATTTCCTATCATGTGGTATTTCCGTCCGGGTTGGAAATTTTACTAGCTCTTCTAATATGCGTGACGGCCTTCTCTGAAACATTAACTCACATGGGCTGTAACTAGTGGATTCATGTAAACTATTGTTAATATACCCCTCTATTTTGCACACAAAAGTAGCCCACAAAGAATGTTTTTTATGGCAAAAGGTCCTAAACATCCTCCCTAACTCCCGCATAACACGTTCACTTGGATTTGACTGCAGATGATACACTGATGTATGTTTGATTAGAATATTTTCCCAACCTAAAGTTTCCCGCCAGGTGTTGCTGGTGAACTGCGAACCATGGTCTGATAATACTATTTTAGGCTTCCCTACTTCAACAAGGTATTCATTTACTATCTTCCTAGCCAATACTGATGAGGTTGCCTTTTTAATCGGGTACAATTTTACAAATTTGGTAAAAACATCTAACACCACAAATAAATAATTTACCCCTCCTCGACCTTTGGGTAAGGGGCCATATAAATCAACGGCAACTAATGCTAAAGGACTGTCTGGCATTACATGCTGCATTAAACCCTCCTGTTTACGATTGTTTACTTTAGCTTTCTGACAAATTTTGCATGTTTGTAATATTTTACGCACCGTTCTTTCCATATTATTAAATTTACATGACTCTTTTAATATGTCACTACATTTCTTGGGGCCTATATGACCATACCTTAGATGGCAATCTCTCACTACTTCAGGTATTACAACTTTAGGGATGCACACCTTCCAATCATCTCCCTGTTCATGTGCCCGATGAAATAAGTGTTTATTAAACAAACTAAAATGTTTCTCCCACTTGTGAGGTACGTTAGGTATTTGACTCAAAGCTAATATTATTTTATTAAGTTCGGTGTCTCTTTCTTGTTCTGTTGCTAAGTTACTTATTAATTTTTTCATATTTACTTCCCCCACTTCTCTTACTATAAATATTTTATATGTATTTGCTATGTCTACTTCGGTATTATTATCAAAATCTGTTCTGGATAGGACATCAGCTACTATATTTTCTTTACCCTTACAATACTCAATTGTTAAGTCATATTCTTGTAATATTAGCATCCACCACACTAACCTACCATGTGTTAATTTACAGTTCTTTAAAAACGTTAAAGCTTGATGGTCAGATCTTATGATTACCTTATTTCCTAATAAGTAAGTTCTGAACTTCATACAGGCGAAAACTATTGACAACGCCTCCTTCTCCGTCGTAGTATAGTTCTTTTCACTAGTTAATAGAGATCTACTGGCAAAAGCTACTACTTTGTGGTTCCCACTCCCATCTAACTGAAACAACTCTACTCCCAAGGCAATGTCTGACGCGTCTGTGTGTATATAAAATGGTTCTGAAAAATTAGGATGAGCTAATATAACTGTGTTTAAGAATTTATTTTTTATCAGCTCGAATATTTTTTGCTCTTTTAAATTCCACTGCCATCGATTGTCTTTATTTAATAAATGTCCCAATTGTACTGTTAAATATGAATATTTATCTACAAATTGCCTATAATAATTGCACAATCCTAAAAAACTTTGCAACTGTTTAACATTTTTTGGTATCGGAAAATTTTGTATTATTTCTACTTTTTTAGGGTCTGTACTGATACCCCTTGCTGAAATTATATGTCCTAAAAAATTAACTTGTTCTTTCAAAAATTCTGACTTCTTAAATTTAACTGTTATGCCATACTCATGCAGTCTACTTAGCACTCTATCTAACCTTTCACAATGTGTATCAATGTCTGGTGACGTAATTACTATATCGTCTACATAAACGGTTGTGAATTCTAAAATCTCTCTCCCTAATACATAATCCAGGCATTTGATAAAAATTGAAACACTTACGTTGAGTCCAAACGGTAGTCGGCGAAATTGGTAATTCCTACCGTTGTATAAAAAGGCTACATACTGTCGAGACTCCTCTTCCAGCTCTATCTGCCAGTAGCCTGCAGTCAAGTCTAAGGTGGTGATGTATTTGGTCCCACTAAAACGTTGCAGAATTTCGCTTATTGGTTCCGGTGATTCTCTGTCTGGAACAATTATTCTGTTTACTTGTCTTGCGTCTAAACATAATCTTATCGATAAATCTTTCTTTGTCACCACTACTAAAGGGTTGGAATATGGTGATGTAGATTTTTCTATTATACCTTCCCTCAACATTTTATTTATTTCCTCCTGTACTAAACCCCTCTTGGAGTATGGTACCGGATAGGTTTTAGGTGCAAAGGGTGTTTTTTCTTTAACGACCAATTTACTCTTAAAATTCTTTACTAAACCCGGTTCATCTGAAAAAACTGATTTATTTTTGTTTATTATTAGTACTATTTTTTCTCTGTCTTGGTAGCCAAATTCCCCATCTTGATATAGGATTTTATCCATTTTCTCCTCCCAATTATTTTCATTTTCAAATAATTCATTACCATTTACTCTCAAGTTACAATAATTTATCATTAAGGGCCTACACTCGTTTATATCATTGTCAGAAATTAACATTCCCTTACTAATTATTTTTAAAGCTTTCATTCCTACAGTTCGCTTTTGTATGAATGGTATTTCAATTATATTATTATTATTGTTTAATTTCATAGTCTGTGTGTAATAGTTTAACTCTACTTTGAAATTATTTAAAAAATCATTACCTATTATAGCTCCCATATTTAATCCTGGAATAACTAAGAAAGGTAAATTTATTGTGTTCTCATTTACTTTTAATTGTAGCATTATTTGTTTAGTTACTTTTTTACTGCGAACACCGGTTACTCCTATAACACTAATTCCCAGTATTGGTAATTGTGGAATTGTCTCTGTAGTCTGATTTCTTATTTTTTCAAATATTCTATCGTCTATAGCAGTCAGTTCACTCCCTGAATCTACTAGAAAAATGTATTTAGAATTAAACACTTCGGCTTCAAATTCTGCCATCCCGAAAGCATTATTACTCTCTCCCGCTTCTTCGTCGGATAAATCATTATGTATATTGGTAATTAGTGACCCTATTGTTAGGTGATTACTGGACGGCTGGGGGCTTTCTTTTTCAACTGCCCTGATTAGTTTAACAGTATTGGAGGTGGTGGTTCACTGTAAACCCCCCTACTGTTTTGATGATGAGCTGGTGTTTCCACGCCCCGAGTTTCATTTGGGTTACTAACATATCCCCCTCTTCCTCTATGATTAAAATTTCCTGACACTCCCTGATTACTGGTAAAACCTCTCCCTCTATGATTCCCTCTAAACTGATCGAAACCCCTATTATAATTCTCCACTCTCCCTCGGGCACTCTCCCTTGGACCCTGACACCGGTAACATTGATTCTGCGACCCATTATAATTACTAGCTCCACAACTAGGGTTTGGACACAACCACGCCCCCTCCCCTGATCTACTCACATTACTAACAAAATGGTCTGGTTGTCTTGTTTCAGTATTTATTTGTTTTGATTCATTTATTCTAAACTGGTATTTATTATCTTCTTCCTCTTTCATGCTCTGGTATGCTTCTAGTATTTTTTCTAATTCTGCAATATTAGCAAAATCTCGGGTTCTGATTGTGGCCCGTATGTCCTTAGGTAAATGTTTACTAATGTATCTTATAAAAGATGAAAGAGGCATTGGTGGTTCTAAGTATTTAACCTGACTATATAGTCTCGTCACATACGATGTAATGCTCATGTTTTTTATATTAAAATTTCCCCATCCCATTATAGTACTACGTAACCCCTCTTGTTTCTCTTCTGACCAGTACTTATTTCTAAATGCTTGCTCAAACTCATTAAAATCTACCCAGTTATCGTTATGAGCATCCGCCCATATTTTAGCATCCCCTTTAAAGTACTTTAAAATTCTTACTAATTTAATCTCCCAACTTTCTTAGTTATATTTATTAAAACTTTTTATAGAGTTCAAAAATTGTATGGGGTTCACTCCCCTACTTTCATTACTAAAGTACCCTAATTCTACTTCCACATTCACTCTCTCACTCACATTAGTTAATTTCTGATTAATGGTTACACTCAAGTCTTCTCTGACTTTAATTATTTAACGTTCATGTTCTGCTTGTTTATTTTTTAAACTAGTTACATTAATCTTAATTGCATCAACTTGTTCAAAGTTACTTCTGAATTCATCATTTATATTTTCTTGTATTTCACTTGCTCGTTTGATTTGTTCACACTCATTAATTATACATTGAACATTACTGTCAATTTTGTCATTTTGCTTTTTAATTTTATCATAAAATTTATTTGTCAATGTGTCAAATTTTTTATTTGTTTCTAACATTTTCTCTTTTTGTTTTTCATTAATTATTTTCATATCATTTTTCATCTCGGCTTGTATTTTATTTATATCTATAGTCAATTCATCTCTCACTCCCGCAATAGTCTTATTCTGTTCTTCTAACTTATTGTCTATTTCTCTTAATTTTTGGTCTTGTTTGTTTATTTCTGTTTTCAATTCTATGTTACTAGCATTTATTTCTGATTTGATTTCAATCTTAAATTCATTCAAGCTCGTTTTCAAATTATCGTTTTCTGATTTCATCTCATTTTTAAATTCATTTAAACATGTGTTTATATGATTATTTTCTGATTTCAACTCATTTCTCATTCCTGACATCATCTCCATCATTAACGCTAACTGATTAAATATATTTACATTATCGCTTATATTACTACATTCAACATTTACCGTTTCAATTACATTTGGTATTTCTAATTGTACATTCTCATCATTACTTTCGTTTGTTGAATTAAATCGTCTTGAGTGACGTTTAAAATAGATCCCTCTACCCTTTCACCTAAATCTGCATCCTTATTTTTCTCTGCCATTTTCGATCAGTTTATAAATTAATTTAATTTAATTTAATTTACAAAGTCACTGTTAACGGGCACCATTTATAACGTTACGAGTTAATTAATAATTGGAATATTTAAATTTGGTATTACTTACCTTTAAAGATTCGTTCACATTACCAAGGTTTCGTCTGATGTACTTTGGCAGAGAATAATAGGTGAACGCAAATGACCAACGCACATTGATGTGGCTAATTAACACTTTTTATTAACTTTTAAATTTTAATATTAATTATTAAATTTTAATTCCCTCTTCATCAATTTCTTTTATACTACATCGATAATAATTATTAGAATATCAATTCAATTTTGATTTACTAGTTACTCATTCGAAAAACTTGGATTCTCAGTTATTTAACCTTTCTCTTGGAAAACATTGATACTTTTTATACATGAAATAAAAATGGTTGTAATACTTATAACTAAACACTTACATTTTAACCATGGTATTAATATTAATAAAGCGATATAATATAATATATGGTAATAAAATAATAAAACGACCCAGTACTGCTCACTCTCTCCCTCTCATACTGTAAAATTCCCCATAATTTAGTTATAACCCCTTTTTTAATAAATTTGAAAATTAATTGGATTTAAATTTGAGTCGGCTACTTAACCGCGTCCTTCTGATGACCACGTGCTGCATCTCGCATGCGTATGAATGTTCTGTTTATTTGTCACATTTTTCACTTTTGCCGTCCACTCCGCTAACTTTGTCTAAACTGTCGGCTTTAACTGTTTCTCTTCAAACTTTCTGTTACACTTCGGAATCTGTTAAAACACAAAATTTAAGGTTCGCGAACTGCGGACCTTGTCCCGGCCAGGAACGGGTTATTTCATCGACTAGTGACACTATAGTTGGTCCAAAAAACATTTCCGTCAGCTTGCGCTGTGATTGGCTGCGGCTCTTAGATGGCTGGTTCCGGTGATCGACTTTGGTGTCGAGAGTACAGATAGCAGCACACGTGCGCACACTCACCGCCACATTCCATTGTAGTTGAGCGTTATTTACAAAGTTTTGTTACTTTTCCCCAACGGAGGATACATGCATGTTTGCATAGGCTGACATTCCAACGGTGTTATCGTTGTGCGCTAGGCACAGACCGGTACAGGATTGTATACAGGGTGTCCAAACAAGTGTTAGTGGTCTCGGTGGCCATAAAGGGTGTCCAAACAGATCATTTCCAAATGTTGTTGTTAAATGAAATAAAAAAAACATACATCCTTCAAAATTGTCCCATTACAGGTTCCTATTCTCTTTGCGGCAGAATCCCCATTATTCGGGCGATTACTGTCTTACCACCACTTATAGTAGTAATAATAGACAGCCTCCAATGTAAATAGTTATCAATATATAATTTGGAATGTTTATAGTTTTAAATTTATGTCAATTCTAGTAAATAAGTGACCAAGTATAATTGTAAAGTTCGTAGTACCAGTGAGAGTTGGGACGTGTTGAAGTGTGTAGAACAAAATAGAAACTTGTTATCATACAAGATATGTGGGTAATTTTGGGGGGTTGAGTGGTGTTAATAGAAGCGCTATACTTAGGGAGTGTAGAAACTGTAACTGTAGAAGGGTTAGTTTAGTTATTATGTTGGCTAGTACAGTGGTGGCATGTGGCACTGTAGGTAGCGGTAAGTGTTGGGGGTAACAGAGAGTGTTACCTCCATCGGAGGCCAAAATGGTGTAAAATACACGGCACCACTTTTGTATAATTTTATATTATATGCTGATTGATTGCCGTGCTGTGTATCATAATGACGAAGAGAACATGCCTGAATTTAGAGTTGATTTCCCCGCCTTTTCGGGCGATTACTGCCTTACCAGCACTAATCGTGGTTTTGGATGGCGGTCAGCTATGGCCAAAAAATTGGAAACTTGACCATAGCTGGCTTGAAATTGGTGTATATTTGAAATTAAAGGGGGGTGACTTTAGGGGAATCCCCAGAACTATGGAACAGCGGCTGCCACTCTGTTCGCGTGGGAACAGTAAACCAGGTGGTAGACCCGTTTTAAGGGCATATTAATATGTAACAAGAGATATGATGATATCTACTTAATTTTAAAATGTAACGCTGAAGCAAGGACACGGAGATGATAAATTCCTCCACCAATGCCGTCCTTGTGGATGCAAATGGGCGCAACAGTCCAAACTCAGAAAATAATAGTCTGTGTGGTTAAGGAGGTTACTCAGAGGGGTAACGAATTAAAATTTGGTAATTTCATGATGACGACTCGCTCCTGAACTAATTAAATAATTGTATCTTGATTCGAGAAATAGGTGCATTAGACGTTTGTTATACGGTGTTTATTCTGTCTTATAAATGTATTAGTTTATTGTGTTAGAGGTAAGGATTGATAAAATGTGTAATTTGTATAATTTTGAAATGTGTTTATAGTAAGGTCATTCACCTTGCTAAGAAAATCAGCTGATCAGCTGTAGAATATCACTTATGAATGATTTGCAAACTTTTCAATGTAGTTAAATATTTGAATATGAGGAAAATGGAACTTAACTAATGTTTGAATATAATGATTTTAATGTGGTTAAAAGATTTTAATTTAAATGATGATAAAATGAATTGAGGTAGTTAAGAGTTATAAATGGTTTGTAAAAGATGGTAAATGGGAGATCTTGGGTGATTATTATTTTGTTAGGACATTTAAAGTCCATGTTGAGATAAAAGGGGTACTAGAGAGAATAATATTGTTGTGAATTATTGTAATGTAGAATTTGAGTATTAATAGTGACACAGTAGCTATGGGGAAAATATGTAGAGTAATGAGCGATATATTGAGAGACTATTTATAGTCTTAATCGTTTCTGGAGGCAAGAAAAATGTTTTAATATTGAGAGAATAAATAAGTGGAGTTATTTTGTAAATGAAAGTATTGTATTGGGAGAGTAAATAGTTGATGGGAATTTTGTAAGGGGGGTGGTGTGATAAGGAGTCCGCAACGAAAGGCGTTGGGACGGGAAGGGACCGTTTAGCGCCGGAAAGGGTTGCCTAGGGAAAGTCCAGGAACCAGATAAGGGAATGAGAAATGGGAGGGGAACACACATCCTGAGTACAAAGGGGTAGAAAGTTTTTTTTTTATATATAAGGGTAGAATGATGCGATATGAATTGAGTAGTAAGTTGGGTTTAGAGAATGTTTGATAGATGTTTTTGATAGAGGGGTGTCATGTTAGTTAGAGCTGTTGGTGAATATTAGAGTCAGAAGGGGATTAAGAGTATATATAAATGCCAAGTGGTAAATCAAGTCATTATGAATAATTAAATCACCCAAACTAATGGAGATTGAGAATGTTAAAGAAAGTAAATCATAGTTAAAAAAAAAAAAATTAATTGAAACAAATGACAAATTTTAATAGAATCTGAGAATAATATAAAGCTATAAAATGTGTAATTTAGATTAATTTAAATGTCAATTTTATTGTTAATTGTAATAATTCTATGTTAATTTTAAATGTCTTATTTTATTATGTTTTATTGTGTTTAGAGATAAAAAATTTTGAAGATGTTCTATGTACTTTATGATGTAGTTCTGTGTATACCATAGGTAGGTCAAGGTCGTTGACTTGACCCAGTGTGATCAGCTGATAGTTGATGTTATAAACTAGACCAGTTTCTGGCAATTGATTGATGCAACCTGGTTACTTAATTGAATTAAATGGTTTTGATTTTTCCGAAATTGATAAAAATTAATATTTTGATAAATTTAAATTAAAAAAAAAAAAAAATTGATATTTATGCCTGCCATATAGGTGATGTTTGAATTTCAAGTGTATTATTGTTTATGTGTATTACTAGTGTTTTATGGAATTATATTGTTTAGAATATGTGTGTAAACAAATGTTAGAGTAAGTGAATTCATGTTTAATAAGGTATTCAATTTGTTTTCTTTAGGATTGTTAGTAGTAGTGAAGAGAATTAGGGATTCATGTAAAAGATTTTCTTATTGTGATTTTTGAGGAAGTACAATTTGATTTTAACGTAAATGAATGTTGAATATAAAGAGAAATGTTTTGAGAATTTTAAAGGATAATTTTGTTTAGTGAGTAATTATGAGAGAGTGTACGAGCCGAGCAACTGCGAAAGGCAGCCCAGTGTGCATGGTAAGGGGGAACATATCGGTTGAGGATCTGGCATGGTATAAGACCAGGGGTTTGGATTTTGGGGTGGTATGTTAGAAGGTTAGGTGCGCTGTGGTGCGTGCCTGTTCGATTTTATGGTGTTGGGATCTCGAATAGAGAAGTCCAGTAATCTCGTTCAGGTGCAGCCGTAGTCGCCAAGCCAGGGGGGTAGTTTACCCATGAGGTATAAGAACTAATGGGGGGTTGTTGGCACCATATCCTCACCGATCCTCTTAGGGGTTTAGCAATGAGATTTCTTCTGTTTCGACAGAAGATCTCTCATTGGGGGGGTATTGTAACGGGGCTAAAAGGAGGGGTTTTTGATTTGATTTTGATAAAAAAAAAAAAAAAAGGACTGCGTTGTAATTATGTATTTTGTGGAGGAATTATGTATTCTGTAGTAAGGTGATTATTATTTACTTGTATTGTATGTAGTCAATTTGTAATTTTTGTGGGGAATAATGTTTTGTTAGGGGAGAAAAGTACCAGTATATAATATGTATGGGATTTATATGTACTAGATGTAAGTATACAGTAAGTTTATATTGCCATGTGGACATTGGATTTTATGTAGTCCAGTTACAGGGTTGTTTGAGACTATGATGAATTAAAATTGTTGTGATAGTGTATGAGTGTGAATTTAAATAATTGGAGTTGAGTTAATTAATTTAACAGATGGAAATATAATAAATTTGAATAATTTATTTTTGACTTGAAGTGAATAAGGTGGTAATGTTTTGTTTGCAATTTGATGTAAATTCAAAGGTGAAAGATTTAGTTCAATGTAAAAATGGTAATGTTTATTTGGAATGTTTATTATGTTGTATCCTGTTTAAGGGTGAACCATAAAGTGTGGAATTGAGTATTATGTAACTGCATCTGAATATAGAACAGCTGTATTAGTATATTAGCAAATTAAATGAGAAACCAGTACTTTACAAAAAATCTAACCAGTACTTTGCTAACAACGAACCAGTGCAACTAAGAGGAGACAAATCAGTTGGGGATATGGGATAGTGAAACGCCAGTTGTTGATATCTTGATTGAATGTTTCAGAGTCAGGTGAAACTGTGGTGACGTGCCTGTCTGATTTTTTGGTGTTGGGATCTCAAGCCGAGAAGTCCAATAAGGTCGGATAGGCGCAGCCACAGCCACCCGACTAGGGGGGTAAGTAACCCATGGGTTTAGTAAGGATTTAAGGGGGGTTGTGGCGCTATATCCCCGCTGATCCTCTTAGGTTTAGGCAATGAGAGTTTTTATGCTTCAGCATAAACCCTCTCATTGGGGGGGGGGGTTATTGTAACGGGACAGATCAGGGGCATAAATAATTTTCAGAAGTTTCAAAGCAGTCAGTGTTCACCTTTGAGGAACCTCGTTTTAACCAAAGATGCATACAATGTTGTTACAAAACACCTGTCTGTGTTTGTCTCTGGAGACAGCCGGGCCAGAAACATTACGTAACTATACACAGTTTGTGCCATCCGTGAATTATGGAAAATATGAAGGCGACGTGCAGATTTCACCAGGCGGCAAAAAATTGCAGAATTCACTGGCCCAGCTTCTAGAACATTTTAAACCCGTCAATCAGAGCTTGAATGGGTGACCACATGACCAGTCTCACACCCCAAAATGTGCGCCCCAACGCCAGCCTAAGCGTCAGTCGACAACACTCCGTTAGACCGCGCGGTCAATAAAAAATAAGTGCTTCAGAAAAATTAACGTCGGCCGATGAAATGTTATAACCCGTCAGTTATAAATTCAGACTGAACTACCGAAGAACGAGTAAAACTACCGTGAGAAACTTTTAACTGCATAAACACCGAAGTTCGGAGTGATCAGGGAAATGGCAAATAACACGTGGTGGTGGTGAAATCAATTGGAACGTCTCCGGAATGGTTAAGTACCAATAACAAACTATCAGCTAAATAAAATATCCTAAGCATCCCAAATAAATAATTCAATATTGAAAAATAAAGATTTAAAGAGCTCTATAAACGGGGTTAAAAATGGAATTATAAAAGTGTGAGAGAGTGAGTGAAATAAGGAAAAGTACTGGGTGGTTAATCATATAAATCACTTTGTTATAGTCATGTAAGAATTGTTCATTTGTTAATTTTATACCTCTAATTTTATGTTTGAGATAAATGTTTTAATTTATAAGAAAAGATAAGAATTTGAGTAATTGTCATGCAAGTGGGGAAAATAACAATTTTGCGTAATAAAAGAAAAGTAATTTGTTTTAGTCAGCAAAAACTGTGTTAACATAATTATTTCACAATTCAACCTAAATAATCCCTCTGCAACTGTTTCGTCTGTAGAGCCCTGGAAGGAACCCGAAGGTAAGAAAAGACGTAAATTTAATAAGTTCGTAAGTTTTATTAACTCATAAAAAAGGTAGTGTCAAAAAATACATATGTAAATCATATATCAAAAAATAAAAAAATACTCAAATCCAATGTCTCAATTTTCTAACGATTACATTTTACGTTTACTCTCACCGTAACTGGTGCAATGAATTGTCCACAATTCACTAACATTCAAGTTCAAATTCCATTAACATAATCTGTCACAATATTTTATAACTTCTCAAAGGTTTAGAAGGTTTAGATTTGCTCCATTGTTATTTAAAATTACCATGTTGCAATTTTACAATATAACCAATAGTTATAATTAACTTTACTCACATCAAATTATAACAAACAATATTGTTATTACAAGGACAAACATTTCGTACGTAGCTAGAGTGTCGTAGCTACCCCCTATCCACTACACTATTGCATTTTTATGGCTGGACTGTCTCGTCCAGTTGCTTCCACAAGAACTGAACATTATTTGAATATTTTTAAATACTCCGTGGGACCCATCCCGATACTTTCTAATACCGGTATGGGGCCCGTCTTGCTTCAGCCTTACACAAAGTCTGGTATTACTGGTGTACAAGACATCAGTAACAACAGTGAACTAACTATACACCCTTAAGACAGTCTACCACCCCATTCGGTGCATAGCCGCTGTTCCATAGTTTATTAGAGGTTCCCCCAAATTTTTCAAAAGGTTCAATTTCTAAGTCCACCTTTACAATGATAACAAGCTTTGGCCAGACTTAGGCAGCGCGTAACGTAATGTGCCCTGACCCATAGCCTGTTAAAGATGAGTCAATTCCATGGTCAGGGTTCGGTGAGGCCGTGACCGCCCGAAAGTTGGGGAATCCCCTTTTTATCCAGTGTTAAAAAGATACTTATACATATGAATCTAACAACTACATAAATATAATAACTAAAATACACACAAAGTGGGAACTGATACATTAATTACATACAATTCCCATCACATTATTATAACCCTATTTTTCCTAGGCATCAAAAATAGCAGGTACAATATAGTAATTTATTATTTAGTTGATTTACAGTTACTTCACATCTCATTGAATAATACAATTATTTGTTACAATCCATATATTAACAATCTTTTTTTTTTTTTTTTTTTTTTTTTTTTTTTTTTTTTTTTTAAGAATACAGAGAGAAATTTCTGAAATAGCAACACTTGTCTGCTCTTAAAATTACTTTACAGTACTTTTGAAATAAAAAAATTAGTTGATTCCTGAGTTGTGAAAAGCGATGCACTGCTGGCAGTATTGCCTACCCAAGATCATTAAGGGTTCCCCTCCCCCGTTCTTCAAAATTAAAAATTTCTATTTACACCAATTTCGTAGAGGAGGACCATAGTTGTCCAGCCTCACTCCAGAGGTACACTCCAACCATGGTCCACCCCTAAAAGGCCAAAATCCACAGTCAGGGTTGGCGAGCCCGTGACCGCCCGAAAGTTGGGGAATAGCCCCTCCTTAAACAGTTAAAACATGTAATATATTTGCTACAATTTAACTCTACCAATAAATTTTCAAATTTGTTGCATTATGTGTACCCACTATTTCCCTGGTTACTGGATTTTGTAACACATAGGCTTTGTCCATTTTAATCTCAATTATCTCATAAGGACCCTCATATACCAAAAAGAATTTTTTGATTTCTTTCTCTTGTGCATTCGATAAATTGTGTCTCTTGACCAGTACCAGTTGACCCACTTCATATTTAATCCACTTACCTCTGGAGTCGTGCTGCCGTTTCCTTCTCTCCCCCTTAGTTAACAAATTCTCATTAGCCAGTCTCAGTTTTATCCCTACATCTATTGTACTACCTTCTGGTGGATAGTTGAAAAGCTGCTCCAATATTCTTTGTGGGCGTATCCCCTTTACCAACTCATATCGCGTGAATCCAGTAGACCCATGGGTAGTGCAGTTTAACCAGTCCTCAATTCTGCTTACAAACATAGGCCACTCACTGTGTTTAGCATGACAATATGCCCTAAATATCCTCCCGATCTCCCTCATTACCCTTCGGCCTGATTGGACTGCGGGTGACATACTGCCGTGTGGTTAGTTATGATACCTTCCCACCCTAAAGTCTGTCACCATTTCCCGCTAATGAACTGGGGCCCATGATCTGAAAATACCACTTTAGGTTTTCCTACTTTGTTCATATAATCCAATGTTATTTTCTCACTTAAAGCCTTGCTAGTTGCCCTCTTTATGCTGTACAACTTAACAAACTTTGAAAACGTGTCAAGCACAACTAATATGTACATTACTCCCCCTCGGCCCTTAGGTAATGGACCATACAAATCTACTGCAACCACATCAAACGGTTTTCCACTTTTATAAAATTTAATTCACCCTCCTGCCGATATTAGCCACTTTGGATTTCTGACACAAGTTGCACCCTCTGAGCAATTTTCTAACCCTCCTCTCCATGTTTTTAAACACGCACGATTCCTTTAACACGTGTGTACATTTCTTTGCCTCAAAATGCCTGTATCTAATATGACAGTCCCATATGATTTTATCAACTAGTCCCTCTGGTATAACCAACTTCCAATCTCGCTTTCCCCCTACTGTTTTCTTAAACAAAATCCCCTGATACATTGAAAGTACCTGTTAAATGCGGAATTATCTGGATCTGACTCTAGGCTAGCAATCATTTTTTTTCAATTTTGTATCGGATCATTGCATTGTTTTAAGGTCTGTCAGTTCTTCCCCAAAAAGCCTATCTTCTCAGCTGAGTCGAAAAATTTCTATTTCTTTAAGATCCCTACCCGTCTTATTCCCATCAAAATCTACTCTCGATAGTGTGTCTGGTATTTTATTTTCTACATCCTTTATATATTCCCAAGAGAAATTGTATTCTTGTAAAGCTAACACCTACCTGGTTAGTCGACTGTGTGTAAGCTTACATGTGTTCAAGAAATACAGCGCCTTGTGGTCCATACAGATCACCGTGTTATTCCTCAGCAGATAAGTCCTAAACTTCTTCACTGCAAATACGATGCTCAACAGCTCCTTTTCCGTAGTGGTGTAGTTACTTTCTGCCGCCAACAGGGTTCTTCTAGCAAAAGCTATGGTCCTGTGTTCCCTGTTCTCATCCTCTTGGTATAGCTCCGCACCTAAAGCTATGTTGCTGGCATCTGTCTGTAAATAGAATTTTTTATCAAAGTCAGGATGATTCATCATAATCATATTCATAAATCTCTATATTCATATTTATCTTTTATCTCTTGAAATGTCTTTTCTTCTTTTCCCCATCTCCACGGTTTGTTTTTCTGCAACGCCGCACTCAGCTTTGCTGTTATTTGTGCATAATTCCTTTCGAATTTCCCCTGTAAAAGTTACATAGGCCTAAAAAACTCTGCAATTGCTTTATATTCTTGGGTTCTGGGAATCTCATTATTGACTCTACTTTCTCTGGGTTCGCCTCAATCCCTTTGGGTGATATAATAAACACTAAGAAGTGTATTTCCTGCTGCAGAAATTTGGATTCCTCCCATTTCACAGTTAGCCCACCTCTTTGTAATCTATTCAATACATACTCCAAATGTTCAACGTGTTCTTGAAAAGTCCTTGATGCTATCAAGATATCATCCACATATACGGTTAAAAATTCTACATTATTGGGCTGCAAAATTTCATCCAGACATTTAATAAAACTTGCGACACTAGTATTAAGTCCAAATGGTAATCTTTTAAATTGATAATTCTTTCCATAAAATTAAAAAGCAGTATACGTCCTACTCTTCGGAGCTAACGGTACCTGCCAATAACCCGCGGTTAAATCTAAGGATATCATGTACTTTACCTCGCTAAATTTCTGAAAGATTTCATCAGTTGGTTTGGGTAACTCTTGGTCCAGGAATGATAATTTGGTTTATTCTGCGGTCATCAAGACATAATCTCACTCTTCCATCCTTTTTTACTTTTTTATCACAACAACTAAGGGATTCGAATATGGTGACACCGACCTCTCAATTATACCCTCCACCATCATTCTATCCAACTACTCCTGAACTGCTTTGTAACAGGACAAAAGGGGCCTGTTGTCATAATTATGGTGTTCAAGGATGTTACATAATATTTTATTGTATTGATACACATAAAGAATGGTTAGGTCAATTTTCCCTATGTATGCACCAACAACGCAGTTTCATCGATACGATTTATTTCAAGGCCGGGGGCGTACGTGTGAAGGAGAATAGTTGATCACAATTGATCCCCTCCATCTGTCGACAATTCGACACTATGTCGGCCCACTCTGAAGATCTTTGTCATGGCGACAACACGTACATTTCTTTCTGGTAAAATTTAACCAGTAAAAGTGTAACCAAATTTAAAAAATGTAAGCATCAGTTAACAGTGAACAGTTACCAGTTCTAAATATGTAAATTCAGTGAAGCAACAGACAAAACAGACAGTACTAATAACACCGAAGTACGCCAGCCAACGGCCGGAACATGGAAAACGTCTGAACTACCAACTGCAACTACTTTCAGGAAAGTCATTACTATTATTATTCGCAATCCAAATTAGAGCTCTATTAAAATATTCAATGCTAAAATTTGATAATAGTAACATCAGTATGTGAGGGAGAGAGTGTGAGAAAATGCCGGCCATCATAAAACTAGGCATTGGTTTATGAGTAAGAGTGATATTACAACTCAATAATTAAATAAGAGATTGCAATTGCTATATATGTATATGTGCAAAATGTTATTCTATAATATTGTTTTAAATTGTATAAGATAGGAAACCGTAATGTTAACTGAGGAGGAGGAGCGGAATTGCATGGCCGCCATTTTGAATGATGACTCCTGTATAATATAACCCTTTTCCATGTAACTGAATAACCTTAAAATCAATTAAATCAGTGTGGTATTTTCGAACACATGTGTGTGAAACGTTATTTCAATAACCCAGACTGCTTCTGTCTCTCGTTCAACAACACTTTGGCACCCTTAGGTAGAAATAACATATTTAGAGTAAACGACTTGAGCATGTGGCATCCGGAGCATGGTAATTCACACAATAGATATGCAAATGAGATACCTTATTATGGTAAGTATTTACAATTATAAATATGTAATTGGGAAGGTAGGTTAACAGCTTGTCTTTTCGAATAGGGCACTGGATAACTTCTCTGAACAAAGGGTGTATGTTCCCTTCCCTTTAACTTACACTCATAATTCCTGGCTTTACCAGGTAACTCAGAAAAAACCCCCCTTAAAACTCTCAACTACTCCCCACAACTCCTTACGTTGCGGAGTCCCTATAACTCCACCCTCACTAAAAAAAAATAAGTGCCCTGTTCTCCCACACTTGCTCTTCACTTTCATCTAGCTCTCTCTCTTCATTCTCTCCACACATATTTACTCTCATCTCCGTGTCCCCACCATCAAATTGTTTTTATACAGGGTCCGTCACGGGAATCGCATGGTTTTCAAATAAGATGTACTTAGTCAGTTTGGCTTAAAAAATATTTTTATTTATGACAATACATAGTGTATGTTGGGAATTTCATTGTTCATTTATGTTTTGAAGATCACGTCGCTCAGATGTTGGCCATTTATGTTTATGCATGATTGTAGCTGGTCCCAAAAACTCCGAGTAGCATTAATTAACATCTGACGTGGAATACGAACGATTTCCTCCTAGATTGTCATCTTCAGATCTTCAAGGCAGCGTGGCTTGTTAACATATACTCGGGACTTGAGATATCCCCACAAAAAGAAGTCACATAAGCTTAGATCGGGGGAGCGAGGAGGCCAGCGAAGATTGCCATATCTGGAGATAAGGTGGCCTGGAAACTGATCCCGTAAGACAGCCATTGAATTACGAGCTGTGTGTGCAGTAGCACCATCCTGTTGAAACCATACTCTCCTCATTGCCCATCTGCGACGCCGAAGTTCTGGGAAGAAGAAGGTTTGGAGCATCGTAATGTAGCGCTCTGAATTAACAGTCACAGTAATGTTGTTTTCCTCAAAAAAGTACGGGCCAATAATGCCCTTCTCCCCAACTGCACACCATACTGTTACTTTTGGGCTGTGAAGAGGGGACTCATGTAACATCTGAGGATTTTCATTACACCAATATCTACAGTTTTGTTTGTTAACGAACCCATTTAAATGAAAATGGGCTTCATCACTCATGAGAAAAAGCATGTTTTCATTATTGACCATGGTTTCACAAAAGACACGACGCTGTTCACAATCACCTACACTAAGTTGCTGACATACCTGAATTTTGTATGGGTGATAATGAAGATCTTTGTGCAGAATCCTTCGCACTGTTGACTTGTTAATCCCTAAACTCGCAGCACGCTTGCGAACCGACCGTTTAGGGCTCTATATTGCAGACGTCCTAACTCGCTCGATGTTTTCGGGCGTACGGGCTGTGTTGACAGGGCCAGGTGGTTTTTTCTTCATTACGGAGCCAGTTGTGTTGAAGTTTTCAAACCACCTCAAAATGGTGTTGCGGTCTGGAACAGGTCGGCGGACCGGAATATTAAAATGGGTGGGAAAGTCACGTTGTGTCTGCGTCACTGACTCATTGTTTACGAAAAACTGCCGGAGAGCGAACGTACGATGCTCCACGTTCCACGACATGGCGGCAACTAAACTTCCCACTCTAACGAACAAATCAAGGCCAACCCACACCCACTGATGCCAACCGCTCGGCCGTACTGCCCAATACAAAAACACGCGGTTCCCGTGACGGACCCTGTATTATTTTTATCCCCGCAATTTTCAGCTCTTCTATAACCCGTTCAAAACTCACCCTAACTTGTTTAAATTCATGATCCAATTCTACCACCTGTCTGTTAAAATCAATAATTGCTTTGTGTTGTTTTAGAAAATCATTATCCAATATAACCTCTAAATTTAACCCTCGAACTACCAAGAAAGTATTATCATATTCAGCCCCATTTATCTTCATATTTAACTGAACCTGCTTGGTCACCCTTTTACTTCTAACCCCAGTAACACCCACTATTGTAACCCCTGCAACTGGTAAAGATGGAATATTTAATTCCCTTAACTCCCCCAACACATTCTCTGTAATAACTGAAATTTCACTACCAGTATCTACTAGTGTTTTAATCTCCTTAGCTTCAATGGTGACAATGATCTCTGTAAGTCCCGTTTCTGGTTCGCCTACCTCCGGGTTGTCTTCCTCCATCAGCTCCATTGAAATGTTTTCTTAATCAGGTGATTATGATAACTCTTCGTACCTTGGACCCTGCTACTTCCCGACAATGGTTGGGTCCTCTCCTCCAATGTCCTTACTCGTTTTCCTGCTGACCACCTTGGTCCTGTTGATCGGCGGCATTACCCTGAGTGACCACCTTGACCCCTGTTTACCTGTCCACTGCCTCTAGGTACCCCTCTGTTGCTGTTCTCTCTCCTCTGGTGTTGACGTTTAGGATTGACGCTGGTTCACTCCTCTGGCAATTCCTTGCTTGGCCGCATCTAAAACAAACTGTTCTGAAAGCATAGTTCTCAATTCTACAGTTTGGACACCTCCACCCTTCGCTTCTGTTATGATCTCCTCGTACACCTCTATGTGCAGTCGGTGACCCCCTCGGATGGTGATGTATTACGTTTGTGTGTGACACCGGCTGACTCTGCCATCTACCCAGCTCCCTGTCTCTGATGTTTTGGAATATATCTAAGATTTTTTCCAACTCCATAATTTCTGTAATATCACGTGTCATTAGTGTAATTTGTATTTCCTGTGGCAAATGCTTGCTTACATGATGCACAAAATATCGAAACGGCAATGGTGGCTCAAGATATTTCGCTTTATTATACAATTTCATCACGTACATCGTCACGTTGTTGCCGTTGATCCCAAAACTACTGGACCCCATAATCTTACTACGCAGCACCTCTTGTTCTTCCTCGGACCAGTATTTGTCCCTAAATGCCCTTTCAAAACTTTTGTAATCCACCCAATCTGTTTTATGAGCTTCAGCCCAAACCACGGAATTCCCCTTAAAACATTTTAGTATTTTTAGGATTTTTACCTCCCAGTTATTATTACAGAACTGGTTGAAATCTCTCTTGGTTTAAAAATTGCATGGGGTGAATCCCCCTGCTGTCACAATTAAAAGATTCTAGATCAAAATCATTATTACTTTATCTGGTAATTATCAACCGCTCACTTACATTACTAAGTTTTTGACTTATGGTTGACTCTAACTCATCTCTAACATTCTTAAACAACTTATAGTCATTTACTGTACACATGGTCACTTGCGACTCTAACTCATTACTACGATTGTCTATTGCACGCATCGTGCTATTTAAACATTGCATCTTACTCTCTATTCCATCAAACTTATTACAAGTTTCCGTTTCAAAGTTGTCCAGTCTACAACTTACTATAGTTACCTGTTGTGAAAGGTCTGTTTGGTTAGAATCCAAAATACTTATTTTATCCTCTACCACACATACATGCTCTCTTAACTCGTCAGTTTGTTTTTTAATATCATTACGTACGTCATTAACTTGTTTATAAATGCGCTCACACAATAACTTATTTGAATTATTCAATTCATTAAAATGTTTATCCCACTGTTCATCATTAGCTTTAAAACTCTTATCCCACTTTTCATCATTAGCATCAAAATGCTTTTGTGAATCGATCAATTTTTCATTGATATTACTCGACCTCAGCATGTTACAGAAAAAGTTCATTACTTCCTCATTCGACTTACTACTACTGGTAGACACCGGAGTAGAGTGTATCCCGGAATCGCTCATTATGGCAGAGTTCGTTAGATTAAGTTCATTTTCGTTGTCTGCCATTTTTTTTTAAATTACATAAATTGCATAAAAAAATTATATCCAATATTATACAAAATGTATTACACAAAACTCACAATTAGTACATCAAATTACCCAATGAAATTTCTATACAAACATTCTGCCATCTACCCTAACCTATCTCTGCGTCTAAGTAGGCCTAACTTATTAAATAAATTTAACAAGCATCCTGGTCGCCAGGGTCACCACTTGTAACTTTTCAAATAAAAGTAAAAAGAAGAAACGAAATGAATGAAGCCCCGATTACTACTCTTTTCTACTTACCTTTAAACAGCCAGAAGATTCCCAAAGTCCCAGGGTCAACACCACATTTTTTGGAGGAAATGTGGAAACCGTTTCACTTTCCCCATTGAAACAATTTAGTAAATAAACAAAACTCCCCCTCACAGAAAAAAATCCAGGGCCATCTAGGCGAACTTTCAGCCACAGAGAATAGGTTACGGGTAGAGTGTGTAATTAACTAAACATTATGAGGAACCTGATTTTATTTTAATAAAAAACATTAGCATTTCTTTGTAACACTAATAAAAATAATACAAAAGATAAAAGACAAAAGAAAATTTCAATGGCAAATCAGTACTTTGCTAAAAATTCCCCCACACTTTTTTCTTACACTCACACTCACACACTCTATTGAGATCTCATCATTTTATTTTATATTATTGTTTTTATGATATCATTTTAGAAGGTTAATTTTGTACAACTTCACCAGATTTGTTGTGTCCTTTTAATTACTTATCTCTTTCATTGGGGAGTCTCATGTTGGTTACGCCATCCGATGCAAGTCGCTTTTCCGACAAAAAAACACAAAAAGAATGTCCCAAAAGTCTAATTTATATTCACATTTTCTTCTCTGAAAATTTAGCTGTTTAAATTAATCTTTCACCAAAACTTTTAACAAAAACTCAGTAGGCCTAGCTCGGCGGCCTGCGGGGACTAATAAAATACATGTGTACTGTTCGGTGGCGGACGTGAGACTGACTCACTTCGCTTTTGTTTCTACGTCACAATCCAGCTCAACTACGCATTTGCAACCAGTTTTTTCCAGTTACCTCCACCCGTCTCTGCCGTGGATTGGCGTCACTTGTTTACTACTTGATAATGAGGCGCCTCATCGTCGGCTGCTCCCAAACTTTGATTCAATTTGTTTTTGTCAACAAAATGCTTTTCGTGTGATTCACTGGCTAAAAATAGGATATTTTACATAAGGTACCGTTATTGTTAGGTTAGGTTAGGTCGATTATAATTTTGATAATTATATAGTTATAAATTATAATTTTGATCGATTATAACATTTACAGAAATGAGCAAATGAAGGCTATACATTAAGACATTAAGCTATACAATAAAGTTAATTCATTTCGCTAGGGTAGGCATAAGGTTGCAGATAGTAGGAAGGTTATTATGAAGTCCACTCAATGCTGGCCCTTTGAAGGTATGGAATGACAAAAGAGGTACTCATTTATGAGTGGGAAGATGAATGATAATAATGAACAAAATAACACTGATGACATTTTGTCAAATATCATGATACAGTCAACTCCCGATTTTATGGGATCGGGTCAACCAGGTTGCGGATCAACCAGGAAAATATATGATTTAGAAAAATTGTAGATTTAGCAAAAATATTGATACATACTATGCTTATGACTTTAATTTATTACAGTATTCTTAAACCTATTATTTTCCGTGTAGTACTGTAGCAAATAAATCACTAGTTGCAATAAATTATTATAAGCAAATGACGTTGGTTTTACGCAAAATAAGGTCGTCTATTTTAAAGAAAACAGCAAGTGCTAAGAAGCAAAAATTATTACCAGATTATTTTCAGCGTGTATAAACATTGACTCTGTACATATTCTTCTGCTTGTAAATATAGGCCTACTATTTAATTGACAAAAATGTGATTTGACTAATTTTACTTCCATGTTCCTTAAGCAAATGGAAGTATGGTGATGGCAAAAAAAATCGTGTTCGAGATTATTGCAGATTCTGATTGTACTACACTCAAAACATGAAAAAAAGTCGTTTTTCGAAAAGTGTCTGTGTGTGTGTGTGTGTGTGTCCGTGTCCGTCTGTCTGTAGATTTTTACTTCCATATTCCTTAAAGAAATGGAAGTATGGTGATGGCAAAAAAAATCGTGTTCGAGATTATTGCAGATTCTGATTGTACTACACTCAAAACATGAAAAAAAGTCGTTTTCCAAAAAGTGTCTGTGTGTGTGTCTGTCTAGCTGTGTGTCTGTAGATTTTTTTTTTTGTCAAACGATAACAGCCGCAAATTCAAACAGAACCAAATAATTTTTTGCATACAGCCCTAATTTGTAGAGTACTCAAGACCTATTGTTTTTGGTGAAGATCGGTTGAGGGAAAGGGGTAGTTTACCTGCAACGGTTTTTTTTTTTATCAAGGGACATTTTTTTTTTTTCAAACAATAACAGACGCAAATTCAAACAGAATCAAATAATGTTTCGCATACAGCCCTGAATTGTAGAGTTCTCAAGACCTATTGTTTTTGGTGAAGATCGGTTAAGGGAAAGGGGTAGTTTACCTGCAACGTTTTATGTTTTAACAAGGGTATTTTCTATGGCAAACGATAACAGCCGCAAATTCAAACAGAATCAAATAATGTTTTGCATACAGCCCTGATTTGTAGAGTACTCAAGACTTATTGTTTTTGGTGAAGATCGGTTAAGGGGAAGGGGTAGTTTACCTGCAACGTTTTTTTATCAAGGGTAATTTTCTATGGCAAACGATAACAGCCGCAAATTCAAACAGAATCAAATAATTTTTTGTATGCGTCCCTGAATTGTAGAGATCTCGAGGACTTTCGATTTTGGTGAAGATCGATTAAGGGGAAGGGGTAGTGTACCTGCAACCTTTTACGTTTTAACAACAGTAAAGTACTTGAAAATTCATCTGAACTTTTTCAAACAATGGTAATTGTTAAAAATAAAATAATTTTGTTGCCAGGCAATAAAATTATAATTTTTTCACTTTAATGTAAATTATGTATGAGTTAATATACATGTATAAAATAATATATCGTTCGTGGCAGGTAAGCATATCTCAGTTATGTAGTGTTTACGTTTCCATTTTATTATTATGACTACCACAATAAAAAGGCAGGGAAGACACACACACACACACACACACACACACAATTCGCGTTATTTCTGGCCTCACTCATGTTTATTTTCTTACATTTGCACGCTTTTTAAATGGTAACTGCTGAAACCCATACCAACATAACGCGTGCAAGCCGAAAAAGTGTCCAGCGTGGATAGCGATTTGCTTCCTGTGGATCGCTGGGCAGTGTAACTGCACGTGTTTACAGAGGAACGATTCATAGACAGACTTTTCGTCTTTAGGGAATGAACCCTCTGCAAGATGCTGAGGGTCCATGAGTGACTTCGGAGCGCTTCTTCTTTTTCGCGTGTTTGTTCTGTGAAACATACACTGTAGATTCGCAGCTTTACTCTAAGCAACGCTCAATAGGAAATGTTGAAAATTTTTGTCCACGGTGTACCCTCATTCACACTAAACCTGCTCTGATGTTTTAATTACGGACATCATAATATTAAAACTTTGGAAACTTGAGCACTACTTAATGGAGATCAATCATTAACTTATACAAGCCATTAATTTTATGCATATTTTTTATATATATGTGTACAACGTTATCGGCAACAAAGAAGTAGTTTTTGTTAAAATTCCTTCCCGGGATATTTTGCCGTAGTCCAATGTTTTCTATAAAACCAGACGTTTCGGCAATGCCATCGACTTCCATCATCAGTGAAAATCGAGTGCGATAATGTGAGGTGGTATACGTTAGTGACCACAGTACTGTGGTTAAGGCTGAAGCAGTAAGTAGAAAGAAGTAGTTTCTATGGTAATATTTCATTTCGAAAATGATTTTAAATATAAATCTTAGAATATGGAAGTCGTGTATGGTTCTCCATACCGATATTTTTTCTATGGCAAACGATAACAGCCGTAAATACAAACAGAATCAAATAATTTTTTGCATACAGCCCTGATTTGTAGAGTACTCAAGACCTGTTGTTTTTGGTGAAGATCGGTTGAGGGAAAGGGGTAGTTTACCTGCAACAGTTTTTTTTTTAACAAGGGTATTTTCTATGGCAAACGATAACAGCCGCAAATTCAAACAGAATCAAAAGATTATTTGCATACAGCCCTAATTTGTAGAGTACTCAAGACCTATTGTTTTTGGTGAAGATCGGTTGAGGGAAAGGGGTAGTTTACCTGCAACGGTTTTTTTTTTATCAAGGGAAATTTTTTTTTGCAGACAATAACAGACGCAAATTCAAACAGAATCAAATAATGTTTCGCATACAGCCCTGATTTGTAGAGTACTCAAGACCTATTTTTTTGGTGAAGATCGGTTGAGGGAAAGGGGTAGTTTACCTGCAACAGTTTTTTTTTAACAAGGGTATTTTCTATGGCAAACGATAACAGCCGCAAATTCAAACAGAATCAAAAGATTATTTTCATACAGCCCTAAATTGTAGAGTTCTCAAGACCTATTGTTTTTGGTGCAGATCGGTTAAGGGAAAGGGGTAGTTTACCTGCAACGTTTTTTTAACAAGGGTATTTTCTATGGCAAACGATAACAGCCGCAAATTCAAACAGAATCAAATAATGTTTTGCATACTGTCCTGATTTGTAGAGTACTCAAGACCTATTGTTTTTGGTGAAAATCGGTTAAGGGGAAGGGGTAGTTTACCTGCAACTTTTTTTATCAAGGGTAATTTTCTATGGCAAACGATAACAGCCGCAAATTCAAACAGAATCAAATAATTTTTTGCATACGTCCCTAAATTGTAGAGATCTCAAGGACTTTCGATTTTGGTTAAGATCAGTTAAGGGATAAGGGGTAGTTTACCTGCAACCTTTTACGTTTTAACAACAGTAAAGTACTTGAAAATTCATTTAAACTTTTTGAAACAATGGTAATTGTTAAAAATAAAATAATTTTGTTGCCAGGCAATAAAATTATAATTTTTTCATTTTAATGTAAATTATGTATGAGTTAATATACATGTATAAAATAATATATCGTTCGTGGCAGGCAAGCATATCTCAGTTATGTAATGTTTACGTTTCCATTTTTACTTCCATATTCCTTAAGGAATGGAAGTATGGTGATGGCAAAAAAAATCGTGTTCGAGAGTATTGCAGATTCTGATTCTACTACACTCAAAACATGAAAAAAAGTCGTTTTCCGAAAAGTGTCTGTGTGTGTGTCTGTCTGTCTGTGTGTCTGTCTGTCTGTAGATTTTTTTCTATGGCAAACGATAACTGCCGCAAATTCAAACAGAATCAAATAATTTTTTGCATACAGCCCGGTTTTGCAGAGTTCTCGCGACCTATTGTTTTTGGTGAAGATCGGTTGAGGGAAAGGGGTAGTTTACCTGCAACGGTTTTTTTTAGCAAGGGTAATTTTGTTTGTTTGGCAAACGATAACAGCCGCAAATTCAAACAGAATCAAATAATGTTTCGCATACAGCCCTGAATTGTAGAGTTCTCAAGACCTATTGTTTTTGGTGAAGATCGGTTAAGGGAAAGGGGTAGTTTACCTGTAACGTTTTATGTTTTAACAAGGGTATTTCCTATGGCAAACGATAACAGCCGCAAATTCAAACAGAATGAAAAGATTATTTGCATACAGCCCTAAATTGTAGAGTTCTCAATACCTTTTGTTTTTGGTGAAGATCGGTTAAGGGAAAGGGGTAGTTTACCTACAACGTTTTTTTAACAAGGGTATTTTCTATGGCAAACGATAACAGCCGCAAATTCAAACAGAATCAAATAATTTTCTGCATACAGCCCTGATTTGTAGAGTACTCAAGACCTATTGTTTTTGGTGAAGATCGGTTGAGGGGAAGGGGTAGTTTACCAGCAACGTTTTTTATCATGCGTATTTTCTATGGCAAACGACAACTGCCGCAAATTCAAACAGAATCAAATAATTTTTTGCATACAGCCCTGATTTGTAGAGTACTCGCGACCTATTGTTTTTGGTGAAGATCGGTTGAGGGGAAGGGGTAGTTTACCTGCAACGGTTTTTTTTATCAAGGGAAATTTTTTTTTTTTGGCAAACGATAACAGCCGCAAATTCAAACAGAATCAAATAATGTTTCGCATACAGCCCTGAATTGTAGATTTCTCAAGACCTATTGTTTTTGGTGAAGATCGGTTGAGGGAAAGGGGTAGTTTACCTGCAACGTTTTTTTAACAAGGGTATTTTCTATGGCAAACGATAACAGCCGCAAATTCAAACAGAATCAAATAATGTTTTGCATACAGTCCTGATTTGTAGAGTACTCAAGACCTATTGTTTTTGGTGAAGATCGGTTAAGGGGAAGGGGTAGTTTACCTGCAACGTTTTTTTATCAAGCGTATTTTCTATGGCAAACGATAACAGCCGCAAATTCAAACAGAATCAAATAATTTTTTGCATACGTCCCTGAATTGTAGAGGTCTCAATGACTTTCGATTTTGGTGAAGATCGGTTAAGGGGAAGGGGTAGTTTACCTGCAACCTTATACGTTTTAACAAAAGTAAAGTACTTGAAAATTTATTTAAACTTGTTTTGCATACGTCCCTGAATTGTAGAGGTCTCAATTACTTTCGATTTTGGTGAAGATCGGTTAAGGGGAAGGGGTAGTTTACCTGCAACCTTTTACGTTTTAACAAGAGTAAAGTACTTGAAAATTTATTTAAACTTTTTGAAACAATGGTAATTGTTAAAAATAAAATAATTTTGTTGCCAGGCAATAAAATTATAATTTTTTCATTTTAATGTAATATAATATTTTTCATTTAATACAGCAATAAAAAGGCAGGTAAGACACAGCCTGGCTGTTTGGCTGAAAATGATTTTAAAAATAAATCTTAGAATATGGAAGTCATGTATGGTTCTCCATACCGATATTATTATTATTATGACTACCGCAATAAAAAGACAGGGAACACACACACACACACACACACACACAAAAGTCACATTATTTCTGGCCTCACTTATGTCTATTTTCTTACATTTGCACGCTTTTTAAATGGTAAGTCCCAAAACCCATACCAACACAACGCGTGCAAGCCGAAAAAGTGTCCAGCGTGGATAGCGATTTGCTTCCTGTGGATCGCTGGGCAGTGTAACTGCACGTGTTTGCAGAGGAACGATTCATAGACAGACTTTTCGTCTTTAGGGAATGAACCCTCTGCAAGATGTTGAGGGTCCATGAGTGACTTCGGAGCGCTCCTTCTTTTTCGCGTGTTTGTTCTGTGAAACATACACTGTAGATTCGCAGCTTGATAGGAACGCTGCAACTAGGAACACTGTAGCAAAGCTCAATAGGAAATGTTGAAAATTTTTGTCCACGGTGTACCCTCATACACACTAAACCTGCTCTGATGTTTTAATTACGGACATCATAATATTAAAACTTTGGAAACTTGAGCACTACTTAATGGTGATCAAACATTAACTTATACAAGCCATTAATTTTATGCAATTTTTTATATATATTGTACAACGTTATCGGCAACAAAGAAGTAGTTTTTGTTAAAATTCCTTCCCGGGATGTTTGGCTGTAGTCCAATGTTTTCTACAAAACCAGACGTTTCGGCAATGCCATCGACTTCCATCATCAGTGAAAATCGAGTGCGATAACGTGACGTGGTATACGTTAGTGACCACAGTACTGTGGTTAAGGCTGAAGCAGTAAGTAGAAAGAAGTAGTTTCTATAGTAATATTTCATTTCGAAAATGATTTTAAATATAAATCTTAGAACATGGAAGTCATGTATGGTTCTCCATACCAATATTTTATTGTGTAATAAAAGGTATGTACTACTTTATTGTATACACATATTTTATTTTTAACTAAGACCTTGATTTAAGCACTAGGTTACAATTTTTGCTTTAACCGGGATTTTGACTTATCCGTGATCACCCAGCCGGCGATTATCCCGGATAAATGGGAGTTGACTGTATAATCATATTACTTCACATCATGACTAAATTACTTTCATTTGAAGTGTACAATGTTTCAGATGGTATAAGATATTCCCATTCACCAGCCACCATTTGATAATCATAATTTTAGTGAGTTACTGTCTCTTGTTAACGAACATAATAATTATAATATGTTTATCCATTTTCACAACTTGTGTACCTTACATATTTTAAATATTACTCAGTCAGTACAGAATTATACATTTATTATCTCAACTATATTTACATTTAAAGTAACATGAGTTTTATATAAGTTTACCAGTGGGATTACATGCTTTTACAATCCACTAACTTAGCCACTATATTAGAGTCAAATGTTAATGCAAAGTCACAGACAATGGGTGAAACATGAAGGGGTGATGTTTACAAAAATATCCGTCATAGAAGAATCCATGTCAAATAAAATATCTGCAGTAGAAAACTCAATGGCAAACATAAGAGAACAAATTAAAAGTGAAGTTGAGCAGTTCATGAAGATACAACCAAAACAAATTTCTGAACTGACTCTACCAATGATAAAGACAGAAAAAGACATGGAAAATAAGACAACAGAGGAAGTCACTTCGCCTGCAGCTGGAGCAGTTCATGTCAAAGCTCCAACCTTTGACGGAAGCAGTCACTGGGCAACGTACCTCCACCAATTTGTATGCGCAAATAATTGGACAGAGAAAGACAAGGCAGTCTCACTCATTCTCGCATTAAAAGAACCTGCCACAGAGCTACTACAGAAAGTGCCACCTGACAGCCAGAACGTCTATGACAAATTGATAAAAGCTCCAGAATTATGGTATGGTGATAAACATTTGCGAGATGTGTACTACGCCCAGTTGAGAACAAGATGACAATGTTCCAGGGAGAGTCTTCAAGAGTTTGAAACAAGTATCGACAGACTGATTAGATTGGCCTATCATGAAGCGCCAGAAGATTTTCGAATAAGGTTTGCGGTGCAGACATTTAATGATGGCATCAGAGATTGTGAACTTCAGCAAGTGTTATAAATGGCAAAGCACCGAAATAGCTCAGGAGCTCTTGTTCACGCCATCACACTGTAGTCAGAAGATCCCAATTATCACATTACCATTACAATGGGGGCAGAAAAACAATGTTGTCGGACAAACAATTCAAAAATTCAAGAGCACCACAGCGATCTGAACAATGGGAAAAAGACAGAAGACCGAAGTGTTACAACTCTGAGAAACGTCGTCATCTATATGTAGACTGTTGGGAGAAGAAGATACCGAGAGAGAGAGAGAGAGAGAGAGAGAGAGAGAGAGAGAGAGAGAGAGAGAGAGAGAGAGAGAGAGAGAGAGAGAGAGAGAGAGAGAGAGAGTGATCGCACCAATTGGAGAAGTAAAGCTCCAGAACAGCACAGTTTCCATGCTACATAAGACCAGTGAAAACTTGATTGTTAATAATAATGTTTAAATAAGGAATTTTTTGGAAAAAAAATCTGTTGTCACAGGTGATGGATTATGTTGTGGTTACTCAAAATGTTATACTAGTTTCTTTCTTTTCTATCTATTTTATAACATTGAGAACTATGTCTTACACAGTTTCAGTGCCTGCAGTAATTCTACTCGATTCTACTGATGCAGATGCAAATAAATCTTCAGTATCTTCTTCTTCTGTGGCACCTTAAATTAGAAAAACGATAAAATGTAATTCCACACAAATTAGATGAAATGGTATAGAAACTGCAAAAAACACTCAGATGCTTACAAACTGCATACATATATAAGTGTAATAAATTTTTTCCAAATATAAACATCATGTGTTACTGTTTGTGTGTGTTTTAACATTATCATATAAGCTGTAAATGCAGAGTTACAAAAATGTAAAATACGAGGGACGTTCACGTCAATCCGGAACTATTAATTTTTAATAAATATAGAACACATTTATGATAGTACAAAATACTTTTATTTCTTGATGTAATCCCCTGCTACATTTATACATTTATCCCAGCGTTTCACTAGTGCCTGGATACCCGCAGTGTATCGTTACGTTGAAACCAAGATAGGACCGACTGCTTCACCTCATCGTTGCTGTTGAAATGCTGGCCTCCCATGAACAACTTCAAGCGCCCGAACAGGTGAAAATCGCTGGGAGTGAGGTCCCGCCTGTAAGAGGGGTGTGGAAATAACTCCCAGCCAAGATCTTGTAGCATGCATGTCGTGGGGTGGGTGGTATGAGCGCGTCCATTGTCCTGCAGAAACAGAACACCTTTAGTAATCACACCAGCACATTTTTTCTTGAGAGCATTGTGCACATCTTGAAGAACTTTGCAGTAGTACTCACAGTTAATATTGACTCCACGGGGTAGAAAATCAACGTGAATGATGGCATTTTTATCCCATAAATATGCCTGCAGAAGCAATTGTTCAAAATTTTTTGGGAGGTGGTGAATCCACATGCTTCCACTGCTTTGATACACATTTTGATTCCGGGGTGAAATGATGGACCCGTGTTTCATCACAGGTAATAATTTGATCGAGAAAAAGCTGGCCTTCTTTGTCAAAACGTTGCTTTAACTCCTTTCAGATTTGCAATCTTCTTTGCCAGTCGAAAGCAGAAAGCTGTCTTGGTACCCAAAGTGCACTAACCTTACTGAACTTCAGATGTTTATGAATGATTTTGTTTACAGTTCCCTCAGACACATTTATTTTCTTTGCAATTTGCTGACAAGTTATCCGTCGATTATGAAGGATCAGTTCTTCCACTCGCTGAATGTTCATGGAAATGACTACAGTAGGCTCTGAACCACCTCGACTGGGATCGTCACTCACTGTGTAACGGGACAGTTTGGGTCTACCCGGGGTAATTTTGGGAAACACAAAGTATTAATAATAATAAACAAATTTTATTAATGAATATAATGACGTAGGAAGCAAGCGAGTGGAATAGTGTCAAGGTCAACATTCCGACACAAGAAAAAACAGTTATATTTTACAAAACGAATTTTGACCGATGAAGTCACCAGTCATGCCACATTACATAAGTGCCAAGCCTTTAAATACATCACTTGGAATGCAAGGCGTAGCCGACCTAGCCTCAGAAATTGGCTCGTCATATTAATAAGAACAATGAGATGTGATCACATGACTCCCCCACCATCTCAGGATTCAATGCAGTATAATTCGGCCTAATCTGCAATAACAACTCGTGCGAATAGCACATATAAGTTCCGGAAAGAAATCGCGGGCGCCCACAGTTCAAAATGTATTTTAAAATCAAAATTACATATAAGTAATATCAGTTAACGAGATTTCAATTGGGCCCAACACCAAACAGGTGTAAAATGTGATTTAAAGCAATCAAGATATTAGTTATATCAGAATAACAGTTTTGGTTTGAACCGAAAGTGAAATACAAAAATGTGCGGAGTGAACAAAGTTACGAAAGGAACTGGAGAGTGGCAGATCACCAAAAAATGAACAGCTAAGTAACCTTCGGGTATCATCTAACTTTTAAAATCAAACATAAATTTTAAAATAAAAAAAAGAAATTTTTAATCACTAAAACAAAAAATGAGATCTCATATGGGCATGGGGTATGTAAGACGGAGTGAATGAGATTATGTATTAAATAAGGAGCGCTGGTTTGCTCAATATAGATAGTTAATGAATTGAATAAATACCATGGTTTTGTTTTATTTTTTCTTCTTTTAAATATTAAACTTATATATATATATTGTAACAACCCTCTTTCCTCTGATTTCTCTGCAAGAGTGTAAAAGTGTCAGAGTGTAATTGGTGTATTGTGTCTTACCAATCCGTCGCCGCTCGGTAACATAACTTACGCTGATTGAGTCCGTCGCGAATGTACGAATAACCAGGTATCGAAGTCCTTACCTGAGGTTCACCAGGGGTGTATAAATCCCGGGTGGCGCCAAATTGTTTATTTTAAACAATTAAAAAATTTAGTATTATCGGCGAGTCAGCTCAGGGGGTGGGGAGAATTCAAACTTGTTCCCGCCACTTATCGATTTTTCAATCAAGCCAGCAGTTTGCTGTGTTTACTGCTTGAGCGCTTGCCGTCAATTCATAGCTGTTCGCTACAATGTACAACATTTATAATACACTTTCCTAATGAAAATAAAACACATTGGTTACATACAGTATTGGTTTATTAGTTAATGGTTATTACTTATTCAGTGACACAGGTTATATTTGGTTTTTTATATTATTTTGCACTGGCAATTAATCTAAGACAATTTTCTCTGGGTTTTGACGAATCGATTCTGAACGTAACAGATACACTATAATGGCGTCTGTCGAAGTAGTATACAAATATTTTCGTTCAATCGTCTGGATTCTTGAGATTACAATAAAAAGGATTAGATGCAATTACAATAATAAAAATACACAACCTTACATTATTTCTACTTAAATAATATAACGTGTAGCTATAATTTGTTTTTTGGAGTGTAGTAAAAGTGTTTCAAAAGTTCGTAAACTAACAACAGGTTAATTTTATAAGTTGACAAATTTTCAGTGTCTTAGTTTTTTGTTTAATCTTTGAAAGAGAATAAATTCAGTTTAGTGATAGTTCATAGTACAGTGAGAAATATTTAAGGTGCGTTTTTTCGGAAATTTGGGTAATTTAAATGATACTTAACACCTTAGTAGACTGGGTGTATGCAGTTGGTCTGGTAAAAAGGACTTGAGCTGCAATCGGATTCAAATTTCAATTGTTTGGGCTTCTGGCATCTTTTTCAATTTAATCGGAGCAATTTATTCATTTCTTTTTGATTTAAATGGTCTTCGACATCAGTTAAATGGTTTCAGTCATCGTCTGCTCCCTTCTCGTTCATTTGTGGTAATTTGGTTTACTTTTATAACATTTTAAATTAAATATTTGGTTGTTCAAAATTTGGCTTCTGTTCTCCAGGAGTGTCGCTTTATGAGTAACGATATTCAACGGTAATTCCGTCCCTAACGGCAGTTGCCATGGTTACTAATTAAATCTGATTGGTTAATCTAGCTATAAATCCATTGTTATCAAAATTTGAATTCTTTTCAAAATCCTTGTATATCTTCTGATTGCTTTCATTCCGTTATCTTCCTTCCTAAGTATTAATTATTATCACTGTTATTTGTATTTTCTTCCAAAGATTATTTTGGTATCCCACAAGATTGAGTTATTTCGTGTTTTATAATTTTACAATTATTTTAATAATTCCTAATTACATTTCTCTTTTAATTTAAGTCCTTATTCTAATATTTTGCTTTTAATAAGATTTACAATTTATCCTTGTTTGATTATTCGCCTTGGATTTGTTAATTACTTTGTTATTTTCATACAATTTGTATTTGTTGGTGTTTGACAGTTAGGCATTTCTTAAGCCTAAGTAGCCATTACTGATTTTTACTTATTTCATATACATTACATCTCATTTTAGCCTAATGCTTTATCTTGTTCTTATAACTGGTGTTGTTACCTATTGATGTGTTTTGGTTCTGTTTTTGTGTTATTTGTATGCTACTACTATTTTATACATCATGTATTGCTAATTATTTACTAACTAGTTTTCTCGTTTTCTAAGTCATTGTAACTACTCACTTCATTCTTATTAATAATTAATTCTTACCTTCGGGTTTTTCTCAGAGTCGTACAGACGAAACTGCTGCAGAAAGGATTATTTGAAGGTTACCAGTACACATATAAATACGCAGTTCATTTATAAAACAAATCGCTTCCAATTTATTAGCCCCATTATTTCCTCATCAATTAAACACTAGTCTTTATATTGGTAATACATTATATTCAAACAAATTAATAAATGAAATCTTTTTTAACCTATAACAAATTATATCTTTTTGAATAAACCAGTACGTTTATTTTTTATTCTTTCACCTTGCTTTCATATTTAATATAAAAACCTTTTTCTTAGAGATCTCTTTGTTTCTTACTTTTTAAGCTTTTGTTAATCAAAATTTACTAAACATTGGTTTAAATGTTAATATGCTGTGATTTTAGTTACCCATCCATTACGTTTTCTTCTGGTTTGCTACGTCGTCTCATGATAACAGTTTTACACGTTTTTTCGCACTCCGGCACTATTGACATTGAGTTTGGTTGTTGTTAAATAATTTATGCACTGTAAGATGTACACTGTATATGTTTTTTTTTTATATATAGCCGGCCGGCTTTTGAGATTCGCCCGGGCACTTAGAATTTTAATGGTCGCGCGACCATGAGTTGCAATAGAACTGGCCGCACGTTATACTGTTTGTACAACTTTCATTTTTATTATGCTTTAAGATAGGCCTACTCTTAATTACGGCCTATCTTTCACCCGAGGCCACCGCTTGAATTTAAACCACAAACTCTACTGTCTAATGCTGCTTACTAATGTTCACTCTCTGATGACAAACTGCAGACTGTGATTCACAAAGAGCCTGCTGCTGGGCGGTTACGCAATACGTCTGGCAATTGTTTAGGCTAACAATGTGCATTGCTGGTACTGGGGCTCCTCACAGGTGAAAGTCTGGCAATTTTAAAAGTGATTGAATTGATGCAGTATAAAATTAAACTGGGGTAGCTCACAATTCTGTACCGTTACAATACCCCCCCAATAAGAGGTTGAAGGCCAAAGCGTTCAAACTCTTATTGCCTAAACCCTAAGAGGATCAGTGAGGATATGGCGCCGCAACCCCCCTGAACACTACTAAAATCATGGGTTCTTACCCCCCTAGTCTGGCGACTGTGGCAGCACCCATCCGACCTTACGGGACTTCTCTGCTCGAGATCCCACCACCATAAGCTCTGACAGATGCCCGCCCCAGTATCGCCTGACTTTAAAACATTCAATTAAATAATCGACAAGCGGCCTTCCATCACTCCATATCCCACAACTGATTTGTTTCCTCTTAGCCGTACTGGTTCATTGACAACGTACTGGCTCATTTTATATTATAAACCCTAGAAAATAGTGTTAATAAAACAATATAGGTTTACAATAGTACACATAAATTCCAGGCAAATTGAATAGTATTCCCCGTACAATATTGCCCTCCAAAATAATACATAGATTATACAAGGTATCCTTAACTACTATATATGTATAGGACAAAAAATTCATGACATATGAAAAGTCTATAGGGACAGTAATATACACATCTTATTTTCCAAACACTATCTCAGCTTTAACGTTCTTTCAGTTTTTTAATTTAAATACAAATTTTAGTCTTTTTTTTTTCAATTGGTATTTAGTTTATAATTCCGATTTGAATTCAAATGAAAATAAAGTTAAGTTCATTATTAAAAATCATCTTCTCTATTAATTTAATTGCCAAATTAATTTAATTATATTTAATTTCTCAAACTCTAAGTTCAATAATTCAATCTTATTTGTTCGAAACAATTTCATTTGTTTTAATTACATTTTACAAAAAACCCTACAAAAATATTACCTACATTCCATCACATCAGATGTTTCTTTTTATTTCATAATAGGATTTTCCTACTGGCAATGATTCAGCAGACTACAAGATTTTTTGTTATTGTCAACTCAGCTTCAACACCTCTGGCTGTAAACATTAGTCAAAACATACAACACACCTGTTTACATAAACAGTCGTCTGCCAGACTGGTGTTATAAACACTCCTTCAGTCTAAACATTCTGCTTACCTCACCTCTAATACCTGGACTGCACTTTTCAATTTTTATAAATCTTATAGTTCACATATTTAACAAAGTCTATTTATTACAGTTCAAACCAAATATAATTTTAATTCACCTTTCAATTACTTTAATAGCCTTTTACTAAAAACATTTTAACTTTAAGTTATATTATTTAAAACACTTTGAATATAACTGCACAATACAAAATTGGCTTCATGAATACATTTTGTTCATTATTTTAGTGGAATACAATTATTATTATTTTATTATTATACCTTTCCCTCTCATTACAAACATTATGTTGCACATAAGCTATAATATACATTACAACAGAATACTATTAACACAATACATTTAACATTAACACATTTATTTATTTACAAATTTTCGTCATATCCAATTATTATTTGCCGTGCTTCAATATCTAATTCAGCCAGGTCATTACCATATATTAAAGTATTTAAAATGTCCATACACTGCTTTCAACCTCCATCATCGTATAATAGTCTTATTTTTGTATAACATTTGTCAATTTTATTGATACACAACATATGGCTAGTTTGTGTGTTATGGCCATAAAATTTTATTTTTCCCATTGTACCAAAACAATAATCTATAGGGTTACCCCCCAAAATTATCTTTACATAAATCAAGTCGACATCAGTATTATTAGTAAAGTCTCCGTCAGTGTTTTTTGTTATTACCATTACATTATTATTACCATATTCTGCTACTATCAGTTCATTAACAGGCAAATATTTGTCATCAATATACACATTGTTTGTCACACAATGTATGTTTTTAATTCTACCAGTTCTCTCACTATTTAAACTCTGCATTAACTCTTCATAATCTCTCTTCACCTTAAATATTTCTACCATTCTCTCTCTCTCATAATTACTTTCATCACCATAACATTTCATAATCTCACTCCATACAGAGGGCAACACAACATTATTACAACATCTGGCTTTACCAGGTACACAAAAATAATTTAAAGACCTTTTGTCTTTTACAAAAACTAACGAGGAACCTTTGTCCTCCAACACTACTGGTGAAACTTTTTCTTCACCTGTATCACTAGAAAAATTTGCCCTCTTTTTATGCTCTGCATTTAAACTATCTTCACGCTCTCTCTCACTCTCATCAGCATTTACTAACAACACTTCATTACTAAACTCTACTTCAACAAAATCTTCCTTCTCACTCTCAACATTAATCTCCTGGTTCTCTATTACCACGTTTTTGCACATCTCATTATAATTATCATTTGTTTTACATTCAAAATTTTCGATTACCTTTTGTATTTGTTTATCAATTTTTTCTAACACTTGTTCTTTAATAGTGTTCAAACATTCATCCATCTCATCTAAACGTTTATTCATACTGATTTCGAACTTAACATTTTGTGTATTCATTTCACATAAACGCTTATCAAATTTTATATCAATATTATTTATGTCACCCCTTAACTCATGGAGTTTAACATTCTGTTCATCGAATTTAACACACAACATTGCATTCATGCCACACAAATATCTCATCACATCACTATTATCAGATTGGCTATTACATTTTGATGAGGTTGGGGTTAATTGAACCCCAGAGTCCTCTGTAACCATTGTTTCATCTGTTAAATTTACTTCTATTTTATCTTGACTCGCACTCGGAGTCGAATGTATACAATTACTCATAACATTTGACTCGTCGCCATTGTCAACACTCGTTATTTCATTGACATCGTCATTATTCCCTACCATTTTTTATAAGTTTATAAAATGTTACATAAGAATTTTACTCTTATCCCCTATTGACTTAACCCTTTTAATATATCACTATGTTTATATAATTTACCAAAACATCCTCCCTCTCAAATAACCCGTTCTGCAGCTTGGTTAGGTCTGGCGGATATAGGTTGTAAACCCTATAATCGCGTCCCAGTTCGGGCACCAATGTAACTACTCACTTCATTCTTATTAATAATTAATTCTTACCTTCGGGTTTTTCTCAGAGTCGTACAGACGAAACTGCTGCAGAAAGGATTATTTGAAGGTTACCAGTACACATATAAATACGCAGTTCATTTATAAAACAAATCGCTTCTAATTTATTAGCCCCATTATTTCCTCATCAATTAAACACTAGTCTTTATATTGGTAATACATTATATTCAAACAAATTAATAAATGAAATCTTTCTTAACCTATAACAAATTATATCTTTTTGAATAAACCAGTACGTTTATTTTTTATTCTTTCACCTTGCTTTCATATTTAATATAAAAACCTTTTTCTTAGAGATCTCTTTGTTTCTTACTTTTTAAGCTTTTGTTAATCAAAATTTACTAAACATTGGTTTAAATGTTAATATGCTGTGATTTTAGTTACCCATCCATTACGTTTTCTTCTGGTTTGCTACGTCGTCTCATGATAACAGTTTTACACGTTTTTTCGCACTCCGGCACTATTGACATTGAGTTTGGTTGTTGTTAAATAATTTATGCACTGTAAGATGTACACTGTATATGTTTTTTTTTTATATATAGCCGGCCGGCTTTTGAGATTCGCCCAGGCACTTAGAATTTTAACGGTCGCGCGACCATGAGTTGCAATAGAACTGGCCGCACGTTATACTGTTTGTACAACTTTAATTTTTATTATGCTTTAAGATAGGCCTACTCTTAATTACGGCCTATCTTTCACCCGAGGCCACCGTTTGAATTTAAACCACAAACTCTACTGTCTAATGCTGCTTACTAATGTTCACTCTCTGATGACAAACTGCAGACTGTGATTCACAAAGAGCCTGCTGCTGGGCGGTTACGCAATACGTCTGGCAATTGTTTAGGCTAACAATGTGCATTGCTGGTACTGGGGCTCCTCACAGGTGAAAGTCTGGCAATTTGAAAAGTGATTGAATTGATGCAGTATAAAATTAAACTGGGGTAGCTCACAATTCTGTACCGTTACATCATATATTGCTTTACTTTCTTACTTATTTAATCTGCCAATGTCAACAATATGGGTATTATTTACTATTTTTTTATCATATAAAATATAACATTTAGGTCTATGGTTGGTATAATTACCCCAGCCATATCCTATTCATAAATTTGGATAAACAATTATTTAACAATTAGTAGGTAATATTGGTGTACGATTCATTACATTTTATTTTATTTTTTGGGTGATAAACAACCTCACCTCTTTTGAACTTACTTCAATAATTATCCCTTATAACATGGGTGTTTATTGATTGTTTTAAACTTCTTATTTTATAAATAATCTTTACCTTCACTCCATGGTAACACTATCTGTTTACTCTTTCATGGGATTCTCACTTTTAAATACTATTATATACTTTTAAACTTTACAATAGGATTCTTTTCTAATCAATACAGTTAACATCACTCTTCAGTGTTCATTACTTCTTAATTAATTGTTTATTTTAAATACTATTCTTAACAACTTTCTTAAATATTAATATTGTTCACTATTAAACCTTTAGTGTTTGTTATTTTTACTAAGTGTTTATCTTAGCTTTCACTATTTTTCCTATTGCTATCATTGACAATATTTTTATTTACCCATCACCTTCACTTTTAAATTATCTTGTGTTTATTATAATTTATTTAGTGTATTTTCTCTATCATTTTACTTTAGGGTTTTTTCACTTTCACTATGGGCACTTCTTAAACTTTCTATTTAAGTGTTTATTAGTGGGTAATCCCTATCACTTACTTTTCTTTGTCACTTAGTTATTTTTCAGTTTATTTCTAACTATCTCAATATCTCTCTCTTTCTTTACACATATTATTTATACTTACTAAGTTCATGTCTTTCTCTATTTCTTACTTACATATACTACTAATTCTTGGGTTAGTATATTTTTATTTATCGGGTTTTATTAATTATTAATTACATTTGTCACTTATTCAATACTAACATTCATCTTTTATATTGGTTCTTTACCGGTTTCGTTTCCTTTATGATATTTGATTGTATCATTTCTCCCTTCTCTATTCTCTACTACTTGTCTGTGTTTTATCACCTTGTTTCATTTTATTTCCTTTATAGTTGGTTTGTTCCATTTTTATTTTCATTTTTCTTCTCTTTCACTTCTCATCTTGTTTCCTTTTGTTTTGGTTCTTATCTGGCCAATCTCTGGGGTTGGGTCAAAGTCGTTTGTCTGTCAGTCTAGTCTGTGAGTTTCTTAAATAATCACTTTTAGTTTATACTTCTTCCTCCTTCTTTCTTAATTACATTTTATCTCCTTATTCTCTTCATTATTTCTTTATTAAAATATATTACTTTTTAGCATTTCTTACATACTTATAGTTATCAAATATGATCTGAATTTGGCGATGTTATATTATATATATATATATTGTAATAATACAAATCTAATAAATATAGATGTGTGTTGAGATTGTGTTGATGATATACTATTGTGGAGCGTTCGACTCCGATGAAATCAAGCCCCACTCTTTGGACTAGCCAATTTGTAATAAATTAATAAATAAGTTGTAAGTTGTAATGTGTTTAATTGGTGTGTAATTGGTGTGGCTCTCGACGTCTTACTGGCCTGAACACTTCCTTAAGTTTCCCAGCTGGTCGAGTCCCAATGGTAGCAAGACTGGTCGAGTAGCGTAAAGTTGATGAAGGAATATATATGTTCGGCTTCGCCGAAAGTTTCAAAACAAAATTTATTGTTTTGAAGGAAATTAAAAAAAAAATTATGTTTATAAAAAAAAATAATTAAAAAAAAAAATTATTTTAATTTAATTAATTAATTAATTAGGATCAATTAATTAATATAGGGCTGTGAAGTTTTAAACAGTGTAATGCTCTTCTGAAAATTTTTATTAAAGTTTTAGTATATTTTAAATAAGCTATCACCACTCATAAGACTGTCTGTAAACCAATCGATACTTGTTTACCTTTTTATTTTTTAGGTTATCTTCACTTACGGGTGGTAAAGTTCTTGTAGATTATCAATTAGAATTATATTATTGGTAATTAGTATTATTGAAGAAATAAAGAACTATTAAGTATTGAAAAGTATTTAAGTAATAGCAATATTGACTCTTATCGATTAGTATCGATTCTCAGGATATCGAAAAAAGTTACAAGTATATGATATAAAAATTATATAGGGTTCTTTAAACAGCCAGTTATTACCAAAGTCAGAGAAATCGGGCTAATATTTAAAAAGTATAACGTTACAATCAAATTAATAGTTATTAATAAACACAGACATTGAATAATAATTTGTAAATATAATAATTGTTTTCACCAAACAGCTGAGTTGTACTAAGAAGAAGGCACTGGAATCGTCAAAGCAAATGGCCGCCGTCAAGTTGATCAAAATGTTGCTCGTTCCTGCAGTGTTCCAAATAATGTATTTTCTGGCAAAATTCCTGTTCTTGTCTCTGCAAATCTCTTGTTAAATGTTGTGTAGTGACTGGTGTAGTGATTCTGGGTTGTATTTAGTATGTCTGTGTAATTATAAGTCAAAACACTTTTCCCAATTCCGACACTAATTTGGTTAATGTGTTATACAGTTTTCTGGTGTTTTGTGGTGTTTTTCAGAGTAGAAATGTATTGTTTAGTGTTAATTAGTGTTTCTTGATCGTTTTTGTCACAATGTATAGGTTCTGGAAAGATTTTATAATTCACTCCCGACTTTACAGTAACGTACTGTTCGCCACTAAACTTCACCTTTGTAAGATAGGTTAGATCGTCGCAAAACTCTCGTTTATGTTATCCGTTCAAATACCAATAATCAACTAACTGTTTCCTTTAGTTTCAATTAAACTCTTAGCCCATATAATATTATCCTTAACATTGTTCAAAAATATTTTCACATCCTGTGTATACTTTACTATTTCACTATATGAATGCCTAAACTTTGGTTATTTGTCAATTTTATTCACTAGATGTGATTTAAATTAATCTTTCATTTCATTCAGCTTATTTTCAGATTAAATAATGCCATTTTATAGTGTTTTCTGTCCAAAAAATAGTAATTTTACTTTCAGTTTGTTATACTCTGATAAGTCAAAACATTTCCAAAATTTACTTCCTGTTATAATGTAAATTCAGCCATTTTATCAGTTATATTTAATATTAATAATCCTATATTGTATTAAAAGGTTCATATTCCCTTATTTTCTGGTAATTAATTGAATTAGTTGTATTTGGAAACATTATTCTGAAATATACGACTCCCATGTCCAAATTTCTGAGTTTAGTCATTCTCATTTTTATTTATAATTCTGAATATAATTTATTAAAATCTCTCTAAATGGTATGTGCAATTATATGGCATGATCTCAAGTTTATTTTGTCTAAACCCCTTTTGTTTATTTGCTTTTAAATGAGTAATTTCTCTGTTTTGATGAAGTTTGGTTTCCATTCTTTTGGCCTATGATTTTTTAACAATTTTTCTTACAAAATAATTTACAAACAATATATGATGTGTGATACCCTCTCTGACTTTTACAAATAGTATTATAAATTAAACATGTTTTCAAATTACACAAAAACAATTAGTATTGGTTACAATACAAATAATAGTTAAACAAAATAAAGAATATTTTTTTAAATAAATGGTTGTCTTCAAGTCAGACATTTTGCAACAAAATCCCCATTTCCAAACATGGAAATATGGCTTACAAAAAAGGTTTTTTACTAACTAACATCTTAATTGCCCTCTACTATTTACAAGTATTAACTATTTTTATAGTTCTGATGTTAGTTGTATCAGACCCAAACAAATGGCCTTATATCTAAAACATTTTTAAACATTCTTGTACTATATACATAAAAACCTTATATTTATATTCTTATTTCTAACTATTATTATAAGTAGGATTCTATAGTTTTTATACCGTCTTTTATACATTGTCTTTGGGGAATTGTACCCTGTCATCAACAAATAAATAGTATGAACCGTTCAAAAAGCACTATGAAATCTGTTTTTCTTTTTTCATGTAAAACAAAAATGTTATTTTAAACAGATTCATGTCTTATGAACAACATATTGTCACCGTACACATTTTAAGTCATTGAAAAATGCATATTTCATTGCATCCAATGTTTGTGATTGCCAAGAATGAAACACAAGGTTCATTTTTTATAATACCCAAAACTATCACTGGTTCACTTTCACTTATATATTATGTTAATGCTAAATGGTCGTATAGTCTTATCAACATAATAAATTGGTTAGCGTTTTTCAATGGAGATTTGTTCCATGGGTACTATATTATTGTTTCATCTTAGTTCACAGGAAACTTTTACTTTGTTCACTTCTCTCTCTTAAATTTATATACATGTGGTTTTTATTTCGTTATACTTTTGTTTTTAGATATTTATTTTGGGGATATAGGGATTTGGGTGTCTTTTATAAGAGGATGACATCTTCTTCAGGATGCTGCCCTCTTCTTCTTTCATCAGTCTTCTTTTCTCCTGCCTTCTGGGACTGGTATCTTCTCCATCTTCTTCTTGATGCCATCAGGTTTCTTGGGATCTTCTCCATCTTCTTCTTTATTTCAGAAATACACAACCTGTATTGGTTGATCTTGGCTTATTTTAGGGTTTCTCTTCTATTTATTCTCCCTCGTTGTGGGTTTGGTCATATTGTGTACTGCTTTGTTATTTACTATTTTACCTTCCTGGGTTATACCTTGAAAACCTTTGGTTATGAGACTGGTCTTGGATGACTCATCACTAGTAACTCCTTTTATTTTAACTTGTATTTTCTTTATAATAATGATTTCTTTCCACAGTTGCTATGAATTAATCTTTTTATATTAAACTTAGTGCTTTCTTCCAAATTTAAATATTATAACTTCATTATTCTAATGATCAATTGCCATTCAATATTATGCATACATCTGTCACGCTACAGATTGCTCTCCTCCAGAAGTAATTATTTCAGACATGTTTATGGATGAAATAATTTCTTATGATAATTTCATCATTTCTTATAATTCATTTTCTTCTCCATTTTTATATCGACTTTTTTATATTAGAGTTTTATTAATTTTATATATATGGTTACTTGTCTTACTACTGATCCTTTTCGGATAGTTAGTGTCTTCTGAGATATATTATAATTGTAATACATTTTCTTTCTATATCAACTTCGTGTTGTATCCTTGGGATATTAATTCCCTAACATTCCCTATCACGTGGGCTGGGGCAGATCAGAGGGGCACTGTACGCTACTTCTCTGTTGGCCATACACCACTTCTATAAATTGAGTACAGAGGCATATCCATCCCTGCTCAAAAACATAATGCTGCTGGAATTATCTTCAGTCAGTCATCGAATAAATAAATAAAAAGTAGTCTCATTTTCGACTAATAAAAATATCTTTGGATTCTCCACTTCGTAGTCTCTCAGATTATCTCACATTTTCTATCTTAATAAATCTTCATAATCATTATTATACTCATTACATATATATTTTTTCAAAACTCTTAACTTGTCTGATATATTTAATTTAATTATAGTTGAAAACCTTTCTTTTAATAATTCTGGTTACTGTTTACAGTGTAACTCTCTTTCTTCTCCATCTGAATTCTCTTTATACTTTCTTCTGGTTACTCATAGTATTAGCATGGTCTTTATAAATAGTCTTTCGTATTCATTATTTGAATGGTCTTAATATATTATATTTAATTTTTTGACATTGTATCTTTACATTAAATATTCAGGTTGTTATATTGATCATTTTATTTAAGCATTTTGGTTCTTTCCTTTCTCTTAGAAAGTTATTAATCTGCCTTCGCATTCATTAACATTAATTCATTTATATTATATTTCATGTGGTATTTATTCTCTTTGCATTTCATATAGGTCTTATTATTATCATTGGTTCAAAATCATCTTCTCCATCTGTTTGGTATGAGTTGTTCTTCTTTGCTCTTAATTAACTGTTTTCATTATCGTTTCATAGGTAATTAGTCTCTTTGCTTCCAAATTTTTTCCTTCTCTGGCATATTACACTCTTTCTTGTTATTCTTCTCTACTCCTTCAAATGCTATTGTGAATGTCTAGCATTTATTCTGGATTAAAATTAATTCTTTTTTCTGAATTAATCACTTTATTTTCTTCTCAATTCAATTATAATTGACCCATAATTATTTTTTGGAACTTGGTTAGTTTTAATATAAAATTCAAACTATTCTTTTTATTTAAAAGAAAAATATTTCTCATAAATCCTTGTAATATGTTGATCTTATCTTGTCTCAAAGTTCTGACGTTCTATCAACATTCAAATTCTGTTTAATTCATTTATTCCCAGAATTGTTTCATTCAGAATTGTTTATAGTACTGTTATCTTACTATTATTTCTGAATGTTTTGGTATTTCTCCAAATTCAAATTCTTCTTAATTATTTACCATAAAGTTTTCTCACAAACTTAGTTATAGTAAGTTGGTCTTACTTCATTTTTAAAATATTTTGTAAAATTAAGTTCAAAATTCTCTCTCTTTCTCTTTCTTCCATAAAGTTTTGTTCTAAATTATCAGGTTGTAGTAAGATGTACTTACTCAATTTTAAATTTTTATAATTATATTTCAATTCAAAAGTCTTTCTTTTTCTTTCTTCCATAAAGTCCGTTCCAAAATTATTAGGTTGCAAGTTGTTCTTACATATTTTTGAATTTTTTCAAATATAAATTCTAAATTCCTTCTTCTTATAATTCTCCAAAATGTTCTTTTCAAAATATTAGGTTGTAAGATGTACTTACATTATTTCCGAATTTTTAAAATAAAAATTCTAAAACTCACAACTCATTCTTCATAATATTTCTTCATAGAAGCTTGATTGTACACTCCTTTGATTTTTCCTGAAACGATTTCCTTCAACTCATATGTATTGTTATGCTTATTATTTACCACAACATATGGGCCAGTATATAGTAATAGTAGTTTTTTGGTTATGCCTTCTAAAGTGCTAGGCAGCTCTCTATTTTTTAGGAGGACTTTTTCACCCTCTTTAAATGTTACAATTCGCCCTATTGCCTTCTGGTATTTGGCTTGCCGTTTTTCCTGATCTTCTGCTACCTTATTGTAAAACTTCAACTGGTTGAATTTCCTATTGTTGTTCGTTGGAAATTCAATGATTTGTTCAATGTCTCGGGGAGTCGGCTTCTCATACATGGCTGAGTATGGTGGAATTCCTATAGCTGGATGGTGGGCGTAATTTAGGAATGTTTCTGTCGCTGCTAGGTACTCTTGCCACTTTTTCTGTTGGTTGTGACAGTACGTGCGCAATATCCTACCCACTTCTCTTAGTACTCTCTCAGCCGGATTGCTACTTGGGTGGTATACTGATGTCTTATACGTTTTGACCCCAAGTGCTAATAATGTGTCTCGCCATCTCCTCCCCTTAAACTGTGTACCATGGTCGGTAATAATAGAAGATGGTCTACCGATCTCTGGGATATACAAATCAATAATCACCGCCAAAACCTTTGCTGTTGTTGCCCGATTAACCGGATATAGCTTTATATACTTGGTGTAGTGATCCATTATGATTACCAAGTATTTATATCTGTGCCGACCACCGCTACGGGGAAATGGCCCGCAGATATCCAAAAACACTTTTTCTAGTTTTGCGTTGGAAGTTATTGGTATCATGATACCCTCTGTCCTTTCATTGTTTATTTTGGCACATTGGCAGATCTTACAGGATTTGATGTATGTTCTCACCTTGCGGTTGATATTCTTGATCTTACAGTTTTATTCTAGAGCTTGTATCACTTTTAACGCTCCCATGTGACCATACCTGACATGGTAATCGATGATGACCTCCTTTTCGATTTGGTGTGGGATTATCACCTCCCATGTCTCATCGTCCAAGGCGGTTTTTATGAATAAAATTCCCTTGTTAAGGTGGTAATATTTAGAAATGGTTTCATCATTGGCTTCCAAACGACTCACAATGTTTTTCAGCTTAGGATCAGACTGCTGATGGATTCGGATATTTATTAACAAAGCTTGTAAATCGGCTCTGGTCGTGAATATGTTATAAATTTTTACTAAGCTCTCCTTCTCTCCCTCGAAAGTCTGATCTTCCAGATTTATACGTGACAACACATCCGCTACCACGTTCTTCTTTCCTGGAATGTATTCCCATTTCAGGTCATATTCTTGTAGGGCGAGTACCCACCTAGCCAATCGGCCGTGACTCAATTTGCACCTACGAAGGAACGAGATGGATTTATGATCAGTTCGTACCGTGACTTGATATCCGAGAATGTACGTTTGGAATTTGCTGCATGCGAACACCACGCTCAACAATTCCTTTTCTGTCACACTGTAGTTCTTTTCGCACTGGTTCAGTGTGCGACTAGCGAAGCTTATTACCAGATGTTGTCCCTCCTCATCTTCCTGGTATAATGTCGTTCCTAAGCTTAGATCGCTAGCGTCACAGTTTAGAAAGAACGGTTTCTTAAAATCTGGGTGACGAAGTATGACACTCTCCAGAAACTTCTCTTTTATCAATCGGAAAGTAATATCTTGATCTTCACCCCAAGTCCATTTGTTTTTGGCAGATAACTGTGGTTGAAACTTGGCGGTCAACTCTGAATATCGGCTCTGAAACTTCCTGTAATAGTTACAGAGTCCGAGGAAAGATTGCAATTGTTTCCTGTTTCTTGGTTGCGGGAACCTCTGAATTGCCTCCACTTTTTCTGCTGATGGGGTAATACCTCGGTCGTCTAGGTTGAAGCCTAAGAATTGTACCTCGCGCGCTATGAACTTGGATTTCTCCAACTTCAGTGTTATGTTGTTCTGCGCTAGTTTGTTTAGTACAAATTCCACTCTGTAACAGTGCTCCTCCCAGGTTCCGGATGTAATTAGTAAATCGTCAACATAGACGGTGGTAAATTGGAGCGCTTCTTGTCCAAGAATCTGGTCCATGCAGGCCACAAATATGGCGACAGAATTGACAAGTCCGAAGGGCAGTCTCTTGAACTGGTAATTGCGCCCTTCGAAAATGAACGCTACATACTGGCGGCTTTGTGGATGCAGCTCTACCTGCCAATAACCACAGACCGTATCCCAGGTGCTAATAAATCTAGTACCATGAAAACGCTTTAAGATTTCTTCTATTTCACTGGGAGAAGTCCTGTCATTCACAATTGTCTTATTCAACTCACGCGCATCTAAACAGAGCCGGACTTGTCCGTCTTTCTTCGGAACAGCAATAATTGGACTAGTGTAAGGTGATTGACTAATCTCAATTATGTCGTTTTCTATCATCTTGTTTATCTCTGTTCTCACGGCTTCTTTGAGCGACTGTGCTATTGGATATGACCTCCGGTTAAACTCTACGTTTTCTTTAAAACGAAGTTGGCACTGGTAGTTTTTTACCTTCCCTGGTTCATCAGAAAACACCGCCTTGTATTTCTCATATATAGCAATTAGACGATCCGCCAGATGTGTTGGTATTTTCTTGTTATCGCTTCCGCACTGGAAATTCCGTATTTCTTGGATCTTGACTGACCATAAATCCTCTCCTCCATGATTGTATATTATGGGTTTAGAAAGAGGGCTGTTTCTAATAACATTTATTTTACGAAGTTGTTGATGTATAGGGCTGGGAAGTATAGTTGTGCTTCCTACCAGATCTGCGGTCCATGTTACTCCGTCTGGGAAAAGTGATACTCTATTTAAATTAAGATCGATTATTGCCGAATATCTACGAAGAATATCGCAACCGACTAAGATGTCAAATGGTAATCCGGTGGCGATTAAAAATTCCATGTCTAAAGCTATATCACGGCTAACGACACTTAAGGAAACTTGCTTCCTAATGGTTTTATTCTGGCGGCCAGTTGCACCTATCAATACAATGTTGTTGACTGGTAACATTGGCAAAGTTTTACCACATGTACTCTGTATTCTCTCCAACTCATTGGAGTTTATTATTGAAATATTAGCTCCTGTGTCTATCATTATTTTAGCGGGAACTCCTTCCACCTCCGCTGTTATATAAATTATCTCATTATTACTGTTGCTGAGACTCTTCTCGTTCTCTTCCAAAAGTTCAGTTCGTATGTCTTTCAGATAATGGTTACATATAATAGTGATGTTTTTATGCTGGTTTTCTTGTCGCAAATCATCCTTTTCTAACCCAGGAAAGTATAAGCAGTAACGGGTCATCGTTGTTGATTACTGCCTCCTCTCGTTTAAAGTATTTTGTTCATTGTTTGAGTTATTATTGACCGAGGCATCGTTCGGGAAACTCTGGTTTGTCTCCTGACGTTCTGTACCCTGGTTGATGTTTAACGCCCTGTTCGGTTGTCTGCCAAGATCTTCCAGGCTGGTACTTCGTCTTCCCTCTTCATGTCTTGGGCCGTCTCGTTCCGCACTCCTCCATCTTCGGTCGGCGCCGTGGAAGCTGCTCCTCCTTGGTTGATAATATCTCCTGGGTCCGCGATCTTCTGCTCTTATAAAATTTACCCTAGGGCGCGACACTCGGTTATTACTATTGTTATTATTGTTATTACTAAAATTGTTATTATAGTAATTTCGGTTAGGTGGGTAAGGTCTGTCACCATTATTGTTGGGATATGGATTTCTCTGACTGTATGGGATATTATTATTTTGTTGATAAAAGTGGTTTCTATTATTTGGGTAGGGGTTGTTATTTCTCCCGCCGTTAAAATTACCGTTAAACTGGTTATTACGCGGCTGGTTGTTAGGGCCATCGTAATTACTGGGCTGGTTCCGGTTACTTGCATGGTTATTGCCGTTATTGGGGTAGGTAGTCGGCCTTACTTCTGGTCTCTCATTTCTCTTTCTGCTCTGCCGATAATACTCTTCGTTCTCGTATCCCTCCAATACCTCGGTCATTCCCTGGATCGTCTTGATCTGGCTACCTCTCCGGGCCCTGATAATGTCCTCATCATAGTGATAAGATATCTTATTCACTAAACATTCTTCTGGGATTGCTGGCTCAAGGTGTTTTGCCATACACACCTTCCCCAAGAAATATGCCGTCATACTGCTACCTAATTGTGACCTGTATCTTCCATTACAAATATTGTCACGTATCAAGTTCTGGGTGGTCTCAGACCAGTATTTTGTCTTAAACATTTTCCGGAACTGTTGGTAGTCGGAAATTTCACTCCGGTTGGCCATCCACCAATTATCTGTTATGTCTCGGAAAGACTCGTCGAATATCTCCCTGCTATGGCTCCATTGGGTAATTTTATGCTTGGTCAAATATTCTTCTACCCTAGCCAGGAACTCCATCGGCTTGCGTTTGTATTGCCGGAAGTTGAGCCACTCTCGGCTTTCGTTGACGGGCAATCCGGTGAAATGAGTCAGTCTGTTTCTAATCGCTTCCATCTCCTCTCGGCTTTGTCGCACCTGACCGGTGATATTGGCCATGGTCTCTTGTATATCATTACATCGTTCTGTGACCTGGTTGCGTACTTTTCCGAATTCTTCTTGATTTTCCTTCCTCTGTTCTTCTACCTTCCTACGACTATGTTCTTCGATATTTGTGAACTTGATGTTCACCACTTCTTTAAACTCATTCACCTCCTTTTCGGTCTGGTTGCACTTTCCATCAATCTCTCGAATCTGTCGATTGACCATTATATTTTCTTCTTCCATCTTCTTATCCATCGCTTTTTTGTTAACCTTGATTTCCTTATTCATTTCTTCTCGCAACAATTCCATTCTTTCGTCCAGTTTGTCCAAATTCTCCTGATTTACCTCCCTTAACTCTTCTCTTAGAATTTGATTGTCTTCTCTCAATTCTTCCAATTTCTCCCCCATCTTCTCTTCCAACTTCCTGTTATCTTCTTTCAACTCTTCCTTCAATTGCCGGTTGTTCTTCTCTATCTTCTTCCTGGTTTCATCTATTTTCTGATTGGTATTTTCAATTTTATTAATCAACTCTTCTTTAGTCGCCTTGAATTCTTCCTTGAACGATTGGTTGTCTTCCTTCAATTCTTCCATGTTCTTGTTCATCCCAGTCAACTCTTCTTTTGTGGATCGATTATCCTTCTTCAATTCTTCTAACTTTCCTCCCATCCTCTCTTCCATCTTCTTGCTGTTTTCTTCCATCTTCTCTTCCATCTTCTTGCGGTTTTCTTCCATCTTTTTCGTCAGGGACTGATTGTCTTCCTTTAAATCTTCTAACTTCTTATTTGTTTCTTCCTTACCGGATTTGATATCTTCTTTCAAAGACTGGCTATCTTCTTTCCTTTCCTTGTCCATTCCTTCCATTTTGGATTCTAGGTTCTTATTATTTTCATTCATTGCCTGCATCATTAGCCTGAACATTTCTTGGTTTGTCATGTCCTCTGTTTGCGACGGTCTCTCCTTTTCTGGAACATTGACTACCCCTGTCTGTGTGGGTGCCTCCGGTTGTTCAGTTTGTTTGGACAACACCGATTGTAATACCTCTTCCAACTCTACTGGCGTTGCCTCTTTGTTGTCCATCTCGACTTCTTTTTCGGCCTCCGCCGCCCGTTTCTTAGATGTCGCACGTTGTTGCATTTTCCCTTGAAATTCTCTGGCTTTGTAGCTGTTGCCTAGCTCCAACTAGTGATTGGGCAGAATGTATTGGCCTTCGAATCGCTAATTAAAGCCCCTAAAGTTGTGCGCCAATTTGTAATAATACAAATTTAATAAATATAGATGTGTGTTGAGATTGTGTTGATGATATACTATTGTGGAGCGTTCGACTCCGATGCAATCAAGCCCCACTCTTTGGACTAGCCAATTTGTAATAAATTAATAAATAAGTTGTAAGTTGTAATGTGTTTAATTGGTGTGTAATTGGTGTGGCTCTCGACGTCTTACTGGCCTGAAACACTTCCTTAAGTTTCCCAGCTGGTCGAGTCCCAATGGTAGCAAGACTGGTCGAGTAGCGTAAAGTTGATGAAGGAATATATATGTTCGGCTTCGCCGAAAGTTTCAAAACAAAATTTATTGTTTTGAAGGAAATTTAAAAAAAAATTATGTTTATAAAAAAAAATAATTCAAAAAAAAAATTATTTTAATTTTATTAATTAATTAATTAGGATCAATTAATTAATATAGGGCTGTGAAGTTTTAAACAGTGTAATGCTCTTCTGAAAATTTTTATTAAAGTTTTAGTATATTTTAAATAAGCTATCACCACTCATAAGACTGTCTGTAAACCAATCGATACTTGTTTACCTTTTTATTTTTTAGGTTATCTTCACTTACGGGTGGTAAAGTTCTTGTAGATTATCAATTAGAATTATATTATTGGTAATTAGTATTATTGAAGAAATAAAGAACTATTAAGTATTGAAAAGTATTAATATTTTATTAAGTAATAGCAATATTGACTCTTATCGATTAGTATCGATTCTCAGGATATCGAAAAAAGTTACAAGTATATGATATAAAAATTATATAGGGTTCTTTAAACAGCCAGTTATTACCAAAGTCAGAGAAATCGGGCTAATATTTAAAAAGTATAACGTTACAATCAAATTAATAGTTATTAATAAACACAGACATTGAATAATAATTTGTAAATATAATAATTGTTTTCACCAAACAGCTGAGTTGTACTAAGAAGAAGGCACTGGAATCGTCAAAGCAAATGGCCGCCGTCAAGTTGATCAAAATGTTGCTCGTTCCTGCAGTGTTCCAAATAATGTATTTTCTGGCAAAATTCCTGTTCTTGTCTCTGCAAATCTCTTGTTAAATGTTGTGTAGTGACTGGTGTAGTGATTCTGGGTTGTATTTAGTATGTCTGTGTAATTATAAGTCAAAACACTTTTCCCAATTCCGACACTAATTTGGTTAATGTGTTATACAGTTTTCTGGTGTTTTGTGGTGTTTTTCAGAGTAGAAATGTATTGTTTAGTGTTAATTAGTGTTTCTTGATCGTTTTTGTCACAATGTATAGGTTCTGGAAAGATTTTATAATTCACTCCCGACTTTACAGTAACGTACTGTTCGCCACTAAACTTCACCTTTGTAAGATAGGTTAGATCGTCGCAAAACTCTCGTTTATGTTATCCGTTCAAATACCAATAATCAACTAACTGTTTCCTTTAGTTTCAATTAAACTCTTAGCCCATATAATATTATCCTTAACATTGTTCAAAAATATTTTCACATCCTGTGTATACTTTACTATTTCACTATATGAATGCCTAAACTTTGGTTATTTGTCAATTTTATTCACTAGATGTGATTTAAATTAATCTTTCATTTCATTCAGCTTATTTTCAGATTAAATAATGCCATTTTATAGTGTTTTCTGTCCAAAAAATAGTAATTTTACTTTCAGTTTGTTATACTCTGATAAGTCAAAACATTTCCAAAATTTACTTCCTGTTATAATGTAAATTCAGCCATTTTATCAGTTATATTTAATATTAATAATCCTATATTGTATTAAAAGGTTCATATTCCCTTATTTTCTGGTAATTAATTGAATTAGTTGTATTTGGAAACATTATTCTGAAATATACGACTCCCATGTCCAAATTTCTGAGTTTAGTCATTCTCATTTTTATTTATAATTCTGAATATAATTTATTAAAATCTCTCTAAATGGTATGTGCAATTATATGGCATGATCTCAAGTTTATTTTGTCTAAACCCCTTTTGTTTATTTGCTTTTAAATGAGTAATTTCTCTGTTTTGATGAAGTTTGGTTTCCATTCTTTTGGCCTATGATTTTTTAACAATTTTTCTTACAAAATAATTTACAAACAATATATGATGTGTGATACCCTCTCTGACTTTTACAAATAGTATTATAAATTAAACATGTTTTCAAATTACACAAAAACAATTAGTATTGGTTACAATACAAATAATAGTTAAACAAAATAAAGAATATTTTTTTAAATAAATGGTTGTCTTCAAGTCAGACATTTTGCAACAAAATCCCCATTTCCAAACATGGAAATATGGCTTACAAAAAAGGTTTTTTACTAACTAACATCTTAATTGCCCTCTACTATTTACAAGTATTAACTATTTTTATAGTTCTGATGTTAGTTGTATCAGACCCAAACAAATGGCCTTATATCTAAAACATTTTTAAACATTCTTGTACTATATACATAAAAACCTTATATTTATATTCTTATTTCTAACTATTATTATAAGTAGGATTCTATAGTTTTTATACCGTCTTTTATACATTGTCTTTGGGGAATTGTACCCTGTCATCAACAAATAAATAGTATGAACCGTTCAAAAAGCACTATGAAATCTGTTTTTCTTTTTTAATGTAAAACAAAAATGTTATTTTAAACAGATTCATGTCTTATGAACAACATATTGTCACCGTACACATTTTAAGTCATTGAAAAATGCATATTTCATTGCATCCAATGTTTGTGATTGCCAAGAATGAAACACAAGGTTCATTTTTTATAATACCCAAAACTATCACTGGTTCACTTTCACTTATATATTATGTTAATGCTAAATGGTCGTATAGTCTTATCAACATAATAAATTGGTTAGCGTTTTTCAATGGAGATTTGTTCCATGGGTACTATATTATTGTTTCATCTTAGTTCACAGGAAACTTTTACTTTGTTCACTTCTCTCTCTTAAATTTATATACATGTGGTTTTTATTTCGTTATACTTTTGTTTTTAGATATTTATTTTGGGGATATAGGGATTTGGGTGTCTTTTATAAGAGGATGACATCTTCTTCAGGATGCTGCCCTCTTCTTCTTTCATCAGTCTTCTTTTCTCCTGCCTTCTGGGACTGGTATCTTCTCCATCTTCTTCTTGATGCCATCAGGTTTCTTGGGATCTTCTCCATCTTCTTCTTTATTTCAGAAATACACAACCTGTATTGGTTGATCTTGGCTTATTTTAGGGTTTCTCTTCTATTTATTCTCCCTCGTTGTGGGTTTGGTCATATTGTGTACTGCTTTGTTATTTACTATTTTACCTTCCTGGGTTATACCTTGAAAACCTTTGGTTATGAGACTGGTCTTGGATGACTCATCACTAGTAACTCCTTTTATTTTAACTTGTATTTTCTTTATAATAATGATTTCTTTCCACAGTTGCTATGAATTAATCTTTTTATATTAAACTTAGTGCTTTCTTCCAAATTTAAATATTATAACTTCATTATTCTAATGATCAATTGCCATTCAATATTATGCATACATCTGTCACGCTACAATATATATATATATATATATATATATATATATATATATTTAGTCACTTTTTGCTACAGTCCGTTTCTTGATATATATAATACATTTATATTTATACTTAAATTTACCTCACGATGTTATTTTTATCCAATTTGAATAATTACAATTACACAATAAAACCAATTTGAAATACCAGAAGCCAACAGGAAGCCACAATAATAATAGTCAACCAACAAAACATATGTACTTCACCAGACAAAAAAACCGGAAGGCTGAGGATGGGTACAAGATAGTACCCGAAACATGTTCCAATAAAGGATAAAAATAACATCTTGAGGTAAATTTAATTATAAATATAAATGTAATATATATATATATTATAACAATATAAATGTGAGTTCGTGTTGTTTTTGCAATGTAATGTTTTCTGTGTTTAATGAGCACCTACCTGCTATCCGTTCTTGCGGATTCTTCCAACTATGGGCGTGTGGATTTTGGATTTGAAGTCGCAAGTAGGTTAACTCAAGTGTACAACAACGAAACACTAATCTTGTTATAATTATAGTGAAGAGTTTTGTGAGGTTGGTAGGCTCCATAGTACAGCAATAAAAATACAGTGTGGGGTAATAAAAATCAGGGTTTATTATACTAAACACACATAAGAATGAAAAAACTTACAGTTACAATAATTCTTACTAACTAAAACAGTAAATAAAATTTAGTATGATCTTTTCTGAATGGTTAGTATTCTTCAGCAAAAGAGCTTGTTATTTCAAATTATATTACTTGTATTTTACTTGATTTCAAAGAAGTTAATTTTAAATAATTTAATTAATGAATTTAATTTAATTTAATTTAATTTAATTAGCAATGACTTTAAAATGATTTTAAATTACTCTAAAATCCTTGTAAATATTCTGAAATAAACTAGCAGTGAATCTAGTTCAACTTGGCTTTATTTCAAGTGATTTGACTCTTGTATACTGCAGTGTAAGCAATCAATTAATTCTCTAATAAGATTTGTATAGCGCTTTTCTTTTAATGTAATATCAAATTCTTAGCTAGGGCTTATTAGTTACTGATACATGCTATACAGATTATCACAACTGAATATTAGAGTCTTTGATATAATGGCATCTGAATTATTTGGTTTTACAATGATTTAAAAAAAAAGGAAAAATTGTTCTTTGGAGAAGTGAATAATTTGATTTTGACTTCCCTGGTTCTGAAGAGGATTTAGAGATGCTCCGGGAATCCCTCGCTGTCCTGGTCCAATCTGCTAGAGACGACGATCTACTGAGCGTCCTGGATTTTGGTGATGAGTTCGGGAATCAGCAACACTCTGCTCCTTCTGCAACTGGTGATGGTTTTACGTCTGTAGTTTTGGCTGCTACAACTGCGTCAGGCTCCTCGCTCGATTCACGTTCCACTTCGGCGTGTGTGTCTCGTCACGGGTTGTCACTCTGCTCTCTGTTGTTCTGCTCGTACCACTGGATATAGACGGCCTCATCTGTCGTACTCTTGAAGTAGTTTCTTGTAGTGTAGTTGATCTCTTGCGTGCGTACGCCAACAGTTAATGGATTGCACGATACGCTTATTTGATGATAAGAAAGAGTATCTTGAATAGTCGCTATTATTACGAGTCGTTACCGTTGATCTGTTTGAATAAGATGATCGTAATAATGCGTGTTGACACCTCGAGTCTTCACAGATGTATCTTCACAAAATGTGTGTTACTGAGACGATTGAAGATGTACGTGTGCTCCTCTTGAGTACTGGCAGTCGAGTGTTTTGTCAGCCAAAAACTCCGCGTTAGCTCCAATTTCTTTGAATGACTTGATTGGCGGACCCACTCTCCCTTCTACTCAAATTTTGTGGTCACCCCATTCCGTGAGAACAAAACTGATTCCCACAGTCTGAGAATTTATATTATTTTTAATATTCTTAACACACCGGATTTTGAGTGTCGGTGTGGACGTCTGGTCGCAATTCATATTGCGATTATCTTGGCTGCAAGCCAAGTTATACTAATTCTAAAATATACATTTGGTTGTAAATTATTATGACTATTACATATTAAAAGCTCTTCTGTGTAGCTCAATTACTAAGGAAGTTATTAACATAAAACCAATTATCTCCCTTAATGTTTAATTATATTAAATACAATTCGCACACCCTATTATTAATATTTCGGCAAACATTTTGGCTATTCTAGATTTTTCCTAAATTTACCGGTTTCCGAAATATTAATAATTGAAAGTTTGGGCGTGGGCCTATTGGTTTATAGTGTGTGTGTGTTACGTAAGCGGCAGCTGGCATTGCCGTGTGGCTGTGTAAAATGCGTTAAGATGCATGCTACATTATAAGAGTTGAGTTTCAACGTTTTAAATTTGTTTAAGCATTAATATAGTAAACTTTAACATATAACTCCAAATCAATGAGATTTGGTGACGTTATAATATATATATATATACAGTGGAACTTGGTTATAACGTCATTGAAGGGACCAAAAAATAATGACGTTATGTCCGAGTGACGTTATAAAAGAGTCGTTATAAAAGACCCTTTTTAATCACTAGTAAGGAAGGAGAAATAAAAAAAAGATCTTTGCATTTTTAACATTATTCGTGATATTTATTCTAAAGTTTACAAACTGCATTTCATTTATACAAACAGCATGAAGAATATTTTAAAAGATCAAAAAGAAAGTACATGTAACTTACATTTAGGCTTACTGTCGAAAGTAATCCGTAATTTTCTTTCGAACGCTCCTTTCTGAAAAATAAATTCTTTCTGTTGTGCTGTGGAGATGCTGCGCTGCATTGAACATGTCGTCAGACGTCTCTCTAAAGCAGTAAAATCGTGAAAGAGTTTCGGCGGCTCTCATTGCTTCCTGTACTGTTGGACAAACGATGTCGGCATCCTCCTCTTGCTCAGCATCTTCTTCAGCACTATCTACTGCTTCTATGTTTTTTACTTCCGCGATAATTTCTGCATCACTGAACACTTGGAATGTTTCTACTTGGTCATCCACTGATGCATAGGAATCAAGTTCATTTCCAAATTCATTTACGTCGAATTTCTTAATCCACTCCGAGAGCGGCAAGTCGTCGTCTTCGTCATCATCGGGTAAATTTTCATGTACGAGTTGTGCTTTACTAAAGCATTTTGCTATCGTCTTCTGTGTTACACTCTTTCAAGAGTCGTCCAGGAATTGTATTGCATCTAAGAGTGAAATTGTAGCAGGTTGCGCCGTGTCCATACAGAAAATAATTTTTTTTTAAAGTTGCTTGCGGTAGTGACACTTTAGGCTTCTAATGACGCCTTGGTCCATAGGTTGCAGGACACTCATACAGTTGGCCGGTAAGAAGACCAGATTAATGTTTGTCAAATTTAACTTTGGATGGGCTGCACAGTTGTCAACTAGAAGTAGAATTTTTCTGTTTTTCGATGACAGTTCTTTATCCCACTTTCTTAGTTCATCTTCAAAAATACTAGAAGTCATCCACGCTTTTTTGTTGGCAGTGTAACTTACAGGAAATTTTTTGATGTTTTTAAAACATCTAGGATGCAAACTGTTCCTGATAACTAAAAGTTTCCTTTTTTCGGTTCCCGTCATGTTCGCACAAACAAAAACTGTAACTCTTTGTTTAGAGAGCTTCCCACCAACGCACTTTTCATTTTTAAATTTGAAAGTCTTATCTGGAGTTCATTTATAAAAAAATTCAGGCTTCATCTCCATTAAAGATGTCTTCATCTTTATATGATCGTCTAATTTCTGGCCAAGTGTTACGCACCCAATCGCCTGTAACGTTCAGATCTATGCAGTTTGCCTCACCACAAATTTTTGCAAAGGAAATCGAGTGTCGGGCCTTAAATCGATCTAGCCATCCGTTGGAGCATGTAAAATCAATACCAAACAATTTTCCGAATTCTGTAGCTTTCTCTTTCAGAATTGGTCCACTCACAGGAATATCTGAACATCAACACTGTTTGAACCATTTCAATAATGCTGCATCCACATCACCATGTTTGCATTTCCTAATTTTTTTAATTTTTTCTCCATCTTCCTCAAATTTTTTTAAAATTTTGTCCTTGTTTTTTAAAATTGAATCTACAGTAGAATTCACTAAACCAAACTCATGGCATATATCAGCTATTTTACGTCCGCTTTCATATGATCTAATTACACGTACTTTCTCTTGAATAGACAGAACCTTTCTTTTTGTACTAGAACTTGCCATGATTACTGTATAAAAATGTAGACCTACGTATAAAATTCTATAAACAATGGCTACCAAAACGTAAGTTATAAAACACACAAAAGAAACTGTCACAGGACGAGCAGATACAGAAACAATAACAACCAAAAACAGAGACGAGACTACGTGTAAACAATACTGTACAGTAAATACTGTAACAGCGTGGCGTGAACAATAGCCGCGAGACGCGCAGGCGGTCCTGTTACAGTGCTTATCGCTTGCATACAATGTATGTCTGTAGCCATGGGCGTAGCGCGCGCACATATATACGTTTATATGAAATTTAGAGTAAAAGATCTGAGAAATTTTTGACGCTATAACAGAGTAGTACAATATTTAGTGAATATCACTATAATATTGACGACTCGGAACACTAAGTTTTTTATAAGTAAAAACGTAAAGTTTTACCTTACAGCCTTAAGATGTAACTAAGGCTGTAAGGTAAAACTTTACGTTTTTACTTATAAAAAACTTAGTGTTCCGAGTTACAACTAAGGCTGTAAGGTAAAACTTTACGATTTTACTTATAAAAAACTTAAGTGTTCCGAGTCGTCAATATTATAGTGATATTTAGTTAAGTAACAGACACGTCATGGACAACGAAATCCAAGAAAATATTTAGTGACGTTAAAACCAGGAATTTTTATAATGTTAAAGATATCAGTTTGACCGGGCTTATGACAAAATAACGCTACACCCGAGTTGACGTAAGAGCCGAGGCCGTAATAACCAAGTTCCACTGTATATATATATATATATTGTTAAAAAACGTTTATGGTGTTTTATTTACTTATGTGAGACTCCCGTGTATCAACGTCAAGCACCACGTTGAAGGCGGTAATTGTAACCACTAAGTTATCTTCAGATCAATAGGATTTAATTTAGGTTTCGGGGTTTAATTCAGCTCCACATTGGTTTGCGCCAATTTGTAACAAATAAAATGTTGTTACCTGTTTTTAATCAATATGTTATTAATGAATATATCTATTGGGTTGTTACAGATGAAACCTCCTGAAAATATATTATTAGGCAAATATAGTTATGATTATGTTATTTTTACTTTTAATTGTACTATAATACAGTTTTAACTAAGTATTCAATAGTTATGTAATATTAACTATATACGTCATGTATTGACCGAATGTATTAAGTATTCTTGTCAACCCTAGTCCCTCTATATTAGATAATTCAATTCAAATTTGGTGCAGAAAACACGCTAGTTCGGCAATCTCCCGTTCCACCAGCTGTTGACAATTAGCACTGTTAGTCGTGATAAACTTGCGTCTAGGTTAACCGTTCATCTGATTTTATTCACCCTTTTCCTGTAAATTACACCACCCACAACATATAATACCTATTCTGCAATAACTTAGAACATTATCTCATACAAGAAAGATTCTTTATTAATTTTCTACGTTATTTCACAGTAACAGTTCTCTCCAAAATAATAATATCATTAAATCGATTCTACTATGGTATATCGATCGTCAATTGATCAAGTTCCTTTGACTTATACAAATTAAATATAACAATAAATATTTCTTATGCCAGGGTTCGTAAGATTCTTTTAACCATTAGTAAGGCCAGGTAAATGCAAAATTAAGGTTACTCAAGTATTACAGAAGGTTATTAACTCTAAATATATTGAATTTAAAAATAAGTTGTTTTTTACCGGGTTGGCAGAACTCAAACTGGCATTGGACGTCTGTAAACAGTTGAAGATGATCGGCTTAAATTACGTTCATCCAGGAAAAAGTGTTCTGGCCCTTAATAAAATTGATGGTGTAGTATCCAAGGAAGCTCTCAGGAACTCTTCTGACTGCCGTTCTTCTCCTACGATCTTGATAGTTGTCAGTCACGGTGGAATGAAAATAGTATTCTAGCTTCTTATTGCAAGTGAAGGTTAACTCTGCAAAACGAGGTCTTCGTATGTCTTCTCAATAATTCCATTAGTTTCGGCCTTTACTTCCCTCAATTAGTCTTCTGATTACAGGGAAATCGGTTTAATACCGAATCCAGCGGAATTATCCTGGTGAATGAAGTGAGGAATGCTAGACTCTTTTCGAGGTATTCAGTTATAATTTGGAAGTCTAATTGGTTTTGTTACTCATCAGTAGTATTATAGAATTAGGTTTCAAATAGGATTTATTAATTTAGATGCATATTTTTTTCAAATTTTATCATTCTTTCTTTTAAATGTGTCTGCCCATCTCAACTCATTAGCATGTAACAATCGAAACGAATGATTTCAAATCAACAACTCTTGTACATTTCAGTTGCCTTAACAACCACTATTTTCTGTCATTGGATGAAATTAGATATCCTAGAGCCAGAATTATAGAATATTACTACTCTTTTTTAATAAAATACTCCATGCTTGGGATAATACCAAATTACCTAAAATTCTCACCTAACCTTCCTTCTTAAACAGTATATGTTTTACTATAGTTTCATTGGACTGGACTTCTTAAAAAGGTATTAATTTCCTTTTACAAATATTAAATTTAGGCCTATAGGTTTTCTTGCAACTGTTATAATATTGTTTGGTTTTTTAACTTAATTTTCTTTACCTGACCTACTGTACAATTAATTATTGGTTAATGGTTATTTACATTAATTTTAATTTCCTGGTTTTACCTTATTACCTTAATTAACTCGTCCTTGAACCCTTCATTAGTTTATAACATAATTATCAGAACTACTTGTCAAACTTTAAACACTGATTGCCATCCTGGCCAAGTTTACAAACATTAATTAAAACAACTTCATTATTCAATTTTAGTCAATACTTAAAACTTAGTATAATGCCTAACACAGGTAATTATACTTAATGGTCTAAAGACAAATTTAACATAAGTACAAACATTACCACTGGTTAAGTATTCCTATAAAACAACAGTTCACTCTTACTATACTCAAAACATAACATAAATATTCTGTGAACACTAACATGCTACAGTATAAAAAACAAGTACAATTTATTATATTAACCATTAATTGGTATAGTATTTTATACTCAAAGTTATTTATTTACTGAGCAACCTTAATTCGGGGTATGGCCCTTGACCATAGTTAATTCAATTTTTTATGTAACGTTGGGGACCTCAATTCTGTTATGTTACATAACACACCCCCTTCGAAAGAAGTTTATTTTGTCTTAACGAAGTTTAGTAAAAAAATAAACTCATAACTCGTATCTGATCAGTTGGTTCTCTTACTCATAATACTTTTTATTTCAGACTGGTTGTATGTACCTTTCACCCTATTATTTACTGAAGAAATTTGTGTTAGTGGTTGAAATCACAATCAGAATGATCACAGTTGCACACCACTATATAAAAATTATCCCAATTAGCGCTTTCAAGCTTCACAGCCCATCGTCAGATTGGAATAGACAGGAAATAAGTGAAAACAACCCCTTCACCCCTCTCCCCCACCCTGCTCACACACAACAAGCTATAATATAAATGACCCTTCCCCACCCCCTAAACCCTGTCCCACCATCTGTAGAGTTACATATTTTTTCTAGCAAATTCCTTGTGTTTCAGTGTTGTGTGTGTGTGTGTGTGTGTGTGTGCATCCTTTTAAACTACCTTCTTCCTCTCCACACACGTGGGTCAGTCATACACCCTTATTTTAAAACATCCAATTAGTACTATGCAAAATAATTCTTAATCTTATCTATCTGTCCTCTATCATTTACTTCTTAATCATGTTATAAAATATTTCTTCATTATCAAATTTAATTTTAATATTAATTAAATTGTCTAACCCTTTTTCTCTTTCTTTCAATATTTCTAACTCCTCTCTAAGCTTCCTTTCAACTGTGTTATTCACTACTTTTACAATTTCGTATTCTTCCAAAGGATTAACAAACTGATGGTTGTCTTCTATGAAATGTCTTGCATATAACGAATTGGTTGTTTGTAGCGGGGCATTTTTGGGCATACCTGGGGTAATAACATAATTTGTATTTTTCATAAATAAATAATAATTAACTTGTTGAGTGATAGGGACAGAAAGTATAGACTTGGGTAAATTTCCTGTTTGAAACGAAAATAACAGTGGCAGCATTGACTGTGAAGGTTATTCGATGATATTTTGTAAAAACAGATTCAACAGACACAGATTTTAATAACTGCACCTGTACAAAGTCAGTTCAAGGACACAACAAAATCTGTCAACAAATTACATAACCGTGTCAGGCAAGCGTTACGTCAGAGCCTATCTTTGATGAGTAAGTCAGTTACATAACGGTGACATGCAGCTGGCGGAAGGATACAAACTAAAAAACAATAGGACTTGATCACACCACAACAGCCGCTTCACAAATTAGCGCCAGTAGTTCGGTCTCATTCTAAATTCAATGCTTGCGCGAGCAACACCTATTAAGTTCCGGAACATATTTTTGCGGGCCCGCATACGATAAAATGTGATCTTAAATTCAAATTAATAACTTTTAATAGCCATGAAGTAAAATGAAGTGACAGTTTTTGGTGATATATACAAAATTATAAGCAATAGAATTGTGCGGAGTGGACGGAATTACGTAAGGAGGCTGGACTGGGTCGAATCGCTAAAGAATGGCAAGATAAGTAACCGACATGGGGTAAAACCCAAGAAATTTTCAAAATTGTAAAACCTTTTAATTTTAAAAAGAAATGGCAGCCTAAAATATCTATACATAAATTAAACTAAATATGAGATCTCTAAAATAACTTGGTATGTGTGTTGCGTGTGTACGTGAGAATGTAACTATATTAAGAAGTCTGGTTTGCGTTTTTTTTAAAAGATTATTTTAATTTAATGTCTTGATTCATATAAGTTTTATATAATATTTCAATGTTGTTTTATTCTTTTTTACACTAAAAGTTTTTTTTTCTTTACATTAAAAGTTTCTTGCTTTCAAATTTATTTTATGTGCGTTTCTTTTTGTTTTGAGAAATGTTAATAAATTTTAATTAATGTGTAAACGTATAAAGTTTTCTTTGTTTGTTTAAACAACCATTCTGATCTCCTGTTCGCCTAAAAGAACCCTAACATGATAAGCACATATTTTATTTATTTTTTCTCTATATACGTAGTTGGCCATACAAGATGGCGCTCGACGAAGTGAGAACAATTACTCAATAAGATTAATCAATCATATTTATTAAATATCAATAATATAAAACATCTCAGTGGCGCCCGAAGATGAGGGACAATTTTATATAAATAAATTTATATAAAATACGGCCTACGGGGAGAACAGAATGATTGTTTGAAGTAGAAAATAAAATTTTTATGCATACGTAAAATAGACGTAGATAGGGGTTATGTTATGCTAAGTGTGAAATGTTGATGTTGATATTTTGTAGCGAGTATTGTGAAGCAATATGCATAATAATTAATATGTATGATAATTATTAAGTAATATAAAGGGTATTATATAAGTAAATTTTGGAATGATGGAAGTATAAATAAAGTGCACAGAAAGTTACGTAAAGTAGCGCAAAGCGTTATACAAGTAGAATACATTGTGGTGTGAAAGTAGATATGACATATTAGTATTTTTATTTAAAGTAATAAACTTACTATTAAAAAATGGAGAATCAAGAAGTAAATTTAGAAAACACTCTTACGGAGTCGATGGTACTTGATAATGTATCGGCTCAATCTACCCCGTCGACAACACGAGTTGCAGAGTTGTCGATGGCAGATATATTCAATTTAATGAAAACAATGTCTGAGAATTTGAGTAGTGATATCAATAAAATGAATAGTAGTTTCAACGGGAAGTTTGACGTTCAGAACAATAAATTAGATGAACAGAAAAACGAGATGCAAGAATTTAAAAGTAGTATAAATAAGAAATTAGATATACTGCAACGAATCACAGGATCATGATAGGCGGGGCAAGTCATATATTACACAGACAATGGACATTCATATTATATTAGTAGATGGTTAAGTTTGGTTGTTATCAATTGTATTTGGTAAGGTTAAGGGTTTAGTTTAGAAAAACTGTGCATTATTAGTTATGGTGATTCATGTACTGTGTTAGTGGAAATGTGCGCGCGTGTGCGTGTGGAAAACGTTTCCCGGGCGGTGCGTGAAGTATTATCGTTGTTTTGACATTAGCTGAACTGAGACATGTGTATCGCTACAATCCCTATACCTGTCGGATTATTGTTTACGTTCATGTATATTATTAATATGTAGGCAGCATGCATGAGATACGAGTAGTCTGATTACCGCTATGCATGCTGTTACAAGGTAAATGCACTCTAATGCATGAATAAGTGCATTGTCACTTTTACTAACCATGTGACTTCCATCCACCAATAGAATGCTGACTGGTGGTTGGAAATTTTCTTATGCCTGTCGTTACACAGGCAGTTCTTCTACGCCATCTACCGCGAACGGGTCGTGCACTCCTTGTACAAGAATTCTACCGCTTGCAAGGTGTTGTAAAGACTATTCGTCGATAGTGAAACGAGAAGGCTCAGAACTGTGTATGTAGTACATCTGCACACAGGTGTGTTTAAACGCATTACGCGTATAATTACGGAGTTCTTCTACGCCATCTACCGCGAACGGGTCGTACACTCCTTGTACAAGAATTCTACCGCTTGCAAGGTGGTGTAAAAACTATTCGTCGTTAGTGGCACGGGAAGACTCAGAACTGTGTGTGTAGTACATTTGCACACACCAGTGTTTTAACGCATTGTGCGTAAAATTACAAGCAGTCTTCACTGCTGCTACCGTGAACGGTACATACAATTCCTTGTACAAGATTATACCGCTTGCAAGGATCTGTTAAGACTTTTCGGGGATAGTAATGCGTGTGACGCATAACAATTGATTTTATATCTTTACACACGATATTATTATTGTAGTATTACGTGTGTAAGAAGTGAGTGTAACTGTTTCACTGTGCGAGATTTTCCGCAGTGACAGTAGTATAAATTGTTACGCAATAGTTCCATCAAGACGTTTCCGTGCTAGTGCAAGATTTCCTCATAGGGTGGTCTGCTGATCGCGGTAGACCTTGATATTCGCGAGAACACTTGAAGAAGCCGGAGAGGTATAAGCTCAATATACCGTTATTGATTAAACTCACTGTCACCTGAGATATTACTTGGTCTTAAACTCTATATAAGTTTTGCGAGTGATAAAATCCGTAGTACCGTTGTGTGTGCGAAGTGTCGGATTCATCGTGGGAATTGCAGGACATCAGCCCAGCTGTTACAGGACATCAGCCCAGCTGTTACAGGACATCAGCCCAGCTGTTATAGGACATCAGCCCAGCTGTTATAGGACCAGCCCAGCTATTACAGGACATCAGCCAAGCTGTTACAGGACGCCAGCCCAGCTGTAAACGTTTCTGGTGAAACGTCTGTCATTTGTAAGCCACACCTGACGATCCATCTATACCGCAAAGACCGGCCCTTCTCTTCAACAACATCATCGTGGGAGTCTTCTTATGTAACGTATCACGTCTTGCGTATGAACATTATTTAACACTTTAAAAGAAAGACTCTATATCAAACATTACATTCTGTACATTTCAAATATACCATATAAACTATAACTTGTGTTTGTACAATAAATAATCTTAAACCCTCCAATATAGACTTGTAATTTGAAATACACATACTATCATATCCTATGCGCCAATAGTTTAGTAATTTGTGTTGTCGCATAGAGATATTTTGGCGCTTAGCAACGTAGGGCTCGTAAAATAGCGGAAATTTACGCTATTACATATTTGTCTATGAATATAGAATTTGTTGGAAAAATCCGACGTATAAATATAATTAACGTAATAATTGTATGTGTATTGTTCATGTGAAAAGCTGAGGATATAATTTTTCAAGTGTGCATATTCTCTTGTATATCATATATGAACAGATTTTATCAGTATATTGGAGGTAGATTATTAGTTGTTGTATGTTAGATAAGGTATTTACATGTTGATATTTTGAACTGCTTTTTCAGTGCGCATAAACTGGTTACCATATGTTCTAATCTTGTTGTGATAATAATAACTTGGTTTGCGTATAAATCAATAAATTTAAATTTACTAAATTTTAAATTAAATTTTTGAGCAGTATGGCGGAGTCAAAAGGGATAGAGAATCTTTTAGCGGCCATATTAGCGAAGATGAAAACCATGGAAGAAAAGATGGAGGAAATTTCAGCAGAAAATAAAGAAGAGCGGAAAGATGATAGAGAAGAAATGAAAGCCTGGCGTGAGGAGATGAAAGCCGTGGAAGAAGGGATGATAGCGGGTATACAAGGAGTTTCAGAGGAAAGTAAAGCCAGGGATGAGGAGATGATAGCCATTAGGCAGAAATTTTGGGAAGAAATGGACGCCAATAGAGAGGAGAGGATGGCGAAACTACAGGAAATGTCAGCTGATATTGAAGTAGATTTATCTGTTGAGAATATTGTACCTTGTGATAATTTTGAAGTACCAAATGTCCTTGTGGAACATACTCTCAAAGAAAGTAATATGGAAGTTAACCAAGATGTGACATCTGAAGGATTAAAGGAGAACAGTAGCGTAGCAGGTGAACTTGAAAGTGATTATACAGAAACCACCTTATTAGGGCCTAGTAGTTCGTATCTCGGTAAAGTCGAATATTTAGAATCTGCATCGGATTGTAGTGAGGCTAACAGAAATGAAATTAGTAGTAACAACACTGTTAGTCTGGAACATACTTCAGGTAAGTGCTGTGGTGGGGTGATATTTTGTAGTGTAGCAGATATAGCATGTGAGAACCGTGAACATATGATAGGATCTGAAGCTATCATGGATGCGGACAGTGTATGCATAACACGTAAAATTTCCGAACCAGTAGTAGAGCCTGGAACTAGTATGGATACTAATGGTGCAGGTATTTATGACTTATGGCCTGATGATGAGGTACTAGAAGAATCAATATCAGGTACTGAGGTGTTTACTGAGGACGGAGAGGTGAATGATACTGGTGACAATAAGGTGACAACAATTATGGTAAATAATAATGAACCGCCGCGTAATCAGTTTCATGTTCAAACACCACAAAATCAGCCGCAATCACAACAACATAAAAATACAACTCAGCAATTTAATACCAACTTATTAGCAACAGTTATTGAAAATGATTTAGTTGAAAAGCAGTTCAATCAATCAAATATGAAAAATGTTAGTTATAAGAATGAAACTGTTATGTATGGCCTATATCCTGCCGAAATTAGGGATAATTTAGTATGTAATAATGATAATAGTAATAAACATGAGGGAAATATTAGGATTGAAAATTGCACCGACCTTATTGTCGAAGCAAAAATCAATGGTTATGGCGACGAGAGGTTGTCCGACAGTGGCACAGAAATATCGCTGTTGGACAAGCAGTTACGAAAGAGGTGTAAAAACCACTTTATACAAATGCCGATTCTGCCGGTAAATCACACAAGGGTAAAATCAGCAGCGTGTGAGTCGCAGATAGTTGAAAAACAGGCACGTATAACAAGATATGTGCAGGGAACGAAAATAGATGTGACCGTAATTGGAGTTAGAAAACTCGGACATAATATTATATTGGAAATCGACGAATTGAATAAACTGCCAGTTGGAGTTCCAAACTATACATTACGAGATAAGGTTGATAGGGTAGAGCACCTTATCAGACTAGGACGCTCGAAAGATAAGATAACGAATAACTCACCGACCCTCAAGGTTCAGTTAATGGGTTGCGAGATAAGGCAATTACGGTGTATATTAAACAAATTCAAATCTGTCTTTCCAAGTAAACGTGTGCGTTTCAAAACTGAGAAAAATTTATACAAAAACTCAGAAATAAATGTCAGGATATAGGGGTAAGGATGTGTAGTGATGTTAAATATGTCAAGTTCAGTTTTAAATGTTGTATGTAAGATGACTCTGAGAGTGAACAATAATCTAGTTTTGATAAGGAATGTTGTCTGTGTACGCTATGATCCTGCAGTAGATGTCGTTATCTGTGTGTCAAGAACAGGTGTGTTTGTTTTGGTTTGAAGGTTACCACGTGTCTTGTGAATTGATGCTTCTGTCAAAGTGACAGTTGGAATTGTTAGTATTAATTGAGGATGTTTATTTGATTTTAGTTTGAGGGTATTATTATTATTTCAGGATTAGGAAGTTGTTTTGGTTATATTAAAAAAAAAAAAAAAATTTTTATTTTTTTTGTTGGTTAACTAAAGAAAAAAAAAAAATTTTTTTTTTTTTATGCGGGAGGGAGTTAATCCTGCAACGAATCACAGGATCATGATAGGCGGGGCAAGTCATATATTACACAGACAATGGACATTCATATTATATTAGTAGATGGTTAAGTTTGGTTGTTATCAATTGTATTTGGTAAGGTTAAGGGTTTAGTTTAGAAAAACTGTGCATTATTAGTTATGGTGATTCATGTACTGTGTTAGTGGAAATGTGCGCGCGTGTGCGTGTGGAAAACGTTTCCCGGGCGGTGCGTGAAGTATTATCATTGTTTTGACATTAGCTGAACTGAGACATGTGTATCGCTACAATCCCTATACCTGTCGGATTATTGTTTACGTTCATGTATATTATTAATATGTAGGCAGCATGCATGAGATACGAGTAGTCTGATTACCGCTATGCATGCTGTTACAAGGTAAATGCACTCTAATGCATGAATAAGTGCATTGTCACTTTTACTAACCATGTGACTTCCATCCACCAATAGAATGCTGACTGGTGGTTGGAAATTTTCTTATGCCTGTCGTTACACAGGCAGTTCTTCTACGCCATCTACCGCGAACGGGTCGTGCACTCCTTGTACAAGAATTCTACCGCTTGCAAGGTGTTGTAAAGACTATTCGTCGATAGTGAAACGAGAAGGCTCAGAACTGTGTATGTAGTACATCTGCACACAGGTGTGTTTAAACGCATTACGCGTATAATTACGGAGTTCTTCTACGCCATCTACCGCGAACGGGTCGTACACTCCTTGTACAAGAATTCTACCGCTTGCAAGGTGGTGTAAAAACTATTCGTCGTTAGTGACACGGGAAGACTCAGAACTGTGTGTGTAGTACATTTGCACACACCAGTGTTTTAACGCATTGTGCGTAAAATTACAAGCAGTCTTCACTGCTGCTACCGTGAACGGTACATACAATTCCTTGTACAAGATTATACCGCTTGCAAGGATCTGTTAAGACTTTTCGGGGATAGTAATGCGTGTGACGCATAACAATTGATTTTATATCTTTACACACGATATTATTATTGTAGTATTACGTGTGTAAGAAGTGAGTGTAACTGTTTCACTGTGCGAGATTTTCCGCAGTGACAGTAGTATAAATTGTTACGCAATAGTTCCATCAAGACGTTTCCGTGCTAGTGCAAGATTTCCTCATAGGGTGGTCTGCTGATCGCGGTAGACCTTGATATTCGCGAGAACACTTGAAGAAGCCGGAGAGGTATAAGCTCAATATACCGTTATTGATTAAACTCACTGTCACCTGAGATATTACTTGGTCTTAAACTCTATATAAGTTTTGCGAGTGATAAAATCCGTAGTACCGTTGTGTGTGCGAAGTGTCGGATTCATCGTGGGAATTGCAGGACATCAGCCCAGCTGTTACAGGACATCAGCCCAGCTGTTACAGGACATCAGCCCAGCTATTACAGGACATCAGCCCAGCTGTTACAGGACATCAGCCCAGCTGTTACAGGACATCAGCCAAGCTGTTACAGGACGCCAGCCCAGCTGTAAACGTTTCTGGTGAAACGTCTGTCATTTGTAAGCCACACCTGACGATCCATCTATACCGCAAAGACCGGCCCTTCTCTTCAACAACATCATCGTGGGAGTCTTCTTATGTAACGTATCACGTCTTGCGTATGAACATTATTTAACACTTTAAAAGAAAGACTCTATATCAAACATTACATTCTGTACATTTCAAATATACCATATAAACTATAACTTGTGTTTGTACAATAAATAATCTTAAACCCTCCAATATAGACTTGTAATTTGAAATACACATACTATCATATCCTATGCGCCAATAGTTTAGTAATTTGTGTTGTCGCAATACAGAATGAGAAATTTGACGAGTTGAAATATGAAATACAAGAAATTAATAAACATTTAGAAAGCACTAACGAAACAATAAGAAACAGTTTAAATAAATTAGAACGGAATGTTGAGAAATTAGGTGACAATGTTTTAAATATGACAAAATGTAAAAATGACGAAATAGTAGACAATTCTGAGAGTATAGTGGGGGTGAAGAATAATGTAGAAGCAAATGATGAAAATATAATAACAAATAGTACTGATGAAGTTTTAGAATGCGATAATGAAATGTTAATGAGTGTTTATGAAGTAGAGAGAGAGTGGAAAAATAATGTTGTAGTTGAATGTGGACAGAGGGCATATTTTCCCCTTATTGTTTATAATGATGATGATGATTTAATGTTGTTTTTTCAGGGCAAGAGACCCTTATTGTTAAATGAAGTAATGTCGTATAATGTTGTCCCCTCTGTCCGTAATAATTGTGAGAGTGTGATGTGGTGCTATGAAGAAAGAGAGTTATGTATTGAGAGTGAAATAGAACTATATAAGTTAGAAAGAAAGTATAATGAATTGAGAAAAATATTAGAAGGGGTGATGATGAATCATGTGAAATACGTACCTGTTGAAAGAGAGATAGAGAATAATTTTGATAATATCTTACCTGACTATAATGATTTACCTGACGTAGTAGTTGAGGAATACAAAAATGAGAAAACAATTGGCCTGACGTTAACAAATAACACTGATACAGACTGGACAATTCTAACTGATGTTGACATGATGTATAATGGTATAATGGACGAAATAGAATTGATGGATTATTATGATAGTAATGATAACAAATTGTATGTTGATAAAAATGATGAATGTTACAAATACACTAGATATATATATGACGATGGAGGATGAGCGAAAAGATCAGTGTTGGGACATTTTTAGATATTGTAAATTATTGGTAAGGACCCTGCAGATTTGGACATGAGGTGTGAAACAATTGAACAATGATTGACGTATACTTTGTAAATATAATGTAGGGAATTCATGTGTGTGTATTGTGAAAGGTTAAGTAAGTAATGTGTATATGTTTTAGAAAATGTGTTAATAATAATAATATTATGAATATTTTGCATTCTAATTAAATATTACAATAATTATGAAGACAATAATTAATGATTTGTAGAATTTTGATAATAATTGTTATTTTAATAATCAATTGAAGTAAATAATTTGAGATGTTTAGATATTGTGATTGAATGTTATATGTTTGCAGTTTTATAATGAGTTTTAATTTTAATTTTAATTTTAATTTGCAGTTTTAATTTCTTTTATGAGTTTTAAATTTAATAATAATTAATAAATAAATAAATATTAAATGGTTTATTTGGTGGAATAACATAATGGTTAAAAATATATGTTAATAATAAATTTGAAAATTTTGAGTAACCTAATTACAGCAAAGGATAAATAATGAAATGATGATAAATAAAAAGAGTTAATGAAAAATTTTAAATAATAATGTTTATAAAATTTTAGATAAATTATTTAAAAGGAAAAATTGTTTGTTTAATGTATGCTAATAATCCAGGTTGATTTCTATTTGTGTATTATGTTATGTAATGTATTATACAAGATGTGGGGATAATTTTGGGGGGTAGATTGGTGCTCAATGAAGTGATAGAACAGTGGAGTGTGGAACTGCAACGGTTGAAAGTTTAGTTGTCCATTATAATCAATTAGTTAGTAAGTTGCTGTCGCTGGGGTGGCATGTGCCCCAGTAGATAGCGGAAAGTGTTGGGGGTAACCGAGAGTGTTACCTCCATCGGAGGCCAACATGGCGAAAATGCATGGCACACCCTTTTGTATAATTTTATATTGTACTTGATAAATTGCCGTGTCGTGCATAATAATAATGATGTAGACATGCCTGAAGGAAGAGTTGATTTCCCCGACTTTTCGGGCAATTACTGCCTTACCAGCACTAATCGTGGTTTTGGCGAGCGGTTAGCTATGGTCATACCAAGTCCCTTGACCATAGCTGGCTTGAAATTGGTACAGATTTGAAATTTAATGGGGGGAGAACTAGGGGAAATCCCGGGAACTATGGAACAGCGGCTGCCACTCTGTTCGAGGAGGAACAGCAGAGCCAGGTGGTAGATCCGTATTAAGGGTGTATGATTATAGAACAAGAACATGATGATGTTCACTAATTTTAAAAACTTAATAGCGGAAGCAGAGACACGGAGAGGTAAAACCTGCTCCAAAATATACAGTCTCTGTGGAAGCGGAAAGGCGCCACAGTCTTACATAATTTGAAATAGTGTGTGTGGCTGGGAGGTTATCCAGATGGATAACGTATTAAAATTTTGCTATATTTTAATTAATAATGATGATTTGCTACTCAATAATTTTGTTTGAATTTAAAAAATAGATGCACTAAATACTTCCTATATTGTGTTTATTATGTCTTATTGTGTTGATTGCATTTAGTATGTTAGGAATAAGAATTATAAAAATATGATAGTATGTTTTCAATGTGTTTATAGATTTTAAAATAAAATGAAAAATAGTTGTGATAGGTGAAATTTTCAATGGGTTGCAAAAGATAGAAATGGGTGATAGTAATTGTTTGAATAAAATGTTTGAATCTGTCCAAATTGAAGTCGGAGTTAAAGAAATAGTAGAGATGAAAATAATGCAATGGTGTTTTGAGTTAATGTATGTTATAGAATTTTGAGAAGTATAAGTGGAGACACAGTAGAAATGGAGAATTTATGTAGAGTTTTGAGTGATATATTGTTGTTTATTTTGTTGATGTTATTTTGTTGTAATTGTAGTGAGGTAATGAGATTGAGATTTTGGGGATGGCAATTTTGTAGTAGGGGTAGTGTAGTGTGGGAGTCCGCAACATAAGGGTTGGGACGGGATTTGGTATAGTTTTAGTGGGAAGGGGTTGCCTTAGGTAAAATCCAGGAACCAGAGAACGGGAATTGAGCTTTTTTGGGGGGGGGAAACACTTATCCTATGTACAAAGGGTTAGAGAGTATTTTTTTTATATATAGAGAGAAGGTGGCGAATTGAGCTAAAGTAGTAAGTAGTTAGAGGTAGAGAAGGGTTAGTAGATTTTTGATGGTGGGGTGTCATACTAGTTAAAGATTTTGTAAGGGAATGTTAGAGTAATAAAGGGGTAAGATTATGAGTAAATGCCAAGTTGATAAAGTGAATTATAATGAATAACGTAGAATCACCCAGATTAATGAAAGGGAATGATGGGTAAAACAAAGATTGAAGTTGAAAAAAGAAAAAAAAAAAAAAAAAATGTTTGTCATTTTGAGAAACGAATTAATAAGAGTAAATCAAGTTTAAAAGTAATTTTTTGATTTTATATGCCAACTTAATGATGTGAAGTTATAAATTTTACATACCAATTGTTTATTTTAAGATGTTTTCTTATGTTATATTATGTTATATTAGATGTTTTGATATGTTAGGAATAAGTAAATGAAAACAAAACCAGTGCTTCTTAGCGCAAACCAGCACCGCTAGGGGGATACAGATCAGTTGGGGATATGGTGTTGTATAAGGCCACTATTTAATATTTTGATTTGTTGTTTCAGCGTTTGGTGATGCTGTGGCGGCGGACCTGAGCTGGCCTGCGCGTCAGAGCAGGGGCGTTAAGTATCTGTCTGACTCTACGGTGTTGGGATCTCGCGAGAGAAGTCCAGTATTGTCATGCAGATGCGGTCACAGTCACCGGACCAAGGGTGAGTTGAATATATTTTTTTTTTTTGTAAACCGTAAAGGGCGTTGTGGCGACATATCCTGGCTGATCCCTTTAGCAAGTATGAATGTGTCAATGAGATTTTTTATGCTTCGGCATAAAATATCTCATTGAGGGGGTATTGTAGCGGGGCATTTTTGGGCATACCTGGGGTAATAACATAATTTGTATTTTTCATAAATAAATAATAATTAACTTGTTGAGTGATAGGGACAGAAAGTATAGACTTGGGTAAATTTCCTGTTTGAAACGAAAATAACAGTGGCAGCATTGACTGTGAAGGTTATTCGATGATATTTTGTAAAAACAGATTCAACAGACACAGATTTTAATAACTGCAACTGTACAAAGTCAGTTCAAGGACACAACAAAATCTGTCAACAAATTACATAACCGTGTCAGGCGAGCGTTACGTCAGAGCCTATCTTTGATGAGTAAGTCAGTTACATAACGGTGACATGCAGCTGGCGGAAGGATACAAACTAAAAAACAATAGGACTTGATCACACCACAACAGCCACTTCACAAATTAGCGCCAGTAGTTCGGTCTCATTCTAAATTCAATGCTCGCGCGAGCAACACCTATTAAGTTCCGTAACATATTTTTGCGGGCCCGCATACGATAAAATGTGATCTTAAATTCAAATTAATAACTTTTAATAGCCATGAAGTAAAATGAAGTGACAGTTTTTGGTGATATATACAAAATTATAAGCAATAGAATTGTGCGGAGTGGACGGAATTACGTAAGGAGGCTGGACTGGGTCGAATCGCTAAAGAATGGCAAGATAAGTAATCGACATGGGGTAAAACCCAAGAAATTTTCAAAATTGTAAAACCTTTTAATTTTAAAAAGAAATGGCAGCCTAAAATATCTGTACATAAATTAAACTAAATATGAGATCTCTAAAATAACTTGGTATGTGTGTTGCGTGTGTACGTGAGAATGTAACTATATTAAGAAGTCTGGTTTGCGTTTTTTTTAAAAGATTATTTCAATTTAATGTCTTGATTCATATAAGTTTTATATAATATTTCAATGTTGTTTTATTCTTTTTTACACTAAAAGTTTTTTTTTCTTTACATTAAAAGTTTCTTGCTTTCAAATTTATTTTATGTGCGTTTCTTTTTGTTTTGAGAAATGTTAATAAATTTTAATTAATGTGTAAACGTATAAAGTTTTCTTTGTTTGTTTAAACAACCATTCTGATCTCCTGTTCGCCTAAAAGAACCCTAACATGATAAGCACATATTTTATTTATTTTTTCTCTATATACGTAGTTGGCCATACAAGATGGCGCTCGACGAAGTGAGAACAATTACTCAATAAGATTAATCAATCATATTTATTAAATATCAATAATATAAAACATCTCATGTTCTATTACCTTCTCCACGTTTGTGGTCAGACAACCTGCATACGAATTTTCGTCCTGTCTCTCCTAGGTACACCTTGTTGCAGTCTTTACATTTTAATTTATAAATTCCGCTTTTCTGTAATACTGGAATTTTTTCTATATTCTTATTCCTTATCTTATCAAATACCATTTCACATTTTTTAATAGCTATATCTACTCCATATTTATTAAAACATTTTATAATTTTTCTAGTATGTGAACCTATGTATGTCAATGACCCTGCATAATTCTTTTGTTCTGGTTCTATTTTATCTTTTTGTATGTTAACCCTTTTCATAACTTTATCCACTACGTTGGTGTTATAATTATTATTCCTTACAATTCCCTTTATCGTTCTTAACTCCCTATCTTTTGATTCCGTCTCTTTTAAACACTTCTGAGCTCTGTAACAAAATGAATTGATTGCCGCCATTTTATATCTATATGGGTGGTAAGACTCTCTTGGTATAATTATATCAGAATACGACTCTTTCCTAAATATCCCAAACTGTAGTTTCTCATTATCTTTAATTTCTATGTTTAAATCTAAGTAATTTATTTTCTTACCTCCTATCTCTTCTTTAAATTGTAAGTTTTTATCCTTATTATTTACCTCATTTATAAACTCATGCACTTCTTCTATGCTTCCTTCCCAAATTACTACTACATCATCAACGTATCTAAGGAATAAGAATATAGAAAAAATTCCAGTATTACAGAAAAGCGGAATTTATAAATTAAAATGTAAAGACTGCAACAAGGTGTACCTAGGAGAGACAGGACGAAAATTCGTATGCAGGTTGTCTGACCACAAACGTGGAGAAGGTAATAGAACAACCAATTCGTTATATGCAAGACATTTCATAGAAGACAACCATCAGTTTGTTAATCCTTTGGAAGAATATGAAATTGTAAAAGTAGTGAATAACACAGTTGAAAGGAAGCTTAGAGAGGAGTTAGAAATATTGAAAGAAAGAGAAAAAGGGTTAGACAATTTAATTAATATTAAAATTAAATTTGATAATGAAGAAATATTTTATAACATGATTAAGAAGTAAATGATAGAGGACAGATAGATAAGATTAAGAATTATTTTGCATAGTACTAATTGGATGTTTTAAAATAAGGGTGTATGACTGACCCACGTGTGTGGAGAGGAAGAGGGTAGTTTAAAAGGATGCACACACACACACACACACACACACACACACACACACACACACACACACACACACACACACACACACACACACACACACACACACACACACCACTGAAACACAAGGAATTTGCTAGAAAAAATATGTAACTCTACAAATGGTGGGACAGGGTTTAGGGGGTGGGGAAGGGTCATTTATATTATAGCTTGTTGTGTGTGAGCAGGGTGTGGGAGAGGGGTGAAGGGGTTGTTTTCACTTATTTCCTGTCTATTCCAATCTGATGATGGGCTGTGAAGCTTGAAAGCGCTAATTGGGATAATTTTTATATAGTGGTGTGCAACTGTGATCATTGTGATTGTGATTTCAACCACTAACACAAATTTCTTCATTAAACGTCTGTTAAGATGTGCAATCGACTACAGGTAATGGACAACAACAATGAGGTAATAAACAACAACAATAAGGTAAGTAAAGTATTTAAATATCTTAAGTTAAAAGTTAAATTGAAGAGGGTTTTAAGTAAAATATGGTTTAATAAACAATGTCTGGATAATAATGTCATCCCAAAGTACGCTCAAGTTAAAATTAAAAATAAGAACAGTGTAGCCAAAAAAGTAAAAGAACAAAGCGAGAAGTTGTGGATAAAACTGGAAATAAGGTCACTCTACGGCTTAATCAATAGATATAATAGGGAATTATACGACAGACACATAGAATTGTTAAGAATATACTCGTATGTAGAGTTAGAAGAAATCTATATCTATAAAAATGAATGTTTGTTTGTTTCTTTCTTTCTTTGTCCCGTATGCGTTCCTATACCATTCATCCGATTGCGATGAAACTTCGGTGAGTTGTTGTGCGCACGCCCGCGAAGGTTTATGAATTTTTTTCGATGGGGTCCTATGGGGGGTTCTTGGGGTCTTCCACATCTCCTCCTAAACCACTGGACCGATTTCAACCAAACTTGGCACAAATATTTTATGCAACGGGAGAACCAACATAGGGTAGGTGTTTTTTCGATGGGGTCCTTTGGGGTCTTCCACATCTCCTCCTAAACCACTGGACCGATTTCAACCAAACTTGGCACAAATATTTTACGCAATGGGAGAACCAACATAGGATATGTGTTTTTTCGATATGATCCTTTGGGGGGTCCTTTGGGGTCTTTCACATCTCCTCCTAAACCACTGGACCGATTTCAACCAAACGTGGCACAAATATTTTACGCAAAGGGAGAACCAACATAGGATACGTGTTTTTTCAATGGGGTTCTTTTGGGGGTTCTTTGGGGTCTTCCACATCTTCTCCTAAACCACTGGACCGATTTCAACCAAACTTGGCACAAATATTTTACGCAACGGGAGAACCAACATAGGATGTGTTTTTTCGATATGATACTTCGGGGGGTCCTTTGGGGTCTTCCACATCTCCTCCTAAACCACTGGACCGATTTCAACCAAACTTGGCACAAATATTTTACGCAAAGGAAGAACCAACATAGGATAGGTGTTTTTTCGATGGGGTCCTTTGGGGGGTCCTTTGGGGGTCTTCCACATCTTCTCCTAAACCACTGGACCGATTTCAACCAAACTTGGCACAAATATTTTACGCAACGGGAGAACCAACATAAGATAGGTGTTTTTTCCGACGGGGTCCTTTGGGGTCTTCCACATCTTCTCCTAAACCACTGGACCGATTTCAACCAAACTTGGCACAAATATTTTACGCAAAGGGAGAACCAACATAGGATAGGTGTTTTTTCGATGGGGTCCTTTGGGGGGGTCCTTTGGGGTCTTCCACATCTTCTCCTAAACCACTGGACCGATTTCAACCAAACTTGGCACAAATATTTTACGCAACGGGAGAACCAACATAGGATATGTGTTTTTTCGATATGATACTTCGGGGGGTCCTTTGGGGTCTTCCACATCTCCTCCTAAACCACTGGACCGATTTCAACCAAACTTGGCACAAATATTTTACGCAAAGGGAGAACCAACATAGGATAGGTGTTTTTTCGATGGGGTTCTTTTGGGGGTTCTTTGGGGTCTTCCACATCTCCTCCTAAACCACTGGACTGATTTCAACCAAACTTGGCACAAATATTTTACGCAACGGGAGAACCAACATAGGACAGGTGTTTTTTTCGATACGATCCTCTGGGGGGTCCTTTGGAGTCTTAAAAAACTAACTTATTAGATCTGGTTACTATGGCAACCCAATGGAATAGATTCTGTTCTAAATATATTATCGCATTAAATTGAAGACCACGCGAACGAAGTCTTTATATATTATATATATACAAACACTTTCTTTCTTTGAGTGGCATTGCAACGCATGCCGGGTACTCGCTAGTATTATATAATTTTGGTTTGGGGTACGTAGAAAAGAAATTGGAAAAGAAAAATAAAAAAATGGTAGATAAGTTAAATAAATTAATAAGAAAGAACGAAGTAAAAAAGGAACACCTCTCTAAGAATAACTATGAAAAAAGAGTAATAAACCTTACAGAGGTAAATTTCAATACAGAAGAAAAAGAAATGTTAGCAAAAGGCTTAAAATATGCACCGCCACCAGAATTAAATCAAGAAAAAACGATTATTGAATGCGAAAGCATAATACAAAAACTAGGAAATGAAAATGATAAAAAAAGAATAAGGTGGGAAGTAGGGAATGTAGTAGATAAAATATTTAAGAAAAGTTTGTATAATTCAAAAAATGAACAAAAAATCAAATCAACTGTAACTAAACTAAAGAATAAAATAAAGAAGAATGATATTATAGTTACGAAGGCGGACAAAGGAAATACAATGGTACTACTGAGAAAGGACGAATACATAAAGAAAACAGAAGAATTTATAAGGGAAGGACCATATGAGGAAATAAAGTATGATTATACAAGTAAGTACCAGTCAAGGATAAAACAAATGATGAAACAGATAACATTTATAGAAGAAAATAAGAAAAAGTATTTATTGGAAAGTAATCCAACAGCACCAACTTTTAAAAGTCAGGTTAAGATACATAAAGAAGGAAAACCAATTAGACCGATTGTTTCTTTTATTAATGCACCTATTTATAAATTATCAAAGGAAGTTAGCAGAGTACTGAAAGAGAAATATGAATTTGGGACAAAATACAACATAGAGAATAATGTAAAATTGATAGAAAAATTAGGAAATATTAGGATTAATGTAAATACAAAATTGATATCACTGGATGTTAAGGAAATGTTTACCAATATCACAGTAAATAAAGTTATTAAGTTAATAAACGATAATAATATGGGAGAATACAGGTATAAAAAGCAGTTGATGAAAGTAATTAAAGAATGTGTAAATCAGAACTACTTTAGGTTTAATAACAAGTTTTATATACAGAAAAAAGGTTTACTTATGGGGTCTTCATTATCCCCTATTCTTGCTGAAATATACATGAATGATTTTGAAAAGCAATTAATAACTTCCACTAAGTATAAAAACAATATAAAATTATGGTCTAGATACGTTGATGATGTATTAGTAATTTGGGAAGGAAGCATAGAAGAAGTGCATGAGTTTATAAATGAGGTAAATAATAAGGATAAAAACTTACAATTTAAAGAAGAGATAGGAGGTAAGAAAATAAATTACTTAGATTTAAACATAGAAATTAAAGATAATGAGAAACTACAGTTTGGGATATTTAGGAAAGAGTCGTATTCTGATATAATTATACCAAGAGAGTCTTACCACCCATATAGATATAAAATGGCGGCAATCAATTCATTTTGTTACAGAGCTCAGAAGTGTTTAAGAGAGACCGAATCAAAAGATAGGGAGTTAAGAACGATAAAGGGAATTGTAAGGAATAATAATTATAACACCAACGTAGTGGATAAAGTTATGAAAAAGGTTAACATACAAAAAGATAAAATAGAACCAGAACAAAAGAATTATGCAGGGTCATTGACATACATAGGTTCACATACTAGAAAAATTATAAAATGTTTTAATAAATATGGAGTAGATATAGCTATTAAAAAATGTGAAACGGTATTTGATAAGATAAGGAATAAGAATATAGAAAAAATTCCAGTATTACAGAAAAGCGGAATTTATAAATTAAAATGTAAAGACTGCAACAAGGTGTACCTAGGAGAGACAGGACGAAAATTCGTATGCAGGTTGTCTGACCACAAACGTGGAGAAGGTAATAGAACAACCAATTCGTTATATGCAAGACATTTCATAGAAGACAACCATCAGTTTGTTAATCCTTTGGAAGAATACGAAATTGTAAAAGTAGTGAATAACACAGTTGAAAGGAAGCTTAGAGAGGAGTTAGAAATATTGAAAGAAAGAGAAAAAGGGTTAGACAATTTAATTAATATTAAAATTAAATTTGATAATGAAGAAATATTTTATAAAATGATTAAGAAGTAAATGATAGAGGACAGGTAGATAAGATTAAGAATTATTTTGCATAGTACTAATTGGATGTTTTAAAATAAGGGTGTATGACTGACCCACGTGTGTGGAGAGGAAGAGGGTAGTTTAAAAGGATGCACACACACACACACACACACATACACACACACACACACACACACACACACACACACACACACACACACACACACACACACACACACACACACACACACACACACACAACACTGAAACACAAGGAATTTGCTAGAAAAAATATGTAACTCTACAGATGGTGGGACAGGGTTTAGGGGGTGGGGAAGGGTCATTTATATTATAGCTTGTTGTGTGTGAGCAGGGTGGGGGAGAGGGGTGAAGGGGTTGTTTTCACTTATTTCCTGTCTATTCCAATCTGACGATGGGCTGTGAAGCTTGAAAGCGCTAATTGGGATAATTTTTATATAGTGGTGTGCAACTGTGATCATTCTGATTGTGATTTCAACCACTAACACAAATTTCTTCAGTAAATAATAGGGTGAAAGGTACATTACAACCAGTCTGAAATAAAAAGTATTATGAGTAAGAGAACCAACTGATCAGATACGAGTTATGAGTTTATTTTTTTACTAAACTTCGTTAAGACAAAATAAACTTCTTTCGAAGGGGGTGTGTTATGTAACATAACAGAATTGAGGTCCCCAACGTTACATAAAAAATTGAATTAACTATGGTCAAGGGCCATACCCCGAATTAAGGTTGCTCAGTAATTAGTATATCTGAGATGTACCTCAAGTCAAAAGATATAATAAATAACTTTGAGTATAAAATACTATACCAATTAATGGTTAATATAATAAATTGTACTTGTTTTTTATACTGTAGCATGTTAGTGTTCACAGAATATTTATGTTATGTTTTGAGTATAGTAAGAGTGAACTGTTGTTTTATAGGAATACTTAACCAGTGGTAATGTTTGTATTTATGTTAAATTTGTCTTTAGACCATTAAGTATAATTACCTGTGTTAGGCATTATACTAAGTTTTAAGTATTGACTAAAATTGAATAATGAAGTTGTTTTAATTAATGTTTGTAAACTTGGCCAGGATGGCAATCAGTGTTTAAAGTTTGACAAGTAGTTCTGATAATTATGTTATAAACTAATGAAGGGTTCAAGGACGAGTTAATTAAGGTAATAAGGTAAAACCAGGAAATTAAAATTAATGTAAATAACCATTAACCAATAATTAATTGTACAGTAGGTCAGGTAAAGAAAATTAAGTTAAAAAACCAAACAATATTATAACAGTTGTAAGAAAACCTATAGGCCTAAATTTAATATTTGTAAAAGGAAATTAATACCTTTTTAAGAAGTCCAGTCCAATGAAACTACAGTAAAACATATACTGTTTAAGAAGGAAGGTTAGGTGAGAATTTTAGGTAATTTGGTATTATCCCAAGCATGGAGTATTTTATTAAAAAAGAGTAGTAATATTCTATAATTCTGGCTCTAGGATATCTAATTTCATCCAATGACAGAAAATAGTGGTTGTTAAGGCAACTGAAATGTACAAGAGTTGTTGATTTGAAATCATTCGTTTCGATTGTTACATGCTAATGAGTTGAGATGGGCAGACACATTTAAAAGAAAGAATGATAAAATTTGAAAAAAATATGAATCTAAATTAATAAATCCTATTTGAAACCTAATTCTATAATACTACTGATGAGTAATAAAACCAATTAGACTTCCAAATTATAACTGAATACCTCGAAAAGAGTCTAGCATTCCTCACTTCATTCACCAGGATAATTCCGCTGGATTCGGTATTAAACCGATTTCCCTGTAATCAGAAGACTAATTGAGGGAAGTAAAGGCCGAAACTAATGGAATTATTGAGAAGACATACGAAGACCTCGTTTTGCAGAGTTAACCTTCACTTGCAAGAAGAAGCTAGAATACTATTTTCATTCCACCGTGACTGACAACTATCAAGATCGTAGGAGAAGAACGGCAGTCAGAAGAGTTCCTGAAAGCTTCCTTGGATACTACACCATCAATTTTATTAAGGGCCAGAACACTTTTTCCTGGATGAACGTAATTTAAGCCGATCATCTTCAACTGTTTACAGACGTCCAATGCCAGTTTGAGTTCTGCCAACCCGTGGTTTCTTCTTCATCTATTTCTTGTCTTACATCCTGGGATGTGTTGGATCGGTTGCCGTTTCCTCTGAGGGGAATCCGGAGTTCTGGTGGGTTCCTTTGATTGTAAGCGATTTGGAAATTCCTAGATGGATTATCACTGAATGGTATCCAATCATAATTTTCTTCTACTTGATTGTTTCCATTATTCCTGTTCCTTCTGTTCTCATCTCTTTGATCATTTCCGACTGGTGCGTCCCTTCTTTGGTTCCCGTTTCCGGATCTGGATTCTCCGATGCTATTGCTCCGTTGCAAACGCTCATTATCATTCTCCCTTTGTTGTCGATCCCTCCTTGGACCATTCTCTTCGGCCCTTATAAAATTCACTATTGGTCTGGAAACCTGTAATGGACGATTCTCTTCGCAGTTAACCCGGCGGTAGTCCTCCTGACTCCGACTCCTGCCTCCATTAGTCCTAGTATCTCTTCTATCGTTATTGTTGTCTTGGTTCCAGTCAGTGTCCCTATTAAAACTCCGACGTCCTTGGTAGTATGTCCTCCCGTTATAGCTATTGTACGCCAACACATAATTAACTCTCCTGTAGTTTTGGTTTTGGTTGTTCGGGTTGCGGTTATTGTTATCATAATTTCGGTTGTTTGTGTTCTGATTCTGGCAGCTTGGGTTGTACGACCGGTTATATTGGTTGTTTGGAATATTCTGTCTATTCCCGTAATTGTTTCCGTTGTTCCTTTGGCTGTTGTTGTTATTTTGCCGTTGGTACATCTCATTACCATAATTACCTGGCCTGCCATTGTAGTTCGGCCGGTTATGCGTCTCATAACTGTTATGGTTATTGTTTCTGTTGTTGTAGTCTGGGATATCCCTGCTCTCGTACCGGTCGTTTCTCTGCCGACTCCTTCTATAATGCACCTCACGCTCGTGCTCTTCCAATAGCGTTGACATGGCCTGTATTGTTTTTATCTGTCCGCCCGATCATGCTATTGATATCCCGTTATCATAGTGGTATACTAACCTGGTGACGAGAATTTCCTCCAGGATTTTTGGTTCAAGGTGTCTCGCCAAGCATACTTTTCCCAGGAAGTAGGCGGTGAGTGTTGTTCCCCTGCTGGCGTCATACCTTCCATAGCTGATGCTCTCCCTTACTACGTTCTGGGTGGCGTCTGACCAGTACCTGGCTTTAAAAGCTATTTAAATTCTTCGTAGCTTCGGATGTCGTGGCTGGTGGCTGTCCACCAGTTATCATAGGTTTCCTTGAAATGTTCGTCCAAGTAACGACGAATTATTGCCCACCTGGTTTCACCAATTCTCATTAGTTGTTCGCCAACCCGTTCCAAGAATTCCATTGGGTTTCTTTTGTATGACTTAAAGTTGATGGTCTCCCGGTCATCTATATGTTGTGCATATGGAACAGTGATCGTTCGGTTGTCAACTGACCGTTGTAGGTTCTCGATTCTCTCCTGGTTACGTTGTCCTTGCTCCTGTACTTCGTTCATGACCGTATCTAAGTTTCGATGCTGGTTTCCGCAATCTGCTCGTATTGATTCCACTTGAATCCGGTTTTCTTCTTCTATATGGCCTATCTTGACCTCTAGTTCAGCCCTATTTCGTGTAACAGCTTCATCGGTCACTCTCAGTTTTCTATTTGTTTCAGTTATCTCCTGTTTTCTTTCGCCGTCGTTCTTACCTACCTTCTGGCTGATTGCCTCACTGGCGTCCTCGATTTTCTTATTGAGAGCTTGTCTTAATACTTCATTCTGTTTATCAACAGTTTCCCTTAATTCCTTGTTAGAATGCTCAATTCTCTCATCGATTCATATAAGATTATCCTCATTGATTTTCTCAAGATCTTCTTTCATTCGTTTATTGTTTTCCTCAAGTTTTTCGTTCATTAGTTTGTTATCGTCCTGAATCTGTCTCAAACTCTCGTCATTCCTGTCAAACTTTTCATTCATTTGTTTGATTAAATTCTCGCTCAAAATTTCGTTTTGTTTCTTTGAGTTTTCATTAATACTGTCTATTTTATTTTCCAGCTTTTCATTGATTTGTCTAAAATCGGCCTTCAATTGTTCATTATTTTCATTTATGGTTTGCCTCAAAAGTTCACTAGTACTTTCCTTAATACTGTCCATTTTTTCAGAGTTTTCTTCAAATTTTTTATTTAATTCTTCCTTCTGTTTCCTGGAATCTTCTTTGATTTGTCTAAAACTCTTCTTAGTTTCCTCCTTGGTTTGCTTTGAGTTTTCCTCCTGTTTCCTAAATTGTTCGGCCATAAATTTCATCATGTCTTGCCAATTTGGTACTTCTCTGGTTACCGCTTTATCTGGTTGGTCTCCTTGGGCATCCTCTTCCACTATTTCCTTCTCTGTAATAATTGCTTCAGTTTCTTCTTTATCACCCATTGTTTTTTCCATTTCACTGTAAATGTTTCTATCTCTCGTTCCTGTCCCCCTTCTTCCTTCTCCTTCTCTTCTGCCCTCTTCTTCGATCTGCCTCTGGTATTATGCATTCCTGTGCCTCTAATGGTTGCCTGCTCAAGTTAAGTAGTAATTAATACGATTTTTTACTTAACTAAAGCCCCACGTTGGGCGCCAATTTGTTAAAAAACGTTTATGGTGTTTTATTTAATTATGTGAGACTCCCGTGTATCAACGTCAAGCACCACGTTGAAGGCGGTAATTGTAACCACTAAGTTATCTTCAGATCAATAGGATTTAATTTAGGTTTCGGGGTTTAATTCAGCTCCACGTTGGTTTGCGCCAATTTGTAACAAATAAAATGTTGTTACCTGTTTTTAATCAATATGTTATTAACGAATATATCTATTAGGTTGTTACAGATGAAACCTCCTGAAAATATATTTTTAGGCAAATATAGTTATGATTATGTTATTTTTACTTTTAATTGTACTATAATACAGTTTTAACTAAGTATTCAATAGTTATGTAATATTAACTATATACGTCATGTATTGACCGAATGTATTAAGTATTCTTGTCAACCCTAGTCCCTCTATATTAGATAATTCAATTCAAATTTGGTGCAGAAAACACGCTAGTTCGGCAATCTCCCGTTCCACCAGCTGTTGACAATTAGCACTGTTAGTCATGATAAACTTGCGTCTAGGTTAACCGTTCATCTGATTTTATTCACCCTTTTCCTGTAAATTACTCCACCCACAACATATAATACCTATTCTGCAATAACTTAGAACATTATCTCATACAAGAAAGATTCTTTATTAATTTTCTACGTTATTTCACAGTAACAGTTCTCTCCAAAATAATAATATCATTAAATCGATTCTACTATGGTATATCGATCGTCAATTGATCAAGTTCCTTTGACTTATACAAATTAAATATAACAATAAATATTTCTTATGCCAGGGTTCGTAAGATTCTTTTAACCATTAGTAAGGCCAGGTAAATGTAAAATTAAGGTTACTCAAGTATTACAGAAGGTTATTAACTCTAAATATATTGAATTTAAAAATAAGTTGTTTTTTACCGGGTTGGCAGAACTCAAACTGGCATTGGATGTCTGTAAACAGTTGAAGATGATCGGCTTAAATTATGTTCATCCAGGAAAAAGTGTTCTGGCCCTTAATAAAATTGATGGTGTAGTATCCAAGGAAGCTTTCAGGAACTCTTCTGACTGCCGTTCTTCTCCTACGATCTTGATAGTTGTCAGTCACGGTGGAATGAAAATAGTATTCTAGCTTCTTCTTGCAAGTGAAGGTTAACTCTGCAAAACGAGGTCTTCGTATGTCTTCTCAATAATTCCATTAGTTTCGGCCTTTACTTCCCTCAATTAGTCTTCTGATTACAGGGAAATCGGTTTAATACCGAATCCAGCGGAATTATCCTGGTGAATGAAGTGAGGAATGCTAGACTCTTTTCGAGGTATTCAGTTATAATTTGGAAGTCTAATTGGTTTTATTACTCATCAGTAGTATTATAGAATTAGGTTTCAAATAGGATTTATTAATTTAGATTCATATTTTTTTAAAATTTTATCATTCTTTCTTTTAAATGTGTCTGCCCATCTCAACTCATTAGCATGTAACAATCGAAACGAATGATTTCAAATCAACAACTCTTGTACATTTCAGTTGCCTTAACAACCACTATTTTCTGTCATTGGATGAAATTAGATATCCTAGAGCCAGAATTATAGAATATTACTACTCTTTTTTAATAAAATACTCCATGCTTGGGATAATACCAAATTACCTAAAATTCTCACCTAACCTTCCTTCTTAAACAGTATATGTTTTACTGTAGTTTCATTGGACTGGACTTCTTAAAAAGGTATTAATTTCCTTTTACAAATATTAAATTTAGGCCTATAGGTTTTCTTACAACTGTTATAATATTGTTTGGTTTTTTAACTTAATTTTCTTTACCTGACCTACTGTACAATTAATTATTGGTTAATGGTTATTTACATTAATTTTAATTTCCTGGTTTTACCTTATTACCTTAATTAACTCGTCCTTGAACCCTTCATTAGTTTATAACATAATTATCAGAACTACTTGTCAAACTTTAAACACTGATTGCCATCCTGGCCAAGTTTACAAACATTAATTAAAACAACTTCATTATTCAATTTTAGTCAATACTTAAAACTTAGTATAATGCCTAACACAGGTAATTATACTTAATGGTCTAAAGACAAATTTAACATAAGTACAAACATTACCACTGGTTAAGTATTCCTATAAAACAACAGTTCACTCTTACTATACTCAAAACATAACATAAATATTCTGTGAACACTAACATGCTATAGTATAAAAAAACAAGTACAATTTATTATATTAACCATTAATTGGTATAGTATTTTATACTCAAAGTTATTTATTATATCTTTTGACTTGAGGTACATCTCAGATATACTAATTACTGAGCAACCTTAATTCGGGGTATAGCCCTTGACCATAGTTAATTCAATTTTTTATGTAACGTTGGGGACCTCAATTCTGTTACGTTACAATATATATATATATGGGAAAAAGTACGTAATTAAATAATTATGAATATGGCTAACAACCAATGTTCTTAAGGTAACGAAGTAAATGGAAAGAAATAAAGTGATATAAAATTAATAAATAATTCATGGGAAACAAATAAGTTGTTGAGCAAATTATTTCAGACAATCATTTTGTTTTCAGCTCGTCTAACGATAACTTGAACCCGGTAAGTAAAAAGTTTAAGTTGGTAGCAGACAACATGGCGGCTACCAGAGCCAAAAGTGTAGAGTTGTAAACAGAGTTCATTAATAAATTTATAAAATAAATAAACATAACAACTGATGTACGGCCTTCTTTAAAATGTTTGCACCACTCAAATGTTTTTTTACTGTGACTAAGAGTCTCATCACCATACTGTGCAAGGAGTCGTGAATAAATTCACCAGGTTTTACGCCTTCATTCACGAGAAATTTCATTACAACACGCTGTTCCACATGTCCATTGGATGCCATGTTCTTTACTACTGACTGTTGTTATTGTTTAATATGTAAACAATACAGCACGCCATGCGGTAATAGCTGACACTTGTACTTCATATGACAACCAACAGAATGCGCAGGAATCTCCACTTACACTCTAGTCTAACAAGAGTCCCGGATTGACGTGAATGTCCCTCATATGCCTGAACTCACTACAGAAAAACAATCTCCCTGTGAACAAAAGTGTTTAATTTTATTACCATAAGATTTTAGCTTGTTATCAGTTCACTTCTTCACAGAACCTCCGTAAGGTGGTATTACTATTACTGTAATAGCAGCATAGTGGTATCATGTAATAGTTGCCAGACCATACTGGATACAATACTGTGCACTACTGGATACAGTATTGCACACAGTCAAATGGATTTAGTACCTGTATGAAAATTAATGGGTTATCCTCTATTGTGTTTTAATGTTCAATCCTATCTAATCCAAACATCTTGGTTCATACGTGGGTATGACGTATTATTCAAAAAAGAAATTCTTTCGTCAGTTACATATGATTCTTCTGTATTTTCCATTTGTAAAATGTATGGTTTGCACTCTGTGGCCATTTTAGAATTTCTCCTGTGATGAAATAACAACATGGGGCCTTCTTTAGTTAGGTGATTACCTCCTTATTGACCACACTACCTCTTGTCATTTCTGCTTCTTTAACAAAAGTTTCATCATAGACATCTACTAGTCTGTATTCAGCAATATGTTTAAAAGTACTTTCCAAACGTTCTGTAAAGAGTTCAGCTTTTTATATGCTGTGCTTAACCCATTTTCTTTCTTTAGATGTATGGCAGGTATTTTTTTGCCCTCTGCAGGGAGTAATCTATCTTGCTGTCTACTGGCAGTTCTCTGGGAAAAGTAATGTTTTATTTTTGATAGTTTCAATCTCTTCTCAATTGTTTGAGATTATTCAGTCTTGTTTTGTCCTCCGGATGCCTTGAATACTGTTATCTATAAGCCTTCCTTATAGAGTGGTGCATAAGTTGGATAAGTTCAACCTTATGTGTGGGACCATCAGGCGAACCCTTAAGTCAGCAAGTAAAGGAACACGCCTGAAATTCTACAAGGTGATGGCTCTTCATACACTTCTTTATGGATCTGAGAATTGGACTTTAACGAAAGGCCAGGCCAGTTGCATCCAAGCGTCTGAAATGAGATTTCTCAGGCACGTGGCAGGGTATTCTCTCCATGATCATAGAAGAAACACAGATATACGGCAGGAACTGAATATTATGAGTATACTCGACAGGATCGTCAAGTATCGGCTGAATTGGTGGGAACATCTTTCCCGAATGGATGACTGCCACATCCCCAAACAACTATGGAAGCCGAGGGGATGGAGAGGTGTGGGACGTCCAAGGAAGCGCCGGAGTGACCAGCTGTAATATTTGCCTATTTGAGACCAGAACAAACCATTATTGGTTTAAACCTTGAGGATGATGACGATGATAAGCCTTCCTCTTTATAGTTGGGGCCAACTTCCAGACAATAATTATTTCCTGCCATTTTCTCTTTTTGTTATAGAGTATTGTTCCAAGATATTTTGTGTATTACATTTACAGTTCGTTTTTTTTTTTTTAATCAAGTATTGTTTGTAGTGGAAAACTTAGCTGTATGCACCGAGCTATCGGCTCTGAAACATCTACCGAGCTTACATCTACTCTGAAACATTTTCTGGTAATTAGCTTATTCATTTCTTGATTGACCTCTACATAGTTAGTTTAATTTTATTCCAGTATTAATAATAATACTCATTTTATTGTTGCAAAATTGGGAGTCGAATACAGCAATAAAAAGAGAGGATAACATCATTCATCGTTAGAAGCATGAAAAGAATGATACAAAAGTAAACAAACACAGTATAAACATATGATATAATTGGTTACCACTTCTTGTCTACTCAGTTCTACCTCATGACGCTGAGTGCATACCGTACAGAACCTAAGCCGGGAATTGAACCCGGGACCACGAGCACATCAATTTTCCACGCTAGCCACTAGACCACCTGGAGGAGTCCAGACATTATACTTATTTTAATTTATTTTATTGATTTACTTATTTATTTTATTAATTTTAATTCTTTTCTTCAGTTTTTGAAGAAAAAGAAGCCAACAATAATCAAACCATTTAAATAAGAATGCCAAATGTTATGCATAAAATCAATTATTGCTGTAATTTTAACAAATATTACATCTAAATAAAGTCAGTTAATTCACAAATTGAGCAAACAAAAATTTTAATTAATTACGTATAATGTCAATTATATTATATGTTAAGCTATATATTAAATTAAATTTATTAATTACCAAATTACAATAAAATTTCCACCTACCCACGATCTCTCCTATCAGGGTCCAGGATCCAATCACAAGTACGTTAGATACAAGCATGTGTTACAGGTCTGTGCAATAATTAACTATACTCATTTTTGGAAGAGAATTAATATTTTTTCTTTATTTCATAATCAAACGTGATGAATTTATAAGTTTTCTCCAAAATAGGTTTTCACATGTTTTAAAGGTTGTGCAACTATTATATCTTACTTCCTATACTTATTTCCTATTACTTACATACTTTAAGATAGCCCAGCTTGCTCACTCACTACTCACATTCATTATTTTAACAAAACTTCATTATTAAACCCCAAATACCCTTAGCATTTTGTAATAAAGCCCCAGCCCTTACACTTTTATTCGAGGGAACAATCGCCGGCAACGTGGTTCGCGCGCGCACTCATCTTCTGTTAATTTCTTGTTGTTTTCTGTCCGAAAATTACACAGTTACATTCTTTACTCTTTTTACTCGACCGCGGTCACATAAATTTTTCTCCTATTACACTTTTTGCTGTTAAAATATAAAGTTTGGTGACGAGCCTGACTTGGCTCGGTCCGGCGCCAGAGCGATCAGTTAACCAACTGGGAGTGAAAACGTAGCAGGTGTTGCTAACGTGATCTGATACTTTTTAAGGAAATCACTGCCTTGGGCTTCGTCGCAGAAGTTTCGTTCCATGCCATGCATGTAGTTCTCGGAGTGACGATAGCCTACGATCTCAGTGAGGCACTGGTCGGCGTCACGAGATGGGCGGCTCTTATCTGCATTTCCTCCGGCTTAAACGCACATTGCTGAATTAAATTCGCCCAAGCCATTTTGCTTTAAACCAACTCGGCGTCCCAACAGAGCGCGTACTTGTATTGCGCGTGAGTGCGTGGTCACACTTATGCAAAGTTCTGAGAATTTAGGGTGGTACAAATTCCTTGCCGAGTTACACAATAGAAACTGCGTCTTGCCTTTGTTTCAACACTGTTTCTTGCCACGTGGTCTGTAATAATGGAATTAATGTTTGCCGAAAAAATAAAACTTTCACAATCATATTGAAAACCCGAAAAATAAAATAAATAAAAATATAAGTACCCCATAACTGTAAGAAATAAAATGACCCAATTTTGGACACGTTACATATAGATTACTTTCTACACACCACACTCCTTTAAGCTGATCAAATTATGGTAAAAACAGTCTACCGCAGTGAAAAACAAATATAAATTTGGCACCAGTATCCAACATGTTAATATGTTATCAAACTTTCTGAATGAAAATACATTTTTTCAGTATAGGATGTCTATAAATGGTGTTATACTCACCAGATATTTTACTATGAACAGAAGATGATGTGCTTTTCTGTCTGTGTACAGCCTTACTAGCACTGTGAATATTCTTTGGTATAGCCAAGTTTACTTGCAGAGTGTGCGTTATATCATAGCTGTAACTGTATAATAATTCATTTAACAAAATGTCTAGTTGATTTGACCAATATTACAGAACATAACAAGTACACAAGGTTGCTGTCAACACACACACACACACACACACACACACACACACACACACACACACACACACACACACACACACACACACACACACACACACACACACACACACACACACACACACACACACACACACACACACACACACACACACACACACACACACACACACACACACACACACAATAATAAATAACACACATTACTCTTTAGCTTCTATCATTAAGCATGTCGTCTTTGACATTTCGTATGCACCATGTTCCTGAGAAATACTTAACAGGGACAGAATGAGTTTGTGATTCAAGTCTCTAACTGGTTGCAAACTCATTAGTAATACTTATCATGCAATTTTATATAATACTTTTCTACACGGCTATTCAAAAGTGACAGAAATTAAAGTTTCAGTTCTGTTAATTTGAAAATGAAGGCAAATGGATTTTGGGTTCAGCCTTAAAAAAAAAAAAGAGTGCAGACATTTTATAGCAGCTAAGGAACTGCAATAAACAGACTCCAAATTCATTTTATTCTGCTGAATGTCGAAACAGGCTTCTATTGATTTAATTAAACTAATTGCTCCTGCTGCACAACAAACACAATCATGAGAAAAATAATATAAGTATTGCACAATGTAAAGTGTAAAAACTCATTTGAAAAAAATAAAAAATACACAGAAACACAACACACTGCACATGTGTGTGTGTGTGTGTGTGTGTCTCTCACACACACACACACACACACACACACACACACACACACACACACACACACACACACACACACACACACACACACACACACACACACACACACACACACACACACACACACACACACACACACACACACACACACACACACACACACACACACACACACACACACACACACACACACACACACACACACACACATACACACACACACACACACACACACACACACACACACATACACACACACACACACACACACACACACACACACACACACAGATAGGCAGACAGAGAATTAGAACATATGTCAGGTGCAAAACTAAATTGTATTCAGTATACAATATTTTTATATGAAATTACCTGAAGTAAAAGTTGCTTGACAGGTCGATACTCTGGAACATTTTTAAGTAACGTGATTCGTCCGGATGAGGAATTCTAATACTTTCATTTGGAATGTAAATCATAGCTGTATCTTCAATTTTGTAGATTGTGTGTAAACCAATAACAGCGACTTTCCTCCTTTTGGTAACCAGTATCAAATAATAGCCTTCCAAGAACCTAACAAAACCTAACAAAACAAATCAATTTGATTGTTATTAAGTCGGGTATATAAAATAAGAGAATTGAATTACATGCAAAAGTGGCCTACACAACTTGCTGTACTTGTTAATAATTGTGCCACAATTGTATAAGTTCTAGAACCTGCATAATAAACATACAGATAACATCAACAGAGAAGCTGTGACGATTTAAATTGTAAAATAAAAAAAAATATATTAATAATAAGAATATAAAATGGGAAGTTAGTTAAAACCATTAAATCGCACTATTAAACCAAATACCCCTGAACTAACTCATAATACTAATGAGAATTAAATAAGAAAATTTAACTAAAATAATTAATTTGAACTGTGAAAGCAAAAGTTAAAAATAAAACTGTTAACCCTTTATTAAATTGATCATGCTATGACCTGTGTATTCCGGATCCAACTTGCATACCGACCCGGCATTAAATAAGAAATACCTGAAAACTTTAATGTAAATAATTAATAATTTAAAGTCACTAGTAGTAGTCGTAATAAATTCTGTACACAAGCAAAGGTCTCGATTGTTTATTTTGTCAAACTGTAAAACTGTATTACTAATTAAAAGTTGGAACTATATTATGGCGGAGTATTCACTCCGTGTCGTTGCAACTTTCCTGTTGTAACAATGTAGGACTAATGATGCGGCTTTCAAACTGTAAACAGCTCCAAGCGGGGCTCTTTACAAATGTTTATTTTTTCTGTATTTTATTAGAGTGTTAGCTTCCACTGAAAGTGTGGAGAGCTAGATATAAGTAACTAAGATGTAGTGAGTATTTTTGTGAAACTAAGATGTGAAAAAGAGAAAACGAGTATAAAAGGTGACATCTCCTGTTAATTAAAATAACCAATGAAATATGGTTCAACTTAAAGGTAATTCTAACATAATGTAAAGAAAATATGTAAACTGCAATACGACGGTGCCACTAAATATGTGATGTGAAAAACTGTGAATAGTGATGACTTTGACCTATACTGCATTTACACTATCGCAGAGGTTCAGGACGACTTCACGCGAGATGACACCATAACATCCTTTTCATCATTAATTGACTCCGAGGACATCCACTGCAAAGACTACCCCGATGACCACCCCGACTAAGAGAGTACAGAAGAATCACACTCCGAGGACATGGACAGATAACGTTTATCTAAGAGGTGACGCGGAAGCTCGTCTTCCGTGAATTATATATATTTAAAGTATAAGTAATTATCAATGAAAAAGACTTTTAAAAGACAATCTATAAGCGCTAACTTTTAAAATGGTGTAACCAGAAATTTCTGAAATCATACGTTGTAACATAACTCTTGAGATGTAAGATTGGATCATTGTTCAAACTAAATAAAACCTTTCTTCAAATGGTACTTAAGTAATAAAGTAATCGTCTATACAAGTAAAGTAAAATTTGAAACTCCTTAACTAGGTTAAAGAGAGACTCGGATCCGAGGTAAACACTTTGTCAGTATGACCATTTTTAAGACAGAAAACCCCCTTGCAATTTCTGAGTAAGTAAAATTTTTATTTGTAATGTGTTACCTATCATATGTAAATAAAAGGATGTCATCTTTGTTACATACTAAAGTGAGTGCATAAATCAGCTAAATTCCCTCCCCTAGTTTCCTTTAATTAGAGTAAGTATAATTATTGTTAGTGAAGTGTTTGATTTTTCAGTTGTTAAAAACGATTAAGGATTAAGGTGATAAAAAAGCGACCTAAATCATAAATAAAATTGTTATTAATTATTAAGTATTAATTGTTATTAATTAATTGTTATTAGTATTAAGGATATATTGTAATGAAAGAGAAATAAGTATAGGGATCACCCACTAAAAAGCACATAGTATAAACAGTGATACAGTGCAATAGTGTAGGTGTAAAAACCCCAAAGTGAAGTGATAAGATACGCTAGTTAAATTATAATTGGTAATTGTTTACGATACTACGTACGTTCAAATTGCGGCGAAATATTTCTTTTCCTATTCTTCTATAGTATATAAACACGAAAAAAATAATTTCAAACGGCGGTCGAACCTATTTATGGAGAAAAAAAATTAAATAATTACTCACATAAGAACGCTTGCAACAGCCGGTGAACGCCATTTTCAGACTACGTAATGTCTTGATGTAATGTTTACACCGGTACAACGGCGCGTGACGTCACCGCTTGCACATCAGCTGTCACTCCAAATTGGACTTTGGGATGTATATAATTCTTGCAAAAATGAAGGCGAACCATTTTCCAAACATTTACAAGCGAGTTGGATGAAAAGCGAGTTGAGCCGATACCTGCCGGTTAGGTTCGGAGAGGCGGCCCGAAGGGCCGCGGGATATAGTTTATTGTTCCAGATAATTCTTGCAAAAATTAAGGCTAACCATTTTCCAAACATTTACAAGCGAGTTGGATGAAAAGCGAGTTGAGCCGATGCCTGCCGGTTAGGTTCGGGGAGAGGCGGCCCAAAGGGCCGCGGGATATAGTTTATTGTTCCAGATAATTCTTGCAAAAATTAAGGCGGACCATTCTCCAAACATTTACAAGCGAGTTGGATGAAAATGAGTTGGATGAAAAACGAGTTGGATGAAAAGTGAGTTGAGCCGATGCCTGCCGGTTAGGTTCGGAGAGGCGGCCCGAAGGGCCGCGGGATATAGTTTATTGTTCCAGATCATTCTTGCAACAATTAAGGCGAACCATTTTCCAAACATCCACAAGCGAGTTGGATGAAAAGCGAGTTGAGCCGATACCTGCCGGTTAGGTTCGGAGAGGTGGCCCGAAGGGCCGCGGGATATAGTCATTGTTCCAGATAATTCTTGCGAAAATTAAGGCGAACCATTCTCCAAACATTTACAAGCGAGTTGGATGAAAAGCGAGTTGAGCCGATACCTGCCGGTTAGGTTCGGATGGGCGGCCCGAAGGGCCGCGGGATATAGTTCATTGTTCCAGATAATTCTTGCAAAAATTAAAGCGAACCATTTTCCAAACATTTACAAGCGAGTTGGTTGAAAAGCGAGTTGGTCGAAAAGCGAGTTGAGCCGATACCTGCCGGTTAGGTTCGGAAGGGCGGCCCAAAGGGCCGCGGGATATAGTTCATTGTTCCAGATAATTCTTGCAAAAATTAAAGCGAACCATTTTCCAAACATTTACAAGCGAGTTGGTTGAAAAGCGAGTTGGTCGAAAAGCGAGTTGAGCCGATACCTGCCGGTTAGGTTCGGAAGGGCGGCCCAAAGGGCCGCGGGATATAGTTCATTGTCCCGGTACCTGCCGGTTAGGTTTGGAGGGGCGGCCCGAAGATAATTCTTGTGAAAATTGGGCTGTATTGCTGAAATCCGGACAAATCTTCCCAAACGCCAAACTTACCAAAGGCTGATGTAATGCTGGCTTATGGTTGGTGCTTAGACAACAATCAACGGCTGGGTTTAAAATTTTGTAATCTCTTATTTCTAATTGGTATTTCTAATTATTAATATTGTGTACTGTTGCCGCGTTAGGTAGTCTGGTGCGTGGATGTTTTTGTGATTTTTAGTGCTTTAGTTTGTGTTTGTGTTTTATTTATGTGTTATTGATTATGGTTTAATTATTTCTGTTTAGGGTTATTTACTATACCTGTAACATTGTCAATTTGGCGTGATACCTAACATTTTTATCCACACAATGGCCTGCTCAGCTATTCCTTGCGAGAAGAAGCCAGACGAATGCATTCGGATGAGTGAATCCGAGGTTATTGACTTTTTAATAGCCCACGAAGTTATTAAAGGGTCAATAAATTGTCCTTCGTGTGGCTCCTTGCTTGAATTGAATAGACAGACATTATTATTTCGGTGTCAGAATTTGCGAGAAGTGGTAGCTAAAAAAAAAAAGGAGGTGTAACATCACATATTCCGCACGAAAAGGGAGTTTCCTTTCGAATACCCGCCATCCTGTCTCAACCTACTTCAACCTAGTCTGCCATTTCCTACATACCAAACCTCCTCGCCAACGCTTTCTCATGTGGAACTGTGGTGTGACCTCCCGCTTCATCGTCGACTGGTACAGTTTTTGTCGGGAGGTATTTGTTTTCGACGCCCAGCGCTCCTCAGCCAAACTGGGGGGCCCTGGAAAGACTGTAGAAGTCGACGAGGCCAAATTTGGACGCCGGAAGTATAATCGGGGCAGGCTCATTAAAGGGCAGTGGGTGTTCGGGGGGGTGGGACGCGGTTCTGGAAAGTGTTTTATGGTACCGGTGGAGCGCCGGGATTCCACTACTCTGCTCGAGATCATTGAGGAGTGGATTCTTCCAGGCACGACTATCATGAGCGATTGCTGGAAATCATATGATTGCCTGGAAGAAGCGGGGTTCATTCACCAACGTGTGAATCACCAGCTAAACTTCGTGGACCCCGCAACCGGCGCTCATACTAAGACCGTGGAGAGGGCATGGAGAGAAGTCCGCCATGGTATCCCACGATTCGGGCGGAGAGAAGATCATTTCGTTGGATACCTGGCGGAATTCATGTTCAAGCGCCGGTACCCGCTATACGACGGCCATCGCGTGCACGCCTTTTTCAGAGCCGCAGCGGAGTTGTATCCCCCGGCACACTAAGGTAAGGTTTTCATCTTTTCATAATTATATGCATGGATTCCATGTCGCCGTGTGTGTGTGTGTGTGTGTGTGTGTGTGAAATATTCAAATTGCTGTGAAATATTTCTTTTCCTATTCTTCTATACTATATAAACACGAGAAAAATAATTTTAAAAGGCGGTCGAACCTATTTACGGAGAAAAAAATTAAATAATTTATCCCGTAAGGCGGCAAAAAACGATGCGTTATTTGCCGCGTGAACTTAGGAAGTACAGCGCCGAGTACTCCGCGCAATGACATCGTAACTCGTCATTCGCTGTGTATCCGTGCGCCGTTGCTGAGTTAACATGGCGGTCATTCATTTTACATGCGTGCTTATGGGAGTAATTATTTAATTTTTTTTCTCCGTGAATAGGTTCGGCCGCCGTTTAAAATTATTTTTCTCGTGTTTATATAGTACAGAAGAATAGGAAAAAAAATATTTCACCGCAATTTGGGGTTACGTAGTATCGTAAATAATTACCTTATAATTAACCATAGATAATTTAAAAGTGAAGGTGAGATATAAGGGGGAATAGGGTAAGATTTAGAATATAACTATTATAAGAAATAGTGAATTATGAAGAAAGTAGACACTTCATAAATCTGTGAAAAAACACTAAAGGTTTAAAAGTGGAAAAATAACAGTGAATGAATAGCTGGTGAAAAATAGTATTAAGGGTGAATTGTAGAATAAGATATGATAAACACTAGAAAGTGATGATGACATTATTATTTAAGAAAAGATGTTTAATAGAGATAAATTTAATTATAGCCGGTAGTAAGTAAAAAGGGAGGATTTGTGACGATTTTAAATGTATAAAAATCACACAGATTAAAATTTTTTTATTTTAATAAGTAAGAGTATCATACACCCTTACCTATACCCAGATTCCTGTATCAACTTGAAAACCTTCCAGTACCAACACGCCAAGAAAAGTATTAAGTAGTGAATAATAATAATAATTACTTAAATAATTAAAAATGCGACTAGAGAAATAAAGAAATCCCTAAGTCATAATAAAATAAACATAAAGTATTTATCTTCTAATTAATGAATAAATAATAATAGGAAAAGTACGAACTATTTTCTTAGTGCGTAAATACACCCTAGCTTACTGAGCCCTCTCCCCTAAACCGTACGCGCATTCGGCCGTAGAACGTCGCAATGAGTAGACGTGAGTTTTGGTGTTGTACACATATACGTATGTGTATGTTCTCTAGAAGCATATCCAGCGTGAAATCTTGTTATTGTGAATAATGTAGTGTCTAGAGTTTGTGAGAAAATATATAAATAAAATAGAAAAAGGTAGCCAACACATCTCTTAAAAACAAAATCAAATGTAAGTGTAACATAGTTAACTACTAGACTGTAGTACTGCAAAGTGAGAACTATAACTGTAATTAAAATAAAGAAAATGTGAACTACAAGAATCTGCACTAAGAAAAGTGAAATTACAACATGTGGAACTTCAAGTAAACAACCTATCTTCGAGAGCTTCAAGTAAACTAAAAATCAACCCGATGTAGATACACCAGGAACAACGTACTCAACCCGTAGAAGACAACTGGAGATGTCCCAAGAATACAACAACAACCTCAGGTGATATCAAACCACAACTTTTGTAAATTTCCCCTTAATAAGAAGTAACAAAGAACTTTAAAGAACTTTCGCAATGTAATGAACAAATTATCAGATTTGTATATTTTGTAATTTTGTAAGAAGTAATAGTAACCGTAATGTATATATTGATAAATTAATAATTTTGAGAAAATTGAGACCCGGATCCGTGGTATTAAAAGCAACAGTAATATGAATAAATTTTGATATAACAAGAATAATATAATTAAGATCTTTGAAGCAGTAAAAGCACTATTTACTAAAATAACTTTCTTTAAAATCAGGAATAAAGTTTGATTAATATTTCAATAGCAATAAAGAGATGTTTTAGCTAATACCTAGTGAGTGAATAAGTTTATGCAAACCTTGTCAGTTTCCTATATCATACTTGTTTTGTAATTTGTTAGTAAGAGTTTTACTAACAACGGCAGCTGGTTTAGTTTACTGGTAAAGAATTAAACTAGTTCCCGATTTTTGTGTTGTCTTGCCAAGGGGCGGCACAAAATTGCGCCACTCTGCTGAATTTAAAATTGTGTAATTTACTTGAAAAAAAAAATATTGTTTACAGAGTGTCGTGTACAGAAAATTGCAACATAATTATGTAATTGTTGTTGTGTAAGTTTATAAGTCGTTAACGATAAATAAAAAAAAAAGGACAAACAAATTTATTCACTCAGAAATAAACAAAAAAAAATAAATGAGTAAAATTTTAATTATATAATAATAATATTAGTATCGCGAGTTTGCCGTGTTAAGCAAGTAATAGCTGGTAGGGAAACAATTCCAAACAAGTCAATTCCAAGCCAGTTGGTTCATGTTAAATATGTGTTGAGGAATGTAAACTCTCCCCTTTGTAAGAACCCATCTCATTCATAACCCCTCCTCCCTAAAGCAAACAAAGCCACGTTAGACAAGCTCTTTCCTGTTTTTGTATTGTTCTGAATTACCACCCTATGCAACTAGACGACACCCCAAAACAGCTGATTCTTTGTGCTGTTTGTTAAATCAATGAACTTTCCGTATATGAAATTTCTCTCTACTAAAATAGTATTATCGTTTTGTTTTGATTAATTATATATGTCAATACTGAGAATTTAATTGTTGTGAAATCAGTTATGTTGATTAATTAAGATAAGATTACATCCCAAAGCTTAATATGAAATAAGATATAGATATGTGTGTTTAAATAAATTCAAGTTTATAAGTGTTTGAAATAAAATAAATAATAAGTACTTTAAATAAAAAGGTTTAATAATAGCTTGAATAAAAATAACGTGTAATAAAAGTGTAAAGTGTAGAAGTAAAATGAGTAAAAAAAAAAATAATAATAAAAGTATATTTGAGTCGTGTAAACGCCCGGTCGTGGCCTTCTTCAAAATAATTCCCCCAGCTTGACAGTAATAGAGACAAACCCGTTCGTACAGGAAATATTGTAGTAAGCCTTCCCCTATTGTTATAAATGGTAGCATCGCTAAACAATGAAAACCTCCCTAGTGAATAATACAATGCGTCTAGTGTAAAGTGTTTGACCCCTCTTAGATTGTAACTGCTCATTGTTTAAATGTAAATAAAGATTCCCGCTTTGTGAAATTCCGCGTATCTCAGTAGAATAAGAAATTAGTGTTAAGATAGGATCTAAGGTTGAGTATGGGATCAACTTTAGATTACTGTAGTAGAATTAAGAGATATAGGGATCAAGACGTAACATAGTCACAATGGCACCTCACTGGAAAAGGGTAATGAAAGAGCAGAAAACTAACTACTTGAGTTAGAGTATGCAAGGTATACAGTCGGGCCACTATATTGTGAAGTTACGGGAAACAAGAGTAACAAATAGATTAATAAATAAGTAATGTCTATTTATATGTAAATAATATTAAGGTAGATGTTAAGAAACGAGAGAAAGGGAATTTCACGAAAGATAAAAATATAATTGTGTTTATTAGATTTTCTATTATTCAGACCCCCCCGTTTTTCATAGTTAAGTGCAGGAGGATGTGACGATTTTAAATATATAAAAATCGCACAGATTAAAATTTTTTTATTTTAATAAGTAAGAGTATCATACACCCTTACCTATACCCAGATTCCTGTATCAACTTGAAAACCTTCCAGTACCAACACGCCAAGAAAAGTATTAAGTAGTGAATAATAATAATAATTACTTAAATAATTAAAAATGCGACTAGAGAAATAAAGAAATCCCTAAGTCATAATAAAATAAACATAAAGTATTTATCTTCTAATTAATGAATAAATAATAATAGGAAAAGTACGAACTATTTTCTTAGTGCGTAAATACGCCCTAGCTTACTGAGCCCTCTCCCCTAAACCGTACGCGCATTCGGCCGTAGAACGTCGCAATGAGTAGACGTGAGTTTTGGTGTTGTACACATATATGTATGTGTATGTTCTCTAGAAGCATATCCAGCGTGAAATCTTGTTATTGTGAATAATGTAGTGTCTAGAGTTTGTGAGAAAATATATAAATAAAATAGAAAAAGGTAGCCAACACATCTCTTAAAAACAAAATCAAATGTAAGTGTAACATAGTTAACTACTAGACTGTAGTACTGCAAAGTGAGAACTATAACTGTAATTAAAATAAAGAAAATGTGAACTACAAGAATCTGCACTAAGAAAAGTGAAATTACAACATGTGGAACTTCAAGTAAACAACCTATCTTCGAGAGCTTCAAGTAAACTAAAAATCAACCCGATGTAGATACACCAGGAACAACGTACTCAACCCGTAGAAGACAACTGGAGATGTCCCAAGAATACAACAACAACCTCAGGTGATATCAAACCACAACTTTTGTAAATTTCCCCTTAATAAGAAGTAACAAAGAACTTTAAAGAACTTTCGCAATGTAATGAACAAATTATCAGATTTGTATATTTTGTAATTTTGTAAGAAGTAATAGTAACCGTAATGTATATATTGATAAATTAATAATTTTGAGAAAATTGAGACCCGGATCCGTGGTATTAAAAGCAACAGTAATATGAATAAATTTTGATATAACAAGAATAATATAATTAAGATCTTTGAAGCAGTAAAAGCACTATTTACTAAAATAACTTTCTTTAAAATCAGGAATAATGTTTGATTAATATTTCAATAGCAATAAAGAGATGTTTTAGCTAATACCTAGTGAGTGAATAAGTTTATGCAAACCTTGTCAGTTTCCTATATCATACTTGTTTTGTAATTTGTTAGTAAGAGTTTTACTAACAACGGCAGCTGGTTTAGTTTACTGGTAAAGAATTAAACTAGTTCCCGATTTTTGTGTTGTCTTGCCAAGGGGCGGCACAGATTCCAGGAAAGAATAAATTGAAGGTGTTGACATGGAGAGAATGTAAAGATTGTTTAAAGATTAAGAAATCAGAGACAGAACAAAGACACCTATATTATAAGGGACTGTTATAAATTTAATAAAAGTGATGTTGTTTATCACAATAAAAATAATATGTATTGTAAACAAAAAAAATTAGCAAATAATGATAAGTTGGAAGGAAGTGATGATATTTCTCACTCAAAATAATAACTCTAATAACTTATAAAGAATTGTTCATGTTAATGTTATGAATAGGATATGGCTGAATGAAATTTGCAGTCCATAAGCCTAATGTTATGTTTTAAAGATTAAAATAGAGAAGGCAATAATGACATGTAATCAACACACTAACAGACTCAAAATACAACACAACCAATTATAATAACAAAATAAAGCCCATCAGGCTGAAACAAAATGTGATTTAAATGGAATAAGTAAAATACTATAATGGCTACTCAGGCCTAGGAAAGGCATAACTGTCAGAACCAAACAACCAAAAATTATAACAAATTGAATAAGAATTTAGAAAATCTGAGGTGAAGGAATCACCAAGAATAAATTGTAAATCATTTGTAACACAAAATATTGTAATAAGCATTTTTATACAAAAAGAAATGTAATTAATAGGCATTAACATAATTGTAAAAACATAAAATCTAAAATTACCCAAACTTGTGGGGTATCAAAATAATCTATGAAAGGAAATAAATACTATAGTGACAATATTTAATAACCACGAAGGAAGATGGAGGAATAACAGCAATCAGAAGATATACGAAGAATTCGAATTTTGATAACAATACATCATCTCAAAATCAACCAATCGGAATCATAGAGTTACCATGGAAACGGCAGTTGAAAACAAAATTACCGTTGGAATAAAGGGAGAAGCGAAGCGTCATTAAGCGAAGACAGATGCCAATATTTGGAAGAACGTTTTTTCAGTGAAAATAATGCAAAAAAGTATTAAAAGTTACTAACCATGATAGCTTGAGAAGCAGACGACCGTTTGTAGCAGCCAATTCAAGACCCAAGGCCAATTAAACGGAAAATATACTTGAAAAGAACATCTAGACCCATGACAAAAAAGACGCTCAATCTATTGAAGCCCCAAAATCCATGAAAACTGAACTTATGCAGCCACATCCTACCCGATTAAACAAACGAAGGCACCGAAACGGTGAGGTGTTAAGTACAATCAAATTATTTATTTTCCAAAAACCCTAATCACTTTAAATATTTTTAAAAGGTAAATTTACCTCACTACAGAACCAATATTTCTCTTTCATAGAATATTTAAGCAAAATAACACCTAATAGAAACTTGTTAATGTTGAATATAACCTATGAATTAAACACGAACTTACAAAACACTTTTACGACACAACAGAACAGATTGTAACAGCACACATTATTATTTATGTACACGTAGAATAAGGTAATATATTTTTATTGTAACCATTGGAGTTCTTTAGCTCATAGTCACAAGAATCCACGATTTTGGAAACAAAAATTATTGTAATACTTCAACATACACAGCAATGCAAACGCTGAGTGTTTCCTTGATCATATTCGCTAAACCTGGAGGCAAGAGTCGAATATAAACAGTCGGTGCAAATTTATTATTGTATTATTGTCAATGTGAATGTTTTCAATTATCACCTATTAAAAAATAACTATTACAGGGAGTGACCGTCGTTATCATTTCATAGGGAGTGCTATTTATATTACTTGTATTTAGTTAAGAAATAAATTTGACGAGAGCGAACAAGTTGTCATTCACGCAGCAGCACCGACAATTGAGGCGGCAGTGCGAGCGGGAATTATTTGAATGCCCAATACCGCAACGCTGATAGCTCGTCTGACAATAATTTTAGTTGTTTTATAAAACGACTTGGCGCCACCCGGGACTAACACACCCCCATAAATAACAGGTAAGGCTACTGCCGTGTGATACAGGTGAATACTTCAACGCTACGGACATCGCTAGCCACAACATTACTGTAATGACCCAGTGCGAGGAGAACGCACTAATTATAATAACACATACAAAACAGGTGTATACATTTTGCAGGTACGATCAGCTTCACTTGTTACAATATGAATTAGAATGTTTAGCTATTGTATTTGCTTTTGAGAAGTTTAAACCCTTTTTAGAACATAAAGAGTTCCTTTTGGAAACTGATAATCAAGCATTATCTTGGTTACTAAATCACCCTAAACAGTTAGGACGAATTGGAAGATGGGTATTGAGGTTAAACTGTTACAAATTCAAAGTACAACATATTAAAGGTACACAAAATGTAGTCGCTGATACTCTGTCCCGTATGTTCCAGTCGCCCACTAATACTGTCGAAAGCGAGGAGAGCCTGGAAACACCCGTTGTTAACACCGTAATTACCGAATTCCCTCTTGCGTTTACCAACATCACTCAGTATCAACAACAAGACCCTCTTTTGAAGCCAATTATAGAACAACTCGAGCAAGGAATTAAATCAGATAAATACGTATTGAGTAAAAAAATACTATGCCACAGAATAGCAAATGGAAAGGAATTAAGGGTAATCGCCCCTGATGTAATTAAACCCATGCTGATGGAATACTTCCATTCATCCACCATTGGAGCCCATATGGGAATAAATAAAACAATACATCGCATTCGTAAGGAATATCATTGGAACAATATGAACAGCGAACTAGCTAGCTTCGTAAAAAAGTGTAAGTTATGCGCGCTCAGCAAACCGGCAAGAAACAGTCAAATAAGCCAATTAATTTCAGAAATCCCTACTACCCCATTCTCTAAACTTTATTTAGACGTTTCAGGTCCCTACCCTCGATCTAAATCCGGTAATACGATGCTACTCATATGTGTAGATTTGTTCACCAAATTTGTCTGGATGTATCCCATGCGGCCAGCGTTAGCGTCGACTACTGTAAAGATATTACAGGAGAGATTATTTAAAGATTATGGCACACCTGTACAACTAGTGTCAGATAACGGACCCTAATTTAAGGCGAAGGAATTTAAGAACATGTGTTTCAAGTTAGGAATAGACCATATTACCACTATGGAGTATCGTCCACAAGGCAATATTGCTGAAAGGTACCTGCGGAACCTCAAATCTGCTTTAATAGCCTACCATGCGAACGACCATACGTCTTGGGACCAGAACCTATCCTGGATACAGTACGCCTTTAATTCAGCTTATCACGAAGGACATAAGTCTACCCCGTTTGAGTTACTATATAAATATAAACCAAACCACCCCTTGTCCACAAAATGGAAAATACATGACTTGCTACCTCAGCGAATTAAGGCTAAGCATATTAAACGAATCTGGAATGAAGCTCGCACAAATTTAAGAGCGAACTTAGAGAAATCGTGAAAATATCATGAGAGAAGTAATGACAACAATTTAGTTAGGTACCAAATCGGTGACTTAGTAATGTACAAGACACACCCGACTAGTAGTGCAATTGATAAGACCACCTCTAAACTATCATAACGATGGTGTGGTCCTTACCAAATCCAGAAGTACTTAACCCCAGTTACAGTAGCCCTGTACGAACCTGCGACTCAAGAATACGTACGAAGAACACATATTTCGCAGATAAAATTGTATAAAAAGAAAAAAGGAAATGGCAGAGCGAAAACTAGAAAAAGGTAATACTAGGTAGACAAGTTATCTTGTACCTGAGTAACCATGCTAAGTGCTAATCATAGAATTAGGAATGAGGCCTGATCAACCTTAGATCCTGTTCAACAAAAGATGAGCGAAATAAGTAGTCAGCTAACCACTACCTGACCACTAAGTAAGAAATTATCTAGATAGTAACTCTCAGAAGAGAATAACCAAAACCCAAAGAAAAAAACCGGTAGTAGATTTCAGTAATAGAAATAAGTAGAAGTTTATGTGTTTTAATATGTAGTAATTACGTATGAATTTTACGTAATTTAAGAATTAGTTTGTAAGGATATACATATTGTTTGATACTCAAAAGAAATAAGTTGTGTATAACTCATGCAAAAAAAAAGAAATGAAAGTAAAAGGGAGAAGAAGGAGAGAAACTCCACACAGTAACAACAAGTGTGCCCCAGTACCTTACTTTCGAATCCACCTTATTAAAAGTTCTCCCCCCATGTCTATTTTAAGCGGCGGAGTATGTGACGATTTAAATTGTAAAATACAAAAAAAAATTTTAATAATAAAAATATAAAATAGGAAGTTAGTTAAAACCATTAAATCGCACTATTAAACCAAATACCCCTGAACTAACTCATAATACTAATGAGAATTAAATAAGAAAATTTAACTAAAATAATTAATTTGAACTGTGAAAGCAAAAGTTAAAAATAAAACTGTTAACCCTTTATTAAATTGATCATGCTATGACCTGTGTATTCCGGATCCAACTTGCATACCGACCCGGCATTAAATAAGAAATACCTGAAAACTTTAATGTAAATAATTAATAATTTAAAGTCACTAGTAGTAGTCGTAATAAATTCTGTACACAAGCAAAGGTCTCGATTGTTTATTTTGTCAAACTGTAAAACTGTATTACTAATTAAAAGTTGGAACTATATTATGGCGGAGTATTCACTCCGTGTCGTTGCAACTTTCCTGTTGTAACAATGTAGGACTAATGATGCGGCTTTCAAACTGTAAACAGCTCCAAGCGGGGCTCTTTACAAATGTTTATTTTTTCTGTATTTTATTAGAGTGTTAGCTTCCACTGAAAGTGTGGAGAGCTAGATATAAGTAACTAAGATGTAGTGAGTATTTTTGTGAAACTAAGATGTGAAAAAGAGAAAACGAGTATAAAAGGTGACATCTCCTGTTAATTAAAATAACCAATGAAATATGGTTCAACTTAAAGGTAATTCTAACATAATGTAAAGAAAATATGTAAACTGCAATACGACGGTGCCACTAAATATGTGATGTGAAAAACTGTGAATAGTGATGACTTTGACCTATACTGCATTTACACTATCGCAGAGGTTCAGGACGACTTCACGCGAGATGACACCATAACATCCTTTTCATCATTAATTGACTCCGAGGACATCCACTGCAAAGACTACCCCGATGACCACCCCGACTAAGAGAGTACAGAAGAATCACACTCCGAGGACATGGACAGATAACGTTTATCTAAGAGGTGACGCGGAAGCTCGTCTTCCGTGAATTATATATATTTAAAGTATAAGTAATTATCAATGAAAAAGACTTTTAAAAGACAATCTATAAGCGCTAACTTTTAAAATGGTGTAACCAGAAATTTCTGAAATCATACGTTGTAACATAACTCTTGAGATGTAAGATTGGATCATTGTTCAAACTAAATAAAACCTTTCTTCAAATGGTACTTAAGTAATAAAGTAATCGTCTATACAAGTAAAGTAAAATTTGAAACTCCTTAACTAGGTTAAAGAGAGACTCGGATCCGAGGTAAACACTTTGTCAGTATGACCATTTTTAAGACAGAAAACCCCCTTGCAATTTCTGAGTAAGTAAAATTTTTATTTGTAATGTGTTACCTATCATATGTAAATAAAAGGATGTCATCTTTGTTACATACTAAAGTGAGTGCATAAATCAGCTAAATTCCCTCCCCTAGTTTCCTTTAATTAGAGTAAGTATAATTATTGTTAGTGAAGTGTTTGATTTTTCAGTTGTTACAACATAGGCAGCCTGTATAATTGGCTAGAGTCAATTATCACGGGTTCCCTGGATTATAACGTAGCCGATACGTTATAAAGCAGTAATGCTCAGCATGACTTGGTATCCTTTTTACATTCTGGCCTGACTGTACAGGAGATGACTGACAAAGCAAATAATGCAAATGACGTAACACCTACAGGGCAAGGTCCACTTACCAGACCACCCACTACTACCTCTACACAATATAAATGAGTTTTTTTTGCCAGCCTCATCATCACACAGACCTGAGGATACCCACTGTAATATGGGTGAAATGTCATCTTACAAGACATTTTCGACACAGTCCATACTCGAAGAAGACTTCAAATTCAAAAGGAAAACTGTCATTAACTGTACCATAAACTACAGCGCGTACGATAGCATTGATAGACAAGAACTTTACACTGCTCTTGAAGTACTAAGCATACCAAAGAAATTAATAAGATTGTGTAGGATGACAATGCTGACAGTGAAGGGCATGGTGAGGATCCATAATGACTTATCAGGAGAGTTTGACTATGGAAAGGGAGTCCTCCAAGGCAATTTTCTTGCTTACCTCCTCTTCATTCTTGCCTTAGAAAAAGGTATGAGAGATGCTGGACCGGGACTGTATTCAACAGGTTGGGTGCAGGTCCTAGGATACGCCGATGACCTAGATGTAATCAAGAGGTCCCTTCGAGCAGTCACTGAAGCCTTTCTTGCTCTTGAAGGTCACGAAAGGAGGCTGGGTCTCATAATAAACGTAAGAAAGACAAAATACATGGTCACAGGACAGGAAGCTAGAGAAGGAGAGCACGTCCAAATTGGCATCTATTCCTTTGAAAAAGTCAACAGCTTTGTTTATTTAGGATGCCAAGTTAACTCTGATGGGGAAACAACAGAAGAAATAAAGCGAAGAATCACCTCAGCTAATATGTGGTTCTTTGGTCTCAGACCTCCCTGTTCCAGAGCAGAATAATTGCCAGAAGCATCAAGCTGGTACTGTATAAAACAATGATCCCCCTAGTTCTCACCTATGGTTCTGAGACCTGGACCATTTCTAGAAAGTCTGAGTCACGCCTGCTGGTTCATGAATGCAAAATCCTCTGCAGCATTTTTGGTCCAATATGTGTGGGAGGTGAATGGAGGAAAAGGACCAACCACGAACTGAACACTTATCTGAATGAACCAGATATTGTGAAAATTATAAAACTTGGTAGACTCAGGTGGGCTGGACATGTGATCAGAATGGGGAAGAATGAAATACCCCCAAAGGCACTCACAGAACAGATCTATGGCACCAGGAGAGTTGGTAGACCCAAACTATATTGGGAAGATGGTGTGAACTATAATGCACGCCATATCCTTGGGACCCGGAACTGGAGAGCAGCTGCACTTGACTGGGACAAGTGGTGGAGGCTGTTAAAGGAGGCCTTGACTCAGTAATGGGTTATCGTGCCACTGAAGAAGAAGAAGAAGAAGAAGAAGAAGAAGAAGAAGAAGAAGAAGAAGGAGAAGAAGAAGAAGAAGAAGAAGAAGAAGAAGATAAACTGTAGCGCTGCAAACTTCAAAACTTTACATAACATGTATTTGTTTATTTCTTCATTATCACAAAAAATTATTCATTTCATCTGTACCTGTAAATTATTTTATCTAAACAAGTTTCACAGACTTATATCTGTATCACAGCAGACGGAATATATCAATATATCACGAATTTGCATTGTAATTTAACATGTCAATTACCCTTGAGCATAATAAAATTGAGTTGATAGACAAAAATTTACAGGCATTGCACAAATGGAATGCACAGAGAAGGGCATTGAAAATGCTTCAATAAATCTAAAAAAAAATATATATTATAACTACACTACTACTATGCGTTATTGTAATGTAATGTTGTGTGTGAGTACCCACCTGCTGTCTGATCTTGCAGATTCTTCCGACTAGGGCGTGTGGATTTTGGATTTGAAGTTCGCAAGCTAGTAATCTCAAATTATTACAACAACACACAAAATGGGTTACTTTAAAGGGGGAGAGTTTTGTGAGACTGGTAGGCTTTATCGTACAACAATAAAACACTGTTATATGGGGTAATAAAACGTTGTTTATTACACCAACAACACACAAGAATAGAATGGTTATAATCTTATGAATTTTCTTATAGTCTATACAATGAATCGATGTTTTTCGATTGATTAATAGTGGAAAGAAACTGAACTCGTTCTTTGCGAGTTAATTGCAATTTAAATTTGACTTTATGAATTGATTTGAATTTAATTAAATTTATTTAATTAATTTGAATCTAAGTGTTCATGAAACAAAATATAAAACTCTGAAATTAATTAGAATAATTAATTAAAATAAATTAGACGTGACAGTCTAGTTCACGTTATTTCATTTCTAGTGATTCTACTTCTGATATACTGCAGTATGATCTAAGATTAGATTGTCAGTTAAGATTTGTATAGCGCTTTTATACTACTTCTATTTCTTAACTATAACTTACTAAAGCCTTAAACTGCTATACAGATTATCACAACGAATTTACTTTTTAATTACTAGAGTCTTTGCTTTTTGTTTGGCACCTGAATTATTTGAATTACAATGTTTTAATTGAAAAATAGAAAATTTGATCTGAAAAATAAATAAGTGGATTTTGCTTTCCTGTTACTGAAGAGGATGTCGTCCCGATTTGTCCCTCGTCGATTCGAGTCCTTGGTTAGAGAAAGTAATCTGCTTAGAACTGCTGGATTCGGTCGTGGAGTTCAAAATTCGGCAACACTCTGCTTCCTTGCTGTTTGTGAATATTTTAACGTCTGCTGTTGTCTGCTGGAAGTGCTTCCTGTCCCTCGTCGATTCGCACGTTGCACGTCAGCGTGTGTGTGTGTGTGCTTCGTTCGAGTGGTCGCTCTGCTCGTCAGCTGTTAACCAATGATTTAGACGGCCTCTCTGCTGTATTCTTGAAGTCTGGTCTTGAAGTCGGGTGGATCTCTTGCGTGCTTATGACTAACTGGTAGTACACAATAAGCTTAGTTGATGTCCTGAAGAGTATCTCGCCTTTACACAACAATTACGAGCTATACAGATGATCTGTACTTAGTGTGTTCGTAATTGCGTGTGTGTTGACCACGTAGAGTCTTCTTGTTGATCTTCACCACTTTGGTTAATAGACGATCGAAGGACTACGTCTTAACTTCGTGAGTACTGACAGAAGAGTGATTTTTCCACCAGAAAACACCGCACTAGCCGGGGCTGCATGAAATGATTTCATTGGTCGAAACACTCTCCCTACCACATAAAATTTAGAATTCCCTTAGTCCGTGAGAATGAAGTCTGGTTCCCACAGACGGAGAATAGAATTATTATGTAACATAATTATCCGGCGGACCCAATTTGTCGCTAAGGATATCCTGTACTTATTTAATTTTGCAATAACTTGGTTGCAAACCAAGTTGTGTGAAATCTAAAATATACAATCTGTCAGAAATTATTATCTTTATAATATAGTAAAATCTCTTTACTGTAACTCTATTTTAACAGAAGTTATTCAATTATTTTAATTAACTCTTTCATTTGTTAATTATATTGCATCAAATTTGCACACGTCATTATTAATATCTCGGCAAACATTTTGGCTATATTGGATTTCGCCTTTATTTATTAGTTTCCGAGATATTAATAATTAACAGTTTGGGTGTGGTCGCTTCCTTGTACAGCGAACTGATTACATAATGACCACGTGTGCGTTGCTTTAGACAGCATTATTTTCAATGCGCTACATTCAAATGGAGTTTTGACTGTTCTATTTTATTTAAATATCCTTTCAGTATGCGGTAAACATATAACCCCAAATAGTTAATATTTGGTACTGTTATATATTCCCGCTTTAAAAAAAAAAAATGAATGTAATAATTACAGTTATTTTTTTTTTCTTAATCATTACACACATATTCTGTAATCATTATTCTTATTAACTATACATTGTATTACTTATTCTGAAGACACGTACACAAGTGTTAATGTTATTGCATTATATACAATTTAACTCTAAATACATGTATTAAAATATCATATTTGCAACTTATTGCGTATAATGTTTTTAAAACGAGTAGTACCCTTTGTTTATAAACAATGGCACGCGTACAAAGAATTTGCTGACAGCATTTAGAACCGTTATCGCCAGGCGCGCGTCTAATTGCTTGATCTAGTTTCAAATGTCGGTCAGCAGTTGTTATTACGTGACGTAGCTATTTCCTGCCGTGTGTTCGTTCAGTTGTACCCGCTTATTATTTATCGCGCTAGGAAAACATTATTATTAATACACAAGTTATCTATAATTATTATTAATATTATTATAAAACACAATTTATTTATTTTAAATTTAATTATTATAATACAATTATTATTATCTCTAAAGTGCATCCAGTATATCATATGCATTTTTATGGGTGGTTCGACAATATTCCGCTACGTACTCGTCGAATTCGTACGCGTCCCCGGATATGATTTCTACGTCTTCCCACGCTGACGGTGTGGGAACGTCGTCGTCACTTTCCTGTTCCTCCGGACGTGCGTTTGTCGGTGCCCATTGTTGCATTGTGTTAACGGCCAACCACGTTTCCTTACCTTCCGGTTGAAATACTTTGTCAACTGGCGTACAAATTTCTGTATAAAAATCACTTTTCTTAAATCTAGCATTTTTTTTATTTTTACCTACTTTATTGCGATAGGTTTTGGCATGATTTATGGCGCTTCCCCCCTGGAGGCGCCCGTTTCCAAGTTTTTTGGAAACTTACGATTCTTTCTCCTCTCGTTGGGGTCTTTATTACTTGGAGTATCGCTGTCTTGCTCTATTGTATCGGTCCTAGCTATCTCAACCGTTTGCATAGCTCTAATCGGGGCCCCGTCGTTACCCTTATATTGCCCTTTTGATCTAGCAATATTTTGTTTGCCTTTGTATTCAAAGGTCTTATCTGGGGGTTTTGACGATGTTTGGGGTGGAGTAGAACTAGTACTCGGTCTCTGGTCAGATTGCTGATGGTATTGTTCTCGCGTATTCTGCCCTTCATTATTTCGGCGAAAATCGGGATTATAACGCCACCCACCAAAATCAAAAACCGTCTCACTTTGGGACACTAGAATGAGGAGTTCGTCTACCGTGCGAATACCCTGGGTAAATACAGCTACTCTAATATTATGGTTAAAATGGTAGGCAAGCTTGGTGACTATGTCAATCTCCGCAAATGCTGGGGTTAAATGCTTCGCGCGTTCGACCTGCTGTATTATATAATTTTCGGCGGTAATACCCATTTTCTTATCAAACCGGCCATATTCCAGTTCATTGCGCAGAAGTCGTTGGGTATGCGAGTTCCAGTACCGGCTTTCAAATTTTTGTTTGAACTCCGCGTATGTGGACACTCTATCGCGTACAATGTTATACCACTTACGCGCCGAATCACGCATCGCGTTAACCACCCACTGTATTTTGTCTTGATCTTCTAGTCGGGAACCTACTCTAGCCATTTCACTCTCACACGCTAATAAAAATTCAATGGGGTTTTCGTTATTTTCCCCCGTAAAATACACGCGATTTTTCTCGTCGGCAGGACCTTGTACCAAAATATTTGGAGCAGACCTCCTTCGTACCTCCTGTCGTACTTTCAAAATCTCGTCGCTTAACGTTTGTAAAACACTCTCTTTATTAGAGTCAATGTTAGATCGCGTCTCTACAATTGAAGCGTCTAATTTATCTACTCGTCGTTGGGTTTCGGTCATGTCCACGTGAATTTTTACCTCTAGGGATTCAAACTTCCTAGAGACGTCTAGTGTTTGCTTTTCACAACGGCTTATGTGATCCTTAAACCGACCCTCCATACGTGTTACTTGTTCAATAAACGATTTTTGCATAGTGGTCTCAAAAACCTTAAACCGTTCATTGATTTTAGTATCGACCGTATTTACTCTTTCGGCGATTTCCGCGACTTTCACCGTTAACTCGGTTACGCTTTCGTCTATTTTCGCAGTTAATTCTTTACTACTTTCTTTATTACTTTGCTTAATCTCGGCGTTTATGTCAGCGTTACTTTGTTCTAATGCTTCGGTTAGACTAACTCTCTGCGCTTCGATTTTAGAAGTTAATTCCGCTATACTGAGCTCAGCTTTGGCTGCACTCTGTTCAAATTTCGCGTCTATTTTAGCGGTCAAATCCGCGTTAGCTTGTTCCGCTTTAGCCGCGTTTTGTTTAATTTCTTGTAATAACTGTTTAAGCATTTTATCAGTTTCCATTTTAAATACACAGCAATTTCAAATATAAACAATTTAAAATACACAGAACAGTTTCAAATACACACAATAACTTTACTGTTGTACACACACCAGTCACAAAACTCTTTGGGGATTATTTATGTTGGACGCCAGCTGTTTTACGAATTAAAACAGCAAAGTTTGTTTTAAAGTGAAAATTAAATTTAACTTGAATTTAATTAATTTAATTTAATTTGATATACGTTTGTCGGGCCCCACGTTGGCCGACATTTATAACTACACTACTACTATGCGTTATTGTAATGTAATGTTGTGTGTGAGTACCCACCTGCTGTCTGATCTTGCAGATTCTTCCGACTAGGGCGTGTGGATTTTGGATTTGAAGTTCGCAAGCTAGTAATCTCAAATTATTACAACAACACACAAAATGGGTTACTTTAAAGGGGGAGAGTTTTGTGAGACTGGTAGGCTTTATCGTACAACAATAAAACACTGTTATATGGGGTAATAAAACGTTGTTTATTACACCAACAACACACAAGAATAGAATGGTTATAATCTTATGAATTTTCTTATAGTCTATACAATGAATCGATGTTTTTCGATTGATTAATAGTGGAAAGAAACTGAACTCGTTCTTTGCGAGTTAATTGCAATTTAAATTTGACTTTATGAATTGATTTGAATTTAATTAAATTTATTTAATTAATTTGAATCTAAGTGTTCATGAAACAAAATATAAAACTCTGAAATTAATTAGAATAATTAATTAAAATAAATTAGACGTGACAGTCTAGTTCACGTTATTTCATTTCTAGTGATTCTACTTCTGATATACTGCAGTATGATCTAAGATTAGATTGTCAGTTAAGATTTGTATAGCGCTTTTATACTACTTCTATTTCTTAACTATAACTTACTAAAGCCTTAAACTGCTATACAGATTATCACAACGAATTTACTTTTTAATTACTAGAGTCTTTGCTTTTTGTTTGGCACCTGAATTATTTGAATTACAATGTTTTAATTGAAAAATAGAAAATTTGATCTGAAAAATAAATAAGTGGATTTTGCTTTCCTGTTACTGAAGAGGATGTCGTCCCGATTTGTCCCTCGTCGATTCGAGTCCTTGGTTAGAGAAAGTAATCTGCTTAGAACTGCTGGATTCGGTCGTGGAGTTCAAAATTCGGCAACACTCTGCTTCCTTGCTGTTTGTGAATATTTTAACGTCTGCTGTTGTCTGCTGGAAGTGCTTCCTGTCCCTCGTCGATTCGCACGTTGCACGTCAGCGTGTGTGTGTGTGTGTGCTTCGTTCGAGTGGTCGCTCTGCTCGTCAGCTGTTAACCAATGATTTAGACGGCCTCTCTGCTGTATTCTTGAAGTCTGGTCTTGAAGTCGGGTGGATCTCTTGCGTGCTTATGACTAACTGGTAGTACACAATAAGCTTAGTTGATGTCCTGAAGAGTATCTCGCCTTTACACAACAATTACGAGCTATACAGATGATCTGTACTTAGTGTGTTCGTAATTGCGTGTGTGTTGACCACGTAGAGTCTTCTTGTTGATCTTCACCACTTTGGTTAATAGACGATCGAAGGACTACGTCTTAACTTCGTGAGTACTGACAGAAGAGTGATTTTTCCACCAGAAAACACCGCACTAGCCGGGGCTGCATGAAATGATTTCATTGGTCGAAACACTCTCCCTACCACATAAAATTTAGAATTCCCTTAGTCCGTGAGAATGAAGTCTGGTTCCCACAGACGGAGAATAGAATTATTATGTAACATAATTATCCGGCGGACCCAATTTGTCGCTAAGGATATCCTGTACTTATTTAATTTTGCAATAACTTGGTTGCAAACCAAGTTGTGTGAAATCTAAAATATACAATCTGTCAGAAATTATTATCTTTATAATATAGTAAAATCTCTTTACTGTAACTCTATTTTAACAGAAGTTATTCAATTATTTTAATTAACTCTTTCATTTGTTAATTATATTGCATCAAATTTGCACACGTCATTGTTAATATCTCGGCAAACATTTTGGCTATATTGGATTTCGCCTTTATTTATTAGTTTCCGAGATATTAATAATTAACAGTTTGGGTGTGGTCGCTTCCTTGTACAGCGAACTGATTACATAATGACCACGTGTGCGTTGCTTTAGACAGCATTATTTTCAATGCGCTACATTCAAATGGAGTTTTGACTGTTCTATTTTATTTAAATATGCTTTCAGTATGCGGTAAACATATAACCCCAAATAGTTAATATTTGGTACTGTTATAATATATATTTATGTTCATTCACCAATCAATGAATTCATTCTTCATTCACCAATCAATGAATTCATTCTTCATTTACCAATGTACAGATTATAAGTTAAATGTAGTCGCATTCATAAGCAAAGTTTTATATGTGTACTACGTTATTGACAAAAAAGAAGTTGTTTCTATGGAAACTCACCGGTTCCCATTTTTGATCATGCACCAGCGATCGGCCACAAATGTGCGACACGTCCTTATAAACATTTTCAATGTTAAAATTTAATTAAAAGTATTATGATTGTTGTAATGTCTGTGTACAGTTTCTGACAACTGTATTGAAAATTATAGTTGTTTACATTACAACTTACTAAAATTATTATTAATATTCAAAATTTTAAATCAATTTTCTTGTTTTATTTTTATTCAGTTTTGTTCTTGAAATCTGACTGATTTTATTTGATTTAATATCTAGGGTAACAGTTCAGATAATAACAGCTGTTGAAACCCCTCAGTGACTCCTCTGTATGCTGTTCAACTCAAATAGTACCCTTCCCTGCTATAATACACCCTAATACAAACAGGAAGATGAAAAGACACCTATTGTTTGTGATTATTTTATGAATCACAAATGGATTAACATGAATTATGGACTGGATACTTTCTCTAATCATTAAACATAATAAGATATTTTAATGCAAAACTTACCTACAATACCAAATGCTGACACAACTCTTGCAGCTCCTCCACGTCCTCTGTTTCCTGTGTCTATCATATTTACTAAGTCTCGTATTTCATCTCTATTATACTCCACTTTATCATCTATTATAACTAATTCTCTAGGTTCCATTCGATCGATGTTCAATACTCTAAATTTACTCTGTATATTGTTAGAAGCAACTATGTACAATCGCTAACAAAAAACAAAACAATAAAAGTACCATCAAAATTAGTTAATTATTAGTCAATTGATTGTTGCAAATGGATAATATAAAGAAAATTTATTGTAGACTATACTATAACGATTATTACTGTTACCAACAATACAGTACTACTATTGTGGATAAAAATCTATTATCAATTAAACAACATTTTTCATCATTATGGTATTTTTAAACTGTCCTAATAACAGACAGTCTTACTGAAACACACTCACACAACTTCGTCAATATAATTTTTCTATGAACAACTTAAATACAGTAGGAAACAGTATGAACTTTAACAGCAAGTATGATGGGAAAGATGAGCCATTATTCCTATTAGGGAAGGTTTAACCGTTTTAGAACCAGCATCCAATTTATTGGACATCATAAACTGCAAGAGGCTGAGTGTAATATATCAGATGTAATTTTAATTTTCTGCTATCAATGTGTAAAATGTTTTGTTGGGGCATGAATTTGTTACATATAATTCAAATATTTATAGTGGAAAGTTAAAAGATCAGATAGGCCTAGTAAAATAAAATTGTTCTAATAATGACACTATATATGTGAAATTAATGTGGGAAATGATTCCTTGGGCTATCATTTTCTTATATCTGAATCAAACATTTATAGTGTACAGAAGAGGTCTCCAAAGTACGGCCTGCAGCAACCCGGCCGATGCTGCGTGCAGTTTTTAAATAGATCGTCAAAATACTTTAAATACTATAACATTTTACTACATAACTAACCAAGAAATAAGTTCAGTAAAATGTTATAATATTTTGTACAAGTTTAAATTTATGTGGTTAATGTGATTGTTTGTCTGGGTGCCTTGAATGAATCATGCTTTTCAAATATATCAGAAATATCTTTGAATGTTATTTTTTCTTTACTTTTATTTACATTATATTGAATAAATGAATTTTGTTTTCTTTGGATAAGTCTGCTTATTTTTATTTAAATATCCATTTTATTGACTTGATTATTTCGTAAACTTAAAAAAAATAAGTTTACTCTATGTGTGTGTGTGTGCTGTTGGCCCACCTGACTTCCAAGATTTTTCAATTCGGCCCTCAAGTGAAAAAGTTTGGAGACCCCTGGTGTACAGTCTAATGAATAGAGAGAAAAAGTTGTTCTACAAGTAACATGATATTAAATTAACTGTTCTATATTTATAATGACCAGTAATGTAAAATATAGAAATTATACCTATGCAATGATGTATTTTGTGCTATACACAAGGTAGAAATAATTTATTTTGACATACAATGACTAATATAACCACATGACAATATTTGTTGTGTAGTTTGGTATGTATGTAAATAAGAATCACCTTACAATGACATCAGCTATATAATGCTTAGCTTCTGTACATTATAAACAGTATATCACCCCTGGTGACACCACATAAACATGTTGACAGTGTTTTTCACAAGTTCTGTCATATTATCACAATGTCATTTTAAAGGAAAACACTGTCAAACAATAATTGTTTGGTCTTCTGTGTTCACACTGCACTGTAATACAGTATGACTCACACGATGAGTATTAACAGCAGGCTCATATCAAAAGGCTGTGTGGTCTAACAAACAGAAGGAAACATAAATACATCGAGGTAAAAGTAGGAAACAGTAAGTGATGCCACCACCTATTTCCACAATTGAAAAATCAGTGTTAAAATTTTTAAAGTTTTAAAAAGTATAATTAATTCAAGTTGAAAATAACATGCAATGCCAACTACAAATATCGGTATGGAGAACCATACATGACTTCCATGTTCTACGATTTATATTTAAAATCATTTTCGAAATGAAATATTTCCATAGGAACTACTTCTTTCTACTTCTTGCTTCAGCCTTAACTACAGTACTGTGGTCACTAATGTATACCACCTCACGTTAGCGCACTCGATTTTCACTGATGATGGTGGTCGATGGCACTGCCGAAACATCTGATTTGCAGAAAACATTAGACCACGACCAAACAGCCCGGGAAGGAACTTTAACAACAAACTACTTCTTTGTTGCCGATAACGTAGTACACATAAAAAATTATCCCCTTCAACTATCATTTTCATTCATAGAAAACCCCCTCCCCCTTCAACTACCCTTCTCATTTATAGATACTTCATCTACCTTTCTACAGTGGATTATTACGATCTTCTTTTCAGGATACTTTATTCATCAAAATTAAGTACTTTACTCTTGTTAAAACATAAAACGTTGTAGGTAAACTACCCCTTCCCCTTAACCGATTTTCACCAATATCAATAGGCCTCGAGTCCTCTACAATTCAGGAATGTATGCAAAAAATTATTTGATTCTGTTTGAATTTGGGGCAGTTATCGTTTGCCATAGAAAACATTCTACACACAGACACACTGACAGACAAACACACACACACACACACTTTTTGAAAAATGACTTCTTCATGTTTTGAGGGTAGTACAATCAGAATCAGCCCTTATCTTGAACATGATTTTTTTTTTTGCCATCACCATACTTCCATTTTCTTATGGAACATGGAAGTAAAAACCTGAAAGTGGATATACACTTCAAAAAAAATGTCAACATCCCACAAACAGGCCTATTCTAAAGATACAAGCTATGAAATCTGCAACAAAACTTGATTTGAATGTTCAACTATCTCATGATGAGCATAAGCTGGGGCCTAATTTGCTTGGGGGGGGGGGGGACAAAACTTTAAAAATCTAAAGTGAGTAGTAAGAGCACCTGTATAATAAAATGTATTTTGAATAACATTAAAAACATCAGTAACAATTCTCAGTCAAAAGAACAGGGTAATTAGTACTTTTTTTAAACAGAATGTTAATTTTAAAGTATTTAATTCAAACTGGCAAAACATTCCACTTACAAATTTCTTAGAAAGAAATAACAATATACCTACAAGAAACCACTATGTCATAAACTAGTCAGATGCTGATAAATAGCTGGTACTTAACATGTAGATTTGGAAACTTTCTCCTCTTTAACGGTTTATTAGTTTCTATTTAAAATACCAGGAAATAGAATTTTATAAAGTGTAGAATATTGGGGGAGGGGAACTGACCTCCCTTGAGTCCCTCCTAAGTTACGCCTATGGGCTCAATTATAGACTCAATAATTTTATAAACTTAATTTTGTGGTCTTTATACAAGTAAATAGGAATTCATTTGGCATTTTATTAGATTGGCTGAAACAGTCTGTCCAGAATAAAGAGAAGGATATATAATGAAAGAATTGTTATTCTAATTATATATACCACTGATTATCACGGAAAATATTGCCAATGAAATCCGTTGTTCCTTTTAGGAATTACCATTCATCAAACAGTTTCTGATGGGAACTATACTATCTCAGAAAAGCTACAATGTAATTCATAGTGATGGTCATATCTTCTTCTTTTTATTTATTTTTTATTTTTTGTATCGGTCACCTAATGACCACATGCCAATTTCAATTCTTTATTCTTTTCTTTTTCTCCAATGTTCTTTCATCTTTTCACTGTGCATCTTCTTCCTGTCTTCATTCCACTTTTAACCTGCGTTTTTCTCTCTCCTACCCTGGAGTTCTTCCATTTTTAACACTTCTGCCTGAAAAACGTCTCTTTCAATTGATTCTTATGCATTTATATTGTTTTTTTCTAAATCCTTTTTGACTTCTTTAATCCAACCTGATGCTGACTTCTTCCCCCACAGATATTTGAAGATCTGCTTTGTTAACCTATTGTCGTCCAATCTATATTGTTACGACAGTCTACTTGATCGTCGTAGGTACAGTGGAAAAAAATAAGTACAAGACACAAATTAAGTCACTAATCACCAGCTTTAATTTTCACAGTTAACAGTTCGGAATTAACAACACAGTTTCTTATAACAAATCAAATAAAAATTGTTCACACGCAAATAAATGTCAACTAATATTAAAACACAATTGTATTACAATATACCGTCCGATTATAAAACACACAAGACTTAACAAATAACCACTTGAACGCGCACAGTAATATCGCCCAATAATAACTCGAACTGCACTGTAAATATATCGCAGCTATACTGAAAACTAAGGCCGCTGTCGCCATGTATTTATAGCTCCGCTCACAGACCAGAACGTTCCAAATTGCTTCTTAGCGCCAGTGTGTACTACATAATTAATTGCGGCCTTGACACAGTCTGCGTGGCTGGCGGCTTCTAGAAAACTCTCGCGACTGCGTCAATAAGCACATACACCACCGCATTATATTCTGGATCTCTCTGGAATGTTCAATAAACACGTAGATTGTTTTGTGATGTCATAACACTGTCCCCTCCTTAAGCCTGTTCATCCCGAACTGGCAAACCGTCTCTGAAGTAGTACTTAACCAGGCGATCTAGGTGAACAAACTTGAACTTTCGCTGTCCTTCCTGTTGAATCCGATAAACAACATCGTTGATTCTTTTGTCACAGTGTAGGGTCCTTCCCAGTTAGACTGAAGCTTAGGTGAGCGACAACAACGGCGCTTTGGGTTGAACAACCAGACCTGATCTCCTTCTTGGAAACCCACACTATTGCTGCAAATGTCATACCGAGTTTTCATTTTATCACTGGCAATCTTCAGCCGTCCTCTTACCAAGCGATTCATTTCTCACAGTTGGTTATCTAATTGCGAGGAATAGTTCTGTGGCTCTTGGGACTGAGTCTCAGGTGATCCAAACATTAAGTCCCCAGGAAGATGAATCTCCCGCCCAAACACCAATTTTGCTGGAGTCATGCTGGTTGTGTCGTGTACTGATGATCTTTGCGCCATGAGGAATAGTGGTATACGTTGGTCCCAGTCTGTTTGGTTCTCGTCAACAACCTTCGAAAGATGCTGTTCTCACGTGTCCTATTGAATCTCTCAACCATCCCGTCCGACTGAGGATGCAGAGGCGTTGTCCTGGTCTTTCGAATTCCGAGTAGATGGCATAATTCTTTAAACACTCCTGATTCGAAATTTCTCCCTTGATCCGTATGGATTTCCATAGGGGCTCCATAACAGCAACAGAAGTTGTGAACAAACTGCTTTGCCACAGTAGTAACCTCCTGATTTGGAATTGCGTAGGCTTCCACCCACTTAGTAAAGTAGTCACCTAAAACCATGATATACCGGTTTCCATCGTCAGTAACTGGGAATGGTCCAGCAATGTCTACGGCAATTCTCTCGAAAGGCAGTCCAACGTTATACTGTCTCATTTTTCCCCTGCTTCTGGTTTGTGGGCCCTTGCTTGCAGCACACATTTCACACGTCCGAACCCATTCCTCTACGTCGTGGCGAAGATGAAGCCAATAGAATCGCTTCCGTATTTTGTCAAGGGTTTTGTTATCGCCAAGATGGCCTCTAGATGTTCCATCATGCATCTTCTTCAAAACAGACTGCACTTTACTTCGGGGAACTATCAACTGCATGACCACGTCTCGTCCATCTGCACTTTCCCAAGCCCTTTTCAGCAACCCGTTTTCTAAGGTGAGAGATTCCTATTGTGCCCAGTAGCCCTTCAGCACTTCGGAACCAAGGCAGATATCTTGCCAATCCAGGCGGCGACCTTCATCTTTTGCTGTCAAGATCGCTCCAATGTCTTCATCTTGTCATCTGTTCTTGTTGACAGTCTTGTGTTGTCCAGCCGTCTGCCAGGAAATCTACAGTGATGGCTTGAACATGTTCGTTTGAGTTTTGTTCTTTCTTTCTGTGGCAATGTTGGCAGTCTTCCGGGCACGGTCTTCATGATAAGCCATCTGGATTACCATGCAGGCGCCCTCGTCGATGTTGTAACTTGAAGTTGTACTCTTGCAGATGTTCAAGTCACCTTGCCAACTGTCCTTACGGATTTTTAAATCTCAAGAGCCATGCAAGCGTGGCATGGTCGGTATGTAGTGAAAACTCTCTTCCATAGAGGTATTTATGGAAGTGCTCCAACGCTCGGACGATTGCCAGCAACTCTCTCCTTGTGATGCAATAATTTCTCTCCGGTTTAGAAAGTGTCTTGTTGTAATATGCTATTATTCATTCTTCACCGTTTTGCACTTGAGACAAAACTGCTCCTAGACCAGTATTGCTTGCGTCTGTGTCCACAATGTACTTCCCTTCGCAAGCTGGGAAAGCGAGAATTGGCTGCGAACATAATGCAATTTTCAAAGTCCTAAATGCTTGATCACACTCCCTCGACCACTGGAAGTTTCGTTTATTTTCCGTTAGCTCATGTAGTGGTTTAGCAATAGTAGCGAAGCCTTTCACAAAACATCTGTAATATGAGCATAACCCCAGGAAACTCCGAACTTCGTGTTTACTCTTCGGCACTGGACAGTCTCTTACGGTGTATACTTTATTAGGATCCATGCTAACACTCACTGCTGAAACCAGATGGCCCAGATACTGTACTTCCTTCTGGAATAGAGAATACTTCTTTGGGCTCACCTTCAGTTGGGCACTGTGAATTCTAGTTAGATCCTCCTTAAGGTTTTCCATATGGTCTTTGAAAGTCTTCCCGATGACTATGACATCGTCTAAATAAACAAGGGAAGTCTTCCATGTCAGGCCTCAGAGTACCAGGTCCATCAATCTTTCAAATGTTGCCGGTGCATTACAGAGTCCAAATGGCATGATGTTAAATTGGAATAAGCCACTTAGGGTCGAGAAAGCGGTCTTTTCCTTGTCTTCTTGATGAAGACCCACTTGCCAATATCCACTCTTCAGGTCCAATGTGGAAAACCACTGTGCTCCGGGCAACATGTCGAGTGTATCGTCAACGCGAGGTAATGGATAGCAGTCTTTCTTTGTAACGTCATTTAACCTCCGGTAGTCTACACAAAAACGCAATCCACCATCCTTCTTCGCTACCAGCACTACAGGAGAAGACCAAGCACTTGACGAAGATTCGATTACTCCATCTGTCAACATGTCCTGTACTAACCGAGACATTTCCTCTTGTTTAGATAATGATGAAGGCCTTCGAGGAGGTTGGCGTATCGGTGTTGTGTCCCCGGTATTGATGCGAAAAGCTGGGAACAAGAGACGTTTTCCCAGTGACTGTCCCCGAACTGCAAAACAATCTTTGAATTCATGTAAAAACTGTCTGAGTTCTTTTACCTCACCTTACCTCACTTATACCGTCCGATTATAAAACACAACACTTAAGTAATAACCACTTGAACGTGCACAGTAATATCGCCCGATAATAACTTGAACCGCACCATAAATATATCGAAGCTATACTGAAAACTAAGGCCGCTGCTGCCATGTATTTATACCTCCGCTCACAGACCAGAACGTTCCAAATTGCGTCTTAGTGCCAGTGTGTACTACGTAATTAATTGCAGCCTTGACACAGTCTGCGCGGCTGGCAGCTTCGAGAAACTTCTCGCGAATGCGTCAATAAGCACGTACACCACCGCATTACATTCTGGATCTCTTGGAATGTTCAATAAACACGTAGATTGTTCTGTGATGTCGTAACAATATAAATGTCCAAAAAATAATAGCCTTCTTTTTCTCATTGTTTCTGTTATATTATCTATACTCTGATATATTTCATAATTACTTCTTAATTTCCAACCTTCTGAAGTTTTTCGTGTGCCTAATATTTTCCTAATAATTTGTCTTTCCAATATTTCTAGTTTGTCTCAATTATGATTCAATGCTAGACATTCACTTGCATATTGTAACGATATAGAAAACTGGTGCGTACCTGTAAAATGAACACCAATTTGGAATGTGTAATAAATGTTAGTGCGTTCGACTCGCACCGGGGTCGTTACATCAATGTTCGCGGCTAACGTTGTCCGTAGCGTTGCGGTAATCACCAGTATAACACGGCAGTAACCTTACCTGTTTACTTATAGGGATGTGTTAATCCCGGGTGGCGCCAAGTCGTTTATTAAAACAACTAAAATTATTGTATGATGAGCTTTCAGCGGTGACGGTCGGGCGTTCAAATAATTCCCGCTCACACTGCCGTCTGAATTGTCGATGCTGTTGTGCAAATGACAACTTGTTCGCTTCTCGTCAAATCTATTCTTAAATAAACACTAGTAATATATAAAGCACTCCCTATGAAATAATAACGACGGTTACTCCCTGTAATAGTTATTTTTAATAGGTGATAATTAAAATGTTCAAATTGACAATTATATAATGATAAATTTGCACCGACTGATTACATGAAACACTTGTTCTCTAGGCTTGACGAATCGATTAAGGAAACGATCAGCATCAGTATGGCTGTGTACGTTAAGTTATTACAATTATTTTCGTTCCCAAAATCGTGAATTCTTGTGATTATGAGCTAAAGAATTCCTATGGTTACAATAAAAATATTTTACCTTATTCTACGTGTACATAAATAATAATGTGTGATGTTACAATCTGTTCTGTCGTGTCGTTAAATGTGTTTTGAAAGTTCGTGTTTTAATAATAGGTTATATTTTATCTTAACAAATTTTCAGTGAGTTTTATTTTACTTAAATAATCTGTGAAAGAGAAATATTTGTTTATAGTGAGATAAATTTACCTTTAGTAAAATTTAGAGTGATTAGGTTTTTGGAAATAGGTAATTTAATTGTACTTAACACCTCAGCATGACTTGGTGTCTTCGTTCGTTTGATCGGGTAGGATTTGGCTGCAATAAGTTCTTTTTTCATTAATTTTTGGGCTTCAATGGGTTGGGCGTCCTTTTCATAACGTATCTGGTCATTCTTTTCGGTTAATTTTCCGTTTAATTATCCTGGATCTCGAGTGGACTGCTATAAATGGGTCGTCTGCTTCTTATACCGTCATGGTTATGAACCTTGATTACTGTTTTACATTATTTTAATAGAAAATCGTTCTTCCCAACATTGGCTTCTGTATTCTTTGACTGATGCTTCACTTCTGTAACGGTATTCAACGGTAATCCTGTCTTCAACTGCCGTTTCCATGGCAACTGCATGATTTTGATTGGTTGATTTTGAGATGATGTATTGTTATCAAAATTCGAATTCTTCGTATATCTTCTGACTGCTGTTATCCCTCTATCTTCCTTTCTGGTTATTAAATATTGTCACTATAGTATTTATTTCCTTTCATAGATTATTTTGATACCCCACAAGTTTGGGTAATTTTAGATTTTATGTTTTTACAATTATGTTAATACTTGTTAATTACATTTCTTTTTGTATACAAATGCTTATTATAATATTTTGTTTTACAAATGATTTACAATTTATTCTTGGTGAATCCTTCACCTCAGATTTGCTAATTTCTTTGTTAATTTGTAGTTGTTTGGTTCTGACAGTTAGGCACTTTACTAGGCATAAGTAGCCATTATGGTATTTGACTTATTTCATTTAAATTACATTTCATTTCAGCCTAATGGGCTTTACTTTGTTATTATAATTGGTTGTGTTGTGTTTTGAGTCTGTTTATGTGTTATTATTATGTCACTATTATTTTATACACAATTATTTACTCTTTGGGTTTCCATGTTTTCTAGTCATACATTTCTTAACATTTTTATTCATTTCCTTTGCCAATAATAACAATGTGGCTATTATTTACTACTTCTTTGATTTTATTTAAATATAACATGTAGGCCTATGGTCTCTACGATTCTTACAGCCATATCCAATTCATAAACTTGACTGAATAATTATTTAACTAACTTATTATTTGCTAATCTTTGTTCACAATACATCTTATTTGATATTATTTTTTAGTGTGACAAACAACATCACTTTTATGAACTTATCATGATCCCTTATAACATGGGTGTTTTTTGATTTGTATCTAATTCCTTAACTTTCTAAACAATCTTTACTCTCCCTCCATGTTAACACTTTCACATTACTCTTTCCTGGGATTCTCCCTTTCAACTACGATTACTTGCTTTTAAAACTCCTTAATTATATTTTTTGTTTTGTTTACTATGGTAATTATCACTTTCCAGTGTTCAATACCTCTTTATAGTTTATACTTAACACTATTTTCCACCTCATACTTATTCACTATTAAACTTTTAGCGTTCTTTAGGATTTATTAATTGCTAATGATTTTATCACTCACTATTTTTCACTATATTTCTAAATATCACTATAATATTGACGACTCGGAATATTATAGTGATATTTAGTTAAGTAACGGACACGTCATGGACAACGAAATCCAAGAACACTATATTTCCATTCTATACTTTACACTATTTTCATTCAATCATTACCTTCACTCTTAAATTATTTATAGTTAATTATAATTTATTTAGTGTACTTTCTTTATCACTACACTTTGGGGTTTTTACACTTTCATTTTGCACTTCACATAGGTTTTTTGTTTTTTAAGTGTTTCTGAATGGGTAATCCCTCTAATTACTATCTCACTATTCATTTTTTCTCTTTCATTACAATATTTCCTTAATACTATTAACAATTTTATGTCCTTAAATTACTATTCTTACATCTAAATCTAAATTGGGGTTTAGTTTGCTTTTTATCATTTTTATCTTTAACATTGTTTACGAGGGTTTCTTCCCTAAATTTATTATTGTCCATTAAAGGATAATGACATTTACTTTTTCCTTTCTCATAGGGTAATTATTGGTCTTGGTTCCAATATTATTTTTGAGTGCATTATTTCTCCTTCTCCTATGCTTTATTACTTGTTTGTGTATCATTATTGGTTTTCATTTTTTATCTATTTCCCTCCTTCTTCATTCTCATTTTATTTGGTTAATACCTTGGTTTTTCCACCTTCTCTTTTGGGTACATTTCAACGTGTTACATTGAGTCGTTTAATTCCATGAACTTGTTTCATTTTTGTTTGGGTTTTGGTTTTTTCCCTTCTTCCTTTGGTTTCATCAATCACTTTCTTCTCTTCTTTAGTTTTATTCTCGTTTGTTTTTCGTGGTTCCCTTCTTCTTTTGTTTCCTTTTGTTGGGTCAATCACTTGGGTTAGGTCATGTCGTCGTTTGTCGAGTCACAGTTTTTATATTTTATTTATATTAATCATTTTTATTTAACATGAAGTATTATTTTAGGTTCAATATTATTTTGTTCATCCCTGGTATTGGGTTGGCTTATTTGTGTTGTAACAATATAGGCATTCTGGCTTCAGTACTGTACTGTACTGACTTATTTTCACATTTTTAGTTTTTAGATATGCAGTTTTTATTGTAAATATTTATTTAATTTAAATTTATTATATATATATTTCACACACACACACACACACACACACACACACACACACACACACACACACACACACACACACACACACACACACACACACACACACACACACACACACACTTCTGATATCCAGTATATGAGACATAATACACCATTAAGGGGCTAATTTCCAGTATATCAAACATCATTTAAAATTTCTCCTGTTAGGAGTTAGGAAACTGATTCCTTGGCCTATTAATACATCAGAATTTATTTAAACATTTAACACTCAGTCCAATAACTGTAACATACTGTCATGTTAACACTGTTGCCTTCTAGTGGGCTATTATATTGTTACAACGGTTCAACTGCTCTCTGATCGTCGTATGGTACAGTAGAAAACAAAATACAAGACACCAATGAAGTCACTAAAAACCAGCTTTAATTATTACACTTAACAGATGGTAATCAACAAATTATTTAACAAGATTATACTCGTACAATAATTCAAATTAAATTTGTCCACACGCAATAACAATGTCAACTAATAGAGTCCCGCAAAATAATCACTTTTCATTAATAGCCACTTGAAATGCACTGAGTAATCGCCCAAAGCAAACTGACTGTTAACGGTTCTATCCCACTTCTGACACCACTGTTATGACAGTGAAAGCAATGGGCACTTTGTACAAGTTAGACCATCGTAACAATATGTTTATTTTTGGATTTCGTTGTCCATGAGGTGTCCGTTACTTAACTAAATACAAATATTACATTAACGACTCGGAACACAAAGTTTTTTATGAGTAAAAACAAAGTTTTACCTTACAACCTGAACCGGTTTTCACTTTTAAAAAGCTTCTTCAGAGGTTGCCACTGGTAGCGCTGTCCGTCCTGTTGTGGGTGACAGAATCGAATTTCGAAAGATTGATGTTGTGTGTGTGGGGTGAGATATGTTCGACTAATGCATGTGATTTGAATTGTGTCTGTTCGTTTAGGATGTCGTTTTTATTTGTTTTCGTGTGTTTGTATATTTCCAGTTGTTCTAGAGTGTCTAGTTTTCAGCCTTTTGTGTGTACGTGTAGAATGTTCATGTTATTGCGATGTTTTTGTATGTGTGGTTTGCTTCAATGAGGTGGTTTGCAAAGGTGGATTCTGTAGTGGAGTGGAGTGCCTTTGTGTGTTCAATGTATCTCTGTTTGAAGCTACGTCCTGTCTGGCCTATGTAGAATTTGTTGCAATTTGGGCAATTTAGTTTGTAAACACCGGGTAAATCGAATTTGTTTTGTGCTTTGTGTGTGTGTTCTGTTTTGTTAGTAGTTTGTAAGCGATTCTGTATCCTGCTTTTTTGAATTTGTGGGCTATTTTTTCAGTTTGTTTATGTATGTTAGTGTTATGAATTTGTTGTTTTCTGTCTTTGTCTGTTGTTTGTTTTGTGTAGGAGTTTATTGACTATTGTTCTGTCGTATCCGTTAGATTCTGCTAGATATTTTATCATGTTTAGTTGGTCTTTGTAGTCTTTTTCATCTAGGGGGATGTTGTTAAGTCTATGTATCATGGTTCTGAAGGCAGCTAGTTTGTGTTGTATTGGGTGATTGGAAGAGTTGTATATTAGTGTGTCAGTTGTAGTCGGTTTTCTGTATATACTGAATTTGTGCCTGTGTTCAAGTTTTGGGATAGAGAGGTCTAAGAAGTTTATGGTATTGTTGTGTTCGTATTCGGCAGTAAAGGTTATGTTTTTATGCATTTTGTTTATGAGCGTTAGTAACTGTTCACATTGTCTTTTGTTTCCTCTGTATAGTATTAGAATGTCATCAATGTATCATCCATGATACATAGACTTAACAACATCCCCCTAGATCAGTGGTTCCCAACCCGTAGAAGTCTGCGGACCACTCAGCCTGAAATTGAATCGTGTACGGACCACCCCCACCCCCCGCCATACCATCTATCAGTTGTAACCATTTCTCAGCGCCTTCCCATAACCAAATTCAAAGGTGATTAAGTAAAACAGTTGTTTAGAACATATTATTTATTATTACTATTAATTAGTGTACAGTACAACTTACAAATTATTTAATAAATAAAAATTACTTTTTTATAATGTAGCCTATAGCCTACTACATATTGTAAAAAGTCTCAATTACAAATTTATGTTGAAACAACAATTTTGTTTGAAAAGGACGTTGAAACACAATTTTACCTCAAATTTTTTCTCAGTGTGACTTTTGTGCACGAATTTGTTTGACAAGCTGAGGAATTCTAGGAGTTAGGCTCTTGTTTAGAGCTAATCTCAAATCACTGCTTGTACCTAGCTGATTTCTTTGTTTGTTTTTAATCAACAATAAAATCGAGAATCCCTGCTCACACAAAAATGTTGTAAAAAACACCATGAGATACCGCAAAGCTGCTTGCCGAATGTTTGGGTAAGATATGGCTTTTTTACACCACAACTCTTCTAGTTTTACACCAGATTCAAACGAGTTCCTTGAAGTTACTGTCATTTTGAAGTTCAATAACCTCCTCTTGAATATTATCAGGAAGATCCTTAGGTTTGACAATGAAAGGATTTTGAATCAGTTTTTTTATAGCTTGAGTCTCACTACTACCATATTCAGGGAAATAACGAGCAAATTCATCCTTGAGAATGCCTAAGTGACTGAGTACATTATGTTGTACCTTGTCTGTAACAGTGGCGTAGTCCCCGTTGTCAGCAAGGGTTTTCAAAGTCGGGAAAGATTGAAAGTTTTTCTCTTCAACTTTGGCTATCCAGAGATCAATTTTACACAAAAAAGCACGAAGTTTGTCCTCGAATACAAATATATTACCAACACCTTCAAACTTTTCGTTTCCAGAACCTTGAAGTTGTAAGTTCAGCTGGTTCAAATGGCCAAAAATATCTACTAGATATGCGAGTTGCATCACAAAAGTTGGTTCACTCGATTGTTCCAAGAAATGCTGCATTTTCGTTTCAATATAAAATATTTTTAGCTCTTCTCTCAACTCATATAAGCGTGCCAACATATTGCCTTTTGACAGCCAATGAACCTCAGTATGAAAAAGTAGTGTCTCGTGCTCAGAGTCTAATGCTGACTTTTTGAAAATACGAGTGTATAACACACTACTTTTAACAGCGTTCACCATCTTTATGGCCAATTTCATTGTATTCGACAAGTCTTCCGGCAATGTTTTTGATGCTAATGCTTGGCGATGAATTATGCAGTGCATCATCACTGTGGAGGGGTTCTTCTCTCTCACCAACGTTCCTAAGCCTGAACCTCCTAGCATAGCAGGGGCTCCGTCGGTACAAAATCCAGCCAGCCTCTTCCACTCAATGCCATGCCTCTCAAAGTAATCACAAATGATTTTCATGATATCTTATCCTGTCGATGTTGTTTTCAACTCTTGGGATATTAAAAGTTCTTCCTTGATTGTGTTGTTGTCTCCTAAATACCGAACAAAAACTAGCAACTGGCAGCATTGAGCAACGTCGGTACTTTCATCACACTGCAAACTGAAATATGGAGACTTTTTAATTTCACAAACCAGCTGCTCTTCAATGTCACTGGACATTGTGTCAATCCGTGCCTTCACAGTATTGTTCGATAGGGGAATATCTTGAATTTTCTTAGAAGCTTCAACCCCTAAAACGTGTTCGACTGCTTTGATCAAACATGGCTTCACTAGGGTTTCGCCAATAGTATGCGGTTTCTTTGCCTTGGCGATTAACTGTGAAACCTCAAACGAAGCTGAGAGGGCTTTTTCAGACAATTCATATGCTGTACCAGTTTTCTCTAATTTCATTTTCTTTAAGTTTTCTAATTTTCCAGCGAAGAATTCAGGTGGCCGGTCACTCAAGTTAGAATGAACTGTCTTTAAATGACGTTCTAGTTTTGCAGGTTTTAAGGCTTCATTGCTGAGGACAGCACCACAAATCACGCACTGGGGTCTAATCTCCTTATTTACCTCAATTGCTGTAAATCTGAAGTTGATATAATCATTGTCATATTTCTGCTTTGGGGCCATTTTCAACAGAAAAAGTACAAACACGCACAATAATATCGCGCAATATCAGTAAACAGCAAAAGCTACCGAAATGAATCGCACTGCTCTGCAAGACTCACTGATACAGACTGAGCAATTGAGTTGCCGACTGCCATCTCATCACTACATGAGTACACAGTACACACCCAGCACTGACAGCCAGTGAGCACGTGACTGCGCGGCGCGCGCAGACAGGCAGACATAACCACGAAGTGTTCACGTGATAGAGCTCAGATAGAGCCCTCTGCCTTTCTGGTTGTTTAATGTTGGTGAGAGTTCATTTGCCACATTTAAACATAAGTTATGAAACTTATTTTGTGTCATATTCTAATAATAATTATTTTAAAGATATTTTAATTCAACAGCTGATAGTCATCGGCATGGATATATTCACCCCATCTCGTTCAACGCAGATCGCTTTCAAAATCCCCATTTATTGGCAACTTTTTTATATGTGCCGTCGGACCCTCCATCGGACCACTCCCGAGGCTCTCGCGGACCACCGGTTGGGAACCACTGCCCTAGATGAAAAAGACTACAAAAACGAACTAAACACGATAAAATATCTAGCAGAATCTAATGGATACGACATAACAATAGTCAATAAACTCCTACACAAAACAGACAAACACAGAAAACAACAAATTCATAACACTGAAACACTACAAGTTAGTGCAAATAATAAAATACTCTTCGAGTCCCTAGTTCGGGGCCAATGTAACAATACAAACTAGTTCAAATACTAAAACTACTACTCGAGTCCCTATTCGGGCGCCAATGAAACAATATAACTTACTTCAATTTATATTAACTCTTACCTTAGGGTTCTATTCCAGCGTCGTACAGACGAACACGGCTGCAGAAAGGATTATTTGGATTTGATATGTGCAATAATTACGTTAACACATTTTATACTGTCTAAATCACATACTCATTTTTATTTGTCAAAAATTTACGCCTTTCTTTTACGTTTTACAAACGATAGTACAACTGGTTGAAATTATTTCTTATCTCTATTGAGTTTTGTTTTAACTACTATTATGAGTGATATTACTAAATAAATAAAATATTGAAAATGAACCAGTGTGTAACCTCTATATTACCACACACACACTCATTCTGTTACATTGATCTTTAAATAAACTCCACCCCTTAGAGAGCTCTATCGTACAAAGTATTTTATTTTTTTCTTTTATAGCGAACAATCACCGGTTAGTTGGAATTGGTTTTAATATGCATATTAAGTGTTTCTAGTTACCCATACACTGCGTGCTCCTAGGGTTGGTTGCACGAACTGGTTTTGAATACTTGCTTCGATCTCACGCACTCCGGCACTCGTTTATTGCGGTTAATGTTTGTGTTTAAAGGTTCTTACTATTTTATTGGTTCCACATTATACAATATGATAAAGTCGGCCGGTGTAATTTTTATTCGCACTAATATGTTGTAGACTGGCCGCGCTATATTATTTGAACACTTTTTTATAAAGGTTTTAATGTTTTAATAGATAGGCCGTTTTACTTTACGGCCTATCTTGCATGCCCGAGGCCACTGACTTTACTGAACAACTGTATGGTGCTACTTACTGTCTGGTGTTACTCTGCATACTGTTGAAGGACTCTGTTTACTGTGATTCACAAAGCCTGCTGCTAGGGCTGTTACGTAATGCGTCTAGTCTGGCTGTCTCCAGACATCAGTTGTTTATGCTAACAGTGTGTTGCTGGTTAAACTGGGGCACCTCACAGGTTGATACTGACAATTAAAACTGATTTAAATTAAAACTATGGGATCACACAATTCTGTACCGTTACAACACTAACATACATCAACACACAAACTGAAAAAATAGCCCACAAATTCAAAAAAGCAGGATACAGAATCGCTTACAAAACTACTAACAAAACAGAACACACACTATCAAAACACACACACAAAGCACAAAACAAATTCGATCTACCCGGTGTTTACAAACTAAATTGCTCAAATTGCAACAAATTCTATATAGGCCAGACAGGACGTAGCTTCAAACAGATATATTGAACACACAAAGGCACTCCACTCCACTACAGAATCCACCTTTGCAAACCACCTCATTGAAGCAAACCACACATACAAAAACATCGACAATAACATGAACATTCTACACGTACACACAAAAGGCCGAAAACTAGACACTCTAGAACAATTGGAAATATACAAACACACGAAAACAAATAAAAACGACATCCTAAACGAACAGACACAATTCAAATCACACGCATTATTCGAACATATCTCATCCCACACACACAACATCTTTCAAAATTCGATTCCGTCACCCACAACAGGACGGACAGCGCTACCAGCGGCAACCTCTGAAGAAGCTTTTTAAAAGTGAAAACCGGTTCAGGTTGTAAGGTAAAACTTTATGTTTTTACTCATAAAAAACTTTGTGTTCCGAGTCGTTAATGTAATAGTTGTATTTAATATGTTTATATAATTTTTGAATCGTTTTATGTTAAATGCATTCTTCAATAATGTTTATTGAAGTGTTCTTTGTATTAGAGCAAGAGAGTCTAAGTTATAAACTACCAATATATTTTTGTTTATAATGTATAGTTTTTATAATTATTATATTTATTATTATTAGCTAATTACATGATAGGAAATAAGGCAGCCTATTCTGCCTAACTCATTGCCTGCTTAGCTGGTAAAATAGGAGGTATTATTATTATAAGATAGGAAATAATATTATTTCAATCTGTTTTCTGTTAAACTCTTCATAAGTATATTGCTGTTCTTTTTTCTTTTAAAATTTCGAATTCTTCATATAACTTCCTTTTGTTTAAATGATGTGCATTTAACTTCCTTTTGTAACACACATCATTTTTACATATATGTTTTCTTTAATTTAGTATTTATAACTTCTTGTAACTATCTTAAATTTTTATGGTTTAAATTAATTGGTTACATTTATCTGATGTGTACTAAAATAATCACTTTCACTTATCAGGTGCCATGTTGTCACGCTGTACAACAAAATACAAAACTTACCTTGAGGGCCAGAATTCGGGTTACACGAACCAGGGTCGTGGAATATATTACCTGAAATAATCGTACTCAAGATAAAACGTACCATTGACCTTTTATTTTGAAGATGACTCTAAATACATATTGAAAAATGACTCTAGCTGTATCATACACGTACATATTACGCCATGGGGCGTTTAGCAAACATTAAACCCTTAGAACATTTTAACCCTCCAAAACAAACTTGTGTTATAATATTAACCTAATAAACATGATAAACGTAAATATTGGCACAACCCAGCACTTATTAATATTGAATCATATTTGTATCCACTCTCTCACTCTCTCCCTTTCATTCTCTGGTACAATTTCGTTAATATGAGCTCATTTGAATAAATTTGAATATAAATATTTCATATTTGATTGGTTTTGGCAGCAAATTTTACTTAGCTGCATTATATATGAAGATGTCCCATTGTTGTAGATTCCGCACTCTCGCCCGAGGTTTTCGGCGAACTGTTTCAATAATACGGCACTTTCACATTTTTATTTAGATGTGGCCACTATTTAAATTTTGCTTTACATTTTTGATGTAGTTGCAAAAGTTAGATAAATGTAAAATTTAGTGTATGCCGGCCGGCGTGGAACACTGTCGAGACGAAACTGGCAGTGGTTTGTAGCCTTGCAATGCGGAGGTGGGGCAAACTACGTCACTAGTCCTTTGTTTGAACGGCCAAGCCCCGTTGCTTACATATGTATTTAATGCGCATCGCATTCCTGTAGCTGATGTCATCATTGGGTTAGGCTTGTTTACACGTTATTATGATGAACTGTTTTTGCTATTATTGTGATTTTACCCTGACCTCGACACAAATCCTGTCCGCTCAATATTACGTCGTTGAAAACTTTTGGACAACTTTACGCTGTTTTTCTTTATAGGGTTTTAAAAACAATTATAACAATTATACTTTATAACAATTATTTCCCAGGATATTATAGGACCAGAATTGTACTGTTACAAAACCCCCTCAATGAAAGATTTTATGCCGAAGCATAAAAACTCTCATTGACACATTCGTACTTCCTAAAGGGATCAGCTAGGATACGTCACCACAACCCCCTTACTATTTATATGAAAAGAATACAATAACTCACCCGTGGTCCGATGATGGTGACAGTACCTGCATGACCTTACTGGACTTCTCCTACGAGATCCCAACACCATAAGGCCAATCAGGGTCTTTACGCTCCTGCTCTGACGCGCTGGCCAGCTCAGGACCGCCGTCACAACATCACCAAACACTGAAACAATTAATCAAAAATATCAAAATAGTGGCTTGGTATAATGCTGTATCCCTAACTGATCTGTTTCCCCTTAGCTATGTGCTGGTTTGTGTTAAGAAGCACTGGGTTTGCTTCAACTCAACAAGAATTATATAGAAGTGCCATTCTCTTCATTGACTACCCTTAACATTATAAAATTTTTTCGATTCCCATCGATAATAATTAACACTTTTTGTTTTTATAATTAATAAGAAGAAACACAAATCTTTATACTACAATTGAAACATATAATCCAAAATTTATGGATAAAATTACCAAAATCTGCTTCTTCCTAAAACATTTTATATAAAAAATTTACTATTATTATTATTATTAATATTATCATTAACAGTAAGTAATCCGGCGCTGTTAACAATATTTACCCCTCTTTCTCCTCCACACACACTATTTCTTATACATACATATGATTCATGTTCAAATTCCTATGCTAATACATAATAATACATTCACATTAACATTGCGATTATTACATTCAACAAACAACTCACATTTAACTTTGATTAAAATTTACACACCCTACACCTTTAAATTTGCGTATAAAATTATAAACATTACATTTTAATTAATTAATTAATTAATACTTTTAATTATTAAACTTTTATTAATTAACCCTCAATTATTTATCATTCACTTATCATTTAATTCTTCACAATTTCAAATTTATTATTAATATTCATATTACATTATTATTATTTCATTTCTTATTACCTTTCTACTATGAATTTTCTACTTAACCCTTCACATTTTAATCATTGATTAGTCTGGGTGACCCCTGTCCGGTATTCACTATGATTTGACTTATTTTATAGGCACTAACATTTATAATCTTACTCACCTTTCTTTCTACTAACCACTACTAACAACCAGATTTACATATTATGACACCAATCTCTCAATTATAAACCCCTTCACTAATTCCATTTAAATCCTCTGGCACCGCTCGTCTTTGTACTCGGATGTGTGTTCCCTACCTGGCCATATACATACCTAACCATTTGCCCTCCAAAATATCGGCAAACACTCCCTTAAACTACGCTATTACCTGCCACAACGCTATACGTTGGTCACTCCTTATACCTCACCCCCACTACAAAATATCATCATCAACAAATATATGTTTACCCTTTACTTTACTCACCTCTCTACATATAATCACTACTACTGTGTCCCTAAAATATCTAACACCCTCTTTGTGTGTTACTGGTAATTCACAATTCTTATTTATCTAACTCCCATTAACTTTGATTGACTAACTCAAATGCCTTTATTTTAATAATTATCACCCAATCTCTATCCCTTTTTAAACACTTTACATTTCTGTGATCATTGACAATTGCATTAGAAAATTCATCCCTCACCTACTAATAACAATACATCTCAATATTCAAATATATATTATATGCTTAATCATTTATTATTCATTAGAAACTTTCTGTTGTACTACCTTAATTAAGTAATTAATCTTCAATTATTTAATTCAATTAATTAAACTTTCATTATTCATCACTTGTTTGGTCAAAACAAAAACGTTAATTGTTATTATTAAATTAATTAAACTATAATTTACTGTTACATACATAGTTTGCATAACATTACCTGTAATATACAACATCAAGAATATACAAATACATTGACATTAATACACAAAAAAAATATACAATCCAACTTACTATTTTATCATTGACGAAAATCAGTTCATATACAGTCCATTTCAAAACCACTGTTCACATAGTTAAATGTTCATTACACAATAAAACAATCTATCCTCCATCATTGAATAACAGTCGAATCTTAGGTCTATACAACTTATTTTTTATTAAGTATCTGATATTATTATTATCAATATAATATTTATCTAAATTTTTATATTCTTCCACAATCTCGTTTGAATTAACAGTTTTATTCCATATCAATTTATCATGTACCATGTCATCATCGGGTATGGTTCTGTCTACCTCAGTATTATCTGTCATAATCATGTAAGTCATCAAGTCATTTCTATCGTCATCATAATTATCTACTATGACACCCGTTACTTCCCAAGGTAAGTACTTGTTATCATTATTATCACCATCTACTATTATTGCTATCTCAATTTCACTATAAGGTAAGTATTCCCTATAATTATCCACCATCTCTACTCCTAACCTTTCTACAAATTCTCTATACTTTCTATTTATCTTAAAAATCTTTATTACTCTCTTTCTCTCTCTCTCAATATATTTCTCACCATAACACCAAGCTACACTCTCTGTCTCCAAATATGCAGGGGTCACTAACTCATAATTACTGCACCACCTATGAGGTACACAAAAACGCCAGGGAACTCTATTTGTAGACCTATCGTCTCCCAAATATAAATCTAAGGAACTCTTGTCCTTCTTAAACATTATAACATCGCCAAATTCAGATCAATTTTGATAACAATATGTATAAAAAATGCTAAATAATACTATATTTGAATAAATAAATAATGTGGAGAGTAAAAAATATATAAAAAGTAATTAACATGGAAGGAGAAGGAGTAATAAACCAAAAGTGATTAATAAAGAAACTCAAATAATAGACTGACAGACAAACGACATTGACCCAACCCCAGAGATTGGCCAGTTAAGAAACCAAAACAAAGAAAACAAGACGAGTGAAGGAGAAGAAGAATGAAAACCAAGAGAAAACAAACCCACGAGGAAGAGAACAAGATGAAACACGCCAAGAAAACTAGACAGGGAATAAAAAATAGAGAAGGGAGAAATAATGTAATCCAAAATAATAAAGAAAATGAAACTGGTTAAGAACCAAAACTATTAATGAATGTTAGTATTGATTGAATGACAATTGTAAATAGTCAGTAATAGAAAACAATAGATAAAAGTACACTGACCAAAGAGTTAGGAATATATGTAATTTGTTAACAAAGAAAGACATAATATTAATAATTTTATATAGATAGTGTGTAGAGAAAGAGAATAAAATGATGAGAAATAAACGGAAGTTGAACTAGTGAAAGTGATTTATCCTAGAGTGATATAATACAAAAGAAACACTAAGTAAATTATAATGAACACTAAATAATTTAAGAAAGTGCAAGTGAGAAATAAATAAAAATATTGTCTGTAATAAAAATAGTAAGAGGAGAGTAGGCTAAGATAGAGACTTAGTAAAATAACCTATGTTTAAGTTTTGAGAGTGAACAATAACATTTAACAAAGTTACAATGAATAATATTTAGAATAGAACATTGATTCAGTAAATAATGAACACTAAAGAGTGATATTAACTGTGATGACCATGAAATAATATTGTTATAAACTTAAGAATGTATTGTGAAAGTTTAAAGGTGTGAATCACAAGGAAAAGTAATAAGATGATGTTAACATGGAAGGGAGAGCAAAGAGCCTTAGAAAATAAGTATGTATTAACATTAAGTAAATACCCATATTAGAAGGGAAGTTTAATGAAAAAAGTTCAATAGAGGTGAGATTGTTTAGCACCCGAACAATAAATAAGAAATAATCAATTGCACCTACATATTAAATAATCAGTGTTGATGAATTGTATAAACAATTGTTTATGAATAGAAGATGGATGGGGTAAAAATCCCAAACATAAACCTAGATGTTATATGTTATATTAGAAATAAATAGTAATTAATAGCCATGTTATTGACAGTGGCAGAGTTCTTAAAATAAGGAAAGAAAACAATGTTTGAGTTATAGGGAAGAAAACTGTTAGTAATTAATTAGCAAGTAATATTGAATAACACAGTTGTTACATACAAAGATCACAAAAAGACTAAATTAAAACACCTCCAGAGACATTAAACCTAATTATAAAAGCAAAATAACGATTTAGGACTAAATGAAATATATTGTGTATGAAGCCATAAAAAACCAGTAATGCCTACCTAGATGTGAAACAGGCCTAACGGTCAAACATAAACAATTACTGATTGTATAAAAATCACCATGTAATGGACGAATCCAAGGTGACTAATTCACCAAGGATGAATGGTAAATATTATTAAAAACAAAATATTAAATTAAGGAATTATATAAACAGAGAAATGTAATTAGTAAGTATGAAATTAATTGTAAACTTAGAAAACTTAATAAAACCCAATATTGTGGGATACCAAAATAATCTTTGTGAGAAAATACAAATGACAGTGCAAATAGATAATAACTAAGAAGGAAGATAAGAGGAGGAAGGAAGTCATAAGATATAGGAAGATTTGAAAGGAATTCAAATATTGATAACAATGTATTCATGTCCAGCTCGCCCAATGAGAGTAATGATGTAACCATGGAAACGACGGTTTGACGAGGTAATTACCATTAAATACAATTACTTAGAAAGTGACGCTCACGATAACCAGAAGCGAGAATTCAGTACAACATATTTTCATATTTAAAATACTTTAAAAGTAAAATAATGTATAGAAATTGATCGAAAAGGAGTCTGATGAATGCTGAACACCATTACCTGATGAAGAAGACGTTTAATTAAAGACGAAGTATATAAATAAATCCAAACAACTTTGAAACAGATGCTGAAGCCCTAAATAAAGGACAAATGAATTATATTGCTACCTCAATCCTTCCTTCCCGACCTACAGAGTAATTACGTACTACAACGCTGTTAAGTATCAATTAAATTATTTCAACTTCCAAAAATAAACGCACTTTGAATATTTCTCAATATATGTTGAATACCACTGAATCACTTTTATTCTCTTTCAAAGATTAAATCGTAATATTAAGACACTGAAAATTTGTTAAACTATAGAACTAACCTCATATTTATGTACAACTTTTAAACCACTGTAGCGGGTCAATTTTTGGATGTTTTTGTTTTAACCGTTTGGGGCATTTATATATTTTTATTCAGTTCGTTTTCGGTTGGGAGCTTTATAAAACATTGCGAAATAATTGTATTGTGCAACGTATTTGTCCGTACAATAGAACAGTGTTAAGAAACAGTTCGAAACAAAGCAGTAAGGCGCAGTTGTTGTTGAGGAATGCGGCGGAGCATCTGCACCTCCACAAAATTCTGAGAACTTTGTACCTGTGTGTGGTAGCGCCCATACGCAACTGCTCAATCACGCTCAAAGGACGCTCTAACAAAAAACCAAGATGGCTAGAGAGAATAATATTTGTCGTTTTCTTCAAGATCCCCCGGAAGCACTGTTTTAAGTCCCACCCACTTTTATGACCTTAGCCAGTGCCTAGTCGAAATCGTCTGCTATCGTCACTCCAACAACTACAGGCATGGCATAGGACGAAACAGCGACGACTAACTGGAAGGCATTGATGTCCGTCGTCTTGACTAAAATGCTCCCGGAGTGGGGAACTGAGAGACGCCAGCAGTTCGTTGTCGACTCCCGCCTGCGCAGGCTGCCCGACAACCAGGGCTCAGAAACAAATTTTTGTAATTAATGTAACAACTAATATAACAGTGTAAAACAGTATAAATTTATATGACCGCGGTCGTGTTTAGAAAAAACATCATCAAGAATAATGTTGGAATAACTTAAAATCACCAATTCTCGGGAGAAGATGCGCGTGTGCGGTGACCGCGTGGCCGGCTTTTGGGGTTTGGAATTTGTAATTTAAAATGTTCAGGGTTTAATCATTTACCGTATGATAGAGTGTGTGGCAAAGCTGGGCGGCTTTCTGTGTGTATTTGTGTTTGCCTTTTATGTTTGTGTACTAGAAAAGATAAGGTAAGCCATAGTTAGTAAGTTCAGTTACAAGCAAGGTGCAATGGCGCACATGTGACACATGTAAAACCTATATATGGAAAACGTATAAATTCAATATTGCTGATAAATAAAAGAAAAATAATTTCTCTTCCAAAAAATTGAGATTTAAATTCTTTCAAAACCTTATTTCGTTATATGTATCGTCAGAGTTCGTCGAACGAAATGGGTTAGTCCACACTATGCGATCCGGCCAGATCAAAGTCGTAAGGTAAGTGGGAGTTTTAATCTGAATAGATTTAATAATACCAAAATTAATAAAGTTACAATTGGTGCCGTGATTTCCAGGATTTAATATAACTGAAGAGGGGTTATTTTAACACCGGCCTACATCTGACGATGCATAGCGAAGTAGGGTTATGAAAGCAAATTGATTTGGTAAAATATCAGTTTTGAAATAAAATTACAAATTGACAGTTGTTACGTAAGAAAAAATAGATAAAGTAAAAATGTCCGAGAAGACAGAAAAAAGTAGTATAATAAATTCAATTAGGAGTGAAAGTGGCCTTGAGTCACAATCGCTGGATGAAAGTGGTATGTTGAGGGGGGAGACGGGTGCTGTTACAGAAACAGTGATCGGCAGTAATGTAATAGTTCATTCCACTCCGATTGCGTCTCAACCACAAGTAAATGAAACAGATGCTGATTCGGGGATTCAATTGACCCCCGTTTCAATTAATAAAAGTAAACAATCAGAGGAAACAAATATGATGAGTATTATGCTCAGTCAATTCGAGAGAATGAATAGTAATTTTGAGACTAAATTCAATATAATGAATAGTCGTTTTGACATAAATGAGAAGGAATTAAATAAACGTTTTGATGATAATGATAAAATTTTAAATATAATGAAAAGTGACTTTAATAATAAGTTAGATGAACAGAGAAGAAAATGTGAACAACAGAATATTCAGCTTCAGCAAAATATAAATATAAAATTTGACGAGTTGATAAATAACATACAAGACAAGAATGTATGTCTTGGAAATGCCAATGAAATGACAAAAATTAGTTCGAATAAAGTAGAACAGAGTAAGAATAATACAAACGAAAGCTGTAATGACAGTGTTGTGTTAGGCAATGAGTTAATAAATAATAATGATGATAATAATAATGAGAATAATAATGTGTTTGAGAAATTGGTATCAGAAAGTGATACGGTAAAAATAAATAATGAAAGTATAGAATGCAGTGATTATGAGATGTTAATGTGTGTCAGTGAGTTAGAGAGAGAGAGAAAAAATAATGTTGTAGTAGAGTGGGGACAGAGGGGAAATTTTCCTTTTATTATTTATGATGATTCAAGGTGGTCACAAGAGTTTTTGAAGGGCAAGAGTCCCGTGTTAGTAGAAGAGTTGAGTTTATTTTATTTGTATAAGTTTATACCCTCTGTGCGGAATGATTTTATAAGTATGAGATGGTGCTATGATGAGAGAGATTTAAATAGAGAATTGTTTGTTGAGAGAGAGATAGAGTTATATGAATTAAAGAGAGACGCCATATAGTCCACGAGGTACAGAGTTCACCGACAGACGCTGATCGTGTTGTGCGGGCCCGGTCGGACGAGCTTTAAAAAATGTGAACAATCAGTATAATACCGTTTTAACACCGACCGGGACCCAAGGAATTAATAGATAATAGACTTACTACATTGGTTAACTGAGGAAACGAAGTTATAAATAGACAAGTTAACGGGCAACGAATCGGGCGAACGGAATCCACGTGTTTGGCCAGAATCGCGACAGTGAGGTGTTACCGATACAAAAATGAATTTATAAAAAATGTTAAGGGGTTTGTTAATATTTTGTGTGTGTGTGTGTGTAAAAAATGCAGGCTGGGCAGTCTGAATGGTATAAAATAAGGTAAGCCGTAGATTGTAAGTCAGATTATAACAGAGTCACGTGTTGCACAACACCTGAATATGTATGTATTAAAAGTATGTTCTTAATGTCACTCAAGTAATAGTAAAACATTAAATGGAAATTCTCTTCATATAAATGTGTTGTGCAAGTTAAAAACCCCACCTAAAGTAATATTGTCATTTAAATATAAATTCGTAAATTTAATATTACGAAAGATACTTTACTTGTGATTCCCCAAATTTTCGGGCGGTCACGGCCTCACCGAACCCTGACCGTGGAGTTGGTTTAGCTTTAACAGCTATGGTTGGGGCTCATTACGATTACGCGCTGACCATAACTGGCCATAGCTGTTATCGTTGTAAAGGTGTATTTTGAAATTGATGGGGGGTAATAAAAAGGGGAATCACCAAACTATGGAACAGCGGCTGCCACTCTGTTCGAGAAGGAACAGCAGAGCCAGGTGGTAGATCCGTTTAAGGGTGCATGATTATTAACGAGAACATGATGATGTTCACCAATGTTAAAACTTAACAGCGGAAGCAGAGACACGGAGAGGTAAACCCTGCTCCAAAATATACAGTCTCTGTGGAAGCGAAAGGGCGAGACAGTCCTCCATAATCTGAAATAGAGTGTGTGGCTGGGAGGTGACGTAAAGGAGTCACGAATTTAAAATTTTATGACGTAAAAGTTTTGCTTATTCAAGGTTTAATCCAATCAAAAATGCTTGTGATCTGTCCACATAATTATATGCTCAGACTCGTAAAATAAGGTTCATACTATAATTTTAAAGGTATCATTTTATTGTTGTGTGTTAGATATAGTTGTTGATAAAATGTATTTTCATTATGTGTGTAATTTTTTTTCTAAGCCAATCATTAGACGCCTGGCAGGCAATCAACATAATAGAAGTAAGTGTTGATAATGTATTACATGTATTTGTTCAATTTTAAGATGTAGTTTCATTGTTTTTATTATGTTAGGATATCAGCTGATCAACAATACCATGTCACTGGTATATTGGTTTGTAAATGTTACAAGTAATTAATGTTTAGTGGGCTACAGATATTTTGAAGTAAAGATAAAAAGAATATGCAGATTAATAAAAGATAATTTATGGGTGATAAATGTTTTATGGGACACGTAGACCTGTCCAAATTGAATTAAACGTTAAATGTGAAATGATAGAGAGGAATATAATGTAATGCTGTTTTTGAGTTGATGTGATATAACAGGATTTTGTGAAATATAGATGTTGACACAGTGGTAATGGAGACTTTATGTAGAGTTTTGAATGATCTATATTTATGTTTATAGTTAATGAGGTTATTTTGTGTATTTGTAGTGAGGTAATGAGATTGAGATTTTTGGGGATGGCAATTTTGTATTAGGGGGTAGTGTATTTGGGGAGTCCGCAACAAGGGTTGGGACGGGATTAGAATAGATTTTAGTGAGGAGGGGCCGCCTTAGGTAGAATCCGGGGGCCAAATAAGGGAAATGAGTTTTGGGAAGGAAACACGTATCCTATGTACAAAGGGTTAGAGAGTATTTTTTCATATATGTAGAGAAGGTGGCGTTTTGTGTTAAATGGTAAGTTGGGGTTTAGAATGTCCTGATTAGTAGATAATTTTGATAGAGTTGGGTGTCTTGGGAGTTGCAGTTGATAAATATTAGAGTCAGGGGGAGAAAGTTTATATATGTATAGAAATCTCATACAGAAAAACGAGAGTAAATAATTTACATCACCCACAGTATATTAAAGTAAGATTGTTGAAAAGAAAGAGAGATTCATGATAAAGAATATGCAATTGTTTTTTTTTTTTAACCAGTGACATAATTTTGATAAAATTTGAAAATAATGTAAAGTCAAGAATTGTTTGTTTTAAATAATATAAATGTCAATCTGTTTATTATGTATAATAATATTTTGTTTGTTTTAGATACTTTATGTTATTATGTTTTGTATTTCAAGGTAGGATATTACAGATATTTAAAGTGTTTTCAAAAATCATACATAACATATGTAGGTCAAGGGTTTGGGACTTGACCTAGTTATGATCAGCTGATGAGTTCATACACCTACTAAGCTTGTAGAGTAGGAATTCAATTTTAATTTGTTTGTTTGATTAATTCAAACTAATATTTGAATAATTTTAATAAATGTTATTTAATAAATAAATTTAATAAATATTTAATGAATAATTTTTTTGAATTTTAAAATTTTGAAAATTGTAAATTTTTTTTGGAAAAAAAAAAAAATTTTTTTTGATTTTTCGCCTGCCAGCGAGTGAATATGTTGAGTAATGATTATATTATTGTGTATGTATTAATGATGTTTCTTTTATTGTATTGCTTTATATTGGTAGGCTATAAATTGTTCTCATGCTAGAGTAAGGATGTATTTATATTATTAGAAATGTTTAGGTTAAGTCATTGAAACAAAAATTAGAAAAAAGAGGAAGAGAATTTTTTGATGAACGATTATTTTTTGAATTTTGAATTTTTTAAATTTTTGAAAAATTTTAAAAGAAAGTTTTATTCTTATGTGTTATGGTAATATGTAATGTTAGAGTGTGTGAGCCCAGTATTTGCCAAAGGCAGCCCAGCTTGCAAAAAGGGGATCCACATCGGCGGAGGAGCTGGAACGATTTTAGCCAGGGATTGAGGACTTTTGGGGGTAGTATGTTGAAGGGCGAGGTGGGCTGTGGTGCGAGTCTGATCAATTTCTCGGTGTTGGGATCTCTTACGGAGAAGTCCAGTGATCTCGTTCAGATGAGTACATAGTCACTGAGCCAGGGGGGTCGTGTACCCATGAGATTAAGAACAAGGGGGTTGTAGGCACCAGTTCCTCACCGGTCCTCTTCGGGGTTTATCGATGAGATTTCTTCTGTCATGGACAGCAGAATTCTCATCGAGGGGGTATTGTAGCGGGTCAATTTTTGGATGTTTTTGTTTTAACCGTTTGGGGCATTTATATATTTTTATTCAGTTCGTTTTCGGTCGGGAGCTTTATAAAACATTGCGAAATAATTGTATTGTGCAACGTATTTGTCCGTACAACAGAACAGTGTTAAGAAACAGTTCGAAACAAAGCAGTAAGGCGCAGTTGTTGTTGAGGAATGCGGCGGAGCATCTGCACCTCCACAAAATTCTGAGAACTTTGTACCTGTGTGTGGTAGCGCCCATACGCAACTGCTCAATCACGCTCAAAGGACGCTCTAACAAAAAACCAAGATGGCTAGAGAGAATAATATTTGTCGTTTTCTTCAAGATCCCCCGGATGCACTGTTTTAAGTCCCACCCACTTTTATGACCTTAGCCAGTGCCTAGTCGAAATCGTCTGCTATCGTCACTCCAACAACTACAGGCATGGCATAGGACGAAACAGCGACGACTAACTGGAAGGCATTGATGTCCGTCGTCTTGACTAAAATGCTCCCGGAGTGGGGAACTGAGAGACGCCAGCAGTTCGTTGTCGACTCCCGCCTGCGCAGGCTGCCCGACAACCAGGGCTCAGAAACAAATTTTTGTAATTAATGTAACAACTAATATAACAGTGTAAAACAGTATAAATTTATATGACCGCGGTCGTGTTTAGAAAAAACATCATCAAGAATAATGTTGGAATAACTTAAAATCACCAATTCTCGGGAGAAGATGCGCGTGTGCGGTGACCGCGTGGCCGGCTTTTGGGGTTTGGAATTTGTAATTTAAAATGTTCAGGGTTTAATCATTTACCGTATGATAGAGTGTGTGGCAAAGCTGGGCGGCTTTCTGTGTGTATTTGTGTTTGCCTTTTATGTTTGTGTACTAGAAAAGATAAGGTAAGCCATAGTTAGTAAGTTCAGTTACAAGCAAGGTGCAATGGCGCACAACATGTGACACATGTAAAACCTATATATGGAAAACGTATAAATTCAATATTGCTGATAAATAAAAGAAAAATAATTTCTCTTCCAAAAAATTGAGATTTAAATTCTTTCAAAACCTTATTTCGTTATATGTATCGTCAGAGTTCGTCGAACGAAATGGGTTAGTCCACACTATGCGATCCGGCCAGATCAAAGTCGTAAGGTAAGTGGGAGTTTTAATCTGAATAGATTTAATAATACCAAAATTAATAAAGTTACACCACTTGTACGACACTTCTACAAACCAATTATCATTACACATTACCATACTTAAGAAAAAACATTGTAAGGTTGTGTATTTTTAATATTGTAATTGCATTTGAGCCTTTTAACGTGACCAAAAGAGCCCACAACCGTCGAACGCAATATTTGTTGATTGGCGTCATAGCATGCCATGATGTATGTTTATTTGTATTCAAAATCGATTGGTTAAACCTTGAGTAGAGTCTTATAAAGAATTAACCGGTGCAGAATTGTATAAAAAATTAATTACAAATTGTGTCTATAAAATATTAACTTCAAATTAATAATAAATCTATACTGTGTATGTTAAATTGTGTTTTATTTTCATTAGAAAAGTGTATGTTTAAAACGATAATGTATAGCGAATGGCTCTGATGTGACACCTAGCGCGCCAGCAGCGAATACTGTAACTGCTAACTCGATTAACAAAAATCGAGAAAAGGCAGGACGAATTGAATTCGTCACATCGTTCGAATAAAACATTGATAAGGAGACAATTTTAATTGTTTTACATAAACATTTTGGCGCCACCCGGGGATTATCCACTATGTTTGAACCTCAGATCGGGAACCACGATACCCTGGTCATTCGTACATTCGCTATGGACTCAAACATCGTGAGTTACATTGCCGTGCGAGGACGAAGTGGTAAGAAACACAGACACAAATTACACTCAGACACACTGTTACATTTTAGAGGTACGAGAACGAAGATGACACGCGAGTTACATTATAACATACGTGAAGACTTTACTTCACCTCCTACTACAACATCAAGGGAAAAATCTACCCCCTGCATCAACTTTATATTTATACTTTTTCTCTCTCTGATTCATCACACACAAATATCTCATTATCAGTTTCTACTCTCTCTACAATTTCGTTATCACTATCAATATCCACATAATTATTTTCTACCACCATGTTGTTAATTATATCACTGTTACTACCTGAAAACTTATTAGTCAAATTATCATTGTTACTCACCTTGTTAGCACTTAAACTAACACTATTTTCTGTAATGTATCATCATTACTACCCCCACTATTTTCTACCCCACTTTTATTTTTGTAATTCTCGTCTACTTTACTCTTTGGTATATCAAAATTCTCGTCTACTAACGTTACTGTTTGTTCTTTCGTTTTATCGAAATCCGTATGCATTTCATCGATTCTTTTGTCTAACTTAAAATTTTGTCTTTTAATTTCATTTTTTATTTCGTCAAACTTCTCATTAAAATCACTTTTAATTTCATTTTTAGTTTGAAAATTTTGTCTTTTAATTTCATTGTGTAACTTTATGTATTTACTGCAAATATATAATATCTTACTCTTACCTTTCAAGATAGGGTCCAAAGTCTTTCAGTCGAAAACAGCTACAGAAATGATTATTTGGGTTTGAGCGGCGAAATAATTATACTTAACACATGGCTGCTCTAGTAATTAATCTTATTTATTTCTATTGGTTTAAATTCACTATTTAAGTTCACTATTGAACAATGATTTACACAAAGAACTCACTTAACACATGATACAGATATTCAAAGTTACCAGAGCTACTTTTAATTCATTAACTTATAACCTCCAAATTATGTAAAGAAAATTACAATTGATTAATTGCTACACTATAATTCCGGAATTTATTTTATCAAAACCAGTACTTTGATCTTGTACATACATATTCTCGCTCACGCTCTCTCTCTCTCTCTTTCTCGTTCTTTCTACTTTACATTTTAAAATTTTTTATGAGATCTCACTGTTGGATTTAAACTCCAAACTTTTATTTTAATGGGATGAATCATGAATGGTCAACGATTCTTATTTAAATTTCTGACTGTTGACTGTTACTTATCTGGATCAGATATCCTCTCAATTTCACCACCACTTGTTAGTCACTTTTTAAGGCACACTCACAAAAACTTCAGTTCTGAATGTTGAAAACTCGTTACTATGGTTGATTGTCCGTCATTATTTACTGCACATGTGTTTGAAACTCACTCCCGTAGCATTTTTAGTCGGTCGACGTACGTAACTCGAACTCTTATGTTTTGAATTATTTGACCATGCTGCCATAAATTGCATGGTAACACTTTTTATGTTTTTTTTGTTTGTTAGATAAGCCCTTTTGGCTTTAGGCCTATCTTGCATGCCCGAGGCCACTGTTTTCAATTAACGAACTTTTTACTGTCTGATGCTACTTACTTCTGTTCACTCTCTGGTGACAAACTGCAGACTGTGATTCACAAAGAGCCTGCTGCTGGGCAGTTACGCAATGCGTCTGGCAATTGTTTAGGCTAACTGTATATATGTTGCACTGGGGCTCCCCACAGGTGAAAGTCTGGCAATTTGGAAAGTGATTGAATTGATGATTTGAATTAATATAAAATTAAACTGGGGTGGCTCACAATTCTGTACCGTTACAATACCCCCCCAATAAGAGGTTGAAGGCCAAAGCGTTCAAACTCTTATTGCCTAAAACTGAGAGGATCAGTGAGGACATGGCGCCGCAACCCCCCTGAACACTCTACTAAAATTGGGTTCTTACCCCCCTAGTCTGGCGACTGTGGCAGCACCCATCCGATCTTACTGGACTTCTCTGTTCGAGATCCCAACAGCGAAAAAGCGAACAGATACCCGCCCCAGTATCACCTGACTTTAAAACATTCACTTAAAATTCAATAAACGGCCTTCCATCACTCCATATCCCGCAACTGATTTGTTTCCTCTTGGCCATACCGGCTTATTCTTTTCAAAGTACTGGTTCTTTTAATTGCAAAGTACTGGCTTTAGTTTAAAACAATAATATAACCTTACAGTCTACTTGCAGTTGAATCATATAAACTAAATAATATTCCCCGTGCAATATTGCCCAGCCAAAATGACACATTAATTATACAGAATTACATTACATTACATTTACACAAACTGTCCTTCAGTTTTCAATTTTAAATGAATATTTTAATCATTATTTACCTTAATTAGCATTTAATTTATAATTCCAATTTGAAAATGAAATTAAGTTCATTATTAAAATCATCTTTTCAATTAATTTAATTACCAAATTAATTTAATTATATTTAATTTCTCAAACTCTAAATTCATTAATTCAATCTTATTTGTTCGAAACAATTTCATTTGTTTTAATTACATTTTACAAAAAGACCCTACAAAAATATTACCTACATTCCATCACATCAGATTTTTCTTTATATTTCATAATAGGAATGATTCAACAGACTACCACAATTTTTGTTATTGTCAACTCAGCTTCAACACCTCTGGCTGTAAACATTAGTCAAAACATACAACACAACACACCTGTTTACATAAACAGTTGTATGCCAGACTGTTTTATAAACCCTGTTATAAACACTCCTTCAGTCTAAACATTCTGCTTCCCTCACCTCTAATACCTGGACTTTTCTATAAATCTTTTAATGTTAACATATTTGTCAAAATCTATTTATTACAATTCAAACCAAAATTTTGCTTCATTAATAAAATTAACCCTTTTAAATTATTTGTTTAACTTGACAATTATCTAATAACCTCCACTCAAAACAATTTAACTGTACTTATTATCTAAAACATTTTTAATATACACACATCATACAAAATAGACTTCAATATTATTATGCCATTTGTTCATATTACAAACATACGTTGCCTATAAGCTATACTGTACATTGCAGCAAAATAATATTAACACAATACATTTATTTACAGATTTCCGTACTAATTTTCTTATATACCACACATCAATACCTAAATTCAGCAAGGTCATTACCATATATTAAAGTATTTAATATGGCCATACATTGCTTTTTTAGTTCAACCTCCGTCATCAAAAGTTAGTCTGGGTTTCACATAACAGTTTTCAATATCATTGATACTCCACGTATGGTTATTTTTTGTTTTATAACCACAAGAACTAATTTTTCCCTTTGTACCAAAACAATAATCTATAGGGTTACCCCCCAAAATTATCTTAACATAAATCAAGTCGACATCAGTATTATTTGTAAAGTCTCCGTCAATGTTTTTTGTTATTACCATTACATTATTATTACCATATTCTGTTACTATCTGTTCATTAACAGGCAAATATTTGTCATCAATATACACACTGTTTATCACACAAGGTATGTTTTTAATTCTACCAGTTCTCTCACTCTCATAATCACTTTCATTACAATACTTCTCACAACATTTTACATTCTCATTCCCCACAGAGGGCAACACAACATTATTACAACGTCTGGCTTTACCAGATTAACACAAATAATCTAAAGACCTTTTGTCTTTTACAAAAACTAAGGAGGAACCTTTGTCCTCCAACACTGCTGGTGAAACTTTTTCTTCACCTGTATCACTAGAAAATTTTGCCCTCTTTTTATGCTCTACATTTAAACTGTCTTCACACTCTCTCTCGTTCTCATTGGCATTTACTAACAACACTTCATTACTGATAGAATTATCTTTAATCTCTTGACTTTGCTCATGAACTTGTATTTTGGCTGTCTCTGACACTTGTTTGTTTACATTAATGATATGATTATTTAATTGTTCCTTTATTGATCCTATCACTTGTTCTTTAAATGTATTGAAACATTCATTCGTCTCATTTAAACGTGTATTCATTTCACATAAACGCTTATCAAATTTTATATCAATATTATTTATGTCACCCTTTAACTCACTGAATTTAACATTCTGTTCATCAAATTTCTCATTGAAACTACTTTTGATTTCGTTTTTCTGTTCATCAAATTTAGCGTCATTACTATCAAATCGTTTACTGAGAAGGTTAAATAGGTCATTCATTGACATTTCTTTTTCTTTTATATTGGTTTTAATTGTAATAGGGGTGGAAGTTGCTCCCCCCTCATTAATTACTACAGATTCGTCTACATTACTGTCACTGATTGACAGTGACTTTGTCTGAATACCTGAATCGCCTTTATTGGCCGACTCAGTTGACATATTTTCATTTACTACCATTTCGGTTACTATTGTTTTTATTTGATTTTCAGCACTGGTGCTAGTTAAATCAATAGTGTTTTCCATGTTTTCAAATATTTACTTATACACACTTTATATACTTATACTGACAATCGCCCTCACTCCCAAACAACCCGTTCTGCAGCTTGGTTAGGTCTGGCGAATGTAAGTTGTAACCTACACTCGCGTCACTGTACGGGGGCCAAAGTAACTTTATGTATTTACTGCAAATATATAATATCTTACTCTTACCTTTCGAGATAGGGTCCAAAGTCTTTCAGACGAAAACAGCTACAGAAATGATTATTTGGGTTTGAGCGGCGAAATAATTACGCTTAACACATGGCTGCTCTAGTAATTAATCTTATTTATTTCTATTGGTTTAAATTCACTGTTGAACAATGATTTACACAAAAGAACTCACTTAACACATGATACGGATATTCAAAGTTACCAGAGCTACTTTTAATTCATTAACTTATAACCTTCAAATTATGTAAAGAAAATTACAATTGATTAATTGCTTCACTATAATTCCGGAATTTATTTGATCAAAACCAGTATTTTGATCTTGTACATACATATTCTCGCTCACGCTCTCTCTCTCTCTTTCTCGTTCTTTCTACTTTACATTTTAAAATTTTTTATGAGATCTCATTGTTGGATTTAAACTCCAAACTTTTATTTTAACGGGATGAATCATGAATGGTCAACGATTCTATTTAAATTTCTGACTGTTGACTGTTACTTATCTGGATCAGATATCCTCTCAATTTCACCACCACTTGTTAGTCACTTTTTAAGGCACACTCATAAAAACTTCAGTTCTGAATGTTGAAAACTCGTTACTATGGTTGATTGTCCGTCATTATTTACTGCACATGTGTTTGAAACTCACTCCCGTAGCATTTTTAGTCGGTCGACGTACGTAACTCGAACTCTTTATGTTTTGAATTATTTGACCATGCTGCCATAAATTGCATGGTAACACTTTTTGTTTTTTTTTTTGTTAGATAAGCCATTTTGGCTTTAGGCCTATCTTGCACGCCCGAGGCCACTGTTTTCAATTAACGAACTTTTTACTGTCTGATGCTACTTACTTCTGTTCACTCTCTGGTGACAAACTGCAGACTGTGATTCACAAAGAGCCTGCTGCTGGGCGGTTACGCAATGCGTCTGGCAATTGTTTAGGCTAACTGTATATATGTTGCACTGGCGCTCCCCACAGGTGAAAGTCTGGCAATTTGGAAAGTGATTGAATTGATGATTTGAATTAATATAAAATTAAACTGGGGTGGCTCACAATTCTGTACCGTTACAATTGAACTTCTCATCTAATTTATTACTCTGTGTATCAAATTTGGTTAATAATAACTGCATCAAACCAGCAGTTGTTTCGTCTGTTTTGTTTTCATGACGACTTGAGATGGATGTGGCTGTTACTTTCTCTGACTCTACAGATGCAGTCGCACTAATCTGACTAATTTGTTTTAATGGAACATCCATCTCACTAGTCAAATTTTCATCAGTTGCACTGATTTCTATTGTTTTATTGTCATTGGTACTCATTTTCTTTGTTTATTTTATCTCTAACACATACAATACTGCTACCGCATATATGCATATAGTGTAGTAACTTAACCCTACCTTACGCACGTATTTACGTACTTTCAAAATATTACTTCAGGTAATTATTCCACATTCTGGTAAGTATACTCCACATAAAATTATATTTTATGTCGAGTCTCTGTTCGCAAGGCGACAATTGTAGCTCTCTTAAACTTTTATGGTTTAAATTAATTGGTTACATTTATCTGATGTGTACTAAAATAATCACATTCTCTTATCGGGCGTCATGTTGTCACGCTGTACAACAAAATACAAAACTTACCTTGAGGGCCAGAATTCGGGTTACACGAACCAGGGTCGTGGAATATATTACCTGAAATAATCGTACTCAAGATAAAACGTACCATTGACCTTTTATTTTGAAGATGACTCTAAATACATATTGAAAAATGACTCTAGCTGTACCATACACGTACATATTACGCCATGGGGCGTTTAGCAAACATTAAACCCTTAGAACATTTTAACCCTCCAAAACAAACATGTGTTATAATATTAACCTAATAAACATGATAAACGTAAATATTGGCACAACCCAGCACTTATTAATATTGAATCATATTTGTATCCACTCTCTCACTCTCTCCCTTTCATTCTCTGGTACAATTTCGTTAATATGAGCTCATTTGAATAAATTTGAATAATTTTGAATATAAATATTTTATATTTGATTGGTTTTGGCAGCAAATTTTACTTAGCTGCATTATATTTGAAGATGTCCCATTGTTGTAGATTGCGCACTCTCGCCCGAGGTTTTCGGCGAACTGTTTCAATAATACGGCACTTTCACATTTTTATTTAGATGTGGCCACTATTTAAATTTTGCTTTACATTTTTGATGTAGTTGCGAAAGTTAGATAAATGTAAAATTTAGTGTATGCCGGCCGGCGTGGAACACTGTCGAGACGAAACTGGCAGCGGTTTGTAGCCTTGCAATGCGGAGGTGGGGCAAACTACGTCACTAGTCCTTTGTTTGAACGGCCAAGCCCCGTTGCTTACATATGTATTTAATGCGCATCGCATTCCTGTAGCTGATGTCATCATTGGGTTAGACTTGTTTACACATTATTATGACGAACTGTTTTTGCTATTATTGTGATTTTACCCTGACCTCGACACAAATCCTGTCCGCTCAATATTACGTCGTTAAAAACTTTTGGACAACTTTACGCTGTTTTCTTTATAGGGTTTTAAAAACAATTATAACAATTATACTTTATAACAATTACTAGCGCTACTACCCGTCGCGGCTTCGCCCGCAAAAAGAGTACAGACTGATTAAATAACAACTTCCTTATCAATGCCATACATTATTTGTAGTTTAATACAATAAATTTACGTGATTACTTGCTATCTCTCTGACATAGTTTGATCTGGCTGTTATTATTATTTTATATATATAACCCTGGATTCCTTTGAACATAAATAAAAATAACATAGAAATTACAATTATATTGCCTTTGTGGCCTGAACAAAACAAAATTACTACAACTTATCATTAATATTATAGTTTATATAACATATTGCGAATTGTATTTGTTTCACAAATTTGTGAAGTGCAATGTTTTTTAACTCTTTCACATAACATACTATGTTCCACTTTGTACACTGCACTTTTATAGACGTTTAATGAAGAAATTTGTGTTAGTGGTTGAAATCACAATCAGAATGATCACAGTTGCACACCACTATGTAAAAATTATATCTGAGCTATTCCAATCTGACGATGGGCTGTGAAGCTTGAAAGCGCTAATTGGGATAATTTTTATATAGTGGTGTGCAACTGTGATCATTCTGATTGCACTTTTATAATTACACTTAGTATTGTTTTCTATGGTTACAGTGTTTTTAGAGTACAAAGGTTCTAATAGTTTGATACATAATCCCAATATAACATAATTTTTGATAACATAATTATAAAAAATCATTCAGCTTTCATGAAATTATAAACATTAATGTATCTCTCGGTGTACTCGTATACTCTCTGTGTATATTAGCTATATCTGTTGCCCGCGACTTCGTCTGCGTCGAAGAATATTTTTGTCTAAAGTACCTATGTCCTTCCGCGTATTTCAAGAAACTTAAAAAGTAAGTTAGAAGATTTTCAGTTCCTTAATTCTACTGCTATGATTTTCAGTTGCTATCTTTCCAAGACCTCTCTGTAAACAACATTCCTGGTTTTCCTTTCTGGCTGGAGGATGACCAAGCTATCAGATGAACTGACTCTCGAGCAAGCCACGTACAACTGGCCATGGGAGAAACAGTCACTCCTGAGATCCACACCAGCCACTTTTAAACTCTGTCCCTGCGCCTTATTAATCGTCATAGCGTAACAAACTTTAACCGGGAATTGCAGACGTTTAAACTCAAAATGGTAATCCGATGGGATCATTGGAATTCGGGGGATGAAGACAGTTTCTCCCTGACTGACGCCTGTGAAAATCTGGGCTTCAATCACGTGCTTGTACAGATTTTTTAGCTGAAGCCTAGTGCCGTTACAGAGTTTGGGTGGATTTAGATTGCGCAAAAGCATGATTGGAGTACCAACCTTAAGGTAGAGGACGTGAGGTGGGATTCCTGGTGGATCGAGTGTGTGCAAAAACTCTACAGGATAATGGACCGCATCTTGTACCTCCACTACCGAGTCAATAGATTCATACTTCATGAGTTCATTAGGTAGCTTCTCTAGTAGAAGATTATTGATAGAATTGGCTGAATCGTTGGTTGGAGTAAGAATAGCCCTTTCCTTGAGCCATGATATACAATCTGCACCACTCTGTTGAATTACTTCCATAGATCTTGTCAGTCAGGCTTGTTAAATCTCTTACAATGGAGCAAAGATTATTCGGAATATTTATTTTTCCATCCTCCTCTTCTAAAATCCTTCCATCCCCAATATCAAGTAATAATTTAGAAAACTCCTCTGCTCTCAAATCATGTTGAAGGTGGACACGCATGTTAACTCTTAAGGACAGTATTTTGACATTAGGCCATAAAGTGGATGACTTTAGACAGGCCTTAAGTTCATCCGCACGTGTCCCTCGTGGAACAACGGGTAATGTTTGTCTGAAGTCACCAGCCAAAAGCACTGTAACTCCACCCATAAGGCTTTTGCGGTCTCTAATATCCTGGAGTGTTCTGTTCAGAGCCTCAACGCCTCTTTTATGAGCCATAGTGCACTCATCCCATACTATTAATTTAGCTTCACGAAGCACCTGTGCCATATCACTCTGCTTAGAAATATTACAAAGTGCAGACTCAAATGATTCAGGTTAAGGGGTAACTTGAATGCAGAGTGAGCAGTCTTTCCTCCTTCAATCAAGGTAGCTGCAATAGCTGATGAAGCAACTGCAACTGCGATATTCCTTTTGCGCCTAACTGTGGCAAGCAACAGATTTATCAAGAACGTTTCCCCAGTGCCGCCAGGAGCGTCCAGAAAGAACAATATCCCAGAATCACAATTAATACTGTGAACGATTTCGTCATAGGCATCTTTTTGTTCTTGATTTAATTTTAGAAAATTTACAGCCACTGTTTCAGTCAACCAAACACAATCATAGGACAGTTCGTTCAGGTATTGATGGTGGCTGATAACTTCTTGCTGTCGTGATGGTGTTGGAAGACCGAACTCTTTGAGTGTTTTACCCGACATGGATATGACAGTATCCTCAAGAAGCTTAAGGCATTGGTTGTAAACAATGTCCTGGACTAATTGGACGTCTCCGTGCTCTCTTTCTATTTGCCTTCTAACATCTTCCGCAAGACTGTCTCGGTATTTCTCCCACAATTTTAGGGGGTTTGCCACTTGGCAGAATACTAACATTATGGCAAATAGCTCACGAATTTTATTAGGAGAGTCAGAGATAGAAGCTTCTTCAAGAGTACGGTCCCAATGGGCATCATCCTCCAGCAAGCCAAGTGCTCTACACGCCGCTTGAAATGTTGGCTGAACTACCCCTGCGATAGTTTTTAATGCAGTAAATGATACAGGACCGCGGATCTCATGTAAGAGGAGGCGTAAATAGTAGCACTCAGCATTGCCAGGATGGACAGTGTATACTCTACCCAACACCTGATCTTTTTTTACCCCTGGATAGCCTGTCACAGATTTACCTTGCTTCCTCCTGCAGAATTGATTGCTTTTCTATACGTAGTAGGACGGAACTTCGCAATATAAAAGGGTCCTTGCGAAGGCATCAACTTTACACAGGTCAAAAAATCCCAAAAGTGTCGTTTTTGGAGGATTATTTATCCTGTCAATGACATTGTCCTCCGTAAAATAAACTCTTTGACCGTTTTCTAGATGTACAGAAAGGTGCATAACAGGAGGAAACCTTTCATGAATAGGGAAGCAGAGGATGCGCCAGACTGCCTCAGAGCTGCTGATGTATCGTCCTGTTTCGTACCTTGTCACCTCGTCCAAATCTTCAACGGTGAACGCTGCTTGATCAGACCCTTTATTCACATACTTGCAGATATATTTGATTGATTTGACAGAGTTGCAATATTCAACATTTATGTGGGCTGAGAATGTGAGAGACAGGACGGGGTTGTACGGAACTACCCAGCGATTGTCAAGAATAACCTCATTGACTTTTACTGTAAATCCGCCGTCTGCGATACTTAGGATAGCCATCCTCTCCTGTCTGAGTCTCTTTTAAGAATGGCCGTGGGTAATTCTTTGTACAGGCGCCATCCACCATGCATGGTGAGTTCCTGTTAAGCGATCCACATGGTCCGTGAATTATATTTGTCTTGACAATCTCATGGAGGGCTGGATCTAGGTTGGGATCAGGTACTTCAGCTTTGATAATTTTATCTATGGACTCTGGCCTTATCTTCTCCTCCTACCACAGAAGGATATGAACGTGAGGGAGCCCACGCTTCTGCCACTCCACGGAGTACATGTGACACCTAGTAGGGCCAAAGATGTAACCTTTAGTGAGGAGTTTCATCATATGCTTCACTTTTATGTTGAAAACCCTCGCTACTATGTCATGTCTATCGTGAGATTTTTGGCCTTGTGTCAATATCTCTGTGATTTCCGGCCATTTTGGATTGCAAGTGAATGTAATAAACAGATCCGGTCGTCCAAAATGGCGCACATACGTCATCGCGTCTTGAGTTCGCTCATGCATGTATCGGGGTCCTCCAGTGAAAGTGGACGGCAGTACAACCATCTTGCCTATTTCTGATAACTGGCCGTCCTTTCTACTCATGACATCCTTCAGGTGGTCATAATTCTCTCTTCTCAGCTTTTTCTGGTTGTTACGTATCCAATTGAGTCTCTCAGTTTCAATTTTCGCATACATATCAACCAGAAATTGGTTGAGAAGGTTGTGAAACAGCAGTAGGTTGCATTGTTCACCATCATGCTCCATTATCCTGTAGCTGTAAAAGTCAGTAGCAGACACAGTTTTCTTGAGAGGAGCCTTAGTCTTTGGGTCGCGCTGTGGTATGTCTATAGAATAGCCGTCTTCTCCACGACAGAACATCAAAGGGTATTGAAGAGCATCATAGGCACGGTGCGTCTCACTGATTTGTATCAATCTATTGTCTCTGCTATAGAGAACGATATCTCTTTTATCAAAATCCTGGCCGACAATGAGAACTGCCACTTCTCTAGTTGTTGGAACATTGAAACGACCATGGTGTTCTCCAGAAGGCTTCATATTTTCTTTAATAACTACCTGAAACTCCTACTGGTCCTTGGGAACAGAATCAACAGCAGCCTTAAAATCCAAAATATACTTGTTGTGCTCATGAAGTAATTTCTGCAGCTGGCTAACCAATCCTGGCTTGACGCCAGGGTATATTCCACAACGGATATCCCTCTCTTTGTCATCATCACCAACAAAGTATATTTGGAGAAATGAAGGCTGTTGCTCAGGCTCAGCCATAAGACTCCTTATTCTGTGATAGACCTGGCCCTGTACTTTATAAGTTGGCATAAAGTTTCCTTCTTTTACCTCTTTGGCTCCAAAAGACGTCATTTGGAAGCATCCGTTGTACTTCCGGGTAGCAGGAAGAAAGTGCTCAGTCATTGCATGCTGGTGATTGAGGAGACTGTGTAAGGGTTCAGGATAGGGCTCAAGGAGAGGAAGCTGGACCTTACCATTATTGCAACACAAACCAGGAGTCTCATCCTTCCACTTCAGTGCACGGCACCAGTTACATGGTGACCGAACTCCAAGCTCAACGAACTTGTCCGTGGAATAATCTATTTCCGGTTCATATTGAAATCCGGACAAAAGTTTATCCCAGGTCAATAATCTATTATGTGCTCTCTTTTCATTATATTTCGCAGAAGCTACTGGATTGATATGGGGGTTATTAGATGCATATTTTTTAACAGCCTCCCTATGAACTGTTGGATGACTTTTATTGTATTTTTTTACGGCCTCTCTATTAACTGTTGGATGACTTTCATTGTATTTTTTTATGGCCTCCCTATGAACTGTTGGATGATTTTCCTTGTATTTTTTTACAGCCTCCCGGTTAACTGTCGGGTGACTATCAGTATATTTTTTGACTGCCTCCCTATGAACTTTTGGGTTGTTTTTGGCATATTTGGTAGCAGCTTCCCTTACTTGTTTTTTCCTGATTGCATTTGTAAACTTTTTTCTGCGTTTTTTTCCTCTTTTCCCTTTGACTGATGCTACAGTCGAAGCAACAGATTCGTCTGAACTTGGACTGGAGAGGTCAACATAAGGAGAGGATTGGGACTGGGAGACAGTGCAAAACAAATTCAGTTGACATTCCGCTGGGTTATTGGTATTCGGGGATTCGGACAAATTCAGTTGACATTCCGCTGGGTTATTGGTATTTGGGGATTCTAAGTTAACTGTATTATGTGTTGATTCGGCCAAGGGAATTAAAACATCAAAATGCCCTTCATTGAAATCTCCAGTGAACCGAATTCTTTTGACTCCCTGTAATGCCTCCCCAAAAATAGCAAGAATAGAGCCACCTTGAAACACCTGAAACTCATAAGGAAATATTTCTCCAGCGTAAAATATTTGTGCCAAGTTTGGTTGAAATCGGTCCAGTGGTTTAGGAGGAGATCTGGAAGACCCCAAAGAACCCCCCAAAGGACCCCATAAAAAAAAACACCTATCCTATGTTGGTTCTCCCGTTGCGTAAAATATTTGTGCCAAGTTTGGTTGAAATCGGTCCAGTGGTTTATGAGGAGATGTGGAACATACATACATAGATACAATGGGGGGGGGGGTTTGCCCCTTAGGAGTGAAAGTTTTTAAAACCGTTTCTTAGTGAGCACCTAAGACCTATGATGAAGCTATGTTCAAAGTTTCATTGATATGCAGGTTTAGTATTCATCTATATACACCTGGAGCCACGATATTCATTCAGTAATTTTTGCTCTACGTTGATTCTATGTCAGTCAGTCAGGCAAACTTCCCCCCATTTTTCCCCCTTTAAAGGTCGAATTTCCAAAAATCCCTTCTTAGCGGATACCTACATCACATAAGGAACCTACATGCCAAATTTCAAATTTCTAGGTGTTATAGTTTCGGAGATTTCGTGATGAATCAGTGAGTCAGTGGTATTTCTCTTTTATATATATAGATTTCCCAGGATATTATAGGACCAGAATTGTACCGTTACATTCTTTTACCTCAAGATGTTTTTTTGTTTTATTAGGAACATGTTTCGGGAATCCTATTGTTCCCATCCTCAGCCTTCCTAATTTTGTATCTTGTGGAGTATTTGTGTTTGGCTGGTTGTTGTTATGGTTTTCTGTTGGTTTTTGGTATTTTATACTGGTGTGTGATTGTGGTGTATATATTAGCTGTATTAGCTTCTCGATGTTGAGTACTTTGAAAATCGTGTCATGTTTTGTATTGATTTGTATTTGTTCAGGTATTAGTTTGTTTTGTGTATATATATTTGTAAATTTTCCCATATGTTCATTATGGTGTGGTATGTGTTTTGTTAGTCATGTTGGTTATGTCTGGGAATTTATGTTCTGTGTTTTATTCCATGTGTGGCCAAATTAGATTGATATATTTCTGGGTTTTTTACAATTTGTTTAGATGTTCAAAGTAACGTGTTTTTAGTTGTTTTTTTGTTTGCCCTATGTAACATTTGTTGCAATCTTGCCTTTCAATTTTATATACAATATAATTTTAATATATAATTTATAATATATATTAAAATAATATATTAATATATTTTGTACATATCTTTTCTTTATATAGTGACAGGAGATAATGCCTTTATCCCTACATAATTGGTAACTGACTGTAAACTGTAGTGTGTGTGTGTGTGTGTGTGTGTGTGTGGAGGGGGTGTATACAATTCTACATACTAACTTACAGATTTTGTTTCATACAGAGCGATCTTCTGTATAGAACTAATTATAGGATGCATTATAACTTTTTCGCCCTCAGCTTGTTCTTCACCAATTTCCATTTTTAAGTCTCATAAATGTGTTTCCTTTTTGAAATTATGGCTGAAAAAAACACAATAAACTGTTACACAAAACTTACTAAACATAAATTACAAGTCTCTGTGTAATTCAATAAATCTGACAACAGTATTATAACAAAATCGACAAAGTTATTATACACTGTTATAACAAAATTTCCAAACACAAAAATGACAAGTATTATACTCAGTGACAAAAGTACTTTACTACAAAAACTGTAACATGAAGAAAAATATATACTGTCTCAAGGAGAATTTGGGTTATACTAAGTATATTGATTATTTTAAGTATATTGATACTTTTAATGATAAAGCATAAGATCAGTTAAAGAAATTTCTATATCAAAGACCTTAAAGAAAAGCATTAAACCACTGCACTAATAAAACATACAGTTGCTACGCTCTGTATGTTACATATGTTGTAAGAATGTAACCTAAACATTACTAGCACTCTAAAAATTGTAAATAAACATGAGGCTATATTTATTTATTTGTAAAAATATATTATATGCTACAGAAAGTAGACAACTCAAGCGATAGGAGTTACCAGATTTTAATTTTATTATGCTAATAATTATGCATGAACTATAACTGCATAATTAGAATCCAAAATAACAAGTACTGAAATATACGAGGACCATTTAAAAATTAGCCTCCAATTAGCATGTAAAGAAAAACTAAAATGTGGAAAAGTATTTTGTTAAACAAAAAAGCTGTATACACACATGTCTAACATTTACACAGGCAGTTAATATATCATTACACCAGCATTTGGAGTTCCTTGTTGAAGAACACTGCTGCCAAATTATCAATCAAGAGCTGATCCCTTAATGGGATCCTGATTGGTATCAAAGTGCTAAATAGCCAGCCAGACCATCATCTAGGTGACACAATAACACCTCTACCTGGATTTAGTCCAGCAGTGTACCAGTCTCGATTTGGCCACCAACAGGGCACTCACATTATTGTCCACTATTCCTGTCTGATAACTTCCTGCCTTCTGACCTGTGCTGATGGGCTCCCATAGAATGGAGTCAACTGTCCGAAGGTCACATAAATGATTCGGTGGCACCTTAATACCTTTCATCCAGCAGTGATTCAATGAGATGAGCCAATTGCCATCTGGACTGGATTGTTTGCGGCACAATCCAGCAGTGCCAGATGGTTTCACTCCCACCTTTCCATCAAGTAGGAGACCTGTCATATACTATGTTCATAAATGTCCAATGGAACATTTCGGAAAATACAACCACACAACTTGCAACCAGCAGGATAAGTACTGAGAGATTCCATGTTTTGTTGGTCACTACTCCTACAGTAATAAAAAATGGACCACAGATTTGCACATAACATAACAAGTATACTGTTTGCTACTTTGCATGCACAATGTTCCTATAACAAGTAGTTTGAGTATACCAGCAAAGCAGAAGTTAATTTTAGAATACCCATTGCATAAAACATTAATAGGAAGGCCTATATATATATATATATATATATATATATATATATATATATATTATAACATCACCAAATTCAGATAAATTTTGATAACCATAAGTGTGTATAAAAATGCTAAATGATATTATGTTTGAATAAATAAATTATGTGGATAGTAAAAAATAAATAAAAGGTAATTAACATGGAAGGAGAAGGAGTCATAAACCGAAAGTGATTAATAAAGAAATTCAAATAATAAACTGACAGACAAACGACATTGACCCTACCCCAGAGATTGGCCAGTTAAGTAACCAGTTAAGAAATCAAAATAAAGAAAACAAGACGGAGGAAGGAGAAGGAGAATGAAAACCAAGAGAGAACAAACCCATGAGGAAGAAAACAAGATGAAACGCATCAAGAAAACTAGACAAGTGATGGAAAATAGAGAAGGGAGAAATAATGTAACCCAAAGTAATAAAGACAATGAAATTCGGTTAAGAACCAAAACTATTAATGAACGTTAGTATTGATAAAATGACCATTATGAACTGTCAGTAATATGAAAGAATGTATAAAAGTACACTAACCAAAAGAGTTAGGGATATATGTAATTTGTTAACTAAGAAAGACACAATATTAATAATTTTATATGGATAGTGTGTAGAGAAAGAGAATAAAATGATGAGAAATAAATGGAAGTTGAATTAGTGAAAGTGATTTATACTAGAGTGATATAATACTAAAGAAACACTAAATAAATTATAATGAACACTAAATAATTTAAGAAAGTGCTAGTGAAAAATAAATACAAATATTATCTATCATATAAATAGTAAGAGGAGAGTAGGCTAAGGTAAAGGCTTAGTAAAATTACTTATGTTTTAGTTTTAAGAGTGAACAATAACATTTAACAAGTTACAATGAATAGTATTTAGGATAGAACATTTACTCAGTAAATAATGAACACTAAGTAGTGATATTCACTGTGATGACTAGGAAGTAGTATTGTTATAACTTAAAAATGTATTGTAAAAGTTTAAAGGTGTGTTTCACAAAGAAAAGTAATTAGATGGTGTTAACATGGAAAGGAGAGAAAAAAGCATTAGAAAATAAGTTTGTATCAACATTAATTAAATACCCATGTTATAAGGGGAGTTTAATGGAAAAAGTTCAATAGAGGTGAGATTGTTTAGCACCAGAACAACAAATAAGAAATAATGAATTATATAAACTGTTAGTTATGAAATTGATATGGCTGTAAGAGTTATACAGACCATAGACCTAGATGTTATATTTTATATTGGAAATGAGTAGCAAATAATTAGCAAGTAAGATTGAATAACACAGTTGTTACTAACAAAGACTAAGTTAAAACACATCCAGAGACATTAAACCTAATTATAAATGCAAAATAACAATTTGGGACTAAATGAAATATGTTGTGTATGAAGCCACAAAAATCCAGTAATGGCTACTTAAATGTGAAACAGGCCTAACGGTCAAACATAAACAATTACTGATTGTAAAAAAATCACCATGTAATGGACAAATCCAAGGTGGCTAATTCATCAAGGATGAATAGTAGTTATTATTAAAAACCAAATATTAATTTAAGGAATTATATAAACAAAGAAATGTAATTAGTAAGTATAAGATTAATTGTAAACTTAGAAACTTGATAAAACCCAATACTGTGGGGTACCAAAATAATCTTTGTGAGAAAATATAAATGACAGTGCATTTAGATAATAACCCCGAAGGAAGATAAGAGGAGGAAGAAAGTCCGAAGATATGGGAAGATTTGAAAGGAATTCGAAAATTGATAACAATGTACTGATGTCCAGCTCACCCAATGAGAGCAAATACATAACCATGGAAACGACCGTTTAACGAGGTAATTACCGTTAAATACACTTACTTGGAAAGTGACGCTATCGCAAGCCAGAGGCGAATTTTCTGTACAACACATTTTAATGTTTAAAACATCTTAGAAGTAAAACCAAGTATAGAATCGATAGTACAGAAGTCTGATGGATGCCGAATGCCATTTCCAGAGGGAGAAGACGTTTTAACTCAATATGAAATATCTAAATACGTCCAAACCACTTTGAAAAAGATGCCGAAGCTTGAATAAAGAACACAGGAACAATATTGATGCCATAATCTTTCCTTCTTGACATCCCGAGTAATTCCGTACTGCAATGCTGTTAAGTATCAGTTAAATTATTTCAACTTCCAAAAAATAAACGCACTTTGAACATTTCTCAATGTATGTTGAATACCACTGAATCATTTTTATTCTCTTACAAGGATTGATCCATAAAATTATATCACTGAAAATTTGTTAACTATAGAACTAACCTGATATTTATGTACGACTTATAAACATCTTGTATGACACTTAAACAAAACAATTACCACTACACATTATCCTACATAAGGAAAAAACATTGTAAGGTTGTGTATTTTTAATGTTGTAACTGCATCTGAACCTTTTAACGTGATCCAAACAACTCACAACCATCGATCGAAATATTTGTTGATTGGCGTCAGAGAAAGCCATGCTGTTTATATGTATTCGAAATCGACTGGTTAACCCTTGAGTAGAGTCTTATAAAGAATTGTCCGGTGCAGAATTATATATGAGCAAATTAATTACAACTTGTGTCTATAAAATATTAACTTCCAATTAATAATAAATTTATACTGTGTGTGTTAAATCGTGTCTTATTTCTATTAGCAAAGTGTATGTTTAAAAATATAATGTATAGTGAAGGTTTCCAATGCGACGTCTAGCGCTCAAGTAGCGAATCCTGTAACCGCTATCTCGATTGACACGAAATTGAGAAAAGGCGGGACGGATTGAATTCGTCGCCTCGTTCAAATAGAACATTGATAAGTAAACCATTTTAATTGTTTTCTATAAACAATTTGGCGCCACCCGGAGATAATCCACTACGTTTGAACCTCAAATCGGGAACCACGATACCTGGTCCCCAGTACGTTCGCTACGGGCCCAAACATCGTGAATTACATCGCCGTGCGAGGACGCAGTGGTAAGAAACACAGACACACTTTCACACTCAGACACACTGTTATATTTTACAGAGGTATACGAACGGACACAAGGCACACGAGGAGAACGTCATAAGTTGGCCTACATCACGGGGCTTGAACAATAGCGACAGTCATAAGAACGTTACAAATTGGCTTCCATCGCGGGGCTTGAAGGAGGCAGGACAGGCATAAACAACGCTACAATATATATATATATATATATATATATAATAAAACACTAAAACCAAAATAAATTATAACACAATAAAACAATGGTGATCTCAAACAACATATCTAAAAATGCTTATGAACATGTGATGTTAAATAATAACCGTTTATGACACCGAATTACAGACATGTACAAAAATGATTAATCTTATTTTTAATATAGACATATTACTTATATTGATTTAAAAAAATATGCAGTTAATGTATTACACAAAAAAATGAAAATAATACATGTCTATATCATGAAAGAAAATAAACTTCATTAGCATCATTAGTTTACATTTGTGATATACATAGGAATGTACAGGCTGGATGTTTTATTGCATAAATTAATTTTTCCACAACCATTTTTGTTGTTGATTTTTCACTTCTGCACCTAGTTTAGGCTTCTATTACATGTAGAAACATGAAAATGTGGTTTACGTAGTTAAACTATTACTTTTTTTAAAAGTAAGTTTTACTTTCTTTAATTGTTACTAATAATTATTAGCCAGTGTCTTGTAGCCAGCTTCTCAGTATAATCAACCTACTCCAATCCTGCTTTCATCTCCTTTGGCTGGGTGTATTTCCATGATAAACGTATTGTCTTCTTGCGCCCATCCTCATTACATACCAAACATTGCAGTGTTCTCTCTACTGTACACAAATGATCCCTGCTGAAACAGATTTCTGAGGGTCACATTCCAAATTTGGTCTCCATTTACCACTCCATTTCTATTTAATTTTCTTGCTTCACTTTACATAGCTTTTATTCATCATGCTATGCCGTGGGTTTTACTCAATCCATCACAAGGTGAGTCAATCCATCACACCTCACCCACTCACTGTCAGAGCAATATAGCAAGCTGTCTAAGATAGGCGGGGCCTTAGTAACAACATGTGTCTACACATGAACACGCATAATACCTCCTGCCCACCCTGCAGCTAGTCACTGCATATGCAGGCTGGTTTCTCTCTTGAGGTGGTTGGTGTGAGCTGTATTATGGCCAGAAGATGTAACAGGCTATGAGTCTGAGCCTTTGGGAGAAGATAATAATGATTTTGTTTATGATGAATCCATTTAATAGATTTTCCTCTCATACCTTGTTATTCACTTCATAGTTTTCTATTATTCACATGTTCACTATTTGCATTGTTGACACATAAGTCATTGTCAGAAGTTTGGATATGCATTTCCCATGTGTGTAAGGCATAGAAACGGGAACAGAAGACCAGTTATACCACAACATAATACCTGATCTAAAACAGATAAAAATTCCTTCTTTATCAAAATTTATGTAAATATCGATTATTAATTAATGTGTCCTCATGATTACATTCATTATTACAAGAGTATGCACAGAAATCTATGCACGAGTTATTCTAACGCTTTAGACAGACTATTCTATCTATATCATTACGTTTTTATCATTTTTTTAACACAATTTATTTGTTGTAAACGATAAAATTGCAATTTAATAACAAATGAAATCACTATATGTTTTAGAGAACCTATTCTTGCAAATAATTTATTAACAATTTTTAGTCGCATCTGAATAACTGTCAATATGACAGCTCATTTGACACTCACATAACCTTAAAATGAACAAGGATTAACCTCCAAAATCTTACACACCCAAGGACGTGTAATTTTGCACCCAAGGATATGCAGAGATTTTATTCAAAATTTATTTCAAAATGCGTGTAATTACTTTTTTCCATAATTTTGTTTCTCTGTAGTAAGGAGACTGAAATTTTTACCTTGACAACATAATTTTTTACTACTCGTAGATTAACTAGTTTACACTTACCAATTAATATGGTTTTACCATATAGTAATCAAATCAAAATGTATTTATCATTTATACGATTGTATGTACAAAAAAGAACAATTCGGAGCATTTATCAATTTACTAAATGTGACATACCGCTATCATCACGCGTCAAGACCATACTACTAAGCTTTTGGTCGTACATCACCTGTAGAAATATGTAATGTAAATTCTTATTATAAACTCGATTTAACCATTTTAAGCGAGAAAATAATATAATTTTAAAACAGCATGCTAATTTTGACTCTTTCGAACGTTGGTGATAAATAAATGAAAACTTATTCCTATTCAAATTTGTTGAACAACCTTTCATTTTTACTGACAACAGATAAAATCAGCTGTTTGGTGTACCTACAAAACTTTCAAATTGTCTGTGTTTACTTGAATATTTTCTTGTCGGCGTTTTGGTGATTGTACGCCAAATTAAAGACTGAACTATGTCTTCTGAAGACGTAAATACTCTGATAGAAATGGGATTTGTGAAGGAAAAGGCGTAAGAATTGTTTTCACATATAACGTCCGGTGCTAACCATGATGTGTTTTTGACAGCGTGCTTCTAATTAATAATAGTGAATAATTGTAAACTATGTAATGTTTCAGGGAGAGAGCATTAACAGTAACAGGGAACCAAGGTGTGGAGCCAGCCATGGAATGGTAAGTAATATTTTTTTAATATACTAACCAGAAAATTTATATATCTATATACATTATGTTTATTTTGAATGATCATCACTTCTTTCACAGAACTTTAACAATTATTATTTAAGGCACAATCACGTGAGGAAAACTTACTTTTTGTTATTGCCTCAAACGTCGTTTCGGAGTGGTTTTCTCCTTCCTCAGTGAGGTATAAATGCGGAATCAATAGATATATTTATAGATTCCGCATTTATACCTCACTGATGAAGGAGAAAACCACTCCGAAACGACGTTTGAGGAAATAACAAAAAGTAAGTTTTTCACAAGTGAAAGTGCCTTAAATATTAATTGTTACATTATGTTTCTTGAATAACTTTATTTGTAACTGATCATTTGCCTATATATGTAAAATTAAGGAAAAAATATGATACTGTATCTGCAGCGAGCTTTGTAATATCAGTGATATTTTACTACACCACCCTAGTATGCTAATTCAGAATTGTTCATTTGTTTCAATGATGTAAAACTAACAACATTTTCTGTGTACTAATCATTCATTTGAATGGCACGTATTTAGGAAAAAGGTCTTAATTCTGTGATATCACATGGATGTAATCCAGTAATGCACTTTAGATAGTAATGTAATCAGCAAGCAGGAGACTTCAGATCTGTTTTCATAATCTCAGAGTTTTCTCTTCCCCCAAATGGGCGTTTTCACACTTACCGACCCAACACCGACACGATATCGAGAAGGTACTTTCACACACAAGACGACAGATGTCGACATATCGGCCGTGGTGAGTGTAGTTTACACAAACGGTTGAATTTAACAGAAGATTGTATTTATTATAGGCCTATTTGTTATATTTAAGACGGAGAAGACGAAAAGTAGTTAAGAAGTATTGGGTTCACCCGATTATTAAAGTTCGCTATGTAGAATGCGCATACTAGGCCTACACCTTATTTGATAAGTTGGTTTTAGATCCTAACAAGTTTATTCATATATTTCTTGCCAAGTCTTCTGGCGAAGAATTTTATTTTTATTTCCTTCATCTGTTTTGTCCCACAAACAAGGCTTCGTCTTAACAAGTTCAATCAATATCACTGTGTCATACTTAAAAGTAGTCATTTTACAAAATATTCAACTACTGACCTAAATTAATGTGCTAGGCAGAGTGAACTGTCGGTGACTACACAACGCTAACCAAGATGGGAGAGCTGCTGCCCACCGACACGTCGGTCCCTGCATGGACCCAATACCGACATGTCGGTGAGTGTGAAACGGTTCCATAACATTTCTTTACTATTTGTTACCACCGGTAACGCGCCGATATCGTGTCGGTGTTGTGTGTCGGCTAGTGTGAAAATGCCCAATGGAACACAGAGATTATAACTTACATTATTGTCTAGTATAATCTAAGTCTGTAAGTAAATCTATTTCTATATTACATTAGTAATAATAAATTTGTCTGCAAGTATATTTATATGAGTAGTATATGCACCTGATGTACATTTCACAGATGTAATCTGCATTTTCAGAGGTTTGAATATTCATATAGGCTAATTTAAATAATTCATGTTCAAACCTCTGAAGACCCATATTATTATCCATATCTATGAAACATACATGAGATACATATATAGTGATTTAAATATACTCACAGAGGAAAATTTTTATTTCTAATAAAAAACAGAACTTAATTAAGTGTATAGGTAAATGAAATATATATATATATATATATATATATATATATATATATATATATTGTAACGTTACATAACCCAGTCCCAAAAATGATAACTTAATTATCCTACCATAAAGGTCAGAAATGGGTATAATATAACTAGCTCTAAATTACTTTATATCACCAAACATTATAAACTATATTTAAGTGATATACAGTGTAACAAGTGAGTTATAGTGTACCCAGTGAGTAAATAAGTGACTTTGAAGGGAGCATCTTACAGACTTGTGCTGTAGATGTAGGAATTATTGATTATAATAGTAGACTGTGATGCTACTAACCAGTTATGTATTTTGTTTAATTATTATATGATTTATATTGTGTAGGCAACTAAAATTTAGTACCTAAGTTTAATTTTATATTTAATAAAATAATTATGTTTGAATATAAGATAACCCAGGGTTAAAAATAAAAAAGTTAAATATAAGATGATAATAAAAAATAAAATAATACTGTATGAGGAAAATGGCAGAAGAAAATAGTGCAGTGTAAGGATACTATAAGAAATTAATAAATAATATATAAATTCAATTAAAGGAAATAATGATATTAGAGACTTATATCTAAGGTTATAAGAAAATAAACGAAAAAACTTTATATAAATCAAATTGGATAATAAACCAAAGTTAAAAAGAATTATTTTTCTATAAATCAGAAATAAATTTATAATAATTAAAAACAGCCTATATACTCAAAAGTAAATAGAGGCACCAATAAAAAATGATATAGAAATTATGGGTTACTAAGAGTAATGGGATAACAACATATGAATTAATTGTTAAAAAAGATTGGAAACCGTTTGGTTGAGAAAAAGTGATGACACAAAAATTGTATTAAAAAACATTTTAAACTTTCGGAAATGGTACAAAATTGGAACAAAATTAACTCACAGTATCCACCTTATGTTCAAACTCCTTCAGATATGAAATATAACTTGCTTTACCTGATAACAAAGTGAAATAAACCATTCCAAGATCTGGCCTAGCCGAACCACACTTCGAGTTTTTAGCGAGATTGTATCTTAGAGACATTCAATGAAATTACAAAACAACTAGAACTACAACACTAGAAACAGCTCCATACAAGTAAGAACTTCGAGGAAAGAGGTAATATAAACGTTTCTTTTAATAATTAACCAAGATAACCTCATATCAAATCGTTGTGCAGTTCAGAAATTTCGTAAATGATTTCATGTGTCTAATAAAGAAATAATCTGTACTCTTGCGGACAAATCCGGAACTACGTACTATGAAATAAACAAAAAAAAATTCAAAATTATTTTTATCTTGTAAAGCGTAGTATATAATTATCCATTTCTGACCATCTCATAACACAAAGAACTTGCCCTTAACCATGGGGAAATTAATAAAATGAATTATATGTTGATTAATGTCTAATTAAGGATAAAATTATAAAATCATTAAAAATAGAGTTTATGATAATTCAAATGTTTACCTAACTAAATCGATACAATGTATTATTGACTGAAAAGATCGATTATAATATTTGTATACTGGAAGAAGAGGAAATCAATATTATACAAATAAATACTCTTAATATTTTATGTTAAATAATAAAATGTGCATTCTTTATTGTAGAGGGTAGTTGTTGTAGTTTTTAGTAAGCCAAGAAGAGGACTATCCACCGGGGAGTATTACTGAACAGTGGCGTTTGGTTAACCTAACATTTGGAAGTTGATGTCAAAATCAGCTGATCTTATGAACAGCGAATATTTAAAAAATAAGAAATTTTATACTCTGGGTGTAACCAAATTGTTCATACTCTCTCTTCTAAATAAGATTAAACAACTTCCTTAATCTCTACCAAATCACACACGCTCGATTTCTGTTTCGTTTGGGTAAACTTTCAATCCGATTTAATTAAACATTAATAATTATAATTCATAAGTGACGATCGCAAAAAGATACTTTGACAGTAGCGGATACCCGCGGGACGTTACAATATATATATATATATATATATATATATATATTGTAACGGTACATAACCCAGTCCCAATAACTGATAACTCTTGTACTACCATAAAGGTCAGAAATGGGTAAACCATAACTAGCTAAAAATTAAGTTGTATCACTAAACATTATAAACAATATTGAAGTGATATACAGTGACAAGTGAGTTATAGTGTACCCAATGAGGTAATAAGTGAAGGGAACTTCTTACAGAATTGTGCTGTAGATGTGAGAATTATAGACTATAATAGTAGACTATGATGCTACCAACTAATTATGTATTTTGTTTAGTTATTGTAGGATTTATATTGTGTAGGCAACAAAATTTAGTACCTATGTTAATTTTATGTTTAATAAAATAATTGTGTTATTATATAAGATAACCCAGGGTTTTTAAAAAATAAAAGATTTAAATATCAGATGATAATAAAAAATAAAATAATACTGTATGAGGAAAATGGCAGAAGAAAATAGTTCAGTGTAAGAATACTATAAGAGATTAATAAATAATATATAAATTCATTTAAAGTTAATAATAATATTAAAGACTTATATCTAAAGTTATAAGAAAATAAACAGAAAACTATTATGTAAATCAAATTGGGAAAGAAACCAAAAAAAAAAAAAATTATTTTTCTGTAAATCAAAAATAAATTTATAATAATTACAAACCGTCTATGTACTAAAAAGTAAATAGCAGCACCAATAAAAAAGGATATAAAAATTATGGGTTACTAAGAGTAACGAAATAACAAGTATTGTTTAATCGAATTTGAGATTGAAAACCGTCCGGTTGACAAATGATGAGATAAAAATTGTATTAAAAAAATCCTTTAGAAATCTTTTGAACAGCACCAAATTGTTACAAAATTTAAATAACAGTATAAACAGTATGTACCACTACCTTAATTATCAAAGGTAACTTGCTATACTCCATAATAAAAGTGAAAAACCATTTGGAAGATCAGGCCCAGCCTAGCCGCGTTTCGAGTTTTTTTGACGAGATAGTATCTGACAGACGGTCATGAAATTACCAAACAACTAAGAACACCACCTGAGAAACAGCTTCACACAAGTAAGAACTTCGAGAAGAGAGGTAAAAAAAACAGTTCTTTTAATATAAAATCAGTTCTTATAATCATAAAATCAAATTGTCGTTCAGTACAAAAACTTTCAAAGTGTAATCACATGTTTTAATAAAAAACAATCTGCTCTCTTACGGACAAATCCAGAACTACGTACTAAGAGAATAAACACATTTTCGAAGTTTTTCTATATTTGTAAAGCATAGTATAATTATCCATTTCTAACCATCTCATAACAAAAAGAACTTACCCTTAACCCTGGGGGAAATAAATAAAAGAATTATATGTTGATTGATGTTTAAATAAAAGATAAAATTGTAAAATGGGTCAAAACCAGATTTTATGACAATTCCATGTTTACTCAATGAAGTCGATATCATGTACTAGTTAATGAAAATATCGATTGTAATATTTGTATTTTGGCGGAAGAGAAAAATTGAATAATAAAATGTGTTTCCTTTATTGTAGTGGGTAGTTGTAGTAGATTTCAGAAAAAATAAGAAGAGGACGATCCACCAGGTCGTATTCAGCAACAGTGTCGTTTGGTTAACCTATATTTGGAGACTAATGTCAAAATCAGCTGATTTGGTTCACGGCAGATATTTGAAAAATTTAGAAATCATCTAATCCGAGGGTAAACAAATGGTACTTGCTCTCTCTTCAAAAGAAGGCTAAACAATTTCCCTACTTGACCCGAATCACACACACTCGATTTCTGCTTTGTTTGGGTAACATTACCACCAACTTTATTTAAACCTCAGTCTTTATAATTCATAAGTGGCGATTGCTAAGAGGTGTTCTGACCGATCCGAGACTGTAAAAAAGGCGGACGTCACACACACACACTCCAAAGGCGGTACGTTACAGATTGGCGCTTACAACAGTGGGGCTGAATTAACTAAACCCGTAATTGCAATACACTCTTGGAGAGGCGGAAACCTTTGATAAAGAGTCGTTACGTTACAGATTGGCGCTCAACGTAAAAGGGCTGTAATTAGAAAAGAATTTTGAGATATTCAATAAATTAATATACCAAAAAATCTAATTATCGTCGGCAGTTATGAGAAAACAAGAAATGCATAATACCAGAGGCAGATCGAAGAAGAGGGCAGAAGAAAAGGAGAAGGAAGAAGGTGGACAGGAACGAGAGATAGAAATATTTACGGACAGCGAAATGGAACAACCAATTGGTGATAAAGAAGAAACCGAAGTAATCACAGATACGGACAAGGAAATAGTTGAAGAGGATGCCCAAGGGGACCAACCAGACAAAGCGGTAGCCAGAGAAGAACCTAATTGGCAAGACATGATGAAATTTATGGCTGAACAATTTAGAAAACAGGAGGAAACTTCAAAGCAAACCAATAACAAAATATATGAAAATTTTAGAAAACAGGAGGAAAACTTAAAACAAACCAATGAGGAAAATAAGGAGAATTTTAAGAAACAGGAGGAACAAAATAGACAGACCAATGAGAAAATAGATAGCATTCAGGAAAGTTTAGTCAAACAACTAAATGAAAAAATAGAGACCATTCATGGAAATATCAAACAAACCATGAATGAACAATACCATGAACTGAAAGAAACTGTTGAAGGACAAAGAGAAGAGATGAATGCAAAATTTGAAGAGAATAATGAGAATTTAAAACAAATTGAGGGTAAGATGGAGAACTTCAACAAGGAATTAAGAGAAAATCTAGAGAGTAAAATTGAACTGGTCAGTAATACGCTAAGCCAAAGAGTAGATGAATATAAGGAAGAGGCAGAGAAGAAATTAATAGAAACCAATCAAAGATTGGATAAAACAGAAGAAAAGATGGAACTAATTAAAACAGGAATCGATGCACGAATGGAAAAGGAGGAACAAAATAATCGAGTTCGTGTAATGGCCATACGCCAAGAAAACAATGACCAGTTAGATAGTATCAAAGGCAGTCTAAACTGTAAATTTTCGGATTTTCATAAAACAGTAGAGAATGTAAAAAATCAGTGTAATAGCCAAGCAGAGAAATTAGATAATTTGCAACAAATACAAACCAATTTACAAGGTGATGTAGATAGAATAAGTTCTAGATCTGCATGCAACAGTCATCATGTTATCCAAGATAGTAAGGAAAGTGTAAACTTGCGGGATTATCGCAGAAACCCACTCGAATTTTTAGGGAGAGTAGACAAAATTTTGAACAGATCAAAGGAGAATCGATGGAATATGATCAAAGGTATATTAGACGAATCTTTCAAAAACATCAATGATAATTGGTGGACGGTAATCAGGAACGAGGTGTGTGATTATGGGGGTTTCAAAACAATGTTCAAACTTAAATACTGGTCGGAGTCAGTACAAAACATTATTATGGACGATATCTGTCATGGTAGGTATGACCGTACAATGGGACAAACACCTACTGCTTACTTTTTGGGTAAGGTGTGTATAGCAAAGTATTTAGACCCAAAGATCCCTGAAGAGTGTCTAGTAACCAAAATCGCGTATCATTTCGAAGAGAAGATCATCAGTGCCCGATTAAGTGGACAAATAAAAACTGTTGGAGGCATGGAAACGCTACTAGAAAATTATGAGCAAGAATCTTATTATAGGAGGAGTAGATGGAGGTCAGGGAATACCGAGGAGCGGAAGAATGAACCACCAAGAGATAATCGACCTAGAGTAAATTATGTGCATGCTAATAACAATTATTTTAATAACAGGTATCGAGGAAGATGGCCAAATTATAACAGTCGAAATTACAGACATGATTCTTATCACCGAGAAGAAGGTCCACAAAGGAGTAGGAGTGATGAGCAACCTAGATTCAGAGATAGTGATGAAGAAAGGAGACCAATAAGCAATATTCAACATAATGAAAATGTTGAATCAAACAATAATAATGATGGAAATAGGGGAAACGGGTACCAGCAGTGAGAAGATGTGACTGCCCGTCACTGCTAGAAACAACAGGGCACAGAATTTACCACAAACCCAATTATAATAATAAATTAAACAAACCAATAACCATTATCAGAAATAATTAAAAAAAATATATACAATCAGAGTTAATGGAAGAAAGAGCAATTAAAGAGTCATCGCCAAACAATGACATAGTCTATATACAAATAAAATTAAATGGAGTGTCAGCAGAGGCCATGATTGATACAGGAGCAAATATTTCAATTATTGATCAATTAGAACTAGACCGTATTACTGAGGTAACTACTGAGAGAATACCTACTTTACCAATTAATAATTTAACAATTGTTGGTGCCACCGGGTAACAAAATAAAACAATCAGGAAACAAGTGTCTTTGAATGTTACCACTAGTGGAATAGGAATACCTATGGGATTTTTAGTAGCAAAAGGGCTACCGTTTAGGGTGTTAATAGGGTGTGATATGCTACGGCGACACACTGCAATTATAAATCTGGCCAGGGGTATAGTAACCTTGAGCACAGAAAATGGTGAGCTAACAGCTGAGATAATTGGTAGCCAAAGTGCCCCTCAGTGTCCGAGCTCATTTTTTATTAGGGAGGATAATAGATTAACCCTAGGTAAAAACACGGAAGTAACAGAATCAAAGATTTGGCAAGAGAAGATAGAAGAGATAATTGAGTTTCAGAATAGGCAGGCACCGGAAATAATTAATGTAAAACAAAAACAACAGCTTATAAAAATTTATGATAAATATAAATCAGTATTCTCAGAGTCACCAGGAAAAGCAAAAAACTTCTTGTGTGAACTAAAGTTCAAGGAAAATGTAAATTTTAATAAACGGTCATACCCTATTGCTCAAGCTTTGAAAGACGCAGCTAGGAAAGAAATTCAAAGAATGATATTAGAAGACATAATTGAAAGAAGTAGTTCTCCGTATACCAGCCTATTGGTAGCTATACCGAAGAAAGATGGTCAAGTAAGACTATGTCTTGATGCTCGGGAGTTGAATAAAATGCTCATTAACGATCGCACGTCTCCAGGTGAGATTGAAGAAATAATGAAAAAATTCTATGGATGCAAGTACATGAGTACTTGGGATGCAGTCTGTGGATATTGGCAAATAGAGTTGCACCCTCCCAACAGCAGACAATATGTTGCTTTCATATTCGAAGGACGAAATTATCATTTTAAGCGTTTGCCTTTCGAATTGGTAAATTCTGTGGCCGTGTTCATCCAATGCATGGACCAAATTTTAGGTAAGGAAGTTTTAGATTTTACTACCATATATGTGGATGACATATTAATTACGTCTTGTACTTGGGAGGAGCATTGTAACCGAGTGGAAACAGTATTAAATAAACTATTGCAACATAATATAACTTTAAAACTTGATAAACCACCACCAAGAGAAATTACCTCGTTGATAAATTTTCCTCCAGGAGAGAGAGTAGAGTTCGACAAAGTTGAAATGCACAACAGAGTGTTGCATAAAGCGGAACTTCAACAAAAAAGGGATCAAGAAAAAAGAAAAGATTGGATACATACCAGATGGGAGATAAGGTATTAATCAAAAATAGACAACTACCCAGTTCTATAGATGGTATTGCTTGGAAGCTACTGTTACTTTATACTGGACCTTACCTCATAACCCAGGTGAAAGGGAATAATACCTATGAAATTAAAACAATTAACAATAACAGAATAAAAGGAGTGTACAACCAGTTGGAAATGAAACAATATTACGAAGAAAAAAAGAGCCAAGAATATTAGGAGAATTGAAACAATCAACAATTTATTTTAGTAAACGAGTAAAACCAAAATAAATTTGTTCTAGTGGGGGGGCTTTATGTAACGGTACATAACCCAGTCCCAATAACTGATAACTCTTGTACTACCATAAAGGTCAGAAATGGGTAAACTATAACTAGCTAAAAATTAAGTTGTATCACTAAACATTATAAACAATATTGAAGTGTTGTCTTGATTATTCATCTCTTCTTTCACAGCACTAACACTTAACTAAAAATGAACTTTTTTCATGTGAAAAACTTACTATTTTATCGGACGCGTTTCGGCTTAGTATCCGCCTTCTTCAGCTTTGGTAACAGACTGCCAGCATTTTGTAACGGTTGTGTGGAAGGTGAAGTGGGGGTGGTGTGTGGCGGAAGGGGATTGGCGCGGGGATTCAATTTATTGTTTGTTTTCTGTATAATTGTGTCAAAAAGTGTATGTGATTTATATTGTAATTGATCGTTGAGTATGTTGTTTGGTTGTGTTGTGTGGTGTTTATATATTTCATATTGTTCAGTTGTGTTGAGTTTTTGACCTTTGGGTATGTAATGTAGAATTTCCAGATTAGTGTCTATGTTGGTGTAACTGTGGTTTTCTGTGTGTATGTGTGTGGCAAATGCAGAGTGTATATTGTTGTTGGTTAAAGCTTTTAAGTGTTCAGAATAACGGGATGAAAAAGATCTTCCCGTCTGGCCTATGTAGAAACTATTGCAGTCATTACAATTTAATTTGTAAACACCTGTTTTGTTATATTTGTCTATGTCTGTGTTTGTATTACTGATGTGTTTTTTGATGGTATTGGTTGTTCTGAATGCTATTTTGTATTTGTGTTTTCTGAATGTATTGGCGATTTTGTGTGTGTATGAGTTGTGGTATGTGAGTGTGATGTACTTATTGTGTTGTGTGTTGATGGTATTTAGTGTTTTGTTGTTTTTGTTTTTGATGCGTTTGTGTAGTATGTTTATTAAATTGGGGTTATAACCGTTTTTTATTGCTATGTATTTTATTGTGTTGAGTTCGTCGGTGTAATCTTGTTTATTTAAGGGTATTTTAGTTAGTCTATGGAGCATATGGTTGAAGGCCGCATATTTATGTTGTGTTGGGTGGTTTGATGTGTTGTGTATAACCATGTCGGTTGTGGTTGGTTTCCTGTATATTTTGTACGTGTGTGTATTGTTAGTTTTGTTAATTGTTAGGTCTAGAAAATTTATACTATTGTTTTGTTCAGTTTCCAGTGTAAATTTTAATTTGTGGTGTATAGTGATTATGTATTTGTGGAAGTTTTCAACTTGTCTTGTGTTGCCTTGGAATAAAAGTAATATATCATCTACATACCTGTGCCAGTATATAATTTTGTTAGTGTATTTGTTGTTGTTTATTATGTGGTTCTGTTCAATGTTGTGTATATATATTTCTGCTAGTATTCCTGATATGGGGGATCCCATCGGGAGTATGTATGTGTTGCGTTAATGTAGTTGAACCGCGACTCATATAAATATGGTGTAAACGAGTGAGAATGAATAACTAAAATTTAGCGCCGGTGACATCTCTTCAAAAATCTTAAAATATAATACTTATGTAATTAAAACTGTGGTAATCCCATGAAGTGAAGTGCTACAATCAAACTATCATGTGAAGTGGATACAGGTGAATGAAACTTTGTGTTAATCATTCAGATCTACGAGCTATTACTATCAGTTAGCATCAGTTAGCCAAGAGCTGAGAACCAGGAGACACCATGATCTCAAAGACTTCAGGACTACACCGTTCCCGGATACGAAGATAATGAGAGACACCTGACCTACTTCAAACATGCTGCAACCGAGGACCTACGACTGGAATAACGCAGAGCTGGAAGACATCCAAAAAGGTGACATGGAGGCAAGCCTTCCGTGCTTATGAAATACTAAATATTATATTCAACAAAAGACAATTAATTTAACCACTTTAAGACGTTTTAAGTAATTGTATAACAGTAATTGTATACTCATAACTTGTATACTTATCCCTAGTAAAAGAGTTATAGCTCTTAACTGTAAAGTCTTATTGTTTAAAAGATTAATAAAGACCATTCTTCAAATGGCAAAATTTTAAAGCTTTATATGGCGAGGTAACCATTCTTAACGTATTAGAGGAAATCCCGGATCCGGAGAATTAATTAAATTCATGTACATCTTATTTTAAAGGGCCTTGTAAAGAATAAAATATAATCATCATGTAAACTGTAAGCTATTGAAGCATATGTGTCGAGAATTTTAAGTAGAGAAAATAATACAATATGTAATAAAGAGATGTCATCAGGAGTACATACTATACTGAGTGCATAAATCAACAGTCTCCCCTTCCCTGAATCCTTGTATATGTATTGTTTGTTGTTCTGATTAATTTTCAGCTCGTCACAAGTAAGGCAGCCTGAATAATTGGCAGAACCAATTATTGCGGGTTCCCTAAGTTATAACACAGGAGAAGATGTTATAATACCCTTAAATAAACAAGATTACACCGACGAACTCAACACAATAAAATACATAGCAATAAAAAACGGTTATAACCCCAATTTAATAAACATACTACACAAACGCATCAAAAACAAAAACAACAAAACACTAAATACCATCAACACACAACACAATAAGTACATCACACTCACATACCACAACTCATACACACACAAAATCGCCAATACATTCAGAAAACACAAATACAAAATAGCATTCAGAACAACCAATACCATCAAAAAACACATCAGTAATACAAACACAGACATAGACAAATATAACAAAACAGGTGTTTACAAATTAAATTGTAATGACTGCAATAGTTTCTACATAGGCCAGACGGGAAGATCTTTTTCATCCCGTTATTCTGAACACTTAAAAGCTTTAACCAACAACAATATACACTCTGCATTTGCCACACACATACACACAGGAAACCACAGTTACACCAACATAGACACTAATCTGGAAATTCTACATTACATACCCAAAGGTCAAAAACTCAACACAACTGAACAATATGAAATATATAAACACCACACAACACAACCAAACAACATACTCAACGATCAATTACAATATAAATCACATACACTTTTTGACACAATTATACAGAAAACAAACAATAAATTGAATCCCCGCGCCAATCCCCTTCCGCCACACACCACCCCCACTTCACCTTCCACACAACCGTTACAAAATGCTGGCAGTCTGTTACCAAAGCTGAAGAAGGCGGATACTAAGCCGAAACGTGTCCGATAAAATAGTAAGTTTTTCACATGAAAAAAGTTCATTTTTAGTTAAATATTGAAGTGATATACAGTGACAAGTGAGTTATAGTGTACCCAGTGAGGTAATAAGTGAAGGTGAAGGGAACTTCTTACAGAATTGTGCTGTAGATGTGAGAATTATAGACTATAATAGTAGACTATGATGCTACCAACTAATTATGTATTTTGTTTAGTTATTGTAGGATTTATATTGTGTAGGCAACAAAATTTAGTACCTATGTTAATTTTATTGTTTAATAAAATAATTGTGTTATTATATAAGATAACCCAGGGTTTTTAAAAAATAAAAGATTTAAATATCAGATGATAATAAAAAATAAAATAATACTGTATGAGGAAAATGGCAGAAGAAAATAGTTCAGTGTAAGAATACTATAAGAGATTAATAAATAATATATAAATTCATTTAAAGTTAATAATAATATTAAAGACTTATATCTAAAGTTATAAGAAAATAAACAGAAAACTATTATGTAAATCAAATTGGGAAAGAAACCAAAATTAAAAAAAAATTATTTTTCTGTAAATCAAAAATAAATTTATAATAATTACAAACCGCCTATATACTAAAAAGTAAATAGCAGCACAAATAAAAATATCGGTATGGAGAACCATACATGACTTCCATATACTAAGATTTATTTTTAAAATCATTTTCGAAATGAAATATTACCATAGAAACTACTTCTTTCTACTTACTGCTTCAGCCTTAACCACAGTACTGTGGTCACTAACATATACCACCTCACGTTATCGCACTCGATTTTCACTGATGATGGAAGTCAATGGCATTGCCGAAACGTCTGGTTTTGTAGAAAACATTGGACTACGGCCAAATATCCCGGGAAGGAATTTTAACAAAAACTACTTCTTTGTTGCCGATAACGTTGTACACATATATATAAAAAATATGCATAAAATTAATGGCTTGTATAAGTTAATGATTGATCTCCATTAAGTAGTGCTCAAGTTTCCAAAGTTTTAATATTATGATGTCCGTAATTAAAACATCAGAGCAGGTTTAGTGTGTATGAGGGTTCACCGTGGACAAAAATTTTCAACATTTCCTATTGAGCGTTGCTTAGAATAAATCTGCGAATCTATAGTGTACGTTTCACAGAACAAACACGCGGAAAAGAAGGAGCGCTCCGAAGCCACTCATGGACCCTCAGCATCTTGCAGAGGGTTCATTCCCTAAAGACGAAAAGTCTGTCTATGAATCGTTCCTCTGTAAACACGTGCAGTTACACTGCCCAGCGATCCACAGGAAGCAAATCGCTATCCACGCTGGACACTTTTTCGGCTTGCATGCGTTATGTTGGTGTGGGTTCGGCACTTTCCATTTAAAAACCGTGCAAATGTAAGAAAATAAACATGAATGAGGCCAGAAATAACGCGAATTTTGTGTGTGTGTGTGTCTTCCCTGCCTTTTTATTGCGGTAGTGATAATAATAAAATGGAAACGTAAACAATACATAACTGAGATATGCTTGCCTGCCACGCACGATATATTTTCTCTTATACATGACTAGCAGAATACCCGTGTTTCGCTACGGAGTTTCACGTTGTACGTAATGAAAATGTTAGTTTAATTAATAATAAAGTTTAATTAAAGTAGGCTTCTTAAAAATAAATAGCTGTTGCCCACAACTTCATTCGCGTGGTCTTCAATTTAATGCGATAATATATTTAGAACAGAATCTATTCTATTGGGTTGATAGTAACCAGATCTAATAGTTTTTTAAGACCGCAAAGGACCCCCCAGAGGATCGTATCGAAAAAAACACCTGTCCTATGTTGGTTCTCCCGTTGCGTAAAATATTTGTGCCAAGTTTGGTTGAAATCGGTCCAATGGTTTAGGTGGAGACGTGGAAGACCCCAAAGGATCGTATCGAAAAAAACACTTGTCCTATGTTGGTTCTCCCTTTGCGTAAAATATTTGTGCCAAGTTTGGTTGCAATCGGTCCAGTGGTTTAGGAGGCGATGTGGAAGACCCCAAAGAACCCCCAAAAGGACCCCATCGAAAAAACACCTATCCTGTGTTGGTTCTCCCGTTGCGTAAAATATTTGTGCCAAGTTTGGATGAAATCGATACAGTGGTTTAGGAGGAGATGTGGAAGAAACCTTCGCGGACATGCGCACAACAACTCACCGAAGTTTCATCGCAATCGGATGAATGGTATAGGAACGCATACGGGACAAACAAAGAAACATTCATTTTATATATAAGATGTAAACTATACCACTTACTTGACATAAACCGTGATAGCTAAGCTAATGTACAACATATATGTATTAATTATACACATAAATGTTCCTCGATAGACACTCTATCTATTGGCGAAAACTTGAATAAAATCCGTTCAGTACTTCCTGAGATTAGCGATTTCAAACACAGAGAGAAAACGGACCGACGTTACTTTATACTATGTACAGATTTACATTAAAATGAAAAAATTATAATTTTATTGCCTGGCAACAAAATTATTTTATTTTTAACAATTACCATTGTTTCAAAAAGTTTAAATGAATTTTCAAGTACTTTACTCTTGTTAAAACGTAAAAGGTTGCAGGTAAACTACCCCTTCCCCTTAACCGATCTTCACCAAAATCGAAAGTCCTTTAGACCTCTACAATTCAGGAACGTATGCAAAAAATTATTTGATTCTGTGTGAATTTGCGGCTGTTATCGTTTGCCATAGAAAATACGCTTGATAAAAAAATGTTGCAGGTAAACTACCCCTACCCCTTAACCGATCTTCACCAAAAACAATAGGTTTTAAGTACTCCACAAATCACGGCCGTATGCAAAAAATTATTTGATTCTGATTGAATTTGCGGCTGTTATCGTTTGCCATAGAAAATACCCTTGTTAAAAAAAGTTGCAGGTAAACTACCCCTTTCCCTTAACCGATCTTCACCAAAAACAATAGGTCTTGAGAACTCTACAATTTAGGGCTGTATGCAAATAATCTTTTGATTCTGTTTGAATTTGCGGCTGTTATCGTTTGCCTTAGGAAATACCCTTGTTAAAACATAAAACGTTACAGGTAAACTACCCCTTTCCCTTAACCGATCTTCACCAAAAACAATAGGTCGTGAGAACTCTACAATTCAGGGCTGTATACGAAACATTATTTGATTCTGTTTGAATTTGCGGCTGTTATCGTTTGCCAAAAAAAAAAATTTCCCTTGATAAAAAAAAACCGTTGCAGGTAAACTACCCCTTTCCCTCAACCGATCTTCACCAAAAACAATAGGTCGCGAGTACTCTACAAATCAGGGCTGTATGCAAAAAATTATTTGATTCTGTGTGAATTTGCGGCAGTTATCGTTTGCCATAGAAAAAAAATCTACAGATAGACACACAGACAGACAGACAGACACACACACAGACACTTTTCGGAAAACGACTTTTTTTCATGTTTTGAGTGTAGTAGAATCAGAATCTGCAATAATCTCGAACACGATTTTTTTTTGCCATCACCATACTTCCATTCCTTAAGGAATATGGAAGTAAAATGATATAAAAATTATGGGTTACTAAGAGTAACGAAATAACAAGTATTGTTTAATCGAATTTGAGATTGAAAACCGTCCGGTTGACAAATGATGAGATAAAAATTGTAATAAAAAAATCCTTTAGAAATCTTTTGACCAGCACCAAATTGTTACAAAATTTAAATAACAGTATAAACAGTATGTACCACTACCTTAATTATCAAAGGTAACTCGCTATACTCCATAATAAAAGTGAAAAACCATTTGGAAGATCAGGCCCAGCCTAGCCGCGTTTCGAGTTTTTTTGACGAGATAGTATCTGACAGACGGTCATGAAATTACCAAACAACTAAGAACACCACCTGAGAAACAGCTTCACACAAGTAAGAACTTCGAGAAGAGAGGTAATATAAACAGTTCTTTTAATATTTAACAAAGAAAACTCAAATCAAATTGTCGTTCAGTACAAAAACTTTCAAAGTGTAATCACATGTTTTAATAAAAAACAATCTGCTCTCTTACGGACAAATCCAGAACTACGTACTAAGAGAATAAACAGATTTTCGAAGTTTTTCTATATTTGTAAAGCGTAGTATAATTATCCATTTCTGACCATCTCATAACAAAAAGAACTTACCCTTAACCCTGGGGGAAATAAATAAAAGAATTATATGTTGATTGATGTTTAAATAAAAGATAAAATTGTAAAATGGGTCAAAACCAGATTTTATGACAATTCCATGTTTACTCAATGAAGTCGATATCATGTACTAGTTAATGAAAATATCGATTGTAATATTTGTATTTTGGCGGAAGAGAAAAACCAATAATATTATAAATAAATATTATTGAAAAATGATATTGAATAATGAAATGTGTTTCCTTTATTGTAGTGGGTAGTTGTAGTAGATTTCAGAAAAAATAAGAAGAGGACGATCCACCAGGTCGTATTCAGCAACAGTGTCGTTTGGTTAACCTATATTTGGAGACTAATGTCAAAATCAGCTGATTTGGTTCACGGCAGATATTTGAAAAATTTAGAAATCATCTAATCCGAGGGTAAACAAATGGTACTTGCTCTCTCTTCAAAAGAAGGCTAAACAATTTCCCTACTTGACCCGAATCACACACACTCGATTTCTGCTTTGTTTGGGTAACATTACCACCAACTTTATTTAAACCTCAGTCTTTATAATTCATAAGTGGCGATTGCTAAGAGGTGTTCTGACTGATCCGAGACTGTAAAAAAGACGGACGTCACACACACACACTCCAAAGGCGGTACGTTACAGATTGGCGCTTACAACAGTGGGGCTGAATTAACTAAACCCGTAATTGCAATACACTCTTGGAGAGGCGGAAATCTTTGATAAAGAGTCGTTACGTTACAATATATACATTCATAGAGACAGATTATACAACATGAGTATTTAAAACTAAATTAGCTGCAATTGAGTCAGTTATTATACCAGTTTTTAAGCGAAGACAGCCATTCATATGGATTCATAAAATATGTTCTGACTTTGCTTCAGTTTATTCATACAATATCTGTATTTTCTTTACAATGATTTGTTTTTGTTTGTGTCATAGATGAACATGTTTTTTTTTGGCGGTAGTTTCCAATAAGCTGTACCCCTCAGAGTAAGTGGTTAATCATTCAGGCTATGCAAGTAGAAGTTAGTAATGGTGGTTAAATAAGGGCTGTTTCAGTAGTGTAAAGAAAACAAATTCAGAAAAATATTAAGTAAATTATTATCCATAACAAATAAGATATTTCAACTTTAACTACAAATAGCCATAATATTAATTTTAGTTTTTAATATAAAATAAATATTTTTTCATTTATTGCTTTGTTTTCTAAATTTGTTTTCAATTCCTTATTTTATTTTGCAAATAGTGTGAGAGTGGGAATAAATATATCAATTTAAAAAGGTTTTAAAAGAGGGTACTACTTGTAGAAATGGGCTAATAAGGTATGCAAGTAAAAAGGTTAACTGATGTATGTGACTGTGTCATAATTTCAGCATTGTCACTAGTCAGCTCCCTGAGTTGCAAACTCTCTCACTGCTTTGATCTAAATACATTTACTAATTAGATAAAATAAAATAAATAATTTTTATTTTTTTAAGCTGTGAATAAAGTTCTTTTGTATATGATTCTTAGCTTCAATCAAGAAACGCCACAGAGAAGTGACCATACGTCTTTACCACGGTTAATGCTGGTTGTATTGTACCTTAAAACTTAAAAGAAAAATTATGGAAACCTCAACTACTCAAATTTTGTTTTAATAAAATAATAACTGCAAAGGAGACAATCATTATTAGTTTTTTTAATTATAACAAGTACAATAAACACTAAAATCCTGAACACTGCACTGTTTTTTTTTGTCAAACTATTAAACATATAAGGTTAATATTTTGAATAAAATTCCTCATAATTTGATGTCCCATAGACTTTCATTTTCGACCTGTGGTGCCCCTAATATTACAAAAAGAAAAAAAAATTAGTGCAAACAGTACATTTGGAGTTGTTTAAATTCCCTTTATTCTGACACCTGGCATGGACTTTCACAATTTTCTCAAAATTGTTGTACTTTTTTGGGCCCTGGTGTCCTAGAATTCTTAAATTTCGAAAACTGAATACTGTATTCAGATTCCAGTTAAAATTCTGTTTACTTTTATATCTGCCATGGAATTTTGCAGATTTTGTTCCAAAATTTTTGTATACTTTTTGGGCCCTGGTGTCTCAAAATTTTGGAATTTTACAATTCAGATTATTATTAAATATTCTTTAATTTGCCACCCTACAAATTTACAGTTTTTTAAAATTTTGACTCCTCATGTTTTTGCCCCCTGTTCCCTTATTTTGAGGGGGTCAATTTAAAAAACAATAGGGCTCTCTACGGTAAAAGTATGGACACAAAATACTGGCTACGTCCTCGGTGAAGCATGCCAATCAACACTAGCCTCCAATTCAATCTGGACCCCTCAAAAAATACAAAATTCTTTCTATATCTTGGTGAAGCATGCCAGTCAGCACTGGCCTCCAAGTTAGAAGTCTCAAATTCATGAATTTTTAGGTATATGGATTGATTTCCTGCCTGAGAAGCAAGATTTTGAAATTGCACGAGACTTTTGAGTCCCAAAAGTTTGAAATTGACAAACACCTTTGACTCAGGTGTTAGTTTAAAATTCTCTGTGATTTGATACCCCACATGAATTTTTGACATTTCATCAAATTTTTCACCCTTTGTTTGGGCCCTGACATCCAAAAATTTTGAAATGTTTAAAATTAAACATTGTGGTTAAAATTTCTTTTAATTTCTTACCCCACATGGACTTTTTCGATTTTTCACAATTATGACCCCTTACATTTTTGCCAGTTGGGTTTTGTGGGTTTTATAAGATAAAAGAATGGACATGCATGCCGAGTTTTCCAAACTCAATTGATGCATTCAACAAACAAATGTGAAGTCGGCCAAATTATTTAAACACCCTTGTGCCTCTATTACAGTTACAGAATCATGGGCTTAACTCTTAGAAAACATCAGTTACTTTTAATCTGTATGCTGACTGATAATTTTAGAATTAGAATTCCAGCAAACTTCACTGCTTGTAGGAACACATGTATTAGCCAGGAATACAGACTAGAGATTACAGATTTTATTTTAGAACAACACTGTTGCAAAACTAAATTTAAGTGGTGTGCTTAGCAATGAGTAAACACAGCTTGCGGTGCAAGTTCACAAACTTTCACTTGTAAGTCATTGAGTTCACGTGGAATGACATTAGGACCATCATTAAGCCTGAGCAATTAATATATGTTAAATTTAGAAGCCATCAGCAGTTCTGTCATTGCTAACATCATAATAGCCTAAAAAGTACTTTTGAATTTCATTGTTAGAATCTATAAATCCTACAAGATTATAGAGCACTATGTCTTCGCAAATATATCAGTGGATTGTCAACCATGCAAGCAAAGAAAGGAGCTGGGTTGATGCTAGTTTCAATAAAACGTTTTACCTCATCATGAAAGCATTCAATGAGCTCGTTTTGTATGATTTTGGACAGTCCTCTAAAATAACCCATGTTTTTGCAGTGCTGTTTTAAATCTGGATTACTGCTTAGCATGAGCTGAAAAGTAACTTTAAAGTTTTCCCAGTTAATCGACTCCTCTGATTCGTCATGATCTCTGAAAGCAAGTTCGTGCTTACATAATAAACTAGTAACATCGGTTCAAATTTTTAAAATATACCTATCACTTTAACGTTCTTGCTATATTTTATTTTTTGCAATCAAAAGCTCATTTAAAAGCATGTATTTTTTAAACGTCTGTTTCAGTAGGGAGTTTAAGAATAGATATGAATTTAAATGGTTTTTGGAAGATGCATGCCTAAACAACACCCATGACAGATTCTTTATATCGTTGCAGCCTTCAAATAGACTTATTTGTGCTTAGAAGTAAGCAGGGTGAGCAGAATAACTTCGATTTTGCTCCACTATCATATAGCCATAAGATGTTGGTCGTACCATGATGACAGGATAGTTCTAGTTTTTTTTTTTGCATTTTAAGAAGTAAAATTTTGGGATAGGTCGACCAGATTTCGGTATTTCACTTATCTCAAAATCACTCGGCCAGGAAAATTGTTTTTCCAGTAGTGTTGTAATAATGTCTTTGTTCGGTACAGCAGTATCACTTACATTTTTTTCTGCTAAATCCATTTTATCCTCGTGGTTAGAGGTCACAGACGTACACCAAGGAGAGATAAATAATAATACACACCCACAAGGAGCGCAATAACATAAAGCTTGTGTAAAACTAACACAAACCCCCACATTAAACGGTGCCCAGAGGCGAAGTAACTTGTTGCCTCCAAGCCACAGTTACAGATGCTGTAACTATTCAAACACTTTACAAAAATCTAACGACTACTTACCCCGATTCTGACGTACTATTCTTACTAACCCAAACTGAAGACTCCAAATTATTCAAGGTCGCCACGATGTCTTAAGGCGAAACATCGAAACCCCAATACTCTTCTCATTAAGATAATCTAGTTAAATTACCACTTCCTTAATTCAAAAACTTACCCAGGTTCGTTAGATGAGTTTTTCGGTACAGAAAATTAGGATATGGTTATGGCAAAATAATTATTCTAACACATGGTTATGATGCTAACAGATCTTATTTATTATTCCGAAGTTAAATTCTTTCTATTACTCTTACGCAATACTACAAACGATTATAAAACATAAAATTACTTAACCAAAGTTTATGTATAAATTTTCATCGACAAACCAGTACTTTCTCTTTTACCTTTCACTCTCACACTCTCATTGTCTTTACATATCTGAATAACCCCCTTTTTATAGAACTATTTATTATTGTTTCATTTAGTAGAAATATAACCTTTACTTCGATTTAGGCCTGTTAAATTTGTTTGTTCACTATACTTAGCTGCACTCGCTATCCAAATTGTTACGCCATCACTTGTAGTGTAAGAACTGTTCTAATTGTTCAAATTAACGTATTCGTTTTCCGTCTCTATCTATTTCTTCATTTTACTCTTCTTTCACACTTCAGTAAGTTTCGGTAGGCTTCGGCTACTGTAATCGCTTCGGCCTACCGAATTTCCGAGGCTACAATTATAACGTCTGAACGGGCTGAAGGTGTTTTGTCAACTGGGCCCAGCTTTGCTGGCGTGGTGACGCTCTTCGTTCTTTGTGTATATTGCCACGTGGTCCCAAACGGATGTACCACTCCACCCCATGCCATCACACATCGAATGTTCCAGATATCTCTAGAATACGGAAGTTCGCTTTACATAAAACTCGTGGCATTCTTATTACGCATTAATGCCATGTGCTCATCCTCTGACTCAACTACGCTTTGTTCTAACTCCCAATGCGTCACTATCAGTGGATTATTATAAAAGTATTACATGAAATGGTCAATTATTAAAAATGATTAAAACAATGGTTCAGGCCATTTTGTCCCGTTACAATGCACTAACACCCTGGTCCACCCATTGGCTCAGTTCTCACGTAGCTGTATGAGCACTACAACGGATACTAAGATTTCTTCCTCTGTTTGCTGCTATTCTGCACTGTTATTGATAATGCGCGATCATAAAGTTTTTTTTTAAGTATTCAGATGATTCAAAATGCCAAATTGTGATTTCAGATTGGTTACCGGTTCAGTTACATTAAAAAAATGGTGCCTATTTCTAGCTGTTTATTTATTTATTTATTTTTTTAATTTAACTGGGGAGGCTTTGCACCCCTTGTCTCCCTGATGAACCGCTGCTGATATGTTGAAGGCACGATATATATGAAGATGCACATACACTTGAAGCAACTAATATTACATGAACAACTACTTGAGAATTTTCAATACAGATTGGTTTGAAAGGGGGGAGTGATAATCAGAGTTATGTATCCTGCATCCATCATTATGTGCTCTCTTTCATACACACGGTCACTATGTCTTCAGGTCTGCTGATACCCATAAAGTAAACAGTGAACGTTTTACAACTGAACGTAACCATATTATTTGTCATCAAGTGCAGATGTAAATTGCCTTCAAACCTGACCTGTCACCACTTGCAGATAAACATTGTCTGTCATACTGCTCAATACAAAATATGATGTTTTAGATGCATTATGATCTAGTATTAATAACTGAATTGACGGGCCTTTTGTAAACACCTGAAGCCACTATCTATGTAAGGTTACACTGAGAATACTGATTTGCACAGTATTGATCAGTGTTAACACTTGATTGTTTTCAACAGGAAAAGTGTCATTATTATCAGAAAATTCTTTTTTTGGTAATGAGGAAAAGAGTAGTTGAACCAAAACTGACAAACACAGTTAAACAAATTGTTTTAATTGGTAGCGTTATATCCAGGAAAATTGGCAATGTTTTCTTATAGATCTGTTCAAGGATCCACAATAATAATATTATACGTGGGAGGATTATATTCTGTGCATATGTGTGTTTTATTGTGATGCACATCTTGATACAGAATGCAATCAAAACTTTTTTGAATGGAAACTATCATTACATAGTTTTTTTTTCTAGTATTTTATGCTTTCTTTTACTTGGTGTATTTTCAGAATAATTTTTCTTTAAAACAGGTAAACATCACATGGATAAGAACAGAAAATTTAGGAGATGACCAAATGGCAGCTCGGTGGTTGGGGACATCTGCACTCAAAAGGAAAAACAGAAGAAGATAATTAATTCATTAATCAGTTAAATATTACTCCTGCATTATTGTATAGTAATAGGTTTGTGTATAATAAATAATAAATATTTTGTTGTATTTTATTTTATTTAGGCTGTTAGCACATGAAGGGGAAATGGAAGAAAATAATGTGCCATCAGAACCATCACCACCTCAGGCAGAACCATCACAGCCGCAGCCATCAACATTGGTGCTAACGCCTAAACCAGAGCCAGAACAAGAACCAAAAAAAGATGAGTCTACGTCATCTGAAGTAAATTCAGAAACATCTTCGGAAGCGAAATCCCTTAAATGTGATACGTATGTAGATTTTGTGTACTTGTTTTTTTGGAGATAGAATGTCATGAATATTGGTTTTTGTACACCATCTTCCTGCTATGCTCCTTTTCTTGTTCACATATCATTTAATATTGGTGTGAGCTGTTGAATTTTAAAATATGTTTCTGACAGAACCTTCAAATATCACTTTCATATTACAGAATGTTTATGTCAGTTTATGAATATTGATATTCAATATGTTTTATTACAGAATCATTTCTAACATACTGTTATATAATTACAACAACCTGTATACTGTACTGTAATGAATTACGAGGGTCATTCAAATATAAACCAGATTTTTTCTACACAGATTTATTGGTGACAGATAAAATTACAAAAAAATATCTTATTTTCCTACATAGTTTCCTTCAACAGAAATAGATTTTCTCCACCGGATAGGTAGCTTCTTTATCCCCTCATCAAAAAACGAAGACGGGCGCTCCAACAGCCTATTGTGCACATACTGCTCAACCTCTGCGTTATTTTGAATTTTTCCCCTCCTAACACTTCCTTCAGCACACCAAACATGTGGAAGTCACACGGAGATAAGTCGGACTGTAAGGAGGGTGTTCAAGAGGTGTCCAGTGAATTTGAATGAGTTTATTGTGAGTTTGAGCTGCAGTATGTGGCCGTGCGTTGTCATGGAGAAACAGAACGTCACGAATTGGTTACTGGCGTCATTTGTTACGATAAGCAGCCCTGACGTCATCCAGCAGCTGGCAGTAGTATGCCGCATTCACTGTCTCTCGATCGTGAAGGAAATCAATCAGCAACATACCTCATGGGTCCAACACAGTTGCCAGAACTTTCCCTGCTGACAGGTGAATTTTGGCCTTGACTGGCGCCCTCTCTCCACTTTTCCACCACTTGCATTCTCCACTGCATCACGACCGCTTCGAAATTTTTTGACCCAATCAAACACCTGTGTTCTTGACAGAGTAGCGTCTCCAAACTGTCCCTGGAGTCTGATCAAAATCTCAGCTGATTTGACGCCATCATTCACGAGAAATCGGATAATTACCTGTTGTACAACAGACGAAGGTACCTCGTGCTCAGACATTGTGCTACTGATGCGGGAACGTGTTCTGCTGGCGTGGCTGGGTGTTCCCTCACCTCCACACATCCCCACCTAACTACCTCAAGTGCCCCACCTCACTCACTCCACTTCCTGAGTCCACACGTAAAAAATGCAGTTCATATTTGAATGATCCTCATACTAAGGTTAAAAATCATTGAATTAAACCTGAGTGTAATTAATAAAAACCAAAAGTTAATTGAAACAAAATTAGAGTTTAATGACAAACACTGTACCATTATATTTATTAAAAATTAAAAAACAAAGCAAAACATACAGGACCATGGATTTACACTTTTTTGAAGAATTAATCTATCACTGTCTGCTTCAAACCGATACCCCGTTTTCTCACTGCTAAAGACTGGAGTCGTTTAAGATTCACAAGCTGAATACAGTCTATCTTGTCTTCTGTTTGGCCCCACTTTAGAACAGTCTCAAGTGCGTCAAAAGCTTATGCTGCCGTTAGTGGCTTTGTATTAGTAACATTCATGCCGTCTTCATCTGAATCTGTTTCGTTTTCATTACGTTCATTTAATGACTCAACTATCTCTCCATCGGTTAATAACTGAAAACCGGGATCGGCTTCATCCACCTTTACCCAATCATTAACTTCTTCTTTGTTACAGTTTTTAAACTGAGAAATATTCTGTACCATTTGATGCATGATTTGATTCTGTGTCCTGATGTTGAGTATCAGATTTATGTTCCTCATAGCTACAGCCTTTATTAGTAGCTACATCGTTTATTTATTATTGTACAGTACTGTAATAATTTATAGTGTACAATTGTTTATGTTAAATAATAATATCCAATATGTCTGCACGTGTCCAATGCATTACTGTACAGTACAATACATAATTGTACTTTTTATTGATTTCGGATAATAGATCGTTCGGTTAATGTATGTTCAGATAATCAATCGTCTACTGTATTTAATTTAAGATTAGAAATTAGTTAATTATTGGATTCTCAGTTCAATTTTAACAATAAAAAAACTAGTCACTTCTTTACAATGTGAAGAGTAAGGGGTTACGTGCCAGCTGAAGAATTGCCGTGTATAAAACTAATGTAGAAGGTAATTGAGTAGCATCTGCACACAAAATTGTCATGTGCTCGTATGTGTATCCAAAGCTACCCTATATTGAATCTGGAGAATCGTTTTCTATGAAAAGGTACTTATTTGTTAATCAGAAGGGAGGTCCTTTGTTAAGCTTGTACATATGACTTATTGGATTTTCATTCATGTTAGTTTTTTGCAATTTTTTTTAATGGCCCAAAAATCACATAAACTAGCTAAACCAGACTTAGACTTTCTTGCTTTTTGTGTTTCATAGTTTTTTGTAAGCTACTAATTTTTTTTCCATTCAGCTTGAAAAGACTGGTTAATATCAGTACACATCAAGTTAATTAGGATAATTTAATAATACTATAGTTTTGATAAATTTAGTATAATAAATAAACTCATATATATTTACTAAATTGTATGAACAAACTTAATTGCAGTACAAGAATGGTCAGCCATAGGCTAGTGGCATTATTAATATAAAAGCAAGTGAGTGGTTCCCCATGAACAATAATACAAGACACATATTTGTTGAGCTCTTTAAAATAAAATTTATAATGTAGGGAATTTAATTATAAAATTTGTAATTCAGGTGTTTAAAAACATTTGTATATAAGTGTAAGGTTCAAAAAGTTATAAACAAAGGTATATGGCTGTGAGTCTGTAAAAATATATTTTTCATGCAGAAAATAACTGTGTAGTTTGCGTGTGTTTACTTAACTGGTTTTGTGTAGGATTTTAAGAAGTTTATTTCAGCACAGTGTAGTGGTTGTTTACACAGCTGTTTAAAGTAGAGGAAGCTCTGGTTGAAACAGTTTCAGTATATGAATGTTCAGTTTAGTCCTACACATTATTCTAAAATGAAACGGTTTCATGATTATTAGTTATAGCCACTTATTAGTTATAGGCACTTTCAAACCATTTACATTATAAGTTTTTGTTACTTTTATCAGTTTCATTTTCCTTGTGAGAATATTGACTTTTTTTTAATTAACATACTCTAAATAATGTGTGTGTGTGCGTGTGCGTGTGTGTGTGCGCGCGTACAAATCAAGTCAAATGTAGGGAGACACTAATTCTCCCTGCAGGGTATAATTATCATATGCCCCCTGTAGGGTATAATTATCATATGCTACGTAATTAATTATTAATATTTTATTATTAACATAGAAAAAGCAATATATTCCAACATTACAAATAACATTATGATGGATACAATTCTGTGTTTATACCCAACGCAACTGGATTCTATAACCCACCAGCTAGGTTGTAGGGTTCTGTGTGTGTTCATTCCATTAAGTATAATGTTTGCACAATAAACTTTTTTTTAAAGAGTAGTGAGACATTGATGGCATGAAATAACTAATTAAAATATTGAAAAGGCATTTAATAAATATTTAATGACTAAATATTTAAATATTAAATGGCGGCTCAGTAGATCAGTGGGTATGGCACCTGGCTACTAATGTAGAGGTCCCAGGTTCGATTCCTGGGCCCGCACCATAAAATCAAGGTCCGTTTTTCAGCCCCCAGGTCGACTCAGTCTGTTGGAAATGAATACCTGGTATAACATCCTGGGGATAATCATGGGCGGGTGAAGCTTTATTAAAAGCTGTTATTTAGTTTAGTTTATTTTATATTTTGCATTCAGATTATATTTAGTTCAGTTAATTTTATATTTTACATTCAGATTATATTTAGTTTATTTTATATTTTGCATTCATGATTGTATTTAATTTTTAAAGACACTTGACCTTCCCTTGTCTCTTGCACCCCCCTCTCCATCTCAACACAGATGTTCCAGATACGCCCTAAACAGATAGTCACTACCACCACCACGACCTTTACTCACATCCTGTGTTTAGTAATATCACTCATTCGCCTCTTTGACAATGGCTTAGGTAGCCGAAACAGCTGTTAGAGTTAAATAAAATCTGTGAAACTTACCAAGTGTTTTTTTTTTTTATATATTTTACAAAACCTTTGTATTAATATGTTTCACCAAGTGCCTAACAAGTCATCAATTAATATCGTGATTAATAATTATGTTAAAAAAAAAAGAAATGTCAAAAATTAAAAATGTGACTTCAGAATATTTCCTTTTATAAGAAAATACAATGACAACATGTTATATCTCTTATATATAACACAAAATAACAGCATATAAACATCAAAACTTAAAAGTACATATTGTAGCACAACGAGGTTTTAACCTTTTTCTACAATTTAAGATCACATAGGAAAAGAAGTGGAGAAGCCATCTGGAAGAAGTAAAGTAAACTTAAATAAAAGTAACAGAAAGAAGTAATCACAATAATAAATAAAATGCTTTAATAGAACTAGAAAAAATCTCGATTCAAAGAAATTAAAAACATTCAATTTAGAGCAAAATGTATTAAAAACAAATAGTATCACTATTATCCCAGTAAAATAATTAGTATACTCAGTAAGATACGGAGTAGTAAGGAGTAACAGCCCAGAACAAATGAATTAAAATGAAAAAATCTTAAGATACGGAGTAGTAAGGAGTAAGAGCCCAGAACAAATGAATTAAAATGAAAAAATCTCAAGATATGGAGTAGTAAGGAATAACAGCCCAGAACAAATGAATTAAAATGAAAAACTCTCAAGATACGGAGTAGTAAGGAGTAACAGCCAAGAACCAATTGATAAAAAGGAAAAATCTCAAGATACCCAAAAACCTACTTTAAAGACAGAACACTCTATAGCAGCAAACCACATAAAAGAAAGAACTTAAAGTATATTAGCTATACCAACTTAGAAAAACAACTAACCAAGTAAGAGAATCAAATTCAAAATAATCAGAGATAATGTAAACTTAGTTATAAATAAAATAGTGTGTGATTGAGGGTAACACCCCAAACCAGTTTTAAAAGGACAACAAAAGAGAATCATTAGGATAAGACTTTAATTTGTTTGTTTATCTAATTATTATGTTTAATTATTTTGTGTGTATACAATACAGACCATGTTGATAGTAGGAGATACTAGATGTTAGTATGTAAGTGTTTGTTGTATTTGAATAATGTTAATTAATGTCATAATTTTGTGAAGTAAGGAAAGGCAAAATAATAATTCCAACGACCTATAAATAGTGAATCAGAAAATATAAAAATAATAATGTGAATCGATTATATAACATTGGTAGGAAAATTGAAAATTGATGACCAAGCCAAATTCAACTATGACCCTGTAAATCAAATGAGAGAAAATAAATTAATAGAAACTAGACCAAATTGATATAAATTATCCCATTCAGAATACAAATACATTATCATAATTATAACAACAACCTATAATAGTGATTAAAAGAATCAGAGTGTAAAATTGACTTAAATGGTGATTGTACAGGATAGTGCCATAATCAGTAAAGCAAGTACTAGTAAAATACAAATAAATTGTTAAATGTTTAGAATAATAGCCAGGTAGAAAAAGTAAATTACAATGGTTTAATTAGTAATCGTATTTGAGGAAACTTGTAACATAAAACATATTGTAAACCATTTAATGGGTAATTATGTGAATCAGAATACGGCCTAGAGGTAAATTTCAAGGAATGTAATCAGAAGCTTAATTCAAACCAAAATAGGTCAAATTTAGTATTAACTTGTATAAAATAAAAGCAGGAATATTGTTATATAATTAGAATTCCATAAAAGTACTAAACAAATAATTTATAGCCAGTAAAATATAAAAAATTCATCTATTTCTATAAAATTGAATTAGTAATTATGAAAACAGCTGATAGTGAACAATGAGAAATGAGACCAAAATGTTACAGAATTTTCTATATGAAGAAGAAACAAATATAGTTAGTTGATTGTTAAAAGCCAAGCAGAACGGACATGTCAGAATACGTTTCATAGAAAAATGAATGGAATTTTTAACTAACACAAACCAAGATATATTATGAAATTATAAAAGATAAAAGAATATAAATTAGATTAATGAATACTATAATAACGATCATTGAAACCATAAAACTAAATTAAACACTACTAAATCGAGCTGTCACTACGTATGGACACAACTGAAGAATAAATTTAACCTCATACAACCAGCAACTGATTGAAAGGGACCATTTGACACAACACACCTATTACCAAACAAAATCCAGTGGAGGAATAAAACTACACACTACAACTTGTGGATATTCCAATAGCGGCATCACAGAAGAGGAATTAACCAACTGATATGTTTATTTGAAGGAAAGTCTCGGAGCTTAATTTACATCGCAGAACAACTCATGAAGGCGGCCATCTTGTAATTCCCAGGTGCACGAATCTAACGGAAGAGGACATGGTGACATCAGAGCAATCAGCTGGTTTGAATCTCAATTTTTCTATACACTATACTTTATTATTTTTGTCTATTAATGAATAAGTTTTTATAATTGTAAGTATTGAATTCTCTTGCCTTTCCTGACTATTTCTACAGTTCAAAGAATCCTGATTATATAATAATTTAATTTGAATAATTTTGCATATGTAATAATCGACCTGGGATCTCGTCTCGACTCCGACTCGAATTAGTCGACGCAAGTCGAATAATTACTTTGAGCATAATAAATATAATTATTGTTTTAAAACATTGTTTTATTGATTAGTTGAGAACTAATTTAAAATACATTAATTATTAAATATTAAACGATAACTTCTGAAGGAAAGGAACGAGCAGAAGAAGAAATAAAGATACTGAATGGACCACGACATGCAATCGATTTGACCGAGACAATATATTTAATGCGGAGAAACAAATAATTCTTCATCAAATCATACCCAGTTATTAATCAGTATTTTTATTAATTGAACATTAACATAAAAAATTAATAAAAATAATTAAATAATTAAAAAATTAAATTAATTATTTATAAAAAATAAATAACAAAAATTTTATTAACCAATTAGTATACTTATTTGTATAAATAAATTTCGTTTTATTACAAATTGGCGCTCAACTTTAGGGGCTAAAAGTAGGAATTGATAGGCCTATAAAATAAAGATAATTTGCCCAATTTCCTATTTTAGTTGGCAGCTGTTAACAGGTCAGGAAAGTAGAAAAAATGGCAAAGAGATCAACGTCGAAGAAAAGGGCGGCAGAAGCCGAAAAGGAGATAGACATGGAGAACAAGGAGGTGACTCCAGTGGAAGATGTGGAGATGATTTTACCTCCGGCAGAACCGAACCAACCCACACAACAAAAGGAGAAACAGTTAGAGAAATCCACCAGAAAAGAAGATACGAAATTGGATAAGATGATGGAAATGTTCCTCCGAGAATTCAAATCGACAAAGGAAGAATTGAGTAACCAAATTGGAGAGAATAGTAAGAAGATGGAAGAGAAGATGGAGGAAAATAGTAAGAAGATGGAAGAGAATCAGAAGAGCATAGAATCAATAAATAAAAACATAGAATCCACAAAGGAAGAATTGAGGAAGGACAACCAATCCACAAAGGAAGAACTGAGTGACAAAATTGGAGGTACCAATAAGAAAATAGATGAAACCAGGAAGAAGATGGTGGAGAAAATGGATGAGAATAACCAATTATTAAGAGAAGAATTGAGGGAAGTTAACCAGGAAAATATGGACAAGTTAGACGAGAGAATAGAGTTGTTAAAGGAAGAGTTACACCAGAAGATGGTAGAGAATAATGAAGCAACTAGCAAGAAGGTAGAAGAGGCAATGACCGGAATAGAACAAAAAATTACGGAAGCTGATGAAAGATGTAGTCAGACTGAGCGAGAAGTACAGAGTCTTAAAGCAGAAGTAAACACCGAAGTACAGAGTCTTAAAGCAGAGGTAAACACCAAGGTTACAAATATAGAAGAGAAACAAAAGGAAGCACGTGAAGAATGGGAAAAAGTGCAGAACCGATTCACAGAAAAGTATGACGGGATAGAAGCTGCTGTTACCAGTATAAATGGCCAGGTTCGCCAGAACCAAGCAGACATAGAAACTTGTCTGAGTAGACCGACTAATATTACCCATTGTTCAACTACAGAAAATCGAGAATGGGTTAATTTCCGGTTATACCAAAGAAAACCCATGGAATTTATAGCTCGAATAGAAGAATATTTCGCGAAACATAGGGGTAACCGCTGGAATACCAACAAAGAAGTACTCGATGAGTCATTTAAAGAGATGACTGATAATTGGTGGATGGCTATCAGAGATGACATCACAGACTACCAAATGTTTAAGAGGTTATTTAAAGCTAAGTATTGGTCAGAATCTACGCAAACCATAGCAAGAGACAACATATGTCATGGGAAATATAACCCATATTGGGGTAACACTTTGACCTCGTATTTCCTGGGAAAGGTGTGCATAGCCAAACACCTAGAGCCTCAAATACCCGAGGAGTGTCTAGTCAGCAAGCTGTCCTATCACTACGAGGAGGATATAATTAGAGCACGTAGGAGTAGAAAACCGTACAAGCGATGACGGAGTTACTCGAGATGTACGAGCATGAAGATTATTACTGACAGAGTAGGAGAAGAACGGATAGACCAGAATTAAGGAATAATAATAGCTCTGTAAATAACAATCAAAATAACGGGAATAACAATAATTTTCACCCCACGAACCGGAATAATAATTACTATAATAATAATCACAGCAATAATAATAATAATCATAATAACCATAATGGTAGTAATAATAACAATCAATCAAATAGAAATAATTATTATAATAACAACCAAAACAATGGAAATAGTCAGAGAAATTCGAACCAAACTGATAATTATCCTTATCCAAATAACAGTAGAAATTATCAACAATGTGGTAATTACAATAACAGGACATATCGACCTAGAGTGAATTATATAAGAGCAGTAGGAAGTGGTCAGCGGAGGTACCAAAACCAAAGGAAGAACAGTTTCCACGAATACAGAGTACAACCGATAAACCACGAAGGGAACGATCATGGGAATTATGTACACAGGCGAAGTTCCAGCCTGGAGGATCAAAATCGACAACAGAGGAATGAAGTGCAGTTTGATGATCGCATGGAGTGACAGGAACCAGTACAAGGATTTCAGACCTACGTTGCAGTCGGCCCAATCAGTGATAACACTCAACCTTTAAACTAGAGGAGGCGGTGATAAACAATCACAACCCTTCACTGCTCCTATCTACTGGGTATGAACGAGAGTTAAATAACCAAAATGAAAATAAGAAACATAAAAATTCTAAAATAAGTAAGACCATCTTACAGCTTATCTAGGAGAAAATATTTTTAATAAAATAAGAAAAACAAAAAACATAAAAATTCTAAAATAAGTAAGTAAGTAAAATTCTAAAATAAGTAAGTAAGAAGATAATCTTACAGCTTATCTAGGAGAAAATATTTTGAATAAAATAAGAAAAAAAAATTCAAAAATCAGTAAGACCATCTTACAGTTAGTATCAGAGAAAATATGTTGAATAAAATAAAATAAACCATCTGAATTCTAAAAATAAATAAGGCCATCTTATAGTATATGTCAAGGAAATTATTTTGAATAAAATAAGAAAAGAAAATAAATAAATTATCTCAATTCTAAAACGAGTAAGAACATTTTACAGAATATATTTCAGAAAGACATTGTTTTGGATCAAATAATAAAGAGAAGGAATGAAATAAGATATCAAAGGCTTAAAAAATAATAAGTACAACGTAGGTAATGAAATTGAATGAACTAATTTTACAAAAAGAAAAACAAAAAAATATTTTTTTTTCTCAACTCTGAAGGATAAATATGACTACTCAAAACAACTATATAAATGGAATACTTATCGAGACAAAAATGTTATAGAACTGTTAAGTGAAAGGTAAATAAAAATCCAGATAGTTTATATGTTTTCAATGTTATAAGTTGATGAAACCCCAAAATGAAAATAAGATCATAGAAGAATGAATATGAGAACCAATTAACCAAAACAGATAAGGAAAAGGTATTAAAACCAGACATTATGCCATGAACAATAACATAATTGATTAAACAAATGAAAAAAACTATATACATAAACATGTGCTACCCAAAAAGTAAACAAGAAACAGGTTGTACAAACAACTAACCAAAATAGCAGAATTTCAAAAAAGGAGGATGAAATGGATATTATGCAATATACCTAGTGATAAATAATATAGACCGAGCTTTAAAATGTAAAGGTAACCATATGGATAGAAATATTAAATAATCTGAATAATTATGAAGTGATGATTCTAAGGATGTTTATTATTAGTCAAAATGGACTACTTTTTATAATTTATATTTTAATGACTGGATGTAGATAATTCCACAAGTTTTTATAATTGAGCAGAGATGATAATTCCTCTGAGCTCAAATGAGTGAAGTATGGTCAGCAGAGAATGTAGCCGAAATGTGCCACTCTGAACTGTTCCAGCTCACATGTTAGGGAGTAAATATCTCAAGGAGGAAACGCTAAATAAGAAGGGAAAAATATATATATTTAATAATAAAAAGATAAATCAGATTAAAAAGAACTATCTCATAAGAGTAAAATAAAAAGTAAAAACAGAAAATATACGTATCAACTTAGAGCTCAACCAAAAAGAAGCAGGTATATCAGTGTAAACAAAGCCAAGAATATAACAAAGACGAGTGTCAGAAGCAATTAGTTCATCCACACTAAAAGTATGATCTGAACTAATCACTTTTACAGGGGGGCATATGTAGCACAACGAAGTTTTTGCCTTATTCTACAATTTAAGATCACATAGGAAAAGAAGTGGAGAAGCCATCTGGAAGAAGTAAAGTAAACTTAAATAAAAGTAACAGAAAGAAGTAATCACAATAATAAATAAAATGCTTTAATAGAACTAGAAAAAAATCTCGATTCAAAGAAATTAAAAACATTCAATTCAGAGCAAAATGTATTAAAAACAAATAGTATCACTATTATCCCAGTAAAATAATTAGTATACTCAGTAAGATACGGAGTAGTAAGGAGTAACAGCCCAGAACAAATGAATTAAAATGAAAAAATCTTAAGATACGGAGTAGTAAGGAGTAAGAGCCCAGAACAAATGAATTAAAATGAAAAAATCTCAAGATACAGAGTAGTAAGGAGTAACAGCCCAGAACAAATGAATTAAAATGAAAAAATCTTAAGATACGGAGTAGTAAGGAGTAACAGCCCAGAACAAATGAATTAAAATGAAAAAATCTCAAGATACGGAGTAGTAAGGAATAACAGCCCAGAACAAATTAATTAAAATGAAAAAATCTCAAGATACGGAGTAGGAAGGAGTAACAGCCCAGAACAAATGAATTAAAATGAAAAAATCTCAAGATAAGGAGTAGTAAGGAATAACAGCCCAGAACAAATGAATTAAAATGAAAAACTCTCAAGATACGGAGTAGTAAGGAGTAACAGTCAAGAACCAATTGATAAAAAGGAAAAATCTCAAGATACCCAAAAACTTACTTTAAAGACAGAACACTCTATAGCAGCAAACCAAATAAATGAAAGAACTTAAAGTATATTAGCTATACCAACTTAGAAAAACCAAGTAACCAAGTAAGAGAATCCAATACAAAATAATCAGAGATAATGTAAACTTAGTTATAAATAAAATAGTGTGTGATTAAGGGGAACACCCCAAACCAGTTTTAAAAGGACAACAAAAGAGAATCATTAGGATAAGACTTTAATTTGTTTGTTTATCTAATTATTATGTTTAATTATTTTGTGTGTATACAATACAGACCATGTTGATAGTAGGAGATACTAGATGTTAGTATGTAAGTGTTTATTGTATTTGAATAATGTTAATTAATGTCATAATTTTGTGAAGTAAGGAAAGGCAAAATAATAATTCCAACGACCTATAAATAGTGAATCAGAAAATATAAAAATAATAATGTGAATCGATTATATAACATTGGTAGGAAAATTGAAAATTGATGACCAAGCCAAATTCAACTATGACCCTGTAAATCAAATGAGAGAAAATAAATTAATAGAAACTAGACCAAATTGATATAAATTATCCCATTCAGAATACAAATACATTATCATAATTATAACAACAACCTATAATAGTGGTTAAAAGAATCAGAGTGTAAAATTGACTTAAATGGTGATTGTACAGGATAGTGCCATAATCAGTAAAGCAAGTACTAGTAAAATACAAATAAATTGTTAAATGTTTAGAATAATAGCCAGGTAGAAAAAGTAAATTACAATGGTTTAATTAGTAATCATATTTGAGGAAACTTGTAACATAAAACATATTGTAAACCATTTAATGGGTAATTATGTGAATCAGAATATGGCCTAGAGGTAAATTTCAAGGAATGTAATTCAGAAGCTTAATTCAAACCAAAATAGGTCAAATTTAGTATTAACTTGTATAAAATAAAAGCAGGAATATTGTTATATAATTAGAATTCCATAAAAGTACTAAACAAATAATTTATAGCCAGTAAAATATAAAAAATGTCATCTATTTCTATAAAATTGAATTAGTAATTATGAAAACAGCTGATAGTGAACAATGAGAAATGAGACCAAAATCTTACAGAATTTTCTGTATGAAGAAACAAATATAGTTAGTTGATTGTTAAAAGCCAAGCAGAACGGACGTGTCAGAATACATTTCATAGAAAAATGAATGGAATTTTTAACTAACACAAACCAAGATATATTATGAAATTATAAAAGATAAAAGAATATAAATTAGATTAATGAATACTAAATAACGATCATTGAAACCATAAAACTAAATTAAACACTACTAAATCGAGCTGTCACTACGTATGGACACAACTGAAGAATAAATTTAACCTCATACAACCAGCAACTGATTGAAAGGGACCATTTGACACAACACACCTATTACCGAACAAAATCCAGTGGAGGAATAAAACTACACACTACAACTTGTGGATATTCCAATAGCGGCATCACAGAAGAGGAATTAACCAACTGATACATTTATTTGAAGGAAAATCTCGGGAGCTTAATTTACATCGCATAACAACTCATGAAGGCGGCCATCTTGTAATTCCCAGTTGCACGAATCTAACGGAAGAGGACGTGGTGATGTCAGAGCAATCAGCTGGTTTGAATCTCAATTTTTCTATACACTGTACTTTATTATTTTTGTCTATTAATGAATAAGTTTTTATAATTGTAAGTATTGAATTCTCTTGCCTTTCCTGACTATTTCTACAGTTCAAAGAATCCTGATTATATAATAATTTAATTTGAATAATTTTGTATATGTAATAATTGACCTGGGATCTATTCTCGACTCCGACTCGAATTAGTCGACGCAAGTCGAATAATTACTTTGAGCATAATAAATATAATTATTGTTTTAAAACATTGTTTTATTGATTAGTTGAGAACTAATTTAAAATACATTAATTATTAAATATTAAACGAGAACTTCTGAGGGAAAGGAACGAGCAGAAGAAGAAATAAAGATACTGAATGGACCGCGACATGCAATCGATTTGACCGAGACAATATATTTAACGCGGAGAAACAAATAATTCTTCATCAAATCATACCCAGTTATTAAGCAGTATTTTTATTAATTGAACATTAACATAATAAAAAATAATAAAAATAATTAAAAAATTAAATTTATTATTTATAAAAAATAAATAATACAAATTTTATTAACCAATTAGTATACTTATTTGTAAAATAACTTCGTATATTTACAATATGAAAAACAAATTATAATATTATTTAAATTGCTTGGGTGTCTGACAAGAGTCATCACCCATTTGAATCATTATTACAATTTTTAAAGCATATAAAATCAGTTACGAAAATAATTTCTATTAAATTTAATTGAAAATTTACTAATAATATTTTTATAAAATAATCTTTACTTTAAGAAAAAATAATTATTATTTACAACAGAGCACCCATTTTCATTTAACTAAAAAGTCCATTTTTTAATAAAACTAAGAATTACGTATTATTCATTTTACTTCTTTGAATATGTACACTATTTACAGTTATGTATTGATTTTACTTTGTTAGGTCATACTTCAGTTCTTATTGTTCTTTCTTTGTTTAAAAAAATAATTGTTCGTTTGTCATTTGTTGAGTTACAGTTGTAAGCATGTGCTCTATGTGTGTGCGTGCATGCGGATGCGGCTTGTGAATGATGATGATGATGATGATGGTGGTAGTGGTGGTGTCCTGATTCCCTTTTAGATCATTAGGTGTCTTGTGTTATTAGTGCATGATGATGCTGATGGCGATTCTCTGTCGCTAATCAGACCAACGTAGTGTCCCTGTGAGAAAGTTATTAGCATCATTCAAAATTGTTTGTGGTATTTATAGTCTTCAGTAATTCTGATACTGTCAGATATCGAAATATGCCGTTTCTAACATGTTCAATTTGGTCTGTTCCTGCATAGCATCACCTTTTCAACACGATCACTTTTTGTCTGTTTTTGTAATGTGGTAGAATTGATGTTTAAGCTAGAAATTGTATTAAAAGCACAATTTTCCACACATCATTTGCATATAACATGCTTGTTTTTTAATAGTTAATTATGGTCGTAATTAACTTTAGTTTATATAACTCTGTTATTATTGCAGTGTTTGCAATATTCTTACACTAACACACATACAATTCTTCTGATGGCTTTTTCTGACTTGCAACGGTGTAAAATGCAGATTTAATTAAATAACCATCATTAAGTATTGTTAATAATTCATGTCTGGACTGGAGTTCAATAACACAAGTTAAATACACTATACACAGAAATCCCCTATTCACAGCCTACATGTTTCTGCCAGTAGAACACATACAATTGTATTACACTGTACACATATACAGATTACAATGACAGGTGCTCATTATTTTGACAGGCTACAACGGGTAATCTTTGCCTGTAGGTACACGTACTACTTAAAACTATTTATAATAATTCCTTTATATTGATTATTTACAAAAATACTGCCCTAGGTAAATATGTAAATATATGTATGGTTGCAATATCATATGCCAATAGTGTTTGCTTTGTATAAAATGTACCTTTTGAAATATGTTTAGGTGAAGAAACAGTAACATAAAGAAATAATTTTTAAATCTAACTTTCAGTAGTATGTAAACATTATCAGAAGGTTTTGACTGGATCATTACCACTGTTCAAATTTACTTACATAACGTTTCAAGCACTAAAAAAATCTGTGATTGTCTTCAGGTATACATGTAAATTAAATTAATAGATTAGAAAACTAACTTAGACCTTCCTGAGATTCATTCAGTAACCAAATGCAAACCATCATATGATTAAATGTTGATAAAAACTACCACCAAACTACAAAAGTAAAACATAACTATAGAAAAAATATTGTTACGCAATTAAGGAAACCTCTTGAACACCCGAGAGCGTCCTCTACCCATCCCCCTGCTAGTCAAGGAGGTGTAGCCTCAGTCAAGGCTGCGCTCAAGTATGTTCCAGATTGTTCAAGACCACACTTGAAATATGCATTAGCTGGCATACCGCAGTAAGGATGGAAAGTTTATTCTAGAACACTTGTGAAACCTCTGAAAACCACAGCAGCTGGCTTTGTCAATCAGTTTGTTGAGGGATTTTCCTTAGTGTGGTGGTGGTTGAAGTATTGTGTCGAAGTGTTATTGTGTTATTACACAATACAGTCAGTACTGTTAATACAGTGAGGAACTGCATTATTTGACATTATTATTGAGTGTGGACAAATTTAACTTGGATTTGTGTACTAGTTAATTACAAATTGTTTATTGTGATTAATTAAAGCTGGTAATTAGTGATTTCATTGGTGTCTGTATTTTGTTTTCCACTGTACCATACGACGATCAGTGAGACTATCATAACAATGTATAAATATCGGTATGGAGAAACATACATGACTTCCATGTTCTAAGATTTATATTTAAAATCATTTTCGAAGTGAAATATTTTCAAAGAAACTACTTCCTTCTTCAGCTTTAACCACAGTACTCTGGTCACTAACGTATACCACCTCACGTTAGCGCACTCGATTTTCACTGATGATGGCAGTCAATGGCACTGCCGAAATGTCTGGTTTTGCAGAAAACATCAGACCATAGCCAAACAGCCGGGAGGGAATTTTAACACAAAACTACTTCTTTGTTGCTGACAACGTAGTACACATATAAAAAATTATCTCCTCCCCCTTCAACTATCATTTTCTTTATAGAAAATTACTACCTCCCTCTTCAACCACCCTTTTCATTTATAGATATTTCATCTACCTTTGTACAGCCTTTTCAGGATACTTTATTTATCAAAAATTAAGTACTTTACTCTTGTTAAAACATAAAATGTTGCAGGTAAACGACCCCTTCCCCTTAACCAATTTTCACCAAAATCAGTAGACCTTTAGTCCTCTACAACTTGGGCACATATACATAAAATTATTTGATTCTGTTTGAATTTGTGGCAGTTATTGTTCGCCATAGAAAAAATTCTGCACACAGACGCTTTTCAGAAAATGACTTTTCTTCATGTTTTGAGGGTAGTACAATCATAATCAGCCCTTATCTCGAACACTATTTTTTTTGTGATCACCATACTTCTATTTCCTTACGGAACATGGAAGTAAAAAGAAACACTACTTACCGTGTAAGTCTGCCAGGCAGAATCAGGACTGATGATTGTGTGAACTTGTGTCAGTGTTGTTGCACTTCATGCTTGTTAGTGAATGAATCTCAGATAGACCCAAGTTAGTTTTTCAGTGTATTAGTTTACAAGTACATCTGACGACGACCACAGAATTTTTTGTGGTTAAACATTGTGTAAGTAAATTTGAACAACCGTAATAGTCTGGTGAAACCATTCTCGTATAGAAAAGTTATTTTTATTTTTAGGTTATTTATTTTTGGATCTGTACTTAATTTACCATGCATACATGTCTGTTATTCTCTCTTTGTCTCTCACGTCCTCTTCCTTTACCTTCCTCTCTTTTTCTGTACAAACGTATATGCATAATACGATGTACACTAAAGAAACAGTGTACTCAACATTACAGAATAGTTAGGCTACTGTTAATTAGATGTTTACTTGTTTATCTTGACATGTTTTATTGTAGGAATGACAGTGTCTGTTTATATAAATGATTAAAAACAGTATTAAGGTATTAAATAAAAGAAAAAATATTTTTAATGAAAATTTGATGAGAAATATAGTGATTGATTCACAGTGTGTCTTGTCTACATGACGAAGTTTGTGTATTCAATTGACACATTTATTCCCTGGCAAGTTTTGACTCATTCAATCAACTAATAGTTATACAGTCAAGTTAAATTTGTATATGTTAAAAAGGTAAAGATACTATTACCTATATAAGTGTAGAATTTTTATTTACAGTTTATACTGATTTTGGTACATAAATCTAAAACATGTCTTATTTTTATCGTGTGTTATGTTTTATTACCAAAAAGATACTTCAGATGTCATTTTCTGATTTATTAATTATTGACATGAGTAGCAGGTTACATGTCAGTTTCCATGTGACATAGTACTGTCCCTACACATTAGCCCAGATAATTGAGAGTTCAGTGTGTCGGTTTTGTTATAAGAGTATTTTATGAATTGTACAAAATGTTTAATGTATTGTAACAAGTACATTAAAAATGGAGATTAATAGTAATTATTTTTGTTTGCATCTTTTGGTGTAGTTGTGGTAAATTATTTAAGGCGCAAGTAGATGTCGAGTTCCATGCAGCTAAGACAGGTCATAGTAGTTTTTCTGAATCAACAGAGGAAAAGAAACCGTTAACTGAAGAAGAAAAGAAAGAACAGATGAAAATAATTGAAGAAAAACTCAAACAGAAACGGAAAGAAAGAGAAGAAAAAGAAAAGGTAGAAGCTTTAGAAAGAGAAAAACATAGGATTAAATCTGGCAAAGAGATCTCTGCAGCTAAAAAAAAGTAAGATAATGATTACTTTTATATTTATCTATTTTAGTTATAATCATTAATAATTATTTTATCCATATTATAAAAACATTATGGCATGAGTATATTTAAAAATAGCAAAAACACATTATATAAAAAGTAACTAGGTGTTTAAACAGTATATTTAATTGTTTGTTACATAACATTAACAGTTTGTTACAAAACACATGGTTTTACAAACAACAGGTATAATTAAACCTCACATTGTGATTATAATATACTAGCAGTGGCGGCTCGTACAGGGAGGGCAAAAGGGCGCAGCCCTCCCACTAAATTTGCAAATTAAACTTGTCAATAATATAACTATAATGTGTAGTATCCTTATGTGAAAGATATTTTTGGGACGACTAATAGCGATCACCCGATGTTTTTGGCATGGTCCCACAGCCGGACGTTTTCGCTGTCATCCTCCCTGCAAAGGCGGGTCTTGTGGGGAGCGCGGAAAGAGGACGTGTACACATGTCTATGCTTTTAAATCTGCATCAGCCATTACAGGAGGGGCTCTGCCTGCTGTGTGATTTCCCATCTCTTTTCATAGACCGGAGCGTTGTTCAAAACTTCTCTGTTGCTGTTTAAAGTGCATATATTTTCTCTTGTGTTTTATATAGTTTTGATTGTGTTCTTGGTGTACTTTTTGTGTAAACATAATGTTCTAATAATTTATTCTTTATTAGGTAGGGAACAAATATATTTTATTTAGTAATGCATGGATTTAATAATATAATTTATTAAATATTTAAGTTTAGGAACGTGAACTGCTTACGGTTATAAATAATTTCAGTTTCAAACACTGTTTAAATATTGGTAGTTTGCAAGGTAGGTTTTTGATGTTAACAATACTTTTATAGTAAAGCAAAAGGTTCAATTTTACAATTATTTCATGATAATAGCAATAATTTAGTTTCTACTGGTGACTTTTGTTACATATGGGTACAACAAAATTTTGCCCCCCCCCCCCCCAGTCAAAAACATTACCAGCCGTCACTGCTAGAAACTCTGTTATCTATCTGGGGTCATGAACAAGGTCACGAGGTCGAGGTCATGACAATAGACAGAGAATAGAAAACCCCAAGTGTTGTGTTAGAACTGCAATGTACTCAAATTTCTTACTTTAGCTTAAAAAAAGTATTATTACATAATTAATGTCATTGTTTTCTGGTACCAGTTAACAAACTGTATAATTTTTTCAAAATCTTGTGCAGTCAACACACAGAAATGGAAGCCGTTGTCAGTATATATACATTAATATAGTAGGAATCAATTGCATAAAGAAATCAAGTTTAAGTTAAATTAATTTAAAAAGTTTGCCTTTATTTTTTTTATCAGCAACAACATACTTACTCTTATGTACTTATAATAGGAAGTACAGGGTGAGTCAGCGTTACCTGATGGTTTTTGAAATTATGGTACACAGTGAAATTTTAAGATGTAGCAACTTTTTTTATTTCAAAATATACATAATGAATAGCAGTTTACATCTCATATGTTACTTTTTACAGAAATTAATCATTTGTGAAAGATAATGTCCTTTAAGTGCTGGCCCTCTTTTTTTGGCACACTCGTCGACCCTCTGCGCGAAGTTTGTCGTCACTCTCTCCACCATGTTACGGGGTATAGCACGAATATCTCGTTCAACGGCATCCTTTAATTCAACCACAGTACGTGGCTTATTGATGTACACTTTGTTTTTGAGGTAGCCCCAGAAGAAAAAGTCACATGGACTAAGATCAGGGGAGCGTGGCGGCCAGTCAACATCTCCTCTGTGGGATATCACTTTCCCTGGAAACAACCTCCTTACTTCGGCCGTACACACATTCGAAGTGTGAGCTGTCGCTCCGTCTTGTTGAAACCACACATTTCAACGATTTATGTGACGGTGACAAAGTTCCGGGAGGAGAAATTCACGCAACATGGTCAAATAACGCTCAGAGTTCACGGTGATGGCTCTCCCATTTTCTTCGAAAAAATAAGGCCCTATGACACCAAATTTCCCCAATCCAGCCCACACTGTAATTCTATCACAATGCAATGGGCGCTGGTGCAGTTGTTGAGGGTTATTTGGGGACCAATAACGACAGTTTTGTTTATTAACACTGCCGTTTAGGTGAAAATGAGCCTCATCTGACGTTAAAATCACAATCCCAGGTTCTTCTTCCAACATCTCTCTCATTATGTCAGCAAAACGTCTCCTTCTCACAAAATCTTGAGGCTTCAACTCCTGGACAATCGCAGTTTTATAGGGATGAAAGTTTAGACCGTGTAAAATGCGTCGGACGGAAGAATTTGATAACCCAAGAGACTGAGCATGTCGTCTTGCAGATCGGCTGGGGCTCTGTTGAATTGCATGACGCACAACTTCAACGTTTTCAGGTGACGTGGCCGTCTTCGCACTGCCTCCCGGTTTTTTTTTCAATGCAGAACCGGTCTCATGAAGGTTCTGAACCCATAGCAGAATGGTATTGCGGGTTGGAATTGCACCATTGCGTGGAATGTTGAATTGGAGACGGAACTTCCTCTGAGTGTTGGTCACAGATTCTGCATTTTTAAAGAATGTCTCTACGACGAACGCACGGTATTGCGCGGTCCACCTCTCCATTGTAACTAAACTGCTGCTCTAGGGGAAAACTGTGAGACCAACCGCGCCCCTCTACTACGAGTACAGCCTTGCTACTACTCGAACCAAAAACGTCAGGTAACGCTGACTCACCCTGTATTAGTATATTTACTTCCTTTTATACCTCAAATCAGTAAATGCACTTTGACAGCGTACTATTAGTTTCACTATAACTTTACTGTTTTTTGATACATACACTGTGTAACTGTAAAAATAAACAAAAAAAGACACCCCGATTATTTCGATCTTTCGACTTACCTTAATAGAAGATTCCCAAAGTCCACAGGCCGCCACTACATTTTTTGGAGTAAATGTAGAAACCATTCACACCCCCCAAAGAAATAATTTAGAAAATAAACAAAACTCCCTTCTATAAAAAATATTCCAGGGCCGTCTAGACGAACTTGTCGATTCAGAGATAAGGTTATGGATAGAATGGCATATTTATTAACTAACACATGCTTATAACCAAAACAAATCGTATTTTATTTTATTAAAACATTGTTAATTTCTTTGTCATTTTATTAATGATGTAATATAATGGTTATTGATTAGGTGATAGAATAATTCAGAATAAACAATAATACAAAAAAAATTTCTAAATCGCAAATCAGTACTTTCCTTCTCTTTCTCTCGCCCCCCTTTTCTCTCACACGCTTTCTCTCTATATTTATGTACCCCTCCCTTTTCTCTTATGCCACTCTCTCTCTCTCTCTCTCTCTCTCTCTCTCTCTCTCTCTCTCTCTCTCTCTCTCTCTCTCTCTCTCTCTCTCTCTCTCTCCCTCTCTCTCTCTCTCTCTCTCTCACCATTGAGATCTCATTATTTTAGTATCTTTTATATTTTAAAATAATTTTCCAATAAACACAAATTTTAAATAATTTTGCTAAAATGTTGTGATTCTTTTTAGTTGCTTATCTGGCACGTGGTCCCAGTTGTTGCACCAACAAAGTCCCTTTTTCATAAAAACACCAAAATAACGTTTTTAAAACTGTTATATCATCATCACTGCCGCTAATTTATGATTTTAAAAAGTTGTTCACTGTTCTATTACTTTTTAAATACACTTAGGTAGACCTACCGTAATTGCCCGTGGGCACTAAAAGAATACGTGTGTCCTATATGCTGGACGACTGGAGACTGGCGCGTGATATTGGCGCTCTGACTACGTCTCAATGTTGAAATTCCGTTTGGTGACGCCTTTAAAACCAGTTCCAGGCGGATTTCCGCACCTCGTCTCGTCCTAGTCACATCATATTTCGTTTTACACAGAGACACCTTTTCAACAGGAGACTCGCTGTGTCGTTGGAAACACATGCCGTTTGTATGATTCACTGGTGAGCAATAGAATCACTTGTTACATTCTTTATGGAGATCGCCTGCGCCCACCTCTACAATCCTGACCAAACCCGTTTCATTACAATAAAACAGTAACTTGTTACACAATTTTGTTACCCAAATGTTGTCCCGTTACAACTGTTGTATAATATTTCAAGCCGCCATTTATTTTGTCTCTCTCTAACCACTCGCTAATTTCTGTGCTTTAAATTTTTTCTGTTTCTGGTATGACATTAACAGAAACGGATGATTAAAGGCTGATGAGTAATCAGTATTTATTAAGTGTATTAGAAAGGCAAAAACACAAGAGTAGGCTACAAACGTTAAAGAAGAATTATACAATTCTGGGGCAATACAAATGTGTTTTGTACTGTGTGTTCACTAGTCAAGAAGTTCTTTCATACATTTGTAAATCTAATAGCGAAGAAAGGTCTGAAGTAATAAAAACAGTAATCTTGTATTGATATTAAATTAAACCATTTCATGTGGCAGTTTTTCATATAATTCATAATAAGTCTGTAACATTACAAGCCATAGCATAAAGTATTAAATGGGGTAAGGGTTTTAATAATGTTAATTTTGAATATGATTTACATAAAACGGCGACAAAATACGAGGTCAGAAGTTTGGTTTTAACAGTGTAACTCAGTGAGTCAGCATCTATTTTTAGAAACGCCAAGCCCTCAAGCATTGTGTATCAAACGATGTCATGACCACGCCACGGGCCGTGCCCTAGGTTACGTCACTATGGAATTCAAAATGGCCATTGCTAAGCCTTGAAACTCACCAGTTGGGGGACTTTTTGCTGAGGAGGAGAATCACGTGACCGAGATTTAATAAAACTATTATGCGGGTAGCTTACTGCACCAGATCTGTATTTCATCTCGTGCCGTACGGCCGTATAAAGTCTCCGGACAAATTTTCAGGTGGACCCACCGCCTAAAACGCTTAAAATGTAGCATCATTCAATGTAAACAGTGTGTAAAAGTAATTAACAGTCTTTGGAACAGTTAGAGTCAGTGTAAACAAACGGTAAAAAATAAAATATAGGGAGTAATTAAAAGTGCATGGGACAGTTCGACCTCTTCTGGACATTTTACAGATAAGTAACAGATGGGGGCAAAACAGATTCAAAATTACTAAATAATACAAAATATCATTTTTCAAAAAAAAAGCTTTATTAAATAAATTGTCGAAATACTGAAATTGAGATCTCAAAAGGGCCTAACTGGTGTGAATGTGTGTGTGGGTGAAAAAATATAAAAAATACAAAAGAGGTACTGGTTTGCGATGGTTAAATTTATATTTGTTTTAACTGTTTGTTATTTTTCTTATGTTAATATCATGTAATCATATAAAAAGGAAGGGTCAAATTGCAGGGAATTTATATATATGTTGTTTTTCATTATTTCAATTAGTAAAATGTAACTAAGGGAAAGAGGAAAGAATATTACCAATGTTAATACAGGCTAGATTAATGTGAAAACAGAATAGACCACTTTATTTACTTCAAATAACCTCAATTCTGTTCTCCAATATAATTCGCTTAAACGGACCTTGGTCTAACCTTGGGGTAAGTACATACAACAAAGTGGATTGGCAACGATGCAGGCAAGATGGCGTCCGACTGGGTAATTGCATCACAGCTGTTTCGAGCATAAGTAAAAATATACGTAAACAAATAACCCCAGCAAATAAAAAGTTACAAGTCTTTGTGAACGTGCTCGTTTTGCAATTCTAAAATGTTATGTAACTATACATATTTAAAAAATTAACATTAATTTGTCATTTTCTCGCTAAATTTATGCCCTTAACCAAATGATAAAAAACTTGAATTATCTGGGCTGTAGGGCCTGCAGTACAATTCTTGTCATTGCAGATGTTTCAACTGTCAGTCATGATATGGTCAATTACCGACATGGTCTGTGTTCCATACCTCATTGAATGACTGTTCACTGCCAATTTTTACCTACACCAAATCAGAATGTCTGGAACACAGCCCTACCAACTCAGATAATTCAAGTTTTTTTACTGTGATGCCAACTGTAGAACCCTGAAATCGGATTTTATTTTATTTTTTTTTTTTGCAGTGGAATACTGATGATACTTGTACTTCAGTGTACCAAACTCACTATTTCCTCAATTTCTTGACCATATAAATTTACCTTAAAAATGCAATAATTCTTTTACTGACATAAGTAACGTACGTTTTGTTTTGTAATGTTGTAGTGACTTTGTTGGGCCTAATTTTTTATTTTGTGCTGCCTTGTTAGGGAGCGTTTAACATCATGTTTATGTAAATAACTAAATGTAAAATTTACTGTTTCATTAATAAGAACGTAATCAGAAGTACAGAAAGTTGCCTAGCAAGACACTAAAACATTTATTTTCATATTATCCAGTCAAATTTTGCTTGTGAAAAGAGTTCAAGAAACAGAATTTTCATTTTATTTTCTGTTAAAAATATTTATCTAAAAATTTTGTCATTACATTTGGTGAGCTTTATTTGATGAAATAAATACAGATGTGAATTATATTTTTTTAGAAAAATTAACTTGGTAATTTTTTAATGTTTTCGTAGTTTTTTGTGTAGATATACAAGATTTAAAACCAAAATTCTGTGTATTTACTCACCTTCGTTATTAATATAAATACATAAATAATACATACATACATATTTCTGTCTACTCACCACGTGTTTATAACATTTCCGGTAAGCACGTGCTCCCAACACACCCACACTATATTTTATGCCCAGGGTCCAGAGTTCTATAAGCGAAAGCGCAGAAACATTGGGGTTATACGAAATAATAAGACTGATTACCATTGAAAGGTGTAAAACACTTTGTTTAATTGTTACTTCCTTTGCATAGTTAATATTCAAAATACAAATGGCGGCTTATACCGCACCTACAACATGGCGGCCATTTAACTTCTGCTCCTTATTAATATCTTACATTTCCAATAATTATTCTCTCTTTACTTCTATTACATCAAAAAAGACATTTTATACTGCAGTATTTAATTTTTCTAATATTACCATTTAATCGGATTATTAAACACAAACCAACGCCTCTTCTAAAAGAAGCGGCCGGCCTGTTCTCTCACACTTTCTATCACTCTCTCTCTCTCATTGCATCTTTAACAATTTTGATTTACTAAATTTTGCTTTTCATATTATCTCGAGCTCGATTATTTTGTAAAAAAGTATTATTTAAATGTTGCACTTTCCTGAAATGTTGAGGTTTCCGTGTGGTTCAGATGCTGCCCATGGCTTGCCCGATGTTTGGCGTACTTTGATTCTGATTGTCTGTCTTGTTGGCACTGACTCTACATTGTTAGTTGTTATTAATTTTTTAGATATTTGTCTGATAACAGTTACATATTAATGATTTATAACACTTTGGCTGCTAAAATTTACACCAGCACACTTTTAAACGTGCTCACTCCATGAAGATTTACGGCAGACTGGGCAGACATTGTCGTAAAATCGACATGTGGAGGAGATTAACTGTTATTAATCCTTTGTCTGGCGCAGATGACGGTATTGTTCCACGTCATCATTATTACGTGTGTCATATTTTGTTATGACAGTTCAGCATTGTCGATCAGTGCAACCATCGAGTACATCTTATTTCGCACGTACGCTCTTGGCCTTGAGACGAATTATACAGATGAAACTGCGTCGTGTATTTAAACATGGGGGAAGTTGACCTAACTCTCTTTTACACATGAAAATACAATAAAAATACAATACAATATGTTTTAGTACCATAATTCCTTAAGACGGATGTTTATACCGTCACAAAACACCCTCAATGAGAGGTTTTATGCCGAAGCATAAAAACTCATTGACTCATTCACACGTTCTAAAGGGATCAGCCCAGATATGTCGCCACAACCCCCTGTAGTGTTTACACAAAAAAAAAAAAAATACAATCGCTTACCCTTGGTCCAATGATGGTGACCGTACCCATCTGACCTTACTGAACATCTCAGGAGAGATCCCAACACTGTAAGGCCATTTGGCACGTAACGCTCCTGCTCTGACGCACTGGCCAGCTCAGGACCGCCGTCACAACACCATCAAACTCTGAAACATGAAATACAAAATTTTAAAATAGTGGCCTTATCTATTCCCATATCCACAACTGATATGTGTCCCCTTAGCTGCGTTGGTTTGTGTTTAGAGGCGTTGGTTTGCTTAACTCTAAATTGCCTTTGTAAGAAAACGAACAAGATTTAAAATAGAAAATCCACTTCTCTTTTCAACATTCCTACCTTCATTAATGTTTTCTGACTACAGTCAATATTACCTTTCTTACGTCATCACAAGAAAACATATTCTTATACTAAGCATAACACATAAAACAAAATTTTAATTCCTACACGCAACAACAACAACTATTCATCTCTATTATATAAAATTAAAAATATACTATTATGACAAACACTTCAGATATTCTAAACTTTCTTTACTCAGCTTTCCTGATACTTATATTTCTTTGCAACAGAATCAGAATGATATTTGAGTGTTCAACAACAACATCAATATTATTTCTTCAATACTTAACATTTGTTACCATTACTACCTGTAACGGTACAAACCAAGAGGTTTAGTTTAATTTCCAAATAATTGTAAAAAATTTGTAACCAACCCAAGCTGAACGTTTTGCTCACGAAATTTCGACTTTTGGAACACCTTGTAGTTCATGTGTAACCAGCCGTACGAGGTACAAAAGCTATTAAAGCGTCTGGAAATGTGTAAGGGCGCACACCTCGGCCAACGTTCACACAAGAAACGGCACGAACTGGTACATTCTTTCGCTGTGTGCGCGCAAAAAACTCGGCAGTCGACTATTAACATCTGAAGGCAGTGGACGCGATTAGTGGTGTGCGTCGTTGGCCGGGCAAAGTTTTAGCTGTTATTAAAAATGGGAAAATAGTTAGAAGGAGTCGGCGAACAAGAACTAAGTATAACGTACGCGAGTATTGGCGCATGTTCCCGGTCAGGTAAAACTTTATAAAAATTGTGAAAATTATAATCAGTCAATGAAAGAACGTCTCCCGGCCGGGACCTCCTACAAAGTTCGTGAACTATAGAAAGTTGACAAAGTGTCCACAAAGTGTATAAAAACGTAAATTAGAGCAGTCCATCAGCTCGAAGTGTATATCATGGAGACCGGAATGTGAAAAATGTGAAAAAAACTTTCGAACAAATCTGTAGTGCGGCGCGGGGTTATCAGAGGCGCCAAGAGTTAGGCAATCAACGAGCTATTTCCCTATTTAATTAATTTTACTAATTCAACGAGCGCTCTAAAATTAGGGGTATGTAAAATTTTGTGTGAATGGAATGAATGGGCAAACGGGGTCGTCTTCCTAGACTGTAAGTAAATTTTGTTCTTACGTAAGATGTCTATCATGTTAAAAATTTATAACAGTGTACTTCAAAAGTTAAAAATCATGTGGAGAGGTTAATATTTTTTTATATTTTATACATGGAAGGTAGTGGGACGAAGAGATGTTTAGTAATCGCAAAATAAAATATTATCTGCTAAATGATATACTTTGTTAAATAAAATCATTTCAAACACCTTATTTCATTTGCTGTACTGTTAAGTTCGCCGTACGAACGGGGTTCGTCCACACTTAGAGATCAGGCCAGATCAAGAATCAAAAGGTAAGTGGAAGTTGCAATTTAATTCATTAATAAAATTAAATAAAGTTACAATGGTGCTGTGACCAGGATGTAATGTAATAAAAAGTTATATTACACCGGCCTATATTTTGACAGTACATAGAATGAAATACGGTTATGAAAGCGAAATTTTATTTACGTAAAATGTATGTAATTATGGTGTAAGGTTTATTTTATGTATGTTGTAGTATAATATTTTGAAGGGAAGATTAACCAATTATAGTTATAACATAAGCAAAAAATAAGTTATAAATCAATTAAAAATGTCTGAGCACACAGAAAAAAGCGATGTAATAGATTCAGTTATGAACGAGAGTGGCCTTGGGTCGATGAACCCGGCACCAAGTGTGAGCGAATTAAGTCAGTCAATGCCAACAGCTGATTTGAGCGTTCAAGCAGTTGTGATGGTACAATTCTGGTACAATACTAAATTTATAAAAATGTGGTACAAAAGACCATAATTATTGTATTTATTTATTTTTAACAATTATTTGGTAATAATTATTTAAATATTTCATAATCCCTGTAAAGTTTCGGTGAGTGGACTATATAATTATTTTATAAAACGCAGATGTGAATTGACAGGATTTCGATTGTTTTCATTGTGAAACGGCAAACACAGCAAAAAACCTATGTCACAGATAGAGATAAAGTGACTAGCCCTGATGACGTCAGTGGAAGGAATGCACATTTTCTGTAAACAACTCGAGACTGTAAACAACGAACAAAAGCCTGATGACGTAGTTTTTGCCCCACCTACGCAATGCTAAACAAAGACTCTGGGTCATTTCCTTCTGGATTGTGAACGCAGCCAGCCGGCAAGAGGTTCACCAAGTGTGAATTTTAACTTTTACACCACCAAAAGTGGTTAAATAACTATTTGAAATATCAGAAATGTTGGGGCGGTAAGGAATTGAACAGGTGTCATCGGCCGATGGATCGTCGAAAACTGCGTGCGTATAGAATCTGCCCAAAGTGTTTTCGTGGGTAGACACGACGGTGTGGGCCCGAAATCGATGTAAAGAAGGAACAGACTGTGCACGATCGACGAATCTTAGCAGTGCGGTGAGACCTGTCCAATATAATTTGGTGAGAACGTTCCAATATTATTTTTATTATTTCAAGTAAATCAACATCATTGTGAAATAATGACCAATTCAAAATTCATTCAATATTATTATAATGACCAATTTTAAACCAATTCAAAATTTAAATGAGCTCAGAATAAAATAAATTGTACCAGAAAATGAATGAGAGAGAGAGAGAGAGAGAGAGAGAGAGAGAGAGAGAGTGACTTAAATCTTTTAAGTGCTGGGTTGTGCAGGTATTATACTATATTATACTATGTTTATTATGTTTACAATGTTTATTTCTTATTAATGTTTACAAAATAAATGGACTACGCCCCGAGGCATAGTAACGTGCGTGTTTGGCACATAGTTCAATAGAATCATTTCATATGTACTTAGAGTCTTTTTGATAATAAAAGGTAATGGCATTGGTAAAAAAAAATACAAGTACGAGTGAGTTATTTCAGGTATATTTCGCAATTACTGGTTCGTTTAACACGAATACTGGACCGAAAGGTAAGCCTAATATCTATGTTGTTGCACAATCTGGCAACATGGCGCCCGTTAATTATTCAATGTTTATTAGTAAATTAGTTAATTTTATGTGACACAAGTTTGTAGCTTCACACAGTAACGAACGCTGACCTAACCTGGTCAATTATAATTCGTCATGCAGAAGCACAATCTACTCCGGTGTTGATCAAAACAAATATAAAAGAAAAAGAATTGTCATTAGATGACATATTTGATTTTATGAAAGACAATTTCAGTAAAGTAAATAGTAATTTTGAGACCAAATTTGACCAATTGAGTAACGAAATTAAAGAACAGAAAATAAAATGTGAACAACAGAACATAAAAAATGATATTAATTTTAAAGAAATTAAAGAACTAAATATTAAGTTGGAGCAGAATATAAGTTTAAAGTTTGATTTTATGAGTACCGAATTATGTAAACGTATTGATGGACGTTTCCAGATAGATACAAAACGAATAGATGACGATAATGTTACAGGAAATACCGGTAAGTGTAGTGGGTATGTAACTGAGAACAAGGTGAGTACCGATAATCATAATAATGAGTTAATAACTGATAACGAGATAATTAAAAATGTATTAGAAAGTAAAGTGAACGATACTAGTGGAGATACAGTTTTAATGAAAAGAGAGAGTAAGAATAAGAGAGTGGTTAAAGAGAGGTTGTGTTTACAAAGGGCAAATTTTTCCTGTGGTGTAAATGGAGCAAAGACTCCGATAATGAGTTATGAGGACAAAGTTTCCTCCAGTAATAATGTGAGAGACAAAGTGTCTCGAAGTAGGTCCCCTTTTAGATATCATAAACTCCCTGAAAGAATCAGGATGGGTTATGATAATGTTATGTTGCCTTTTGTGTGGAGTGATAGAAACAAAGTGAGATGGTGTCAGGATGAGTGGTTTTGTGAGAGAGTGGTAGAATTGTTCACATTTAGAGAAAGAGAGATAATATTATTTGATGTTGTTAGAAGTTATGAAGAGTACTAGAGAAAATAAAGAGAGAGAGAGAGAGTTAGTAATATTGTTGACTTACCTTGTTATGAAGATAATGCAGAAAGAAATAATAATAACGATGATTATATTGAATGCTTACCTGTGCTTAGACGCGGAGTATTAGTAGTAAATGATTTTGAAATTGAGAGATTACAATACTCAAGGGTGATAGGCAATAATACAGACGGTGACACGACTAAAATCAATGATGTAGACAGTTATCACTGATTTTATAATAAAGTGGGATAATCCAATAAATTATCATGTGGATTTTACGGAACAAGTTGAAATATTAGAGTACTATGATAATAATAATAATCAGTGGAGTGTAAATAAAATTGAAAAATATTATGTGAAACCAAGACTAATATTTGACGATGGGGGTTGAATATAATCTCAGTGTATGGACATTCTAAACATTTTAGTTTATAGTTATGACCCTGCTGAATTTGGGAAATGAAGTGTGGAAAACTGAACAATTAATGACGAATAATTTGTAAATAATTGATAGTGAAATTAATTGTGTGTATTGTAAAATATGTTATGTAAACCATGTGTAGGTAGTAGAAATTGTTGTGATAATAATAATAATATTTTACAGTTTAAGTAAATAACAAAAAATGATTTGGAAGAGGATAACAAATGAATTGTAATGTGTTTTGGTTTGTTTTCAGAAGGGATCCTCCCCCATTTTCGGGCGGTCACGATCTTACCAGTCCTGACCGTGGGTTTCGGAAATTGGAGGCGGACCATGGTTGGCAGAACTCCCTTCGGGTGGTGAAACGACGATGGTCCGGCTCCGCAAAATTGGTCTAAATTAGAAATTTCACTGTATTATTGAACGGGGAGGGGGACCCATCAGGTATGTGATACAAAATATTTTACACTCAAAATGCATAGATAAGGTACACCATACCACGTAACATCATTGCCTAAGAGTGTATGTAAATAATTTTAGTGAGGCAGTGTGTTCAAATAAAATTTACTAGTACCGTCTATGAAAATGATGATTAGAAGTTCATAATTGGCTTGTAATAATAAAATGTAACGGGATGAAAGGTTTATGGAGTTTGAAACTAAACCTAAAATTGAAATGTTTGTAATTTTATTCAGATGCCGATTAAATGTTTATTTTAATGGAGTGAGAGAGTGAATCCTTTTTATTAAACGGTCAATTATATTATTAAATATAATTAAAGATTCAATCGTTAGTTGATGATAGCCTATGTAAGTAGGAATAGATTAATCTGAGTGACTAAGTAAATATTTTGTTGTACTCACTATATTATGTTAATGAAGGTCAAAGTGAAGAATGAAATGTATGATGTTAAAACGCACAACCAAGACTAGAAATTTCATGCAATGTAAATTATAAATTTTAAATGTAGCTATATCATAAACTAAGATATCTTTTACTTGTGATTCCCCACCTTTTTGGGCGGTCACGGCCTCACCGAACCCTGACTGTGGAATTGGTTTAGCTTTGACGACTATGGTCGGGGCTCATTGCGTCACGTTCTGCCTTAACTGGCCATAGCTGTTATCGTTGTAAAGGTGAATTTAGAAATTGACAGGGGGTAATTCAGGGGAATCACCAAATTATGGAACAGCGGCTATCACTCTGTTCGCATAGGAACAGTAAAAAAAGGTGATAGACCCGCATTAGGGGCGTATAACTATATAATTTATAGATATTACGATATCTAAATGCTTTTTATAATGTAAGGCTGAAGCAAGGACAAGGAGATGACAAAATTCCTCCAAAACTTCAGTCCTTGTGGACGCAACTGGACGCCACAGTCCAGGGGGGTCATAGTGTGTGTGGAAGGGGGGTTACTCAGGGGGAGTAACGATTTAAAAAATTTTTGTTTGAAATTAATGATAGCTGATAAGCTAAATGAATGATTTTATGTTTGTTCAGAAGGAAGTGATGCAACCATGTTTTGCTCCATATGATGATTTTATGCTAAGGAATTTATCATGTCTTATTGTATTATTATTTTACTATGTTAGAGTGTAAGTATTATAAACATATGTCATATATTTTATATTGTATAATTTTGAAGTGTATCTAGGGTAAGGTCATCAACCTGACCCAGAGAGATCGGCTGATGATTGGGGTTAGATATGTAATATATGCCTCATAATTGTTTTGTAGTTTTTTTATATAAGTAAAGGAGGGAATAATAAATTTTGGTTAAGATAATTTTTTTTTTGAAAAAAAAAAACGCAGTAAAGAAGTTTATGTTAGATTTTGAGGTTCACTATCAGTGGAAGAGAGGTCAGCTGATTCCCGATGTATATCTTATGTTATCTTTGTAATCAAGCGTAGCTATTTTGAATTTACGGTAGAAATAGGTTGTTTATTATAAATTTATTATAATAAATTTGTTTGTTATGGTATTGTTTATTATCTTATATCATTTATTTGTTTATTATAAGTGTGAGTAATGTCAGAAGAATAAAGTAAATGTATTTGAAAGATTTTGGATAATTTTGGAAGATTTTAAAATTTGCAATGAATTAAGGAATGGAAAGAAATAAAGTAGACTAACGTGGAAATGGGTTTTGATCATAGACCTAGATTGTTTTTACTAGTGGAATAAAATTTAATTAATTTAATTTAATTTGAAATAATATCAGAAAAAATGTTGTTTGGAAAGGGAGAATTACTTCATGTAGAAGCAATTATAGAATGCTTGTGAAGTTTATTTTAATGTAAATATATGTAATATGTAATCGATAATGAAATGTGTATGCACCCAGTATTTTGCTAAAGGCAACCCAGTATGCATGTAAGGGGGGACATATCGGTTGAGGATCTGGTATGGTATAAGGCCAAGGTTTTGATTTTATGGGCGGAATGTTGGAAGGTTGGGTGTACTATGGTGAGTACCGGTCCAATATTATGGTGTTGGGATCTCGAATAGAGAAGTCCAGTAATCTTGTTCAGGTCCAGCCATAGTCACCGAGCTAGGGGGGTAGTTTACCCATGATGCGTTAAGAACTAATGGGGGGTTGTTGGCACCATATCCTCACCGATCCTCTTAGGGGTTTAGCAATGAGATTTCTTCTGTTTCGGCAGAAGATCTCTCATTGGGGGGGGGGTATTGTAACTTGTAACGGTACAAACCAAGAGGTTTAGTTTAATTTCCAAATAATTGTAAAAAATTTGTAACCAACCCAAGCTGAACATTTTGCTCACGAAATTTCGACTTTTGGAACACCTTGTAGTTCATGCGTAACCAGCCGTACGAGGTACAAAAGCTATTAAAGTGTCTGGGAATGTGTAAGGGCGCACACCTCGGCCAACGTTCACACAAGAAACGGCACGAACTGGTACATTCTTTCGCTGTGTGCGCGCAAAAAACTCGGCAGTCGACTATTAACATTTGGAGGCAGTGGACGCGATTAGTGGTGTGCGTCGTCGGCCGGGCAAAGTTTTAGCTATTATTAAAAATGGGAAAATAGTTAAAAGGAGTCGGCGAACAAGAACTAAGTATAACGTACGCGAGTATTGGCGCATGTTCCTGGTCGGGTAAAACTTTATAAAAATTGTGAAAATTATAATCAGTCAACGAAAGAACGTCTCCCGGCCGGGACCTCCTACAAAGTTCGCGAACTATAGAAAGTTGACAAAGTGTCCACAAAGTGTATAAAAATGTAAATTAGAGCAGTCCATCAGCTCGAAGTGTATACCGTGGAGACCGGAATGTGAAAAATGTGAAAAAAAACTTTCGAAAAAATCTGTAGTGCGGCGCGGGGTTATCAGAGGCGCCAAGAGTTAGGCAATCAACGAGCTATTTCCCTATTTAATTAATTTTACTAATTCAACGAGCGCTCTAAAATTAGGGGTATGTAAAATTTTGTGTGAATGGAATGAATGGGCAAACTGGGTCGTCTTCCTAGACTGTAAGTAAATTTTGTTCTTACGTAAGATGTCTATCATGTTAAAAATTTATAACAATGTACTTCAAAAGTTAAAAATCATGTGGAGAGGTTAATATTTTTTATATTTTATACATGGAAGGTAGTGGGACGAAGAGATGTTTAGTAATCGCAAAATAAAATATTATCTGCTAAATGATATACTTTGTTAAATAAAATCATTTCAAACACCTTATTTCATTTGCTGTACTGTTAAGTTCTCCGTACGAACGGGGTTCGTCCACACTTAGAGATCAGGCCAGATCAAGAATCAAAAGGTAAGTGGAAGTTGCAATTTAATTCATTAATAAAATTAAATAAAGTTACATACCCCTGTAGCAACCTCCCAGCCACACACTCTATTACACCTCCACTGGACTGTGGCGTCCAGGTGCCTTCGCAAAGACTGAACTGACGGAGGAATTTTGTCATCTCCTTGTCTTTGCTTCAGTGTTACATTATACAAATAGTTGGATATCATAATATCTATAAGTTACATATTTATGCAGCCTTAATGCGGGTCTATCACCTGGTTTATTGTTCCCACGCGAACAAAGTGATAGCTGCTGTTCCATAGTTCCGGGGATTTCCCCTAAGTGGCCCCCCGTTAATTTCAAACTTCACCAATTTTCAGGACAACCAACCATGGTCAGTTTTACAATTGCTGTCCACAGCTGGTTGTCGTCCAAAACCACGATTAGTGCTGGTAAGACAGTAATCGCCCGAAAAGGTGGGGAAATCTTCTTCATTAGCATGTTTTTACTCTAACATCAGTTATACACTGCACGGTTAAGAATCACATATAATACAAAATTATATTAAAGTTGTACAGTGTATATACGCCGATTTCGGCCTCCGATGATGGCAACATACTGTGTGTTACTCATCAACCCACTTCGCTAACTACAGTAGCACATGCCACTACTGCACTAGCCCACTTACATCTAACTTAATTCCTCCTACATAGGCTGTCCTTACAGTCCATTATTGACTTACATTTTTACTAACACCAAACAACTATAAAACACCCTTTTCTCTTGCACAAAAGCAAGTTCTTTAATTATTTAAAAAAATTTCACATAGACACTTCTGCAAGTTCAAACTATCACTTTTCACTAACATTTCTTTTATGACAAGATAGGAACTAAAACAATGGATCATCTGATAAGTTTACATTATAATAAAATATATCTGTGTCGTTTTCTGAAGGAAAACAATTCCTTTAAAAGTTAAGTATTCAGTTTACACAATTTTGGTTGTTTCATTTCACAATTTCAAAATAAAACTTCAGATAGTTCGTGGAAAATACTATCATCAAACCCTTTTTTTTTTTAATGACTCTACCTTACCTTTCCACGAAACGATGGGTCCCCCTCCCCGTTCTCACAAGCAAAGAATTTCTTCTGACACCTTTTTGTGGAGTAAGACCATCGTTGGTTTCACCCCGTTGCTGAGGCTACCGCCAACCATGGTCCGCCTCCAGATTACCGAAATCCCACGATCAGAGGTGGTGAGTCTGTGATCGCCCAAAAATGGGGGAGTGTCCCTTCTGGAAAAATAAATACCCAATTAAATTCATTCATACATTAATAAAACATAGACACCATTATCAAATTCCTAAGATGACCAATATAACTTTAAGTTTGTTGCATTGTGTGTTCCTACTATCTCCCTGTCCTGCAACACATACGAATTTTTCATCTTGATTTCTACTACCTCATATGGTCCTTTGTAGAGCAGGAAGAACTTCTTGATTTCCTTGTCCTGAGCGCTCGATAAGTCGTGCCTCCTTACCAACACCAACTGTCCTACTTCGTATTTTACCCACTTACCTCTTGCGTTGTGCCTACGTTTTCTCTGCTCACCCTTGCTTAATAGATTCTCATTTGCCAACCGGATTTTAATGCTCACATCCGTCCTCTCACTCTCAGGTGGGTAATCAAACAGCTGCTCCAAAATCCTTGGGGGGCGTGTTCCCTTCACTAACTCATGAGGTGTATAGCCGGTGGATTCGTGGGTGGTACTGTTCAGCCAACTTTCTACCCTTTTTACATACAACGGCCACTCGCTGTGTTTAGCGTGACAATAGGCTCTAAAGATCCTGCCTATCTCTCTCATTACATGCTCAGCCTGGTTTGACTGGGGATGGTACTAAAACATTACGAGTTAATTAAAAATTATTAATGTTGAAATATTGATATTGCTCAGTTCTTTTTGTTGTTACCTACCTTTCGTGAAACTTCCAGGGTCTCGTCTGGTGTACTCATTAGCAGAGAGAAACAGGTGAACGCAAATGACCAACACACATTGAGTGGTTAAGGAACACTTTTTATTTTATCCGACTAACTCCCATCTCGTCAATTTCTTTTATACTATTTTGAATATATTTGGCCACGAGGCTCAATTAATAAAACAACTCATTATTTAATTAATTATTAACTAATTGTAAAACAACAAATCAAATGAATTTAATTATTATATAAAAACAACAAATCAAATGAATTTAATTATTATATAAATAATTACGCAACCAGCACTTCTTTGTCTAAATACCTTCTCTCACACACACACACACACACCGTTACTTAAGCATTTAGAGATCTCATTTTGTGATTTAGAGTATTTTTGTAATTTTTTAAATATCGGATTTAAAATATATGGTAGTATTCCACAGAATAGTTAGCTGTTCGAAGAGTTGATCTGGAATCGTCCACTCCTTGTTGTCATCTCGCACCTTTCGTTTTACACGGTTCTTATTCCCGAACAGTCATTACATTTTTGTTTGCCACTACACAGTCTGTTGATATTATTCGTATGTAAATCATTTGGAGTTTTAAAACACATTTTGAACTGCGGTATTCACATTTTAGGTGCGGGCGATTAAAACTTCGCCTAAACCGGTCAGCTGGCGGACGCGAAGGTTATATACATCCGACACTGGTAGTTGTTATTTGCCGACTGACTTTGTTCTCTCTGTGCAACGAAAAACTGCTAGCGCTGCTACACCCACATTCTAGCGTTATGTAAGGCGCTGACGTAACATCGCGTGATCCTGTTACATCACTTGTTTACAGTTTGAAGTCCTTGAAGCTGCCCTTGGCACAGTTTTGTCGGTTGTTTAACTCGTTTTATAAAATATTACTGAATAATTTTCACAATCAGTGCTACCACTGTTTTACCAATAAAATTTACCTTTTTGTTCCCGTTTTGTCCCAGTTATCGTAAGAATGTTATTTGCTTTTATGTCAAATACAAATTTAGTTATTTTATCCCAGGTAGGCCAAAATGTCACGTTACAGTACACAGCCGTATGCTTCGTGAGGATTCCTTCCCATCCTAAGGTCTGGCGCCATTTCCCACTGATGAACTGTGGCCCATGGTCTGACAAAATCACCTTCGGCTTACCCACGTGAATCATGTAGTCTTTAGTCACCTTTTCACTCAATACCTGGCTGGCAGCTCTCTTTATGCTATACAATTTCACATACTTCGAAAAAGTGTCAAGCATTACAAAAATATACACAACTCCGCCTCTACCCTTCGGCAATGGTCCAAACAAATCCACAGCTACTAGATCAAATGGTCTCTCTACCCTAATAAAATTCAACTCACCCTCAACCCTATAATTTACTACCTTCGACTTTTGACACAGATCACAACTCCTCAGCAGCTTTCTCACTCGTCTCTCCATATTCCTGAAAACACATGATTCCTTCAACACATTGATACACTTCTTCGCCCCAAAATGACCATATCTTATATGACAGTCCCAAATAATTTTCTCTTCTAACCCTTCTGGTACTACTAATCTCTAGTCATGCTCACCCCCTACTACTTTCTTAAACAACAATCCTTTGTAAATTTGGAAAACTGGTTATATTCTGATTCTTCTAATTCCGTCTCCAAGCTGTTTATTATTTTACCCGACTTACCATCTGCTCTCTGCATGGTTCTGATATCCTTCAACTCTTCTCCAAAGATCTTATCCTCTCTACTAATTTTAAAAATTTCAATTTCCTTTAAGTCCCTACCTGTTTTGTTGTCCATAAAATCTACCATGGAAAGAGTGTCGGGTACCTTGTTCTCTGTCCCTTTGATGTATTCCCATTCGAAGTTATACTCCTGTAAAACGAGCACCCACCTGGTTAAACGGCTGTGAGCAAGCTTACAAGTGTTTAGGAAGGATAACGGCCTTATGATCCGTTCGTATTATCGTCTTGTTTCCTAGGATGTAAGTCCTGAATTTTGCTACTGCGAATACGATGCTGAGTAGTTCTTTTTCGGTTGTTGTGTAGTTCTTTTCGGCGGGCAGCAATGATCTACTCGTGAAGGCGATAGTGAGGTGCTCCTTCTCGTTATCCTCTTGGTAAAGCTCTGCACCTACTGCTACATTACTGGCATCTGTCTGTAAGTAAAACACTTTTTCAAAATCCGGATGGTTCATCATTATCATCTTACTAAATTTCTTTTTAATTTCCTCAAAAGCTCCACGCTCTACGTCTCCCCATTTCCATTGTTTGTTCTTTTGAAGTACTGCACTTAACCTTGCTGTTACGTGTGCGTATTTCCTTTGAAATTTTCGGTAAAAGTTGCACAGCCCTAGAAAACTTTAAAGTTGCTTTATGTTCCTTGGTTCACGGAAGTGCATGATAGATTCGACCTTGTCCGGGTTTGCTGAGATTCCTTCTGACGTGATGATAAAGCCTAAAAAGTTAATTTCCGTTTGCAAAAATTTAGACTTGTCCCAATTCACAGTAAGTCCTCCTGCCTCTAACTTTGCTAACACATACCTTAAATGATCTAAATGGTCTTCGAAAGTCCTGGATGCAATCAAAATATCGTCTACGTATACTGTCAGAAAATCCAAGTCCTTGGGTCTCAAAATTTTATCTAAACATTTGATGAAACTGGCCACACTGGTATTTAATCCGAATGGTAATCGCTGAAACTGATAATTTATTCCATTGAACAGAAATGCGGTGTACTTCCTCAGCCAATGGTACCTGCCAATATCCTGCGGTAAGGTCCAGTGATGTCATGTATTGAACCCCGCTAAATTTTTGGAATATTTCGTTAATCGATTCAGGTGACTCCCGGTCTGGTATAATGATCTGGTTTATTCGTCTCGCATCTAAACACAACCTGACTCTGCCGTCCTTTTTTATCACTACAACCAATGGATTCGAGTAGTGCGATACTGACCTCTCTATAATTCCTCCTTCCAGCATCTTATCCAATTCCTCTTGCACCGCTCGTCTTTTGGAGTAAGGCACGGGATAACTTCACTGCATGAACGGTGTGTGTTCCCTTATCTGTAACATACATTCATAATCTCTTGCCCTCCCTGGAATATCGGCAAACACTCCCTTAAACTGCACTATTACCTGCCACAACGCCGCACGCTGGCCACTCCTTACCACCTCACCTCCACTACAAAATTCATCCGCCCTTATCTCCCACACTGCATCATTAATATTACTCATTTCATTATCAACATTATCAATATACTCACCTTCTCTACACAAATTTATTTTAGTATCTATATTATTCTCATCTACTCGCTTTTGTAGTAACTTTACACCAGTTGTTTTAACTTTATCTATCACCCTTTCAAAATTAACTCTCACAGACCGATCACCCCCATCTAATTCTATCACTTTCTCCTTAAAATTTATCACCGCTCTATTTCTTTGTAAAAAATCGTTACCTAGTATAATGTCTAAACTCAACCCCTTAACTACCAAAAATGTATTATCAAAATCTGCATCATTAATTAAAAAACTCGAATGTATCTGTTTTGTCACACGCTTGCTGCGTACTCCCGTGATTCCTATCACTGTAACCCCTGCTACTGGTAAAACTGGAATATTTTTATTAAATTCTCTTAATTCGCTTAAAATGTTTTCTGCTATAACTGAAATCTCGCTCCCTGTATCTACCAGTGTTCTATAATGTTTATTCTCTATTGTTACCTGTATTTCCGTCAGTCCCGCTCTCACCTCCGTTGTGCTGTTGTTTTCTTCTTCCAATAAGTCGGCTATTATGTCCGTTTTGATTACGTTGCTTTGGATGTCCTCTGCTGGTTGGACCTCATGTGCTTCCCTGAACAGTGGTCGGGTCCTGGTTACCACTGTTTGTCTTAGTTTTCCGGCTGTTGTCCGCTGTTGTTCATGTCTGGCCTTTGGTGACCACTTGGCAGTCCCTGTGTGTGATTGGGCATTCCGCTGGTACTTGGTGCTCCTCTGTTTGTCTGTCCATACTGCTTTGTGTCATCTCGCCTCCTCTGATCTTCTTTCGGTAATTTACATTTGAAACACTGTTGCCTGTAGGCGTAGTTCTCACTCCTGCACCTAGAACAACTCCACTCACCTGACTGCTGTTGTACAGTAGCGCGATAATTTTACTTTATAGGTTGGCTAATCTGCGCTTTAATTTTTACGGTAATCTGATCATTCTTGTCGGTGCTTTGCACACTACGTCTCAAACGCTAGTAAGCGGCGGTCGGCACGCCCGCAGCCTCACTGTCATATTTTTTCTTGTCACGACATTCAATGTAGGCCTTAGGCCAACACACTTTACTTATGGCCCATTAGGCCCGTTTATTAATGTAATTTAAATTTGATTATAATTGTATCCACATCATGCTTATTAGCCAACCTGTCATTCAAAACAACTTCTAACTGTCAGAATGATCAATATTGCACACCACTATATAAAAATTATTCCGATTAGCGCTTTCAAGCTTCACAGCTCATCGTCAGAACAGGAATAGCTGTTCTGACGATGAGCTGTGAAGCTTGAAAGCGCTAATCGGAATAATTTTTATATAGTGGTGTGCAATATTGATCATTCTGATTGTGATTTCAACCACTAACACAAATTTCTTCATTAAACTTCTAACTGCATATTTCTAATGTACTTTTGAATATCAAATAAATGAATTGAATACAGTCCACTAGCTTCATCATTTCTGCATCGTGGCGAATCAACTAAGTACGAAATTTCACACTCAACATTCTTCAACGAAACATTTTTCGGTCCACTCGGACCGGACACTTAACATTTTTGGTCCTCACAGTATGGATCAATCTTCTTACTCAACATTTTTTGGTCGCTCCGGACCTGGATTTTCGATGTATCATTCATAATTAATATTTTTCTGCCACTATTTCTGGCCATCACGGGCGAATCAGCATATCTGCTGATACGACCGTGGCATGATTCCATCGGCATTTCGCTCGTCGCATTTGAGCCTCCTGACAACATCATCGCAAGAGCCTGCTAGCTTCAGTTCTTCAAACAGGGCTGTCATCTCTCTGAGCTGTGTTTGCCATCTTCTTCATGGCGTCGACACTGCAGGACATTGCCTACAAGGTATCACCTCAATAACATCATAACAAGGTGCGTACAATGGCTGAAGAAGGCCTCAAACTGTTAACCAGAAAGAGAGGCGGCTTAAAGTCCACAATAGTGCGAATACAATCAGCCGTAAATAACTTTGATATAAATTCCAATACAAAACATTTTTTAACAGTAAGGCTTGAAAGTCTGAAAAGCTTGGCATCGAAGTACGACGAGGTGCAGTCTGAAATAGAACTTATTTGTAAAGACATAAGCGCGGCTCAAGAAGACCGAGTTGAGGTCGAAGAAATGCTATATTCGACTGAAGCAAATATTTTGCAATTAATTGATACATTTAATGTTCAGACTGTACCTCCCGTATTATCGACCCACATGCAATTAAAACCAATAAGTTTGCCCTGCTTCACAGGCAACATATTGGAATGGCAGCATTTTCATTCAATTTTTACGGACATGGTGCATACAAGATCCGATTTAACGCCAGTGCAGAAGTTACATTATTTACATTCTTCTTTAAAAAATGAACCTTTAGATTTAATTAAGTCACTACCTATTTGTAAGGAAAATTACTCAACAGCGTTGAGTTTGCTGTCCGAAAGGTATGACAACAAGTTCATACTAGCAAAATACTATGTTCAAAATTTACTTCAAGTCAAGTCGACAATTAAGGACTCTGTCCAAAGTTTGGCAGAATTCGCAAACACAATAACGTCTTCCATTAATTCACTAGCGGCAATGCAACTGTCAGTGAATTCATTTGAATTTATTACTATACAATTATTATCAACTAAACTCGACCCTACTACTTTTAAACTATGGAAGGAGTCTATCGACCCTGATAATTTTCTTAACTTTCAAGATTTCATTCATTTTTTAAACTCACGTAGACAGCTGTTAGAAAATACACTGCCTATCGAAGCTGGACAGCAACTCAACAAGCCGAATTTAAGACTTAACAATAAATATGATAAATATAAATCAAGAAACGCTGCTGGCAGTACTACATTTAAGAGTTATCACTCAGCGTCAAGCAATTATTCATGTTTGTGTTGTAAATCTAATCACCCGCTTTACATATGTGATAAATTTCGTGCATTAAGCACCGCTGAGCGGGGACAGTTTGTATCAAGTCACAAATGTTGTACCAATTGTCTTAGATCAGATCATTTTGTATCTAACTGTAAGAATAAGCAGGTGTGTAAGATCTGTTCAAAACGACACCACACATTGTTGCACGCGAACAACGTGCCGAACTCAATATCTGCCAGTAGTAGTAATGATTGCTCACTTAAATTACAATCCACGAACAATGTTCTTTTATCAACAGCAGTTGTATTTGTCATTGACCAGGCTGGCAACAGACATAGGGCAAGAGTTCTTTTAGACGCTGGGTCACAAATAAATTTTTGCACAAAATCATTTGCAAGGAAATTACGGCTTAATTTAACTAAATCCAACATACCAATTACGGGTATAAACAATACAGCGTGTTACGCCACTAATCTTGCGTCTATACGCATTATGTCTCGTTATCAGAGATTTAGCTTCGAGGCAAAATGTGCTATCTTATCTGCATTAACCCACAATCTGCCGGCACAATCGTTTGACATAAATCAATTCCACATTCCGAACAACATTTTTCTGGCTGACCCAAATTTCAATATATCCTCGGAAATCGACATACTCTTGGGGGCGCAATTTTGCCTGGATTTAATTTTAGCTAACAAATACGTACGCGGCCCTCATTTTCCCATCATTCAGGAAACAAAGCTAGGCTACATTTTGGCTGGCAATCTGCCCAAACACTGCCGCTACAAGGGTCCTGCTGTTTCGTTCCTAGCTAGGAACAATGACAGAGTCAAATTCTGCAGTCTCTCAAAAGATTTTGGGAAGGAGAAACTATCCCTGACAACACACCTGATAACGAGTCAGCCTGTGAAGAGCATTTCGTGCGCTCTACCCATCGCAACCACGAGGGTAGGTTCGTGGTTTCACTGCCATTTAAGCCGGATCATCTCCAGTTGGGGGAATCTTACACCAATGCTGAAGCAAGATTTTTGAATTTAGAGCGTCGATTCAGGCGTGATGCTAAGCTCGCGCGCGATTACACAGACTTTATTAACGAATATAAGGATCTTGGACACATGACGCTTATCGATAATTGCGCTATCAATTCAGGAGCGTCAAATACTTACTATCTGCCTCAACATGCCGTATTTAAGCTTGACCACAAAACTGCGCATCGTTTTTGATGGTTCTTCCAAAACTACCAATGGCCTTTCTCTCAATGACATATTGTTGGTAGGCCCGAATGTTCAACAAGACCTTTTTTCTATTCTTTTACGTTTCCACATGCATAAATATGTTCTCATCGCCGACATCGAGAAGATGTATCGACAGATTCGCGTAGCTGAAGGGGATTGTCACTATCAACGTATTCTGTGGCGTGGTTCTCCTCTCGAACCATTTAAACACTTTGCATTGCGAACGGTAACCTACGGCACGGCTAGTGCTTCGTTTTTGGCCACTCGCTGTCTTATTCAAATTGGTAGGGACCATCAAGCTTCCTTTCCTGATGCGGCGTTAGCTATAATGAATGATTTCTATGTCGACGATCTGCTTACCGGTTCTGACACCATCTCTGATCTGACTAAGCTGAAATCTGATCTAGGTGCGGTATTGAGTTAATACGGTCTCACGTTGCATAAATGGGCATCTAATGAACCCAGAGTGGTTGCAAATCATGACAATTTATCACGCCCCTTAAACAAACAGGACAATGTGCGTACCCTGGGCATTCTCTGGAATAATACTGCCGATTCATTTCTGTTTGACATTAAATCATTCCCAGTTGAATCAAGCATCTCCAAGAGGAGAATTCTTTCGATTATTGCAGGCATATACGATCCTCTTTGACTGATCGGTCCCGTTGTCTTTTTGTACAAACAGTTTATGCAGCAACTCTGGCTTTGCAAGCTTGGTTGGGATGAACCGATCTCCGGCCAATCATGTTTGGATTGGCATTCTTTGTGCGACAAATTGGGTCTGATTAGCAAAATTGTGGTCCCACAGTCTATTCGTTTTAAGCTTGAGGCAAGTACAGTTGAATTACATGGTTTTTCGGATGCCTCTGAAAGGGGGTTTGGGTGTTGTATTTATGTCAGAGTCATTTATCAAGATTCATCGGCCTCTTGTCATCTCCTGTGTTCTAAATCTCGCGTAGCTCCCTTACGACAGGTGTCATTACCTCGCATCGAACTATGCGCTTGCTTGTTGTTATCTCGACTCGTATTTAAGGTCGTTCCTGCGCTTTATTCGTTCATTAATAGTGTTCATTTGTATTCTGACTCTATGGTGTCTCTTTACTGGATTCATGCCCAGTCAATGAGGTGGAAAACATACGTCGCTAATCGTGTTGCTGAAATTCAGCGTCTTACGCAAACCTATACTTGGCATCACATCAATTCTAGACACAATCCTGCTGATATTATTTCCAGGGGGTGTCTCCCTGACGTTTTGCGTGTTTGTTCGCTTTGGTGGCACGGTCCCACTTGTTTGTCTCAATCTTCAGAGTCCAATCCTTTCCCACCCTTGTTACCTTCTAATCCGTCGTCTTCTGAAGTCATCGCGGAAGAGAAACATACCCATAATCTTTCTCTAATGTCTACCCTGGCTATCGACCTTTCTAAGGACTTTTCCTCGTTACATCGTCTACGCTTACTGTTTTCGGTTCATCAAAAATATTAGACTCTCCAGTGCTGACAAATTTACGGGCGATCTTACCCCTGTCGAAATTCATCATGCTCTCAATTTCTTCATAAAACAATCTCAGTCGATCCACTTCGCAGCCGAAATTAATTGTCTTTGTAACGGATCTTCTGTTTCCATTAGGAGTAAGTTGGCTTCTCTCGACCCGTTTCTTGAAGACTCTGGAGTGATACGCGTAGGCGGGCGATTACAGCAGTCGCAATTACCTTACGACACTAAACATCCTATTGTCTTACATCCATCGGCGCATATTACTCGCCTCATCATTGAACGCGAACACATTCGTCTACTTCACGCTGGTGCTCAACTCGTGCATCACTCACTTCGTCAACGTTTGTGGATTGTTAATGCCAGGATAGTCATTCGCTCCATCATTCGCAAATGTGTCAAGTGTCTCAGGTTTAGTGCCAAACAGCAGGTTCAGAGGCTTGGTATTTTACCATCTCCTAGAGTCACTCCATCAAGGCCGTTTCTATTCTGCGCGGTTGATTATGGTGGTCCCTTCATGATTCGTCATGGCGGGCAGAAATCCAGAACTCTATCTAAGGCATACGTGTCTTTGTTTATTTGCCTAGCAACCAGGGCCATTCACTTGGAATTGGTTTCCGACCTTACAGCCAGTGCGTTTATAGCTGCCTTACATTGTATTATGGCCCGCAGGGGCATACCCAGTCAGTTATACTCTGATAATGGCACAAACTTTAGGAAGGCCCGCAATATTTTACATGATCTCTACAACCTTTGGCATAATAAGGATGCCATCTCATCACTCAAGTCACTCACGTCCTCTCAGGGGATCTCATGGTCATTTATTCCGCCCTCGTCACCTCATTTCGGTGGCCTTTGGGAGAGCGGCATAAAGAGTTTGAAGTTTCATCTGCGCCGCGTGGTAGGCAAGTCTATACTCACCTTCGAGGAGTTTACGACAGTTTTGTCTCAGATAGAGGCATGTCAGAACTCTCGACCTTTATTTGCCATCTCTTCGGATGTAAATGATCCGGTGCCACTCACACCTGGCCATTTTTTGATTTGCGCACCATTAACGGCGATACCGGACCCAGACTTATCCCATATTCCTATCTCTCGCTTTGGGCGTTGGCAACTTCTACAGAAGTTTGTCCAAGGCATTTGGAAGGCGTGGTCTCGCGACTATTTACACCAGTTACAACAGCGTCACAAATGGAAATTCGCTAAGGATAATGTTTCCATTGGGGACCTAGTTTTACTTATTGAGGATAATCTACCTCCATTAGCCTGGAAATTTGGTGTAATTACCGCCACATTTCCCGGCCCAGATAACTTAATTCGAGTCGTAGACATTCGCACACCTACTGGTGTTTTGGGGAGACCAGTACATAAGTTATGTCTGTTGCCAGCGCGGGACGAGATTTGACAAGATTATTATGATCATTTAGCACAATGCTATTTGACTCAGCCATTGGCTTATTACTTATTATGACCATTTGGTCAACTTAATTGTGATGTATTATCACAACATTTTCATAACAATTTGCGCCATTGCGTGTTTCTATAATCATCATAGTTTTATGGTGGTATATTACTATTTTGTATTTGTATGTTAATATTTTGTGTGGCATACTATGTCCTACACATTTACATTTTGATGTATTGGGTATGTGTCACGTTTTCAATGGTATTATTTTATAAAAATTTGTTACATAATATTCGCTTGTTTTGCAGTTACGCAACCGTGCATACCTTTTTACACAGTTGTTAATATGTGTGATTTATTGTTCTGTGAATATCTTTTTCAATTGTTCAACTCATGTATTACGTTTGTAATCACAGTGTCGTATTTGTTACTTATGCCATTGCGATTATTCATATTGTAATTAACTAAATTGTTGTTTATTATATTTGTTATATAACTTGCGTTTATGTAAAACATATCGTTTTTGCGTCTACTGTATGTAACCATGCCACGTCTAGATTTATTTTATATTGTACTGTTATATTGTATTTGTATTTTGTGATTAAGCTTTGCACAATTATTATTTCTGTTTTAATTATGACATACATGTCATCATATATGTGCTTGCATTCAGTCAGCTATCTAGCTTGTTCTCACACAACAACATATTGTAAGTTCCTGAAACTTCAGGAATAGCATGACTTGGTCAGTACATGACGCCATGCTAAATTTACACTTAAACATGTAATTTGTGGCAATTTTGTTCATGTAAACAATACTCTGTACAGGTCTACTGACCTCAATTATTTCACGGTAACCATCTATAACTTGCATAGGGTTACAAGCTATCGGGCCATCATGTGATGAGCTTCCGATCATACATTATTAAGCATTGTCTAATTATGTATTTTTCATGTTTCATAACGTTCGATATTGTACACATACAATATATGACGACAATACTTCGCCAACACATACATTTTTATTCATGCTTGAAATCAGTTGTTCGCTAACCTTGGCTTACAAACGCTTATCTTAAGGCTTATCTTTATTCATGCTTATCGCTAAACCATTAACGTACAGCTGTTAACTAATATTACAACTCAAGGTTCAATTCAGCCTTGAAATTAACTTTCATTATTAAGAACACTGTATGTTATAAACTAAGTTACCAAAATGTATAATAATTTATTAAAATGTAGTAAAAAATCTATTGATTTTGACGGGCAGCCTTATGTACAGTAGCGCGATAATTTTACTTTATAGGTTGGCTAATCTGCGCTTTAATTTTTATGGTAATCTGATCATTCTTGTCGGTGCTTTGCACACTACGTCTCAAACGCTAGTAAGTGGCGGTTGGCACGCCCGCAGCCTCACTGTCATATTTTTTCTTGTCGCGACATTCAATGTAGGCCTTAGGCCAACACACTTTACTTATGGCCCATTAGGCCCGTTTATTAATGTAATTTAAATTTGATACGAATTGTATCCACATCATGCTTGTTAGCCAACCTGTCATTCAAAACAACTTCTAACTGCATATTTCTAATGTACTTTTGAATATCAAATAAATGAATTGAATACAGTCCACTCGCTTCATCATTTCTGCATCCTGGCGAATCAACTAAGTACAAAATTTCACACTCAAATATTCTTCAACAAAACATTTTTGGTCCCACGGGCCGGATCATTAACATTTTTTGGTCCTCACAGTACGGATCACTCTTCTTACTTAACATTTTTGGTCCACTCGGACCGGACACTTAACAGCTGTAAACTAATCCTATGCATATTATTATTATTATTTCCATGATAATTATTTCTTTGTTGATTAAACTCTGTGTTGTTGTTATTATTATTGTTATTGTGTGGTATAGGTCGCCTACCTGTTTCGCGATCTCTAATGCTCTGTAATATATCCAAAATTCGCTCAAGTTCGTTCAGACTTTCTATCTCTTTTGTCATCAAGGTGATTTGTACTTCTCTCGGTCGGTGCTTTCTTACATATCTAACGAACGATTTGAAAGGTATTGGTGGCTCGAGGTATTTAGCCTCATTGTACAGTTTTGTCACATACATTGTTATATTGTTATGTCCTATGAAATTACCCGCTCCCATGATATGGCTTCCTAAACTTTCCTGTTCTTCTTCCGTCCAATATTTACCTTTGAATGCCTTTTCAAAAGTTTCATAGCAGTCCCATTCTAATCTGTGCGCCTCCACCTATATTATTGAATTACCCTTAAAACATATTACTATCTTAGTTAGTTGTATTTCCCAGCTATTGTTACTGAAATGATTATATTCTCGTGTTTGATTTAAAAACCGCATGGGATGTATCACCCTGTTTTCATGACTAAAAGTTTCTAACTCTATTTCGTTGTATAAGTCCCTAGTTATGATTACCCTTTCAGTAACACCGGTAACTTTTTTATGCATTTCCCCCCGTAACTCATCCTTCACTCTTGTTAAACTATTCTCAATTACATTATATTTATCATGCATATCATTGTTATTTTGTACAGCTAAGTCATCTATCTCTTTAATCTTATTTTGTAACATACTTATTCTATTACTAGTATTATTTTCATGCTCTGATACTGTTTGATCTATTGTTTCAATATGTTTGGTTATGTCTATTACGTTCGATTCGAATTTTTCTAGCTTATTTTGCAGAACATTAGTTTTCAATTCTATCTGTTTTTTTACTTCACAATTTGTCTTAATTTCTATTTGGTTTTCTACTGTGGTTAAACATTTCTTTTCTACTTCTCTACTTTGTGACTCTATCTGGCTTTGAATTGTCTCGTTTACTGTCTCATTAATTTTATCGATTCTGTTGTCTAAATTATTTATTTTAATATTAAATTTCTCATCAATTGTTTCTATTGTTTGTTTCTGAATATTATTACAACGTATCTCTATCTCATTAATTCTTTCATCAAAATTACAATTTTGTCTTTTGATTTCATTAATGTCGCTTTTTAAATCGCTAAATTTCTCGTCAAATTTGTTATTCTGCTCTTTCAGTTCGTCAAACTGCACATCGAGTGTATTAAATTTCTCATTTAAAAGCATTTGCATCATTTTGATCATATCGTTATCGTCAGTCTTTTTATTCGCTACTGGCGTTGAGTGCACACCTTCACTCATAATTAGCGATTCTGTCATACTCGTTTGGCTTTCATTCGCAGTGAGGCTGCTATTTTCACTATTGTTTGCCATATTGAATAAAATATTTCGTCAATTGTTGTTTTATATCTTAACTCAACAATAACATAACCTACACTTGTAACCTATGTTATTTATGCGTATTTCGCTACCCGTCTGTCTCTGCTCTCTGGCTTATTTATATTTATACAATGTCCCTAGTTCGGTCGCCATTGTGTATTTACTCACCTTCGTTATTAATATAAATACATAAATAATACATACATACATATTTCTGTCTACTCACCACGTGTTTATAACATTTCCGGTAAGCACGTGCTCCCAACACACCCACACTATATTTTATGCCCAGGGTCCAGAGTTCTATAAGTGAAAGCACAGAAACATTGGGATTATACGAAATAATAAGACTGATTACCATTGAAAGGTGTAAAAAACTTTGTTTAATTGTTACTTCCTTTGCATAGTTAATATTCAAAATACAAATGGCGGCTTATACCGCACCTACAACATGGCGGCCATTTAACTTCCGCTCCTTATTAATATCTTACATTTCCAATAATTATTCTCTCTTTACTTCTATTACATCAAAAAAGACATTTTATACTACAGTATTTAATTTTTCTAATATTACCATTTAATCGGATTATTAAACACAAACCAACGCTTCTTCTAAAAGAAGCGGCCGGCCTGTTCTCTCACACTTTCTATCACTCTCTCTCTCTCTCTCTCTCTCTCTCTCTCTCTCTCTCTCTCTCTCTCTCTCTCTCTCTCTCTCTCTCTCATTACATCTTTAACAATTTTGATTTACTAAATTTTGCTGTTCATATTATCTCGAGCTCGATTATTTTGTAAAAAAGGTATTATTTAAATGTTGCACTTTCCTGAAATGTTGAGGTTTCCGTGTGGTTCAGAAGCTGCCCATGGCTCGCCCGATGTTCGGCGTACTTTGATTCTGATTGTCTGTCTTGTTGGCACTGACTCTACATTGTTAGTTGTTATTAATTTTTTAGATATTTGTGTGATAACAGTTACATATTAATGATTTATAACACTTTGGCTGGTAAAATTTACACCAGCACGCTTTTAAACGTGCTCACTCCATGAAGATGTACAGCAGACTGGGCAGACATATTGTCATAAAATCGACATGTGGAGGGGATTAACTGTTATTAATCCTTTGTCTGGCGCAGATGACGGTATTGTTCCATGTCATCATTATTACATGTGTCATATTTTGTTATGACAATTCAGCATTGTCGATCAGTGTAACCATCGAGTATGTCTTATTTCGCACGTACGCTCTTGGCCTTGAGACGAATTATACAGATGAAACTGCGTCGTGTATTTAAACATGGGGGAAGTTGACCTAACTCTCTTTTACACATGGAAATACAATAAAAATACAATACAATATGTTTTAGTACCATAATTCCTTAAGACGGACGTTTGTACCGTCACAATTCATCTTTTGACTTAGTTTCTTCTTTTGATTAAAATTTGTTTTTAAATAGTGTTATATACTTGTAATGGTACCGCCTTTTAACTTTTTAATTAAATATAATACACTCATCATATTATAATACTCACCGCTGCCAGAATTCTACTTACCGTCATGGTCCCCGAAAAACTTACCTTATTAAATTACCCAGGTCGCCAACATGTTTTTTAGTTTTACATGTAAACTTTGAACACTCTTGCCCTTATAAAAATTGTAACATAATCCCGCTATCTGACTGTAATAAATCTCAGAAAACCCCCGATTTCGTTAGACGAGTTGTCAACATAGAAAACTAGGAAATGGTTATGGCGTAATGACTTACTCTAACACATACTTTATATTAAATAAAATCTGAATTTATTTTAAGGTGAAATTTTATGAATTAATAAAATAAACATTTCTTAATCAACTAGCCTCTAACAAACTATTATGAACCAGTAGTAAATTTTTTCCCTTAGAGATCTCGTTTGAAATTTAATACGTTATACATAACAAAGGAAATTACTAAAAATGGTGTTTGATTTTATTCAATTGATTATGTTCTTTAGTTGGCTACTCATCTGGTCAATGCAATCCACAATTTCCGCCACCACGTGTTACGCACTTTTTGTTTGTAGAACACTCCGAAAACTGATTTTATACTGTTTAACTTGGATTATTTTCTCAATCACAAAATTTAAGGCTGTTTCACCAATAACATCACTATTCCTTTGAATCGGTCGGCTTACATTGTTCGCAAGCACATTTTTTGGCAAACTGCGCATTAACACTTTACTTGATAGGCCGATTAGATTATTTTTGGCCTATCTTGCGCCCGAGGCCACTATTTAACTTACGACCGCTCTGGTTGAAGACTGCTATCTGCTACTGGCTGATACAACAACTGGTGATAGACTGCATACTGTGATTCACAAAAAGCCTGCTTACTGGGCAGTTGCGCAATACGTCTGGCAATTGTTTTGGCTAACAATGTGCATTGCTGTACTGGAGGCTCCTCACAGGTGAAGTCTGGCACTTTGAAAGTGATTGAATGGGTGATTTGTATTAATATAAAATTAAACTGGGGTAGCTCACAGGTGAAAGTTAACAATTTGAAAATTGAACTGAATTAATATAAAATAAAATTAAAACTGTGGTAGCCTACAATTCTGTACTGTTACATACTTTAGACAGTATTTTGTGCTAATCTACTTGTCGCCTTCTTAACCAATAAATCTATAGCTTGCAGTAATAGTGTTATATACTTTAGACAGTATTTTATACTAATCTACTTGTTCTCGTTTTCTTAACCAATAAATCTATAGCTTGCAGTAATAGTATTATATACATTAGACAGTATTTTGTACTAATGTACTTGTTATCGTCTTCTTAACCAATAAAACTATAGCTTGCAGTAATAGTGTTATGTACTTTAGACAGTATTTTGTACTAATCTACTTGTTGCCGTCTTCTTAACCAATAAAACTATAGCTTGCAGTAAAGTATTTCAGACTACATATTTTGGAGGATTTGGGAATAAAGCTTGCATATCATATAACTGTGAACTGTTTGCTATGAATTCATACCAATGAGAGAGAGAGAGAGAGAGAGAGAGTAATAACTTTTTTTTTTTAATGTACATATTTTATTTTCCTTTAAGCCAAATGTTTCACCCATATTATGATGAGGCATTCTCAGTTGAGTCTCAGAGGATGCCTGATTGGAGTACTGGTGAAACATTTGATTTTTGAAGAAAAATAAAGCACTGGGTGTTACACCAAAAAAGATTGTTGCCATTAACAATGAAGCATGCAAGCTAGACTACCCTGTGTACCAAATCTGGTTCTATGAGGTTTTATTTTCTTATCCAAAGTTACAAGAAATGCCAATAAGAATGAATTTTTATGACATTAAGAGCAAAACAATGACAGCTCTGAAGGTGATTCCACAACACCATTTCCAAAGCTGCTCGCTGTGTAACTAGAAAGTAATATTAGTGTATTGCTTTCCAAGGAGATTATTTTGCAGGGAACCACAGTGTATTAAACAATAAGGAACATAAACATTTTGTCAGAGCAAGTTTGCAAACTGTGGACACCACAACAGTGTCCCTGAAAAAAAAGTTAAAACCACCAATTTTCCCTTAACAGAACTGTTCCAGATTTGTTTAGCCGAACTCGTTAAGCACAAGTTAGGTTAAGGCGAAGTGACCTTAAAAATAACATAACTCATATACATATTAATGCACATTTTTATTTGAGGTCATGAACATACTAATCAGATAAAAACAGTTTTTATTTTGAATCTGAATTTCACTGTGAACATATAAATTTAAATATTTCTGATTCCTTTTCAATTAAGAGTAAAAAACCCATGACATAGAAGACACTATCACATACAACAATGATAGATATGTAATTAAAACCAAACTCATATCGAGTGTGGGAATTTGAGCAACAAAGATGAGATAAGCCATGTTCAGGGGAACATTAGCATGTGTGTGAGAGCGAGAGAGTACAAAAGGCGGGTGGAGAGGGAAGAGAAATATTTGCCTGACTTTGTAATCAAATAAGTTCTAGTTTATGATAAGAAGCAGTAATTATAGCTGTAACTGATTAAAAATAAATAAATAAAGCCATGAAGATGAGAAAATATATTTAAGAGAAAAGAAAATTTAGAGTGAGGTTAATTTGGTTATAATTATACGATGGTATACGAGCATATTAAATTTCTGTTTAAGTAATGTTTTAAATTCTGCTGTTTGATATAACTGGGTCTACACAGTTAGCAGGTGTGACTCCTTTTGACGCAAGACTCCTAAGCGTGCGAAAACATATTTTGAGCACGTACACTTGTCAAAAAATACACACTTCCCAAGCCAAAGTCATGTACAAAAATTCCATGTGGTCGAGATTCTGTTTCAAACACACAAAAATCGTTCTCTATATTTTGTTGTATAAAATGTGCCATTACAAATGCTGTGTTCCTCTTGAGTGAGATGATACTGTAAAGTATGCGTATTTATTGGAGAAATTATCCTAATAGTCAATCTTTTGTATAGAAATGTGTGTTAAAGTAGATAGAGTAGTGTTTTCTACAGACAGCAAATAATGTTTCTGATAATTTGTTTGTGAGACATATACTTATTGTCAGGTTAGAAGAAGAAGAAATGAAGAAACTTGTAGATCAGAGGAAGAGAGAAAAAGAAGAAGAACGTCTGGCACGAGAAAGGGTTAGAGCACAAATAGAAGCAGATAAAGCGGCAAGGCGTGCAAAACAGAGCGGCGCAGAGGAACCACCCCCAACAGTTCAGAGTCATCCTGTAAACCAGACCCAGAGCAATGCAGCTCCTGTGCGAGATTATGCACAAACAAAAATACAGGTGAGATCTGCTTATTGATATTACTGTGCAAACTTATATTGAGAAACGGTTTTGCATAACTTTTCTCGGTGAGGAATTATATAGCTTTAAATGCAACAAAGACACTTAAAGTTTAATTAACACTACTAACATCATTGCACATTTATACTTGTAACAATTTATTTAAAATACTTGTTTTGATTTAGATAGCTAACTTTAGTCAACTAGAAATATTTTGAGAATTGTTTTGAAGATGGAAAGTAAAGACAAAACCGAGGGAGCAATTTGGTAACAGAATTATGATTCGCATTTGAACAAAACGCCTGCTCACTTTGTAAATTGATAATTAATTTGTGAGTTACTTTTGAAATTTAAATGAATGATTATAGATAGTTAAAGGTATGTGTTATTTGATGTAGATACGACTAACTAATGGACAGGCGTTAACACAAACATTTGGTGTCAAAGAACAACTGTCGGCTGTCCGACTGTATGTGGAAATGAACAGGACAGACGGGTCTGAACCATTTGCGCTCATGACAAATTTCCCAAAGAAGATATTTAATGATGAAGATTATGAAAAGCCTTTAGATATATTAGGTAGGTATATTTAAGTGTTTTAAGAATATTGTTACGACGGTCTACTTGATCGTCGTAGGTACAGTGGAAACAAAATACACTATGCCAATTAAGTCACTAATCACCACCTTTAATTTTTACAGTTAAACAGTTCGTTAATTAACAACATGTTAAGTTACACCCAAATTATAAATTTACAAATAATAAAATAATACTGCCAGAACCTTACCTGCGATCTTTTTTCGCCTACTTACCTTTTTATAAATTCCATCAGAAGTTCAGGGTCGCCATGATGTTTTAGGTTATACATCGAAACCTTTACACTCTTCCTTAATTAAAACTGGATAATTTTACAATCTGACTTCCCCCCCAATTCAGAAGATTCCCGGAAACGTTAGACGAATTTTTTAGCACAGAACACTAGGAAATGGTAATGACGTAATAACTTACAACTAACACATATTTATGACGATTCAAACATTGTTTTATTTACTATAACAATTAACTTCTTTACTTTTCCAATATTTTGGTTAATAGGGTTACAATATTATAAATTCTATAGATCATACAAACCAGTAATGTTTCTTTCTCCCCTTTTATTCCATATTTCCCTCACACGCACACGCTCTCACTCCCTTTATGTATTTGAATAAACCCCCGTTATTGAGCTCATTATGAATTTACTGTTTACTATAAACTTTTGGCCAATTATTATAAATTTCACTTTTACTTAACTGTAGGAAGTCCCCGGTATTGCGCACTATGTCTGCTCCATCTTCTTCACTTAACTCCCAGTTTTCATTCACTCCACTCCTTTTATACACTGTTCCTCCAGTTGAACCACTGTTTACTGTTGTTTTATTACGATACACTCTTTGGTAGACGTACTTTTAACTTTTTCGGTCTACCAAAGTTTTTCTGAGGCTACTGTGAAATTACGTCTGCACTGTTTAAATAATGGTGTCCAACTGCACTGCTCTGCGACGACTGACTGTGTGCATGCATTTTTTGCCTACCCGCCAGGTGTTAGGCATTGCCGTGAGCTCGCATTCTGTGTTCCTTTGTTTCCATCACATGTTCGGCTCTGGAATGTATGTACGTGTCTTTTACGCTGGGAAAGTTGGCCCAGGCGTGTGCGCATATGCATGAATACGCACCCTCTTAAAATTAACCCTGACTGGTTCACTCCCATTATTAAAATCTACTATTCTTTTGTTAAAATCTATCACTGCTTTATTTCTCTCCAAAAAATCATTTCCTAAGATTACATCTAAACTCAGTCCCTTAACCACTAGAAAAGTATTTTCAAATTCCGTTTCATTAATGCATATATTTAATTGTACTTGTCTAGTAACTCTTTTACTTCGTACTCCGGTTACCCCCACTACTGTTACGCCCGCAACTGGTAATGATGGAATATGTTTATTTACCTCTTGTAATTCTCCCATTACATTTTCAGAAACTACTGATATCTCACTTCCTGTATCTATTAATGTTTTAAAATTCTTACCGTCTATGTTGACGATTACCTCTGTCAATCTGGTTTTTGTTTCCATAATTCCCGTGTCATCTTCCTCCAACAACTCCTTCGACATGTCTGTGATGATGATATTGCTCTGGTAGTTGCATTCTTCTTGGACCCCAGAGTCCTCCATCGACAATGGCTGGGCCCGGTTCCCCATTGTCTCTTCTAGTTTCCCATAGACATACCCGCCACAGCTTGGGTGTATCCACCTCCGCTTCGGTTGATATTTTCATTTCCTCTCGGCGCTCCTCCTTGGCCCTCTCCCCTTCGTTGATACGTGTGGTTGTTATGCACAGGTGGTGTTCCATGCCATGGACCGGGTCTCTCTCCTACATCTAAAACAGAAACTCTTGAGTGGCATAATTCTCGTTCAAACATACCATGCATCTCCACATGTTGCCTCGATTATTTGGTTCTTGTCGGGGGTATGCCTGTCCAGGTTGCGGTCCCTTCTGCGGTGCATGGTTCCCTCCGTTGTTTGTACTCGGTGGGTAGTGACATCTATTTACTTCTCGGTCTCATATGTTCTGAAACACATCTAAAACACTCTAATTCGCTAATAGTTGCTATCTCCCGCGCCATCAATGTTATTTGCACCTCCCTTGGCAAGTGCTTACTTATATGCCTCACGAAGGACCTGAATGGCAATGGCGGTTCTAGGTATTTCGCCTCACTAAATATTTTCATTACATACCCTGTTATGTTTTTATTGGGTCCCCCAAAATTCCCAGTTCCCATAATTCTGCTACGCAACACTTCTTGGTCTTCTTCAGACCAATATTTATCTCTGAATGCGGCCTCGAAACTTTCGAAACACCCCCACTCTGTTTTGTGTACCTCGGCCCATATCTCCGAACTACCCTTGAAACATTTAAAAATTTTTAACAACTGTACCTCCCAACTACTGGTATTAAATTTGTTAAATTCCCTTACTCTATTTATGAATTGCATTGGGTGTACTCTCCTATTATCACAACTAAAAAGGTTCTAGTTGTATGTCATTGTTGACATCTCGCGTTACTAATATTCTCTCAGTAATATTATTCATTTTCTGGCTTATGGCACTTGCAATTTGTCTTTAACCTTGTTTATGCTCTGCTCAATTGAACAGAATTTCTTATCATTAGTACATTCAGACTGTATACTACTTTTGGTTATTACATTTACTGACTCTTGCAACGATTGTATTTCTGTTTTACAGGTATTTTCAATTTCATTGATTTTAACGTCAGTATTACTCTTATACTCATTAATATTTTGATTAACCTTTTCAATCTTATGTACTACACTACTATATTTATATTCAGTGTCAGTATTACATTTATTTATTTTAGATTCAAAATTTTCAGTCACTTTATGTATTTGCTTATCGATTCTTTCTGACATACTACTATCTATTTCATTAATTCTATTATTCATACTTTTTAATGAATCACTCAATTTTTCGTTTAATTCGTATTTTAATTCACTAAAATTACTTTCACATTTATTCTTTACAGCATTGATATCAATTTTAAGTTCGTTAAATTTAACATTTACTTCCTCAAAATTTCTACTCTGTTCATCAAATTTGCTATCGAATTTTTTATTTTGTTCTTTCAATTCATTAACATCACTGCTTAATTTATCAAATTTTGTATCACTACTATCAAAATGTGTACTCATAAAATTCATGATATCTTCCATTGACCATTCTTTTTCTTTTGTTTTTGTTACCACGGGAGTCGATTTTGCTCCCGCCTCACTAATTATTACAGATTGTGTTAAATTATTATCATCTATTAGGCTTGGAGTGGTCTCCATTCCTGAATCATTTATATCATCTGATTCATTTAAAATGCTTTCTTTGACCACATTAGGGTCTGAATGAATTTCTACCTCCCCCGTGACAGTTACATCAATCATACTGATTTTATTTTCGTTTTCCATTTCTATTTTATTTATTAGATTAAATCTAAAAAAATTTAACCTTACATATACTCGGTATCAATTACTACTATAAGTTTTACTTAAATATAGTAACAGCCTCACATAACCTGCTTATATAAAATTGCTTTTATAAACAGTCCAAGTTCGAGGGCCAATTGTAATTATACACTTACTCTACCACATAATATTTAATAAAATTATATAATTCACACTGCTTATCTTCTTCGGGTTCCTGGGTTCTTCACACGAACTAGAAGCCTATAAGCGTGATTTAGGGTTTACGTTATTAATGTACTCAACTCTCATTGTAATTGTTAATTAATTCAACCTTTATTAGACATGTGATTTAATATTCGATTTTTTATTTCGAAAATAATGATATAATTTTTATTTTGTATCCATTCAGATTTAAATCTAACAAATATTAATGTTGAGACACATGCTCAATTTAACCTAGACAAAACAAAATGCACAGTCTTCCGTAGCATACTTAAAATAAATGGTTCATTATATTATATTATATAAAGGCGACCCAGCATTTGCATACACTCACACTTTCATTCATTATACCCCCTTTTAATTTAGCGCTTTATATTTTCTGCAATTTTCAGAATGATATGTATATTATATACGTTAACTTGGTTGTGAGATCCATTGCCGGCCACATGTTGCACTGATTTCAATTTTCAGTCATTGGTTTTCCGATTTTAGTCCTCACTTCCTGATTTTTGATATCACTGTCGATTAATAAATGTTACACATTTTATACCACTTTAGATTCTTTGTTTAACTCAAATTTTATACTTTTTAAATGATTTTCGGCTCGTGAGCCTTTTACGTTGAACTGCGCGGTTCTACAGTTATGTGACGACAGCGATTGTTCTCTGCGCACCAAGCGAGCAAGAATGTATACAAACATGCCACTTTCATGGGAAAGCTGCCCAACCTGTGCGCGCGTATGCGTGAATGCGCACCCTTGTTGATAACTTTTACATTCCTGTACCATTTTGTACCAGTCCCGAAGCTATAGTTCGTTCACAAAATATACTCGGGTTATAACAAAACTTTAGATTACCATTTCCCAATTCTGTCCCATTACAAACACAGTCTCGTACAACAAATCAAATAAAAATTGTTCACACACAATAAAATATTAACTAATATTAAACACAATTGTATTACAGTATACCGTCCGATTATAAAACACAACACTTAACTAATAACCACTTGAACGCGCACAGTAATATCGCCCAATAATAACTCAAACCGCACTGTAAATATATCGCAGCTATACTGAAAACTAAGGTCGCTGCCGCCATGAATTTTTATACCTCTGCTCACAGACCAGAATGTTCCAAACTGCGTCTTAGCGCCAGTGTGAACTACATAATTAATTGCGGCCTTGACACAGTCGACGTGGCTGGCGGCTTCGAGAAAACTCTCACGAATGTGTCTAGAGTCACGTATGCCACACACAATAGAGCGAGATTCTTCTGGCACATTTGACAAACACGTAGATTGTTCTGTGATGTCGTAACACTATATTTAATCTGATGTCCTGTAGCGGGGCATTTTTGGGCATACCTGGGGTAATGACATAATTTGTATTTTTTCATAAATAATAAATAACTTGTTGAGTGATAGGGACAGAAATTATAAATTTTGTGACCGAGAGGTAAATTTGTTATGTGGAAGCGATCGCAACGTGGCTGCACTGCTGTTGACTGTATGAATTGTTTAATAATTGTGTGGACAGTTTTAATAACTGCAAATGTACCAAAGTCAGTTCAAGGACAATGACGAACACGAAACAAGTAAACAAATTATGCAACCAGACATCAGGCGATGTGTTGCGTCAGCAGCTTACATAACAACTGTGTGTCATCGGTTTCGTCAGAGCCTATCCTGGGTGTGTCACGCCAGCAACTGTGTGACGCACCGAACAAAGAGTCAGTCGGAAATCAACATCTACTAGAGACAGACGCAAAAAACAACTGTCGCGTCTGCCCGGCTCTAGCCGGTTTTCGGGCGAAGTTATCGTGTGTTTGCCGACGCGCCCGCATACAACCAAAAATGTGAATCTTTTTATATATATATAGAATACAAACAGTTTTTCGGACAATATTCATCCAAAATTAACAGTTCGGCAGAAAAATGTGATAGTGCGAACTATAAAACAGTACACGCCATGAGGAGACTTCTACCCGTAAACAGGAAAGTAGACATTCAAAATAATAATTAAAAATGCTGGGTTTTTTTTTTTTAAATTTAAATAAAATGGGGAATAAATTTTGAAGTAAAATATTTAAAAAATGAGATCTCTAAAGTAGCTTTGTGTGTGTATGTGAGAATATGGTATTATTATAGTTTATCGTAATAAGAAGGCTGGTTTGCGTTCCCATTATAATTCTTAATAAATGTATTTCAAGAATCTGTTATTGTATTGCGAGTAAGTAAATTAAAAGAGATTCAAGGTAATTAACAACTATTATTCACGTTTTTGTCAATTATTAATTCAAATTTTGTCTGTATGATTTTATTAATATGAAATATGAATAATAATAAAGTATTAATAACGTTTAATTATTGATGAACATAAATGATTGTTATTATTTCAGCAACCACATTCTGTTCTCCTAGTTCGCTGATTCGAACCTTGGTAAATTATTTTCTTACAGTTGGTAAGATGGCGCCCGAGAAATATACAATGTTTGTTAGTTAATTTTATGTGATACAAAAAGGTAAGTAGCTTCACATTTGGCGCCCGAACAGGGACGATTTATATAATTATATTATATAAATATAGGCCTACGGGGAGAACAGAATGGTTGTTGAGGTAAAAAATAAAATTTTTTTTTCCCTCGTACGTAAATTAGACGTAAGAGGTTATGTTTAATATGGGTGAGTAGAATATTTTTCAATAATTATATGTTACGGATAATAAGATTATATGAAGATATATATATAAAAAATTTTTTTAAGAAAAATGGCAGACAATCATGAAACTGTCAGCGTCACTGACAGTGTAGATGAAAGCCAGATAAGCATAACTGAATCTCAAATCATGCATGAAGGTGTTCACTCAACACCAGTCATGAACAAAACGGCTGAAGATAATGATTTAATCAAGATGATGAAATTGCTTTTTAATGAACAGAAAAACGATATGCAAGAGTTATTAAAAAATCAGAATAAAGAGTTGAAACATGAGATACAAGAAATGAATAAACATTTAGAAAGCACTAACGAAATAATAAGAAACAGTTTAAATAAGTTAGAACAGAAGTTCGAGAAATTAGGTGACAATGTTTTAAGTAAGACAAAATGTAAAAATGACGAAATAGTAGACAATTTTGAGAGTATAGTGGGGGTGAAGAATAATGTAGATGCAAATGATGAAAATATAATAACAAATAGTACTGATGAAGTTTTAGAATGCGATAATGAAATGTTAATGAGTGTTTATGAAATAGAAAGAGAGTGGAAGAATAATGTAGTAATTGAATGGGGACAGAGGGCAAATTTTCCCCTTATTGTTTATAATGATGATGATGATTTAATGTTGTTTTTTCAGGGCAAGAGACCCTTATTGTTAAATGAATTAATGTTGTATAATGTTGTACCCTCTGTCCGTAATAATTGTGAGAGTGTGATGTGGTGCTATGAAGAAAGAGAGTTATATATTGAGAGTGAAATAGAACTATATAAGTTAGAAAGAAAGTATAATGAATTGAGAAAAATACTAGAGGGGGTGATGATGAATCATGTGAAATACGTACCTGTTGAAAGAGAGACAGAGAATAATTTTGATAATATCTTACCTGACTATAATGATTTACCTGACGTAGTAGTTGAGGAATACAAAACCGAGAAAACGATTTACCTGACATTAACAAATAACACTGATATAGACGGGACAATCCTAACTTATGGTAACAAGATTTATAATGGTATAATGGATGAAACAGAATTGATGAGTTATTATGATAGTAACAATTATAATAATTTGTATGTTGATAAAAATGATGAATGTTACAAATACACTAGATATATATATGACGATGGTGGGTGAGCTAAAAGATCAGTGTTGGGACATTTTTAAATATTGTAAATTTTTGGTAATGACCTTGCTGATTTGGACATCTGAAGTGAGATACACTTGAACAGTTTTGACGCATATTTTGTAAATAATATTGAATTCATTTGTGTGTATTGTGAAATGTTAGATAAGTAATGTGTATATGTTTTGGAAAATGTTGTGTTAATAATAATAATATTATTAATATTTTTGCATTCTAGTTAAATAATAAAATAATTATGAAGACAATAGTTAATGATTTGTAGAAGTTTGATAATAATTGAAATATGTTTTAATAATCAATTGAAGTAAATAATTTGAGATCTTTAGATATTGTGATTGAATGTTATGTGTTTGAATTTTAAAAAGGAATTTAAATTGTGTGATGAAATTTTAATTTAATAATAATTAATAAATAAATAAATATTAAATGGTTTATTTTGTGGAATTTTGTGGAACATAATGATTAAAAATATATGTTAATAATAAATTTTAAGCAATTTTGAAAATCTGATTGCAACACAGGATAAGTCAATAATGATGATAAATAAAAACAGTTAATGAAAAATTTTAAATAATAATGTTTATACATTTTTATATAAATTATTTAAAAGAGAATTGTTGGTTTAATGTATACTAATAATACAAGGTTAATGTATATTTGTGTATTATGTTATGTATTATATAAGTGTGTGTGGCTGGGAGGTTATCCAAGGGGATAACGTAATAAAAATTTGATATATTTTAATTAATAATGATGATTTGCTACTCAATAATTTTGTTTGAATTTAAAAAAATAGATGCCCTAAATACTTCTTATATTGTGTTATTATGTCTTATTGTGTTGATTGCATTTAGTATGTTAGGAATAAGAATTATAAAAATATGTGTTTATAGATTTTAAAAGGAAAAATAGTTGTAATAGGTAAAATTTTCAATGGGTTGTAAAAGATAGAAGTGGGTGATAGTAATTGTTTGAATAAAATGTTTGAATCAGTTCAAGTTGAATTTTGTGGGACATAGATCTGTCCAAATCGAAGTAAGAGTTAAAGTAATAGTGGAAATGAAAATAATGCAATGTTGTTTTGAGTTAATGTAATGTTATAGAATTTTGAGAAGTATAAGTGGAGACACAGTAGAATTGGAGAATTTATGTAGAGTTTTGAGTGATATGTTGTTGTTTATTTGTTGATGTTAATTTGTTGTAATTGTAGTGAGGTTATGAGATTGAGATTGTTTGGGGATGGCAATTTTGTAGTAGTGGTAGTGTAATGTGGGAGTCCGCAACATAAGGGTTGGGACGGGATTTGGTATAGTTTTAGTGGGAAGGGGCCGCCTTAGGTAAAAATCCCGGGGCCAGAGAACGGGAATTGAGTTTTTTTGGGGGGGGGGGGAACACGTATCCTATGTACAAAGGGTTAGAGAGTATTTTTTTTTATATAAGAGTAGAAGGTGGCGATTGGAGTTAAAATAGTAAGTAGTTAGAGGTAGATAAGGGTTAGTAAAATTTTGATAGAGGGGTGTCATACTAGTTAAAGATTTTGTAAGGGAGCATTAGAGTAATAAAAGGGGTAAGATTATGAGTAAATGCCAAGTTGATAAAGTAAATTATAAGGAATAACGTAGAATCACCCAAAGTAATGAAATGGAATAATGATGGCCATAATTGAAAAAAAAAAAAAAAAAAAAAAAATTTTTGTGATTTTGAGAAACGAATGAATAAGAGTAAATCAAGTTTAAAAGTAGTTTTTTTGATTTTATATGCCAATTTAATGATATAAAGTGTGTAACATTTTAATTGTAAGTTGTTTATTTTAAAATGAATTACTAATGTGCTGTTTTCTTATGTTAGGTTATGTTAGGTATTCTGATATATACAGGTTAGCGATAAATGAAAAACAAAACCAGTGCTTCTTAGCGCAAACCAGCACCACTAGGGGGGAACAGATCAGTTGGGGATATGGTGTTGTAGAAGGCCACTATTTAATATTTTGATTTGTTGTTTCAGCGTTTGGTGATGCTGTGGCGGCGGACCTGAGCTGGCCTGCGCGTCAGAGCAGGGGCGTTGAGTATCTGTCTGACTCTACGGTGTTGGGATCTCGAGAGAGAAGTCCAGTATTGTCATGCAGATGCGGTCACAGTCACCGGACCAAGGGTGAGTTGATTATTCTTTTTTGTAAACCATACAGGGGGTTGTGGCGACCTATCCTGGCTGATCCCTCTAGGAAGTATGAATGTGTCAATGAGATTTTTTATGCTTCGGCATAAAATATCTCATTGAGGGGGTATTGTAGCGGGGCATTTTTGGGCATACCTGGGGTAATGACATAATTTGTATTTTTTCATAAATAATAAATAACTTGTTGAGTGATAGGGACAGAAATTATAAATTTTGTGACCGAGAGGTAAATTTGTTATGTGGAAGCGATCGCAACGTGGCTGCACTGCTGTTGACTGTATGAATTGTTTAATAATTGTGTGGACAGTTTTAATAACTGCAAATGTACCAAAGTCAGTTCAAGGACAATGACGAACACGAAACAAGTAAACAAATTATGCAACCAGACATCAGGCGATGTGTTGCGTCAGCAGCTTACATAACAACTGTGTGTCATCGGTTTCGTCAGAGCCTATCCTGGGTGTGTCACGCCAGCAACTGTGTGACGCACCGAACAAAGAGTCAGTCGGAAATCAACATCTACTAGAGACAGACGCAAAAAACAACTGTCGCGTCTGCCCGGCTCTAGCCGGTTTTCGGGCGAAGTTATCGTGTGTTTGCCGACGCGCCCGCATACAACCAAAAATGTGAATCTTTTTATATATATATAGAATACAAACAGTTTTTCGGACAATATTCATCCAAAATTAACAGTTCGGCAGAAAAATGTGATAGTGCGAACTATAAAACAGTACACGCCATGAGGAGACTTCTACCCGTAAACAGGAAAGTAGACATTCAAAATAATAATTAAAAATGCTGGTTTTTTTTTTTTAAATTTAAATAAAATGGGGAATAAATTTTGAAGTAAAATATTTAAAAAATGAGATCTCTAAAGTAGCTTTGTGTGTGTATGTGAGAATATGGTATTATTATAGTTTATCGTAATAAGAAGGCTGGTTTGCGTTCCCATTATAATTCTTAATAAATGTATTTCAAGAATCTGTTATTGTATTGCGAGTAAGTAAATTAAAAGAGATTCAAGGTAATTAACAACTATTATTCACGTTTTTGTCAATTATTAATTCAAATTTTGTCTGTATGATTTTATTAATATGAAATATGAATAATAATAAAGTATTAATAACGTTTAATTATTGATGAACATAAATGATTGTTATTATTTCAGCAACCACATTCTGTTCTCCTAGTTCGCTGATTCGAACCTTGGTAAATTATTTTCTTACAGTTGGTAAGATGGCGCCCGAGAAATATACAATGTTTGTTAGTTAATTTTATGTGATACAAAAAGGTAAGTAGCTTCACAGTCCTATATGGCAGTAGGAAATGAGAAGAAGAAAAATAAAACATTTTCCTAAACAAAAAATGTCAAAAACGTGTAAAAATAAGTATATCAGTGTTGTACTAATAAAATTTCTTTTTTTTTTTTTAATTTCTTACCAATTGTTATACCACCAGGAAGCTACGAATTATATAAATATATCTGGTCTGTTAGAAATTAAGTTATAAAACAAATTATCTTACAAAACTTTACACAATATGTTAACGCTAATCACATATTATTTTACGGAGACATGTATATTATAATTTTTTTAAATATAATTATTCACTGCCGACTTGGAACACAATGTTTTTTATTGGTAAAAACGTAAAAGTTTTACCTTAGAGCCTGAACCGGTTTCGCTATTAGAAAGCTTCTTCAGAGGCTGCCATTGGGAGCACTGTCCGTCTTGTTATTGGTGATGGTATCGACTTTTGAAGGATCAATGTGTGTGGTGTGTGATATGTTCAAATAATGCGTGTGATTTGAATTGTCTCTGTTCATTTAGGATGTTGTTTTTATGTGTTTTCTTGTGTTTGTATATTTCCAGTTGTTCAAGAGTGTCTAGTTTTTGGCCTTTTGTGTGTACGTGTAGAATGTCCATGTTATTGTCGATGTTTTTGTATGCGGTTTGCTTGAATGAGGTGGTTTGCAAAGGTGGATTCTGTAGTGGAGTGTAGTGCCTTTGTGTGTTCAATGTATCTTTGTTTGAAGCTATGTCCTGTCTGGCCAATGTAGAATTTGTTACAATCTGAGCAATTTAGTTTGTAAACACCAGGTAGATCGAATTTGTTTTGTGTTTTGTGTGGTGTGTTTTGATAGTGTGTGTTCTGTTTTGTTAGTAGTTTTGTATGTGATTCTGTATCCTGCTTTTTTGAATTTGTGGGCTATTTTTTCAGTTTGGTTGTTGGTGTATGTTAGTGTTACGAATTTGTTGTTTTCTGTCTTTGGCTGTTGTTTGTTTTGTGTAGGACTTTATTGACTATTGTTCTGTTGTATCTGTTGGATTCTGCTAGATAATTTTTTAAAAATGTCAGTAAACTCACTGATGACATCTAGAATACAATACACAATACAACACATCTTTGTAAATGTTTTGGAGTAATTGAGTTTTGAAGCAACTGAATAGTTTTAGCTCAACTTTGATCATGTTGTCTGTCAATTGTATGACTTTATTGGTAACTGTGATACTCTTAAGTAATCTTCAGATAGACAGAACAACAATGTTTTTTTTTATTAATCGCTTAGTACATGAATGTTGAACATCATCATATTTAATACTTAATTTTGATGTATTAATGTCAGGTAAATGACTCAAATTTTTTTTTTGCATAAGCTCATGATAGGGAAACCTTTTGTGTAAGATATGCTAATCTTCAAAAACTATCATCTTTGAGTTCAATTTTATATCACTTATTTCAAAAGTACACTGTTATAAAAGTAGGAATATGGTAACACTTTTTTATGCAGAAAACATGCCCAAAAGAGAAATTAAAAAAAAACTATGTGCTACATAAAGAAAAACATCTTTATGTTTCTACATGTGTGCACTTAGCCTATCTCGTAAATTCCTTCCTGGAAGTAAATTGTGGTTTCATGTTCAGTCAATTTTGCTCCGTTTCTATAACCTCTTCATTCTAACTGAAATGTTTTTTGCATGCAGCTCTTTTTTAAATGGACCAAAAGTATGAAAACCTCCAATGGCAAAGCATGAGAAAATAATTTGGATAGATAGTAATTCCGATTGGTTACAATTCGGCAAGCACCCAACAAGTGTTGGGTGAGAAAGTTTAAACCTTTGTTGTCAGAGTAAATCAGCTCTAGCAGCAGATCTGCTGAAGCAACTATAAAATGTAGTTAAATTACCAATAAACAATATAACTTCTTTAATATTTTTGGCACTGTGTAATAAGACCAAATTAAGTTGGTGAGTATAACAATGCAGAAATACTGTGTACAGACACTGTTGACGAAACCATCCCAACCAGCTGTCACAGAAGCACCGTCATGTGTTTGGCTTACTAATGTATTTAATATTATATTTTGTTTTAAATTAAATAATTTTTTTTACCCAACCCTTCTACACTTTTTTTTTAAGTCTAAAAAACGTTCCTCAATTTTCAAACCATGCCCATATCGCACAATTATACTTGGTTGTGCTTTAATAGAGCATCAACTGTTTCATTGGCCTGAATGGAAACAAAATCAGCCTGGTTGATTTCATCACAAATTTTTCATTAATAGCGATGGAAACGGACTTGATTAAATCATTCTGAATTTCAGAAGATGTACTTTTAAATACAGTGCTAGTTTCTATACATTTCTTCATGAAGGACTCTTCCTTGCCTGTAAATTTAAAGTTTGTAAAAATTGCCTTTATTAAGAGACTACTCATTTTCCTTATGGCTCCTAAAACCTAACTCTTGCCTTCCTAAATAACAAACAACATCTGTCAAATTGCCTATTATCTTTTGATTTTGTGTAAAGTTTTCCTTGTGATGCATTACTTGAATTCTGTATAATTCGGACAAACACTGTTCTAATCGGTTACGTCCTAGCATGTAAAACATTCAGAATTTTCTGTGAGTTTTGCTACCAGCAAGTTTAGCGGCTTCAGCTTCAAAATTTTTTGCGGTGCCTACTCCTACTTTGCTACATGGTTCCTTTTCCTTAAAACATCAAACAATAATAGCAGTGTAGAGTTTTTTTGCTTACAACCAAAGAGTAAGTACTATACTAAATTTTCTGAAATTTACTGACAACTTTTCCATTCTTTGCGACAAATTTGAAGGCAGATGAGACGTTTTTGACTTGAGCAGTACTTTTTGCTCTTTAAGGTAACATATTGATTTCATATTTCAACAAAAATTCTAGTGAATTAAAGGTGATACAGTTCATATCAAACATTTCTGCAGTAGAACTGGTACTAACTGTATTCATTTTACTCTGTTAAATCGATTAAACAGTATACTTAAAACACTTAAAGGACGACACTGAAAAGTGTTTATTATTAAGTAAGTAGAACATAAATAATTAACACTTCGTACTGTATTACACTATATACACAATTAAAAATAATTTTCAAACACAACAAAAAACAAATCTACATGCCGCACACTGAAAACAAATACGTTGCGATAATTTTGTACTACTCAGTCAGGGGAGACTTCTTCCAATGTGATGTATGCGAACGTTTTTACGTGAAGGTTAGTGTGGTGTAACAAGGCTAGGTAAAATAATTTAAATTTTATCTGTATTTCAAAACTAAATTTAATAATAAAGTGTGCATTTGTGTTAATAATAAAAAGCTTGTTAGTATGAGTTAAGTCGTTTTAGAAGTTAAGTCACCCCACCATACTACAGTCTGTGTTCAGTGGGTTCACCTTTAAACAGGCCTGGACGGATTTCTTTTAAGTGAGTATATTGCTGTGAAATTTTATGTTAAATGGTATTGTAATCCCCCCCTTTAAGGGGGTAGTAACTTAATTTTTTAAAACTAGACAGTTGGTCTAGATGGAAGAAAATTGTAACTGGGCCCATACATGGTGACAGGACTTGAAAATGAAACCCATGTAACAATAACGAATTTGCATATTTATTGGTGTTCTGTTTATAACATTTTCTCTTTAATAAAATTAATAAATCATTTATAATATCTCTCTGTAACAAGAATAGTGTTCTTTCATAATATTTCTCTTCAATAATTTTAAATTTTCTTAATTCATTTATAATATCTCTCTGTAACAAGAATAGTGTTCTTTCATAATATTTCTCTTCAATAATTTTAAATTTTCTTAATTAATTTATAATATCTCTCCGTAACAAGAATAGTGTTCTTTCATAATATTTCTCTTCAATAATTTTAATATTTCTTTATAACATTTCCTTTTAATAAAATTAATGTTCTGCAATAAGATTTGTCTGTAATAATATTAAGTATTTCCTTTATAATATTTCTCTCTAATAATATTCAGAATTTATTTAGAGTACTTCTAGTTAAGAACATCAGCATCTGATATTATGTTACAGTTTGGAGTGCCATATATACATATAATTTGTAGGATATTATATTACATTATTCTTTGTACGTGTCAAATCTCACATGCAATTACTGTATTATCTGACATATCTTATGGGTATACACATTGCTACAGTAACTCTTATTTTTAACCATGTCGGGACAATACACATATACATACATATAGTCACACTTCTACATACATACACAGACACACAATTATTTTATATCAAGTGAACAATCTCCAGTAACAGCACCCACCCAATTAATAGTTCCCCAAGTAACCCTTTGATTCACCCCATGGTTCATCAATGTGCAAAATTGCAAATACTTTTTCCTTTTCAAGTTACCCAATATCATACTGAAACCTAACTCCAGTGTATCCCATTCTGATCGGCATAACCGATTCACTCATATATAAATTTACAAACAATTTGAATGTAGAAAGATATACTCTCATTAACAATAGGGGACAGCATGCATGAATATATAAAGGACCAGTTGCAACCCATCATAGCCGGTTATGCACAAACTACCCTCATTTAAATTTGGTTATATGCTCTATATATATATTTACATCCCGCTATCATTTAGACGTCCTTTCAAAATGCCTCCATTTTGGCATCTCCTTGAAATCATGGAGTACACTTCATTTTCATAAGAGTATATATAAAAATGTGTGGCATATACCCTGACTTTCATACTTTGATTTTAGAATTTATTAAGAAAAATACACATTTTTTCAAGAATAATTTTTTTCACACTGCCTCCCATTTGGGCTCTTTTCAAAACCCTGTAACTGTACAACCGCATGTATAAATTTTTACATTTTTTCGTTAAACTCGCGCTTTGTGCATATGTTGTTGTTCGGAAAATCGCTAATCTGACTTCCGACAACGTTGCCGGTTTTCACTTGTTGGCGTCATTGAAATGTAAGACTTGCTGTGCAGAAGTAATGTGTTGTGTCTTCACTCCAGACGAGGGCTTCACAGCATAAACCAGCACTGCTACTGCTACTACTAGTACTACTACTACTAATACTACTACTACTACTACTACTACTACTACTTGCACAACCAGCACTTGATACAGACTTGGATTCTGATTAGAAAAGTGTCGTTTCCATCTATGTTGTTAGTATTGAATAATGCATAATTATGCACGAAATGAAAGTGAAATATGATGATTATTACAAAAAGTCCTTTGTTTAATACGTAACTGTCTTGTATTAACTTTATTTTTATTCTGTTAATTTGGAAGACTAAATTTATTAACACTAAATGAAAACACTGATAAAAGCATTTACCTTTTTCTTAGTAGGATTTTATTTTCACTTTTATAGAAATTGAAAGTGAAAGGTATCAGCAGTGATGATTCAGGTATTAATTTTTCTTACCTGGTAGTATTACATTTAGGGCTACTCTTTTATTTTATGTATTACTGACATTTTAGCTGTACAGAAACATGACAAGTTTTGTATTTACCCTTTAAAGTCTACTGCTGTTTTGTTTTAAAACTCCTGTATTCATAAACAAAACTCCAACAGCATCTATTCTAAATTTGATTCAACAGGCCTATGTGTATTTTGCTTCTACTGTAAATTTACTTTTTGGCACATAAGTAATAGTAGTATTATAGTGATACTACATGTGTCCTACATTTCACAAAGGTAAAAAAAAAACCGGTTTTTAATGATTCTACGTATATGTCAGGTAGGGCCTACACATTTATAAATTAGGAGAAGAAACAAAAAACTCCGATTATAATTTTTAATTTAGGTATCGTTTTGCAGAGTCTTTTTTGCAAAGAAAATCTGTAAGTTTTAAAAATTAATTCCCAAAACAGTCTAACCTTTCTCCTTTCTGCAATGAAAGCATTAAATACAGAGCACCATTTCTTGCAAAGCCGAGCTACAAATTTGCAGATTTAATAAGTTTTTGAATAGATGTTTCACTTCAAATCTAGTTCAGGCCTGTAGACAGAAATCCTAAAAAACGGTTTTCGCATATTTAACTACGTAATATTTGCGTGTAAAATTTTTTTTATGAAAAAAAAACCGTTTAATGAGTTTCTTGTTTCCGCACCACTTTTGGGCCTATAGTAGGCTATACACAGAAACGCAGAAAAGCTTGATTGTTCAAGTTTGTTATGAAAACTAGAATACAAGTAGTGACTCTCTATATACTGTTACCTAACATCAATTTTAATTTTCTATTAAAAAAAAATCAATATGGTTAAACCAAATTACATCAGAAGGTACCATCAGAAGTCATTGTCATTAGACGTCGCGTAATCGCGTTTAGTAATCATCGAAACACCCTAATAACAATCGGAGTTATTGTATCACCTTCGAGTTCATTTATGCTAAAAAATATTTCGCTTGTAATTTACAGGCCGTGAGGCGAGTGATGAAACTGTCTATGCGCGTAGGAGGGGAGGTAGCAGGTTGGGGAGGAAGGTTCCCCTCCCGGAGCCGGTGGCTATTGTTGTACTAGCCACCCGCCGAACATCAGCCCGTACGATGCCACTGACATCCTATACTACAAAAACATTTGGAGATTTAATTTCATCCAGAGGACTTTTCTCGAAAGTTCAAGTGTTTTGTTGTATCTTTATTTATAAGTATCTAAATTTATTAAAAATGTATACATAAATATTAGAATTAACCCAAACACCACCAACAAACAGAGTTTCGATGGTTCTATTGTTTGTCCTTTTAGTGCCCCGTAGAGGCATTGAAGATAACAGAAGTGGACAACCGGTAGTTAATACAGTTTTAAAATATTAAAACTGGTTCAAAAGGTATAGAAAGAAGACATTCTAAAGATTCATTATAAGGACTGAATGATAGTGATGATTTTATTTAATTTCTTTAATAAAAAACTGCGTTTTCACAGATACCTTTTGTATAAACTTATAACTTTTTTCTTTTGACTTTCTGAACTAATTTTTTTACATATCCTTGTATGGTAATAAACTGGGAATATATGTTTATTACAGAATTTGTCATAAATATTTCTTAGAACTGATTAGTATGCCTTAAAATGTACGTCATTTTTGCAAAACTTGTTCAAGTGAAACTTTATTCATTGTAATTATTCACATAAGATTACAAAAATGTATGCTTAATAAAATTCTTATATTTGTTCTTAACATTAGGTTAAGAAATGTTTTTATAAAATAAATGGTATGCGACTAATTAAGTTGTTAAAAATATCAGGTGAAGCAGTAATAATACGTAATTGTGTTACAAAAATAAAAAAAACGTGTTTATTATTTACACAGAATATTTACAGATTAAAATTTACTAATAGCATTGCGGAACATTTAAAAAGCAAAAAACATACAGTTTGTCATGTCATACACTTACACGGTCGAGTCAATTGGGCTTTAGTCTAGTTCTTCTATTCCACTCATATTTTCTTCGCTGGCAACTGAATCATTGTCACTGTCACTATCACTGCTATCATCCATATGTATAACAAAACGCTCAGTCGCTTGGTCGATAACATGTTCACGGTTCAGATAGTCCTCTTTTATTTTCTTCACATGTTCACATCGCTTTTTCCAGTCTTCTGGAGTCATTTGGGCGAATTTCTCGGTTGCAAGCTGGAGGACGGTTTGCAGAGACAACTTGACATTTTTTTGTTTTATGTAGTCTTTCACTGTAGCCCATATTAACTCGATTGGATTCAGATCCGGATGGTAAGGGGGTAGTCTGAGTACAGAATGACCGTGCTGGGCTAAGATTGCATCAATCTTGTAAATTTTTAACTGAGGTTTCTTCAGTTTAATTAGTGAGTATAACTGGGGCTTAAGCATACTTTCACAGTAAGGAATTCCATTGTCAGTCAGCCATTTTTGCATATCTTGTTTCTTCCACGATGAGGTTGGCGCCGGGTTGACCTGTTTGTTATGATATGGCGCATTATCGATAACTAACACACTGTTAGGCTTCAGGTTTGGGATAAGTTGTTCCTTGATCCACTTCTCGTAGTTATCATAGTTCATGTCCCCGTGGTAGTCTCCCTTTTTTAATCCAGACTTGAACATTAATAAACCGTTGGCTACAAATCCCTCCTCGCCTCCTGCGTGTAAAACAGTTACTCGTGATCCTTTGCTGATTGATTTCTTTAGCCCGCCAACTATGCTATCCGTCCAGGTTTTCTCAGTTGTTGTTGTACTATGGAAATATGTTCCGTCCATGTATACGATCTGCCTCTTTTCTTTCCTATATCTGTCAACATTTACCAAGTAGTTTAACCTTAAATTTCGGATATCGCTTTTCTCAACAAGTAATTTTCTGTTGGATTCTGTTTTCTTCCAGCGGAAATCTAATTTTTTTACAACCTTCCGGACACACCAAACACTTCCTTTGAAATCTGTTTTATCCTTTAATACACATAGTATTCCTTTGAGAGTAGGCCTTTCACCCTCACTTAGATGAAATTCATGAATTGTCTTGCGGATTAAAGATAAGTCGAAATCATCGAATGTAGTTCTCAAATTTTTTTTAGGCCTCTTTTTTCTTGGAGTACTGAACTTAGGCGATGATGTACCGGACTTTTTATTATGCTCATTGATAATTCTTCTAACACTACTAAAAGATACACTGCAAGCAGCAGCCACTTGAGTCTGTAAAGCTTTTTCACTTAAGCTGCCATTTTCTTTTTTCATATAATCGTAAACATTGTGAATAATCTGCCTGCTCTGGCTGTGTATCACTTTTCTCTCAACAGACTTACTTGCTGATGTTGTATGATGTGACGATGACGGCCCATCCTGGAGACAACAGCTACACAACACTGGAAATACACTGAAATGTTTTCAGACAGGCAATAGCACAATCACCACGCACGGAGACCTAAGCCAACTGATGGGTTGTTGTCCCTAGCCGCTGTCCCGCGCATGCGCATTCTTTCTCTTTACCACTGCACACCACCAAGACAGTTTCATCACTCGCCTCACGGCCTGTACTAATGGCAATTTTTTATCAAAAATATGTGTTGGAAATGTAAAATAAAAAAGTTATTAAACAATGTTTGACTGCTACGTACATGTTTAGGCCTAATAGGTAAGTTCTAAGCATGTTTGAATATTGACTCAGACAGTAACTCTGATGATTATTATTATTGTATACACCGATTCCTTATATTAAATGATAGTAAACACTGATGACGTCCTCTGTTTAGTAAGTTGCATGCAAAACGTTCTCAGGTACTCAAGGTCCGTGTAAAATTAAATTTTGTAGGGCTAAATAAAACTGAGTTCAAGAACATAATTCTTCATTGTTACGTAGTTTTAATTAGCTATTACTAAACATTGTCGTAATAGTACGGCCAAAGTTGAAACTGTTTTTCATGTCTACATATGATAGAAGAATAATAAGAAAAGGATTTTCTACCAGCATAGCTTAAAAAGAGTAAAAAAATATTAAGTATTGGTAATAAACTATATCTTATATACTCTACACTAAGAGTGTGAGATCTGTCCTTCTCACAATGTAAATCATACGGTTGTCTGAATGACCTTGACAAGATAGCCCAAAAGACAACACGCTGCTATGTTGCGTTGTGTGATTACTGACTGGCATTTCAGGAATTGCTGTTTTGTACAATTACCTACGTGACACTGGTCAAATTCAAGAATGGAAACTGCATTTATAAAACAGGGAAGCACGAGATAAAATTACAGGAATAAATATGCTACCAATAGTTACGTCATCAGAAAAAAAAGAATCATATATTGAAAGTGGTGTCAGATTATACTTATGTTCGCGGTTTCAATAATTTTTTTAGACCTTGTGGTCTAAAAAATTATCAAATAACTAAAAAGTAAAGTAGCTAACACAATAGCTGTATGAATATAGTACATAATTAAATAATTAAAATCATTAATTAATACTGTTGCTGTTGAATTTAAATAAGTATTTATTACGAAAATATACATTAATACGATAAAAATGTTATATTATTTTTATTACTGCCATAATATTACTATGGAATATCAATAATTTTATTCGACTTTTGTTCAGGCGCCATCGTGTTATATACAAGCAAATTTACTTACCTTAAGGGCAGAATTCGGTTAAGCGAACTAGAAGATAGCGGAATGTGTTATTTGAAATAATAACTCTTGCTTGAAATGTTTACCAAATGACATTACCTTTTAATAACATATCACTACAAATGTGACTCTACCATGCGAAAACAAGCACGCTATTATATGCCTTTTGGCGTTGCGTCATGAGACGCAGTTCTACTGTATAAGTTTAAAAATTTCCCTTAAACATTTCATAAGCCCTCCAAAATAACATATTCAATTATATTTTTTATGATATCAATTATAAAAGTAATTTCACAACCCAGCACTTGTTATTTTGTTATACATTCTCGTATTCACTCACGCTCGCATTCTTAGTACAATTTCTTTTTTAATTTTCCCCAAATTGAGCTCATTTTATTATTAGTGAATGAAATATTAAATATTAAAAGTTTTGTATCGACCACATTTTGTCACTTAGCTGTAATTTAGTCCTCCGGACATCTCGTCGCTAAACTCGCACTCTAGGTGTTAAAACCTTTATGAAACTTTATGTTTACATTTTACATTTCACTGTTATTTATTTTATATAAAATACTTCACTGTTTCACATTGTACTAACGGACGTCCGAGACTTGGTTTTTAGAAAATTTTTATACATGGCCGGCCGGCGATGCTGATATAATTTGACTGAGGCCGAATTACAATGCGGCAATACCGAGGTGGGGAGGAACTGCGTCACCAATTTCTTTGTGTGTAGAGATCCACGTCTTAGCGCAGAAATTTTGTAGCAGCATACCTTCGTATGACGTATACATGGGTGCAGCCTGTTGACACATTCGGCTAACAAAATGTTGTTGTTGTTATGGACGTATACGCTCGACCTTGACGCCAATCCTGTACACTTGATATTGCGCAGTTGCAAATCTTTATAAAACTTTACTAGGTTTTATTTATATGACTTTAAATAAAATTACCATTTATATCCATTATTCCCCAAAATATAATTGAAACTACTCACTTAATTCTTATTAATAATTAATTCTTACCTTCGGGTTTTTCCCAGAGTCATACAGACGAAACTGCTGCAGAAAGGATTATTCGAGATACAAGGGGTAAAGATCAAATACACAGTTTGTGCTAAAACAAATTGCCTCTGGTTTATTATGCAAAATAACTACTTCGTCTCTCTTTTATGACATTTAAATTTCTTATTTCTTTTCGTTAGATTAAATACTTGTTGAATGAGTAACAATTTGTAAAAATCAAACAAAGTAACAAAATGAATATTTCTTAATTAACTAGCTTATGACAACTATGGTATACCACAACTATTTATTTTTAGCAATGAACCAATACGTGCTTTAGCCACACACTCACACACATTCGTTCTTTGACTTTGTCGTTCTATTTAAACCTCACTTTGAGATCTCTGATGTACATTTCAGATTTACAATTTATTTATGTTGAATTATACTCTGGAGAAAAAGGTAAAATGATATTGGTTAAAACTCAGTTAATACTTAACGTCTGAAGAACTCCGCTGTTTTGCACCTCTGCTGTGAATGCAGTGGTTTTTTTTTCTTTGGTTAACACACCATAAATTAGTTTTGACACTGTTTAACCGCGGTACTGTTATTGATTATTTCGTATTAGGTTGATGCGCCACTATTATTTTAATCCACTTTAGAATAACATTTCTTTTTATTTTGTCGGCCGACATAATTTTTCGAACACTTAGCTCGTTTAGGTTGGCCGCGCGGCCATGAGTTGCAATGGAACTGGCGTTAGTTCGCTAAAGTTGAGCATACAGAGTTTTCTGGTCACGTGATCTTGAGTCTGCGCTCCCATTGGTGTTGTTAAAAGAGCGCTATAACTTAGGCGTAAGATTTAGCAATATTTTGCCACCTGGCGCAATATGAAGTTACATGACTTTCTTCCGTGATTCACGGCTGATGCGAAGTTAGGTGTTATTTCACAATCGGTCTACGCTGCTTGAATGCGGAGACAAAACATAGATGTTTTGTTCTGTAATAAACACAGCCGATTTAGTTGACTAACTCGGGGTTGTACAAGGGTGAACAGTGACTGCATGGAGAATATAATTTTAAAATGTTATCTTGGCCCTACAATTTTGTACCGTTACAATACCCTCCCAATAAGAGATTGAAGGCCGAAGCGTTCAAACTCTTATTGCCTAAAACCTAAGAGGGTCAGTGAGGATATGGCGCCGCAACCCCCTGAACACTCTACTAAATCATGGGTTCTTACCCCCCCTAGTCTGGCGACTGTGGCAGCACCCATCCGATCTTACTGGACTTCTCTGTTCGAGATCCCAACACCATAAGCTCGGACAGAAACCCGCCCCAGTATCGCCTGAATTTGAAACATTCAATTAAAAAATCGACAAGCGGCCTTCCATCACTCCATATCCCACAACTGATTTGTTTCCTCTTAGCCGTACTGGTTCGTTGACAAAGCACTGGCTCATTTTTTATTATAAAATATCTCTTAACCCTAGAAAATAGTATTAACAAAACAATATAGGATATATACAATACAGGAGTACATATAAGTTCCAGTCAAAATGACACATTAATTATACAGAATTGCATTTACACAAAATTTCCTTCAGTTTTCAGTTTTAAATGAATATTTTAATCATTATTTACATCAATTAGCATTTACTTTATATTCCAGTTTACATTCAAATGAAATAAAGTTAAGTTCATTATTAAAAATCATCTTCTTTATTAATTTAATTACCAAATTAATTTAATTGTATTTAATTTCTCAAACTCTAAGTTGCAATAATTACCTCGTTACTATTTTATCTGAAAAAATTAACTTCCTTTCTTTGGTTTCACAATAAGATTTTGCTCAAGATACTGATTCGTCAAGCTACAACAGTTATCAGCTTCCACACCTGGCTATGCACATTAGTCAAAACATTCAACACACCTGATTACATCAACAAGTGTCTGCCAGACTGGTGTTATAAACACTCTCAGTTTCAACATTCATAGTTACATCACCCTACTACCTGTACTTCTAATTATACTATCAATCTTTTAATCTTAACATATTTGTCAAAGTTTATTTATTACAGTTCAAACCAAATATAATTTTAATTCACCTTTCAGTTATTATTACTTTTTAATTACAATTTCTATTTAATACCATTATCTCAATTCATTTTTTATTATTGAATTCAACTCTTTTCACACCTGTAAGCATTTTATTCTATCTGATTGGTATTATGAACTTTATACTTACAGTACATTATCCACCTATTGACCTGAACACAAAATACACACCACACACACACACCAATATCTCCATGTAACCTCTGAAACATTTAACAACAATGTTATTTCATACAAACAATTAAACATTTATTTATTAATATCAAATCTCATAAAACAATTTAAATCCATTGGAAAATTCAATTATACAGCCTTTAAATCAATCAGAATATTTAAACCTCTCAAATTATTTAATTAAGTCAATGATTGAAAACACAACATTTTTAATTACTCTCACCAATTACAATAATTACAATTTATTTATTATCTTCTTCCCAATTATTTTGTCCTTTATTTAGACTGCCAAATATTATTATTATTATCTCAACAATTTCTACTACATACACACATTGTTTACCTACCATCTTACAATACATACAATTGAATTCACTACATATTTATTTACAACCTTCCTCATTATTTATTCACAACCTTCCTCATTATTTATTCAGTTATATCACACTTCAATGTCCAAGGTTGCGAGGTCAGAACCGTAAAACAAAATATTTAAATTGTCCATTTATGAATTTAAGGTTCAGCCTCCATCATCAAAAATTAGTCTGGGTTTCAAATAACAATTTTCAATTTTATTTGCATTCCACATATGGTTATCTTGTGTATAGTAACCATAAAATTTCAGTTTACTCATTTTACCATAATAATCATATACCAGGTCAACATTATTTATTTCTGTCCAGTCTCCATTAGTAGTTATATTCATTATCAAGTTGGTTAATTTTTCATCATAAGGTAAACTATTATTATTTGAACATGTATCATCCAAATAATCTTCACTCTCAATTTTAACAGGTAAGTACTTCACATCATTTAACATCTCTTTCAACTAATTATAATTTCTCTGCAACTTATATAATTCTATTTCTTTATCAGCACACAATTCTCCACCCAAATCTCTCTCATCAAAACACTGTAACAGTACATAAAGACCCAGTACCAATTATGGGATTTAAAGGTATTTTTTTATGTTTTATTGTTTAATCATTAAAATACAGAATGGTTAGGTCCATTGTCCCTATATACGAAGGAACAAAGCAGATTCAGCAAGAGTACCATACCAAGGTCACCGGTGGACGTGCGGGAGTCGGAAAAGGCCATGGCAGTGTTTGTGACGAATGACTGTAAATATGCATTGTGATTGGATAATAACACTGTTCCGTCATAACCAAAAACAATGACGCACTGACTACAATACGTGCAACGTATCCAGTATCCTGTATACTGTTGTCCAGTATGACAAAGCTTGATGACGTAAAATACACACACACAAGCGCAAATTTACATTTGCCTCTGTCTCAATTCAGCGTAGTTCTTCAAAGGATCAACAGCGATGTATCGCTGTCTGATCGGTTTTATAACAAAAGCTTATTACAACTAGACTCTAAATTACAAGTGTGATGGTGGAGCAGTAAATGCTCGAATTTAGTAACAGTATAAACCATAACATGTAGAATCAGTGCTTATATTTAATTAATTAAAAAACTCAGCAGAACATGAGGCGAACACCTGCCATCAACATGGGAATCAACCAACAACAGCGAGGGAGCAACACCGACCACCACTAAGAGAAGTCCAATTTTTACCATCTTTCTTTATTATTTTAATGAGCTCATTAATCAAGAATAACCAATTAAACGAATGTACTTGTAACAGGGTGAACGTGTGTGAGAGTGTGTGAGTGAACACATGGCTATAAATATCTATGCCGAGGGCATTGGTTTGTGTGCAATTTAAATACTAGTTAATAAATGATTAAAGCTGCAGCAATATAAAAGTTACAATGATCTTGATTTAGAAACCGAAAAGGGAGTATTAAGAATGATTTTGGTGATTAAACTAGCCACCATTTTGTTTTGTAATCTTGTATGACGCCATTTTGGCCACATGGTTGTGTATACAAAATCTATTTGGGAAATTAAAGATTTGATAGTTACTTTCAATATAATACAGTGTTATCATTTGTGTCACCTTCTGTGTATCAAAAATCTCGCTGTTAATGAATCCTGGCCCCTTAGGTAAAAAGCATATTAAAAAGAAGAATATGAGCCCGGCAGTGACTGAAATTGGTAAGTACGCATATGTACCATATTATGGTACTATTTATACATATGAATATCAGTATATGTGTGTAATAATTAAAAATAAAGTGGGTAAAATCACAACACCATCTCCCACTTTCAACCCCATTCCATACAGAGGGTACAACCTTATACAAAAAAGGGAAACAATTCAAATCTTTCACTAATAAGGGTCTCTTGCCCTCCAATAATAACATTTTTGAACACCTTGGTTCATCACAAATAAGGGGAAAATTTACCCTCTGCCCTCCATATTCAGCTACTTTCTCTCTCCATTCTTTTTCTAATTCATTGACACTACTTACTACTTCGTTACAACATATCACTCTCTCTGTCTCTCTCTCTCTCTCTCTCTCACTATTTCACTTATCTATTTTCAACGTATCACTCTCTGATACCACCCTTTCAATCACATTACCATTTTCAATATCATTGTTAACATTTGTTACCTTACTCTCTAATACCACATTTTTAATTATATTCTCATTTGCAACGTTATTTTTCTCACTAGTTAGGTGTTTATTATCATTATTTTTTTACTTTTACTCTGTTCTCCTACTGACTCTACTATTTTCTCAATGTCTCGTTTCAATTCGTTACAACTACTTTCGCATATCATTTTTATCTCATTAATGTCACTTCTGAGTACGTCAAATTTTACGCTAATTTCGTTTTTTTGTTCATCAAACTTACTGTTAAATTCACTTTTGAATTCATTAAATTTTACACTCTGTTTTTCTATCATTGCTTGTATTATTCTAAACATTTCATAGCTATCGTCAGATTTTTTACCTTGGATAGGTGTCGATTGGTGTTCGATATTTTTCATTATTTTTGATTCTGTTAACTGGCTATTACTGTCAGTGAAGCTGCATTCATCATTATTTTCACTCGTTTGAATTCCCAAGTCGCCTTTATTGGCCGACTCAGTTGACATGTTTTCATTCTACATTTTTTAGTAAATATATACGTGTAACAAAATGTTTAGACTGACGTTACAATCTCCAAATGTATACTTCGTAAACTACACACTCGCCCTCTCTTCCAAATAACCTGTTCTGCAGCTTGGTTAGGTCTGGCAAATGTAATTAAAAATTTACTCTCGCGTCACTGTTACGGGCGCCAGTGAAACTACTCACTTAATTCTTATTAATAATTAATTCTTACCTTCGGGTTTTTCCCAGAGTCGTACAGACGAAACTGCTGCAGAAAGGATTATTCGAGATACAAGGGGTAAAGATCAAATACACAGTTTGTGCTAAAACAAATTGCCTCTGGTTTATTATGCAAAATAACTACTTCGTCTCTCTTTTATGACATTTAAATTTCTTATTGCTTTTCGTTAGATTAAATACTTGTTGAATGAGTAACAATTTGTAAAAATCAAACAAAGTAACAAAATGAATATTTCTTAATTAACTAGCTTATGACAACTATGGTATACCACAACTATTTATTTTTAGCAATGAACCAATACGTGATTTAGCCACACACTCACACACATTCGTTCTTTGACTTTGTCGTTCTATTTAAACCCCACTTTGAGATCTCTGATGTACATTTCAGATTTACAATTTATTTATGTTGAATTATACTCTGGAGAAAAAGGTAAAATGATATTGGTTAAAACTCAGTTAATACTTAACGTCTGAAGAACTCCGCTGTTTTGCACCTCTGCTGTGAATGCACTGGTTTTTTTTCTTTGGTTAACACACCATAAATTAGTTTTGACACTGTTTAACCGCGGTACTGTTATTGATTATTTCGTATTAGGTTGATGCGCCACTATTATTTTAATCCACTTTAGAATAACATTTCTTTTTATTTTGTCGGCCGACATAATTTTTCGAACACTTAGCTCGTTTAGGTTGGCCGCGCGGCCATGAGTTGCAATGGAACTGGCGTTAGTTCGCTAAAGTTGAGCATACAGAGTTTTCTGGTCACGTGATCTTGAGTTTGCGCTCCCATTGGTGTTGTTAAAAGAGCGCTATAACTTAGGCATAAGATTTAGCAATATTTTGCCGCCTGCCGCAATATGAAGTTACATGACTTTCTTCCGTGATTCACGGCTGATGCGAAGTTAGGTGTTATTTCACAATCGGTCTACGCTGCTTGAATGCGGAGTAAAAACATAGACGTTTTGTTCTGTAATAAACACAGCCGATTTAGTTGACTAACTCGGGGTTGTACAAGGGTGAACAATGACTGCATGGAGAATATAATTTTAAAATGTTATCTTGGCCCTACAATTTTGTACCGTTACATAATAGGCCAGAATTGTAACGTTACAAAACCCCCTCAATGAGAGGTTTTACGCCGAAGCATAAAAACTCTCATTGACACACTCATACTTCCTAAAGGGATCAGCTAGGATATGTCGCCACAACCCCCTTACTGTTTATCAAAAAAAATATAATTACTCACCCTTGGTCCGATGATGGTGACAGTACCTGCATGACCTTACTGGACTTCTCCAGAGAGATCCAAACACCATAAGGCCAATCAGGCACTTAACGCTCCTGCTCTGATGCGCAGGCCAGCTCAGGACCGCCGTCACAGCATCACCAAACACTGAAACAATAAATCAAAAATATCAAAATAGTGGCTTGGTATAATACCATATCCCTTACTGATCTGTTTCCCCTTAGCTATGTGCTGGTTTGTGTTAAGAAGCACTGGGTTTACTTTAACTCAGCAAGAATTATACAGAAGTTCCATTCTCTTAATTCACTACCCTTAACATTATAAAATTTTTCGATTCCAATCGATAATAATTAATTCTTTCCCATTAAGAAGAAGAAACACAAATCTTTATACTAATGCAATAATACTTTCAAAATATTCAAACACATAATAAAAATTTACTCAAATAAAATCATCTATTTCTCCCTCTTTCTACAATTCTGAAACATTTTCTTCTTCTTCTTATTATTATTATTAACAGTAAGTGATCCGGCGCTGTTAATAATACTTATCCCCATTTACTCCTCCACATACACTATTTCCCCCCCTGAACTGTTGCGTTCAGTTGCCTCCACAAGGACTGAGGCAGAAGGAGTGAGCACTTTTTTCTTTTCTCTCTCTCCCATCCTTGCTTCAGCTTTACAAAAACTTCAAGGTAAGTACCCCTACTTTTATTCTTATGATATGCCCCTAAGGTCTACCACTCCTACTGAGGTGAAATAGCCTATGCTCAAAAATAATCTTAGATTCCCCTTTTAAAACCCCATTTAATTTCTAAATTGAACCAATTTCAAAGGCAACCAACTATGGTCAGGTTTAACAATTGCTGGCCACAGCTGGTTGTCATCCAAAACCACAATCTGGTATGGTAAGGCCGAGATCGCCCGAAGTGTAGGGAATCGCAATGGTTTGACACTCAGTTGAGACTCTATAATTTAGTGCAAAATTATAAACTACTCTTCGAGTCCCTAGTTCAGGCACCAATGAGACTATATACTTAGTGGCAATTAATTATTAAACTATTCGAGTCCCTCGTTCAGGGCCAGTGAAACTACTCAATTTATTTTAATTGATATTTATGATATTTTATCGTACCTTCGGGTTCTCTTTCCAAGGTCGTACAGACGAAAACTATCAGCTGCAGACAAGGTTATTTGGATTGACGTTTCAAAATAATTGTTCTAATACCAATTTTTGTATTCTAAAACAACTAGCTTTCTTTAATTTAATATTTGCTTTCACTCTATTTTTACATTACATTTTTTAATACAAAAAAATAAGGCATGAATACTTAAACAATTGGTTTTAACGCATATGAAAATGACTTAGCAATAATACAATTTACAAATAACTTGACCAGCACTTTGCAACGCTCTCTCATTCATACTTTTTTTTATTTTATTCTCTTTTAAAACCCCGTAATTAAAACTCGGTATTTATATTTAATGTCTGTATTTAGGGAATAGTTCTGATAGTGTTATGTAGAATACTTAACAACCCATGGCATTAATCAGTTCCATCACCACCTTGTGTTGTTGGCTGTTTCTGGTCACCAAGGTTATTTCCACAGTTCATAATCTTCCGCACTACCGCTACACACTCCGTCTCATTTAATTCACTTTAGTTTGCAATTACGACTTTTACTTTTACAGACTTGTTTGTCGGATAGCTTCACAACAAAAGTCGGCCGACGTACGTGACTCGAACTCTTATATGTTTTTAATTTTTTGACCGTGTTGCCATAAATTGCATGGGAACACTTTTTATGTTTTTGTTAGATAGGCCGTTTTGGCTTTAGGCCTATCTTGCACGCCTGAGGCCACTATTTTCAATTAACGAACTTTTAACTGCTCTTTACTACTGTCTGATGTTCATACAGTGGTGACAATGTGCATACTGTTATTCACAAGGACTGCTGCTAGGGCAGTTACGTAATACGTCTAGTCTAATTGTCTAGACATAATTGTTTATGCTAACATTGTGTTGTACTGAGGCACCTCACAGGTGTATGCTGACAATGGAAAATTAAAACTGAATTGATATGAAATAAAATTGAAACTGGGGTAGCACACAATTCTGTACCGTTACAATACCCCCCCCCCCAATGAGAGATTGTAGGCCGAAGCATACAAACTCTCATTGCCTAAAACCTAAGAGGATCAGTGAGGATATGGCGCCACAACCCCCCTTAACTCTCTACTAAAATCATGGGTACTTACCCCCCTAGTCTGGTGGCTGCGGCAGCACCCATCCGGTCTTACTGGACTTCTCTGTACGAGATCCCAACACCATAAGCTCGGACAGATACCCGCCACAGTATCACCCGACTCTAAAACATTCAATTAAAATATCAACAAACAGGCCTTCCATTATACCATATCCCACAACTGATTTGTATCCTCTTAGTAATACTGGTTCATTCTCAAAGTACTGGTTCTTTTATTTGCAAAGTACTGGCTTGGTCTAAAATTGATAATATAAACTTACTATCTACTTACAGTTTAATCATATAAATTTCATACAAATGGAATAATGTTCACAATATTATTACTACTCCAACGTAACATTGATTATGCAAAATACCAACCAAAAAAAAATTTTTTTTTTTTCTCTACTACCCCCCTAATATTCCCTTAATTAATCTTACAGTAATTAGTTTATTATTAAGAATCATCTTTTCAATTAATTTAATTACCAATTTAATTTGATTTAATTCCACAAACTCTAAGTTACAGTAATTACCTCATTATTATTTTATATTTAAAAAATTTAGCTTCAATTCTTTTATGTCACAATAAGAATTTGCTACTGGCAATGATTCAGCTGAATACAACATTTTTGTTATTGTCAACCCAGCATGACTGTAGACATTAGTCACAACATACAACACACCTGTTTACATAAACAGTTGTCTGCAAGACTTGTTTTATAAACACTGTTATAAACACTCCCTCAGTCTAAACATTCTGCTTACCACATACTGACACATGTACTTACTTCAACTTTTAATTTCTATAAATCTTTTCGTGTTAACATATTTATCACTTATTTGTTACAATTCAAAGCAGATTTAATTTTGCTTCATTAATAAAATTGACCTTTTTTAGATTAACTTCATTTTAACTTCAATCAGAACAGTTTGACTTCAATTACATTATTTAGAACACTTTTAATATAAACACAGTACAGAATAAAATTCCTTATTACCTCTTGTTAATTATTATTGTTAATTGGCAACATAAAGCATTATTATTATTAAAATCGATTTCTACTACATACACACATGGTTTACATAAAACATTTCACAATGCACACACAATTAATTTCACTATAATGTATTTACAAATCTTCATCATTAATTGTTCAATTTTACCACACTTCATTTCCAAATTCAGCAAGGTCATTACCACATACTAAAGTATTTAAAATGTCCATTCATTGAGTTTGTATTCAACCTCCATTGTCAAAAATTAGTCTTGTTTTCACATAGCATTTTTCAATTTTATTTATGCACATCATATGGCTATCATTTGTGTAATAACCCTTATCAACATAATATTTCATACCATTATTACCTATTAATTCATAAAACCAGTCTACATTTGTGATTTCAATTCTGTCTCCGTAAGTGTTTTTATACAACATCAAGTAATTTATTTTCTCATCATATTCGTTTACTATACTCATTAAAACATCAGGTAAGTTATTATTATTTATACAGGTATCCTCAAAATAATTATCAATCTCTATTTTACAGGGTAAGTAAATTTGTTCCTCTCTCTTAATGCATAAACTCTGTACCAATATTTCATAATCTCTATTCACCTTAAATATTTCTATTTCTCTCTCTCTATTTCTCTCATTACAATATTTCTCATAACATTTCACATGCTCTCTCACTCCATGCAGAGGGTACCACTTTGTTACTACAACATCTGGCCTTACCAGATGCACAAAAAAATCAAGGGACAATTATTTGTAGACCATACGTCTCCCAAATACACTCGTGAAGCATTTTCTTCACCCACAACCACACCACAGGAAAATTTTACCCTCTGTATACTCTCTTCATACTCTCTCTCACTCTCATCAGCATTTGCTAACAACACTTCATTCTTAAACTCCGCTTCAACTAACTCTCTACTCTCCTTGTCATTATTATCACTTACCGTATCATTCTTAGATACCTCATTTTCAACTATATAACCATTATTTTTGTCTAACATCTCGTCAAACCGTATATTTATATTAACCTCAAACTTGGCATTTTCCTTATTTATTTCATCCAAACGACTATTCTGTTCATCAAATTTATTATTAAAATTACTTTTGATTTCATTTTTCAATTCTCTAAAATTGCTATCTTGTTTTTCTAAAGTGTTATACATGCTGTCTTGTTTTTCTAAACTATTGTACATCATATTATACAATCTTGTTAACATATTATCGTCATCAGATTTCTTATTTTGATTTACTACAATAGGTGTTGAATGAATTGCATCTTCATTCATGATTTTCGATTCGTCTACATTACTTTCACTCGTTAACAGTGACTCTGTTTGAATACCTGAATCGCCTTTATTGGCCGACTCAGTTGACATATTTTCATTCTCCATTATGAAATTACTTTATTTACGCCCTCACTTCCAAATAGCCTGTTCTGCAGCTTAATTAGGTCTGGCGAATGTAATAAAAATTACACTCACCGTCCCTGTTCGGGTGCCAATGAAAATACTCAATTTAGGGTAATTATAAAATACTCGAGTCCCTGTTCAGGCCCCAATGAGACTATAATTTAGTGCAAAATTATAAACTACTCTTCGAGTCCCTAGTTCGGGCGCCAATGAGACTATATACTTAGTGGCAATTAATTATTAAACTCTTCGAGTCCCTCGTTCGGGGCCAATGAAACTACTCAATTTATTTTAATTGATATTTATGATATTTTATCGTACCTTTGGGTTCTCTTTCCAAGGTCGTACAGACGAAAACTATCAGCTTCAGACAAGGTTATTTGGATTGACGTTTCAAAATAATTGTTCTAATACCAATTTTTGTATTCTAAAACAACTAGCTTTCTTTAATTTAACATTTGCTTTCACTCTATGTTTACATTACATTTTTTAATACAAAAAAATAAGGCATGAATACTTAAACAATTGGTTTTAACGCATATGAAAATGACTTAGCAATAATACAATTTACAAATAACTTGACCAGCACTTTGCAACGCTCTCTCATTCATACTTTTTTTATTTTATTCTTTTAAAACCCCGTAATTAAAACTCGGTATTTATATTTAATGTCTGTATTTAGGGAATAGTTCTGATAGTGTTATGTAGAATACTTAACAACCCATGGCATTAATCAGTTCCATCACCACCTTGTGTTGTTGGCTGTTTCTGGTCACTAAGGTTATTTCCACAGTTCATAATCTTCCGCACTACCGCTACACACTCCGTCTCATTTAATTCACTTTAGTTTGCAATTATGACTTTTACTTTTACAGACTTGTTTGTCGGATAGCTTCACAACAAAAGTCGGCCGACGTACGTGACTCGAACTCTTATATGTTTTTAATTTTTTGATCATGTTGCCATAAATTGCATGGGAACACTTTTTATGTTTTTGTTAGATAGGCCGTGCCTATCTTGCACGCCTGAGGCCACTATTTGCAATTAACAAACTTTTAACTGCTCTTTACTACTGTCTGATGTTCATGCAGTGGTGACAATCTGCATACTGTTATTCACAAGGACTGCTGCTGGGGCAGTTACGTAATACGTCTAGTCTAATTGTCTAGACATCATTGTTTATGCTAACATTGTGTTGTACTGAGGCACCTCACAGATGTATGCTGACAATGGAAAATTAAAACTGAATTGATATGAAATAAAATTGAAACTGGGGTAGCACACAATTCTGTACCGTTACACAGTGTCGTATATAGTTACATTTGTAACTGCCCCAAAATTATCAATTTATACATATATACAATTCATGTTCAAATTCCTACACTAATACATAATAAACATAATACATAATGATACACTCATAATTAACATTGCGATTATTATATTAAATTAACCAGTTCACATTTAAATTTGAACAAAATTTACACACCTTACATCTTTAAACTTGCGTAAACATTACATTTTAATTTCAATTAAACTTTTATTAATTAGCCATCAGTTATTTACTACCATTTAATTCTTCATTCACAAAAAATACAAATTTATTATTATATTTATATTTATACAAAAAATGCATTATATTTCATTTCTTATTACCTTTCTACTATGAATTTTCTACTTAACCCTTCACATTTTGATCATTGATTAGTCTGGGTGACTCCTGTATTCACTATGCTTTGACTTATTGAATAGGCCTTTATATATCTAACCTTACTCACCTTCTTTCCTACTGACAACCACTATTAACAACCAGACTTACATATCATGACACCAATCTCTCAATTATAATCCCCTTCACTAATTCCACTTACCTCTGGCACCGCTTGTCTTTGTACTAGGATGTGTGTTCCCTACCTGGCCATATACATTCCTAACCGTTTGCCCTCCAAAATATCGGCAAACACTCTGTTAAACTACTCTAACACTTGCCACAACGTCGCACGCTGGTCTGTTGCCATGCTGCACGCTGATCACTCCTTACACCACTACCCTTACTACAAAATATCATCATCAACAAATATATTTACCATTCACTTTACTCACCTCTCTACCTATAATCACTACTACTGTGTCCCTAAAATATCTAACACCCTCTTTGTATGTTACTGGTATTTCAAAATTCTTATTCATCTAACTCCCATTAACTTTAATTGACTAACTCACATGCCTTTATCCCCTTTACATTACTGTGATCATTGACAATTGTATTAGAAAATTCATCCCTCACCTACTAACAACAATATGTCTCAATATCCAAATATATTACCTGCTTAATCATTTATTATTCATTAGAAATCTCATCAAATCATTTAACTTCATTATCAAACTTTCTTTTGTACCACATTAATTAAGTAATTAATCTTCAATTATTTAAAATTTCATCATTACTTTCATCACTTGTTTAGTCAAAACAAAAAATGTTAATTGTTATTATTAAATCAATTAAACTATAACTTCCTGTTACATACATGGTTTACATAAAATTATCTGTAATACACAACACCAAGAATACACAAATACATTGACATTAATACACAAAAAAATATACAATCCAACTTATTATTTGTTACCATTTACCAAAATCAGTTCATAAACAGTCCATTTCAAAACCACTGTTCACATATATTAATGTTCATAAACAATAAAACAATCTATCCTCCATCATTGAACAACAGTCGAATCTTAGGTCTATACAACTTATTTTTTATTAAATATCTGATATTATTATTATCAATATAATATTTATTTAAATTTTTATATTCTTCCACAAGGTCGTTTGAATTAATAGGCTTATTCCCTATCAATTTATCATGTACCATGTCATCATCGGGTATGATCCTGTCACCTTTAGTATTATCTGTCCTGATTATGTAAGTCATAAAGACATTACTGTCGTCATCATAATTATCTACTACGACACCCTTTACTTCACAAGGTAAGTACTTGTTATCATTATTATCATCATCTACTATTGCTGCTATCTCAGTTTCACTATAAGGTAAGTAATCGTTATTATTATCACTTCTCTCTCTACCTAACCTCTCTACAAATTCTCTATAGTTTCTTTTTACTTTAAAAATCTCTCTCTCTCTCCCTCTCACAATACCTCTCTCTCACATTACATCTCTCACTCTCCAAATATGCAGGGGTCACTAACTCACAATTACTGCACCACCTATGAGGTACACAAAAAATCCAGGGAAATTTATTTGTAGACATATCGTCTCCCAAATATACATTGAAGGAACCCTCGTCCTTCCTAAACACCCGTGAAGCCTTTACTTCACCCCCAACTACAATATGAAGGGAAAATTTACCCCCTGCAGCCACTCTACAAATATACTGTCTCTCCCTCTCTGTGATTCATCACACACAAACATCTCATTATCAATTTCTACTCTCTCTACAATTTCGTTATCACTATCAATATCCACATAATTATTTTCTACCACCATGTTCTTAATTATATCATTGTTATTACCCGTGAACTCATTATTCAAATCATCATTATTACTCACCTTGTTAGCACTTAAACTACCACCATTTTCTGTAAATGTATCATTATTACTACGTACACTATTCTCTACCTCACTTTTATTCTATCAAATTTCTCATTTACTAACGTTACTGTTTGTTCTTTCATTTTATCGAAACGCGTATGCATTTCATCGATTCTTTTATCTAAACTTAAAATTTTGTTTTTTAATTTCGTTTATCATTTCATTGAACTTTTCATCAAAACTATTTTTGATTTCATTTTTCTGCTCGTTAAATTTTTTATCAAAATTATCAAATCTTACACTCTGTTTATCAAATTTGTCATTCAGGTTATTATATTTAACATTGAAATCACTTTTTTGCTCATTAAACTTCTCGTCTAATTTATCAAACTTCGTACTCTGTTCATCAAATTTATGTAATAGTAACTGCATCATGGTCTGTTTTATTTTCGTCCCGAGTTGATATGGGTGTTAACTGAACTGTATTTAATTCGACTAATTCAGTGGCACTAGATTCACCGATCTGACTAACTGGTGTTGAGTGAACTCCCATCTCACTCGTAACTGTTTCGTCAGTTATGCTGACTTCTACATTATTATCGTCACCAGTATTCATTTTGCTTATTTATAATACATGCATGCATATAATCTTATAACATAACCTATCTCTACGTTTTTATGTTTACGTATCTTCAAATTATATATATTATTTCAGATAACTGTCCGCTCCTTCCTGTAGGCTTACCCCACATAAAATAAAATTTTAAGTAGAGTCCCTGTTCGGGCGCCAATGTTATATTATTTTTATTACTGCCATAATATTACTATGGAATATCAATAATGTTATTCGACTTTTGTTCAGGCGCCATCTTGTTTTATACAAGCAAATTTACTTACCTTAAGGGCAGAATTCGGTTAAGCGAACTAGAAGATAGCGGAATGTGTTATTTGAAATAATAAATCTTGCTTGAAATGTTTACCAAATGACATTACCTTTTAATAACATATCACTACAAAACATGTGACTCTACCGTGCGAAAACAAGCACGCTATTATATGCCTTTTGGCGTTGTGTCATGAGACGCAGTTCTACTGTATAAGTTTAAAAATTTCCCTTAAACATTTCATAAGCCCTCCAAAATAACATATTCAATTATATTTTTTATGATATCAATTATAAAAGTAATTTCACAACCCAGCACTTGTTATTTTGTTATATATTCTCGTATTCACTCACGCTCGCATTCTTAGTACAATTTCTTTTTTAATTTTCCCCAAATTGAGCTCATTTTGTTATTAGTGAATGAAATATTAAATATTAAAAGTTTTGTATTGACCACATTTTGTCACTTAGCTGTAATTTAGTCCTCCGGACGTCTCGTCGCTAAACTCGCACTCTAGGTGTTAAAACCTTTATGAAACTTTATGTTTACATTTTACGTTTCATTTTTATTTATTTTATATAAAATACTTCACTGTATTACATTGTACTAACGGACGTCCGAGGCTTGGTTTTTAGAACATTTTTATACATGGCCGGCCGGCGATGCTGATAAAATTTGACTGAGGCCGAATTACAATGCGGCAATACCGAGGTGGGGAGGAACTGCGTCACCAATTTCTTTGTGTGTAGAGATCCACGTCTTAGCACAGAAATTGCATAGCAGCATACCTTCGTATGACGTATACATGGGTGCAGCCTGTTGACACATTTGGCTAACAAAATGTTGTTGTTGTTATGGACGTATACGCTCGGCCTTGACGCCAATCCTGTATACTTGATATTGCGCAGTTGCAAATCTTTATAAAACTTTACTAGGTTTTATTTATATGACTTTAAATAAAATTACCATTTATATCCATTATTCCCCAAAATATAATAGGGCCAGAATTGTAACGTTACAAAATGACTTTATCTTTTACAACGAAACTTGACAAAACACAAGGATCTTAAAAAACTTACTAAACAAGGGAACTGAGCTGGCAGCTCTGTTAAATACGAGGTTGGAACACTTGCTCGGAATGTACATGTCTTATCAACAAGTTGATAAAACATGCCCGCGCGAACACACACACGACACAGATACAAGCTACAGGTAGTACAGGCTACAGATACAGATACAGGTAGACAAGCAACTTGTCTACTTCATTATTTCAGTCCTATTTCACAAATGTATAGGGAAAGTTCGAATCTTGCTGGCCGAACAAGGGGGATTCTCGTATAGGTCTATATAATGCTAAATTGTATTCTAGGTGTGCATACATCTTTATTTGCGATATTTTAGTGTTACGGCCTGTATTATCAGTTTAAATTATAGTAGTTCAAATTTTATTGACACGAAGACTATAAGAAAAATCGGTATGAAATCCATACATGACTTCCATGTTCTAAGATTTATATTGAACATCATTTACTTGAATTCATCTCGATAATTTCTAAAAAGAAAAAAACATCCCTCGCCCTCAAACTACTTTTCCTATGTATAGATATTTTTGTTACTATGTCGTTTAATACAATGTTACTTTCGTGTCACTTTATCTATAAAAACTAGGTACTTTATTCTTGTAAAGAAACTGAACTACGATGATAATCATCCCTCCTCCTCAACTGATATTTACACTTTTATACAGTAATAGTTTTATGATATGTAATTGCTAAGGTACCTTATCCTCAAAATTAAATACTCTATTTTACTTGATATCAGCAAAGTAAACTTAAAAAAAATCGTCCCTCCCCCTTCAACTACCCTCTCAATTTGTAGATGTTTCATTTACCATTTTACAGTAGATTATTTTTGGAGCACGTATTTATCAAAGTTAAGTACTGTTACGACGGTCTACTCGATCGTAGGTACAGTAGAAACAAAATAAGTACAAGACACCAATTAAGTCACTAATCACACCTTTAATTATTACAGTTAAACAGTTCGTAATTAACAACACTGTCTTTTACAACAAATCAAATGAAAATTGTTCACATGCAATAAAATGTTGACTAAAATGAAACACAATTGTATTACAATTATACCGTCCGATTATAAAACACCACTCTTAACTAATAACCACTTGAACGCACACTGTAATATCGCTACTATAACTCTTGAACCGAACTGTAAATACATTGCTGTTATACTGACTTTATGGCCGCTGCCACCATGTATTTATACCCACGCTCACAGACAAGAATGTTCCTAATTGCGTCTTAGCGCTCGTGTGAACTACGTAATTAACTGCGGCCTTGACACAGTCCGCGCAGCTGGCGCCTTCGAGAAACCTCTCAAAAATTCGTCGACAAGCATGTACGCCACACGCGTTATATCAAGATTCTTCTGGCACATTCGACAAACACGTAGATTGTTCTGTGATGCCGTAACACAACCCCCTCCTTAAGCTTGTTTGTCCCGAACTGGCAAACCGTCTCTGAAGTAATACTCGACCAGGCGATCTAGGTGGACGTCCTTGCGAAACATAATTCTCCCGTTCTTCAAATTCAGTCTCGTGTGATCCGAACATCACATTCCCAGGAATGCAAATCTTCCGCTCAACCACTAGTTTTGCTGGAATCACTCCTGTTGCGTCATGTACTGATGACCTAAACACTACTGGCTGATCCAAGTTTGTTTGGGTCTCGTCAACAACCTCTTGCGTAACCTCATCTTTAGCCACTTTTCCCACGGGCACTTCTATCAGCTCAGGAGCAAGCAAGAGTTTTGTCTCGACACCCATAGTTGGTTTTCCAATCACTTCTTTTGTTGTTACACTTATTTGTATTTTCTCTGCTAGTTTTTCCTCCATTTCCTCTTGACCTTTTTGTTGACTTTTTCTTCGACTGATGCCACTCATTAAATCAAATGGTAGGTAGACCCTGTCATTTTAGCCATCCAAAGCTTTATGTTCTCGTGGCCAACCTTCAGGACATTCTCTCTTTAAGTCCACAACGAATCCGTAGGCATTCATAATGTCCGTGCTAATAATCACTTCATCGACAATGTCTGCAACGAGCATTTGGTGGCTAGACTCAAGAAGACCCAGGCGTACACGTACGTCTACCTTTCCTAGCACCTTGACTGGGCTTCCAGTCACAGTCTGTATTGTACAAGAGCTAAGAGGCTGGGGGTTGCTGACTAAGTCAGGGCGCACAATGGACACTGTTGCGCCCGTGTCAACTGTAAATGATGTTGGTTTACCTTCCACAAATCCATTAACAATCAAGTTTCCACTGTTCTTATGTAGCGTGGAAACTGTGTGCTGTTCTGGGGCTTTACTTCTCCAATTGGTGAGATCACTCTCTTCTCTCGGTATCTTCTTCTCCCAACAGTCTACCTGTAGATGACCACATTTTCCACAGTTGTAACATTTCGGTCTTCTGTCTTTTTCAAATCGTTGTGACTCTCTTGAGCGTTTGAATTGTTTGTCCGACAACATTGTTTTTCTGCATCCATCGTAATGGCAATGTGATGGCACAAACCCATTAATGTAGCGGGACGCTGACGCAGCTTCAAACTCTAGAATGTGAACAAGAGCTTCTGAGCTATTTCGGTGTCTTGCCATTCGTATCACTTGCTGAAGTTCACAATCTCCGATGCCATCAATAAATGTCTACACCGCAAACCTTATTCGAAAGTCTTCTGGTGCTTCAGGATAGGCCAATCTAATCAATCTGTCGATACTTTCTTCAAACTCTTGAAGACTCTCCCCGGAACGTTGTCTTCTTGTTCTCAATTGAGCATAGTACACCTCTCGCAAATGATTATCACTTTACCGTAATTCCAGAGCTTTTATCAACTCGGCATAGATGTTCTGGCTGTCAGGTGGCACTTTCTGTAGTAGTTCTGCCGCGGGTCCTTTTAATGCGAGAATGAGTGAGACTGTCTTGTCTTTCACTGTTCAATTTTTGCGCATGCAGGAGCTTCAAATTGGCGGAGGTATGTTGCCCAGTGACTGCTTCCGTCAAAGGTTGGTGCTTTGACATGAACTGTACCTACTGCAGGCAAAGTGACTTTCTCTATTAACTTATTTTCTGCGTCTTTTTCTGTCTTTATCATTGGTACAGTCTGTTCACAAAGTTGTTTTGGTTGTAACTTCAGGAACTGCTCGACTTCATTTTTAATCTGCTCTTTTATATTTGTAATCGAGTCTTCTATTCTATTTTTTTTCTTTGTATTGTTTAAATTAGCAGCCATCCTTACTATTTCTTTTATGAATTTGCTAACTGCTATAATTTTTTATTGTTCGACTAAGCTTTTCGTCATTACTGACATCTTCAGGTCTTAAACAATGCTGTAATTTTTTATTGTTTGACTAAGCTTTTCGTCATTACTGACATCTTCAGGTCTTAAACAACCTTGTTAAACAACCTTCAGGTTGTTTAAGACCTTAAGATGTCAGTAATGACGAAAAGCTTAGTCGAACAATAAAAAATTATAGCAGTTAGCAAATTCATAAAAGAAATAGTATTCTATTTTTGTTGACATAGCTTTTTCCACACTCGTGACTGATTTTCGTACTTCAGCTATCTTATTAGATATCAATTCTTCAACACTCGAGACAGATTTTTCTACTTCAGCTATTTTTAATCTCATTGATTCTTGTACCTCTGATATCTTAGTAACTTGTTCATTAAGCTCACCTCGTAGGAGACCCAATTCTGTGGTACTGTGTTCTTGGATCTGTTTCTGCTCCTATATTAATGCTTTGATGTCTTCTGTTTCACGCTTCCATTCCTCTGCCTCCTGTCGTCGTCGTTCCTCTGTCTCTAGCAGGAAGGTTTTCTGTCTCGCTTCCGCTTTCTCGTCTTGTCGTTTTTCTGCTTCTTCTGCCTCCTGTCTGCGATTCTCATCCTGTCATTTTTTCTGCTGCTTCCCTTTCTTGTCTTCGTTCTTCTTTTCGTCATTTTTCTGCTTCGTCTCTTTCTTGTATTCGTTCGTCGTCTTTCTGCTTCTTCCTGTGTCTGCCGCAGCAGTGTTTGTTAAGCTTCCATCATCTGACTGGGATCCATGTTTACCAATTAATTACGAATCACACCCATCTTGTACAAAGTGTCCACTGTTAACCGTTTTATCCCAGTTCTGACACCACTGTTACGACGGTCTACTCGATCGTCGTAGGTACAGTGGAAACAAAATAAGTACAAGACACCAATTAAGTCACTAATCACACCTTTAATTTTTACAGTTAAACAGTTCGTAATTAACAACACTGTCTTTTACAACAAATCAAATGAAAATTGTTCACACGCAATAAAATGTCCACTTAAATTAAACACAATTGTATTACAATTATACCGTCCGATTATAAAACACCACTCTTAACTAATAACCACTTGAACGCACACAGTAATATCGCTACTATAACTCTCGAACTGAACTGTAAATACGAGGGCTATCCAGAAAGTAACAGACGTTTTGACCGACCGCGGCGGTGGGCGGGGATAGAGCCGCCATCTTGGTGTCGGAACGTTCCTACACTCAGTACGCAACCAGCTGTGGTAGCGAGCGGTCTGTGCCCCTCTTACTTTGCTCTCTGTGACGTGTTAAAATGTGCGCTGCAATAGAAAATCCCGCCACTTGTGAGGTGCGTTCTGTGATTAGGTTTTTGTTGGCAAAAAATCACAAACCAATTGAAATTTATCGCCAACTTTGTGATGTGTACGGAAAAGGAATAATGAGTGAAAGCCGAGTGAGGCAATGGTGCATTGATTTTAAAAATGGCCGTACCAATGTTCACGATGAGGACCGCAGTGGTAGACCTAGCCATGTGACTGATGAACTGGTGATGAAAATCAACGACAAAATTCGTGAAGATCGTCGTTTCACGATTACGGAACTTTCGAAACAATTTCCCCAAATTTCACGGAGTTTGGTGCATGAAATTGTGGCGGAAAAGCTTGGTTACCACAAATTTTGTGCTAGGTGGATTCCGAAAATCCTAACGGAAGACCACAAAAAACAGAGACTGGCTGCAGCACTAACTTTCCTCGAAGATTACGACAAAAATGGTAACAAAGTTATCGATCGTATCGTAACTGGGGACGAGACTTGGGTGAAGCATGTCAATAGTGAAACAAAAAGGCAGTCGATGGAATGGGGACACACAAATTCTCCCAAGAAACCAAGGAAGTGTTTGCAAACGCTGTCAGCAAGAAAGATCATGGCTACTGTGTTTTGGGACTCTGAAGGAGTGATTCTCGTTGATTTTCTTGAACGTGGCACAACAATTAACTCAGAGAGGTATTGTGAAACACTGAGAAAGTTAAGGCGCGCGATACAAAACAAGCGTCGGGGAAAACTTAGTGCGAAGGTTTTGTTTTTTCACGACAACGCACGTCCACACACGGCTAATCGTACCCGAGAGCTCTTCGATAGTTTTGGATGGGAGGTGTTCGATCATCCACCATACAGCCCGGATTTGGCGCCGAGCGACTATCACCTCTTCCCAGCGATGAAGACATGGCTCGCTACACAACGCTTTGATACTGACGCCGAACTGCATGCCGGTGTAAACCAGTGGTTGAAATCGCAGGCGGCAGATTTCTACAGAGACGGTATTGAAAAACTTGTGCCACGGTATGATAAGTGCCTTAATTTGAATGGCGATTATGTAGAAAAATAGCTTAAGAGTGTACCTTTCAAATGTATATAATAAAATTTTGTTTTTTCATTTTGTAAATTTTTTATTTTAAAACGTCTGTTACTTTCTGGATAGCCCTCGTATATCGCTGCTATACTGACTTTAAGGCCGCTGCCACCATGTATTTATACTCACGCTCACAGATGAGGACCTTCCTAATTGCATCTTAGCTGTCGTGTGAACTACGTAATTAACTGCGGCCTTGACACAGTCCGCGTAGCTGGCGCCTTTGAGAAACCTCTCGGAAATGCGTCGACAAGCACGTATGCCGCACACGTTACATCGAGATTCTTCTGGCACATTCGACAAACACGTAGATTGTTCTGTGATGCCGTAACAGTACTTTACTCTTGTTAAACTTAAAACGTTGCTGGTAAACTACCCCTCCGCCTTAACCGATCTTCACCAAAATCAATAGGCCTTGAGTTCTTTTAATGGTCCAATTTTTTCAAATAATAATGTTTAATGAAATTTATTATTCACACTGCTTACCTTCATCGGGTCCCAAGGTTGTCACGTGAACTCACAACCTATAAGTGATTTAGAGTTTTACGTTATAATAATTACTCTCATTTCTTACTGTTACATAACTCAACTTTTATTGACATTTTTGTCATTATTCTCTCTTTTAAATAAAATAAAATTTATTCCATTTCTCTTTCATATTTTCTTTAGACTTGAACTCGAAAAACACATTTTTGCCCTGAGTGTACAAAACCCCCTTTAGTAAAGACAAATAAAAATACAGAAAAGCTTTGTCTGAACAAAAATTGTAGCAGTTTAGCAACTTAATAAAAGAAATAGTATGGATGGCTGCTAATTCAAATAATACGAAGAATAAAAATACAATTGAATTCCTTATGATTAACCTAATTAACTACTTAAAGTAAACAAAGGCAACCCAGTTTTGCACACACATACTTTCATTCATTTTTTTTACCCCATTTAATTAAGTGCTTTTTTGATTTTAAATTCTCATAATTGGTATTATGAGAATACGTGACCGTATTTGGTATACGGTTACGTCTTTATCGGCGTCCCTGCAGGCCACGTGTTGATCTCCACAATTTTTGGTCACTAGTTGTCCAAATTACGCTCGCACTGTTCAGTTTCGTTACCACTGAATTTAGTTAATGTTACACTGTTTTAGATCGCTTTAGTTCATAGTTTACATTATATTTTTATTACCTCACTACAGCTACAACAAAATAACACCATTAGTTTATAAACATCAATATATCAATCAAAACTCTACAATTATTCTCCTTAACTACTGTGTCAACATTTATACTCAAATTCTCTATTACTTGTATTCCATCTCTTATCTCTTTAATACCCCAATATTCGACTTGACTGACTCAAACATTTTACTCAAACAATTACTATCACCCAACTTCTATCTTTTGCAACCCATTGAAAATTTTAACTATCACAACTTTATTTCATTTTATTTTAAAATCTATAAACACGTTGAAAACTTATTCTAACATATTATGATATTTTATAATCCTTATTCCTAACATACTACATGCAATTAACACAATAAGACATAATAAACACAATATAGGAAGTATCTAGTGCATCTATTTTTTTTTTAAATCAAAACAAAATGATTTAGTAGCGAGTCATCATTATTAAAATACAACAAATTTCTAAATTCGTTACCCCCCTGGATAACCTCCCTGCCACACACACTATGACCCCCCTGGACTGTGGCGTCCAGTTGCGTCCACAAGGACTGAGGTTTTGGAGGAATTTGACATCTCCGTGTCCTTGCTTCTGCGTTACATTTTAAAAGGTTCAGATATCAACATATCTTTGTTCTATAGTTATGCGCCCTTAATGCGGGTCTACCACCTGGCTTTGCTGTTCCTCCTCGAACAGAGTGGCAGCCGCTGTTCCATAGTTCCGGGATTTCCCCTAGTTGTCACCCCCCATTGAATTTCTACTATATACCAATTTCAAGTCAGCTATGGTCAAGGGACTTGATATGGCCATAGCTGACCGCTAGCCAAAACCACGATTAGTGCTGGTAAGGCAGTAATCGCCCAAAAAGTCGGGGAAATCATCTCTTCCTTCAAGCATGTATTCATCATCATTAATTTGCACGGCACGGCAATTTATCAAGTTACAATATAAAATTGTACAAAAGGGTGTGCCGTGCATTTTCGCCATGTTGGCCTCCGATGGAGGTAACACTCTCTGTTACCCCCAACACTTTCCGCTATCTACTGGGGCACATGCCACCCCAGCAACAGCAACTTAATAACTAATTAATCAAAATGATAAACTAAAACTTTCAACCATTGCAGTTCCACACTCCACTGTTCTATCACTTCTTTGAGCACCAATCTACCCCCCAAAAATTACCCACACATCTTAACATAACATAATAAACAAAGAGAAATTAACGTGGATTATTAGCACACATTAAACAAACAATTCTCCTTTAAATAATTTATATAAAAACTTATAAACATTCTTGTTTTGAAATTGTTATTAACTCTTTTATATATCCTCATTTCATTATTTATCCTTTGCTGTAATTAGATTTTCACAATTTTCAAATCTATTATTAATCTATTTATTTTTAACCATTGTGTTATTCCACAAACTAAACCATTTAACATTTATTTATTTATTCATTAATTGTCATTAAATTAAAATCTCATCAAATAATTTAAATTCATTATAAAAATTCAAACATATAACATTCAATCACAATATCTAAACATCTCAGATTATTTACTTCAATTGATTATTAAAACACAACATATTTCAATTATTATCAAAATTTACAAATCATCAATTATTGTCTTCATAATTATTTTATTATTTATTTAGATTGCAAACTATTAATAATATTACTATTATTATCACAACATTTTTCTACTACATATACACATTATTTACCTAACATTTCATAATACTCACAATTGAATTCACTACATTATTTACAAATTATTCGTCAATAACTGTTCAATTGTTTCACATTTCATATGTCCAAGTCTGCAAGGTCATTACCATAAATTACAATATTTAAGTTGTCCATTCACTGATTTTTTATTTCAACCTCCATCGTCGTATATATATCGAATATATTTATAACATGCATCATTGTTATCCACACACAATTTGTTATTATTATTATTATTATAATCCATTACCTTTATTTCATTCATTATGCCATTACAATTTATAGGGTTATTCCCTACTAATATTTCATAAACCTTGTCAACATAAGTTATTATTGTCCAGTCTCCATCAGTATTATTGGTCAACGTCAGGTAAGTTGTTTTATCATTTTTATATTCCTCTACTATTACGTCAGGTAAGTGTTTATTGTTTATAAAGATATCAAAATAATTCTCTATCTCTCTTGCAACAGGTAAGTATTTTATATGGTTCATCTTCACCCCTTCTAATCTTTTTCTCAGTTCATCATAATTTCTTTTTAACTTATATAATTCTATCTCTCTCTCAATACACAACTCTCTCTCTTCATAACACCACATCACACTCTCACAATTATTACAGACAGAGGGTACAACATTATACAACATCAATATACACTTCAATTCATCTACCAATACGGGTCTCTTGCCCTTCAAAAACAACATTTGTGAACACTCTGGTTCAGAAAATTTAATGGGAAAATTTACCCTCTGCCCACATTCTATCACTATACTATTTTTCCACTCTCGTTCTAACTCATTAACACACATTAACATCTCATAATCACATTCTACACATTCATTAATATTTTCATTACTTATTTCCATCGTATCGACCTCCGATACTAATTCTTCAAATACATTACAATTATTCTCATTATTTTCAACATTATTGTTATCATTTATTAACTCTTTCTCTGGTATCTTATTTTTACATTTGTCACTACAATTTTCATTTGTTTTATTTTTCTCTGCACATTTTGCTTCACTACATATTTCGCTCAACTTGCTCTCAATACTACACAGTGATTTAGTTAATATATCAAACTTAGCATCATTCATGTCAAAACGACTATTCATATCGCTACTCATCACATTAAATTTGTTATTCTGTGTATCTAACTTCTCATTTACACTACTTTTAAATTCTTGCATTTCGTTTTTCTGTTCATTAAATTTGCTATCAAATTTATTCAACAATAACTGCATCATACTCATCATATCACTATTATTCTCTTTCTCAACTGAGGTCGGCGTTGATTGACTCATTACGCCTTCCATTATTCTCGATCCAGTCTCGCTTAAATTGCTATTTATTTGACTTTCAGTTTGACTATCAGTGAAACTGACTTCACTGTTAATATTTTCATTAGTATCCATCATTTTTATTTAATTCTTACTTATTTATAATACACATCTATCAATCATATTATAACCTTACTACTTATGTTTACACATTTTTTAGTTACCTTAAACAACCATTCTGCTCTCCCAAGTAGGCCTATATTTATATAAAAAACAATATTTTTATATAAATGTCCCTGTTCGGGTGCCATTGTACTATTATTTATTATTGATATTAATGAAACCTAAGGGATTTTACTTTTATTATATTTAATTGTTTACTTTCCAAATAATTTCTTCGGGCGCCATCTTGTATTGCCAACTATAAGGAAAACTTACCAAGGTTCGATTCAGCGAACCGGGAGAACAGAATGTGGTTGCTGAAATAACAACAATCATTTATGTTCATTAATAATTAAATGTTATTAATGCTTTATTATTTTTTCATATTTCAATAAAATCGTACAGACAAAATTTGTTAGTGAATAATACTTGTTTCTACCTTGAATCTCTTATATACGAATTTACTTACTCACAATACCATAACAAGTTCTTAAAATACATTTATTAAGGGAACACAAACCAGCCTTCTTTATCTAAAATACATTCTCACATACACATGCACACACACACCGTTACTTTAGAGATCTCATTTTATGTTGAAAACTTTGAATTTATATTGAATATTTGAATTTTCATTTGAAGTTCTGTTTTATCCTGATTTGTTACTTATCTGTTCATTGAGTCCTGTAGATGTTACCCACACAACACAGCTAGCTGTTTTCACTGAATTTACTTGAGTTTGTATTACTTATTTCACATTTTTATGTACTATAATAACGGTATTAACCGTTAAGTGTTTAATTTACATTTTATATCTACGTTGTTCACATTTTATAGCTTGCGGGCGACACAAAAACTTCGCCTAAAACCGGCGAGCCGGCGGACGCGAAGGTTATTTGCGTCCGACACTGGTAGTTGTTATTTGCCGACTAACTTTGTTCTCTGTGTGCAACGAAAACTGCTACACCTACATTCTTCGTTATGTAAGGCGCTGACGTAACATCACCTGATGCTCAGTTACATAATTTGTTTACAGTTTTGTGTGTCATTGGTTGACCTTGGCACAATTCCAGCTTGTTGATTCTGTCGCTTCAATAATTTTCACGTATATAATGTCCCAAGCAGTGCTACCACCGCCGCTACCACTGAATATACCTTTGTTTACATTTTGTCCCAATCATAGTAAAAAAATGTTATTTGTTTTATTAAAAAATACAAACTTCTTTATTACCCCAAAATTAGGCCAAAAATGCCCCGTTACAACTTCAATTCCTTTTCTCAATATTTTTATTGGTTTGACGTTACGGTTTCACATAAATGGCAATTTCTGTCACAAAAAAAATAATCAAAAACTCAAACTAAATCATTTACATTTTGTTCACCTAGAGAAATTAATCTAAGTCCAATATCAAAGATTCATATTACCATTAATTTGATCATCTCTTTCTATTTATTTTCAACATTAATGTACAATCTGTACTTCAAGCAAAAAATGAAACAATTTTTTTTTTTTTTTTTTTTAAAGAAAATTCAATTCCCACAATATCTTTTTTAACAATTTTCCCAGAAACAAAATTATTTAATTACATTCATTAACAAAAGAATCCATAAGTCACGAAGAGAAACATATCATGTCTCTAACATCAGTCATCAGCTGATCTCTCCGGGTCAGGTGAATGACCTTACCCTAGATACACAAAATTATACAAGGTAAACGCTTAACACATTTTTACAATTCTTACACTCTAACATAGTAATATAATAACATAATAAATTCCTTAGCATTAATCGTTTCAAAATCAGTACATTCATCTATAAAATTATCATATGGAGCAAAACACATGCAAATCAATTACTCTCATACAAATTGTCTACTGTAATCATCTCATGAATCAAAATAAAATCATTTATTTAGCTTATTAGCTCATTTAGTTTATGTCAAATTAAGATTTTAATTCGTTACTCCCCTGAGTAACCTCCTTACCACACACACTATGACCCCCCACTGGACTGTGGCGTCCAGTTGCTTCCACAAGAACGGAAGTTTGTTAGGGGTAGACGCTGCCTACCCCGTTCTTGCTTCAGCGTTATATAAAAAATTCGGTATTACTGATGTCCGAGGACACCAGTAATCCTACTATAATGATTCACACACCCTTATCACGGCACTACCACCACCTTCAATGATAGCCGCTGTTCCATAGTTATGTAGATTCCCCTGATTTACCCCCCAGCTAATTTCTAAGTTCACCAATTTAGTGGTTATATTTACATTATAAATCCACGGTCAGGGTTCAGTGAAGCCGTGACCGCCCGAAATGTAGGGGAAACTACTAAAAGACATACAAGGCTTACACTAACACTGCTACTGCAATTCACAGATGGTAAACCTTTTTATGTTTGGGTATATTATTATTTAGTTCAAAACCTCTGAGACTCATATACACTTTACCATTCAAACATCAAACATTTTATTTGATTTAAATTGCATTATAAATTTCATACTTACATTACGTCACTCATATACTCGAATACAACACGATTACCTACTGTCATAAACACAAAAATATAAATATTTCTCACCACCAAACAATGTACATAACTCCATGTATCTTCTGAAACATAACAATCATGATTCCACAACTAAATACATTTTACATTTATTCAATTACTGTTTATTATCAAGTTCAAATCTCATAAAAATAATTTAAGTTAATCATCAATAATCTTTTTATATAACATTTAAATTAGTCAATTAATACATCTCAAATTATTTAATTCAATCAATTATTTAAAACACAACATATTTTAATTACATTACTCGAAAACAATTACAATTCATTTATTACAAACTCATTATTTATTTAGTCTACTAAAATAATATTATTACAGTAGAACTTGGCTAATTCGAACGTGCATAATTAGAATTCATGGATAATTCGAACTTTTACCGTGGTCCCTTGAATATCCTATGTCAAACCATGCAAAAACATCGTCTGTAATTCGAACTTTTTTTGGTTAATTCGAAATAAAAATTTTGCTCTAACTACAAAAAATCGCCTGCTGTATGGGCTAGACCACGTAACAATAGAGACATGACTGGAAACAGACAAGCAGACATCGCCCTTTGTGAACAGACGCTTGTCCTTTGAGTCAAATTCGTGGAATTGCCGTCAGTATCTGGCGATGACACATGACTGGCTCGTGTAACGGTATCGTCCGCCATTGTCCCTTGTTCCATGCCTTGTCAGTCAGCCACCCTCACTGTTGCTTTCAGTTCAGTCTGCCTGCATTCGTGGAAGTTTTAAGTCTTTTTGAGTTTCTACTGTGCGAGCTGTGTTCTGTAGTGAGAGACCGTTCCTTTCTTTATACAGTAATGTATACACAGACTGGTGTGTTTTAGTGACGCTTATTGTGCAGTTTTATTGTGTTGCGTGTTCATCATGGCCCTTTCAAAACCAACACGGACCCAATACAAATAATTGACATTTGCCGAAAAAGTTGCCGTTATACGGGAAGTGGAAAAGGGACAAAAAAGAAATCTGAAATTGCCAAGGAATTCGGGATACCACCAAATACGCTGTCAACGTATCTAAAAAATAAAGAGAAGATTTTGAATAGTGTGTGTAAAGCCAGCGACAAAGATAGGAAAAGAGCGCGAGGACCAGAAAATCCTGACGTGGATGAATGTGTAGTGAAGTGGTTTAAGCAAGCAAGGGACAAAAAAATTTCAGTCAGTGGGCCCCTCGTCAGAGCCAAAGCTGAGGAGTTCGCATCTAGCTTAGGGAAAAATGATTTTAAGGCCAGCACTGGTTGGCTTGATGGTTTTAAAGAAAGGAATGTCATGTCTTTCAAAACTGTTTGTGGGGAAAGTGGATCTGTTGACGTTGAAGCTCCAAATTCATGGAAAGACGATTTGTTGCAAATGATTTCTGATAGAGGCGCTAAAGACATTTTTAACGTAGACGAGACGGGCTTATTCTTCAAATGCACCCCCGACAAAACACTTGCTTTTAAAGGAGAAAGTTGTAGTGGCGGCAAACACAGCAAGGAGCGCATAACACTTTTAATCGGAGCAAACATGGATGGCTCGGAAAAACTGCCTTTGCTAATGATAGGGAAGTCAGCCACCCCACGTTGTTTCAAAAATGTAAAAACGAAACCAGTTGAATATGAATCAAACAATAAAGCTTGGATGACAGGTGAAATTTTCGAAAGATGGCTTTTAAAAATCAACAGGAAATTTCGGAATCAAAACAGAAGAATCGTCTTGTTTACTGACAACTGTACAGCGCACAACACTATTCCTGTGATGGAAAATGTAAAGGTTGTGTTTTTCCCTCCAAACATGACTTCAGTAGTTCAACCTATGGACCAAGGTGTAATAAAAAATTTTAAGCATTTTTACAGACGGCTTGTGGTCCAAAACATTCTGTCAGGTGCTTATTTAGATGAGCACGAAAATATCAAGATTAACATCCTTCAAGCTGCCCGCATGTGCAACAGTGCTTGGAACCAAGTTACGCAAAAAACAATTGCTAATTGTTTTCGTAAAGGTGGTTTCTGCCACATTGAAGGTGAAGAGGAGAATAAAGCTGCTAGAGAAGTCGTACCCACTACGGATAACTGGGAAGATGTTGGACATGACGCCGGCATTCGTTACGAAGAGTTTGTAAACATGGATGAAGACATGGCGGTGTGCGGTGAACAGACAGATGCGGAGATCGTGGCTGATGTTATGAACAAAAGAAATGATGGTACATCTTCAGATGAAGAAGGGGACTGGCTAGAACTTCCAGAGATACCGATTCCAACGGCTTCACAGTCATCAAATTACATTCAAGACTTCAGACGGTTTGTTGAAGGACAGCAGAACGTAAGTGACGCTATTTTCCAAGCACTTAATAAACTTGAAGAATTTACTATAACTCAGTGTATTAACTGCAAAATGCAATCAAAAGTTTCTAGCTTTTTTAAAAAACTGTAAATGCTATATTTTGTACTGAAACATGTTTATACGTTTGTAATACATATGTATAAGGAAATTGTTTAATAAAATAACATATTGCTTTACTGAATTTCGGTTTTTGATTTGATTTTTCTACCGTTATTAAAAGTTTTCCTAATTTGAATTTTTGGATAATTCGAATTTTTTACTGGTCCCATCAGCTTCGAATTAGCCAAGTTCTACTGTATTAAATCAATTTCTACTACATGCACACATTGTTTACATAAAATCTGTTCTACAACACAAACACAATTAATTTCACTATGAATCTATTTACAATTCTTTGACATTATTTTTCTGTTTACCACACCTCATTTTATAAAACAGTCCAATTCAAAACCATAAATTATATAGTTAGATGCTCATAAACATTAATTGTTTTACCCCCCATCATCGTACAATAACCTGGTCTTACGTCACACAGTTCATTTTTTATTAAACTCATTATATCATTTTTATTAATATAAAGATTATCCAAATTTTTATATTCTTTCACAATACCAACAGGACTATTCCATGTTATTAAATCATATAATTCATTATCACCGAGTATAGTCCAGTCACCTTTAGTATGATCTGTCATAGTTATGTCAATCGCAATTTCATCATTATTATTATCTACTGTTGTCCCAGTCTCGTCACAAGGTAAGTAATCAACATCATCAACCTTATCATCATTTGCTGTACTAACTATTTCACAAGGTAAGTACTATAACGATTCATATTAGCGTCCTATCTGAGCGTTATATGAAAGTGTTAGACTGTACGAGTATAGCAGCGTAAGCAAGAGAGAGAGCGTACAATCGCACCCATCTCACTCTAACCTCGTCACAGCGACGTCCGATACCGGTACAAACATGAAACTTTACTCAATTCAAATTATCAGTTCAACCTGCAATAACTTCAAAACTAATAAATATACGGCAATTCTGAAAACAGCATTGTGTTCAGCAAGTAAAGCTTTATAAGTAGCCGCAATCTCAGTTGATATAATTAACAATTGAAGAAGTTATACGGAAGACGAACGCCAAAAGGAATAACAAGAGAATTATGCTACATAGGAATTAGTTGTTTTCACACACACACAGATAAGGACCTAAGCAACAATATTCTGTGGTCAGATCTTAGAAAACACGTTGCAAATACCTGTAATCAATCAATTTGCAAACACAGGAAGTTCGATTTTGACTAGAAATTCTCTGCCGTTTCAAACCTGTCATGGTATGTTTGTTCGACCTGTTCGAGATTGTCGAGACTGGAAAAACGTATGATTTATTTGAACAACCAATCAGAATCCCGTATTTAAAACAGATGCCAACTCAAACCGAGGGGTAGCGTTACTCTTCGATCGGATCTTCAATGCGCTAGTCGTGTATAAATTACGTGCAGAAATTTTTCAATCACGCAAAGTCGTATTTAAGTATAAAATTCGAGAAGTAGTCTGCAGCGAAGATGAACTAGTACCGTTCAACAACACTCGCTGTGTAAAACAACACATTAATTAATTAAATTATTAATTAATTAATTTATAATCAGCCGTGAAGTGATCTGAGCAACAGAGAGCTACAGCATCTGTAATTGCCAGAGCATCTTTCTACCGGATTGGTCAACATCATTTCTTCTGTGCTAAACCATCAAAAGGAGGACCTCTACGGATTCCTATCTTCGGTCGACGCATCAAACAGTAAGAAATAGATTCATTGATCAATGAAATAAGTACTAAACAAATAATAAAAAGCAATAAACAATTTTTAAAAGACACTAAGAATTTCACACTTTGTATTTACTGTGTAAGATTAGTCATAACATAGTATAGGAGTGTTGAATGGAAAGTGAGGTGTAGTATTGGACGTACAAATTATTGCAGACCTGTTCTTTAGCACTGGTTTGGGTCAATCTCTTAATTAAACCAGATAAGAGCAATAGGTCGTTTGAACGTCTTAATCTTTACTTTTCTCACACATTCGTTAATTATAAGAGTTAGGGTAGCAATAAGTCCTACAATTAACATTTTCAAGGAGTTTAAAAATAATTAAAACGTTAATTAAACATACTCAAGCAAATTTTAAAGTGTTATTTGTAACGATTCCCCTTGAATCCACAATCACTGAACAAATCCTGAGAAATTGTGTCTCTATGCTCTGAGCTAAGCTGGAACCGTGTCATTTGTATCTGGGAGTTGTTCTGGCGCCCAGGTAAAGTAATATCACGGGTAAGTAACGTTTTATCTATCATTCAAAATATTAGATAAGAGTGTTAGATAAAAGGTAGCGTTGTAGTACTTATTATCACTAACTCTTTCCATATTTAACCTCTTTATTAATTCATCATAACCTCTACTAACCTTACATAACTCTACCTTCTTATCAACATATCTGTCACCATAACACCAATTCATACTTTTGCTGTCATTCCGTACAGAGGGTATTAAATCATAAAAACGTCTACCAAAAATTAAAGTCCTATTTGAAAACACATTGTTTTCCTGCAAGGGACTCTTGTACTTCAAAAACATTTGTAACCATCTAGGTTTACAATAAAACTGGGGAAAATCTACCCTCTGCCCTATACTCACAAAATAATTCTCTTCATATTCTCTCTCTAATTTACAAATACTAATTTCTACTCTCTCACTCTCATAATCACTTTGTATTTCCATCAAAACTCCATTGCCACTATTATTATTTATTTTACCTTCTAACACCACATTTTTAATTATATCGTCATAATTACCACTAGTTTTAAATTCGTCACTTACCTTAGCACTTGTACCTTCATTATTTCTGTTTTCGTTATACTCACCTGTACTGTATCTTTTCTACCTCCTCCTTCAAAGTTCTACTTTCGTTTATTTCGTCTTGTATCTTATTTATATTTATCGTTATCTCACCTTTCATTCCTGCAATAGTCTTATTTCTTTCCTCTAATTTAATATTTATTTCTCTTAATTTTTTGTCTTGTTTGTTTATTTCCGTTTTCAGTTCTATGTTACTAGGATTTATCTCTGACTTGATTTCAATCTTAAATTCATTCAAGCTCGTTTTTAAATTATTATTTTCTGATTTCATTTCAGTTTTAAATTCATTTAAACGTCTGTGTATAATATTATTTTCTGACTTTAACTCATCTAAACTCATATTCACCTTATTATTTTCTCCTTTCATTTTCTCGTCTTGTTTGTCAAGTTTATCATTTACTATGTTTATTTCTGATTTGACTTCCGTTCTAAACTCATTCAAATTACCATTATTCTTTTTCATTACTTCCATAATCAACGCTAATTGATTAAATATATCTACATTATTGCTTTTGCTACTCTTAGCGTCTACCGTCTCAATCGTTATTTCGTCTGTCGTATTGTCTACGCTCTCGTTAATATTTGTTGATATTAAATCGTCTTGCGTAACATTTAAAATTGACTCCTCCTCTACACTTTCACACTAATTTGCACTCTTGTTTTTCTCTGCCATTTTGACCAGGTTGTAAATTAATTCAATTTAATTTTAATTTACAACGTCTACTGTTACGGGCGCCAACTGAAGCGTGGCACTTGAAATAGTAATTAAGATATTGAAATTCGTCCCTGTTTAGGGCGTCATTTGAAGTAGTACAAGTTAATGAGTTATTAAAATATTGAAATTTTGTCCCTGTGAGGGCGTCAACTGAAGCAGTTCACATGAATTAACTGTTTAAAATATTAAAAATCGTATTACCTACCTTTAACGGTAATTGACCAGGGTGTCGTCTGGGGTACTTAGCAGAGAAAAACAGGGAATGCAATTGACAAACACATTTATATGTTCACTTAACACACTTTTTATTTCATTTTACTTAGTCATCAGATACTACCATAACTCTCACATCAACAATTTCATCTTTCTTTTACGTTACATTGAAAATAGATTCTGAAATATTCTTTCAACTTTAATGTATTTATTATTCATTTTCTTAAAAAAAACTACTATTTATCTCAATTACTTTGTTTCATAAATTATCAAAATATTTAGACTATCGTTACATAACAAATATTTTCATAGTTAGCTTCACACTCTTATGTGAAGAAAAAATATCAACTTAACTAACTGATCTATAAAAGACAACCCAGCTTGCTCACTCTCTTTCTCTCATACAGGATTTAAACTATTCCCCAAAAAAGAAACTAGCGCTCTTTATGTTAAAATTTTGTTTGGTAGTAACGTTACGTGACCCTCGGCGTCTCCTCCAGCTCATGCCGCACTTGTGATCGTTTTTGTATGTTCACCACATTACTCACTGTGCTTTTCGAATTTTACTTGTTTATTATTGTAGTGCTGATGTTGCACTTTAAATCACTTTGAGAGATACTGTTTCCAACACATTTTTGAGGCCTAAAAAGATTTTTTGGCTCACAAGTCTTGATGTACGTCTGGCCAGACATATGTTGTTTTGTCGACTGCCTGACGCTACCCTAAGCATCGGTAATGGTCACTTCCGCTCCATGTTCACCAGCTTGCCCTGTGATTCGTTGTTAAAATCACATGACATGGTCAATTAGTCATCACGTGATATCAGTTGTTGAGCGAGTTTAGTTAGTTTTGTTCTGTCTTGGGGCTCGCCACAAAGTTTGTGCTTTTTGACAATGGAAAACGCAATCATCCGCGCACAGGTTCGCATTCCAACGCCTCAAGGAGCAGTGTTCATTGCAGGGCATTGACAAAATATACGACTCGGTGCTCTGACAAAGAATACTTCTTTCTTGTTTCAAACTGAGGCCCTGTTTGGGTAAATCTGGTGTCCTACATTCACAATTGCAATAAAAAATAAAACCCCTCAAAATTGTCCCATTACAAAATATAAAACACTACATATAGGTAAAGACACCAAAACCAGTGATTAACACTATAGTTTAAGGGTGAAAGGTACCAAATAACTAAGAATAACCAGAATATCGTTAATATAGTTAGAATTGATAGTAGATTAGTAATACAGTTGTATTCAGGATAAAAATCCCATAATGATATTAAGGATGTTATTGTTACAATGTTTAAATAGTAAAAATATATAGTAAATGTTAAAAGATGGATAGACAACCAATCTAATAGTGTTAAATAAGAATAAACTGAATAATATGAGTGCAAAATAAATAAAACATGCTATGTTAATAAAAATGTTCAAAGGGATGATTAGCAAGATAGAATAAATGGTGTTACAATGTTATTCACCAAGATAGCTATTTGTTCAATTAAAAGAGTTAAGTTTATGAGAAGGAATATGGCTGAAAAAAGTAAACAGACCATAAACCTAATTTTTGTGTTATTTTTATAAGTAATGTTAAATGATAAACAAGTTATAAGAAATGGCAATAGATATGAGTAAGGAGATAAAATTTTATAAACATAACAATACAGTAGACTCTCGGCTATCCGACTCCCGACTATTCGACCTCCGGCCTATCCGACCCGCTCTACTAAAAAAAAAAGTATTTTTTGAGTTCTGTACGTATGCAGTATTTCCGATCCGATTACTAGCGCCTTCAAACATCATGTGAGCAATCCCGCCACGCGGGTGAAGGCGCTTACGCGTGAATCACCAGTTACCAATACAGTACGCCAATTGATTTTTGTTGTGACAGGAAAGTTTCGTGTTCCTACTTGAGTGTGTAACAGGTGCATCAGTCAGTCTGTATCCGAAGTCAGTCCATGCGGTTCAGTCGTTCATGGATTGTGAATTTGTTATAAAGTGTGTATACAGTATTGTTGGTGGCTTTTATTTTTAAGTGAAATATGGGTGACAAACGAAAGAAAGTGGTAGTAACTTTGGAAGAAAAACTGCAAGCAATAAAAAGAATGGATTCTGGTGAGTCGGTAAACAAAATTGCACTGGAGTTAGGAGTTGGAAAAACTACTGTGGGTGATTGGCGAAGAAATCGCGCAGAGATTGAAAAATGGTGTTCTAAGCAAGCAAGTGGCAGTGGCGTGAAAGTTAGAAAAACTATGCAAAAAGGAAAACATGTGGAAGTTGAAGAGGCTTTATATCTGTGGTATGAAAATGTGAGGGAGAAAGGATTGAGTTTCAGACCCCTTGCTCCAAGAAAAAGCGATTCAGTTTAAAAAACAGATCGAAGGAGGCGATGGTGAGTTTACTGCCAGTGACGGGTGGCTTGATCGCTGGAAGAAACGTTTTGGTGTTTGTCAGATGACGATTAGTGGTGAAGCATTGTCTGCTAATAAGGACGCTGTCCCTGACTTTAAAACACACTTTTTTGACCTGCTTGATAAGGAAGGTATTTCCGGAGAACAAGTGTACAACTGTGATGAGACGGGTTTGAATTACCATATGTTGCCGTCTAAAACACTAACGTATAAACAGGAAAAGGCCACACCAGGGTTCAAGAAGAGCAAGGACCGCGTTACAGTTTTAGCTTGTAGTAACGCAACCGGAAACCACAAGTTGAGACTGACCTTGATTGGAAAATCTCGCAAGCCTAGGGCTTTTAAAAATCTTAAAGATTTACGTTCTTTGCCCCTGCATTATACCCATAAAAAAAAGGCGTGGATGAATGGAGAAATTTTCAAAAATTGGTTTGAACAGGAATTTGTGCCACAAGTTAAAAAACATTTAGCTGAAAACAATTTAACAAGGAAAGCAATCCTAGTTTTGGATAATGCTCCTTCACATCCAGCAAATGACCAATTAAAAGATGGAGACATAAAAGCTTTGTTCTTGCCTGCAAATGTTACATCTATATGTCAGCCAATGGATCAGGGAGTGCTCCAAGCTTTGAAAAAGAAATATCGACGTAGGCTACTAAGCTATATCATCGCGACAATTGATAATACAGAAGTTGCGACGGCACTACAGTCAGTAGACATGCTTGACGTCATCAGATGGGTGTCCGAGGCATGGGATGAAATTCCATCTTTAACACTTGTGCGATCGTGGAAAATTTTGCTGGATCACAGAGCCAGTGATATGTGGGAAGAGGTAGAACAGCAATGTGATGTGGAAAATGCAACTGATAACACTGCGCTTGTATCGCTGTTAGAAAAAAGTTCCCGGATGTGAGGAAGCTTCATTGGAAGACATCACAGAATGGTTGGCAAAGGACAAAATCGAAGAAATTGCAGACAAAGATATTGTAGCGATGGTATTAAATGAACAGCCGATTGAAGAGGAACAAGGTGATGAACCCTCCGATTGTATAATCCACTCCAAAGGCCTGAAGGTGATCGAGACGGCAGTGGAATACATTGGCCAGCAAGAAGAAGCAACACCAGCAGACATCATATGTTTACGTAAGTGGAAGGATATAGCGGCGAGGAAATTAATGCGAGGAAAGAAGCAGGTCTCAATTACAGACTTTTTCAAACCTTAGACAATGTAAGTTTAACTTGTTCTTTCATTATACAGTACGTAGTTTTAGGTTATTATAATTTGATTTATATTAACAACTAATTTGGTTGAAAGCTTTCGTATAAATTAAAACTCTAGTAAAACTCATTCAACTTATTGTTAACTACGCATTTTGTTTCGTCCTTCAAATAAAGGTATTGTGAAAGATACTGTAGTTGCGAATTCTTATTTCATTTCTTTCTAATTCATTTATTACTGTACGTCATTTATAAGGACAAACTGATATGACGTACGCATCCAAATAGCAACAAGCACATTCAATGCAATAGGGTGGCGGTCATTGACCTTACAGAGGCTGGTATGCCTATGGCTCCGGTGTATCTAACTTTTTTGCTATCCAACCCAGGCGACCGCCACATTAGGTCGGATAGTTGAGAGTCTACTGTAATCATTAGAGTAAAGACAGAAAAAGAAATAAGAGAATAACAGACAAGCAATGATTTTGGTAAAGTAATAAGAACATTCAATTATTGTAAAACAGCCCAAATTAATTCAAAATGTAAACAAGTCATAAGTGACACCAAGCAAAACATATGTAAATGAAAAATAGTCTTTAATTTGTGTAAAATAAGAAGATATAGCCAATTACTACTTAGGCCTATAAAATGCCTAACTGTATAAATCCAAAATAAACAAATTATAAGAAATTAACTATTATATTAGAAAATTCAGGGCATGTAACTCATTAAGTACAATTAGTGAACCATATTAAGATGTCAGAGTTAGATTAAAAACATAAAATAAGAAAGAAATGTAATAACATAATATTAACATTTTTGTCAAAACTTTATAATACATGAACAAACCCAGCTTTGTGGGATGTCAAAATGATCTGTGAAAGAAAATATAAACAGTTGTGATAATATCTAATACATAGATAAGAAGACAGAAGAATAATAGCCATCAGAAAATATTTATTCATTTTGAATTAAAATTCAAGTATTATAACAATAGACATAAATGTAATCAACCAATGAGAGTACAGACAGTTGCCGTAACAACAGAACGTTAATTAATATAATTCCATTATAAAACATTAGTCCATTATTGACGGGTCAAGACATACAGAAGCCAAACCATATTCGACTCAATTTTCAAATAAAATAATAATAAATACTTCAAAATTTAACGAGATGAGGATGCAAGAAGTCTAACGAAGAATTAGTCAAACCAACAGAGATAATAGACCAGATTTTAATATTCAAAATTAATTATTTAATTCAAATTATTTGAAAAAGAAGCCAGATGCAATCCAAATTATAAATGATGGAAGATTGATGATCGTATAAACCCAACCTATCTAAGAACTAAGTGACTCTTCACCAGAATTCAACAAGATTTGTTAAGTATATCTGAAATACCCGAATTTACAAAATAAATTCTAATTAACTTTTCTCACAACACAAATAACTCTCACTCCGAACTGATAACTAAATTTCTGTCAAGGATTGATTGATAATAAAAATTAAACTTGTATATAAACATAAAATAACCTGTGTACAAATTACGAAATATTAACACACTTTTTAACACTTAAAAAACGAATTGTATTTAACTTTAATAGTATATAAGTACCATTGATGTAAGGTAGAGTACTTTATTATCATCTTATTAATATTTTTTCGTAATCAAAAGAACTCGGTGATTAAACGAACAGTAGAAAATAAACATTGACGACAGCCATGTCGATTTAGAATCATTTCAATCAACTTAGCCAACTTGAGAATATTGTCTATTTATTGCCGGAGCAACATTATTTAATAACAGTATATTTTTGTATTTAACTGAATAACTATTAACTATTTCACGTTAATCAACTAGTACTGAGTAGTAATAACCGTCCTTTATTTCATTATAAATTGTATTATAAAGTTTGTGTACTTTAGCGATGAGCGAAATTGTCTGCCAGCGTTAGACGCCGGCAGCACGATGAACTACAAGCGAGATTCAAATGCCCGCCAGTTGCGAGGGTAATTTGAATTAGTCAACACTGCATAGAACGGCCGCTCAGTTTCACATTTTTAATTGTTTTCATAAACTATTTGGCACCACCCGGGAAATAAATTTAATCATTGAAGGACAGGTAAGGGTTACACTTGTGAAGCTATCGGTACTGGTCATTCGTGCATTTGCGACGGACATCATCAGCGTGAGAAGTTAGAAACAGTACGACTGTTATTTTTAAACGTAAAGTAACGACTACCACATGTGGGGCTAACACACAATAAACGTACACTTAGACAGTACATACAGAACATGACGTTACAATATATATATATATATATATATATATATATATATATATATATGCGTGTATATCTCCCGTTACACAAGAACTTTAATATTAAAAATTTTCATAATGTAAATTAGTGGGGCGTATCAGAATAAGATCTCCTATTACACAGTCAAAAACAGTTTTACACCAGCATGGTGCATGTTCTTACCAAAACTTACAAGTTCACAAATTTAAGTCTACCATTCATAAGATTGTTCACAGGTTTTTCTGTTTAGAACTGAATAACTATGGAAGGTGTCTGAAGTTAGTAATAATGGAGAGATCCCACCTGAGTTTCCAGACTGTAGGATGAGTTTCGGTCCTGAGTGATGCCGGTAATATCGAGTGGATGTTCCCTTCTAGACGGGATTAATCCATTTACTGGATACGGTACGTGGCCTGGCGGCGTGGAGGAGACTAGATGACTTGCTCTCTGCTGATGATGACAGATGGGCAGTCATCATCGCCGTCACCCCAATCTCTCGTCGGGTCGAGAACCCTAGAACGCATTTTATATGTATAGGCTGTATGGAAAAGCACTTCCTCACCCTCACTCTCGCCTCGACACATATTCACCACTCTATGACATTAGTATAGAAATCGTTAACTCGTTAACTTTGAAAATTAGCCCCTTTACTTTCTTTACGGTTCCCAAAATTAAATATTCACTTTGATTCCTTTAACCACTGTTTCGCACACTCAATTTAAATATCAGCTTTCTAAACATTTATTTTTCTTTTACATTTAAGCCCCAGTAGTCAAGTGCAAGATTTTAGTACTCGCAAACACATGAATTGACGTGTGAAGCACACACACAAACTCGGCAAACAACACACATACACATATTAGTTAATTAGGCTAACCCCAGTATTAAATAAATTTAACAGTAGAATAATTCAGCTGCTCACCTGAGACGCTTTTAAATTAAACTTGCATGATAGAAGCAGAAACTAAATGCATGTCCCAGCCGCCAGTCCACGAAGTGTTCACTTCGACAGTTAAGAAAGGAAAGACAGAAAATTTGTCTCGGCAAAACCACAAGGCTTCAGGAGACGGAAAAATACGTAATCAGCTGATCCGGAATCTGCCACACAAATATTGTCGGTCAAGGTCACCGCCAACTAGTTTACTTTATACAACAGCACTGCTCGCTAACGCGTGTACTTCGCTCAGTAAATGTACTATTCCGAAGGTCGTGGCCCTTGTGCGCGATTTTTCGAATATGCTGAACATACTTTGGCACAGTATAGTGGATCACTTTCTGTAAACTGACTATCAAATATGGATGGTAATGCAGGGTTTTTGGTTTCTTATATTGTTAGAGAGCCTCTTCTCTTCTTCTGTTCACAGTTGATGCGTCATCGTGTTCATTATGTAATCACCAACGTTCAACAATTGTCTAATTTTCTGAGTTGCTGTAACCGTATTCATAACATCTGTAACAACAGGTTTTATTTTTCAAAACATTGTCACCAGACAAAAGGCTTGTCACATGACAAATGGTGCCAATCGTACAACTCTTAGTTATTTTGGTGACCCTACAAAGGGCAGTGTGGCGAAAACGCTATGATGTTAGTTCCGCCCGAGCCGCGCTGAGATGTTCGGCGGCTGTGCGCGCTGTTCGTGGCGTACTGCAGTCCTCCTCCTCTTCCTTCGGCATCGGTTGCGTCGAGTCTGCTGCCGGCCCAGTGAAGTCCGTCGCTGGCATGGTACAGGGCGAAGAATGCAAGAACGTCGGTTGTACTCTTCGGCTGTTCCTTCCGGCTGACTCCGCGTCGATGTTGTCCGATAGAGGTATGGAAGATGAAGTGCGTCCGATGGCGTGGCGATGAGTGCACCAAAAAAATTCTAGCGGCGCTCTTTTTATGCCCTGACCGGGATTGCTGATTGGCTCACTCCTAACATGTCAGGTGTCACATCTCGGCTGCTGATCCCTGATTGGCTCGCCGTGTCTTGTTCAGGTGTCATGCGCTGCCTGCTGTTCGCGACGCTGGTACCGGAGAGCAGATGCTTGCCTCTCTGCCGTCACAACGTACACATTTGGGGATATAAAGAATTTTGTTTTTACTCTTCTTTTGGCAATAATCATTACCGTAAATTTTAGTATGCTTAAGTATAAACAGGTTATAATGAAATTTACATAATCATTTGTTGGTTTTGGTTTGTTTTAAAACGTGTTTTTGCTCTTTCCTAATTAATTTTATGTTTTCAGGTTTGGTTCCATCTGCTGTTCTCATCGTTTCCCGTGGCATGATGCATTGATAAAAAAAAACATAATAAAATAAAAAATAAATCGCAATGTTCCCATTTTGAAAACTAACCGATTCGGGGTATGTAATGTACTGCATTTTCATAACTAATGTTTGAATAAAAAGTTGAAAAGTTATTTTTACAACTGTGGTTTTACTGTTTCACCCGTGCTGTTCATGATTCTTTGTGGTGTACAGTTGGTTAATCTGTTTTTTATTTTTAGCACTCAATTTGGTTCTCAGAAAACAATTCACAAAATAAATTGTATGTGAATGATGCATATGGGTAAACTGGGGATGCATATCAAACTTAGCATTAACTACCTGAACTTCTTCATTTAATCACCTGCATGAATTAAGTTTCAGGTTCTGTTTCAAGCAACCAGTTTATCTTTTGCTTACCATTTTGGGGTCTTCCGGTTTAATGTTACGAGTGCTGTAAATGTTGGTAAAATGTTGCCATCTTCAGTCTGAAAGGAATGTGGTTATTAGTAGAATATATACTGACTTCTGTCGCCATTGACTGCATAGTATAATAGGTGTATCATTATTGCTGTGTGCACTTATATTTTTAGCAGTTAAAAATAACTGAAGTAAAGTAAAACATAAATGGAAAAGTAAAAATATGAAGACTGACATCTACTATGTTTGATTAGTATAAAGAAGACAGGATAGTGAAAGAAGGATAAATCAAATACAAGCGAAGAGCAATATGATCGGAGATGTCGGAAATAACACAGTTACTATTATTAAGTATTATGAAATTTGTAATGTTTAATTTTAATAATAGTATATATAAACTAATAATAATAAAAATTATTTACCAGCTGAGCTGAATGTAGTAAGTAGCTGTAAAGTATTTTGAAATACAGTTGAGGTATTTTTACAATAAAAGTGTTTTTATTTTCCACACAAGTTTCCTTGACTGATGTTTTAAAATTAAGTAAAATCATAACAAATGTTAATAAATATATTAAAACCCTTGTATAGCACTCCTCATTGGATCACCAAAAAAGAGTTTTATATGAGGGTTAGAGTTATGTGGAATCCAATTTAAATGGGGGAGGATTCTTATTGAGGATTTACACCAAGCATCTTCTTTCACAACGTTAAAATCAAAGTCAGAGTTGAAAAGGGATTGTGCTCAGGCTGATAGCAACTTATCAGCTCATTATACGAATGTGACAACCAGTAAGCCAGTGAGACAGACCCAGTCTTGGTCAATTGCGATGAAACAAGGTTTTTACCTGTTCTTACGCGGTCAATTACACCCCACACTTTCACTTACTGACCGAATCTGTCATTCAGAAACGTTCCTATTCTGAACTTCAATGAAATAATCTTAGTACGTAGGCTTTCACGGCCGGTGTCATTATGATTATTTTCTAAAACTTCCGGGCTGAAAGGCCGTGGTCGAGTGCTTGATCTACTGCTAAACGTTTCGGCCGCACCATCGGTGGCCATCTTCAGTAGCGAAAAATTGTGTTCGAATAGATGACACGCCGAACACGTCTCCCAATGAACTGGGAACAAGCAACAGTGAGTTACGGCTACGATGCCTCTATTTATAACTTTTTGGTCGCTTAAGGTGTATCACGCGGACCAATGAGAAGCCAGCTCGTCATTCTCGATTCTGATTGGCCATGGAAAATAAACCATGCCAGACACTATTTAAGGAGATGCTTTCACCTCGGCGGTTCATAGCGACGGACACATTCTTATGAATATGGATGGACTCCAGATGCAGGCGAGTGAAGTAACCCCGGACAGAAGACAACACGCGGGCTTCATCGAACATCACCCGGTGATCGTCGTGGGAAAGAGCGTGTTCATCAACTGCGGACTTTTCCGGCTGGCCCAGGCGGCAGTATCTCCGATGTTCAGAGAGGCGCGTCCGGACACTACGCTTCGTGGTGCCTATGTAGACCTGGCCACACGTACAAGGAATACTGTACACCCCGCACGACGAGAGTGGATCCCTGGCGTCTTTCACCGGTCGCAGGAACTGTTGGATCTTTTTGGTTGGCTTGAAGATCGTCCTGACGCCCCGCTTACTCAGCAACTTGCCGATGCGGTCAGTCATGCCACGGATGTAGAGCAAGACAGCGGAGCCAACAACCTCAGGCGACACCGACTCGTCCGGCCTACCAGATTTTCTCGGTCGGGCAGCTCTCCTAACCTCCGCAGCAGAATAGCCGTTGGACTGCAGTGCTTCCTCGAGATGCCAAAACTCATCTTCGAGATACTGGGGCTCACAGATTCTTTTTGCCCGGTCTACCAGAGTCTTCAGCACCGCCCTCTTCTGCCTAGGATGATGATTGGAGGCCTTGTGCAGATATCTGTCGGTGTGCGTTGGCTTCCTATAAACTTTATGTCCCAAGCTGCCATCGGTCCTTTTCAGGACCAACACATCCAGAAAAACCAATTGATCACCACTCTCGCGCTCCATCGTAAACTGTATGCGCGGGTGCACAGCGTTCAGATGTCCAAGGAAGCGTTCCAACTCTTCGTCCCCATGGCTCCAGACCACGAAAGTGTCGTCCACATACCGCAACCAACACTTCGGCTTCAGAGGCGCAGATGAAATTGCCAACTCTTCAAATTTCTCCATGTAGAAGTTTGCAACCACAGGGCTGAGAGGACTTCCCATCGCGACGCCATCCAACTGTTCATAGAAGCCGCCATTCCACTGGAAGTAGGTCATTGTTAGGACCTGCCGGAACGAAGCAGTGATGTCCGCCAAGAACAGGTCACCCAAACATCCCAAGACCTCCTGAACAGGGACCATGGTGAAAAGAGAGACCACATCAAAACTCACGAGAACGTCGCCAGGCTCCAGCACCAACTCCCGGATCCTCCGGAGGAAATCAGAAGAGTCCCGGACGAAAGAATCCGTCTGCCCGATGTGCAGCTTGAGCAATCCAGTGAGGTGCTTTGCCAAGTTGTAAGCGGAGCGGCCCTTCTAAGGGCCCTAGAAGCTTCCAATCGTATTTCAAAATTCCAATTCCGCCAAAATGCAATCTTCTGTCGGCGGAGTTGCGAGCCTTGAGGGAATTGAAAAGGGATGACTCCATTGTCATTGTGCCGGCAGATAAGGGGAGCGCCACTGTGGTCTTGAGCACCGAAGACTACCAGCGGAAGATTGAAGGTTTATTAGATCCGGCCACTTATCGGAGGCTGAACAAAGATCCGACTACTACTGTTCTAAGAAAAACGGATTCTTTGGTTAAGCAATCTTCTCTGGCGCCTGATGTGAAGACGGCCGTCTGGTGTTCGGAGGCCCTTCCCCCTCGTCTCTATGGTTTACCGAAGATCCATAAGGAAGACGTTCCGCTGAGGCCCATCGTCAGTGCTATTGGCTCGCCTACTTACAACTTGGCAAAGCACCTCACTGGATTGCTCAAGCCGCACATCGGGCAGACGGATTCTTTCGTCCGGGACTCTTCTGATTTCCTCTGGAGGATCCGGGAGTTGGTGCTGGAGCCTGGCGACGTTCTCGTGAGTTTTGATGTGGTCTCTCTTTTCACCATGGTCCCTGTTCAGGAGGTCTTGGGATGTTTGGGTGACCTGTTCTCGGCGGACATCACTGCTTTGTTCCGGCAGTTCCTAACCACGACGTACTTCCAGTGGAATGGCGGCTTCTATGAACAGTTGGATGGCGTCGCGATGGGAAGTCCTCTCAGCCCTGTGGTTGCAAACTTCTACATGGAGAAATTTGAAGAGTTGGCAATTTCATCTGCGCCTCTGAAGCCAAAGTGTTGGTTGCGGTATGTGGACGACGCTTTCGTGGTCTGGAGCCATGGGGATGAAGAGTTGGAACGCTTCCTTGGACATCTGAACGCTGTGCACCCGCGCATACAGTTTACGATGGAGCGCGAGAGTGGTGATCAATTGGCTTTTCTGGATGTGTTGGTCCTGAAAAGGACCGATGGCAGCTTGGGACGTAAAGTTTATAGGAAGCCAACGCACACCGACAGATATCTGCACAAGTCCTCCAATCATCATCCTAGGCAGAAGAGGGCGGTGCTGAAGACTCTGGTAGACCGGGCAAAAAGAATCTGTGAGCCCCAGTATCTCGAAGATGAGTTTCGGCATCTCGAGGAAGCACTGCAGTCCAACGGCTATTCTGCTGCGGAGGTTAGGAGAGCTGCCCGGCCGAGAAGATCTGGTAGGCCGGACTAGTCGGTGTCACCTGAGGTTGTTGGCTCTGCTGTCTTGCCCTACATCCGTGGCGTGACTGACCGTATCGGCAAGTTGCTGAGTAAGCGGGGCGTCAGGACGATCTTCAAGCCAACCAAAAAGATCCAACAGTTCCTGCGACCGGTGAAAGACGCCAGGGATCCACTCTCGTCGTGCGGGGTGTACAGTATTCCTTGTACGTGTGGCCAGGTCTACATAGGCACCACGAAGCGTAGTGTCCGGACGCGCCTCTCTGAACATCGGAGATACTGCCGCCTGGGCCAGCCGGAAAAGTCCGCAGTTGCTGAACACGCTCTTTCCCACGACGATCACCGGGTGATGTTCGATGAAGCCCGCGTGTTGTCTTCTGTCCGGGGTTACTTCACTCGCCTGCATCTGGAGTCCATCCATATTCATAAAAATGCGTCCGTCGCTATGAACCGCCGAGGTGAAAGCGTCTCCTTAAATAGTGTCTGGCATGGTTTATTTTCCATGGCCAGTCAGAATCGAGAATGACGAGCTGGCTTCTCATTGGTCCGCGTGATACACCTTAAGCGGCCAAAAAGTTATAAATAGAGGCATCGTAGCCGTAACTCACTGTTGCTTGTTCCCAGTTCATTGGGAGACGTGTTCGGCGTGTCATCTATTCGAACACAATTTTTCGCTACTGAAGATGGCCACCGGTGGTGCGGCTGAAACGTTTAGCAGTAGATCAAGCACTCGACCACGGCCTTTCAGCCCGGAAGTTTTAGAAAATAATTCAATGAAATAATTCAGAACTTTCAATTCTGCAACTTTGCATTTGTATGAGTAACCTCTTTCTTCCAATATTTTTGTTAGATCAGGTTAGGTTAGGTTAGGATAGGTCAGGTAAGGTTACATTGGGTTGGGTTAGGTTAGGCTAGGAATGAATAGAATTATACTGGTAATTTCTGTACTATTATAATAACATGAAAACACAAGTGATCGCAACTGACCGTGTTGAAATTTCCACCTCAGTCGCAACTGACCGGGTTTTATACGATTACGTCGCAATTGACCACAGTCCGTTAGACCACCCCTCTGTTGCTGAAAGTCACAATCGCACTGGCTCACAGCAGAAAGAATATTCTGCTGTAAATTATTTTCCACAACTACCTGCTATACGAACTCTTTAAATTAAAACATGGAAACAATTTTTCATCTGAACATAATGCTTTCACCAAAGTGTTTAACATATGTTTTCTAAGTTTAAATTTCTGTTACTTCAACTAATTTGTAGTTAGCAGTGAGTGGTGGTCTAGAGTACACGAACAGCAAAAATATAAATATAGTCTAGCAAATAAATATTATACAGACCTATCTATAGTACATATTATTAAATTTTTCATAACTTAAATTTTTTAGTGGGTTTCTGCAACTATTAGTTCGCTGTATTCTTATTTTGATCTAACAGCCCAGATAAAAACAATATTAAGGTTTTACTGTAGTTTATAAAAAATTAAAAAAAAAATGCTGTACCACCATTCAGAATGGTAACTAGTATGTCATTAGTGGAAACCGTTAGTAAAATGTGCAGTTAATTTTGCATTTACAAATCCTAGTCTACTGACTAATAAATACTATACCATTTTTCATACAGAATCAGGCAAATTATTCTGCTTGAATTTTCAGATGAATTGAATGCCTTGATGAAATCATATAAAATACATAATCTTAACACGATTGACACATCTATAACAATACTATTTAAGAATGCAAAATTTAAATTGTAAAATGTAGATAAAACATTATTTTTACACCACACTTTGGAGATTGGGGTATTTTTTTTTGCAGGAATCTAATTATCAGTAAGGGTGACAAACGATAATTACCATTGTTAAATTGCTACACAATAATGTAAATCAGCGAATTCCAACTAAAAAATGGTTCTGCTACACCAAATTTTGTGTCACTTTTATCATAACCACTTCCATCGAGTGTTTGAATAAGGTACCAAATGTAGTTTACGGACGGGGTATGGAAAGTTGATGACCACTAGCTCTGTCTACACTGTTATCGTAGATTCTATAAAAACAAGTTTGTGGTTTATTTTTAGCCAAAGGGTGAACTTTCTCTACCTGAGTAAGGGAACCCAAGCAGAGTACTGTTGACACAAAATGGTACAAACAAAGATAATGAATGGAAGTTGTATACCTACAAATTTCATATGCATTTGTATTCTAAAATATGAAACACATTGGCTCCAAAATAACATTAAATGCAGGTTAGTACAACATTTTATTTAAGGCTTCGTAACATTGATCTTATAAGGATTTTGGCAGAAGTTTACAAAATGAGTGTTAAATGCGGGATTTGCTATTTCACTGTATACTGTATTCTTTTCTGTCTGTTCTTGAGACCATTGTCTGTTGAGTCTGATATTTTAATTATATTTTCAAGTTATGTAGAATATAATCTGTTATTATATATAGATTACAGTAGCGTTGCAAATTAATCCAAACACAGATGTTTTTCCATAAAAAGCTACTTTATTCTGAAACAAATTCTGTATTTAAATTGTGTAATAATTGACTTTATGTGTTAAAGGTTAACCAAGGATGTCGTTTAGTGTACTTGGCAGAGAATAATAGGCAAATACAATTAAACAAAATACATATTTCTCAAGGTAAAATATAACATTATTTTATTTTTCTTTGTACTGACATTCCCTCTACATAAAAACATCTATACTGCCCTAAGGCGCAGTTGATAAAACAAATTACAAGTAATTATTACCATTATTTCTTACGCTCTACCAAAATAAAACTTATAATAAAAAATCATCCCTTTTAATTTTAGATATATATATATATTATATAACATCGCCAAATTCAGATCATATTTGATAACTATAAGTATGTAAGAAATGCTAAAAAGTAATATATTTTAATAAATAAATAATGAAGAGAATAAGGAGATAAAATATAATTAAGAAAGAAGGAGGAAGAATTATAAACTAAAAGTGATTATTAAAGAAACTCACAGACTAGACTGACAGCCAAACGACTTTGACCCAACCCCAGAGATTGGCCAGATAAGAACCAAAATAAAAGGAAACAAGATGAGAAGTGAAGGAGAAGAAAAATGAAAATAAAAATGGAACAAACCAACTATAAAGGAAATAAAATGAAACAAGGTGATAAAACACAGACAAGTAGTAGAGAATAGAGAAGGGAGAAATGATACAATCAAATATCATAAAGGAAACGAAACCGGTAAAGAACCAATATAAAAGATAAATATTAGTATTGAATAAGTGACATATGTAATTAATAATTAATAAAACCCGATAAATAAAAATACACTAACCCAAGAATTAGAAGTATATGTAAGTAAGAAATAGAGAAAGACATGAACTTAGTAAGTATAAATAATATGTGTAAAGAAAGAGAGAGATATTGAGATAGTGAGAAATAAACTGAAAATAACTAAGTGACAAAGAAAAGTAATGATAGGGATTACCCACTAATAAACACTTAAGTAAAAAGTTTAAGAAGTGCCCATAGTGAAAGTGAAAAAACCCTAAAGTAAAATGATAGAGAAAAAACACTAAATAAATTATAATAAACACAAGATAATAATTTAAAAATGAAGGTGGTAAGTAAATAAAAATATTGTCAATGATAGCAATAGGAAAAATAGTGAAAGCTAAGATAAACACTTAGTAAAAATAAACACTAAAGTTTAATAGTGAACAATATTAATATTTAAGAAAGTTGTTAAGAATAGTATTTAAAATAAACAATTAATTAAGAAGTAATGAACACTGAAGAGTGATGTTAACTGTATTGATTAAAAAAGAATCTTATTGTAAAGTTTAAAAGTATATAATAGTATTTAAAAGTGAGAATCCCATGAAAGAGTAAACAGATAGTGTTACCATGGAGTGAAGGTATAGATTATTTATAAAATAAGAAGTTTAAAACAATCAATAAACACCCATGTTATAAGGGATAATTATTGAAGTAAGTTCAAAAGAAGTGAGGTTGTTTATCACCCAAAAAATAAAATAAAATGTAATGAATTGTACACCAATATTACCTACTAATTGTTAAATAATTGTTTAAGCAAATTTATGAATAGGATATGGCTGGGGTAATTATACCAACCATAGACCTAAATGTTGTATTTTATGTGATAAAAAATAGTAAATAATAGCCATATTGTTGACATTGGCGGAGTAAATAAGTAAGAAAGTAAAGCAATATATGACTTAGAAAACGAAAAAACCAGTTCGTAAATAATTAGCAATACATGATGTATAAAATAGTAGTAACATACAAATAACACAAAAACAGAACCAAAACACATCAATATATAATTAGTAAAATAGTTTACCTTTTTCTTGTCTGTCTGGTGGCCTTTTCTCTATATTTCATTCAACGCATTTCAGGACATATGCCCCATCATCAGGATATCCCTTGTTGAAGTTCGTCGATCATTAAAATATTAAAAACACTGTATATACAATTCTACACATAACAATAAATATAATATAAACATAAAAACACATAAAATACCCAGATTTGAGACACACACGATATAACATGAATCTAACACATCAATAGGTAACAAAACCAGTTATAAGAACAAAATAAAGCATTAGGCTAAAATGAGATGTAATATATATGAAATAAGTAAAAATCAGTAATGGCTACTTAGGCTTAAGAAATGCCTAACTGTGAAACACCAACAAATACAAATTGTATGAAAATAACAAAGTAATTAACAAATCCAAGGCAAATAATCAACCAAGGATAAATTGTAAATCTTATTAAAAGCAAAATATTAGAATAAGGACTTAAATTAAAAGAGAAATGTAATTAGGAAATATTAAAATAATTGTAAAATTATAAAACATGAAGTAACCCAATCTTGTGGGATACCAAAATAATCTTTGGAAGAAAATACAAATAACAGTGATAATAATTAATACTTAGGAAGGAAGATAACGGAATGAAAGCAATCAGAAGATATACAAGGATTTTGAAAAGAATTCAAATTTTGATAACAATGGATTTATAGCCAGATTAACCAATCAGATTTAATTAGTAACCATGGCAACTGCCGTTAGGGACGGAATTACCGTTGAATATCGTTACTCATAAAGCGACGCTCTTGGAGAACAAAAGCCAAATTTTGAACAACCAAATATTTAATTTAAAATGTTATAAAAGTAAACCAAATTACCAAAAATGAACGAGAAGGAAGCAGACGATGACTGAAACCATTTAACTGATGTCGAAGACCATTTAAATCAAAAAGAAATGAATAAATTGCTCCGATTAAATTGAAAAAGATGCCAGAAGCCCAAACAATTGAAATTTGAATACGATTGCAGCTCAAGTCCTTTTTACCAGACCAACTGCATACACCCAGTCTACTAAGGTGTTAAGTATCATTTAAATTACCCAAATTTCCGAAAAAAACGCACTTTAAATATTTCTCACTGTAATATGAAGTATCACTAAACTGAATGTATTCTCTTTCAAAGATTAATTAAAAAACTAAGACACTGAAAATTTGTCAACTTATAAAATTAACCTGTTATTAGTTTACGAACTTTTGAAACACTTTTACTACACTCCAAAAAACAAATTATAGCTACACGTTATATTATTTAAGTAGAAATAATGTAAGGTTGTGTATTTTTATTATTGTAATTGCATCTAATCCTTTTATCGTAATCTCAAGAATCCAGACGATCGAACGAAAATATTTGTATACTACTTCGACAGACGCCATTATGGTGTATCTGTTACGTTCAGAATCGATTCATCAAAACCCAGAGAAAATTGTCTTAGATTAATTGCCGGTGCAAAATAATATCAAAAACCAAATATAACCTGTGTCACTGAATAAGTAATAACCATTAACTAATAAACCAATACTGTGTGTAACCAATGTGTTTTATTTTCATTAGGAAAGTGTATTATAAATGTTGTACATTGTAGCGAACAGCTATGAATTGACGGCAAGCGCTCAAGCAGTAAACACAGCAAACTGCTGGCTTGATTGAAAAAATCGATAAGTGGCGGGAACAAGTTTGAATTCTCCCCACCTCCTGAGCTGACTCGCCAATAATACTAAATTTTTTAATTGTTTAAAATAAACAATTTTGCGCCACCCGGGATTTATACACCCCTAGTGAACTTCAGGTAAGGACTTCGATACCTGGTTATTCGTACGTTCACGACGGACTCAATCAGCGTAAGTTACGTTACCGAGCGACGACGGATTGGTAAGACACAATACACCAATTACACTCTGACACTTTTACACTCTTGAAGAAAACAGAGGAACGAGGGTTATTACAAAATTGGCGCATCCAACGTGTGGCATTATAACATGGCAGCCACAAAGAGCCATTACAAAATTGGCGACCAACTGGTGAGGCTAGAAGAAAGGGAAATACGAAATTCTAGCGGCGATTACGAAAGGAGATCAAAATGCATACTAGAGGAGTGACGAAAAAATTGGCGAAGGACAAAGAGATGGAAGAAAATAGAGGGGAAGAAGAGGAAGGAACATCGATTGAAGAAGTGGAGACAACAATAACCACGACAGAACCAACCAAAGACAAAGAAAGGGAACCACAGGCGGGTGACAGGGAGGAAGCCAGAGGAGGAATGGATTTACAAAATTATGGGAATTGATTAAGGAAAATTTTAAGAAACAGGAGGAGAAATTTGATAAGAGTGAGGAAAGTTTGAAACAAATCAATGAAAAAATAGTGAGTACAAATGAAAGTACTAAGGAAGAGTTAAGACAAACAATTAACCAAAATAATGAAACATTACAACAGCAATTGACGGAGGACATTCTGCAAAGAAATGAAGAATTGAGGGAACAGCTGAAGGAGGACCACGAGAAAAATAAAGAAGAAATGAAGCAGCAGACGAAACACCAATTAATGGAGTACTGGCAAGAAACCAAACAACAGATCACCGAAACCAATGAGAAATTAGAGGAGACGTTGGAGAGACTGGAGAAAACCAAAGAAACTGTTTCAGAGGTCTGTGAGGAGGTAATCAATAAAATAAATAACCTCGAAGGAGAAAACAAAAGGAGGATTGAGGAATGCCACGAAGAAACGACCAAAAAGTGGGAACAGGTGAACCAAGACATGCATCAAGTCCGGAAAGAGAAGCAAAAGGAGATAGCAGTGATACGAACAGACCTGGGAGAAAGAATGGAAGGAGTATACAGCAATCTGAATAAAATCAACAGCAAAGTGGACAAAAATAACCAAAGAATTGATGAGATGCATAGACGGGAAGAGAAATTGCAGGAAGAAGTGGACGCCTGGCGTGACCGGCCATATAACACTAACCATATCATTAGCACTGACAGTCGGGATACGATCAACTTCCGCAACTATAAGAGAAACCCAATTGAATTTCTGAAAAGGGTGGAAGAGCTGATTGTAAAAAATCGCGAGACCCGATGGACAACGGTGAGGGGAATGCTGGACAAGATGTTCAAAGAAACGTATGACAACTGGTGGACCGCCACAAGACCAGACATCCAGACCATCCAAGAATTCAGAACCCAATTCAAGGCGAAATACTGGTCTGAATCAACCCAGAACATGGTCCGCAATAACTTAAGTAACGGGAGGTATGAGAGTCAGAACGGACAATCCCTCGCATCCTACTTCCTGGGAAAGATCTGCATGGCCAGAAATTTGGAACCCCGCATCCCAGAAGAGTGTCTAGTAATACAATTGTCTTACCATTATGATGACGCAATACAGAAAGCCCAGATGTACAGTCAGGTCAAGACTATTCAGGACATGGCTAGTCTGTTAGAGAGCCATGAACACGAATGGCAATACCACAAGAACAGATTCTTGAGCTTCAGGAATAGTAAGGTAAATGAAGGGCCATCCTCACCAAACCAACCGGGTGATAACAAGCCACCACAGAATAACCCTAATAATTACCAAGGAAATCAACGTGGTAATAATGCGCCCAGGAACTATAACCGAAACGGGAACAACAATGGTAATTTTAGAAACAATTACAGGGGTAACTACCCACAGAATGGTCCTAACAGTTATTATCACCCTGGAAACGGTAATAACAACAACCAAGGATACCGACCGCAAGTGAATTACATGAGAGGACAAACACAGCAAAGTCCAGGAAGAAACTATTCCCAGGCAAATTACCGACGAGCGTACTATAACCAGGTACCAAACACAAGAAGCCACACATTCGAGGAAAATACCGGGAATGATGGACATAACATGAACAACCGACAGGAGCCAGCAACGAACCAACAAATTAACACAAATGAAGTCAGGAACAATGAGGCCAGCCCTCATTTAAACGAATAATGTCGGTGAAAACTGTGAACAGCCCATCACTGGACCAATCTCTTGGGGAATTTAAGATGACAGACAAAAAGATCACTATAATACATACGAACTATTTAAAAAATATAAGAGACGAGTTGATTGAAGAAAATAATAACCCGATGCCTAGCAGAAACAGTGAAATAGTGTACATAAGTGCCCAAATAAATGGAATCATATCAACCTTAATGATCAACACAGGACCTAACATATCTTTGATCGACCAAGTGGAGTTAAGTAGACTACAGCAGGAAAGTAGTATACCAATACCAACTCTACCAATAAACAATGTGACTACCATCGGTGCTACAGGCAGACAAAACAAAACAGTCAGGAAACAAGTATCCTTGGAACTTAACAGTAAAGGCTTAACTTTCACTATGTCATTTCTTGTTGCCAGTGGCCTGCCATTCTCAATACTTGTTGGGTGTGATGTACTCAGACAATACTCTGCCATAATTGATCTGCGGCAAGGAGAAGTATCACTAAACACTGAACAAGGAATATGGACAACCGATATAGTGAACGGTAGCAACTTACCTTCAATAACAACCAGCTGCACAATGATACAGAACTATTATTGCCAACAATCACATGGAAGGGTATTAAATGAATGGAAGGATGAAGAACTATGGTCAAGCAAGCTGGAGGAGATCAGACAATTCCAATGAGAAGGACAAGAGCAACAGATTAGTGTACACCAGGCAGAGGATCTCATAAACATTTACAATAAATATCGACATATTTTTTCTGACGCCCCGGGCAAGGTAAAGGACTACCAATGTAAGATCATATTTAAAGAACCCGTTGATTTTAAGAAAAATCTTACCCTATCGCATACTCGCAAAGGAATGCAGTGAGGGCAGAGATCAACCAAATGATGGAAGACGATATAATAGAATTGAGTCAATCACCATATACCAGTCCAATAGTGGCAATACCGAAAAAGGACGGAAAAGTGAGAATATGCCTCGATGCAAGAGAGATCAATAAAATGATCGTAAATGACAGAACATTCCCAGGTGAAATTGAAGAGATTCTAAAGAAGTTCCACGGTACAAAATACATCAGCGCATGGGATACAGTATGTGGATATTGGCAGGTGGAGCTACATCCGAACAGTAGAAAATACTTAGCTTTTCTGTTCGATGGGAGGAACTATCAGTTCAAAAGACTGCCATTTGGACTGATAAATTCAGTCGCAGTGTATGGATCAGACATTGGGACAAGATTTGCTGAATTTTACCACCGTATACGTAGATGACCTGCTGATAACATCAAATTGGCAAGAACACTGTGCTAGAGTGGAGACGGTATTAAAAAAGTTATCAGATAACCACATAACCCTTAAGCTGGATAAGTCAAAGTTTATAGCCCGCAAGATACAATTTTTAGGATTTAATCTAACAGAGGAAGGCATCTCCCCTTCATCAGGAAAAGTTGAAGCGATACAACGATTCCCCACACCTAAAAACAAAAAACAGCTACAGTCTTTCCTTGGAATCTGCAATTATTATAGGAAATTCCAGGACAATTATTCCAAGTTAACAGCACAATTTAAAAAACAATTATCAACTAAAGATAAATGGACATGGGGGGCTGAACAAGAGGAAATATTTAAACAAATAAAAGAAAAGTTTTTAAACACCGTTATTTTACACCATCCAGACTTCAAAAAGCCATTCTTCATGAACTGTGATGCGAGCGATGTGAGTGTAGGTGCTGTATTATATCAGGAAGATGAGAAGGGGCAACATATGGTCATAAGCTTTGCAAGTAGAATATTAAATGGATGTGAAAGGAACTATCACGTCACGGAGAAAGAACTACTTAGTGTTGTGTTCGCCTGCAACAAATTCAGGACTTATATTCTAGGATATACAATAACCGTGAGCAGCGACCATAGATCCATATCATTCCTTAAGCAGTGTAAGCTCAGTAATGGAAGATTAACCCGATGGATTTTATTACTACAAGAATACCATATTAATTGGGAATACATACCAGGGAAGAAAAACACAGCTGCTGACATATTATCCCGTATCAACATCCAGCAACAAACTTTCGAGGGAGAGAAAGAACAGTTAGTTAAGGTGTATAACATTATCAAGGATAGAACAGATCTGGAAAAAATAACGCTGGAAATAAGAAGACATCAAGATGTGGACCCAAAAATAATGAGTATCCGGGAGAGAATATTAAAAGAAGAAGAATCCATTGTACAGTATTATAAAGTACACAATAACCTGTTATTCATTAAAAACAACCCTAACCTTGGAGAGTGGAAACTAGTAATCCCGTCTACTGTAGAAGAACAACTGATATTGGACTACCACATTCGGTACGGCCATATGGGTGCCATGAAAGTAATAAAAGCATTAGAGGAACCAGTTTACATAAAGAATATTTATCGAAAGGTGAGCAAAACGATACAAAAATGTAATATTTGCCAAATGGTAAAGTGCAACAATTCGAAAAAAGAGGGTATGATGATACCAATAATATCAAGTCAAAAATTAGAAAGGGTATTCCTTGATATTTGTGGTCCGTTTCCTCGCAGTGGAGGAAGACACAGATTTCGATTCATTGTAATCATGCTCGATCACTTCACCAAATATACTAAGTTATACTCCATTAACCATGCTACCACTAAGAAAATTATTGAGATCATATTAACCAAATTTATACCAGAAGTCGGTAAACCTATGGCAATCATAACCGATCACGGGACTCAATTTAAAGGAACTCAATGGAAAAGCAAACATGGTATTAAAACCTACAAAACATCTGTTTATCACCCCAGCAGTAACCCAGCTGAGAGAGTACTTAGAGAAGTGGGTCAAATCCTAAGGACCTACTGCCATGATAAACAAAAGGAATGGCACAATTACCTAAAATCCACTGAAGAATTTATAAACCTGGCTTACCACAACTTCATTGAAGCCACACCATACACAATGATGTTCGAGTGGCCACCGCCTAGAGAGATAAATGATCTGATTCAATTTCCCACAAACACAGAATATCAATTCGAAAAAAGACAATTTTACAACAGAATCGCAGAGAAAGTAGAGCAACAAAAGAATAAATATTCTAAGAACCAGCAAAATACTATCAAATACCAGATAGGAGAAAGTGTGCTAATAAAAAAGAGAGAATTACCCAGCCCAATAGAAGGCATTACAAAAAAGTTACTATTTCTTTTATGAATTTGCTAACTGCTATAATTTGTTTAAGACCTGAAGATGTCAGTGATGACGAAAAGCTTAGTCGAACAATAAAAATTATAGCAGTTAGCAAATTCATAAAAGAAATAGTAAGGATGGCTGCTAATTTAAACAATACGAAGGAAAAAAGTTACTATTATTATACGTGGGACCGTACACTATCACAAGAGACAAGGGCAATAACACTTATGAAATCACTAGCCCCATCACTAAGAAAATAAAGGGGGTATACAATCAAGCATCAATTAAGAAATATTATGACAGTCAGCCATGACTGAAAAAAACCAAAGGTAATTAACCAACTGAAGTAATTTGAATAAAATAAAAAAGAGATAACAAAACAAACGAATAAGTTTGCAAATAGATAATAAAGAAAAAAGTCGTAAGTTGAATTTCAAAATTCAAAAAGTTATGTAAGGCCAACTTACGCAAAGATTTAGCCAACATATTAGACAAAATATACAATGAAGGAATAAAGTTACAAAAAATTCCTACAAAGTAAGATCAACTTACAATAATCTTTAGCCAACATATGAGGCAAAGAAGTAAAACATACTATATAAAGGAATAAGCTACAAAAAATTCCTAACTAGTAAGAAACACTAACTTACTATGATATTTAAAAAATTATGAAAAAAAACATTCAAAATGATCAACTTCCACAACTATTTAGAAAAATATGGGAAGTAAAATAAACAAACCAATGATCAAAAAAACGAAATAAATAAAATAAATATTCTAAGAGTTATAATATGAAATGAGATGAAACAAAGAGTAATTAAAAATGTTAATTGTAACAATAAAAATCAACGCTTCAAGTATTATTACATGGTATCAATAAAGAAGGATGAAAAATATATGACTCGAACTGAGCAATAATGAAATACAAAAGTAAAAGATTCCCAACAAATATTATTATTATTATTATTATTATTATTATTAGTCGCAAGATGACTGTATTGAAGATTCATTAATTGAGATTGACTGTTGAGTAAATCCAGCAATCATTTAACTGAGCAGGGATGATGTTCCCCTGACCTCAGAAAAAGAGTAGTTTTGAATGACGGAGTTAGGTAAGCCAATAGAGCCCATCCGAATCGATTTCAGCTACAAAGTAGGGATAGTTAGGGAAAATAAGATTTATGGGGAATAATTTATAATAAAAAATCAATAAGCCAGATCGTAATAAGAGAAAATAATGAAGAAAAGACTCAGAAGAAAGGAAGTAGAAGATACAGACTTAAACATAAAAATGAACAAGAAGCAGGAGAATTTAAGAAGAAAATGATACAATACAATTGATAATTTCATCAAACTTAGAATCACGTTTTATAAAATGATCAATTTTGGTGGAAGGGCATTATATAACTTCGCCAAATTCAGATCATATTTGATAACTATAAGTAGGTAAGAAATGCTAAAAAGTAATATATTTTATTAAATAAATAATGAAGAGAATAAGGAGATAAAATGTAATTAAGAAAGAAGGAGGAAGAATTATAAACTAAAAGTGATTATTAAAGAAACTCACAGACTAGACTGACAGCCAAACAACTTTGACCCAACCCCAGAGATTGGCCAGATAAGAACCAAAATAAAAGGAAACAAGATGAGAAGTGAAGGAGAAGAAAAATGAAAATAAAAATGGAACAAACCAACTATAAAGGAAATAAAATGAAACAAGGTGATAAAACACAGACAAGTAGTAGAGAATAGAGAAGGGAGAAATGATACAATCAAATATCATAAAGGAAACGAAACCGGTAAAGAACCAATATAAAAGATAAATATTGTAACGTAACAGAAATACGGTCCTCGACGTTACATAAATAAAATGATAAAATTTAGAATAGGGAAGAAAATATATTAATTTTCCATACTAATAAAAAGGTCAGAAACCCAACCCATGATTGTTTAAATGTAATAAGAATGCAAGGTAAAAAAAGATAAGCAAATAATAATGTTAATAGTAATAAACCTCAAGGTTCAGTGAGAGGTAAATAACAGACATTGACACATATTGTAAAAAAAACTAATGTTGACTATTTCAGAATAATTGATGTTTTTAAAATAGATGAGAACGAGTAAATAGTGTATGACCTAAGTTACTCAAAAATACTTGTTATTAATTGTATCATGTTATATTGTTATCATGACCATGATGTTATATTTTGTGTTATCAAGTGAAAGTTTTTCTGTTGATAGAATATCAGGTAATTAAGTATTATATGTTATTAATTTACCGTTGTAGAGCTGTGGTTGAACTCAGTAATTGAGTACTAATTAATTTCATTTTTATGTGTTATCCATAGGTCAAGATAAAGTTTTTGTTAGATTTTATAAAGTTAATTATTTGTATACATGTACTTAGATAATAAGATGATTATAATTGTAAACTTGGATAAAAAGGCTATAATTGTTAACAAGGTACCAAAGGAGTTTAATACCACCATATCACAAATAGATAAAAGATTCTATAATATTGCAGATAGTAACAAGTTAAATTCAGAAGTAGATCAAGGTATAATGATAGGCCTAACAACCAATCACATTATATAGTAAGTCAGATCAGAAAGGTTAGGTAAAGAAATTAGTAACAAATACTAAATACAATCTAATGAGTTAGTAGAAGTTAATAATAATTAATAATAACAAATAAATAAACTCAAATTAAACAAATTATTGTAATGCCATAGTGCAGTGATACCGATAGATAATGTTTGGTAACAGAAAAATAATATTTGTTAAAATAAACAGACTAAGAGTAAAAGACAGCAAAATATATAAGAATTAGTAAACAAGCCATAAGTAAGATTATATTCGGATATAATGGAAATTTAGAAAGGGATTATTTTGATGAGTGGAAGAACATTGTATAAAATGATTATAATATAAGATAATATCGAATAAGAATAAAAAAATGGTTGCTAGGGACGACAAAATATATAGAATTTGTTGATTTGATTATTGGATAATTTTACAGGAATGAGGAGAGTTTAGCTAAGAAAGATGCTCAGTAAAAAATTGATTTAATTTAAATACCAAGTACAGAGAAAGTTAAAATAAATGAACGATAAATTGCAATAGTTTGATCCACTAACAGTTAACCATATTATATAATTGGACAATATAAAAACGATACACAAAGTAACGAAAAATAAAGGAAGAACTCGGATTGCCAAATTCCTGATAATGAACAAATGTTAAATTTACAAAGTAACGAAACCAGAGAAATAACTACCTGCATAAAGATATAATCCTCTAAAACAAACGAAACGAAAATAACCACCAAATTACATTGGAACTTGCCGTTTACACAATCCAATAGAAAAACGTAATTGGATTCGAATTTTGTCGAAGCACGTAACCACAAAACTCGGACATTGGTGAACAAAAGGAGCGGTATTTCTGCATCATCCTGGGACCAAGAATTAAACGTTATTTTCAACTTGGAACGTAGACGAACGGGAGCAAATTCATCTGCATGCTGATCTGTTGTTGTCAAGACGAAAGGATTATCTACACACGGCCTCATCGAGTCACGATGTCGAGCGGACGGTAAAGCAACAAATATTTTAAATATTAATAAATAAAACTTAACTCTATATTGTAATACCTTGTATTCCTATTTATGCATTTTCTGATCTTCCTGACAGTTGAAAGAACCTTCACGCCCTGTATTTAAAGAAATATAAAAATAATAACTAGAATTAATATAAACCTTGAATCCGATCGATAATCGATTACTTCTGACGTATAGCCTTTCGTATCTAAAGTAAGAGAAACAATTAGTTGGACAAGAAATATTAAATATTAATATCTTGGATTTCGTTGTCCATGACGTGTCCGTTACTTAACTAAATATCACTATAGTATTGACGACTCGGATCACTAAGTTTTTTATAAGTAAAAACGTAAAGTTTTACCTTACAGCCTAAACCAGCTTTCACCTTTAGAAGGCTTCATCGGAGGCTGCCATAGGTAGCGTTGTCCGTCTTGTTGTTGGCGACGGGATAGTTTCTCGAAAGATCGAAGCTGTGTGTGTGTGGTGAGATGTGTTCGAATAATGCGTGCGATTTGAATTGTGTCTGTTCGTTTAGGATGTCGTTTTTATTTGTTTTTGTGTGTTTGTATATTTCTAATTGTTCTAGAGTGTCTAGTTTTTGGCCTTTTGTGTGTACGTGTAGAATGTTCGTGTTATTGTCGATGTTTTTATATGTGTGGTTTGCTTCAATGAGGTGGTTTGCAAAGGTAGATTCTGTAGTGGTGTGGAGTGCTTTTGTGTGTTCAATGTGTCTCTGTTTGAAGCTATGTCCTGTCTGGCCTATGTAGAATTTATTGCAATTTGAGCAATTTAGCTTGTATACACCTGGTAGATCGAATTTGTTTTGTGCTTTGGCCATGCGTTTTGATAGTGTGTGTTCTGTTTTGTTAGTAGTTTTGTAAGCGATTCTGTATCCTGCTTTTTTGAATTTGTGGGCAATTTTTTCCGTTTGTTTGTTGATGTATGTTAGTATTATGAATTTGTTGTTTTCTGTCTCTGTCTGTTGTTTGTTTTGTGTTTTGTGTAGGAGTTTACTGACTATTGTTCTGTCATAACCGTTAGATTCTGCTAGATATTTTATCGTGTTTAGTTCGTCTTTGTAGTCTATTTCATCTAAGGGGATGTTGTTAAGCCTATGTATCATGGTTCTAAAAGCAGCTAGTTTGTGTTGTATTGGGTGATTGGAGGTGTTGTGTATTAGTGTGTCAGTTGTAGTTGGTTTTCTGTGTGTACTGAATTTGTGCCTGTGTTCTAGTTTTGTGATGGAGAGGTCTAAGAAGTTTATGGTATTGTTGTGTTCGTATTCGGCAGTGAAGGTTATGTTTTTATGTATTTTGTTTATGTGCGTTAGTAACTGTTCACATTGTCTTTTGTTTCCCCTGTATAGTATTAGAATGTCATCACCGTATCTGTGCCAATATAGTATTTTATGTGAGTGTCTGTCATTGTTTGTGAGTATTTTTGTTTTTTCTAAGTGTTGGAGGAAGACTTCTGCTAGAATGCTGGATATGGGGGAGCCCATGGGTAGGCCATCGTTCTGTGTGTAGTATTTATTGTTATAAGTAAAGTAGTTTTGTTTTGTGATAATGTTCAGAGTTTCTGTTATTTCATTGATAAGTTCGTCTGGTGTGTTGTTCTGTTTGAGTTTGTTTTGTAGGATGGTGATTGTTTCAGAGATTGGGATGTTTGTGTACAGGTTTTTAATGTCAAAGGAGGCTAATGTGGCATTATGGGGGATGTGTATGTCTTTTATTTTTGTTACTAGGTCAGTGTTGTTTTTTACTGCAATGTTGTTGTCTATTTGTGTGTGTTGTCTAATAATTAATATTAATATTAATAAAGAATCATTAATGTTAAATATTAATAAGTTTATTAATATTAAATGTTAAAGTTTATTAATGTTAAATATTAATAAAGAATCATTTCAGAATTTCAATATCTTCTCATTTATATAAGATTTAATGGATTGTGAATAAGAAATAAGATAAGTAGAGAGTATAACCAATAATCACCGTACGTGGTGGATTAACCTACAAATTTCCCTTGTCTGGGAACCACAGCGCTATTCGCGGACTTCTCAGGTATTAAAGAGAGGAGAATTCAATAAAAATTTCTGCTATTCTCTTCAACATAGAATAGGCTTGAGCGGAATTTTCGAATTACGCCCTATACACATAATTTTCACTCACATTAACACCATTATATTAAATAGAGAGATAAAGGAGATATAATTAACAATATTACAACACATACTAAATTAAGATACATAAGAAATAGGCTCATTAAAACAAGGAGGAAGGAGTTACATTATAAATTGGCGCTCAACTAGTGTAGGGCTTAAGTTAAGTAAAACCATAATTTTATAAATATTACTTAACTCGAGCAGGCAGCTGTTAGAGACAGAGAAATCCAATAAAGAGCTATGATACCAAAGGAAACGAAAATGCCCGAACAAGAAAGACGATTCAGTTACGCGGAATGGATGACGGTGCTACTTAAAAAATTCAGCAAGGATATGGAGTATATTCAGAAGAATGTCACCGATCATGAAAGAGCACAAATGAGTCATGCGAATGCAATGGGAACTCCAAACGACAAAATGACATTGAGAGAGATTTATGATGAAATGTGGGAGTTAGATGCCAGGTGTAATAAAGAAGAGACTATAGGGACAACCCATGAAAAAGGCGATAACAATGTGAAAAGAATGACTGAAGAAGATTGGGAAAGATGGGACAATAATGAAGCATGAATGAAAAATGAAAGAACAGGAGTATACGCACAGGTGACAGAACAATATACTCAGGAAGAATATGAACAATGGAACCGAGTAATAAGACAACCGGAAAACCCAATACAAACGGAAAACACAGAATTAAGGGAATGGATAAGGGTTGTGTTTGAACTATCCAGAGAAGATATGTGTAACTGGAGGAAGGAACATAATTGAATAGAAGAATTTATAGGAATGCCAAATCATAAAAACTTAGAACAATCAAATATGCAACAAGAAGTAGTTAAAATGAAGCAACAGAAGAAAATGCCAGAACCCACACAAAAGGAAGACACTGAAAATGAGAAACAAGCGGGGAACAAAGCGGAAGCCAGAAGAGAACCAGATTGGCGAGAAATAATGAGGCTAATTATGGAGAAACTTGATAGCATTAAGGAAAGCAATAAACAAACAATAGATGAACAATTTAGGAAACATAACGAAATATTAAACGAAATGAGAGAAGATAACCAGAGACACCATGAAAAATTAATGGAAACAATGGACAGTGTGTAGTGTTTCCTATGTTTTTATTAATTATAAAATGATCTTAAGGTCACGGCACCAATTGTAACCCTCGGTTATAATTTTATTTATTAATGAGAATGTAAACTCCCACTTACCTTCAACTTACGATCTGGCTGGATCGCATAGTGGGGACGAACCCCGTTCGTACAGCGAACTTGACAGCACATCAAATGAAATAAGGTTTTGAATAAATTTATTTAACAAAATCTATCATTTGAAAGATAATGGTTTTTATTTTTTATGATTGTGAAACCTTTTGGACATGTATAAAATCAGAACAAAATTGTTACTCTCTCTCCTGGCTTTTTAAATTTTGAATTACAACTTTAGAAAATTATGATAACTAAGAAAACATAATAACTACCTTACCTTATTTATAGTACATACAAACATAAACAGCCCAGCCTGCCGTTCTCACATACATACAACTTAATTTTTAAAAACCCCAGATCATTTTTAATACCCCAAAGCCCTTAAACATTTGTTGGAATACTACCCGCCGGCAACGTGGTTTTCGCGCGCACTCATTATTACTCTTTTAAATTTATTGTTAGTGTCCGAAAATTAGATAGACGGGTTCTCCACTTTTTAATCGACCGCGGTCACATGGTTTTAACTGTTATTTCACTTTTTTCTGGTACAATATGAAATTTTGTAAAGAGCCTACTTGGCTCGGTCCGGCACCGGAACAATCAGTTAACAAACTGGGAGAACGAATGTAGCAGGTGCCGCTAAATTGCGTATGTCTTTTTGTGTGGAAACCAATGCCTTGTATTTGTTCGTCATAGCTTTCGTCCCATGCAATCCATGTAGTTGTTGGGGTGACGACAGTATACGATCTCAGTGAGGCACTGGCTGACGTCACTAAATAGGCGGTGACTTAGCCACATTTCCTTCAGCACGGATTGTAGGTCTCACAAAACTTCGTCTCTGCGCCATTTTCGATAGCGTCGGTTGATCTGCTTACGTCCCCGCCCGCGCACATGCTCGTATGATGGGTCCGAGCATACGGTCACATTCTCGCATAGTTCTTGGAAACTTGAGGTGGCTACATACCTCAACTGATTGCACAATGCTATTACGTCTTGCCTTTGTTCTAAACTGTTCCATTCCCCACGTGGTCTGTCACAATGGGATTAAATTTTACAATATATTTTTATGAAACCCCGAAAATGAAATAAAATAAAAATACCCACATTTTGGACCGTTACAATACCTCGTCAATGAGAAGTCTTCTGTCCAAAACAGAAGAAATCTCATTGATAAAACCCCTAAGAGGACCGGTGAGGAACTGGTGCCAACAACCCCCTTTTGTTCTTACTCCTCATGGGTACACGACCCCCCTGGCTTGGTGACTATGGACGCATCTGAACGAGATCACTGGACTTCTCTGTAAGAGATCCCAACACCGAAAAATCGAACAGACACGCACCACAGCGCACCTCACCTCCCAACATGCTACCCCAACAATCCTCAATCCCTGGCTTAGATCATGCCAGGTCCTCAACCGATATGTTTCCCCTTATATGCAAGCTGGGCTGCCTTTAGCAGATACTGGGCTCACACACACTCACATTACATACTGAAAATTGAAAAATTCTTTAAAAATTTATTTAAATTACAACTCACTGGTTGTTTTCATTTAAAATCAAATCACAAATTTTGTATCTATTTTGAATTATTCTCTTCATTGGTTTTTGTTTTTGTTATCAAAAAATTATATCAATTGAACACTTCTTAAAAAATAAAACGTCCTTAACCTAACATGTGATTACACCTAGAGTGTAACAATACAATTCAATAAAATAATTCAATAATAATAAACATGGTTAGTACACAAACAATAAAATAAAGTTTAAAAATATCCATTATCTGGCAGACGCAAAATCAAGACATTTTTTTTTTTCAAAAAAAATCTTAAATCCAAAAAAAAATTTAAATTTATTAACATATCTTCCTTACATATTGAAATTATTTAAAGTTCGTTCAAATCAATTAAAACCAAAAGTTGAATTAATTTCCATACTAAACATGCCTAGTATATGACCTCACTATCAGCTGATCAAAACTAGGTCAAGTCAAAACCTTGACCTACATACGTTATGTACAAATTACATCTGTGAACACATTAAACATCGGTAAAATTCTGTCTTGACACACAAAATATAATAAAATAAAACCTTTAAAATAACAAAATATTATTATAAATAATAATCAAATTGACATTTAAATTATTCAAAATAAACACTTTCTAACTTTACATTTCCCAATTTTATCAAAAATTTGTCACTGGTTTTAATTAAAATTTTTATATTCTGGTTATACATCTCTTTCTTTATTATTCTCCCTCTACATTACTTTGGGTGATTTAAATTTATTTTAGCTTGATATGCCACTTGGCATTTATACATATAATATCCTTCTCACTCTGACTCTACTACTCATCAACTTTAACTAGCATGACACCCATCTCTATCAAAATATCTATCCAACAATCTCTAAACCCAACTTATCATTAAACTCAAATCACCACCTTCTCTCAATATATAAAAAATACTCTCTAACCCTTTGTACTTAGGATAAGTGTTTCCCAACCCCAAAAAACTCATTTCCTTAATCTGGTCCCTGGATTCTACCTAAGGCGACCCCTTTCCACCAAATCTGTCCCTTCCCATCCCAACCCTTATGTTGCGGACTCCCACATTACACTACCCCCTATTACAAAATTGCCATCCCCAAAATCTCACTCTTATTACCTCACTTCAACTACAACAAAATAACATCATCATTTAATAATATCAATATATCATCATTACTTTACATATATTCTCCATAACTACTGTGTCAACATCAATACTTCTCAATTCTATAACATTAACTCACAACAACATTACATTAACTCAAAACAATATTTTTCTCTCTACTACCCCTTTAACTTTGACTTGGACTGATCTATATGTCCCACAAAATATTCATCACCCACAAACTATCTCTTATTAGCTTTCACAAATTATTTACTCTGAACTTTTGCAATAGCATCTTTAACACATTAAAACCTTACATATGACATTAATTACCTTGAACATCTATAAACAATTTTACAGTGACCCTTTACTACCGATCAGCTGATATTCTTAATAAAGTGAAAACACCTTTCAAAAAATTGCGCAGATTACATTAAATACATATGCTTCTCAATACTTACATCTACCATCAATGTTTCCCCTCTTTCTGACTCGGGTGCTATGTAAACCGCCTGCCAGTCAGTTTAGTTATTTGCTTAGTTTCAAAATTATAGTAAAAAATAAAACCATAAAATAGTTTTTGTGATTTCCACTCGTCAATTTATTAAAATTATAAAACTATGACAGCTGTTTCGGCAACACAGTGCCTTCATCAGATGGTATAAGCTGACTAATTTTCGTACACACAATACAGAATATAAAATATAATACAAGTGCTGTTGTATAGAGAGCGATAGTAATCTCGTGTCAATAAGATTTATACACATTACACAAATATATAACATAACATATACCAAGTCTATTTATACAAATTAAGCAGAGGCGAGCTATTTAGATCTAACTGATCATTTAATAATACATTTAAATATTTGTGTTTATTAATTTCAAGGGTTTCTAATAAATCAAGCTTTGGACCCTTATCAGATAAATGTAAAATTTCAAAATTGTCATTATAACTATGGTCTTTTTCTAACAAGTGATTTGCATAATTTGATTTGCCATCATTATATCTAAAACTATAATTGTGACCATACATTCTTTTTTCGAAAGATCTACCTGTCTGTCCGATATACACTTTATTACAAGACCCACAGGATAATTTGTATACACCAGACTTTTGCAGTTTATCTGTTTTACTCTTATTATTTTTAATATATTTTCCCAAAGAAGACTGCGTCTTAAAAGCTATATTTACATTCCTTTGCGTGAAATATTTACCAATATTATCAGAAGCAGAACCTATGTAAGTGAGAGTGTGATATCTTTTAATCTGTGTTGAGGGAGGGTAAACTAGTTTTAAAGCTTGTGAATAAAATTTTTTGTTTAACAAGTGATCTATGAGGCTAGGTTGGTAACCATTGTTGACAGCTATTTGTTTAATAATGTTAAGTTCTGATTGGAAATTTGAGTCTGATAACGGAATACTAACTAGTCTGTGGATAAAACTGTGAAAAGCAGCCAATTTATGTGAGTATGGATGTGTGGAAGTAATGTGTATCGTCATATCTGTATGTGTAGGCTTATGAAAAATACCGAAGTCTAATTTATTATTGCATTTTGTTATTGTAAGGTCTAAAAAATTGATACTATTGTTATCTTCTAATTCTAAGGTAAAGCTAATATTTTTGTGTAAATTGTTAATAAAATTAAGAAAGATCTGTAATTGTCTACGTGTACCTAGAAAAATTGCTAAAATATCGTCCACATATCTATACCAAAAAATAAACAATTTGAAATAAGGGTGTGCTCTAATTTTAGTTTCTATGTAGTCCATAAAGATTTCAGCTGCCAAAGGGCTAAGTGGATTTCCCATTGCAAGCCCTTCTTTGCCAATATAGATCTTTCCATTAAATTCAAAGTAGTTTTGATTAAGGCAAACCTTCAGTAAATTCAAGATATCCTCTCTCATAAAGGGGTTATTACAATTTTCAATTAATAATTTTTCTACAATATCTATTACATCAGTCGGTGGAATACTCGGAAACAAATTTTTCACATCAAATGATAATAAAACAGCTTTGTCTGGGATATGTGAATCTTTAATTCTGTTAATTAAGTCTAGTGAATTTTTAATACTATGTGTTGACTGAAATTTGCATTGTGTTTGTATAATCTTAATTAGTCTTTTAGATAATTTAACAGAAGGAGCAGTTACATATGATACCACTGGTCTAATTGGATGGTTATCCTTATGCAATTTAATTAAAGAGTAAAGCTTTGGTGGCTGAGGATTCATTACTGATAAAAAATCCAAATCTCGATTATCAAAGAAAGAACAATTCTTTATAGCCTGTTTCAAGAATTGTTCTTTCTTTGATAATCGAGATTTGGATTTTTTATCAGTAATGAATCCTCAGCCACCAAAGCTTTACTCTTTAATTAAATTGCATAAGGATAACCATCCAATTAGACCAGTGGTATCATATGTAACTGCTCCTTCTGTTAAATTATCTAAAAGACTAATTAAGATTATACAAACACAATGCAAATTTCAGTCAACACATAGTATTAAAAATTCACTAGACTTAATTAACAGAATTAAAGATTCACATATCCCAGACAAAGCTGTTTTATTATCATTTGATGTGAAAAATTTGTTTCCGAGTATTCCACCGACTGATGTAATAGATATTGTAGAAAAATTATTAATTGAAAATTGTAATAACCCCTTTATGAGAGAGGATATCTTGAATTTACTGAAGGTTTGCCTTAATCAAAACTACTTTGAATTTAATGGAAAGATCTATATTGGCAAAGAAGGGCTTGCAATGGGAAATCCACTTAGCCCTTTGGCAGCTGAAATCTTTATGGACTACATAGAAACTAAAATTAGAGCACACCCTTATTTCAAATTGTTTATTTTTTGGTATAGATATGTGGACGATATTTTAGCAATTTTTCTAGGTACACGTAGACAATTACAGATCTTTCTTAATTTTATTAACAATTTACACAAAAATATTAGCTTTACCTTAGAATTAGAAGATAACAATAGTATCAATTTTTTAGACCTTACAATAACAAAATGCAATAATAAATTAGACTTCGGTATTTTTCATAAGCCTACACATACAGATATGACGATACACATTACTTCCACACATCCATACTCACATAAATTGGCTGCTTTTCACAGTTTTATCCACAGACTAGTTAGTATTCCGTTATCAGACTCAAATTTCCAATCAGAACTTAACATTATTAAACAAATAGCTGTCAACAATGGTTACCAAGCTAGCCTCATAGATCACTTGTTAAACAAAAAATTTTATTCACAAGCTTTAAAACTAGTTTACCCTCCCTCAACACAGATTAAAAGATATCACACTCTCACTTACATAGGTTCTGCTTCTGATAATATTGGTAAATATTTCACGCAAAGGAATGTAAATATAGCTTTTAAGACGCAGTCTTCTTTGGGAAAATATATTAAAAATAATAAGAGTAAAACAGATAAACTGCAAAAGTCTGGTGTATACAAATTATCCTGTGGGTCTTGTAATAAAGTGTATATCGGACAGACAGGTAGATCTTTCGAAAAAAGAATGTATGGTCACAATTATAGTTTTAGATATAATGATGGCAAATCAAATTATGCAAATCACTTGTTAGAAAAAGACCATAGTTATAATGACAATTTTGAAATTTTACATTTATCTGATAAGGGTCCAAAGCTTGATTTATTAGAAACCCTTGAAATTAATAAACACAAATATTTAAATGTATTATTAAATGATCAGTTAGATCTAAATAGCTCGCCTCTGCTTAATTTGTATAAATAGACTTGGTATATGTTATGTTATATATTTGTGTAATGTGTATAAATCTTATTGACACGAGATTACTATCGCTCTCTATACAACAGCACTTGTATTATATTTTATATTCTGTATTGTGTGTACGAAAATTAGTCAGCTTATACCATCTGATGAAGGCACTGTGTTGCCGAAACAGCTGTCATAGTTTTATAATTTTAATAAATTGACGAGTGGAAATCACAAAAACTATTTTATGGTTTTATTTTTTACTATAATTTACAATGGATTTTCACCAAGTAAAGGCATCAAGCATTAATTATTAGTTTCAAAATACACAAATTATACAAAACATATACTTTTTATCAATTCTTATATCTAACCTACTACAACAAAATGTTACATTTAAAACATAGAATGAACACCTTATACTGAATGTATGAGCACATATTTATTTGATCGGAACACAAGCGTTTTTATTAGATCAAAGTGGATTTATCAGTTTTTAAATTTGCAAAATTTAAGCACGTTGCTCATCTGAGCAACCCCCTGGTCCACACACAAAATTTTCAAATTTATTATTAATAATTATTATATATCATCTTTCAGTTATTATTAAATTTTTCAATTATCATTTTTATTTAACACAATTATTTCAAATCATCTCATTATAGAATTAAAATCTCTTCATCTGAGTTACACCTGTAAACATTTTTATTATACTTGACTGGTATTATAAACTTTTTATACTTACAGTCCACTCAAACTGACCTACACAAAATATCTACACCACACTTTCACGTTACCTCTGAAACATTTAACACAAATGTTAATTTAAATCAAACAATTTCATTTAATTACCAAATTCACAAATCTCGTACAAATAATTTAAATTCATTAAAAAAATTAATTCTACAACATTTAAATAATCAATAAAAATATTTAAAACATATCAAATTATTTTAATTAAATTAATTACTGAAAATACAAATCACATAGCTATCAAAACAATTACAACTCATCATTCACTGTCTTCAAAATTAACATAGTTATTTATTTAAATTGTAAAATATTAATATTATTATTGTAACAACCATACACATTGTTTACCTGACCTTCTACAATACACACAAATAAATTCACTACATATTTATATACAAACTTTTGTCCTTAACTGTTCCGTTTTTTCACACTTCATTGTCCAAATCTGCCAAGTCAAAACAACAAAACAAAATATTTATAACTGTCCTTTATTGTTTTATGGCCTATCCTTCATCGTCAAAGGTAAGTCTTTGTTTTATGTAGCACTGTTCAATTTCATTAACACACAAATTACTGTCTTGTGTGGCATAGCCATAAAAACCAAATTTATTCATTTTACCAAAATAATCAAGAAACAAGTCAACGTTAAGTACATCTGTTAAGTCTCCATCAGTAATTATATTCATTATTGGGTTATTTACTTTTGTATTATCAATTAAATCATTCTTATTTAAATATACTTCTAACCTTTCTTTCCAGTCATCATAATTTCTATTTAATTCATACAGTTCTGTTTCTCTCTCAACATACAATTCTCTATTCAAATCTCTCTCATCATAATGCCATATCACACTCTCAATATTATTCCAGACAGAGGGTACAAAATTATACAACAAAAATAAACACTTCAAATCTTCTACTAACACGGGACTCTTGCCCGTCTTAAACAATACTTGTGAACACTCTGGTTCAGAAAAAATAAGGGGAAAATTTACCCTCTGCCCCCATTCTACTACTATACTCTCTTTCCACTCTCTCTCTAACTCATTAACACACATTAACATTTTATTATCACATTCAGTACTCTCATTATTTATTTTCACCGTATCACTCTCAGATACTACATTTTCACTTTCAATACTATTTTCATTATTTTCAACATCATCGTCATCATTTGTTAACTCTGTATCTAATACAACATTGCCATTACAATTTCCATTTGTATTATTCAAACTATTTTTTATTTCATTGGTATTTTCAAGACATTTATTCTTTTCTTATATATCATTTATCAAACCATCAAATTTTACACTAATACTCTGCTGACACTGAGTATTCTGGTCTTTAATTTCTTTAAAATTAATCTCGTTTTGAATATTCTGCTGTTCACATTTTATTTTCTGTTCATTAAAATCATTAGTTAATTGATCCAATTTACAGTCCATCTTTTCAAATTTACAGTCCATCTTTCGTAAAAAACTCATTATATCCATTTCATCGGCTTGTTTGTTTTTATTGGTTGAAACTGGGGTCAACTGAATCCCAGAATCAACATCTGTTTCGCTTAATTGTGTTTGAGCCGCAATCGGAGTGGAATGAACGATTATATTACCGCCGACAGCTGTTTCTGTAACAGCGCTCGGCCCAACTGTCAGCATACCACTTTCATTCAGCGACTGCGACTCAAGGTCACTTTCACTCATCTCTACGTTGGTTATATTACTTTTAGTATTCTCAGACATTTTACTTGATTTATTTTTACTTACGTAATAACTGCCAATGATTTATCTCTTTTCAAACCTTATATTACGACATTCATAAAATCAACCTTATACCATAATTACGCAAGTTTACATAACTGCAATTTTACTTTCGCAACCGTACTTCGTTCAATGTACTGTCAAAATGTAGGCCGGCGTAATACAACTTTTTTGTTATATTACATCCTGCTGTCACGGCAACAATTGTAGTGTTTCCTACGTTTTTATTAATTATAAAATGATCTTAAGGTCACGGCACCAATTGTAACCCTCGGTTATAATTTTATTTATTAATGAGAATGTAAACTCCCACTTACCTTCAACTTACGATCTGGCCAGATCGCATAGTGGGGACGAACCCCGTTCGTACAGCGAACTTGACAGCACATCAAATGAAATAAGGTTTTGAATAAATTTACTTAACAAAATCTATCATTTGAAAGATAATGGTTTTTATTTTTTATGATTGTGAAACCTTTTGGACATGTATAAAATCAGAACAAAATTGTTACTCTCTCTCCTGGCTTTTTAAATTTTGAATTACAACTTTAGAAAATTATGATAACTAAGAAAACATAATAACTACCTTACCTTATTTATAGTACATACAAACATAAACAGCCCAGCCTGCCGTTCTCACATACATACAATTTAATTTTTAAAACCCCCAGATCATTTTTAATACCCCAAAGCCCTTAAACATTTGTTGGAATACTACCCGCCGGCAACGTGGTTTTCGCGCGCACTCATTATTACTCTTTTAAATTTATTGTTAGTGTCCGAAAATTAGATAGACGGGTTCTCCACTTTTTAATCGACTGCGGTCACATGGTTTTAACTGTTATTTCACTTTTTTCTGGTACAATATGAAATTTTGTAAAGAGCCTACTTGGCTCGGTCCGGCGCCGGAACAATCAGTTAACAAACTGGGAGAACGAATGTAGCAGGTGCCGCTAAATTGCGTATGTCTTTTGTGTGGAAACCAATGCCTTGTATTTGTTCGTCGTAGCTTTCGTCCCATGCAATCCATGTAGTTGTTGGGGTGACGACAGTATACGATCTCAGTGAGGCACTGGCTGACGTCACTAAATAGGCGGTGACTTAGCCACATTTCCTTCAGCACGGATTGTAGGTATCACAAAACTTCGTCTCTGCGCCATTTTCGATAGCGTCGGTTGATCTGCTTACGTCCCTGCCCGCGCACATGCTCGTATGATGAGTCCGAGCGCACGGTCACATTCTCGCATAGTTCTTGGAAACTTGAGGTGGCTACATACCTCAACTGATTGCACAATGCTATTACGTCTTGCCTTTGTTCTAAACTGTTCCATTCCCCATGTGGTCTGTCACAATGGGATTAAATTTTACAATATATTTTTATGAAACCCCGAAAATGAAATAAAATAAAAATACCCACATTTTGGACCGTTACAAGTGGTTTAAGGAATATGAATGGAACACTAAACAATGGTTCCAAAAGTGTTAAGGAACCGGTAATTACGAAAATAGAAGATAGTAGGGAGGAAATAGAAAGTACGAATGAAAAGAAGACCAAGAAAATAAGGAAAATATGGAGAAAGAAAATAGTCAATACAAAAGAAGAAATGGTGATGAGGAAGGGTGGATTAATTAGTGCATTTAACATCCCAATTAATGAACGAAGGGAGTTAAGTAAAAGTATGAATTATAGAAAAAACTTTATAAAAATGGCAAAAATAAACCACTATAGAATAATAACAAAAAACTTAAATAAATTTAAATATCATTTAAATATATCAACGATCAAAGAGTATCTGACAACATCATTTATATCGTTAATACGGAAGATACCCGTAAAACATTTGGTAAGTAATACAGAGGTCAAAGGGAATGGAATGGTAGCATATATGAGTGATTACGTTAGATTAGAGGAGGTACAATACCTGTCAATTAAAAGGGATCTAATTATAATGGAAAACCTTGACTTAAATGAAGATTTTGTATCAGCCGAGTTACAATACCAGTTGAAAGAGAGGTATGTAACACGGACAAAAATCATTACGAACTTTGCAGTAATCCGAACGATGAGTGCAGATGAATTAATGGATCATGGTTAAAACAAGAAATAGTCAACCAGAAAAATGGGACTGATTTTCTGAAAACCGACCAGGCAACCACTTGGAAAGAAGAAATAAATAATTAATATTAAATAAGGAATAAAAAATAATATGTTAACAGAAACACTAAGACGGATGAAAATATATATGAGAAAAAACCACAAAATTCTAAAGGAAGTAAGAACATCTTACTATAAGTATTAAGAAGAATGTATTTGAAGATATTAAGAATAAACCACAAAATTCAAAAAGAAGTAAGATCGTCTTACTATGTGTTCATAAAGAAATTGTTTTGAAGACTTAAGAATAAAACCCCAAGATTAAAAATTTTATATCAAGAAAGACTTATACAAAATAATTAAAAAAAAACAATATGATTTAAGATACATGCCAAAATGCCAAGAGAATTGAAGAACAAATTAAATAATTGTTTATAACCAGTATAATTTTAAATGGAACAAGAAAAAATGTATGTCAACATAATTAGTGGTAATGTGACCAGACAAGATGGTAAAATAAGAAGAACAATGGATAATTTAATGACTATAAATACACTGAAACTAAGTAATGATGATAATTAAGGCAATTACAATATAGAATTTCTTGGAAACGAGAATAACAAATGAAGAGATAGTACTTAGAATTGCTGTCACAAAAAAGAAGATCAAAAATAGTTACAAATAATGACTGTCAAAAATGTTATCTGAAAATAGTTAATGAAAATAAGATGGAATCACGAAGGAAGGAATATATGAATAATTAAATATAAAACGCGACAGCGTAACGAATCCCCAAGATGTTTATTATTAATTAAATAAAAAGATTATTATGATATTATTGTATTTTTTATAGCTGACTGTAGATGAATTCCAGCAGTATTATATTGAAGTGTAGTGTGGGCAGCAGAGTATGAAGCCAAACAGTGCCTCTCTGAACTGTACCAGCTCACCTGTTAGGGAATGTTAGGGAAATTGAATATTTAACGGATATTAGAACCGCTGTGAAGAATGACATCAGATTCCAAAAAGTATGAAGGAAGAAAACAGAAGGAAGATAGCTGACAGAAGAATAATGGAGAAACGCATTGATAGCAGTAACTAGAAATAGGAGAAAAGTCAAACTAAGTTATACTGATTATTGTGACCAATCATTGACAAGTAATGTTTAAGAGAAACAAGCCAAGAGTGTTAATATAATTAATGAATTGTCATTAGATAGAGAAAGGTAAATACAAGTCCAAAATGTCACATTGAGAATTCCATCATTGACCATTGAAAATTTAATATGAATATAAGGAAGATATTCAAGGGCATAGAAAAGAGATAGGTTTATTTGACCCAAATTATATTCAGGTAAATTAAACTTCTTTAGGAGGGGAAGCATATGTAACGTAACAGAAATACGGTCCTCGACGTTACATAAATAAAATGATAAAATTTAGAATAGGGAAGAAAATATATTAATTTTCCACACTAATAAAAAGGTCAGAAACCCAACCCATGATTGTTTAAATGTAATAAGAATGCAAGGTAAAAAAAGATAAGCAAATAATAATGTTAATAGTAATAAACCTCAAGGTTCAGTGAGAGGTAAATAACAGACATTGACACATATTGTAAAAAAAACTAATGTTGACTATTTCAGAATAATTGATGTTTTTAAAATAGATGAGAACGAGTAAATAGTGTATGACCTAAGTTACTCAAAAATACTTGTTATTAATTGTATCATGTTATATTGTTATCATGACCATGATGTTATATTTTGTATTATCAAGTGAAAGTTTTTCTGTTGATAGTATATCAGGTAATTAAGTATTATATGTTATTAATTTACCGTTGTAGAGCTGTGGTTGAACTCAGTAATTGAGTACTAATTAATTTCATTTTTATGTGTTATCCATAGGTCAAGATAAAGTTTTTGTTAGATTTTATAAAGTTAATTATTTGTATACATGTACTTAGATAATAAGATGATTATAATTGTAAACTTGGATAAAAAGGCTATAATTGTTAACAAGGTACCAAAGGAGTTTAATACCACCATATCATAAATAGATAAAAGGTTCTATAATATTGCAGATAGTAACAAGTTCAATTCAGAAGTAGATCAAGGTATAATGATAGGCCTAACAACCAATCACATTATATAGTAAGTCAGATCAGAAAGGTTAGGTAAAGAAATTAGTAACAAATACTAAATACAATCTAATGAGTTAGTAGAAGTTAATAATAATTAATAATAACAAATAAATAAACTCAAATTAAACAAATTATTGTAATGCCATAGTGCAGTGATACCGATAGATAATGTTTGGTAACAGAAAAATAATATTTGTTAAAATAAACAGACTAAGAGTAAAAGACAGCAAAATATATAAGAATTAGTAAACAAGCCATAAGTAAGATTATATTCGGATATAATGGAAATTTAGAAAGGGATTATTTTGATGAGTGGAAGAACATTGTATAAAATGATTATAATATAAGATAATATCGAATAAGAATAAAAAAATGGTTGCTAGGGACGACAAAATATATAGAATTTGTTGATTTGATTATTGGATAATTTTACATGAACGAGGAGAGTTTAGCTGAGAGAGATGCTCAGTAAAAAATTGATTTAATTTAAATACCAAGTACAGAGAAAGTTAAAATAAATGAATGATAAATTGCAATAGTTTGATCCACTAACAGTTAACCATATTATATAATTGGACAATATAAAAACGATACACAAAGTAACGAAAAATAAAGGAAGAACTCGGATTACCAAATTCCTGATAATGAACAAATGTTAAATTTACAAAGTAACGAAACCAGAGAAATAACTACCTGCATAAAGATATAATCCTCTAAAACAAACGAAATGAAAATAACCACCAAATTATATTGGAACTTGCCGTTTACACAATCCAATAGAAAAACATAATTGGATTCGAATTTCGTCGAAGCACGTAACCACAAAACTCGGACATTGGTGAACAAAAGGAGCGGTATTTCTGCATCATCCTGGGACCAAGAATTAAACGTTATTTTCAACTTGGAACGTAGACGAAGGGGAGCAAATTCATCTGCATGCTGATCTGTTGTTGTCAAGACGAAAGGATTATCTACACACGGCCTCATCGAGTCATGATGTCGAGCGGATGGTAAAGCAACAAATATTTTAAATATTAATTAATAAAACTTAACTCTATATTGTAATACCTTGTATTCCTATTTATGCATTTTCTGATCTTCCTAACAGTTGAAAGAACCTTCACGCCCTGTATTTAAAGAAATATAAAAATAATAACTAGAATTAATATAAACCTTGAATCCGATCGATAATCGATTACTTCTGACTTATAGCCTTTCGTATCTAAAGTAAGAGAAACAATTTGTTGGACAAGAAATATTAAATATTAATCAAGAATCATTTCAGAATTTCAATATCTTCTCATTTATATAAGATTTAATGGAGTGTGAATAAGAAATAAGATAAGTAGAGAGTATAACCAATAATCACCGTACGCGGTGGGTTAACCTACAAATTTCCCTTGTCTGGGAACCACAGCGCTATTCGCGGACTTCTCAGGTATTAAAGAGAGGAGAATTCAATAAAAATTTCTGCTATTCTCTTCAACATAGAATAGGCTTGAGCGGAATTTTCGAATTACGCCCCATACACATAATTTTCACTCACATTAACACCATTATATTAAATAGAGAGATAAAGAAGATATAATTAACAATATTACAACACATACTAAATTAAGATACATAAGAAATAGGCACATTAAAACAAGGAGGAAGGAGTTACATTATAATATTAGGATTGAATAAGTGACAAATGTAATTAATAATTAATAAAACCCGATAAATAAAAATACACTAACCCAAGAATTAGAAGTATATGTAAGTAAGAGATAGAGAAAGACATGAACTTAGTAAGTATAAATAATATGTGTAAAGAAAGAGAGAGATATTGAGATAGTCAGAAATAAACTGAAAATAACTAAGTGACAAAGAAAATTAATGATAGGGATTACCCACTAATAAACACTTAAATAAAAAGTTTAAGAAGTGCCCATAGTGAAAGTGAAAAAACCCTAAAGTAAAATGATAGAGAAAAAACACTTAATAAATTATAATAAACACAAGATAATTTAAAAATGAAGGTGATAAGTAAATAAAAATATTGTCAGTGATAGCAATAGGAAAAATAGTGAAAGCTAAGATAAACACTTAGTAAAAATAAACACTAAAGTTTAATAGTGAACAATATTAATATTTAAGAAAGTTGTTAAGAATAGTATTTAAAATAAACAATTAATTAAGAAGTAATGAACACTGAAGAGTGATGTTAACTGTATTGATTAAAAAAGAATCTTATTGTAAAGTTTAAAAGTATATAATAGTATTTAAAAGTGAGAATCCCATGAAAGAGTAAACAGATAGTGTTACCATGGAGTGAAGGTATAGATTATTTATAAAATAAGAAGTTTAAAACAATCAATAAACACCCATGTTATAAGGGATAATTATTGAAGTAAGTTCAAAAGAAGTGAGGTTGTTTATCACCCAAAAAATAAAATAAAATGTAATGAATTGTACACCAATATTACCTACTAATTGTTAAATAATTGTTTAAGCAAATTTATGAATAGGATATGGCTGGGGTAATTATACCAACCATAGACCTAAATGTTGTATTTTATGTGATAAAAAATAGTAAATAATAGCCATATTGTTGACATTGGCGGAGTAAATAAGTAAGAAAGTAAAGCAATATATGACTTAGAAAACGAGAAAACCAGTTCGTAAATAATTAGCAATACATGATGTATAAAATAGTAGTAACATACAAATAACACAAAAACAGAACCAAAACATATCAATAGTTAACAAAACCAGTTATAAGAACAAAATAAAGCATTAGGCTAAAATGAGATGTAATGTATATGAAATAAGTAAAAATCAGTAATGGATACTTAGGCTTAAGAAATGCCTAACTGTGAAACACCAACAAATACAAATTGTATGAAAATAAAGTAATTAACTAATCCAAGGCTAAATTGTAAATCTTATTAAAAGCAAAATATTAGAATAAGGACTTAAATTAAAAGAGAAATGTAATTAGGAAATATTAAAATAATTGTAAAATTATAAAACATGAAATAACCCAATCTTGTGGGATACCAAAATAATCTTTGGAAGAAAATACAAATAACAGTGATAATAATTAATACTTAGGAAGGAAGATAACGGAATGAAAGCAATCAGAAGATATACAAGGATTTTGAAAAGAATTCAAATTTTGATAACAATGGATTTATAGCCAGATTAACCAATCAGATTTAATTAGTAACCATGGCAACTGCCGTTAGGGACAGAATTACCGTTGAATATCGTTACTCATAAAGCGACGCTCTTGGAAAACAGAACCCAAATTTTGAACAACCAAATATTTAATTTAAAATGTTATAAAAGTAAACCAAATTACCACAAATGAACGAGAAGGAAGCAGACGATGACTGAAACCATTTAACTGATGTCGAAGACCATTTAAATCAAAAAGAAATGAATAAATGGCTCCGATTAAATTGAAAAAGATGCCAGAAGCCCAAACAATTGAAATTTGAATACGATTGAAGCTCAAGTCCTTTTTATCAGACCAACTGCATACACCCAGTCTACTAAGGTGTTAAGTATCATTTAAATTACCCAAATTTCTGAAAAAACGCACTTTAAATATTTCTCACTGTAATATGAAGTATCACTAAACTGAATTTATTCTCTTTCAAAGATTAATTAAAAAACTAAGACACTGAAAATTTGTCAACTTATAAAATTAACCTGTTATTAGTTTACAAACTTTTGAAACACTTTTACTACACTCCAAAAAACAAATTATAGCTACACGTTATATTATTTAAGTAGAAATAATGTAAGGTTGTGTATTTTTATTATTGTAATGCATCTAATCCTTTTATCGTAATCTCAAGAATCCAGACGATCGAACGAAAATATTTGTATACTACTTCGACAGACGCCATTATGGTGTATCTGTTACGTTCAGAAATCGATTCATCAAAACCCAGAGAAAATTGTCTTAGATTAATTGGCGATGCAAAATAATATCAAAAACCAAATATAACCTGTGTCACTGAATAAGTAATAACCATTAACTAATAAACCAATACTGTGTGTAACCAATGTGTTTTATTTTCATTAGGAAAGTGTATTATAAATGTTGTACATTGTAGCGAACAGCTATGAATTGGCGGCAAGCGCTCAAGCAGTAAACACAGCAAACTGCTGGCTTGATTGAAAAAATCGATAAGTGGCGGGAACAAGTTTGAATTCTCCCCACCGCCTGAGCTGACTCGCCGATAATACTAAATTTTTTAATTGTTTAAAATAAACAATTTGGCGCCACCCGGGATTTATACACCCCTAGTGAACTTTAGGTAAGGACTTCGATACCTGGTTATTCGTACGTTCGCGACGGACTTAATCAGCGTAAGTTACGTTACCGAGCGATGACGGATTGGTAAGACACAATACACCAATTACACTCTGACACTTTTACACTCTTGCAGACTGTAGAAAAAAGAGGTTCATTACAAAATATATATTGTAATATAACTTGTTTACAAGTGTTTGGTTCTTTAATTATGCCCCACTGTTGTATGCACCACCTTGTAATGTAACTTGCTTGTGGTCTTGTTTTAATTAGTTCGTGTTTAGCCTTTGTGTTTTAATCTAATTGTATTGATATAACGTTGTTTAATGTGTTTTACTAAGTCACACGTTGCTAGTGCCGCTCTGTAATATAGCGTGATGTAGTGGTAGGAAGAGAGAGATTGTATTTGTGGACTAGTGCTTTTTGAATTTTCCTGCACTTCTAGTTGACTCGGTGATCGGCTCTAACCGTATTCTGGCAGTTGCAGGTTAGTTTATTTTTCGTCGTCGGCAAGGCTATATTCGCCTTGCTTACCTGTGAACAAACTCTTATTCTACTTGCACGTATGAAATTATAACTCTGTTATTGGTAATCATTGATTTGTTTTATTGTTTTTCAGCTTATTGGTTAAACAAAATAAATGGTTCGGTCTTGGATCGACCTTGACAGTTTAGTATCGATTCGTATTTGAATCAGATCATCAATGATTTGCAAATAATTATAATATAAATTAAATATCTTAGGGTTTGGGTTCTTTGGGCCAGTTAAGAAGTCAGAAATGTTTTTAAAAAGGAGTACAACACATTACAAATACATAGAAAATAATAAATCTTAATTATTAATGTTTACAAGTATAAATGTTATGTTTTTTTAACCAACTACATCAACGAACTCGATCTGCATTGGCAAACGATGCTACACAAGATGGCCGCCCTGGTCAGTTAACCAAGCGTCATGTGGTTCCTATGTTTTTTGTTTAAATAAAAGGTTATTATTGTTAACCACCGTATTAAGGTGCAGTGGTTATTCCAGTTATCACTGTAGGTAGTTTATATAGTGTAGTGAAGTTGATCTATGTGTAGTGTTGTTACGAAAATACTTCAGAGTTATATTTACGTTCCTTGTGTACTGCAACCAGCCAACTCGCTATGATTTTTTGGTGTTTGCATAGAATTAATCTCCCATTGGTTAGTGGTATTTCTTTTATCTTCTCTATAAGTTTTCTGGTATGTTTACTTCTTCTGTGGTTTCATTTGGATCATTAATTTAGTGTAATATTGATTGTTTTATCTTCACTCTAAGCGTCAGCTATACGACTTTTGATCTTTTCTGCTTGGCGTTCAACAATACAATAATATTTCCTCTCGTCTTAGTAACGGTTTTTTGACCAGTAAACTCTGTTTTTGATTGGTCAGTTTGCATGAACTTGAGGTCAAGCGGCATATAGTACCGAAAATTATATCCTGCCTTCCCTGTCAAAAAATACTCCTCTGTTATTTTTTGTTTAAATTAAAATTAATTTACATAGTTTTATTCCTTTTATAAAGGTCTACATTTTGATATATATTTTTATATGTGTTAACTTTATATTAGGTGTTTTTTCACCTTTACAAAAATTATAACTCTGGACCATCGTACTGCCCTGACTTTTACTATACAATACTTAATTTTTGTTAGATTAATTTACTTTGATTCACAATTATTCCAAAACTTGTCCCTTATTAAATTTTGGTCCTTCTTTGTTATTATTGTCTTATATTAATTTGGTAACTTTATCATTTCTGACATTATCTTATTTTATATTACATGTTCGGCCTAGGCCTAAAATTTGATTTCATTATCATTTTCTAATTCTTATTAATTATTAATTGGTTTTTTTGTTTTGAACCCTTTTGCCTGATTACATTTGTTTACTGCTTATTACATGATTTTTGACCCTTGACATATTCTAACAATATTTATTAATTAACACAAAATCTCTTAACGTACTAACTTAAAATGTTGCCTTCATGGCCAAGTTTATACTCTTTTATGGACAAACAATAACATAAACTATTTAGTTTACCATAATACCAATTACATTTCCATACTATTAAACTTTACTAGTGGACCATTAATATATTGTTTATATAGGCCTCTATTTAGGTATTTTTTGGTATTATGTAATAACATATACTTCCTATTTTTTGCCTATAGGCTTAATACACTTCTTCTAATCTTTTACACGTGATTCATGAATGATAAAAATTATTGCCATTGGCCTAAATCAATTAAAATAAACATAGTTAAGCAATGCTAATGCATTCTCTTTAAAAACCAACAACATGGGTTAAATAACTATAAAAAAACTTTCAATAAATAATACTACACTACTACAATTGCTTGTTTTCACTCTGATATTTAGTATGTCTGTTACTTTATAATGCTTTTACGAGTTGTTTCTCTCGTATCGACCTATTTGGTTTCTTACACTTAATATTATTGGAGGGATCATTGATCTTTACAGTCTTATCTGTGTGATTAATGATCTTCATCTTTTTCCACTTTTCACTTATGCACTTTTCACAAGTTTTGTCTTATTATCTACACAGTACATGGTTTCTTATTTATCACACTATTGTGTTGTACTTTTATTTTACATTGTTAAATATTTGATTTCAGTTATTCTGACTTTTTTTATTATTTGGGTTATTTTGGTTAATTATTTGGGGCTCCCATTAATTCACATCACAATATATATATATATATATATATATATATATATATAATCGCAAACCCAGCACTTCTTATTCATTACTTAACTTTCATTCACTCACACACACATACATCCCCATGCCTTTGTGAGATCTCAAAAATTTAATATTGGCTTTGTTTTAATTCTGAATCCAAACATAATCACCACCCATTTGTTACTTAGCTGAAAATGTCCAATAGAGACGTCAGGCCATTTTGAAGTACACTTTTCGATTTTTTTTCACGCACTGTATAAGTTCTTCCACATTTTGTTAATTGGCCATGACGGCCTTCTTTTTTAAAACGAATTTTGAACTGTTAATACGTTTTCATGAATGTTAACTTTTTGTTATTTCGCATTTTACACCTTTTCTTATGGGCGCGCCCGTGATTTCGTTACGTAACTTTTGCGGCTGTACAGCACGACGGAATATTGTAGACTGGGGCAAAATTTACTGTCTCGATTTCCGAAGTAGTGAGGGAATCACGTGATGTCAATCTTTTGTTCTTTCGAGTTTTGAAGTCAGTTTTGACGAGGTTATTAATTTGACTCTACATTCCATCGGAGACGTGAAGTTGGGTTTGGCTCTGACGTCATCTGGCGTGACTTGTAATTACATAGGTCAAATTTTATACTGCTAAAAATAGCTACCTCGGCTGCATCTCGCTGTTGACCTTGACACGAATTCACTCACACTGGCCTGCGTCGTTATAATTTCAAATAAAATTTTACATTATAATTTATTTTTTTGTTGATGTTTCCCTAAAAGATTCTTAGGCGAGCTCAAATGTCCTGTTACAATTCACAAACAAAATCACACAAGTACATTTAGAAAAATAACTAGTAACTGATATGTCCTCCTTTGGTCTTAATGAGGTCAGAGACACGTTTCGGCATCGATTCGACAAGTGTGTTGCAGATTTTTTTTATTTCTTCATCATGAAACCATACCTTTATGACAGCTTCAATCAGTGCATTTTTTATGGTGCAGTTCATTTTTTCCACTCTCCGCTTTGCGATAGCCCACAAGTTTTCTATTGGATTCAAATTCGGGGAATTGCCATGGCAATATCAAACAGAAAATTTTGTGTTGTTGAAAAAAAGCTTTTACTTTTTTGGCAGTATGGCATGGTGCTAAATCTTGCTGGAACACTCCGTTGCTTTCTGGGAACAGGTCCTGAAGTTGTGTGATGACTCTTGTTTGGAGAATGTTGATGTATTCATCACTTCTTAGCATACCATTCACTGGAACCAATGATCCAGGGCCTTTAGAATTAAAGTTACCCCAAAACATTTTTTTTCCGGGGTGCTTAACAGATTGCTGGAGGTGCGCTGGTGACGTTTTTTCATTAGCTGCTTTTCTAACGTAAGGCACTTTTTGTCCCTGAACAAAAAAATGTGTCTCATCGGAAAACACTACATTTTTCCAGTCTTCTATTGTCCAGTTTGCATGTGCTTTGGCCCACGCTAGCCTTTTTTTTGCACATTGCGGTGGTTAAAAGCTGTTTTTTAATTGGTTGGTGAGCTTTTCGTCCAGCTGCAAGCAGTCTGCGTCGAACTGTTGTCACATGAACATTTGTTCCACTAGCTGCTAACTCTCGGTTCAAATCCGCAGCAGAAATTTTAGGGTTAATTTTACTTTTTCTCACCAACATCCGATCTTGTGAGGAAGTAGTTTTCTTTTTTCGGCCACAACTTCCCTTTCTTCATGGTGAAACCGAACCAGTTTCTTTGAACTTCTTTACAAGAGCATTCACAGTTCCTAGGCCTACACCACACTCAATAGCTATTTGACGCTGTGTCATATTGGTGTGCTTGGAGTTATATCCATTACTACAAATGCACTACACTACACAAAGTATAGAAACTTTAAAATTCTAATTTCAGAAGAAGCAATAACAAAATTTACTCAAAGTATTTTATTCACAACACAATAAACTCAAAACTCCAAGAACATAACCTCAAACTACCAAACAACACGAAGACAACTAAGAGAATGTGTTTTGGTTAAACAGTGTTACCACCGTGAACAAATAAACTGAAATTTCCCTGCGTTAAACAGATATGTCCCTGTGTTCGGATTAATTTGCATGCTACTGTACAAATTATTATTTTACTGAAGATTGTCACTTGGATATTTCTATGACCACAAAATTATAACTTTGGATAAAGGCCTCTCCTTGGCAAGAAGATTGATGGGGTAACCCTAACAATCACCCTAACAGCTAGTTCAGAGGCGTAAGCAGAGGCTACACTCAGTGCTCCCCTCCTCTGCACCTGGGCCAGTCTCTTTTGATATACCTTCTTGTTCAGACCATTTGCCCACAATTCTGCCCCGTATAAGAGGACTGACTGCACTGCCGTCATCAGCAAGGTACTACAACAACCACAATATCTTTTCTTTTATAAAATTGCTAAACTGCTATAATTGTTTTTATTATTTAGACAAAGCTTTTCGTCATTACTGACATCTTCAGGTCTTAAACAACGTCTATCAACTGTACATTGTAGGCTTTTATACTTTAGGCCCCTCCCCTTATGTCATCGCCCCTCCTATTGGTTCTAGCTGCTACCGCTCTTCACGGGAACTTTGTCTACCTTTTTCCGTTAGGCATTTTTCTAACGTCCGTCAAATTGTTTTCAGAATCTCCCGTTAATTTCTTCATTCTTGACTTATAACCTTTTGCATTTCGTCATTTTTTAGTGTGTTATTCTTATTATTTTAATTTATTATTGTTTATTGTTTAATATATAATAAAATATTTCTTCATTTGTAAAATCCACTTTTATATTCATTAATTTATTTTTATCTTCTTTTTTAACTTTAAGTATTTCTAGTTCTTCTATTAATTTTCTTTTTTGCGGATTGTTTTCTATTTTTATTATTTCCATATTTTCCTTGGGATTTATGAATTTATGGCCTGATTCGTTGAAATGTCTTGCATATAGTGAGTTCGTTACTCTAACCCCTTCTCCTTTTGCGTGTTCATTCATTCTAATTTTAAATTTTCTTCCAGTTTCGCCCAGATATATCTTATTACATTCCCCACATTTTAATTTGTATACGCCGCTTTTTTCTGTTAATGGAATTTCTTCTGTTTTATCATTTTTTATATATTCGAATACATTTTTCGTTTTCTTTATTCCTATCTGTATTTCATATTTTTCGAAACATTTTTGTTTGATATCCTATGTATGTTATTGCTCCTTTATATTTCTTTTCTTCATTTGTTTTTTCTTTTTTGTTATTTTCTATTTCTTTATTTTCCTCTATTTTCTTAACTATTCTATTAATTATTTTAGGGTTGTAATTATTATTTTTTGCTATTTGTTGTATTTTCTTTAATTCTTTTTGTTTGAGTTCTTCATTTTCTAGATAATTTATAGCTCTATAGCAAAATGAATTTAATGCTGCCATTTTATAATTTACTGGATGATATGATTCTTGTGGAATTATTAAATCTGAGTATGTTTCTTTCCTATATATATCGAATTTGAGTTTGTTATCTTCAATTTTAATATTGATATCCAGGAAATTAATTTCTAATCCTCCAATTTCTTCTTGAAATTTTATTGTTTTTTCTATGTTATTTAGTTGTTCCGTAAATTTTTTAAATTCATTTACTTCACCTTCCCAAACTATTAGTATGTCATCTACATACCTGATCCATTTTTTAATTCTTCTTTCTTTATCTATATCTTTTAAAATTTTGATTTCAAAGCTATTCATGAATATCTCTGCCATTAATGGTGAAAGCGGTGATCCCATTGGTAATCCATTTTCTTGTATGTAAAATTTGTTATTAAATCTGAAGTAGTTCTGGTTTAGGCATAATTCTAATCCTTCTATTATTTCGTTTTTCCATTCTACATTACTTAATTTGTTTTTCTTTATTATTTCTACTGTTTTTGCTATTGGTATGTTGGTGTACATATCTTTTATATCTAATGACATTAATTTTGTCTTATTTGTTATGGTAATTTCTTTTAATCTTTCTATTACCTTTTTACTATTTTCTATGCTGTGGATTTCTTCTTTTTCATATGCCATTTTGATTCTTTTACTTATTTCTTTTGATATTTTGTATGTTGGCGAATTTATAAATGATACTATAGGTCTTAATGGCATTTCTTTTTTATGTAACTTAATTTGACATCTAAATTTTGGAGCTTCAGGATTATGTTCTATTTTTTGTTTCTTTTGCCATTCTGTTAAATATGTTGTCTTTTTTATCAATTTCTTTGTTTGTGCTTGAAATTTACTTGTGTAATCATATTTTATTTCTTTATATGGTCCTTTTTGTATAAATTGTTCTGCTTTTTCGATATAATCTCTTTTGTTCATTACCACTGCTGTGTTACCTTTATCGGCTTTTATAACTATCAAATTGTTCTCCGTGATTTTCTTTTTTAATTCTCTTATATTTCTTTTTATTTGTGTTTCGTTTTTATTTCTTACATTTTTGTTTTTCTTACATATTTTTTCTACTATTTCTTTTACTTCACTTCTTAATTGTTTTTTAGTTTCTTCATTTTTTATTTTATCGATTATTTCTTCACATTCTATTATTGTATTTTCTTTATCTATGTTTGTTTTTGTTGCATATTTTAAACTTTTCCCTAATAATTTATGTTCATTTTCTGTAAACTTTGTTTCTGTTAAATTTAATACTTTTTCAGCAAATTTTATTTCTTTATCTTTTTCTTTATTTTTATTTCTTGTTCCTTCCATTAATTCCTTAAGTTTCTTATTTAATCTCTCTTCCATTTTTCTTATTTTCTTTTCTATGTATTTTTCACCAAACTCTTTTCTCATTTCTTCTATTTCTATATAATTGTAACTTGCATATAATTTTTGATGTAATTGATACATTTCTTTGTTATATTTATTTATTTTACTGTATAAGTTCTTAATTTCAAGTTTTATCCATATTTTTTCCGCCATATTTTTCACTTGGTTTGCTACTTTGCTTTTGTTATTAATTTTAATTTTTGCGTATTTTGGAGTAATTTTGTTAATTAAACACTGTTTATTAAACCAAATTTTCCCTAGCGTTTTTTTCAATTTTGCTTTAATTTTTAAATACTTAAAAAATTCCCTTACATTTTTATATTTATCTGCTTGCAATTCGCATGTTTTATTCTTCGTATTGTTTAAATTAGCAGCCATCCTTACTTTTCTTTTATAAAATTGCTAAACTGCTATAATTGTTTTTATTATTTAGACAAAGCTTTTCGTCATTACTGACATCTTCAGGTCTTAAACAACGTCTATCAACTGTACATTGTAGGCTTTTATACTTTAGGCCCCTCCCCTTATGTCATCGCCCCTCCTATTGGTTCTAGCTGCTACCGCTCTTCACGGGAACTTTGTCTACCTTTTTCCGTTAGGCATTTTTCTAACGTCCGTCAAATTGTTTTCAGAATCTCCCGTTAATTTCTTCATTCTTGACTTATAACCTTTTGCATTTCGTCATTTTTTAGTGTGTTATTCTTATTATTTTAATTTATTTTTGTTTATTGTTTAATATATAATAAAATATTTCTTCATTTGTAAAATCCACTTTCATATTCATTAATTTATTTTTATCTTCTTTTTTAACTTTAAGTATTTCTAGTTCTTCTATTAATTTTCTTTTTTGCGGATTGTTTTCTATTTTTATTATTTCCATATTTTCCTTGGGATTTATGAATTTATGGCCTGATTCGTTGAAATGTCTTGCATATAGTGAGTTCGTTACTCTAACCCCTTCTCCTTTTGCGTGTTCATTCATTCTAATTTTAAATTTTCTTCCAGTTTCGCCCAGATATATCTTATTACATTCCCCACATTTTAATTTGTATACACCGCTTTTTTCTGTTAATGGAATTTCTTCTGTTTTATCATTTTTTATATATTCGAATACATTTTTCGTTTTCTTTATTCCTATCTGTATTTCATATTTTTCGAAACATTTTTGTTTGATATCCTATGTATGTTATTGCTCCTTTATATTTCTTTTCTTCATTTGTTTTTTCTTTTTTGTTATTTTCTATTTCTTTATTTTCCTCTATTTTCTTAACTATTCTATTAATTATTTTAGGGTTGTAATTATTATTTTTTGCTATTTGTTGTATTTTCTTTAATTCTTTTTGTTTGAGTTCTTCATTTTCTAGATAATTTATAGCTCTATAGCAAAATGAATTTAATGCTGCCATTTTATAATTTACTGGATGATATGATTCTTGTGGAATTATTAAATCTGAGTATGTTTCTTTCCTATATATATCGAATTTGAGTTTGTTATCTTCAATTTTAATATTGATATCCAGGAAATTAATTTCTAATCCTCCAATTTCTTCTTGAAATTTTATTGTTTTTTCTATGTTATTTAGTTGTTCCGTAAATTTTTTAAATTCATTTACTTCACCTTCCCAAACTATTAGTATGTCATCTACATACCTGATCCATTTTTTAATTCTTCTTTCTTTATCTATATCTTTTAAAATTTTGATTTCAAAGCTATTCATGAATATCTCTGCCATTAATGGTGAAAGCGGTGATCCCATTGGTAATCCATTTTCTTGTATGTAAAATTTGTTATTAAATCTGAAGTAGTTCTGGTTTAGGCATAATTCTAATCCTTCTATTATTTCGTTTTTCCATTCTACATTACTTAATTTGTTTTTCTTTATTATTTCTACTGTTTTTGCTATTGGTATGTTGGTGTACATATCTTTTATATCTAATGACATTAATTTTGTCTTATTTGTTATGGTAATTTCTTTTAATCTTTCTATTACCTTTTTACTATTTTCTATGCTGTGGATTTCTTCTTTTTCATATGCCATTTTGATTCTTTTACTTATTTCTTTTGATATTTTGTATGTTGGCGAATTTATAAATGATACTATAGGTCTTAATGGCATTTCTTTTTTATGTAACTTAATTTGACATCTAAATTTTGGAGCTTCAGGATTATGTTCTATTTTTTGTTTCTTTTGCCATTCTGTTAAATATGTTGTCTTCTTTATCAATTTCTTTGTTTGTGCTTGAAATTTACTTGTGTAATCATATTTTATTTCTTTATATGGTCCTTTTTGTATAAATTGTTCTGCTTTTTCGATATAATCTCTTTTGTTCATTACCACTGCTGTGTTACCTTTATCGGCTTTTATAACTATCAAATTGTTCTCCGTGATTTTCTTTTTTAATTCTCTTATATTTCTTTTTATTTGTGTTTCGTTTTTATTTCTTACATTTTTGTTTTTCTTGCATATTTTTTCTACTATTTCTTTTACTTCACTTCTTAATTGTTTTTTAGTTTCTTCATTTTTTATTTTATCGATTATTTCTTCACATTCTATTATTGTATTTTCTTTATCTATGTTTGTTTTTGTTGCATATTTTAAACTTTTCCCTAATAATTTATGTTCATTTTCTGTAAACTTTGTTTCTGTTAAATTTAATACTTTTTCAGCAAATTTTATTTCTTTATCTTTTTCTTTATTTTTATTTCTTGTTCCTTCCATTAATTCCTTAAGTTTCTTATTTAATCTCTCTTCCATTTTTCTTATTTTCTTTTCTATGTATTTTTCACCAAACTCTTTTCTCATTTCTTCTATTTCTATATAATTGTAACTTGCATATAATTTTTGATGTAATTGATACATTTCTTTGTTATATTTATTTATTTTACTGTATAAGTTCTTAATTTCAAGTTTTATCCATATTTTTTCCGCCATATTTTTCACTTGGTTTGCTACTTTGCTTTTGTTATTAATTTTAATTTTTGCGTATTTTGGAGTAATTTTGTTAATTAAACACTGTTTATTAAACCAAATTTTCCCTAGCGTTTTTTTCAATTTTGCTTTAATTTTTAAATACTTAAAAAATTCCCTTACATTTTTATATTTATCTGCTTGCAATTCGCATGTTTTATTCTTCGTATTGTTTAAATTAGCAGCCATCCTTACTTTTCTTTTATAAAATTGCTAAACTGCTATAATTGTTTTTATTATTTAGACAAAGCTTTTCGTCATTACTGACATCTTCAGGTCTTAAACAACGTCTATCAACTGTACATTGTAGGCTTTTATACTTTAGGCCCCTCCCCTTATGTCATCGCCCCTCCTATTGGTTCTAGCTGCTACCGCTCTTCACGGGAACTTTGTCTACCTTTTTCCGTTAGGCATTTTTCTAACGTCCGTCAAATTGTTTTCAGAATCTCCCGTTAATTTCTTCATTCTTGACTTATAACCTTTTGCATTTCGTCATTTTTTAGTGTGTTATTCTTATTATTTTAATTTATTTTTGTTTATTGTTTAATATATAATAAAATATTTCTTCATTTGTAAAATCCACTTTTATATTCATTAATTTATTTTTATCTTCTTTTTTAACTTTAAGTATTTCTAGTTCTTCTATTAATTTTCTTTTTTGCGGATTGTTTTCTATTTTTATTATTTCCATATTTTCCTTGGGATTTATGAATTTATGGCCTGATTCGTTGAAATGTCTTGCATATAGTGAGTTCGTTACTCTAACCCCTTCTCCTTTTGCGAAACTGGCGAAACTGGAAGAAAATTTAAAATTAGAATGAATGAACACGCAAAAGGAGAAGGGGTTAGAGTAACGAACTCACTATATGCAAGACATTTCAACGAATCAGGCCATAAATTCATAAATCCCAAGGAAAATATGGAAATAATAAAAATAGAAAACAATCCGCAAAAAAGAAAATTAATAGAAGAACTAGAAATACTTAAAGTTAAAAAAGAAGATAAAAATAAATTAATGAATATGAAAGTGGATTTTACAAATGAAGAAATATTTTATTATATATTAAACAATAAACAAAAATAAATTAAAATAATAAGAATAACACACTAAAAAATGACGAAATGCAAAAGGTTATAAGTCAAGAATGAAGAAATTAACGGGAGATTCTGAAAACAATTTGACGGACGTTAGAAAAATGCCTAACGGAAAAAGGTAGACAAAGTTCCCGTGAAGAGCGGTAGCAGCTAGAACCAATAGGAGGGGCGATGACATAAGGGGAGGGGGGCCTAAAGTATAAAAGCCTACAATGTACAGTTGATAGACGGAGACAGTGCATTCTGAGATCAGCCTGCGAACGAGAAGGTCGTTTCTACCTGCCGCTCCGTACGGGTCGACGAAGCTACTTGTGTTATTTTGTGCTCAGTGCAGTGAGTGAATATAGTGCCGTAGAGTGTATCTGTTCGGTTTCGACCTTACAATACACTATCCGTGTGTGTGTTCTCTGTGAGTTACGAGGTCCATAAGGTATTTATACATATCAATTTTCGTTAAGGTATTTATATCAATTTTCGTTTTCCAAGAACGACTGAGAGTTGTGTGTGAAAGGACGCTGTCACCCTCTGTCTGAGCAGCTCTGCTGCCCGGGCCGAGCTCTGTCAGTTGCTTGATTGAGCGCGTGTCTCAGATTAGACTGGAAATTCGTTTTGCACCGCCTACGAAATTAGCTCTTTAACTATCATATATCACTACCACATTAATTAATCAGTCTCCAACAATACTTTCGGTCTCCGGCTTCCCCGGGACCTCGTTCTGTGACTACCACACACACACACACACACACGCAATCACATTAATACTCTCAAAACAGTAGCCTTCCAGAATTCAATATTACCTAAATAATTTAGAATTACCGATTACTTCCTAAGAAATTCGCTCCACAGTGCCAAACTTATAGCGTTAAGGTAGCAAGCCAGTTAATGCAGCGATAAGTAATTAGACATAATTCACAGCTAACTATAGAAAGCGCCTACGCGCACAAATTTTATTAATTAACGTCAGTGTTAGTGCTAAGAAAACAGAAATAGTTTTAAATATTCAGTATATAATGTGAACAAAGGGCGCCAGACAGACGCTTTCTTCCACCACGTGGAGACAATAGAAAAACCGTTAGTGCGGTTTGTAACGTATTTCTAACGGTTCTTTTCAAAACTTTTACACACACACACATCCACACACAAGCGTCTCCCTCATCCACACGCGCTTCCCTTCCACCAAGCCCCACACCCCACTACCTCTCTACTCCCACTACCAACGCTACTACCACACTATTGGCTACCTCCCCCTCTCTACCGCCACTACCGCCTACTCAGACACTTGAACAAGCCCCACTCACTGACTGCCCCCACTTAATTACTCACACCACCTCCACACTTTTGATTTCAAAACGTAGCTGCTAATAAGCCGCCCCACCAGAGGATTACCCTACTTCTCTCTCTCTCGTTCGCTCTCTCTCTCTCTCTCTCTCTTTCTCTCTCTCTCTCTCTCTCTCTCACACACACACACACACAAAATACTTATCGACCTACCCTAGCCAGCCAGAATACACAAACAAACTGCAAACCCGGCTCACCGCCGCCATACCTGTTCACCATGCCGCGACGGCGCCGCCGTTCTAAATCTAAGTCTCCCCCCGCGGAAAAAACAAACCACACACGCCGCTCGCCATCAACATCTAGCACATGCTCATCAATTTCGAGCACAGCCTCTGTCATAAACAACACAAACAAACCGCCCACAGGTCCCACCACTAGAGCCAGGAGACGGCAACAATCTCCGCCAGTACCCACAGCCAAAGATCCAATCCCTCCCACACAAATACCTCCACCAGCATCCCCATCAACCTCTCAAGCACCCAACCCAACGCCACCCAACAAATCACAAACCCTCTTAATACAAAGACATATCAAAAACCCTAACAATCCAATCTACCTTTCCAACCTCATAAAAACGCAATGCCCCAAACTCAGACTTCCACGCAATTACTTCTCCCCCAAAACAGGAACGACAACATTACAGTTTGACTCCCTACAGGACCTCCAGACTTTTTGCAATGCCATTCCAGCTACCACTTTCGGACCGAACGCGGCATATAAGGCGTATCAGTCCACGAAAACCTCCCCGAAACCCAAAGATCCCCCACGAAATCCACTCAAGACCCTAGTGATCCGTGGTGTCGAACCTTCGATAGACGTGAGCGACTTCCAGGAAGCGCTGGAGGAGGATAAGCGCCTCCAGATCGCTTTCTGCAAGCGTATTCAGTCAGATCGTGGTCCGACAGGACTGATCCGGGTCTTCACCCACAATGCCAACACTGTCCACCTCCTACTCACAGAAGGCGCTTTCGTAGCTGGACGACACTTCAAGACAGAAGAGTCCCGCCAGCTGGAACGTCACATCCCGTGTCCACGCTGTCACCTATACGGCCACACTGCACACACGTGCTCCTACCAACCAAGGTGCAGGGTCTGCGGGCATAAAACACCCACTTCTCTATGCCCACATAAAGACCACGACTTAAGCACGCCGTTCTGTGCGACTTGTAACAGTAGCACCGATCACTACACAGGACAGACAAAATACCCTAGAGACACCCCCGTGCCAGCTTCCCAAGCCCCGGTAGTACCCATAGTCCCAGCCTCCCCTCCAAAAACCAATCCGTGGAAACCTCAAAAAACTGATTTCCCGGCCCTTAACAAAGCGCTAGCCTCAGCTGAAATACCTAAAGCCAAAATTACAGATGACATTGACAAACAGACTGAGGAAACCTCAGACACCGAGACACAAACAGACACTACCACAGACCCCAAGACGACCACTACCATGGACGCCACCACAGTTCTCCAGATGTTTAAATCCATGATGGAGGACGTTCAAAAAATGATAACGGAAATGACGAAGTCTGTTTTTGACGCACTGATCGGTGTGATTTACAACGTGACTGAACCGACCTCCCATACAAAACTTAGAACGAGTGTTAACCAAATCACGAAGAGACTGTTTAACACCCGCACTCTGTTTAATAGGACCCCTGAAGGACTAACGATCCTTCATTCCAAGGCTCAAAGATAAACAGTTATGGATAGAGACTCCAGCGTAGTCCACAAAAACTATCTAACCCACCTCCATCTCAACTGCCGCGGGCTTCGGTCCAGGCAGGATGAGCTCGCCAACTTTCTTCAGGAATCACATACAGACGTCGCCACCCTCAACGAAACATTTTTAACTGCCAACAACCGCCTGTACTTTCCAGGCTATACCCTCTTCAGGCAGGATAACACACCGCACTCTGGGGGAGTTGCGATCCTTGTTCGCAACTCTCTCAGGGCGCAACGACAGACCATACCGAATAACCCGACCAACACACTTCTGGTCAAGCTCAGTTTCTGCAACTCCCCTCCCATATTCATAGCAACTTATTACAGCCCTCCTACTGCCGCACTAGACGTCGATTTCCTAAATCATCTGGCCACCTCATACCCCAGACTGGTCTTAGCAGCCGATCTTAACGCCCATCATCATAAATTTGGAGACAGATGGAAAAACACCAAAGGTACTGTGTTACACAGGCTGTTGACTACATCTGGTCTGCGGCTACATCGTACCCCACCCACCCGCCAGCCAACTAACCCGGCGCATTTACCCACCAGTCCCGATAAGCTGATAACCTCAGCCGACATCACCCGGAGAATTCACGGGATTCGCCCAGGCCCGGACGTGGGTTCAGATCACGTCCCCTTTCTGTTTACAGTTGCCTACGGCCACGTTCAATACCAGTCCCTAGAACCCCGACAGGTGGCCGTCACAGACTACTACGCTGCAGATTGGCCTCTCTTTTCACACGCTGTTGCATCTTTGCTCTCGCCGCTCCCTGCCCCCCCTTCCACACCAGACGAAACTGACAAATTCAACGCAACAATCACAACTGCCATAAAGACAGCGATAGCTATGGCCATCCCCACAAAACACATCAAATATTCCCCACAAAGACTACCCCCTCCCATACTTGTACTGATCCGTAGGAAACGTTGGTTTCGCCGTCTCTTAACTAAAGACCGGCAAAACGAACTGCTCCAATCGGAATACAGAAGGCTCTCGAACGAAGTGAAAACCGCCATCAGAGAACACCGGACCACGCGTATCGACAACCTCTGTACCTCAGTACAAGACTCATTCCGTACCGACCCCGCGCAGTTCTGGAAGAAAGTGAAGCGCTTCCACAACCCTCCAAAACCAACTGCCCCTATCCTGGTGGGTGACAGTCTGATCGTTAGTGATAGCGAAAAGGCGACCGCCTTCCGGGATACTCTCCAGACGGTTCATAGCTATCCGACTAGCCCCGACTTTGACGCAGTCGCCGAACACACAATCAACACTTTCATACAGACCCACAGAAAACTCTTCAAACCAGACGACAGACTAAATGGACCATATGAACATCCACTGGAGCAGCCAATAACATCTGACAACATTAAAGACAAACTCCAACAGTGCCGCAACTCAGCACCAGGCCCTGACGGCATTCCAAACAAAGTACTGAAAGCTCTCCCCGACATAGCACTTGACGCACTATCCCAGCTCTACACAACAAGTTTACAGCTCGGTTACGTTCCTCAAGCTTGGAAACATGCCCATATCCTGATGTTTCCCAAACCATCGAAATCCGCCAGACTACCATCAAACTACAGACCGATATCACTTACCCCCGCAATCTCCAGGTTATTCGAAAAAATACTAGTCGCCAGGATACATCTGCATCTGCAAATCCACAACGTCCTACCCAGTACGCAGGGAGGTTTCCGCCCTGGGTACAATATATATGACCAGCTGGTCAGGGTGATCAACGCCATCCAGGAGAACTCTTACCTAAGACACCCAACCATCATAGCCCTTCTCGACATCCGAAAAGCCTTTGACTCCGTCTGGCATAACGGCCTGAGATTTAAAACCCTCGGATGTCACTTCCCCCCGAACATCATAAAATGGCTTTCGCAGTTCCTGGATGGCCGAACAGCTCAAGTCCGAGTAAGCCAGCATCTCTCGGCACCTTTCCAACTACACGCTGGTGTTCCCCAGGGCTCAGCCATTAGCCCACTACTATACATCATATTTACCAAAGACACACCGCCCCCCCCCCCGCCACAGCTAACATACCCATCAGCAGGCTTGGCCCAATATGCAGACGACACTGCATACTGGGTCTCCCATCAACGTTACCAGCGAACCATCACACACCTGCAGGATATGTTGCAGACTTTCTTTGAATACTGCAACACTTGGAGAATTACCGTAAACACGGACAAGACCCAACTTTGTGTGTTCAACCGTACAGGACGGAACATGAGTCACTTTTTTCAAAATCCAGTCCGTGTTGGCCTTTCAAATATAATTCCGAAGCGTGACTGCAAATACCTGGGAGTCACCCTTGACACCACACTGACCTGGCGCCAACACATCAAGAAAATTAATGCCCAAGCGCGAGTCCGAATCCGAGCTCTACGCACGCTCAGCACTAACGATCGCTGCTCCAGTGAACTCCTCAGCAGGATCTACACCACTTGCATCAGGCCTCAAATAACATATGCACACCCGATCCTGCTGACGACTGAGACCAACAAACTCGACGCATACAGAATCGCAGAACGGCGGGCCCTGCGCCTCATCTACCGCCGTCCTCCTATCACTAAAACCCCCAATACGACCTTATATGCCCTTAACAAACACTTCCCTGACCTGGACACATTCCTACATAAAATAAACTGGAAATACGCTCAGACAGTAAATACCCGACCAACATTACAAACCCTCCTCACCCCCCCTAATAGACCAGCTCAAAACGCCCGGCGTTCACACTTCCTCCTCAACCGTCTCCTGACTCTTGCAGATGAACCCCCGCCCAGGATATTGCGTAGAAAACCACGCAACAGAAGGGTCCCAGGACCCGTCTAGGGCCCTCCTCTATCGCAATTAGAAATAATATAAAAAAAAAAAAAATAAATAAATAAATAAATAAAAAAAAAAATAATAAAAAAAATAAATAAATAAATAAATAAATTAAAAAAAAAAAAAAAATTCAAAAAATCCTGAAACAACCTGTCCTGTTTCAAAAAAAAAAAAAAAAAAAAAAAAAAATCCCATCTTCCTTACATCTTCAACGTCGTCGCTACCTTTCAATAAATCAAAACCAAACCCTCCATTGGTAGCCCAATAAAAAGCCCATAACCTGTTCCTTAACCGCCAATGCCCTTGACATCCCATCGACGCTTCTCACAAGCTTTAGCGTCATTTGCTGCAAGCGACCCTGGCATTACAGTCCGTAAGCTTGGCACTGATTACCCCACTACCCCCTCTCCTTGAGGCTACAAACACCTTTACACCAATCTCCACCTTTTTCTCTGGTAACAACACCTTCTCATCGCCTGGTCATTGCTGGCGTACGCTTCCTACCCACATTTCCTTTTCCACATGGCTGAAGGGAGCTCGCTCCAAAACAGCCCGAGAGGACCAGTTTGGTCCCCTCAAATAACACAAAAAAAAAAAAAAAAAAAATTGATAGACGTTGTTTAAGACCTGAAGATGTCAGTAATGACGAAAAGCTTTGTCTAAATAATAAAAACAATTATAGCAGTTTAGCAATTTTATAAAAGAAAAGTAAGGATGGCTGCTAATTTAAACAATACGAAGAATAAAACATGCGAATTGCAAGCAGATAAATATAAAAATGTAAGGGAATTTTTTAAGTATTTAAAAATTAAAGCAAAATTGAAAAAAACGCTAGGGAAAATTTGGTTTAATAAACAGTGTTTAATTAACAAAATTACTCCAAAATACGCAAAAATTAAAATTAATAACAAAAGCAAAGTAGCAAACCAAGTGAAAAATATGGCGGAAAAAATATGGATAAAACTTGAAATTAAGAACTTATACAGTAAAATAAATAAATATAACAAAGAAATGTATCAATTACATCAAAAATTATATGCAAGTTACAATTATATAGAAATAGAAGAAATGAGAAAAGAGTTTGGTGAAAAATACATAGAAAAGAAAATAAGAAAAATGGAAGAGAGATTAAATAAGAAACTTAAGGAATTAATGGAAGGAACAAGAAATAAAAATAAAGAAAAAGATAAAGAAATAAAATTTGCTGAAAAAGTATTAAATTTAACAGAAACAAAGTTTACAGAAAATGAACATAAATTATTAGGGAAAAGTTTAAAATATGCAACAAAAACAAACATAGATAAAGAAAATACAATAATAGAATGTGAAGAAATAATCGATAAAATAAAAAATGAAGAAACTAAAAAACAATTAAGAAGTGAAGTAAAAGAAATAGTAGAAAAAATATGTAAGAAAAACAAAAATGTAAGAAATAAAAACGAAACACAAATAAAAAGAAATATAAGAGAATTAAAAAAGAAAATCACGGAGAACAATTTGATAGTTATAAAAGCCGATAAAGGTAACACAGCAGTGGTAATGAACAAAAGAGATTATATCGAAAAAGCAGAACAATTTATACAAAAAGGACCATATAAAGAAATAAAATATGATTACACAAGTAAATTTCAAGCACAAACAAAGAAATTGATAAAAAAGACAACATATTTAACAGAATGGCAAAAGAAACAAAAAATAGAACATAATCCTGAAGCTCCAAAATTTAGATGTCAAATTAAGTTACATAAAAAAGAAATGCCATTAAGACCTATAGTATCATTTATAAATTCGCCAACATACAAAATATCAAAAGAAATAAGTAAAAGAATCAAAATGGCATATGAAAAAGAAGAAATCCACAGCATAGAAAATAGTAAAAAGGTAATAGAAAGATTAAAAGAAATTACCATAACAAATAAGACAAAATTAATGTCATTAGATATAAAAGATATGTACACCAACATACCAATAGCAAAAACAGTAGAAATAATAAAGAAAAACAAATTAAGTAATGTAGAATGGAAAAACGAAATAATAGAAGGATTAGAATTATGCCTAAACCAGAACTACTTCAGATTTAATAACAAATTTTACATACAAGAAAATGGATTACCAATGGGATCACCGCTTTCACCATTAATGGCAGAGATATTCATGAATAGCTTTGAAATCAAAATTTTAAAAGATATAGATAAAGAAAGAAGAATTAAAAAATGGATCAGGTATGTAGATGACATACTAATAGTTTGGGAAGGTGAAGTAAATGAATTTAAAAAATTTACGGAACAACTAAATAACATAGAAAAAACAATAAAATTTCAAGAAGAAATTGGAGGATTAGAAATTAATTTCCTGGATATCAATATTAAAATTGAAGATAACAAACTCAAATTCGATATATATAGGAAAGAAACATACTCAGATTTAATAATTCCACAAGAATCATATCATCCAGTAAATTATAAAATGGCAGCATTAAATTCATTTTGCTATAGAGCTATAAATTATCTAGAAAATGAAGAACTCAAACAAAAAGAATTAAAGAAAATACAACAAATAGCAAAAAATAATAATTACAACCCTAAAATAATTAATAGAATAGTTAAGAAAATAGAGGAAAATAAAGAAATAGAAAATAACAAAAAAGAAAAAACAAATGAAGAAAAGAAATATAAAGGAGCAATAACATACATAGGATATCAAACAAAAATGTTTCGAAAAATATGAAATACAGATAGGAATAAAGAAAACGAAAAATGTATTCGAATATATAAAAAATGATAAAACAGAAGAAATTCCATTAACAGAAAAAAGCGGCGTATACAAATTAAAATGTGGGGAATGTAATAAGATATATCTGGGCGAAACTGGAAGAAAATTTAAAATTAGAATGAATGAACACGCAAAAGGAGAAGGGGTTAGAGTAACGAACTCACTATATGCAAGACATTTCAACGAATCAGGCCATAAATTCATAAATCCCAAGGAAAATATGGAAATAATAAAAATAGAAAACAATCCGCAAAAAAGAAAATTAATAGAAGAACTAGAAATACTTAAAGTTAAAAAAGAAGATAAAAATAAATTAATGAATATGAAAGTGGATTTTACAAATGAAGAAATATTTTATTATATATTAAACAATAAACAAAAATAAATTAAAATAATAAGAATAACACACTAAAAAATGACGAAATGCAAAAGGTTATAAGTCAAGAATGAAGAAATTAACGGGAGATTCTGAAAACAATTTGACGGACGTTAGAAAAATGCCTAACGGAAAAAGGTAGACAAAGTTCCCGTGAAGAGCGGTAGCAGCTAGAACCAATAGGAGGGGCGATGACATAAGGGGAGGGGCCTAAAGTATAAAAGCCTACAATGTACAGTTGATAGACGTTGTTTAAGACCTGAAGATGTCAGTAATGACGAAAAGCTTTGTCTAAATAATAAAAACAATTATAGCAGTTTAGCAATTTTATAAAAGAAAAGTAAGGATGGCTGCTAATTTAAACAATACGAAGAACCACAATATCTACTACTACCACTACCACTATCACTAATAATAATCATTACTATTTTAAAATTAATCCATGTCACCTCATAGAGATTATTATGTAACAGGTCACCAGAATTAGAGATGCTAAAAAGGAAATGTGTAATAAATAGTATAACTTAGGATACTGTGAATGTAGCTATAAATATGCAGATGAAACTTGCAGGCCTGTGTCAGAACGGAAGGACAGAAGAAAAATGTTAAAAGGAGTGTTACAAATTGTTTCAAACTGTCAAAACACGTGTGGGTTAAGCAGTACCCATTTTCTGGGCTAACGTAAAAATATGTGATACTGAAACAAAGTGGTTTGAGTGGATATTTAAGGAATAATAAAGGATAAATATAAAGGATTAATTGTGACAAGTATTATAATTGTATAACTCAAGTTAGTGTGGAGGGCTCTGGAATCTGGGCCCAAACAATTCATTGATGTGTTAGCAGCCTTTCAGAAAGTTGATTGTTGTTATCCATTTACTATGCCCACTTTATAACGTAGTTTGAAAAGTTCTTGGTCTGACAGAGAGATAACGCCAGGAGTATCAAATGGTTAACATGGGTTCCTAGTTCGACCATCAGATGGCTTACCATAATGTTTAAAACAACTGTATTTACTAGTTTGATTGTTGTGATCAAATGAACTACAGGTCTCAGTGACAACATCCACATTTGAAGTGAATACAGTATTTATCCAGAGAACTACTTCTTCAGATTTGGGAACAGGAAAAGTAACTGGGGGCCAAATTTGATGGCTCTAGTGTGGTAGTAATTTGTAGTGGAATTCATAAAGCTTTGTGACTGCAGTTGCTGAAGTATGAGTGGGTACATTATGCAAATGGACTTTTTTTGGTAAATACAGACATTGTAGCAATTATAACATATGCAAAACACACAAAACAAGAATATACTACTTTACTTACCCCATTGACTACGATCTTTTTACGAACTTACCTTAATAAACAACCAGAAGATCCCAAAGCCCACAAGGTCGCCACTACATTTGAAGAAGGAAATGTAGAAACCTTTTACACTCTTCCCATTTAAATAATTTAGATAATAATTAAATCCCTTAAATAAAAACTCTCTTCCAAGTTCGTTTAGGCGAGCCTTCGGCACAGAAATTAGGTTATGGGCAGGGGCTGATACAGGTATGGGCAATTGCCCAGGGCAGCAGATTGTTAGGGGCGGCATATTTGACCAAAAAAAAAAAATATATATAAATTAAATGACTTCAGATAATCGTACTTTATTTTAACCCCGCTTTCTCCTACTTATTGATAATAGTCAAATATTCAATTTCCAAATTCCTTCTTCCCTCAAAACTAAGACAATTTTTAAATCTTCGCAAGAAATAACTAAACTGATTTATTCCTTTAAATAACTCTCCATCCAGTCGCATACTAACACATGTAGCCTACTGTAACGTTCTTGTTACTACTATATACCGTATTGTACTTTACGACACCGGAACACAAGTATTTTAGGTAATAATCGTAAAAACTATTTACCCGAGTCTAAGCTAGCTTTCGCCTGTATCAGGCTTCATCAGAACACGTCATGGACAAAATACAAGAGTTCTTGTTACATAGCGACATGTAGCTCAGTAAGATTACTTACATTCTTCTCAAAATCTTTACTTGATCGCGGAGTAAACCTCTCACGTGCACTCCTATATAAGTATAGGAAATGTCACGGAGTTCGTTACTGGAGTAACTCGAAATGAAATTGCAGATTGTCCCAAAGTGGGTCAATCAACTGGGACAATTATTAGGTTTAAAATACCCAAATACGTCAGTCGACTTGCAATAAGCTGATAATGACGATTCGAGTACTTATTTTATTTATTGTCTGTCACCGGACAAAAGGCTTGCCGCATGACAAATGGCGCCAATCGTACACTCTAGTGTTTTTGGTGGCCCTAAAAAGGACCTTGTGGCGAGAATGCTGATGTTGGTCGTGCCGCGCTAAGATGTTCGGCGGCTGCGCCTGCTGTTCGTGGCGTACTACAGTCCTCCTCTTCTTTCGACACCGGTTGTAGAGTCGGGTGCCGGCCCAGCGAAATCCATCGCTGGCGCGGAACTGGAGGGCGAAGACGCAAGAACGCCGGTTCTATTCTTCGGCCGTTCCTTCCGGCTGACTCCGCGGCGATGTCGTCCAAGAGAGAGGTGAGGAGATGAAGTGCGTCCGATGGCGTGGCGATGAAGACTGCGCAAAATTTTCTGCCGGCCCGGGTTTTATTGACTAACCGGGATCGCTGATTCGCTAGCTCCGAACACGCAGTTGGTCACGTCTCGGCGGCTGCTGATGCCGGATTGGCTCGCTGTGTCCACCGCTGGTACCGGAGAGCAGATGTTCGCATACCGCTGCTGTCACATGTCGTAAAAGAAATTATAGTGAGACAGAGACACGACCACTTCTGCTCCAGACTTCAGACGGACAGGACTGCTCTCTACTCTGGACGTTTCTTCAGCTTCTGGCCGCATTCGCCCACCTCGCAGGACGAGGAATATCGCTGCTCTCTTCGTGGGACAGAAGACTCACGCGCCAGCTGTTTCCAGTGAATCGAGTAGCTGGTAGAAGCAACAGCTGGCCGAAGTTGCCCTTCTAAGGACCACCTTGCCGGATACCATCTGCTGGCGAAGAACAGAAGAGGATTGCTCTGGGCTCACCTGGTGAGTGCCGCATTTCCAGTGTGTAATTCCTAACTTGCTCACGACTGTTAGGTAGCGCTGCCCCGGACAATCCTTGCAAGCCCCCACCAGTGGTAAGCGAGCTAGGATATCGCCGGGGTAAAGGGGCCAGTGGACACCAGTCTTGGTAAGGACTGGTATTCAACGAAGCTGGTCGTTAGCCCAGCTCCTCCCGCATCGTCGTGAGCAGGGAAGTCGCGCGGGTAATCCGGCTTCGGCCGGACCCGAGATCCCTGGCGTCTGGCAGTGACTGCCTAGCAGTCTCTGCCCGGCAGCCGTCGCACCTGGCCAGCATGCCTTCCACAGGCAACGGCTCAAGTGCCGAGTCGCTCGGCCCTGCCTTGCTGCCCCATCTGGGCGACTCGCCTGAATCGCCTCGGGCGATGGAGACGGATGATCCTCTCCCTAACCCGCTTCCTCCTCTTCCGGCTGACGAGTCGGGCGAGTTCGCGACCGTTGGTCGGCGTAATCGCCCGGCTAAGAAGCCCAAGAGGACCCATCCAACCGCTTCCTCTAGTACCTCGGCCATGGACATCGGACCTTCTCAGGGCCAACAGGCCGCGGTTCCGACTGCTTCGACAGCAGCTCCGGCTGCTGCCGCTGTTGGTCGCGCGCCGCCCCTGTATGTCCATAGCGTGTCCAATGTCGCCGCCTTATACAGACGGCTGATCGCGGCCCACGGCCTGTCGGCCGACAAGCTTGACCTGAAGCTGCTTGGCGGTGATACGGTCAAGATTGTCGTTCGCCAGCTCGAGGACCATCGCTTGGTCGAGGCCTTCCTGCAGGCGCACAGCCTTCAGTATCATACCTTTTCTCCTAAGCGAGTCAAGCCCTTGTCTGTAATCTTGCGAGGGCTTGACGCGCACACAGATCCCCAGGAGATCCTTGTGGAACTCCGTGACCTCGGGTACCCAGTGCAGGCAATTTTCCGCCTGTTCACGCACTCAGAAACCCGAGTACCTCTCCCGCTCGTCCGTCTCCAGCTCGAGAAGGGCGAGGCTGCTGACAAAATATTCCAACTGACGCGGCTGTTTGGCTTCCGCGTCAGGGTGGAAACCAGTCGTCCCCAGGGCAAGCTCGGCAGTGCCACCGGTGCCAGAGGTTCGGCCACCATACCGACGTCTGCCGCAATGCCCCGGCCTGTCTACGTTGTTCTCTGGGACATTCAACCCAGGCCTGCATTGTGGCAGACAAGACCAAATTCCGCTGCATTAATTGTGGCCAAGGCCATGCAGCAAGTAATGTAAACTGCCCGGTCTATAAGGCGGAGCTCCTGCGGAAGCAAAGGCCGCAGGGGCCCCTCCCGAAGCCAAGGCAGCCAGCTATGCAGCCCCAACCCCAGAGACAGCCTAAAGCTCAGGCAAGGCCTCAACCTCAGGCACAACCGGCACGGCGCGCGCCCTCTCCGGCTCCACCTCCAGCCCCTGCAAAGGCAAACAAACGTACCGCGTCTCCTTCCGAAGCAGAGACACGCCCAGTAGCCGTCATCTCAGTTTTGGAGCCGGAGAATGAACCCTCCACCTCCGCGGAACCTCCTACTCCCGCCTCTGTACCAGAGGCAGCCTCGCCACCCTTGCCACCTCCGCGATTTCCGCGAGAAGGCATCACAAAACCCAGGAACAAAGGGATAACCACACCGGATGCTCGGCCCCGAGCTCCTGCCGGCCCACAGCCCAAGAAAAGTCCTGCTTCCCGGTACAAGTCCGACGAAGCGCAACAGCGTACTTTTCCTGCCGCTGATTCAAAACCGTCTGGCCCTGGTCCTGTGGCTTCCACCACGACCCGATCTGCCGTTAAACCTGGTCGCTCTTACGCGGCCTCAGTTTCCAGGCAAACCGCCCAGTCCGTCATTTCCGATGACGCACAGTTCGTCCGCGACTTTCTGTCTGGCTACGACCTCAAGAAAGTCGCATCTACCTTCAGGTCCATCCGAGACCGCCTGGAAACTGCTGACCCAACTGAGATATTCATGCTCTTGGTGGAAGCCTGCGAAGTTATAGGTCTTCTATGAACCGAGCCCTTAGACGAGATCTCTCGCTCGTAGCCTGGAATGCTAACAACATCGGTTCCAAGCATTCCGACCTTCTTGAATTCCTGGCTCGGTTCAAACCCGACGTACTTCTCCTCGGGGAAACCCACCTGACCCCGGCGAACCGGTTTCGATTACCAAATTACGTGGTTTATCGGGATGACCGAGTTGGCCGACGAGGAGGCGGCACGGCGATCGCGGTGAGGACCTCCATAGGTCATCATCGTGTCGCTTTGCCGCAGCTTACCAACCTAGAGGCCACCGCCATTGAGGTCCACGGAGCTCTTGGCGGCGTCCTCGTGGTTTCAGCTTACAAGCCTCCACAAGCTGAACTCCTTGTCGGCGACCTGGACGTCATCTTAGATTCCCATCGAAGGGTAATTTTGGCCGGCGATCTGAATTGCAAGCATCGCGTTTGGAATAGTCGCCTGACTACTCCGAACGGGAGGCGCTTGCTCAGTTTTGTTGAATCGCGCCGGGCGATGGTGTTTGGTCCAGCGCAACCCACGTTCTTTCCGTCAAGGCCTAACGCGGCTCCCGATGTTCTGGATATCGCGGTGACCCAAGGAGTTGTCTGTCCGGTCGAGGTATTCTCACTTACGGAGCTGACATCCGACCACAACCCTATCTTGGTCCACGTCGCTACCCAGCACGCCTATGCACGTTCTGACAAGAAGAAGGTTATCGATTGGGATCGCTACGGCCCGGCCTTGTGCCGTAGATTGCCGCCAGCGGCCCCACTCGATTCCGTTCGCCTCCTAGACGAAGCAGTTGCGGGAATCGAAGAGGCAATCATCTCGGCTATAGGCGTGTCTTCACGTACGCGAGCTGGCTTCACGCCTGACTACCAACGCATCCCTGAGGAAGTCTCTCTTCTTGCTCGCGAGAGGAATTACTTCCGGAAACGTTGGCAGAGGACCCGTGATCCGGCCGATAAGGCAGCATACAATCGGCTCACCGGACGACTGCGCGGCAGTCTGAAGGCGTTCCGACGTAGCTGTTGGGAACTCGACGTGGCCCGAACGGGGGATGCGGACCCGCAATCTCACCCGTACAGAATACCTACCGCATTGACGGGACGGAGGCGCCGACCTCCACTTCCCGCCATTGTTGGACCGTTCGGTCGACTCCTGGGTCGCACGGAGGAGAAGGCCGAGTACTTGGGCTTGTGTTTCGAGCGTCAGTTCGCTCCCAACCCGCCCATGGACTGGGACTTCGACGAACAAGTCGAGATGGCTGTGGAAGACTTTCTGTCTCTTCCGATCACGGCGGAGCCCGAACCCATCTCTTTGGAAGAGGTCTCAGATCGGCTCGCTGAACTTCAGCCAAGAAAGGCTCCAGGCCCGGACGGTGTTACCAACACCGCTCTAGGACTTCTTCCCGAGCCTGGAGTTCAATTCTTGACTGATTTGTTCAACGCGTGTCTTAGACTGGCCTACTTTCCCAAGAAATGGAGAAAGGCGACGGTTATCGTGATCCCGAAGCAGGGAAAGGATACCACCCGCTCGGAAACCCTCCGGCCTATCAGCCTACTTCCGCTACGTCCAAGGTTTTTGAGCGCCTCGTACAGCGTCGTGTACGAGAACATCTAACCAACTTTGACGTGCTGGTCCCCGAACAGTTCGGCTTTCGTGTGGGGCATTCGACCACTCATCAACTGATGAGACTGGTGGAAAGCATCACGGAAGCCGGGTGTCGGAGTGAACGGACCGTTGGCTGTTTCTTAGATGTTGAGAAAGCCTTCGACAGCGTATGGCATGATAGCCTGTTATTCAAACTTAGGGAAGTCCAGCTCCCGGACTGCTACCTCCATCTAGTTGCTAGCTTTCTGACGGATAGGACCTTTTGCGTGAGAGTTGGCGATTCTGTCTCTTCCGAGAGACGAATCACAGCCGGCGTCCCTCAAGGTAGTGTTCTAGGCCCCCTTCTGTTCTCGATCTACGTCAACGACGTGCCGAGACAGCCTGGAGTCCAGATGGCCCTCTTCGCTGACGACACGGCCGTATTTACGGCCGATCGTCATGAGGAAAGGGCCGTCCTACGACTGCAGCGCCAGCTCGACACGCTCGTGGACTGGACTGAGAATTGGAGAGTGCAACTCAACGCTACCAAGAGTGTAGCCGTCGAATTCTCTAAGCGACGGAAGAACCCCGTTAGGCAACTACGTATCGGCAGAACGTACTTGCGCTGGTCCAACGAGGTCAAGTACCTCGGCTTACACCTTGACCGTCGGCTCACCTGGCGTACCCACGCACAGACAGTTCTTAAGCGAGCATCCACTCGCCTGTGCGCACTGTTTCCACTCCTGATCAGCTCAGCCATGACCAGGAAATTGGGTAGGATGATCGTCGGCGCGTATCTGCTGCCGGTCATTACCTACGCCTGCCCGGTCTGGGGTTACCTCGCCCCAATGCATTAAAAAGAAGTTGCAGAGCGTCCTCGACAGGGGGCTTCGGCTAGCGGCCAAAGTCCCCCGTCGCTTCTCATCTCGCCTTCTAAGGAGAGGACTTGGCGTCCGCTCCTTAGACGACACTTTCAGGCGGCTTGCACGCAAATTTTATGCACGTGCGGCGAGGTTCCCAGGCAATCCTCTAGTGACTGGGCTGGGAAGGTACCGTACACGCCCAGGTGATTCGTGGAAACGCCCTCGGTGTATACTGCGCTATCGTAGGCTAGCACAACAGCCGAGAATCGGCCTGCTATAGAGCACGCGCCCTACTTGGGCAGGGCCACGAGGCAGGAGCTCCAGAAGGTAGCTCGGAACTCAGTTACCGTGCGGTTCGTCTCTGCGACGCACAACCGCAAAGCCCAGAGCGGAAAAAAAAATTATATATATGAACGTATATATTTCTCTCAATTTTATTAAACAAAATATTAAGTACAATTTTCAGTCGCGGCTCGCATTAATCTGAAGACTGTCATTCCTGGTCCTCTATTTATAGGGATGAAATGATGATATTTATATGATGATAAAACTGTCACCGTTGCCGCTAGAACATTTCCAAAAATTATTATCAGTATGGTTCTTTACTTGCATACCTTCGCAGTGTATATACACTAATGTTTTCCTATCTTAAATATTACATGCTATTTTATACTTTAATTAACTCTATTTTATTTATAAATTAGCTTATTATGCAATTACGTAAATCTTGAAATTTCTAGAAATATTTGAATTTTGATTACACGAGCTTTATCTCAAATATTTATATTTGTCTTATGTACAATTTCAAATCAACATACGCCCAATTACAAAATATCAATATTGCGTTCGTTAGATTTAAAACTAAAGTTGTCTTGATTGTTCATCTTTTTTCTTTCACAGCACTACACTTTATATAATAATGAAACTTTCACCTGTGAACTTACTTGTCTTTTCTCATGGAACGCGTTTCGGCGTTGTGTTCGACTTCGTCAGCTTAGAGACAGTCTCATAGCGAAGAGGAGTCTGTCTCTAAGCTGACGAAGGCGAACACTACGCCGAAACGCGTTCCACGAGAAAAGACAAGTAAGTTCACAAGTGAAAGTTTCATTATTATATAAAGTGTTAAAACTAAATTTGCTGAAACACTATACTAAGTATACAATAAACTTTGAATTAACTAACGCTATAGTCCTTGCAATGCTAACTTGAGACAGACAGAAGACATTAAATTTCCCTAATCAATTTGCTTCCGAGAAAACTGACCGGCCTTATCATCTCCCGCGTCCGACCCTTGTCGTTCTTAATTAGTGACACTTTGGCGTGCGCCTGAAAAACAACACTCCAGATAACTGATTGTATTGAGCGGAATCATCACTAATACCATATCACAACCTTCTGTTTAAGTTACAATAAAAGAAATTATTTAAAGAAAGTTACAATAAATTTAATATGTATAAACAGTTTTACGCTTTGTGATACCTAGACAAAACAAAGAAATGGTCGGAGTTGAATGACAAGCGATAACAGAAGATTAAGTGATTTATGTTTTAGACACTGAGGTCACATACATCATTGCAGTTTACAAGGAAAAATGTGTCGTCCTAAAAGACATTAATAGCCAATTGCTTAAATGCGCGTTAATACTAAATTAATGAAACCTTTTGTACCCGAGGAGATATTAATGTTCTAATACAACAAACAGTGCCTGTCAGTTTTCTCGGAAGCAAACTGATTACAGAAATTGAATGTCTTTTGTCTGCCTCAAGCAAGGACTATAAACAGTTACAGTTCTGTACGGATTCGAGTTCGGACAGGAATCAACAAGAATTTTTCCGAGCTTATAAAACTGGAAAGGGAGAAAATAGAACTTCATTTAATTAGTCGTGCGTGTTGAATGAACAATAAAAAGGAAGTATTAAATTTGGTGTTTTAACATTGAAAATGTTTATAAGGACGTGTCGCACATTTGAAAATGACCGCTGGTGCGAGATCGAAAATGGGAACCGGTGAGTTTCCATAGAAACTACTTCTTTGTTGTCAATCGTAGTACACATATAAAACTTCGCTTATGAATGCGACTACATTTAACTTATAATCTGTACATTGGTAAATGAAAAATGAATTCATTGATTGGTGAATGAAGAATGAATTCATTGATTGGTGAATGAACATAAATGTATATATTTTTTAGATTTATTGAAGCATTTTCAATGCCCTTCCATGTGCATTGCATTTGTGCAATGCCTGTAATTTTTTGGTGGTGTCTTTATAACAAAATAAGTAACTATGCGATTAGTTCCTTAGTTATTAGATTAGATGCCTTAGTAACCTTAGCGATTTATAATACAATATTAGCTAATAAGTTATTTAACTTTCAATAGTAATTAGTATTAGTTTTAATTACTTCGGTTATTATTTGTGTTAGTAATTTTTAGGGTATAAATTTGTTACCGTTAACTGTCTATGTGTGGTACTTTTACGATTTTCCTAGGCCTACAGTAGATAACTTAGAAAACGTATGAATAATGATTTCTTTTCTGAAAAAGACATTTTAGATTTAATTTATGCATCAGACGAATTTTTGAGTCATTAAACATAGTTTAGGAAGTCTAGTTTCAAATTATGTATAAATGAAAAATTCGCCCAGCACTGGGGGGGAGTAGGGTAGGCCATACATGTCAGTAGCAGTGAAAGGGTTAAAAAAAATCGGAAGATCTTCCGAAATTTCAGAAGACTTGGCAACACTGTGTATAAAATGCTCTATAATTCCCATTTCATAATTCTGATGCCATCTATGAATTTTTTCGTGAACTACGAGAGTTATATGGTCGTATTACAGCTGTTGCTGTTGATCTGAAAGTAAAGCGGGTGATATTTAGTTATACAGGAAATAGTTCTTTTAAACGTTTTCAAAAGACAAACTGTTTTTGAGAGAAACTTTGATATTTGAGAGAAACTTTTCTAAATTTGTAAATGACCCAAGAACTAAAAAGTAGAACAAAAGTTTATAGTAAAACAAATATTTAACGACAAATAGGCCATATATTTTATGCATTGTTAAAACTATTATTATCTTCCATATTCGCATTTCACTTTCGTGAATGTTCTATAATAACAGAGAGATTTTTGTCGTTTTTTCACTTATATATTAATATTATATATTTTCATTAACGCACTTTTGCAGAATTGTTGATGGAAGGAAGCAACTGTCAGGATACCAGTATAGAAAAAGAAAGTTGGAAAAAGATGCAGAGATTCAAAAACAGGCTGGCGCATTGGATTCCTTTCTTTAAAAAAGTTGTCATTCAAACGAGCCTGATGAAACTTCTAAAAATACCGACATACAAAAACAAACATTTAAATCAGCTGATTTTCTGAAAATATTGCCCCATCTCATCCCATCATGAGTCCGGGATCATCCAAAATCAACCGGGATGAAACTTTGGATTCTTCAGGTGAGGCCACCACTTCTTTAGAAAATCCTGTTGGTCCAGATACTATATTAAAAAAGTTCAAAAAAATTGTGGCGTTCGAGCCAGCAACGTGGCCTGATAGTTTAGGAAATTCAGAAAGAGTATTTCTAGTAAATACAGGTCCACCCAGCCCTTTGTATGATTATAATTTTCCATTTGACGATAAAGGTCGTTGATTTACTCAACAGCTCTATAAAAGAAGCTTGAAAAATGGTGAACATGTTATAAGAAAATGGCTTGTTTACTCTGTTACAAGAGACGCTGCCTTTTGTTCTGTTGTAAAATTTTTAATGTATCTTCTTCTAGTTTAGCTACTAAAGATGGCTACTATAATTGGCAACATATTAGTAGTATCCTTCAATCCCATGAAACGTCAAACCACCACTTGGTCGCTCAAAAATCATGGGTTGATTTCATGCACAGACTGAAATCTTCTCTTACCTTAGACACAGAATCTCAAAGACTTATTAATTCTGAAATAAATCATTGGCATTCAGTTTTGTTACGCATTGTGTCTATTATTAAAATGTTGGGAGAAAGTTGCTGGCTTTTCAGGGTAAAACTGACAAACTGTACGAGCGTAGCAATGGTAATTTTTTTAAATTAATTCAACTCTTGGCGGAATTTGATCCTGCTATGCTAGAACATGTGTGCAGAATTCTGATGAAGGAAGAAAAGAAAGGAACTTATTTGAGCAAAAACATTCAGAATGAGTTAATCAGCATAATATCCGAAAAGATTACAAGTATTATTGTTGAAAAAGTTAATCAATCAAAATAATATTCAATTATCTTAGATTGCACACCCGATTGTAGCAAAACTGAACAAATGACAATGATAGTTAGATACTATAACGTCTTACAAACATACGTATTACACATACTCCGCCGCTTAAAGATGACACCGGGTGGGAAATCTACGGGTCATTAGGTCAGTAAGGTACTGGGAGTATGCTTGGTATTACTGTGTGAAATTTTTCTCTCACTCATTTCTGTTTTTTTTTTTTTATGAGGTGCATGAGTCACTCTCGACTTACTTCTTCCTATTATCAACGTATATAACGCCTTACAAACGAATTCTTAGACTACATAAAATTCACACTTTATAAATTATATATTGTAAACATACTAAATTCTTCTTAAGACTACTACTTACGACTACTACCGGTTTTTTCTTTAGTGGTGAGTTACTCTTGTTATAGAATTACTCTTTAAGTAATTTATTACTTACTTATTATTTATATTCGATGTCAGCTGACTTCTCACTTTTCTCTACTTTCGCTGAATAGGATCCAAGGTTGATCAGACCTCATCCCTATTTATACGATTAGGTAAGCAAGTGGTTACTCAAGTACGCTTTAGCAGTTGAGTACAAAAAAAATATACCTTCTTTCTACATTTAGTTCGCTTGCACTCTACCATTTCCTTTTTCGTGACAATGTTTTATCTGCAAAATATGTGTTCTTCGTACATATTTTGAGTAGAGGGTTCGTACAGGGCTACAGTTACTGGAGTTAAGTATTTGTGAATTTGGTAAGGACCACACCATCGGTATGATAGCTTGGAGGTGGTTTTATCGATTGCAATACTCGTCGGGTGTGTTCTATACATTACTAAGTCACCGATTTGGTACTTCACTACATTGTTATTATTAATCGTCTCATGATATTTTCGCGATTTCTTTAAGTTTGCTCTTAAATTAGCGCGAGCTTCATTCCAGATTTTCTTTATATTTTTATCCCTAATTTTGTGGGGTAGTAACTCATGTATTTTCCACTTAGTGGATAATGGGTGGTTAGGTTTGTATTTAAACAATAATTCAAATGGTGTATACTTATGTCCTTCATGATAGGCTGAATTGAAGGCGAATTGTATCCAGGATAGGTTCTGGTCCCAAGACGTATGGTCGTTTGCATGGTAGGCTATTAAAGCAGATTTTAGGTTTCGCAAATACCTTTCAGTTATATTACCTTGCGGACGATACTCTGTAGTGGTAATGTGGTCAAGCCCTAGTTTGAAACACATGTTCTTGAATTCCTTTGTCTTAAACTGGGGTCCGTTATCTGACACTAGATGTACGGGTGTACCGAAATCTTTAAATAATCTATCCTTCAATATACTTACGGTGGTCGAAGCTAACGCTTGCCGCATGGGATACATCCAGACAAATTTGGTGAATGAATCTACGCAAATGAGTAGCATGGAATTTCCAGATTTAGAACGAGGGTAGGGTCCTGAAAAGTCTAAATAAATTTTGGAGAACGGGGTAGCAGGAATTTCTGAGATTAATTGACTTATTTGGCTGTTTCTCGCTGGCTTGCTGAGTGCACATAACTTACACCTTTTCACGAAATTAGCTATCTCATTGTTCATATTTTCCCAGTGATATTCTTTACGAATTCGATGTATTGTTTTATTTATTCCCATATGTGCTCCAATGGTGGAAGAATGGTAGTATTCCATCAGCATAGGTTTAATAATATCAGGGGCGATTATTCGTAAATATTTTCCGTTTGCTATTCTATAACATAATACTCTCTTACTCAATATGTATTTTTCTGACTTATTTCCTTTATCGAGTTGTTCTATAATTGGTCTTAAAAGGGGGTCTTGTTGTTGATACTGAGCTATGTCCGTAAATGCAAGAGGAAACTCGGTAATTAAAGTATTGATAATCGGCGTTTCTCTACTCTCCTTGTTTTCAGATGTTTTACTAGTCGGCTGGAACATACGTGACAGTGTATCGGCAACTACATTTTGGGTACCTCTAATATGTTGTACTTTAAATTTGTAACAATGTAACCTTAATACCCATCTTCCAATACGACCTAACTGTTTTGGGTGATTTAGTAACCAAGATAATGCTTGATTATCCGTTTCTAACAGGAACTCTTTATGTTCTAAAAAGGGTTTGAACTTCTCAAATGCGGAAACGATAGCTAAACATTCTAATTCGTATACGGAGTATTTCTTTTCTTGGTCGGTCAGGGTACGTGAAGCGTAACTAATAGGTAGTCTAGAGTTGTTTACTTCCTGATATATTACTGCACCTAGGGCTACACTTGAACTGTCTGTCTGCACTACAAACGGTTTTGTAAAATAGGCTAATTGCAATACTGGGGGTGATATTATGCTTTCTTTTAGTTTTTCGAATGGAGCTTGGTGTTACACATTCCACTCAAATTTAGCTCCCTTCTTTCTTAAAGCATTCAGCGGTGCTGGAATTTCGGCTAGATGAGGAATATACTTGTGGAAATAATTTATCATTCCCAAAAATCGGGCTATTCCTTTCGCATCTCGCGGTGGTAAAAATTCTCTGATCGCACGGGTTCGCTCAGGGTCTATGCTTACCTTTCTATTGGCCTTTACGATGTGACCTAAAAATGAAAATTGTGTGACAGCAAAATTTACTTTACTGGGGTTTACGGTTAATCCAGCTTTCAAATCGGGATAGTACTTCACGTAGATGATTAAGATGTTGGTCCATTAATTCGCTATAGATAACGATGTCATCTAGGTAGTGATACACATATTTAAATTTTATATCATGGAATAATTTCTCTAATAATCGGCTACATACAGAACTACCTTGGGATATTCCAAAGGGTACTCTCGTAAATTGGTACAGGTTGAAAGGGACGGCAAATGCGGTTAAACGTTTGGATTCTTCAGAAAGGGGTATTTGATGAAATTTAACAGTTTCGTAATACTTAAGCCATCAGTGTATGGAATTTCTGTAATGATTTTTTCTGTTGGGTGCGTGATCTTTCCGTAGAGGTCTACATCAAAATTTACATGTGGTATACTTCTACAAGGACCTGTTGCAGCGTTAGGCGTCGTAATCGCATACTTACTGGGGCGATAATGGTGACCACTAGGCTGTGGGGGTTCCGATATCGTTAGGGTATTTAAGTCTCTATCTGGTAGCTGTTCATGAGTCGGTTGTATCTTCAATACTGTGGGTGATTCGTGATTCGCGGTGGAGGGAGGGTGTTCTAAAGTAGGAGATCGAACTGGGGAAATATTTAATTTTTTTAAGGATTGCTCAATTTCCTCCATCCTAGTTGAGTCGGACATTCTTCGCAATTGTCGTATTATCGTGGGTAATTGCTGTAATGCCTCATCCGCAAATTTTTGCACATCGGGAGGGATTACGGTGACGTCGGGCCAGTTCAATAAATTCTTCAACCGGCGGGTTAAATGTTCTACTCTTTGCGTGATCCGCAATATTACTGCAGGTGATTTTTCATCGTGAAGGGTTTGAGATAATAACGTCAGTTCCCTATACTTCGCATAACACGTTTCTCTTTCGCTGTCATAATCGAGTTCGCGTAATCTACCTAACTGCGAGGGTGTATCTGATCTACTTTCACGTAACGATTTGCGCAATTCAGAGACTGGTACGTTCGCGTGAGGTAAACCGCGTAAAATAGCTTCGTAGCACAATTCATCTTTTAATAATAGATCGGGGTTAAATAAAGCCATTTTTTCCGAATACCAATCACTATAAATACTTATTCTACTATTAATACTAAATCCTATACTACTCTTTCTTGTTTACTCAAATAAACGATTTTAGTTCGCATTAAAATTTACATTGGTTGTGCGAGAAATAAATCTCAGAGAAAGAGAAATCTCACACAGGCGTCAATTTACTTTCAACTAAGGGGGAAATACCTGGTTACTAGGCACAAGATGATGCACGCTTGTTATAACAATAGAACAATAGAGGAGGTGAGGTATTGTCTATCTCGACTTTGCAGAGGGTGGCAAATACAATTCCGTACAGGTGAGAACAGGATATTTACAGGTCTGAGTTTGTTGACAAACCGACACGTTGATGAATGAAATTTTTGGACAAGTACGTACATGGTTTTGTATACGTGTGTCAATATGTTAATATGAGTTTACACATATTAAATTCACAATTAAAGTTACCTGTATACTATTCTATTCTAATAATAATAATAATTATTTTTTTTTTAAATTACTGAAATATTTTAAAGTAACTGAGTGAATAGTGTCACTATCTTGCACAATTATTAATTTTGGTTATTTTATGAGTACCACGATGCACACAACTATTTTAACTAAAAGCAGAGTGGTGCATTTTATAACGTCTTACCTACGTTATAACGTCGGGAACCAGTGCATAATTGCCTCAGATCAATTGCATGGGCTGCCATAGTCTTAATCAACTTCTTAACAAGCAGTAGTAGTTAGAATGAAAGGAAAGTTTGTTGGGGTGTTTGCTGATTTATTCACTCAGTATTTTGTGTTAAGTAATGACATCTCTTTATTAGGTGCTATCCTTTATAGTACTACATGGATTTTTTTTACCATAAGGTTTTCTAAATAAAAGTTTACAAAATATTTTCTGGAAAGTTGGCCACAACAAAAGTATTGTTATGTGCTAGCTTTTTCCACGGATCCGGGATATTAAATTGGTTTTGTAAGTTAAGTTATCATACTATTTGAAGGGGGGGCCATTTGAAGAATGGACTTAATTTAACCTCTAGTATCTGAAAAGCTTTATACTACAAGCACTAATTACTATTACAAATAATTTTAGTCGTATGACATAATACAATTTACGAAGTGACAATAATTAAAGTCTTTTATATAGTTTATTAAACTGTCTTTTGTAAACATTTGTTTTAATGACATTTAACCACGGAAGACAAGTCTCCGTGTCACCTGTGATATTGTGAAGTTTACTCCGTGTCCTGGTCCTTGGTCCTCGGGGTGTCCACAAATGGTTGAAGGTTATGGTAGTTCACTTTCCGGGTGAAGTTCCTGAAGAGATCCTGGTAATTATGAAGCTGTTATGCTGTTCTATGAAGTCTGGTAAGTAGTAATAAAAGGTTGGTTCTGGGACAGCCACGCCCCCCTCGTTTGTTTATGTTTACTTTTTTCACTCCCTCCATCCCCGTCTTCACCAACATACCGCCACGCGGTCACCGAACCGCCGCTCGTTTGTTTACATTTTTTCCGGTTTGTTTACATTTTTTCTCTCTCGCCACGCCCCCCACTCCTCTGTTTATATTTACATTTTCCCTTCCTCCCCACCCCCGCCTCGCCCCGCACCCACCGCCGCCGCGCCGCGGTCATCGACCTCCTCGTGTTTATGTTTACGTTTTTCGTGTCCCAGCTTTGCGTTGTTTACGTTCTCTCCTCTGTTTATGTTTACATTTTTTCCTTCCTTCCCACCCCCGCCTCGCCCCGCACCCACCGCCGCCGCGTTGCGGTCATCGACCTCCTCGTGTTTATGTTTACGTTTTTCGTGTCCCAGCTTTGCGTTGTTTACGTTTGTCGGAATGTTTATGTTTACGTTTTTTTCTCTCTCTCGTTGTTTTCCTTGGCCGCCGCCGCCGATCGACGACACGCTGACCCAGTAACAAACGTAAACATAAACATTCGGACAAACGTAAACAACGCAAAGCTGGGACACGAAAAACTTAAACGTAAACATTCGGAGTTCGGCTGCGACCGCCGGAGCGCGTCTGTTTGTAAACAAATGTTTAGGAGAAGGGATAATGGCGTGATATATTTTTTTATTAATAACGTTGTTTGGTATTTGTCATTGTACAGCACAATCGGAAACTATGACGCCGCTTAAATCTGTAATATTTTTTTTAACATTATGGGTAAAATGCGATCAAATATTACTAGCAAATTCTTCGACCGATAATACAACACAGATTGAAATGGATAAAGTTAAGCGATATTTATATGATTATGGTTATCTTAAAACAGATGATGAATCTTCGTTGCAAGCGGTAAATGAATCAGATATTGCTAACGCGTTACTTATATTTCAAGAATACTATAAATTGCCTACTGATGGCGAATTAAATAATGAAACTATAAACTTAATGTTGAATACTAGGTGCGGTAACAGTGATATTATCGATTATCGAGTATCTAGTTTCAAATGGAACAAGCCCGAAGTAACATGGCATTATTATTTAGCGAATCAAGAGGTGTTAGAATTGACTAAACAAGCTTTCGCAGTATGGGAGGAAAAGTCTGGTATACGTTTCAAACATGATAGAGTGAATACAGATATTTTAATTTCTAATAAACGATTGAAACATATGATGCAAAAAGAATCATGGCAGTGTACGAGAATGTTTGACGGCAAAGGCGGAACATTAGCGCACGCATATTTTCCTGATTATAATAATTCAAGACGAGAAATTCATATTGATGAAGATGAAAATTGGTCATATTCGACTGGCAAAGTCGTTCCTCTTGGTCAATCAAGTTTGTATGCAACTTTAATACACGAAATCGGCCATGCTATAGGTTTATCACATTCAGATGTATCAGATTCTGTAATGTATGCTTATTACAACGGTAAAATCGAGTTAGGTGATGATGATGTTTTAGCTATTCAAAATTTGTATGGTAAGACACAAAACACTTTTATGACGTCTTTCATACCGATGTCACCATCTTCTTCAATACCAGAGACGGAAGACGAGCGTCCTATAGATACAAATAAAATTGATCTTTGTAATTTTAAAAATATTAATTTATTTTTAATTGCCGATAAACGATTATATATATTACATGAAAAATGGGTGTGGATATTAAATCCGACAGAGATGATATACACCAAACCGCTTATAATAAAGCATTGGTTAACGTTTCTTCCAAGAAATTTCACAAAAATTTTAGCTGTATATCAACGGCCATCTGGCGAGATAGTTATGTTTATAGATTCTTTGGTATTCATGTTTGATTTAATGAGTCTTAAATTAAGTCATGGTTATCCGAAGCATATCCAGTCTTTATTTAACATACAACCGAATAATTTGCATGCGGTATTTAACAGTTATACAGGTAAAACTTATATATTTCATGATGATAATTATTATAGAGAAGTCAATGAGTGTATGTTCACTACTAAATCATGGGGTTATATATCCGATACATTTCCTGGAATACCGCCTAAAATCGATTCATCATTTAGATTTTCTGATGGCAATTTATACTTTTTTAAGAATAACACTGTGTATGTCTTTAATGAATTTACGGGCGGATTAGTTAGAACAGAACAAAATAATCTATCGATATTCGGATTGAAATGTGCAAATGATGATGTACTATACAAATTGAAAGAATTAATATTACAATTGATAATTCAAAAGAAAGACCAATCGATTTCACACAATAATTGATAGTAATATCGATGAAGAAGAATAAAAGTTCAGTTTGTAAATAAAATTTATAAAAATAGAGTTGATATGTATTATTGTCGACGCTTGTTTACGTTACAGTCGATGGATAACCTATAACCTTCAAATTGATATGACTCGAATTTTTGTATTGAGAAATATTTCATTGTTGTAAAGAGTGTAATAAATTGTATTGTTAACAAAACACTGGTTTTATTTTAATTATTCCTATGAAATAATAATAACAAATCAAAGCAGATCACAATATTTATTATCATACCATTAAATACATATATAATGATCGGATTATATCAACAAATACATACAAAATGATTATTTGAATAGTTACAAATTTTGTGATAACAAAATAATTGAGATTATATTAACAAGTACATACAAAATGATTATTTGAATAGTTACAAATTTTGTGATAACAAAATAATTGAGATTATATTAACAAGTACATACAAAATAACTATGAACATACAAAATGACTAACAAATTTTGTGATAACAAAATAATTGAGATTACATTAACAAGTACATACAAAATAACTATTTGACCTATGATAACAAAATAATTAAGATTATATTAACATATTTTTTTTGACAGCAGTTGTAAGTCAGTCCTCCCCAATCTATAACAAACAAAAATAATAATTTGTTAATTAAACGCACCAAGAATCCTTTGAAAAAAAAGAGTCATATTTTTTAAAAAATTAAACAAAAGATAAATTAAATTTTTAAGAACTAAAAATTGAACCTTATTAACTAAGATAAAAAAGTAATAGAGAAACGTATAGAATACATTATATATTTTAATAATTACATATTTAAAAAAAAAATGATATAGGAAAGACTTATAAGACAAAATTTTTGAAATAGAGAAATGTAAAAACGATATATGAAGAACCTTACTTATTTTACAGGTAACGAATAATTACTGTATATGTATGTTCTTGTGTAGTACATATTATAATAAGTTATTTTTATAAGTAACTAAATTACATTGTGAAACTAATATAATCACCTATTTTTTAAAATACTTTAATGATGATAATCATTCGACCCCCTTCCAACAATAGTTCTGAGAACTTTGACAACCGGCTTCAGTACATCCAAGTCGTGTTACCACAAACTGGCATTGTGGCATCACCTGTTTATGCAATGTTATTGGGCAATCCTCCACCGTCCATTCCATAAACCTTACCCGGCATGTCAAACACCGAACGGTGTCTCCATCGCCTTGATAAACAAAGCCGGCGGCTGCCAGTTTGTGGGGGTTTTGATTCCTATTAGGATAATATCTATGATAATGTTTTTTTCGCCCAAGTTTCTCGACTTTATAAAACGTCTTTAAGCGTTTCCAATATTCCACATGACTATTCATTGTAGCAGCTGATATGTCTCTGGATGCTGAACCACAATTTTTAATCGGTTTATATACACAGAAAACGCATTATCGTTAGTACGTGTTATAAGTAGAAGGTCAAAAGATTAATTTATTATCGGTTTCATTGCAATTAACACAATCACGTTTCCAGTATGCGTTTCAATGAACATTTTTTTGTGTAGGAAATTATTTGAATATTGTTGATATCGTTTTTTTGTTCAGGTATTAAAAATATATACATAAAATGTCATGGTAAATTAAAATATGTTAAAATAATTGAGATATAGTATTCCAAAGTTGAGTAACGCGTTGATCACATTTTAAATGATTATTACAACAAGTATTTTGATATACATCAAACTTTGTACAATTTTTAACACACTCCACATTATTATCATATTCTTCTACTTTTTCACGAAGAAATTTAAATATTTTAGAATAACAGATATTAAAATTTTTAAGTCCCATAGCCTGAGTATCGTAAATATTAAAAACGATGTTTTTACGTTGATTGTGTTTATTTTGTAACATAAAAAGACGATTCATAGTTCGACTATAAAGTATTAACTTGAATGGCTTAATGAATAATGACCGTACGGGATTGTATTTATCCCGTTATCACATAATACTCTCTTATCATCATTATTGCTTAACGCTAATTTATTAATTGATACCGATTCTACTATATGTTTTTTCGATCTTATTAATTTCATAATTCTACGTTTTTCTGTTTCCGAAAGAGTATTATGAAGACAATTTTTGAAATCGTTAAACGAGATCTCGTTATTAATTACACATTTTTTAATTCCTTTCGCTTTCTTTTGAATATTATTGTCACGCGTAGTATAGGTATATAATTTTGATCGTAAACCAATAAATTCCTTAATCGGAATACCGTTACATTCGTCTTTAAATTTGCCAATTACTTTTTTATTTATAGTAGAATAACATTTATGATCAGGAGGATAATCGCTAGTATCAAAAAACATTTTCAAATCTGGATCTAACATATCTTCGTAAAAATCATTTGTCAATATTTCATAAAACAAACTGTCAGTATCAGTATATAATAACGAAATTTTGTTTCCATATTTTTTTTTCATTATATCATAATGAAATTCATACATTAAGGTTTTGCTCAATTCTAATACCGCGAAACCTACATAAATTGGTTTATTAAAATAAATAGACGTTTTGTTTGATAATACAGCACAAAGTGATTTATCATATATAATTCTGTCTTTGAAAGTCGGCTTAGAAATAAGTTTTAATAATTTTTTATTTTCACTTACAAGATCTAATTTCATTCTTTTTCTTACATTTTCCATACACTTACCAAAGACAGAATTATTTAACAATTTAAAAAAATATTTTTCAAACTCGTTTGTTGCAATTCGTCGTTTTTCCGTATTTAAATCGATATACGGTTTTAGCCATGGTTTTTGATAAAATTTTAACGTTCTGTGAATTTTAGTTACTTTCAACCCGTGATTGACAGCTTGTTTTAAATTGATATAATGGCAAATATAATGTTCTTTTGGTTCTAATGTAGTTAGTAATTTTGTTTGTTTTGTGTGATTTATACTTTTATTAATTGGAAGAAATGGTAGATCCATATGACTATCGTGTAAACTTTCAGGGTATTCTATATCGACTTCTAATATATACCCTGTTTTAGAATTATTAGGGGTATTTAATATATCTGTAATAGTAATTTTATCAGTCCATACAAAGTTAGAATACGGAATATATTCACTCATCGCCCACCCGTATAGATTATTCGCGTCTAAATATGCTAAAAATGTTTTAGGATAATTTGGATTATATGTTTCTTTTATATATTTGTTATTGGCTTTTGAATGTTTTTTAATACATGACGATATTCCTCCTTTTATAGCGGCCTCAAAGAACATATACATTTCGTATTCGTTAAGCAACTCAAGTTCAATACCAGTACAAAATAGCATCGCATCAAAAGCAAACCCTGGAACGGTTAAATAGTGCGCGCAATCTAAATTATGTGAAGATAAACAAAGCAAACGAAAACTTTCAAAAACGTCGCATAAAAGCAATACGTCAATTTTCAAATATAAATCACTGTAGTCGCCCAACGATTTAATTTTAAAATGATTCCAAACTTGAACCGCGTGATTATAATCTTCATCGCTTATATGTTTCGCATTTAATTTACTATAAAATTCGACTTTAGGAGGTAGTTCTTGTACTTCCAATTTTTCCCACGAATCGGTATATTCATAAGGATATACACCTTTTCGAGTGACTAAATCCATATCATTATTTGAAAAAAATTTGCTAGTATGAAAAAATTGATTTTTTGGTAGATTATTACTTAGTTCCGCTAAGGATCTATTTAGAAAACGAAAAGTATCAACAAATTTAATAGTTATTCCGTTACACGTTTTTTTTGAAAATGATATATATTTTTCAGTCGAATTTGGAATAACAATTATTTGCCTAATATCATACCCTAATTGGCGGACGATAAAATGAGAATCATAATTTGAACTAGCGTGAATAAAAACGGAACAAATTTTTGATTTTGTCTCCTCAGATTACAATTATTACATAATGCGGAACGGTAACGGCCGGTAATATGACAATGATCTCTAACGGGTCTGTAAAATAACGTGAATTCGCGTTTACACATTTCGCAATGTGTAGTAGATTTATATTTGATTTTATCTTGTTTTGTCATTTTTAACGGTATAATATTATTAAGAAGCAAACCTAATAAATTTATGTTTTCAACGAGATATGATACGAATTTTTCCGCAGCATTTTTACCTCTATATAAGAACGGTTCTGATGGCAAATGTTTTTTAATATTAGCGGGAATTGAATTTTCTACAACGAAATAAACGCAAAAACTCATAGGTTCGTGTAGTTCATTCGCGACTGTAAAAGAATATTTCCGATCAGGGTAACAAGTACTTATCGGTTTTAATATACATTCAAAATCCGCGTAAACTACTATTGGAAGTTTATATTGGTATTGGAAATTTTGAAATTTTAAATTATCAGTCGGCATTATCACTCGTGTAGGTGTATTTTTTTGACAGTTTCGTTTATGTATTTTTAACTTTTTAGATTTAACAGTGAAGTAGGTTAGACATCGTTTACAAAATTCGATATCATTAAAACTTTTAGTTACTTGCGATCTAATTAATTTGGTGAAATTTTTAATATAACAATAATGGGTCGTATTATTTTTATTTAATAATAAAAGATCGAAATGGTTTGATTTTTCATTATCGCATACTTTTAACGGGTAAATTGTGATATCGTTTTCAACACCATACACGTTAATCGAAACGTTATTATTTTTTTCAAAAATTTTTATTTGTGTTAACGGAGTAGGAAAATCGATATTATTAAAAGTAAATTTATTTTCTAAATCCTTATAACGAAAATTTATGCGTTCCGGGTGTGAACCGTTTACGAATTTACAAAGAATCGCCCATTTAAAACAATAATTATCTGTATTTTTAGGATTAATTATGCTTTTTTTAGCAGTTAGTTTTGGTGAAAGCGGAATATACGAACTACCTCTTAAAGGCTTAAAACGATTAATTCGAATCAATATCCCGTCAATTGAATGTAACGACCATCCAGAGCCTTTTTGTACATATATGTCTTCTTCATTACAAATACTGTTTATCATACTGTCTATTTCAGATGGTATAGACGAACTATGAAGTAAAATAATATTTTTGGTTTTAAATGTTCTGTCCTGATATTCATTAATATTATTTTTAACGTATGTACATTCAACTAAAATATTGAATTTTATAGCGTTATATATTACAATCATATTACTTAAAATGTTTAATATTTCTAATTTTAAATAAATTAATAATAGACATATGTCTTTAATTACGTTATTATTATTTTTATAAAAATACGTTCTTAAATTACCCTTAAACGCATTTTCTATTTCTATAAATTTATTTTCTAAAATTATATGTTTTAATCTATTATTTTTTAAATGTAAATTATTATTATTAGATGATGATGATGATGATGGTGATGATGTGGAAGAATAACTTGGATGTTGTATATAAGACGACTCAGGTTGAGGATCTTGTCTGGATGAAGATCCGGGTTCAGGTGTGCGAGTATTTGCGTCATTATCGGTTCTCACAGACAATCTCTTTTTGAATGGGAGTTGTTTGTCCATTATAATCTAAAAAAAGTAAAATCATTCATTTTTTAAAAAGTAAGTATTTACTATTGAATTAGTCTAACAGTAAAAGAAATAATTCCAATACCTATAGGTTGCTGTTGTTCAATAAAGCTGAGTAATAGTTTTGAAGGTACACAAAATTCGTTGATTTTGTTATGAAGCGATTGTATCTCTCTATCTGTCCTGTAACGAATTTGATGAATTTGTCTTCATACTGATGTAGAGGAATAAAATCATAGTATTTAAACGTTTTGCGGCTACAACAGTAAAATACAAATTGCGAAAAAAAATATTTACGTCATTTCAGTTAATTGGCGCTGTACATAAATGGAAAAACCAATTTGCGATAATTCCGGGTTGTTTAATCGACAGTACTCTTAATTATATTATTTTTTGTTTTGTTTTTTATATTACAATCTGTAAATAACAAGTTTCACGTGTATATCACACGATTATTAATTACAGTTATTAAAATAATTGGTTCGATAACGGAAACAGTAACGAAATTCGGGTCCAGAGTTTTAATTATTATTCTCTCTACTGTATTCTTACATATTATTTTTTTTTTGTTTTGACATTACAACCTATAAATAACAAGTTTCACGTGTATGTCACATGATTATTAATTGCAGTTGTTTGTACAATTACGTAAATGGAATTAACTTGATAACGAAAACAGTAAACAAAATCTGGATACAAAGTTCTAATTATTATTCTTTTTACAGTATTTTTATTTCTTTATATTATTTTTTTGTTGTTTTGACATTACAATCTGTAAATAGCAAGTTTCACGCGCATATCACATGATTATTAATCACAGTTTTTTTGTGTAATTACGTAAATGGAAGTGGCTTGATAACGGAAAACAGTAAACAAGTCTCTGTACAGAGGTCATAATTGGTATTCTCAAAAAATGTATATAAAGTGAATTGGATTTTACTGATCTATGTACAATTCTTCGTTCGACTCGACGTGTTGTACTGTTGCTATCTCAGGTAAGAGATAATTTTTTGTATACACTAACATTGTTGATGGTGATAGATTTTAAATAGATAATGTTAAGTTGTGAAATTAATACTTTTTTTATTTTTATACAGATATCATCTGCTTATTACTACTACTACTACTACTATTATTTTTGGTAAGCGGATATTTTTATTTAATATAAAAACATTAGCGCTGTTGATAGTAATAGATTTTAAGTTGTAAAATTAATACAGATATTATCAGCTTGTTTCGTCTCCCTTCGTACGTTTTTATCAATCGACTACCGTCACTTTTGGTAAATGATTATTTATATTATAAACACTAACGCTACTGGTGGTTATGATAAGTTATAAAACTAATACTTTATTTTGTTTTATACAGATATTATCAGCTTGTTCTTATATCAGCTTTCGTCTCCCTTCGTACGTTTTTATCAATCGACTACCGTCACTTTTGGTAAATGATTATTTATATTATAAACACTAACGCTACTGGTGGTTATGATAAGTTATAAAACTAATACTTTATTTTGTTTTATACAGATATTATCAGCTTGTTCTTATATCAGCTTTCGTCTCCCTTCGTACGTTTTTATCAATCGACTGACTACCGTCACTTTTGGTAAATGATTATTTTTATTAAAAAATACTAACGCTACTGATGATTATGTTAAGTTATAAAACTAATACTTTATTTTGTTTTATACAGATATTATCAGCTTGTTCTTCTTCTCTTTTTTGTGCAACAACTTCATACATCAATTCAGTAAGTAATTGTTTAAAATTGTTTTTTAATATATGTTAATATTATCCGATAATGTAATTGTTTTTGTATATAGATATTATCATCGCTGAAGGCAGTATAATTTGTTTTTTGTGTTGCAGGCATAATGGCAGTTCCAACTCTCTTTTTTGTCAAGTTATCTGATAATGCTTATCCTCCAGTCAAAATGAGCGCATATGCTGCGGGTTTCGATCTCAGAAGCGCGTATGATTGCATGATCGCTCCTCATGACAATGCGTTAGTTAAAACTGATTTGGCTGTTAAAATTCCAGAGAAATGTTACGGACGAATTGCACCACGTTCTGGGTTAGCGTTAAAACACCATATCGCCGTTGGCGCAGGCGTTATTGATAGAGATTATCGCGGCAATGTTGGTGTAATTTTATTTAACCATTCTTCTGAAATTTTTTACATTCGAAAAGGAGATCGTATAGCGCAGTTAATATGCGAACAAATAGCTGAGCCAAAATTACAAGAATTAGCGAGTTTAGATTCAACAGCTCGCGGCTCTTGTGGTTTTGGTTCGACAGGAGGAACAAGCGTTGCAGATAACTATGATGATGATGAAAACTTATTGCTAGAAATAGAAAAATTTTTAACAGATTTCTAAATTTTCTTTTTTTTCTAACAATATTATTTATTTTTTTTAAAATGTTGTTAGAAATTAATTATGTTATTTTTTTTCTGTTTCTAGTAATGGAACGCGAAACATCCAATACTTCTCCTTCAGCATCCGCCGGCCCATCGCTGTATTTTTCAATTAAAGACCTGATTCAATGTCTTTACGTAACGGGGCTGGTAAAAATAGTGCTGTGGGAGGAGGCATTAGAAAATTTGAAAGCGATTGTACTGGACCAACCTTCAATTATTATTAATTTATATTTAATTATTCAGAATGCGGTCATGCATATATTTGATGATGAACCGGCAGAAATCGATATTTTCCGTAGGAAACAAAAAGAAATGACCTTAGCGGAAATTATCGATTATTTTAATTCTCAGATTGATGACGAACTTTACAATAGCAAAAATTTAGATTATGATAGTATTAAATTATTTCGTGAATTAATTAGTATAAAGAAATCGGCCGAGACGATTGAACTCAATAAAAACAGCGATAGTAGTACCGATACTCAATCAGATAGCGAAGACGATTTTGATAAAATTTTTAATTCTTTTTCCAAATCTAAAAAATCTAAAAAATCTGAAAAATCAAAAAAAATCAAAAACACTAAATTTGAACAAAAGTTTGAGATATTAAAAGACGGCATGAAGAAATGGGTTAAAACACCAGGTGAGGAAGGTCCATATTTGATCGAGGTAAAATTAACGCAGACGGCTGACATCAAACGTATACATTCCGACAACTGGTGGCAAAAAGTATCCCGTAAAGTGACTGTTTTAGCATCGTCACAACAAGACCCGCTGTTCGTGGCAACAGCCGATTTATTTAAATCGGCTTTAATCAAAATTAAAAATGTTAAAGATGTAGCACACGGCTCGTACAAGACGCGGTATAAGCCGTATTAAAATAATTTAAGGTTGGTCTGTTAGTTGATTGATTGATTGATTGATGTATGTAAATATGTATATATTATAAATAAGTATTTAATTTTAATTGTATGTATATATATATATATATAAATAATTTAATTTTAATATATATATAATAAAAATAATATATTTTACACAAGAACGTGTATAATAATTCTTGTTTTTTTTGGTCACCTGTAAAATAAGTGTGTTCTTTTTATATCATTTTTAATATATGTATTATTACAAGGTATAACGTGTTTTACATTTCTCTATTCAAAAAATTAATTTGTTTTTGTTATAAGACTTTCCTATGTTATTTTTAAACCGTATTTGATTTTACATAGAACACATTTACAGCTGTTTTTGACCTACTTCTATTTGTGTCTTTGATGGAAATGAACGTCATCAAAACAGGAGGAGGAGAGTCGTCTTCTCCAGAAATGGTTTTTTTCGCCAAAAAGATTAACACCTGGAGAAATTGTGAAATTGAAAGCGATAGTCGACAGACCAGGCTCGACTATACAGCCGTTTATAAAAGAATTAATAAAAAAATTATAGAATTTTTGTAATTTTATATATATATATATGTATAAATAAATAACATATAAAAAATTTAGTGTTGGTGTTTAATACTTTCACAAAATCCTTTCCTTTGTGCAGGTAATGGACCGTGACCAAGAATTCAACCCAAGCGTGCGTGTCGACGATAAATATCTAAGTCACACATGGGAGTGTATAGCTATGTTAGAACATTACCTTGATATTAAATTTTGTCGACCAAGTCATAATAAAAATACAGATTTTAAAATTCCTGAAGGTGACCGTCGTTGCGCTATGTATAGAAACAAATCAAAAAATATAGTAGATCGTTTGTATACATCGCGTTTGTATACGGGTAATATACGATCTATAATACGGTGTGTATGTGATTCTATAAATTTATATAGAGATTATATTTTGAATCATATATTAACACACGGTCACGAATCTAAAATTAATAATTGTGCTTGTGTCGACGCCTGTCTGTCCAGTTCCAAAATTAGCTGTACAGACGGTAAAAAAATTATTAAATGGATAGAAAAACAACTGTTATTAACAGATCGAATGTACTGCAAACGTCATGAATGTTATGTACATTTGCAATCAGACGATAGTATAATAGCGAACACCATATATAATACAAGTTGTAAGAGTATAATAAATGATGTGTGCTATCATACAGCTATACTATTAATATATAGAGATCGCAATAATCGAACATTATACGGTTCGGAATTGCATAGAGCCTTAACAGCTTGGGTTCGTTATAACGAAGGGTTGAACGACTGGAGTAAACGCACAGTGTTGGTGCGTGACAATGATGGGCTTGGTATTTATCATGGATTCCCGGATTAATAATAATGTGATGTTCTAGCATAGTAATAGTGAAGAAAAAAAAAAATGTTTATACAGACTGTTTTAAGACACTTAATGATGGACACTTCAACCGACTTGTAGTCGATCATAGATTAATAATAGTGAAGGAAAAAGATGTGAAATAAATACATTAAAAAAAATACATTTTAAATTTTATTATTCAATATCCAATTTGCTATATGAAATACATTATTTAGCGCACAATGATCAAGATTATGTTTATATGGGCAATCGACACGTGCCACAGTCTGCTGTTGTAAGACACTTAATGATGGACACTTAAGAGCTTCGAGATCTATTACTTCAACCGACTTGTAGTCGAGCATGTCCTCGATGAGTCTCTGCTTTTCCACTCCTTTAGTGTACACATATTCACCTTCAGTAACGATGCTGTTTAAAATATTGTGAAGTTCGTCATAGCTGTGAATTCCACAATTCCAGCTGAAACCATGAAAAAATCTTTTCAACCACTCTACTTGTTTTTTTCTATTTTTTGATAAATAACGATAATCGAATGGTGGTAAAAACAAAAAATGTTCTCTCACACCGGTACAGTTATGATTTTCTATTCTTTGTACACACAATTCTTTAACAATATAATTTTTAGCGTCGTCGAAAAAACATTGAACATCAACAATAAAACCGATCATTATTATAAAGCGCTAACACTACAAGTGATTATAAAATGTGTATGACAAGCGCATAAATATAATGTTAACAATCGATTCATTCTATCGATTTTCTTATAACACCAGATAAAGGTAAATATACGAGCAAATTATCAGATATCAGTAAGCAGTATGCGGTCGTTTTCGGCGGAAAATTCTGCGCTGATTCTATTTCTAAACGAACATCGACAGAACCGGTTTTTAAAAGGTCGCTCTGATGAGAGCAGTCAATAACAATTATCGGCGCGTATAATAAATAATCGGTCCTGTCCAGAACAGGTTCGTTCTCGCTACCATCATAATACGATGATTGAAACCCTTTATACATCTCGTATAACGTTTCTTTACTTCCGTTTAAATTATCATACGGATAGTATTGCGAATTCAAATATAATTTAATATTATGCAAGTTGCATAAATCAAAATGAGAGGCATTTTTTGCTATGTTATTTTTTCTATCTGTTTGAAAACCTACAATTATATAACGCGGTTTATCAGTCTGTGCTACAGTTTTTATCGTCCACGTCAACTGTTTAGTTTCTGGTAAAGTCGGGTATTCTTGCAACTCCCATCTACGAAACGCTAATTTTATTGGCGTATCTCTATCAACAATACTCAATAATCTGTGTCTATACTCATCGCTAACATAAATATAAGGAATTCGCCAATTGATTTTTGTTAATTGTAATTTATATTTATCGATAGCGTTTAAAACTACAGCGTTATTATCAGACGATGATCGTATTAAAATCAGTTCTTGTTTCACATTTAAAATTATGCGTTTGTATTGTTCAGCAAAACCGAGTAATAATTTTAAAGGAATACAAAACACGAAATTCGTTGAATCTGTTGTGAAGCAACTTTTTACATCTCCCGTCCATCCTGCATTAGTTATTTTCTTCATATCACCGGGTTTGAATGTTAAAATATTCTTCATTACTGATGTGATACCAACATTTTTAACACGATCTACTTCCGTAGCACATATTTCGTACCGTATTTCATCGAATAAAAACGCTAATCCGTTACTAATTAATTGAATATTTTCGTTTTTCTGATTGTTTTCACCCATTAATTTACCTTCGATATGTAGATAACTCTCACAAGGAAGTGTATAATGATCTTGTTGATGAACAGGAATACGTATCTCATCATTATTATTTAATGTAGTAGATGCGTAAGGAGTGTGTGTATGATACGCACGTCCGATGATACTATCGTCATCATAGACAGCGCTATTTAACACGTCCAATATACTCATTGTTAATAAGTACTTTATACCCTAACGACTTTAAAAATTTTCTATTAAGAGATGTTAACTGATTAGCATCCCGTATTTTACTGACACTATTTACGGGCTTAACTATTGTTTTATTTTGCCCATAAGGAAAAATTAGCCTCATCTCGTCTTTTTCTTATATGTAATCGCAAAGAAATCGTTTCTTCTCTAAAATTTATTAACTTTCCGTCTTGATCTTCTAATCGTATTGTGATATTATCTAATCTATTTGTATTCACTGGCAAATAGATAACGTTTGTCGGTGATTCTACTAATTTATACCCCGGTCCGACTGTCGGATAAAATTCGTGTAATATATGAGATTCTCGACCGTTCTTCAATGATCCAGCCACAGCACTACAGACAAGTCTTACAACATCTGTCTTTACAATGTTGATTGTCGACTGTGATGAATGCCATATAAGCGGTTCGAGTTTGGCAGTATTAGCGAATCCGAGAAGAGAAGCCAAAGAATTCGGTTTAGTGAAATCTATCGTTTCACTCGAATAGATTTCGCTTTTCAAAGTATTATTATTAGCACGTATTAATAATTTAATAATTTTCCTTTTATTACTTTTTGGTAATTTTTGATTTATATAAGTGTTTATATCCTCGATTTCATAAGAGCCTGTAGGTAATGCAATCACTCCATCGTCACCGAAATAAAACATATTATTTACATTTTCTTCAACATTCGGTATGGAATTGTATGTCATGAAATTAATCAACCCGAGTTCCCAATTTCCTTCGAGTTCGATGGGAGGAAATATATCACAACTAAGCGACGATCCTACTCCGTTTAAGCTAAACATTATTACTAAGAAACTGTAAACACAAACGTCCACAATTAACTGTATTTGATCGTTGATAACGTTTATAATTATAGTTTATATTGACGGGTTGTTGCTCCGATGTTTGAAAATAACGAACTAATTCAATTGGCGGTCTTAAATTACCAAAACTATCGAAATAGTTTATTGTCTTATTTTGTTTACGGTAACATACCCAATGCGTACCTGACCCGCGTATACTATCTAAATTAACAATACCGGTTTCATTTTTCTGAATTTTTAACGGTAAAGTATCTTTCATAAAAACACCTCTAAAATTAAATACATTCAAGAGTTTAGCGTAGGAAAACAATTCATTATTGGTGAGAGCGTGTGAGGGAATCTTTATTTCTTTCGATGTTTTTTTTTTTTTATTCCCACCACCGCCACCACCACCAGATTTTTTATACGGTCGTAAGTATAATCCCCTTCCCCTCCTTTTTCTTTTTTTTGATTTAGAAATTCGCTTATTTTTTTTCTTTTTAATACCGCCGCCGAATTTACTTTTCGCTTTCATAATATTAGTTAACGCCCAAGCAGCAGCTTTTTCACCGATAGACGAGTCTCGTGCTTTTACACGTTGCCAAGCTTTTTCCGCTAATTCACGATCGGCTTTAGAACGATTTTCAGTATCTCGATATTTCTAGTATATTATATCGTGTTCCTTACAAGCCGCGTCTAATTTATTAATACCCGAATCTCCGCGCTGTAATCGTTTACTTAATTTCGTACCCGGTCCGCAGTATTGATAACCAGGAACATGTAGTTCGATAGGTAAAATATCGACCGCTTTATTCAGTAAATTTCCGATTAATCCTCGACCGCGACGGACATCTTCTGCACTCTTCTGATGTACACGCATTTGTGACGGCGATAAATAATAATTTACAAATATATATATTTTTTCCAATCTTCTATATCTCTAACAGGATTATCTTTCGTTGTTTTTACATAAACATTATATAATATACTATACACGTGATTGTTTAATATATTGACAAAATTGTCTAATCTGTCTTCAACTCTCTGTTGAACTATATTAACTGTATCGAGTATAAACTGTTTGCTTACAGCATCTGTCGGAACCGATGGATAACCTATGTTATTTAACCTATAACCTTCGAAGTTACAAATTCCATTTGATACGGTCGGAATTTTTGTATCTACATACGATTTAGTCGCTGCGTCAGTAAGTAATTTCGGATCGGCTAAATTAATTATATTTTTTAAAGCAACGTCGTACTGGTTATCAATTTGATATAAACAATTTTCTTTTAAAATTTTAAAACTAACAGCATCTTCTTCCGAAACAGCGTTACCGACATTACAGAGTCTCTTATTATCTATATCATAATCACCCTCATCTGTTAAACGAAAACCTTCACCGGTAGGACCGCGAACAACGTTTATCCGCATATGTCTATTGTAACGTCCGAATTTATCGATACTCATTTTGTAAATGACAAAATTAACATTACTACACGTTATTTTATTATATTCGCTTCTCGCAATTCTTCGATAATTGATATGATTTCATTTTCATGACCGGAATGACCGGTATTCTTAGATGCTATTAATAAACGTAATCTGTCGCATAACTCGTTCGGATCATCCCAATATACATAATTCGGCTTATCGTCGTTAGTTAACGATAAAACACCGCGTCCTTCAATACGTTTCAGTTTCGATTTAGTAGACGTCGACTCTGATACCAGATTTTTAATTATATTATTATATTTATGTCCTTTGTTACTCTTAACTCGATCAGAGTGACTCTGTTTATGAGCATTTGTCGCTTTTAGTATCAAACCATACGTATGCAGATCCTCTTCTGAATATATATAATCGTCAGGTATTTTCATAAAAAGAAGTTCATAAAGTCCAGGCGTACCTTCATACGTTACATTATCGATAATAATATTATCGCCCTCGAAATTAATAGTTGAATTGCCTATCTTTATCGAATCATCGTCTCCAAAATAAACACCGTAAGTATGATCGATTTCCTTATTTTTATCATTAAACAATTTACGTAAATATAGTCTAGGCAATTTTCCTGTGACAGCGTTATCAATCCAATAATTTGCTCTACTAAGACCAGTAGATGTTGATAGTACTTCTTGTAATGTCGGCGGTGTTTCATATATTTCTGTAGCACCTTCGTTAACATCCATTTCAGGTGTACTAGTTATCGATCCAATTTTTCTCATTTTAATCGGCGTAATTCCTACTTCTTTTTGTTCTTCTATTTTATTTCCACGACGTTTATGTTTTTTTAAACGCGTTTCTACATCATCCATTTTTTCATCCGTATCGTAAAGCACATTACGTAAATTTATTAACTTTTTTAAAGGTTGAACTATCGGTTCTAATTGTTTCTCTAATTCCTGTTGTTCGCTGATAGCGCTTTGAGTCAAATTAGCGTGTTTCCGTCTAATATCTTTTCTAATTTGTTTGATCTCTTTCGCAAGTTGTTCACGTTTCGCTCGCGACGTCATCTTGTACAATAATTTATCAATCCTTATGTATCTATATAAATATCGAATCCAATACGATAACGACCGCGACGCATATCACTCTCTTTGTCTATTACTAAAAAATGATGTTTACCACGTATCCATGCTTTATTACAAATTTCTTTAAAACAATCAAAACTCATATCCGTGTTAACATGATCGGCAAAAACATGTTTTAAATTTAGTTCATCTTGCCGAAATAAAACTATTAAATTTGCGTTATCTCGTATCAGTTGTTTTGGAATTTTACTATACGACTGACACAAATAAAAAACATCAATATTATTATGTCTCCCCATTGTAAAATAATTTCGTATATTATACTGCCGTTCACAAGCTATATCGTCGAAAATTATTACAGAATTAGGTTTAGCTTCATTCGGATGTATAACCTCGTCATTATCTGTAAACGTATGATAACCTATAAACGGTATTTTTGAAAACACTCTATTTAAAAACTTGTATTTAGGCTGATACAACGATTTTGAAAACACGTATATATTTTCAAAGCATAATCCGTTCGGATCGAATAACAAATTAAGCATTAAATTAGTCTTCCCCATGTCTGATGAGCCTGTAATTAAACATCTAATATTATCTGGTAATAATTTACTATGTTTTTTTCTCTTTTTCTTCAGATCCCTACAATTATAAACAATCGTATCAATATCGCGAATATTTATTTTATGTTTCTGCCGTTTAAGCTTCATCACTGACGTCTATTTTTTTACACACGTTATTATATAATATTATTTCTATTAATCCAACTGTCGTGTGATTTATCATAACCCAACCAACGTACAAGTACTTTCTCGCCTTTACGTTTTAAAATTTTTTCAATTAAATATACGTCACCAAATTTTGTTTTACTTATTTCTTGTTCATAAAAACCACCTTCTAATATATTACCTTTATCGTCCTTCAGAATATACGTTCTCGGCGCTGTAGATTTAACGTTATAAATAGTAAATAACTCGTTTGTCCAGTTGGGAAGGTAACCTTTAGCAAACACCTTTTTATATTTGCTAATTCTTACTCTATCGCCGATTTTAAATTTTGGAGGTTTCTTATTGAACGTTAATTGTTTTATTTTATTTATTCGTAACAATACTTCTTTTTCGTTATTCTTGTTTACATCTACAGGTTTCATTTTAATCGTTCTGTGCACAGTATTATTGTAGTCTCTCAATAAATCAGGAAGGACATTCAACCACGTATACTTACCGTTAGTTGTAAACCATTTCCACATTTTATTTTTCAAAGTACGGTTGAACCGTTCGATAATAGAAGCTTTTTTATCTGAATGTGTAGAATAATGATTTATATTGTATTGCTTCAACAAATTACGCACACGTTCGTTGTACCATTCTTTACCTTTATCTGTTTGTAAATGATTCATTTTATTATTTTGTAATAAAATTTTAAGTACTCGCGCAACATTTTCAGACGATTTTGTTTTTATTGGAACAGCGAATGCGTATTTACTGAAGCAATTTATCATCGTTAATATATACTTATAACCTCTATTCAACTTTGCATATGGAATCATTTCTACAAGATCGGCTTGATATAAATCATCAAGACCTTTGAGCTCAACACTACGAGTTAAAAAATTTTTTCTAACTTGTTTATGTAATTCGTTACTGATATTCTCTCTTACACTCATTATATATATGTTGATGGTTCTAACTACGATAAGAAAATGAATAAAAAACAACAAACACAAATACATCAATACTATTTTTTAATAATAATAATAATAATAATTAATTACATACAATCTTCACCTTTGTGAATTTTCACCAAAAAACAGTGTGGTGATACTTTTTCATGAACAGTCCAAGGATCGTCAGAACATTTCCAACCGTTTAAAATGACTCTACACTCTATACATGATAATTTACTACCAACGCCGGTATAATAAAATCCGGCGTTAACCAGTTTTTTAAAATTGGGCTCGAGTGTAGGCCAACTTTTAAATGATAATAACATCACTTTTTTAGTCTCTGCAATACATCTTTTCGCATTCCTATAATTATTGAAATTATACATTATACATTGCTCCATCTCGCAATTCGGATTCGATAATTTATGCATAAACTGAATATGTTCGATAGGTAAAGTTCCTCTTGTCTGAAACCCGCACAAAGAACACTGAACACTATCTAAATATCGTTTAAAAACAAAACCGGATTCTAACAATTCGTTTATCGAATGATTGATTAATCTTTCACACAGCAGCGCTTGTTTTGACATTGTTTTTTAACCGACGTCTTCACAGCGACTGGTGACGCACGAACTGATTTTACTTTATACAATTTTTCTTCTTCTTCATGATCGATACTCAGTAGTGTTTGACGACTACAATTTTTTAATTTTTTCAATACAGCACCGTATGTATAAGTAATCGGTAAACTGATTTTAATAATCTGCTTATTCCTTTCAATTTTAACAACATTTGCTCGTGTAAATTCGTTCACTATCAAACAACAAATTTCGTTAAAATTTAATTCTCCATCGAGCGGCGGGCCGAAATAATATATTTGCCAATTAAATGCGGAAATACTGTTTTCAAATTTATCAGTCATTTTGTTTTTAAAAATCGAAGATATCTATCTACAAAAAATAATTTAATTTCTGAATCATCATGACTTTCAATCAACTGTAAACAACACAGTAATTTATTTTTATTTCTTTCAAAAATAGCGCACGGGCACGGACCGTCTATAACGTCAGTAAACTTATCACTACAACAACACCCGTCTTCAGATAACTTCTTTACTTCACAATAAAAAATAATTTCTTTTAAGCAATCATATATTCCCTTCAGTTGGCACGTTCGAAAATGATCTATCACCAAATCGTCTAAACTCGTTACTTTAATAATATTTGATAACCTTAATACAACGTCTTCTGAAAATTCGCGTTTTAATAAGTCGATTATACTTCTACCGTCCATTCTTTCGTTAACATGTTCTCACAGAGACTGCAAACTGAACACTGACAATAAAATTGAACGTATACTAAATATTCGGTTAGGTGGGGATAGAAAATAATTCTTTATATATTCTAACTAATAAACAATATGGCGAGGCTTTCGCATGCTCAATCCAAGGATCGTCAGTCTCCTCCCACTCACAAAGAACCGCTTTGCATTCCACACACATTACGTCATCTTCAATTCCGGTATAATAAAATCCCGCTGATCTGAGTCTATCGGCTGACGGTGAACGTTTTGGCCATGTATAAAATGTCAACTTCATCATTTCTTCTGTTTCTTCAACACATTTTATCGCATTCTGATAATTAGCAATACACTCTTTTGATTTAGCGAGTAACATTTGTCTCAGAAAATTCATTATTTATAAAATAAATCTGACGAAAAATCTGCGCTCGTAAAAACACAATGTTGCCGCTAAGACCGCAAGCCATTTACTGACAGAGAATAAACATTTGTTTAATCGGGAACTGAAAATTATTCTTTATATATTTTAATTAATAAAAAAATATGATTTGGTAATGCGAGGGATCGAACCTACGAACTAATAATACTGATAAAACCGTTATAGGATACAATTAACGCACACGACCAAATCATATTTGATAAATAATAATTGTAAAACGATACTAAACGAATAATTCAAAATAAAAAAGCGCATACATTTCCAGATAAAACTTGTTTATTACTACTACTATTTTTCCGCACACTGTCTCTTGTGCAATTTAATTAATACACAGTCTGGCGAAGCTTTCGCGTGTTCGAGCCAAGGATCGTCAGTCTCCTTCCAATCACAAAGTACTATTCCGCATTCAACACATATTACGTCGTCTTCCGTTCCGGTGTAATAAAATCCCGCTGATACCAGTCTCTCGACTGACGGGTAACGTTTTCGCCATCGAGGAAACGCAAATGATGCTTCCATCTGTTTCCGCGCTTCTCGAACACATTTCACCGCGATTGGATAATTTGTAATACACTCTCTCGATTTAGCGTAATCTTCAAATTTATAATACCTATCGCGAATCATTCTGCATTTCGGATATAAAAGTTTATGCATGAACTGGATATGCGCGATTGTCAGATATACTTTTGTTTTAAAACCGCACTTGCCGCATTTAATATTATCTGAATTAGTTATAAAAACAAAACCTTCGTTTTCAAAAAAATCTAGCACAATCTGGACGGGTGTAACACGCGTTACAGACATCTTAAACGAAAATCTCGTATTAACTGAAAAAATTGATACGTAAACAATACCAAACAACGTCATTAATACTTATAAAAAAATATAGCATATCATTATCCCTTCTCCTAAACATTTGTTTACAAACAGACGCGCTCCGGCGGTCGCCGCCGAACTCCGAATGTTTACGTTTACGTTTTTCGTGTCCCAGCTTTGCGTTGTTTACGTTTGTCGGAATGTTTATGTTTACGTTTGTTACTGGGTCAGCGTGTCGTCGATCAGCGGCGGCGGCCAAGGAAAACAACGAGAGAGAGAAAAAAACGTAAACATAAACATTCTCTCTCGGCACAAACGTAAACAACGCAAAGCTGGGACACGAAAAACGTAAACATAAACACGAGGAGGTCGATGACCGCGACGCGGCGGCGGTGGGTGCGGGGCGAGGCGGGGGTGGGAAGGAAGGAAAAAAATGTAAACATAAACAGAGGAGAGAACGTAAACAACGCAAAGCTGGGACACGAAAAACGTAAACATAAACACGAGGAGGTCGATGACCGCGGCGCGGCGGCGGTGGGTGCGGGGCGAGGCGGGGGTGGGAAGGAAGGAAAAAAATGTAAACATAAACAGAGGAGAGAACGTAAACAACGCAAAGCTGGGACACGAAAAACGTAAACATAAACACGAGGAGGTCGATGACCGCGGCGCGGCGGCGGTGGGTGCGGGGCGAGGCGGGGGTGGGAAGGAAGGAAAAAATGTAAACATAAACAGAGGAGAGAACGTAAACAACGCAAAGCTGGGACACGAAAAACGTTAACATAAACACGAGGAGGTCGATGACCGCGGCGCGGCGGCGGTGGGTGCGGGGCGAGGCGGGGGTGGGAAGGAAGGAAAAAATGTAAACATAAACAGAGGAGAGAACGTAAACAACGCAAAGCTGGGACACGCGGTGAGAAAAAAAACGTAAACATAAACACGAGGAGGTCGATGACTTTAAAAACTGAAATATTTTAAAGTAACTGAGTGAATAGTGTCACTATCTTGCACAATTATTAATTTTGGTTATTTTATGAGTACCACGATGCACACAACTATTTTAACTAAAAGCAGAGTGGTGCATTTTATAACGTCTTACCTACGTTATAACGTCGGGAACCAGTGCATAATTGCCTCAGATCAATTGCATGGGCTGCCATAGTCTTAATCAACTTCTTAACAAGCAGTAGTAGTTAGAATGAAAGGAAAGTTTGTTGGGGTGTTTGCTGATTTATTCACTCAGTATTTTGTGTTAAGTAATGACATCTCTTTATTAGGTGCTATCCTTTATAGTACTACATGGATTTTTTTTTACCATAAGGTTTTCTAAATAAAAGTTTACAAAATATTTTCTGGAAAGTTGGCCACAACAAAAGTATTGTTATGTGCTAGCTTTTTCCACGGATCCGGGATATTAAATTGGTTTTGTAAGTTAAGTTATCATACTATTTGAAGGGGGGGCCATTTGAAGAATGGACTTAATTTAACCTCTAGTATCTGAAAAGCTTTATACTACAAGCACTAATTACTATTACAAATAATTTTAGTCGTATGACATAATACAATTTACGAAGTGACAATAATTAAAGTCTTTTATATAGTTTATTAAACTGTCTTTTGTAAACATTTGTTTTAATGACATTTAACCACGGAAGACAAGTCTCCGTGTCACCTGTGATATTGTGAAGTTTACTCCGTGTCCTGGTCCTTGGTCCTCGGGGTGTCCACAAATGGTTGAAGGTTATGGTAGTTCACTTTCCGGGTGAAGTTCCTGAAGAGATCCTGGTAATTATGAAGCTGTTATGCTGTTCTATGAAGTCTGGTAGCTAAGCATCTTTAGTAGTACAACTCGAGTGAAAGTTCTTGTTTTCCACAGAAGTGCACGTCACATGGTTATTTATGAAATGTTCTCACTTTTGGTACATTGTACCTTTTTAATTTAAACAAACATTGGAGATCTTACACATAGTCAATAGAGATATCATCCCTCTCACTTATTTATTCCATTTAATTTAATAGTTACATTTTTCTTTATAAAACACTACTTTACTGATACTTTTCTCTACACATAGTTATATCTGCACTTTTAAATTAGAATATCTTAGTACTTCGGGGCATGGTTCAAGGGTGTAGTGTTTACTACGAGAGCGCTCCATCTCGACTGCATTATTATGTCAGGACAGGCAAGTTAACTGCGCGGAGTTTACGCATCACAACAAAATAGTTCCACCTTTATTCGCTATTTATGGTATTTAAAGTTTGACCACTTGTATTATCCAAAGCTATGCTTTACTTCAGAATTAAATAGTATTCTACTGTATCATTGTTTATTTATTTGAATAATTTTAAGTTTTACCAGTATTATTTGTTTAGTAAAAGAATCTGTATGTAGGTTAATTCCAGTTAATGCATGTCAGTGCATGGTAAATTATTAACTAGTTTCCCTATCTTTACACTCGCATTCCTTTTGTCATTTAAAACTCTTTATTAAATATTATTTTGAGTTAATCAAGGGACGTAATATTAATTTTAATGTGCGATTTAAAAATAAATATTACTCCATATTACGTTTCCTATTTTAAAATTGTCACATACTCCGCCGCTTAAAGATGACACCGGGTGGGAAATTACGGTTCATTAGGTCAGTAAGGTACTGGGCGTATGCTTGGGATTACTGTGTGAAATTTTTCTCTCACTCATTTCTGTTTTTTTTTTTTTTATGAGGTGCATGAGTCACTCTCGACTTACTTCTTCCTATTATCAACATATATAACGCCTTACAAACTAATTCTTAGACTACATAAAATTCACACTTTATAAATTATATATTGTAAACATACTAAATTCTTCTTAAGACTACTACTTACGACTACTACCGGTTTTTTCTTTAGTGGTGAGTTACTCTTGTTATAGAATTACTCTTTAAGTAATTTATTACTTACTTATTATTTATATTCGATGTCAGCTGACTTCTCACTTTTCTCTACTTTCGCTGAATAGGATCCAAGGTTGATCAGGCCTCATCCCTATTTATACGATTAGGTAAGCAAGTGGTTACTCAAGTACGCTTTAGCAGTTGAGTACAAAAAAAATATACCTTCTTTCTACATTTAGTTCGCTTGCACTCTACCATTTCCTTTTTTGTGACAATGTTTTATCTGCGAAATATGTGTTCTTCATACATATTTTTGAGTAGAGGGTTCGTACAAGGCTACAGTTACTGGAGTTAAGTATTTGTGAATTTGGTAAGGACCACACCATCGGTATGATAGCTTGGAGGTGGTGTTATCGATTGCACTACTCGTCGAGTGTGTTCTATACATTACTAAGTCACCGATTTGGTACTTTACTACATTGTTATTATTAATCGTCTCATGATATTTTCGCGATTTCTTTAAGTTTGCTCTTAAATTAGCGCGAGCTTCATTCCAGATTTTCTTTATATTTTTATCCCTAATTTCGTGGGGTAGTAACTCATGTATTTTCCACTTAGTGGATAATGGGTGGTTAGGTTTGTATTTAAATGTTAATTCAAATGGTGTATACTTATGTCCTTCATGATAGGCTGAATTGAAGGCAAATTGTATCCAGGATAGGTTCTGGTCCCAAGACGTATGGTCGTTTGCATGGTAGGGTATTAAAGCAGATTTTAGGTTTCGCAAATATCTTTCAGCTATATTACCTTGCGGATGATATTCTGTAGTCGTAATGTGGTCTATCTCTAGTTTGAAACACATGTTCTTGAATTCCTTTGACTTAAACTGGGGTCCATTATCTGACACTAGATGTACGGGTGTACCGAAATCTTTAAATAATCTATCCTGCAGTATACTTACGGTGGTTGAAGCTAACGCTCGCCGCATGGGATACATCCAGACAAATTTGGTGAATGAATCTACGCAAATGAGTAGCATGGTATTTCCAGATTTAGAACGAGGGTAGGGTCCTGAAAAGTCTAAATAAATTTTGGAGAACGGGGTAGCAGGAATTTCTGAGATTAATTGACTTATTTGGCTGTTTCTCGCTGGCTTGCTGAGTGCACATAACTTACACCTTTTCACGAAATTAGCTATCTCATTGTTCATATTTTCCCAGTGATATTCTTTACGAAATCGATGTATTGTTTTATTTATTCCCATATGTGCTCCAATGGTGGAAGAATGGTAGTATTCCATCAGCATAGGTTTAGTAATATCAGGGGCGATTATTCGTAAATATTTTCCATTTGCTATTCTATAACATAATACTCTCTTACTCAATATGTATTTTTCTGACTTATTTCCTTTATCGAGTTGTTCTATAATTGGTCTTAAAAGGGGGTCTTGTTGTTGATACTGAGCTATGTCCGTAAATGCAAGAGGAAACTCGATAATTAAAGTATTGATAATCGGCGTTTCTCTACTCTCCTTGTTTTCAGATGTTTTACTAGTCGGCTGGAACATACGTGACAGTGTATCGGCAACTACATTATGGGTAACTCTAATATGTTGTACTTTAAATTTGTAACAATGTAACCTTAATACCCATCTTCCAATACGACCTAACTGTTTTGGGTGATTTAGTAACCAAGATAATGCTTGATTATCCGTTTCTAACAGGAACTCTTTATGTTCTAAAAAGGGTTTGAACTTCTCAAAATGCGGAAACGATAGCTAAACATTCTAATTCGTATGCGGAGTATTTCTTTTCTTGGTTGGTCAGGCTATGTGAAGCGTAACTAATAGGTAGTCTAGAGTTGTCTACTTCCTGATATATTACTGCACCTAGGGCTACACTTGAACTGTCTGTCTGCACTACAAACAGTTATGTAAAATCGGCTAATTTCAATACTGGGGGTGATATTATGCTTTCTTTTAGTTTTTTGAATGGAGCTTGGTGTTACACATTCCACTCAAATTTAGCTCCCTTCTTTCTTAAAGCATTCAGCGGTGCTGGAATTTCGGCTAGATGAGGAATATACTTGTGGAAATAATTTATCATTCCCAAAAATCGGGCTATTCCTTTCGCATCTCGCGGTGGTAAAAATTCTCTGATCGCACGGGTTCGCTCAGGGTCTATGCTTACCTTTCTATTGGCCTTTACGATGTGACCTAAAAATGAAAATTGTGTGACAGCAAAATTTACTTTACTGGGGTTTACGGTTAATCCAGCTTTCAAATCGGGATAGTACTTCACGTAGATGATTAAGATGTTGGTCCATTAATTCGCTATAGATAACGATGTCATCTAGGTAGTGATACACATATTTAAATTTTATATCATGGAATAATTTCTCTAATAATCGGCTACATACAGAACTACCTTGGGATATTCCAAAGGGTACTCTCGTAAATTGGTACAGGTTGAAAGGGACGGCAAATGCAGTTAAACGTTTGGATTCTTCAGAAAGGGGTATTTGATGAAATTTAACAGTTTCGTAATACTTAAGCCATCAGTGTATGGAATTTCTGTAATGATTTTTTCTATTGGGTGCGTGATCTTTCCGTAGAGGTCTACATTAAAATTTACATGTGGTATACTTCTACAAGGACCTGTTGCAGCGTTAGGCGTCGTAATCGCATACTTACTGGGGCGATAATGGTGACCACTAGGCTGTGGGGGTTCCGATATCGTTAGGGTATTTAAGTCTCTATCTGGTAGCTGTTCATGAGTCGGTTGTATCTTCAATACTGTGGGTGATTCGTGATTCGCGGTGGAGGGAGGGTGTTCTAAAGTAGGAGATCGAACTGGGGAAATATTTAATTTTTTTAAGGATTGCTCAATTTCCTCCATCCTAGTTGAGTCGGACATTCTTCGCAATTGTCGTATTATCATGGGTAATTGCTGTAATGCCTCATCCGCAAATTTTTGCACATCGGGAGGGATTACGGTGACGTCGGGCCAGTTCAATAAATTCTTCAACCGGCGGGTTAAATGTTCTACTCTTTGCGTGATCCGCAATATTACTGCAGGTGATTTTTCATCGTGAAGGGTTTGAGATAATAACGTCAGTTCCCTATACTTCGCATAACACGTTTCTCTTTCGCTGTCATAATCGAGTTCGCGTAATCTACCTAACTGCGAGGGTGTATCTGATCTACTTTCGCGTAACGATTTGTGCAATTCAGAGACTGGTACGTTCGCGTGAGGTAAACCGCGTAAAATAGCTTCGTAGCACAATTCATCTTTTAATAATAGATCGGGGTTAAATAAAGCCATTTTTTTCCGAATACCAATCACTATAAATACTTATTCTACTATTAATACTAAATCCTATACTACTCTTTCTTGTTTACTCAAATAAACGATTTTAGTTCGCATTAAAATTTACATTGGTTGTGCGAGAATTAAATCTCAGAGAAAGAGAAATCTCACACAGGCGTCAATTTACTTTCAACTAAGGGGGAAATACCTGGTTACTAGGCACAAGATGATGCACGCTTGTTATAACAATAGAACAATAGAGGAGGTGAGGTATTGTCTATCTCGACTTTGCAGAGGGTGGCAAATACAATTCCGTACAGGTGAGAACAGGATATTTACAGGTCTGAGTTTGTTGACAAACCGACACGTTGATGAATGAAATTTTTGGACAAGTACGTACATGGTTTTGTATACGTGTGTCAATATGTTAATATGACTTTACACATATTAAATTCACAATTAAAGTTACCTATATACTATTCTATTCTAATAATACTAATAATTTTTTTTTTTTTAAATTACTGAAATATTTTAAAGTAACTGAGTGAATAGTGTCACATAGTATAGGTGACACTATCTTGCACAATTATTAATTTTGGTTATTTTATGAGTACCACGATGCACACAACTATTTTAACCAAAAGCAGAGTGGCGCATTTTATAACGTCTTACCTACGTTATAACGTCGGGAACCAGTGCATAATTGCCTCAGATCAATTGCACGGGCTGCCATAGTCTTAATCAACTTCTTAACAAGCAGTAGTAGTTAGAATGAAAGGAAAGTTTGTTGGGGTGTTTGATGATTTATTCACTCAGTATTTTGTGTTAAGTAATGACATCTCTTTATTAGGTGCTATCCTTTATAGTACTACATGGATTTTTTTTTACCATAAGGTTTTCTAAATAAAAGTTTACAAAATATTTTCTGAAAAGGTGGCCACAACAAAAGTATTGTTATGTGCTAGCTTTTTTCACGGATCCGGGATATGAAATTGGTTTTGTAAGTTAAGTTATCATACTATTTGAAGGGGGGGCCATTTGAAGAATGGACTTAATTTAACCTCTAGTATCTGAAAAGCTTTATACTACAAGCACTAATTACTATTACAAATAATTTTAGTCGTATGACATAATACAATTTACGAAGTGACAATAATTAAAGTCTTTTATATAGTTTATTAAACTGTCTTTTGTAAACATTTGTTTTAATGACATTTAACCACGGAAGACAAGTCTCCGTGTCACCTGTGATATTGTGAAGTTTACTCCGTGTCCTGGTCCTTGGTCCTCGGGGTGTCCACAAATGGTTGAAGGTTATGGTAGTTCACTTTCCGGGTGAAGTTCCTGAAGAGATCCTGGTAATTATGAAGCTGTTATGCTGTTCTATGAAGTCTGGTAGCTAAGCATCTTTTGTAGTACAACTCGAGTGAAAGTTCTTGTTTCCCACAGAAGTGCACGTCACATGGTTATTTATGAAATGTTCTCACTTTTGGTACATTGTACCTTTTTAATTTAAACAAACATTGGAGATCTTGGACATAGTCAATAGAGATATCATCCCTCTCACTTATTTATTCCATTTAATTTAATAGATTACATTTTCTTTATAAAACACTACTTTACTGATACTTTCCTCTACACATAGTTATATCTGCACTTTTAAATTAGAATATCTTAGTACTTCGGGGCATGGTTCAAGGGTGTAGTGTTTACTACGAGAGCGCTCCATCTCGACTGCATTATTATGTCAGGACAGGCAAGTTAACTGCGCGGAGTTTACGCATCACAACAAAATAGTTCCACCTTTATTCGCTATTTACGGTATTTAAAGTTTGACCATTTGTATTATCCAAAGCTATGCTTTACTTCAGAATTAAATAGTATACTACTGTATCATTGTTTATTTATTTGAATAATTTCAAGTTTTACCAGTATTATTTGTTTAGTAAAAGAATCTGTATGCAGGTTAATTCCAGTTAATGCATGTCAGTGCATGGTAAATTATTAACTAGTTTCCCTAGTTTCACTATCTTTATACTCGCATTCCTTTTGTCATTTAAAACTCTTTATTAAATATTATTTTGAGTTAATCAAGGGATGTAATATTAATTTTAATGTGCGATTTAAAAATAAATTTTACTCCATATTACGTTTCCTATTTTAAAATCGTCACAATACGTGTCCATTGATCAAAGTAGTGACAATTTGAAAACAGAGGTTATAATCAATGAATGTTTCTTGGGATTTATTCCTATTGAAAAGTCTTCTGGTTTGGAATTAACTGATTTTCTCCTGACTCAACTGGATAAAATGGGGTTACCCTTACAGAATATCAGAGGCCAAGGCTACGATAATGGCTCTAACATGAAAGGTTGTCGTGTTGGACTTCAAACAAGAATTAAAAATTTGAATCCTAGAGTCTTTTACATGCCATGTAGTAGCCATTCTTTGAATCTGGCGGTGAATGGTATGGCGAAGTCTTCACTAGAAGCAGTCAACTTATTTAATATGGTTCAAAAAATTTATGTATTTTTTGCAGCATCCACTTTGCGATGGTCTATCTTTTTAAAACACGTCAATGGTTTAACATTGAAAACACTAAGTGAGACAAGATGGGAGAGTCGAATAGACGCAGTAAAACCACTAAGATATCAAATGGGCAAAATTTTTGATGCATTATGTTGTATATACGATGATTCAGAAATGGATGCTTCTGCACGAGATGAAGCATCCGGTTTGTTGAATCAACTCAAACAATTCAAATTTCTATGTTCAATCATAATTTGGTATGAGATTTTAAACAGAATTAATCCTGTCAGTAAACTTATGCAACGTAAAGACTTTGACTTATCTTTGGTAATGGATTTGCTGAAGACTACTAAAGTTTTTTCCAGAATTGTCGGTCTGATGAGTTTTTTAATCAGTTACTTGTAGATGCTAGAGAATTAGCTAATGAGATTGACGCTGAAGCAAGTTTTAAAAACACAATTAGACATCGGGCAAGATCTAAAATAAAAACAATTTGATTATGAAAGTCCTGACGAGCCCATAATGGATGCAAAAGAAAAGTATAAAATTGAATTTTTTTCCACACTTTGGACTGCGCTATCAATTCCCTTGATTTACGTTTTTCGCAAATCAGTGAACATCATACATATTTTTCATTTCTGTACGACATTCACGGGTTAAAGAAAATGCCTAAAGATGAATTGATGCAAGGACCTTGCATTGATTCTAACAGATCAAATTTCATCAGATATTGATGGAGTGAACCTTGCAGATGAGCTATCTGTTCTCTCTACATTCCTACATGAAAAACTTGCGCCCAAAGGTTTTAGAGTTCATAACAAAATTAAACTTTGGACCCAACATAGCCATTGCGCTTAGAATTCTTTTAACGTTGCCAATAACTGTAGCCAGTGGCCAGAGATCGTTCTCGAAATTAAAAATAATAAAGAATTATTTAAGGTCAACCATGACACAAGAGCGACTTAGTGGTCTGGCCACTCTCGCAATAGAATACGATGTATGTCATAGGTGATTTTAAGCAAATACTGAAAGAGTTTGCTGAAATAAAGGTTAGGAAAAAGGTATTTTAAGTTTGTAGTTGTCTTCATTGTTCATCATCTTCTTTCACAGCACTACACTTTATCTGAAAATGAAACTTTTACTTGTGAACTTACTGTTTTTTCTTCTCGTCGAACGCGTTTCGGCGTCGTATTCGCCTTCTTCAGCTTAGAGACAGACTGCCAGTATTTAGTAACACACAAAATTGCCAACACATTCAGAAAACACAAATACAAAATAGCATACAGAACAACCAATACCATCAAAAAACACATCAATAATACAAACACAGACATAGACAAATATAACAAAACAGGTGTTTACAAATTAAATTGTAATAACTGCAATAGTTTCTACATAGGCCAGACGGGAAGATCTTTTTCATCCCGTTACTCTGAACACTTAAAAGCTTTAACCAACAACAATATACACTCCGCGTTTGCCACACACATATACACACACAAAACCACAGTTACACCAACATAGACACTAATCTTGAAATTTTACATTACTTACCCAAAGGTCGAAAACTCAACACAGCTGAACAATACGAAATATACAAACACCAAACCACATACTTAACGACCAATTACAATATAAATCACATACACTTTTTGACACAATTATATAAAAAACAAACATTAATTTGAATCCCCGCGCCAATCCCCTTCCTCCACATACCACCCCCACTACACCTTCCATATAACAACCGTTACTAAATACTGGCAGTCTGTCTCTAAGCTGAAGAAGGCGAATACGACGCCGAAACGTGTTCGACGAGAAGAAAAAACAGTAAGTTCACAAGTAAAAGTTTCATTTTTAGATAAAGTTTAAGTTTGTGTTTAATATTTTGAAAACTTTTTTTATATTCAATTGTTATGTTTTTATATCTTTCAGGATATTTTATAATTGAGTTATTTTTATACGTAGTCTATATTATACTAGCTGAAGTACCCGTTCTACGCCCGGGTGGCGAGCATTTTTATTAGCACATATTTAATTATTTATTGGCATATATTAATTACATATTGGCTACATTTAATACATATTAATACATTTAATTACATATTGGCTATGAAATTTAATTATTGGGCGAAAACTTCTTTGTAGACCACATTTTTGGTGTAAACTCTGTTGTCTTTCTTTAAGTTGCCTTGTTGGTCAGTTCCTAAGACTTTTACCTTGACTTGCTGAAAGGACTTTGTTCTTGAAAATGCAACATAAAGTTGTCCATGACTGAATACTGGAGATGGCAAATAAATACCAACTGAAACCAGTGTTTGCCCTTGGCTTTTGTTGATGGTCATAGCAAAAGCAAGTCTAAATGGAAACTGTTTTCGTCTTAATGTAAAGGGAAGGTCAGGGTCACTGGGTGCAAGAATAACTCTTGGAATAAATACCCTGGCACCTTTAAAAGATCCGGTCAGGATTTCACAGTCAATGACTTTTGACATCATTTGCTTGACGACCATTCTGGTGCCATTGCAAAGACCTCTTGTTGAGTCAAGGTTTCGTAGCAACATTACTGCTGCACCAACTTTCAAGTTAAGTCTATGAGGAGGCATACCTCCAGGTGTTAAGCTGTTCAAAAGCTCCATTGGATAGTTTGCTGCCTCCTCGGCATTTGCACTGTCTTGCCGAATAGAATCTATGCTGGTATAGCATTTCAATTCAGATTGAATTCGTCTAAGGACATTTTCATTAAGTTCAAGTGACTCGTGGTTTTTTGGAGTCAGGATTGCACGGTTAGCAATGCTGTCATCTCCTGATTGGATGACCTCAGGAAAGACAGCAGCAACAATACATCCATTTTCAATGCAGACTGGAGGAATTTCGAAGATGCCTTCCTCTAATCCAGGCTCTTGGAGTTTTCCATTCCTAAGTTTTAAAAGCCAATCGGAAAAGCCTCGGTGTTCCGATGGGACATTGTCCTCATTGGCACGCATGTTTTGGTCTAACTTTAGGACCTGAATATTTTTTCAACACTTACTATTCTTCATGCATGAAGAAAGTATTTCGGTTCTGCTGCCATGTGGAACAACAGGGAGAATTTGTCTAAAATCTCCACCGAAAATAAAGACCGCACCTCCAAACGGTTTTTTAGAGGGAACGTTTGGATCTTCAGCTAAGAGTTCTTTATACAGTGTGTCAACTGCATTTACTCCATGTGCTGTGGCCATTGAAGCTTCATCCCAGATTATCACTTTGGCCTTTTCCAGTTCAGTTGCCGTATTAGTCCCATATCGAACATTATAGGTTGATGTTTCATTTATTGGAATAGGCAGCTTGAAATGACTGTGGGAAGTTCTGCCTCCCTCAAGCAAAGTTGCTGCTATGCCTGTAAATGCACATGGTAAGACTAATTCATTTTTGCTATGCACATAGTGCATGATTGTGTTGTAAAGGAAGGTTTTACCACTTCCGCCAGGTCCATCAATAAAGAATATACGTTTGGGTAAGTTAGGGTTTTCAATTGCTTCCCTGATTTTGTCGAAAGCCCTGCTTTGCCCTGGGTTGAGCATTTGAAACTTTTCTTCGAACATGGTTTTTTCGGCAATAGGATCGTAATATTTTCCAGAATAGATTGGCTCGTCACAGCTGCCGACTGGAAGTTCTAAGCCAAAATCTACCAATGACTTTCCATGTGTTCGAAGGACAGATTCAATTTCTTTAAGCGTCAAATAGAGGGCTTTTTCTCCATAAGGAAAGCGTCTCTTATAGTCTTGCATAAGATTGTCCTTATGCCTGTCGAATAATGCTGCTGCATCCGACGGCTCACACATGATACAAATAAATGCAAACAACTGCCTAAGTTGTACTGGCATTTAATGGGTTGCAGCTTCTGTTAGGCAAGTATCCCATTCTGAGTCATCATCAGTTAATCCCCTTGCAATACATGCTTCTTGGAAAGTTGCAAAGGGGATAGGATTTCCTTCGACCGTTCTTAGGTCCTCGAAAGTTGTTGCTCCTCTAACGTTGAGAAGGAGAATTCGGAGAAACCATTTTTCTCTATCCGTGGGACTTATGGCAAACATTCTGCCAATTGTAGTTTCATGTCCTCTAAGACGTGGTTTCCATTTAGAATTTTTGTCATCCCAGGTATAGTGTTCGGGAATTTCAATATATAAATACTCTCGGGCATTAGGGTCTTCCTTATTAAGTTTAAACCAAGCCAGAAGTTTGGACTTGGTGGCTTTTTGCTGTACAGCTTCAGCTTCCTTGCCTGGTATAAAACATATTGTATGCTTGTCCTCAAGGTGGACATTTAATCTTTCCACATGATCAGTTTGGTGGTACATTTTGTATTCCCTGAGCCTCCAGCATGCTTCAGGTGCACTTACATATCGGGTCTCCAAGTAATTTTTTACTTCGTCCCATTCAATAGTAGCTTCCTGTTCTGTGGGAACAGTAACGAATTGAATATTTGCACAGTCATGCCCCTTGTAAACATATTTGAAGAGGTATTTAACGCTTTGAATTGAGCCACAAATCTCTACGTTAATGTGGGCGTTGTATTTCAGAGACAGGTATGGGTTGTATGGCACCACCCATCTGTTATCCACTTTGTTTCCCCCAAGTTCAACAAAGTTACCATCATCTCGGCGTTGATATTTTGGGTAACCATTGACATTGCTGTTGGTCTCGGCACAGAAATCTTTTGGGAATTCTTTTGTGCATTTGCCGTTTTCCATACACGGTGCGTTTGGATTTAATGGACCACATGGGCCGTGTATCATACAGGATTTTACAATTTCATGTAGCCTCGGGTGGGCATCTTTATCAGGGAGTTCTGCACAGACAATTTTGTCAATTCTTTCATTCTCCCAGACTTTGTCTTCCGGGGCCATGAATAGCAATATGTGCCCATGTGGTAGACCACGTTTTTGGAACTCGATCACGTGGAGCATAGCCCTAACACGTCCAAATCTATGGTGTTTGGTTAAGTCTTCAAGTAGCAATTTCAGTTTCAACTCAAACACTCTTGCTAGTAAATCAGGTCAGTCACATGGTTGCTGACCAGGAAGTAAGTTTTCCCTGATTTCCCTCCATTTAGGATTGCATGTGAATGTTACAAATAAGTCAGGTTTGCCATATTTCTTGACCATGGCCATAGCATCTTGGTAATTTTGAGCCATATTTCTTGGACTCCCTTGGAAGGTTGAAGGCAATATAACTTTCTTTCTAGGCAATATGTTAACGTCCTCAAAATTGTGGTTGTTCACAAATCGGTGAAGAACATCATAGTCTTCAGCTCTGACTGTGTTTTGATTTTTTCAAAACCAATTCAAACGGTTTGCCTCGGTCTTGCAATAGGCATCAACCATGAATTGGTGAGTCAGCTTTCCTGCGTTGAGGAACTCGTTAAAGTTTCCATCATGAATTTTATTTTTCGTTCTTCTACATTTCTTATTATTTCAATATTTCTCTAAATGTTGTATAAAAGATTCTATTTTGCATAAAAGATTTCTAAAACATTTTTATTTTCGAATGCTAAATATTTTTTAATACAACACTCCATGATGACGTTATTTTTTGTACAGATGTTATTTTTTGTATCTTAGGATCCAAAACCAATAAATGAGTACCTAAAATGTGTTTTTTATTTCGTGGAATAATTTGATAATCTCTTCACCTAGTATGGGGCGGCAAACAACCGTTCTGCCCAGGGCGGCAAAATTGCTAGGTTGGCCCCTGGTTATGGGTTTTGGCGTAATAACTTTACTGACACATGGTTATTGTAGCACAGAAAACTGATTTTATTTTCTCTATATGCAAACCAAAATTATTACTCAAACATTGATAACACAAAAAATTATTCAAACAAAATTATAAGGCACTAACTATAATGGCGCAAACCAGTACTTTGCACTCTTTCACGCTCTCTCTCACTCTTTTTCTTACTATTTCTCTTTACCCCTCTTTATTTAAGCTCATTTAATTATTAGTTTTAGTACACTCTTTGATCAACTTTTGGCCAAATAAATTTGTGTTCGCACTGTACTTATCTGCACGTGGTCCCAGACGTTGCGCACTATGTTGGTCGAGCCTTTTTCACTGAACTACCAAAATTCACGTTTTAAAACTTTTTATTCCACCGTCACTGTTGTTACTTCACTGTTTTGAACTGTCCTTCACTGTTCCATTATATTTTAAATACACTTTTTTGGTAGGCCTATTGTAACATTTTCGGCCTACCAAAAACTCCCGAGGCCACGGTTAAATTACGTCTGTTCGCTCTGCTGGTGAGTACAAAACTGCGCATTTTGCGTTTTTATTAAATATGCTTTTTAAAACTTCATTACCCGTTTTTAAACATAACTTTGGGGCAGGCCTACCGTACTTGATCCCGTAGGCTTCCCGACACTATTACAATGAAACCGTACTGTCTGATGGTGAACTGGCGACTGGCGTGGTGACGCTCCTCCGTGTTTTTTTTTTTTTTGCACATTGGAGAACTAGTTTCAAGTGGATTTCCACCCTCCTGCCATCAAGCATAGAAAATTCTCATAGTTTCTCATCCCCGGAAGTCAACAGACGAGAAGCCAACAAACAACTTCTGTTTTGACAACTGAAGTAGTGTTGCTAACATACATGTTAATGACATACTGAGATATAAAATGAAATTGCGTTGCATGGGTTGAATATTCCACGTGTCCATTTGGTGACACGAACCGGCAACATTTGTCTGCTGCTGGACGACCGCGTAATAAATGTTAGCAATGATTGGGTAGTTCAAAGAACGCCAAATTCCACTCCTTCTAGGCCTACTACCCAGTTATCACAAAAGAGTCGTCTACGTATTAAAAAATTAAGAATGACAAACCGTTTCTAAAAAAGGTCCACACCAGTAACAAATATGAATGGTTTCAACCAGATGATAACTAGGTTTTTGCAGTAAGAACGTAAGGTAGTTTTGTTCCTCATATAGTAAAATATGTATCTATTTTGTAATTGTAATTCTATGTGATTGTGAACACGTCAACACACTTTTAGTATTCTGTAATATGTACCCAAGTTGGCCTAATTGTGTAATTGAGGAGTAGAAAGATTAAAGTTACATAATAATTAAGACTTGATATTTTCAAAATTGCATGACAAATTATTATTATTTTTCAAGTGTCCCGGTTTGAGAAGAAAAAATTATGGTAAGCCTAAGGATAAGCAAATCTAATCAGTCTGTCAGTAATTGCCTCAAACTCTTGAAGACTCTCCCACAACGTTGTTGTCTTGTTCTTAACTGAGCGTAGTACACATCTCACAAAGGTTTATCACCATACCATAATTCTAAAGCTTTTATCAATTCGGCATATGTGTTCTGGCTGTCAGGTGGCACTTTCTGTAGTAGTTATGCGGCAGGTCCTTTTAAAGCGAGAGCGAGTGGAACTGCCTTGTCTTTCTCTGCCCAATTATTTGTGCATGCGGCGGCTTCGAATTGGCGTAGATACGTCACCCAGTGTGTTCCTCCATCAAAGGTTGGGGCCTTGACATGACCTGTCCTAACCACAGGCAAGTGACTTTATTGTCTTTATCATTGGTACAGTCTGTTCAGAAATTTGTTTTGGTTGTACCTTCATGAACGGCTCAACTTCACTTTTAATTTTTTGTCTTATGTTTGCCATTGAGTTTTCTACTGCAGATATTTTATTTGACACTGATTCTTTTATGACAGATATTTTTGTAGACATCGATTCTCCTATGACAGATATTTTTGTAGACATCGATTCTTCTATGACAGATGTTTTTGTAGACATTGATTCTTCAAAAACTGAGACAGATTTTTCTACTTCAGCCATTTTTAATATCATTGATTCTTGTACCTCCGATATTTTGGTAACTTACTTATTAACCTCACCTCATAGGAGACCCAATTCTGCGGTACTGTGTTCTTGTAACGTTTTTGCATAGCTTCAAAAAGAGCTTCCATTTTATCTGCTCGTTTTTCTGCTTCTTCCACCTCCTGTCTGCGTTTTTGTCATCTTTCTGCTTCTTCTGCATCCTGTCATCATCGTTCTTCTGCTTCCAGCAGGAAGGTTTTCTGTGTCGCTTCCGCGCTTGTCGTTTTTTTGTTTGTAGTAGAAGCGCTTGGAAAGCTTCCATCATCTGACTTGCATCCATTGTTTACGATTAATTATAAATTACACTAGTCTTGTACAAGTGTCCACTGTTAACGGTTCTGTCGCACTTCTGTCCCACTGTTACGACGGTCTACTGATCGTTGTATGGTACAGTGGAAAACAAAATACAAGACACCAATTAAGTCACTAATCACCAGCTTTAATTATCACAATTAACAGTTTGTAATCAACAAGATAGTCTCTTACAACAAATCAAATAAAAATTGTTCACACGCAGTAAAAATATCAACTAATATAAAACACAATTATATTACAATTGTCCCGCACAATTATAAAACACATAACAGTTCGCCACAATACTTTGAACCGCACTGAAATAAATCGCAACTCAAACTGACTAAGCGTCGCTGAAGTCTTGCATTTATACCCCGATGAGGTACCAGTATATATTCCATACTACACATCAAGAATGCTACTAGAAAACACCAGAACATAATTGATTGCGGCCTTGCACACAGCGCGCGTGACAAGTGTCACGTAATTGTCCTTCATCTCAGTATGCGCGCGCACACACATTACAGCTGGAAGAGCCAAGAAACAAGTAGAGTGTTGCGTAATGTCGTAACAATATTATTGTGCTTTCGAAGACTCCAGTGTAGTGAAGTCTAAAATGTTGATTACTTCAAATTGTAATGGTGTGCAAGTTTGAAAGAATACAAATGTCTTAAAGAAAAAAAAAACACTGTTCTTCAACCATGAATATCGGATGGTTGGATAATATAACTGATCCTCTTTTCCAAGATCACAAGTATATTTGAAAAGCACTTGCCGGCCTTTGATTATAAAGACAATGCTATAAGTATTGTCAGATATTGCTCTGTCTGTTCACTTTCTGAAAGTGGATGAGGGGCAAGGGGCAAGATGTCTCCATTAACACACACACACACACACACACACACACACACACACACACACACACACACACACACACACATATACACACACATTCACACACACACACACACATTCACGCACACACATTCACGCACACACACACACACACACACATTCACGCATACAATTCCTTTTTTATTTATTAAATTTGAAATCTGTATTAGAGTAAATGTTTTCAGAGTTTATATATTTTATCCACAATTTTTTTCTTAATTTTATGCAATATGAGCACATACAGAGGAGTGGCGGTTTTTTAAAAGTATATCAGTAATTTTAAAATGAGAGGAGGGAGGGAGGAGAGAGAGAGACAGACAGACAGACAAAAATGACACGTACAGAGACTTCATCAGAACTTTTCCTGATAGTAAAAAAATAAATAAATACTGAATGGCAAATAACATTAACAAAATTAATGGAAATTATAAATACAACTATTTCATTAACGACTCTGAACACATTTAGTTTTTTATGAGTAAAAACATAAAGTTTTACCTTACAACCTGAACCGGTTTTCACTTTTAAAAAGCTTCTTCAGAGGTTGCCGCTGGTAGCGCTATCCGTCCTGTTGTGGGCGACGGTCAGGTAGATCGAATTTGTTTTGTGCTTTGTGTGTGTGTGTTTTGATAGTGTGTGTTCTGTTTTGTAAGCGATTCTGTATATCGATCTACCTGGTGTTTACAAACTAAATTGCTCAAATTGCAACAAATTTTACATAGGCCAGACAGAACGTAGCTTCAAACAAAGATACATTGCAACTTTGTCAAATTTTGTTGCTTCCCTGCTATATACACTTTTTCCTCGAACAAGGCCTTTCGGTTTCGCAACCATTATGAATTATGTTCTTCCTACAACAACATTAAAATACCTACTTCCCTTATATATATATATCCCTTATATATATATATATATATATCCCTCCCATGCATCACCGGTCACATTCAACCAATTGGAGGCAGTACTTACCGCCCAGTCCTTGTTAGCCCCGCCCCTTACTCAGTCAACCTGACCTTGTCATATACATTATCCTCTAGAAATCTCCTACACCTTTCTACCTTCTGAACCTATCCTGTAACCGTATTACACATTTTATACACTACTCTTTCAAAATATAGTAAAATATAACGCAACGCAACCCTGCACACACACACACACACACACACACACACACACAACACAACCCCCACACACGTTGGGTTGAACGCAATCCCTTACACGTTAGGTTCAATGCGACTCCAATTAGGTTTGTTACGAAGTACATGCATTCTTGTAAACAGATCTGCAATCCTTGATTTCCGTTTCCGTATCGTGAATGTGTATTAAACGACCCACCTCTTCAATATATTCAGACAGAACTGAACGTTGTGTCGCACTGACCTGATATTTATAGATGACCTCCATACAAAAACAGATAACAGATTTAAATAATAATTTCGTGCTTCCAATATACAACCTATGTACACAGACTTAAAAAAATCATAAAGCATCAAACTATATGTCCTTTGTTGGTTTGTAATTATTACTAAACAGTAATACATGCTTAGAATGAAAATATTTGTTATGATTTTAGTAACGTACAACACCAGCTTAACCCAAGGGTCATTGACCGGTGTTATACTCAGCATAAAAGAATTAACGTGTGCACTGAACCTGATACTAACCGCAACGCTTAATTTCTATCTCTTCACGTATCAAATTGTTTCTTTACGTTTGTATTTTGTCTAAACCATGCTAACTTCACACACACACACACACACACACACACATACACAAGAACAAACGGCTGCTAATTGTGTGTTCTTGAACCGAATAAAGTTTACGTTTACTGAAAATGTCTTATGTGCTAACTTGAGAAAGACCGCTTTGCATTATTGTACAATATGTACGTCAGTTTTCAGATTTCGTATACAGACCTGCAAATGTTTTACTTGTTTATATTTGTAGTATGAATGTATATATTTTCATTATAAATATGTTAACAGTAACCAGTGAGAAACACATGTTTGACACAGTATACTTCAAGCGTTAGCTGTACATATCAAATTGTTTCTTTACGTTTGTGACAATGATCAGTGAGACACTTGCGATACATATCGTGTCGTAGACTCCTCTTAATCGCAACTCGAGGTACACCTTTACATACACGTTTTTGACACTCTTTGGTAGGATCTTCGTGGGCCACAAATAACGAATAACATTTCGCTCGGAGACCCACGAATTCTCTAATAGGACGACCACACGTTTCATCCTTGAACAGTCCGACAACCTTTTTGTTTTTAAGGCTATAACAAGGATGAGACGTAGGGTAATCCGATGTGTCAAAAACGTGTAGGTCCTCCTTCATGTCTGCATACAAGTCAGATGTTTGAATACTATACATCAGACTGTCTGTATCTGTCATTAGCAATCTAACGTTACGGCGAAATTATTATTTAAATCTGTTATCTGTTTTTGTATGGAGGTCATCTATAAATATCAGGTCAGTGCGACACAACGTTCAGTTCTGTCTGAATATATTGAAGAGGTGGGTCGTTTAATACACATTCACGATACGGAAACGGAAATCAAGGATTGGAGATCTGTTTACAAGAATGCATGTACTTCGTAACAAACCTAATTGGAGTCGCATTGAACCTAACGTGTACGGGATTGCGTTCAACCCAACGTGTGTGGGGGTTGCGTTGTGTGTGTATGCGTGCGTACATGTGTGCGTGTGTATGTGTGCGTGCGTGTGTGTTGGAAGATCGTGTAAAACTGTACGAAGTTCGTGTTCTCGTGTCTTCTGTCCGGAACGTTGATCCAAGTTTTAAACTTGGTTATTGAGGCTCCCATACTTGACGAAAGTCCGGCGACGGGCCGCTCAGCTCACAGCGTTTGATGGGAGACTCACGAGATTTAACAAAGCGTGCGATAGGGTTGGTAAAGGGGAGGGCGTGACGTCAGTGCGTCGGGCAAGGTACAATTCGCGGATTGTTGCATTCGGCAGAAGACGAATGATTGCAACAGACTCCCCCCCCGAAAGACAAGCGTCGGGTGCAGGAGCGACGGTTGTCCAAGGTCAAATTCAGCGAAATTAATCGGTACGGTCAGTGTAACCAAACAGAGTCGAGTCAGGGGAAACCCGTAGCTTAAGTACGTAAATGGGAAAATTCAGATACTAGCGCGGCACTAGCCGCCGTCTGGAAACAACTCAAAGGGCTACCTTCCGTCACCTTGGAAACGTTGCCTGCGCGCAGCAACGCTTCCTCCCTGAACGTGAACGACGAGGGGGTGATCAGTCCCCGCGCCGCTCTCCAGGCAAGGCGACCGAAAGCGGAGTTACAAATTAATATTTTGATGAGCATGGAACATGTTCACGCCCGAACATGAGGACTACGACTCAGTATGTGAGGGTACAACAGACTTGAGTTACAACAAGAACCGAGAAGGGTGGTTGGTCAAGAGCATCGACAAGCAACCGCGCGGCTGAGAGCGAGAGCTCAAACTGGAGGGGTCACTCACCTTAAAAGCGCTTTATAACCACAGCAACTTCTCTTTACGGCACACGGACGACAAGTTGGAGAGCACATCTCTCCCTCGTCCGATCGTGCGAGGTGAGATAAAGGGGTTAGTCGCACCATTACCGCTACCTGGCTACATGGCTAAACTGCGACAAAGGGGGGGGGGTACGCCAGACTACATTCATTGGCAAAGGGGGGAGGTACACTCTTTACGAGCCTTTTTTCTTTTACGAGTTTCTTTCCTGACCTCTCTCTCTCAGCGCGAAAGTTTTGCGCTGTCGCTTATTACGAAGTCATCGATTCATTATAAAATAGTTTACCGTGCCAAAGAAATGCTAGTTGACACGACATGACCGTCGGGTTCTGTTTTTCTGAATGCCGCGTATATTAATTCGTAGTTAACGCAAACCAATTAACATGAAACAGGTGATAACGTGTGTGTGACAACTGACAACTAACATTTTCCATTAGTAAAAGGCTGCTATTTTACGAAAATTTAAATTTTGATTTTACTTGTAACACCTTCCACGAAACAAAATCGGATTCACTGAGATGCGCACGTTTCTAAATAAAATTTACCGAATTAATAGAGTACGTCACTTTTATACAAACAACAGATGCACTAAACATATTTTGAATAACAACAAAATGGGAGGCGATTAGCGAGCTGGACAATCAGACATACATCACGGTGAGCAAGGTACGGGGTTATTCAGCCGAGTATGTGGAGCAAAACCAAAACATTCAAAGCGCAACGATAAGGAGCAGCTGTTCGGTGGAATGCAGATAAGACGTGCACAGGTTAGCCTTATCTGCCAGACAAAGTTCACCTAGCGGTTTTCTAGTCGCGAACGAATAATTTGAACGATCTGATTTCACGACAATTTACAGCAAAGACCTACTCGTGACAAAGTTGTTAACTACGCATATAACATTTAAAATACATAATCCTATACAATACAAAATTCTATACAAAACTTCACGCGACCAATACCATGCAATACAAACAATACAAAATTTCAACACACACAAGATCAACAAAATTACTCTTGATAACTATGGCTTATAACCCATTAAATTGAATTAAATGTCTAGTAACCCATGTACCAAGGAAAACTCAAAATAACCACGCTCCGGCTACCACTTCTGGTGCGGCACACACAAATGACATAATTTAATATCTAAGTACATCAAAATGCTTAAGACACCTTTCCTGTGTTACAACTTATCTCTCAAATGTTTCTATAATTAACATAATTAGGCTATATAAAAGGAGGAGGTGCGAGTAAAAGAAATTGTTGAAAGCATCAATCTGTGAGCTGAGTCGGATGCGACCCGTTTATTTTAAAAACATTACGGGCCTCTAAAATTTACCTAATTATGTGCCAGTCAGCAACGGTCAGTACTGAGCTAATTTTTTTGAAAAACTGAATATAAAAAATGTTAAATGCTAAATATGGGGGTGTCGCATAAATCGATGCTAGTTTACAAAACGGTGTACAGCGTACACGCTGTGATCTATATATATATATTTCTGACACTGTTATCTATCGCAAAAGTTTATAAAATTGTTTCTGACACTTATGACGAGTAACTAGTTTGTCTCGCTTTTGCTTCGTGATTATGCAGCAACTAGCACCGTAAGTTATTAGGTAAAAATGTTACTTGGCAATCCAGATAAATCCTTGTTTGCGACCTGCTGTATCTGGTCACTACGGCCGCGTGTTCCTCCGTACCTGGTCTCAACCACTGCTATGTCTGTGTTGCAAGATCGTGTAAAACTGTACGAAGTTCGTGTTCTCATATCTTCTGTCCGGAACGTTGAACCAAGTTTTAAACTTGGTTATTGAGGCTCCCATACTTGACGAAAGTCCGGCGACGGGCTGCTCAGCTCACAGCTTTTGATGGGAGACTCACGAGATTTAACAAAGCATGCGATAGGGTTGGTAAAGGGGAGGGCATGACGTCAGTGCGTCGGGCAAGGTACAATTCGCGGATTGTTGCATTCGGCAGAAGACGAATGATTGCAACATAGTTACATATAAATGTGTAAGGGAAGTCATGCAAATTACTCTTTGTTTACAGCTGTACAATGAAGTACAATCGTGCAGAATATTTACAACGTCTACGCACGTATTTTAAAATACAGAGAGTGGGTGTACGTAAAGATTACTATTTAAAGTATCCGAATGTCAACCAGAGTCCACAAACACTGGCACGCGCTGGGTTTGTGTACGAGGGAGATGGCGATACTGTGAGATGTAGTTCGTGCCAAGTTAGATTTGAAGACTGGACGGTGGACGATTGTCCTGACGCTTTACATGCTCGAGTAATGCCACAGTGCCAGTTTGTGGTGACACAGCTAAAATGATAAAAACAACACAAACGTTAGGTCTACTTATTAATCGGTTCTTTTCAGAGCCACCGTAACTTAGCCTCATATTACTTGAATTTGTTATTTGTTTACACAACAAAAAACATTTTCATGTGATCTCGAGTCGGTCCTAAGCCCGAAGAAATAAGGAAGGCGGTATATTATATATTTACAGGGTGTAAAAGAGGAAAACGGAGCCATATAGAGACAATGTAAGTATAATGTTTATACTACAAAGTAATTACGATAAAGTTTACTTTTTCTGTAGGTCTGATCACTGCAGTCAAGTCGCTCCTGGAACAAGAATAATGTATGAGTGCAGTCCATTTTGTTCTTGGCGAATCGTTATCTGTTTTTATTAAAACAATGTCAAAAATTATTATTAATATTGTATTTATTTTATAACATTGTTTGTGATATATATATATATATATATTTAATCAATGCAAAATGAATTTTTTTTTAAATATTGCATTACATTGGTCTGTAAACTATATTTATGTTTGTTCTGTACACATATGCATACGGTAATAATCATGAGTGGTGATAAAATCTTACAATGTCAAAATTAAATATTGTATTTATTTTATAACATTGTTTGCGATATATATATATATATTTAATCAATGTAAAATGAATTTTTACTTGTGTGTGTGTGTGTGTGTGTGTGTGCGCGCGCTGGCGAAACTGGACGATTGCAGCTGTAGTTAGAGAATGCACTTGATAATGTTTTAATGTGAATAATTTTTACGTTTAGAAACTGAACGATTGCAGCTGTAGTTAGAGAACAATTCTGTATACTAAATGTGTATGTGTGAGAGAGAGAGACAGAGAGAGAGAGTTGATAACTTTGATATCGTAGTCGACGATAATGTAAGTATAATGTTTATACTACAAAGTAATTACGATAAAGTGTGCTTTTTCTGTAGGTCTGATCACTGCAGTCAAATCGCTCCTGAAACAAGAATAATGTATGAGTGCAGTCCATTTTGTTGTTGGCGAATCGTTATCTGTTTTTATTAAAATCGTACAATGTCAAAAATTATTATTAATATTGTATTTATTTTATAACATTGTTTGTGATATATATGAGGCGTTCAGAGGCTAGTCCGACTAACTCCATATTTTTACAATCTGAGATATTTAAGCTAAAAGTAGAACATGCACAGAAAATTCAATTTTAATCTTAAAAATATTTTTAATGTTCATGTTGGTAGATAAAGACATGAAAATCTTTTATTTAAAGCAGCAATACAGAATAAAAATAATTACCATGGAGAAACAGGAAAAAAAGTACAATTTGCGGAGTTAATCAGTTTGCCAACTGAAGAAATTGATAAAGCAGAGTTGTTTCTAAGTAGCTTTTATTTATAAATCGGGAAAAATCACACAAATGAAATAAAATTCTGAATAAAAATGTTTACATATTGTATGAACTGTTAAAATGTTATTACATAACCTTCATTTAGTTGGATTAGTCAATGTAGAAAAATGATTGTTCATCTTCATCTTTGGTTGGCTTACAGCTGCTACCCCTCTCCGTCTTCAGGCTCATGTAATAGTCGTGGTGAATGGGGGGAATGAATTTAAGAAGCTCCATCATGTCCTTCTTTTTTGCCAAGGAAATGGCTCTTGCTTCAGGATAAAGGAGAGCTTGTTCCACGTTCGCTAGAGTAGACATTGGTCGGCCTTTGACCTTCTTTTGAATGTTTATACATTCGAAGTCCATCTCGTCAGAATTTGTGAACTTGAATTTAATTGTAAACGGTTCTTTTTTCTCTAATCTTATCCACCTCATCTTCAACCAATTCACAGAATCCCCTTTCTCGGTCTTTTTTCGGTTTGTGATGGCTTCTTGTAAGTTCTTAGTAGAGAAAAAATGCTCATGGTTCATTTCAGTCAAACTATATTTGTTTGATTTTTCCTGCATTCGAGGATTATGTTGTACCAGTCTCGTGGCGAAAATATATTACTGGCGTTTTTCGCTCTCTTTTCTATAAAGGGAAAGTCCGAGTCGTTAGGTAAATAACTATGGCCTGAAACTAAAAATTTCATATCGATGATTTCTGTTTTGGTTTCCTTCTTTTGCAGGTACTTCATCAAACTCAGGACCAATTTGATATGTCGGTTTTGTCCTGTACAACAATCGGAATAGGTAACAATGTGTTTAGCGCCTTTTGCATGGGTAGTGATGTGGTTTACCAAGCAAGCGGCAATCTCTTGTGACCCCCTTGAACCTTCTGTCTCTGGCCAAACATACATGAAGGCTTTATTGGTGTTGAACACATGACATCCGAAATTATAAACATATAAATTTCTTTTATAATAAGCTGTTGACGTAGTCAATTTCGGGAACGCTAAAGCTTTTTGCAGATCAAAGGTAAATACAAAATAATCGTCAGAGCACTTTCCTTTGTCTTGTTTTAGACATTCTCTGGCTTTTTCAGCTTTTCTTAGATGTAGTTCCTTCTCTCGTTCAATTGCTACTTTTTCTTGTTCACTTGCTGAGGCGAGCTTGTTATTCTGACTGTCACAAAATTGGCATGTGTCTTTAAGGGGAGGTTTGAAATGCAAATTAAATTGCGTTGAGAAAACGTGATAGTACATTTTTTCCTTCACGGGAATTTTATCATTTTCCCCACACCATGCAACATAAAGATCATACATTGTTTTTACTGTTAAATCAGAGTTTAAATATCTCCTGTTCGGGTTGTGAGCACGTGTGTAGTGGCTTACGTAGGAAGGAAATGATTTGATGTGGTTTACGACATCAGAGGTGTCAACTTTGTTACCAGGATTTTTATGGCCTCTAGTGTCAACAACAAGGCTTACATCATCTTTTACACAGCAGCTGTAAATTCTACCATCTGAAACTTGAAATGTCTCCCTAAAATATTTCTTGCAAACTCGTACGTCTTCATTTCCAACTCGAATAAAAAATGAAAAACTATGCTCTCTGGGACTTTTAGACTTATTTACAGGGCGCCACCTACTGACAATGTTTGATTTTACACAACCATGCAAAAATAAATTCTGTTGTGATTGATCTGATAAGCTATAAAAAGATTTGAAAGCAGCCTTTCTGTCCTCTCCAGATATTTTTTTGTTGCAACCCCTAGCACAGTTGCAAAACTTATCGTTAAACACCTTTGCGGCAACAGTTTTACCTGATCTACTTGTATATGCTAGACCAGAAAGCCGCTGTTGTTTTTGCCTTGACCTTTTCCAGTTTTCGGGATTTTTAGGTCTTTTACGGCCTCTAGAAAGACTTGGCATTGAAGATAAAACATTTGATGATGAATCACTTTGTTCATCATCACGTAGGCCACTAACAGGATCATTATTTTCCTCAGTTAAATTATTTCTCTCAATTTGGTTATTTCTTTCGGTTTGGTTAATTAAAATGTTATGGTGGCGTGTTAATGAAAGCCTAAGTTTAGGCCTACCTGCCTCCGATTCTGGTACGTAATCTAGGTCTGAGTCTGTATTGTCCCCAACAATGTCACTACAATTAAAATAATCACTGTCACTGCTTGACTCACTCATGGTTTAGTACTAATCAGAAATAATTAAACATTAATATAACGTAACACGTCAATGAAGTAACAAACTATATTTTAAAATTAAAGCAATCATTAGATCACAGAAGTAAACATAGCACATAACCTCAACGCAAGAACACGTTTTACGGAGTTAGTCACTGTGGCAACTGAACGATTTTGCAAAATCATCTGTTGCCCAAGGAAGTACTGTTACCTAGTGGCAAACGCCTGAATTATGGAGTTAATCGATTTCACCACTGAAAGTTTACTACTTTTTAAACCAAAATACGTGTGCAGGTTCATTTGGGGAAAAAGTGGAGTTAGTCGGACTAGCCTCTGAACGCCTCATATATATTTAATCAATGAAAAATGAATTTTTTTTTTAAATATTGCATTACATTGGTCTGTAAACTATATTTATGTTTGTTCTGTACACATATGCGTACGGTAATAATCATGAGTGGTGATAAAATCTTACAATGTCAAAATTAAATATTGTATTTATTTTATAACATTGTTTGCGATATATATATTTAATCAATGTAAAATGAATTTTTACTTGTGTGTGTGTGTGTGTGTGTGTGTGTGTGTGTGTGTGTGTGTGTGTGTGTGTGTGTGTGTGTGTGTGTGTACGCTGGCAAAACTGGACGATTGCAGCTGTAGTTAGAGAATGCACTTGATAATGTTTTAATGTGAATAATTTTTACGTTTAGAAACTGGACGATTGCAGCTGTAGTTAGAGAACAATTATATATACTAAATGTGTATGTGTGAGAGAGAGTTGATAACTTTGATATCGTAGTCGACAACAATCATATAGTTGAGAGAGAGAGAGAGAGAGAGAGAGAGAGAGAGAGAGAGAGAGAGAGAGAGAGAGAGAGAGAGAGAGAGAGAGAGGGAGAGAGTTGATAACTTTGATATCGTAGTCGACAACAATCATATAGTTGAGAGAGAGAGAGTGAGAGGGAGAGAGAGTTGATAACTTTGATCTCGTAGTCGACAACAATCATATAGTTGAGAGAGAGAGAGAGAGAGACAGAGAGAGAGACAGAGAGTGAGAGGTAGAGGGAGAGAGAGAGAGTTGATATCATGGACGACAACTGCGTCTGCTCACACTAAATGTGTGTGAAAGATAGAGAGAGAGGGAGCGAAGTAAGCAAACTCTAATATGTATGATTATTCCTGTTTCATATATTAAAATATAACTTTTGTATAAACATTATTCGTAATGACTGAGACGTAGCCTTTATTGTGTGAAGATATTTAGGTAGAACAAACACGTTTACGTAATATCAGGTGGTCTTAACAAATGTGGACACAAAATATGGAACTCCGTGCTCGCTAATGTGTTTGTACGTGTGTGTGTGTGTGTGTGTGTGTGTGTGTGTGTAGTTTCAACTTCCAGTACTTAACACTTTAATAATTGAATTTGCATGTACGTGATAAATGTATCATTGATTCTAATTAGTATTTACAAAAGTTTCATTGAATAATAATATTTGGTTTGATTAGAAATTATTTGAAAGTACATTAACTTTATGAAAATGACACATACTTGAAAAGTAGCAATAAAATAGCATCAGGTCTATACCTGTGTCCTTACAGACAAAAACTAATTTGCATACCAGTGCGTACATTGTCCGACACGGATTTTTATGTGTACACAAAACTTTTGAAAATACCTTGTTGTGTCACATCACAGTCAATGACCCCTTGGCTTAAGTTTGTGAAGAATAAACTATATCTAATTCTGTATCGTTGTGTGTGTGTGTGTGTGTGTGTGTGTGTGTGTGTGTGTGTGTGTGTGTGTGTGTGTGTGTGTGTGTGTGTGTGTGTGTGTGTGTGTGTGTGTGTAGTATTTACTCCAAAACGGACACGTGCTGTTCCACTACCGACGTACAATATATATATACGTGAAGAAAATCAGTTGCAATTTGATTGATAACTGCGTCTAGAGACGTTTGTGTGTGTGTGTGTATATGTGTATGTGATCGTAGTATGATATTTATTTCTTGACACAACCCTTTATCTTGAAATATGATTTTTAGTCGAACGTTGTAAATAATTTTTTTAAATATCACTTACCTGCAAAGGATATACCCTTGCCTACGAGCAGATAACAACGACGAAATATTATTATTTCATATTGTATTTATTTTATATCATTGTTTACGATATATATTTAATTAATGCAAAAATGAATTTTTAAAATTACAATGGTCTGTAAACCATATTTAAGTTTGTGTACAGTGACAACGTAATCGATTTGAATAAGGGAATTCCTGTCAACGTCTGCAGCTAGAGAGCGAGAGACATACACAACAGTAATATATAGTAAATGTGTGTGTGAGCAGTGTGTACATTGTCCGACAGCGATTTTGTATGTGTACACAAAACTTTTGAAAATACCTTATTTCAAAGGAGTTTTTATGCGTAACACTTTACCATACAGACCGCCTTGGAAGAACGAGATTGGCATAGAGAGAGAGAAAGAGAGAGAGAGAGTGAGACCCGTTACATAAACACGTAGAGAGAGAGAGAGAGGGAGGGAGAGAGATAGTGATTTACATTCAAAGAGAGAATTGATATCGACAACAATCATGATCATATAGTTTGAATTTCCCACCACAGAAAAATGTTGGCAGATCTGTTCTATACACAATAATGCAAGCAGTAATCTACTAAATGTGTGTGTGTGTGTGTGTGTGTGTGTGCGTGTGTGTGTGCGTGTGTGTGCGCGTGTGTGTGTGTGTGTGTGTGTGTGTGAATGAGAGGGAGGGAGAGAGAGATAGTTATTTACATTCAAAGAGAGAATTGATATCGACAACAATCATGATCATATAGTTTGAATTTCCCACCACAGAAAAATGTTGGCAGATCTGTTCTATACACAATAATGCAAGATTGGTAACCCTGATCATATATTTTAATATACACTATATAACACACATATCAAGTTTGAACCCATGCATAGGTTGGTAAACCTGATCATATAGATTTAATATACATTATAACACACAACAAATTTGAACTCATGCAAAGGTTGGTAACGCTGATCATATATTATTAGTATACACTATAACGCATCAAATTCGCGGATGCGGGTGGTCCATTGAACCCTACCCCACCCCCACCCACCCCTTGATATGCAAATCAATTTAATTTAAAAAAATAAAAAAAAAATAAAATTAAAAAAATAAAAAGTTTTATTCGCGGAAGTTCGCGGATGCTGTGGGTCCATTGGTGGTGGGGAGAGCGTGGGAAAAAATCTTGGACCGCGGGAATGGCGGCATCTCTTTGATCTAGGTGCACGAAAGGCTTCATGGGGTGGTGGTGGGGGAATAACGGTACTTTGGTCAGGACCGGCATTTTCCCTCTACTAATAAGTATTACATTCAAAAGGAGGGGCTACCAATGGGTTGTCCGTTGTCACCAGTAATGGCGGAAATATATATGAATTGTTATGAGAGGCGTGTCCTAATGGAATCAAAATATAAGGATAAAATAAAGGAATGGATAAGGTACGTAGACGACATTTTGGTGGTGTGGGAGGGAACAAATGAAGAATTCGCAGAACTAAAGAATGAAATTAATAAATTGAAAATAAAATTAAGTTCGAAGAGGAAATAGGTGGAGTACAAATAAATTACCTAGATCTAAATATAAAGATAGTGTGGTGTTTTTAATTTTGATCTATTTAGAAAAGAAACGTATACAGACTTAATTAGACCTCAGGAATCATACCATCCCGTAAGTCACAAGATGGCTGCACTAAACTCATTTTGTTATAGAGCAATAAAATACTTAGAAGATGATTCATGTAAAACGGAAGAGTTAAAAAGAATAGAAGAAATAGCGAAAAATAATAATTATAAACCGGGGATAGTAGAGAAAATTGTAAAATGAATAGAAGGAAATAGTAGACAAGAAGGGAAGAAAGAAAAGAAATACATAGGGTCAATAACGTATCTGGGATTTCAAACGAGGAACATAATCAAGTGCTTTGAAAAACACAATATAGATGTAGCGGTAAAAAAGACAAAGACAGTTTTTGATTATATAAAGAATAGTAGTACTGAAATGACGCCTGAATTACAGAAAAGCGGTGTTTATAAGTTGACCTGTATACAGTGTGATAAGGTTTACCTGGGTGAAACAGGACGTAAGTTCGAAATTAGATTGAGAGAGCATCCGAGAGGAGAAGGAGACAGAACTACGAATTCGCTATATGCGAGACATTTTAATGACACAGGGCATAGGTTTTAGACTATAGTGATCGAAATTTTAAAAATTTATAATTTCTTGATCAAGTGGCACGCTCACACACTCGAGTTGACAAACCCAAGCCCAAGTCGTAAATAAAGACGAATTAGGGACACGTTAGACCCGACGCCAGTGCGAAGACAATGATAAAAACGGCTGAGTACACGCCACAATAGAATATAAGGAACGTAGTTGACAGCTCAAAGTTAGCTACAATTTACAGCACCTAGCGAACGGAGACAAAGGCTTAGTCCAGCTGCCTGGTTACGCAGAAGTGAAATGGAACACATGCTGTGGGGGTGAGTTGTAACGAGCACACATAAGAACGTTACACCCAGCAACAAAGGGTGCAGAGAAATCTCGACAAATATGTAGACAATAGAACGGACATTCAGTGAATACTGGAGGTACGCACAGCCCAGCATGAAAACAAACCCTGACATCTAGCCAGATTTACAACTAGAAAGCGTGGGATTCGTCCAGGGATGTCACCAACGAAGAGTTGATAATCGGCGGAACGAGCGAAGGGTAAATGAACAATTGACCAAGACACTGCAGACTCCTAACAAAAGCTAAGTCAGAGTACCTCGACAACGTGGAAACAAAGGTTGATAGACAGGCGAGAGAATTGCTCTAGTTTCTGAGAATCAGCACAACGTTCGTCGCTGGAATATTCCAGGGATGTCGGCGACCAACCAGCATTGGGCATCTTCCTAAAGAACTCGTGGAGAGAGTAATAACGACTCGAACGACGAATCAGGAAACCGATGACAAAATCTACAAGGTGGTAGGAATTTAGGGAACCTATCAGCAACGGCCTAAGGCGTGGAAATATAGAAATTGCCTTCTGGGATAGTAGGTTTGAAAAAACTGTTTGCGAGGACGCGGAGCGGCAGTAATACGGTAGAAGACGAGTAATAGTATAGTAACAGTAGTTACAGTAGTTATGGTAGTAAGACGGAATAATACAGTAATAGTAGTAGTTGGAGCGGTAATAACGGTAGTAATTGAAATAGTTTACGCGACTTACTCAACTTTTAACTCAGTGAAATCGTAACCAAGTCTCGGTCTTAAGTGAACTTAGACATTCAATTCAATCGCAATTACACAAATAGTATGTTCGACAGTTATATGAGTTCCGATAATCAACAGTGCGAATAGACATAACTATCGTTAAATATCAGTGTACGTGACTCTAAACTACGACCGACACGCAACATAATAATACAAGTGAGTAACAATCCGAGAGTAAAACAGTGGGTGACAGTTCAAACACTATTCCACCATAATGATTCTCAATACTGAACATTTGAACTGAGTGAATCAACACGAACACTATTACGCACATTGCATACACTATGTCCAAGATAGATGAAATAGTTAGCTATATGAACACGCACACAGCAAACTCTAAGAGTAAACCATTTTAATGACGATGTTAGCATCTTAACACTTGAACTCAAAAAACACTTGACACCCGCGGGGAGTCCAACACCACACTATACATAACGAGAGTGGAAATCAGTGAAGTGAAGTGAAGTGTTCTTCGATTAACAGTGATTAGGATGTACGAGGAATCCACCAGCGGATGTCATCTTACACCGATGGAATTTGTGGATAAACCCTTTTGCAAGATAAGCCTTTATGTTTCTTAAATCCTAGTGATACATATACTACTGCACTGTCTCATCTTTTCAAAGAGCTACTCCCGAGAGATTTTTGTAAAGTTATATAAATCATAAATCTTATAACGTTAATACTAAAATCATTCATCTGAGCATAATGAACGCATTTAGCTAGGGATAAAATATATTTGATTGCTTATTGTTTGTATATGTATATTATTGTGTTGTATTTGAATGTACCATGTCTTGTGTTTGCAGGAAACAACGAACTAATATTATTGTAATTTTGTTATTATGTGTTTTAATTATGTATTTGCAGGACATAGTAATTTACTTAATCAACAATATAATTGTTTAAACTTTGTACTGTTTTGTCAGTTGTAAGCAGCCTACTAACATTGCACGGCACGCGCGGATGACGTCACGCCTTTATCAAACCTTGCAATCGGCCGGCCTAGCCGACTGCAAGCCAGTATTAGTTTAGTTTACAACACGACTCCGAGCGCAACTCTCGTTAAACACTTCTCTTACAGCCGCGGCTTTTGGCTATTATTCAGCATACATTTATAACATTCAACTTTAATCGTCTACCTGCGTCCATCTACCATGGACCACGATTTCATTCAAAGTTGATTTCGGGCATTATCGCCTCAAAATGCATCCGCACGTGCCGATCGTAACTAACAAACCAAATTATTCAATAAACGCATGTTCAATATCTCAAATACAGTCCACTTCTTTCTAACAAACGATCCAGCCTTCCTTATTAGCTAAGCTGTTCGGATCATCCGAACCCGTTATGAGATCGTCTACGTAAAAGTCATTTGCTATGGCCTTAGCAGCGGTAGGGTAGTCGGCTTTATTTTCATATGCTATTTGAGCCAGACAACGCGTAGCAAGGAAGGAGGCACTAGCAGTGCCATATGTAACCGTCCTTAACGCGTAATGTCGCAATTCCTTATGCGGTGCATCACGCCAAACAATGCGTTGCAAGTTTGAATCCTTAGGATTAACAATGATCTGGCGATACATCTTTTCAATGTCCGCAATAAGTACGTATCGGTGGGTGCGGAACCGAACCATTATCGAAAACAGATCCTGCTGGATCGTAGGACCGACCATTAAAGTGTCGTTAAGGGACAAATTATTGGTGGTTTTAGCGGATGCGTCAAATACCACGCGCAATTTAGTGGTTAAGCTAGAGTCTTTGAAGACTGCGTGATGGGGCAGATAAAAGATCTCTGACCTGTCAAGCGACAGATCGTATTCATTAAGCGGCGACATGTGGCCAAGTCTTAAGTATTCACTCATGAACTCACTATAATCCTTGTAAAGGGTAGGGTTCTGCTTGAATTTGAATTCTAACGATTGGAATCTGCGTATTGCTCCGCGGAGAGAATCTCCCAAATAAGATTGTGCGGATCTGCGGGGCAGGGCTACCACGAATCTCCCGTCGCGATTGCGGCTAGTGTTTTCCACGAAATGCCTTTCACACGGTGAGTCCTCAGATCGGGTTTCGCGACTAGAGATCTCCTCCAACTTCCAAAATTCCTTTAGTTGCGAGGAAACCTGATTATCATCCTTACAGACCATAAATGAAGAAACCGTTCTAGTCACATCGACGTTGAATGGTAAGTCACCGGCCAAAATAAATCCTAACTTGGTTTCCTGAATTATAGGAAAGTGTGGTCCGCGCGTATATTTCACAGGTTCAATTAATTGTAGAAAATATTGAGCGCCGATTAATATATCGACTTGCGATGACCAATGTAGGTGAGGATCCGCCAGGAATATGCGCTTGGGTAAATTTAAAGAGGTAAGATTGAATGACTCCGCCGGTAAATTATTAGTTATACTGGGTAGTACGGCACAATGTACGTTTAACGTGAAGGGTTTATAGCGTGAATGTAGCCTTACATTAGTGCTGAAGTCAGCCTGGGAAAGCGAGTTGTTTATACCCGTGATGGGCAATTGCGATTTAACTAATTGGAGGCCCAACCTGCGGGCGAAATCCATTGTGCAAAAGTTCGCTTGAGAACCGGAATCCAGTAATATCCTAACGGGAAATTTTTTGCCGACCTTATTGTATGTCATACAGACGGCGGTAGATAACAATACCGATTTATTGGTCTGTGATTTCAGTGAACACTGGTTGTTAACAGAAGTTACGTCCCTGTTGGGGACATGAATCATGGTGTGGTGACGCCTAGAACATTTTTTACACGAAAATTTGGAGGGACATTTTGAACCCTCGTGTCCCGAACGGAGACAGTTTAAGCAAAGTTTGTTTTTTAGTAACGCATTTTTTCTATCAGGGATAGACAGCGATATAAACTGTGGGCAATCGCTAAGTCTATGTTCACCGTTACATAGCCTGCATAAATTATTTCTAATATGTGAGTGGAATGCGCCCTTTGGAGTGCTTATCTGTTTAACTGCCTTGCGATAAGGAGACTTATCGCTTTTGTTCAACCTGCTCGTTGGGCTAGTCGCGTTATCGATATTTTGCAGTAGTTTCCTACGTGAATTTAAAAAATTTATAAAACTATTAAAATCAGGGAGTTTATGCTCCGATAAACTCTCTTTCCACAAACGTAAAGTATAACTGTCAAGTTTTTTGGCTAGATAATTTACTACAATAATTTCAAACGTGTTGACTGGCAGTTTGAGATTATTTAAAGCGTTTATATTTCCAGAGATTTGATCAATAAATTGCGATATGCTACCTTGGGATTCCTGCTGGACTAATGGTACGTCTAGTACATTCCACACGTGGTGAGCGGAGACAATCAGCTTACTATCATATCTATTCCTCAACAGATCGATAGCCACCGCGTAATTTTCATGTGTTATGGGTAATGATTTTATTACGTTAAGCGCCTCGCCATGTAATGACGAGTGTAAATAATGAAGCTTCTGTATATCTGTCAGGTCTGTTCTGACATGAATTAGTTCCATAAAAATATGGTAATAATGTTGCCATTCCACAATACTACCCTCGAACCGTGGTAATTTTATTGGTTCCAATTGAATGGGGGTTGTTTTAGGCTGTTTACCATCAGTATTAATTAGTGGTTTTTGGTTCAAGTGCTCAGATTGCTCCAACAAGTGTTGCAATTTACATTCTATAGCACAGAGATCGTCCTCCGTTTGCACTCTATCACTTGTTGACGCAACGTCTGCTTCCTCAGCCTCGATTTGTGACTGTATCTCGTCATATTTGGTGGATAATTCCATCAAATGACGCAGTTTTATTTTGAGCGCATGAGGATCGCTGTTTAACACATCAAAATTATCCGCGAAGGTATTTATTCGGGATATTGAGGCCTTAATTGTACCTCGTTTTTTTATCAGAGCCCTTACATCGGCCATTATTACAGTTTGAGATAAAAAATGGAAAGATATTTAGAAACAATTGAGCATCGAGCACGTGAACCACAAACTTAATTTTGAATGAGTTTAAATACGTTTGGTAGCTAGCGATCGTTGGTTTGAACATAAACTTACTCTCTCTAACTAATCAAACTCGTTGGCAGTTAAATTATTGAAATTATAAATCTAAATGATTACAAAGTATAGCTTTATCTTTAAAGTTCTGACTGATAATGAGCTGCCAACCATCTATTAATTTATATTGTGTAATAAGTTAATTGTTTATATAAATATGTCAAAAATACACACTGGGTGAAATATTATTAAAAATAAATCAAATATAGGTAAAGTTTATAGTCACGTGGCCGTCGATCCATTCGTGATGAAGCTGGCTTCGATCCCGTTTGGAGCTGCTACACCTCCTGTCTCTGCCGGTCAGCCGTTGTCTCATGTTGTACCCTCCATCAATTAAAGCTGTGGAATCTCGAAAATGTTGTCCTGTTTCGTCCCGTCGTCTCTGGTCTACTGCTTGGCTGAATCTTGTCGAGATGACTGCGACGTGCTTCACGATAATGGTGTCGCTCAGGACGAAAATGATGCCCGTCTGTCGTGATTAACTTCAGATTGGTTTTTCCAGAAATGATGTATATAAATAAATGTTGTCGCCTGTGTACTCAGGTATGAGAAATCTGTGCCGTTGGGACCAAAAATGATGTAGTTTGTTTTGGCCTGAAAATGTGAAATCCTGCCTGATTGGACCAAAAATGATGTCGTTTTTGGCCTGAAATGTGAAATCCGGTCCGGTGGGACCAAAAATGTTGCGGTTTGGAAGCTCTTGAAGAATCGCGAGTTATTCCAAAGACGCTAATAAGGAAGGCTGGATCGTTTGTTAGAAAGAAGTGGACTGTATTTGAGATATTGAACATCCGTTTGTTGCACGCTGGAGTGCAATCAACTCAAGCTTCGCTTAGGCGTAAGTATTGGATCATACACGATAAGTCCTATATCCGCTCAGTGATACATAAGTGTGTCACTTGTTTTCGTTTCCGGGCTAAAGGCGCGAATCAATTACTCGGTCAATTACCCTCTTCTAGGGTCACGCCGTCAAGGCCATTCTCACAGTTGGCCGTGGATTACGCAGGTCCGGTGTTTTTGCGCCATGGCGGGCAGCGCTCTAAGTCCACGACCAAGGCATATATCGCTCTATTCACATGTGTGTGTGTGTGTGTGTGTGTGTGTGTGTGTGGGTGTGTGTCCATGTGTGTGTGTGTGTGTGTGTGTGTGTCTAGGGATTATCTGCACCAGCTGCAGCAGCGCAACAAATGGCGCACCCCATTTAAAAATTTGAAGGTCGGACAACTTGTCCTCATTTTGGATGACAATTCCCCCCCTTTAGAATGGAAGCGTGGGGTAATTACCAATGTTTTTCCGGGTTAAGATTCCTTAGTACGCGTCGCAGAAGTACGCACCGCGCTAGGTATCTTACGCCGACCCATCCACAAATTATGCCCCCTTCCGGTGGCAACAAGCTAATCGTATGCGTGCCATACGAGACATACGAGGTGTGTGTGTGTGTGTGTGTGTGTGTGTGTGTGTGTGTGTGTGTGTGTGTGTGTGTGTGTGTGTGTGTGTGTGTGTGTGTGTGTGTGTGTGTGTGTGCGTGTCACATTACATGGAACACGCCCGGGACATTCCCCGGGGCGAGCATACAAGTCAATTGTATCATAAGCATTGTAACATTAAGTGTCGCTAGCTATTACAGCAACAGTGACTATGTCTCATATGTACTATCAATTATTATGAATGTTGTGTATCGTTAATATGTTTGTGTGATTCAAATTCTGAGAACCACAAGTGTCAATTATTCTATATGTGTATTGTATTTTTCAATGTCATGTACCATTGAACTTTGATACGATTATGATAACATTATGATTCTATTATTTCTATTACTATATATGAAGCAGTGATCAAGATGGTTTCTCTTATATAATTTAAGAATATTATTTACGTTTGTCAAGGTTTAAATATATGTATTTTCTATCCATATGTTATGCTTCAAGAGAGATCATGTTCAGTTATGTAAAGGTTCATTTTTATCATAATTTATTATTTGTTGTACCTTTTCTAGTACAGAAATTGTTTTGTTTTGACTTAAGCTTTGTGCTAGATTAATGAATTTTTGTTTTTTACAAATTTTATGTATAAGTCTTTAAGTATATTATGTTTATTATGTCTATGCTCTCTGGCCAGTGCGCCAATTATTGTATCGCTTACGACATGTAAGTCTAATTATTATATTGTTCAATTTAACCGTTAATGTACAAAATCGTCCCGATTTTGGCGGGCAGTATGTTTAAACTTTGTACTGTTTTGTCAGTTGTAAGCAGCCTACTAACATTGCACGGCACGCGCGGATGACGTCACGCCTTTATCAAACCTTGCAATCGGCCGGCCTAGCCGACTGCAAGCCAGTATTAGTTTAGTTTACAACACGACTCCGAGCGCAACTCTCGTTAAACACTTCTCTTACAGCCGCGGCTTTTGGCTATTATTCAGCATACATTTATAACATTCAACTTTAATCGTCTACCTGCGTCCATCTACCATGGACCACGATTTCATTCAAAGTTGATTTCGGGCATTATCGCCTCAAAATGCATCCGCACGTGCCGATCGTAACTAACAAACCAAATTATTCAATAAACGCATGTTCAATATCTCAAATACAGTCCACTTCTTTCTAACAAACGATCCAGCCTTCCTTATTAGCGTCTTTGGAATAACTCGCGATTCTTCAAGAGCTTCCAAACCGCAACAATAATAAATAAGTAATTATTACCTACATACTTAAATCTTGCGTTCATTATTGCAAATTAACCTTGACAATTAATTTATCACGTTCCAAGTAATTTTATAAAGAGTCTCAGAGTTATGCTAATTATCAATGGACACAACCAAATCGACCATTGAAATGTCAGATTAACAGGCTCATGCAAATCACATTGATCTGATAACTATACTGAGTCAAATCCGACAAATATTATTTACTTTCCATATGTGTGTTAACTATTAATGTGAATTACAACCCTGTTTGATTACATATAATTAGTATACGAATTTAATTAGACCCAATTTATCAATTTATGATTGGATAATTCGATGATAATAATAATTAGCATAATTGTACTAAATATAAATGGCGCTCCAAGATCGTGGGGCACGGCAAACCTAATTAATTAATTAATTGCCAATTCCATTTATATACACTAAAAGACCCAACATAGAACGTCGAAATAGTAAGGTTAGAGAATAACATAAATAAACGCAAATTGTATGAAGAATTAGAAATATTAAAAGTAAAGAAAAGAATAGTAATGCGCTGATGAACATAAAGACTGAATTTAGTAATGAGGATATATTTTACTATATTTTGAAAGAGTAGTATGGTATATAAAAGGTGTAATACGGTTACAGGATAGGTTCAGAAGGTAGAAAGCTGTAGGAGATTTCTAGAGGATAATGTATATGACGAGGTCAGGTTGACTGAGTAAGGGGCGGGGCTAACAAGGACTGGGCAGTAAGTACTGCCTCCTATTGGTTGAATGTAACCCGTGATGCGTGGGAGGTTAGTGTATATATATATATATATTGTAACGTCTCGTGGTTAATCTCTCAGAGCTTATATGTACTATCGTTAATTTGTTAAGCTTTCCTAATTAAGCACCACGTTGGTACATCATCTTGTAACGTCTCGCGGTTAATCTCTAAGAGTCTAAATAGTACTTTACTTAATTAAATCTAAGTTTTATTTGCCCTTCGAAAATCTCGCTTTAATGAGAGTCACAGTAATTGTTTAATGAAATAGTATTTTATTAGACCCACTGTTGGGTTCGCCAATCTTGTAACGTCTCGCGGTTAATGATCGGATAGTATCGTTAGATCTTATCGTCACTCTTGCGATCGTCACATAATTCGTTATACTTTATGTTTACAGTTCAAAAAAAAAAAATGAAATCGAGGGTGTGTGATTTGGGAGGATTCAATGAAGTTGTTTGGCTGTAGTTAGAGAGAGAATGCAAAAACTATTATCCTCTTGGCATACAATTACTTAATTTAAATTTCTCCGCTCATGAGACCAGCTGATTTTGACGTTTACAAACAAATTGGAGGTTAAATTAACACCAATTGTATGTAATATTTTCTGGTTGTCCGTCTTCTTCTTTGTCTCCTGACGATCTGTAAACAACTACTCTTTATCGAAAATAATACACATTTTATTCAAATAACAAAGTATTAATTGTATTTATTTAATAAATACAATGTTTTTTTATCTTCTCCCAATACAGAAAGTTATAATCGATTCTCCCTGTCAACACAACATTAGTTCGATCTTATTTGGTAAACATAGAAAGTATAACAAATATTTTTATCCTTCATAAAATATAAAACAATAAAGAATTAATTTATTAATTTCCCAGGGTTATTTGTAAGTTCTTTGTACTATGAGACGGTCAGAAATGAATAATTTAATACCAAGCTTTACATTAAAAAATAGATTATATTTTGTTTTTCTTTAGTATGTAGTTCCGGGTTTATCCGCCAGATCGCAGGTTACGTTCCTTCACTATACACAAAAATTATTTAATGGTGACTAGAAATTCACAGAGATTCGTTATGATGATTTTTTGGTTAACGAAAAAAATAAAGTTTGTTTTCACCTCTTTTCCTGAAGTGTTTAAAAATATTGTGCTGTTTCTATTGTTATGAAGTTATAGTTGAGATGTAATTTAGTTAGATTTACTTGAATACGATCTCACCAAAATCTCGAAGTGCTGGAGACTAGGCCTGGATCTAGTCGTTAAATTTTTTCCAAGTTTCGTCAAATAAAGGGCGTGGATGGTGCTACTTGAAGGAGTTCTAATAGAAGGTGTACATCACTCGTCAATTTTTATTAAATTTCGCACTAGTTATTCCAAAAGTATTCATTAATTTTCAAATTTTAAATCGGCATTACACTTTTTTTTTCAAACGTTCACTTCCCAATCGTTTTAACAATTAAATTCAATCTTGTTAGTTGGTTACTCGTAGTAACCAAGATTTTTTTATGGTTTTTTTATTGGTGAATCTATATACTTTTGAGTATATAGGCTATTATTAATTATTATAAATTTATTTCTTCTTTATAGAAAAATAATCCTTTTTAAATTTTGTTTATAATCCAATTTAATTTATCTAAGGTTTTTCTTTCTATTTTCTCTTAAGCTTATACATTGGTCTTTAATATTTTAATTTCCTTCAATTGTATTTATTTATTATATATTATTTGCTTAAAGTATCCTTACTCTAAACTATTTTCCTATGCCATCTTGCTCACATAGTATTATTTTATATTATTATTATTTTATACCTAACCCTGGGTTATCTTATCTTTAAACACAATTATTACATTAAACACAAAAATTATACCTAGGTACAAGACCTTTGTGGCCTACACAATACAAATTATACAAACAAAATACAAAATTTTTCAGCAGCAATATAGTCCACTGATTGTTTTTCCATCTACAGTATAAATCTGTGAGATGCTCCTATTTAAAAGTTTACCCTCTCACTACGTACACTATATCTCACTTTGTACACTATGTGTCACTTTGTTATTGTTTACAGTGTTCTGTAGTACAAAGTATTCTATAGCTAGGTACATAATACCCATTTCTGACCTTTAGAGTGGGGTGATTGTGTTATCATATTCGGGCATGGGTTATGTAACGTTACAATATATATAAGGGAAGTAGGTATTTTAATGTTGTTGTAGGAAGAACTTGATAATGGTTGCGAAACTGAAAGGCCTCGTTCGAAGAAAAAGTGTATATAGCAGGGAAGCAACAAAATTCGACAAAGTTGTTATGAAGACTGCTAACGTAGAGAAAATAACTGATAATAGACGCGCATTGCAAGCGGAAGAATTGAATAATGTAAGCTTAGTGTTTAAATATTTAAAAACTAAAGTAAAACTGAAGAAAACTCTTAGCAAAATATAGTTTAATAAACAGTGTGAGTATAGAAATATAATACCGAAATATGCAAAAATTAAGAAAAATAATAATGGTGAAGCAGCGACAAAAGTGAAAAAATTTAGCGAAAAATTATGGATAAAATTAGAAATTAGGCACCTCTACGGAAAACTAAATACATTTAATAAAGAATTATTTAAAAGGCACTTGGAATTATATAAAATATTCTCATTTATAGAATTGGAAGAAATATTATACGGGTTCGGTGAGAATTACGTAAATAAGAAATTAAAGAATTTAAACTACAAATTATTTGGTAAATTAGAGAAACTATCCAAGAAAGGAAATATAAGGTTAGGTAACAAAAAGAGTAGTGAGGAAGGTTTTGCCCAACAAGTGGTTAACCTTACAGAAATTACATTCACAGAAGAGGAACAAAAATTATTAGATAAGTGTTTAAAATATGCACCGCCTGTTGGCATAAATAGGGAAAAGGCATTAGTGGAGTGTGAAGTAATAGTAGAGAAAATATAAAATGAAGATACTAAAAAACAAATGAGGTATGAGTTAAATGAAATCGTTGAAAAAATGTATAATAAAAGCACAAATAGAAGAAATAAGGTGGAAGAACAGGTCACGAAGGATGTAAAGAAATTGAAAAATAAAATAAAAGAAAATAATCTACTAGTTACTAAAGCAGACAAAGGAAATACTACGGTTGTAATTGTAACCTCTCTATGCTTTTGGTATTTATTTTATTTCTTGTTAAATGTCTATCTCCTTGCTTGTTGGCTATCAAAGAGAGGTTACAAGTTATTTAGAACTAGGCAGGAGCCTAGAGAAGCAAAAATTATGCTGGGTCCAGTATGACGGGACTTGCAATGAACTCAGCCATAATATAACAATAACAGATTTATTATGTCTCTGGAATTCATACATGTGTACAAGATAAATATGTATCTATATAAAAACTACCAAAAGGTACATCATGGCAAGCATGTATAATTAAGTGTACATCAACATAAGTGTGCACAAAGTAAATGTGTATACATATATATATTAGAAAAATTTGAATCACAACTAGCATATATAATTCCAGTTTACCTAAGAACAAGTGTATATAATTGAATAGAATTACATCAGAACAAGTGTATATAACAGCATATAAGTTAAATGTGCATACATAAATAAAATATAAAATGCACAAACACATGTAAAATTCTCCCCGTCGTGTGGCTAGCTAGACACATACAACACACACACAGAACACAAGGTACACAACTCACAGTCATTTACTTTCAGCACGCATGCCCCTGTAACGCACCCACCCACTGAGTTAAGCAACTATCATTTTATGTCCCGGCAGTGACAAAATATACGCCCGTCGGCCACCCGTTCAGTAGGATAACATAAACTCTAACCCCTTTAAAGACGAATAATTCATGAAGCATAAATGAAACTGGACCACCCATTTGTCTAGCATTCCGTTTATTAATGACCCATGATGAGTGTGTGAACCTTTGTTCCGTTCACAGCACCAGGTAATGTTAACAAACTCCTCACCTACTTCCAGACAGTGTTTATAAAATTCTAGACAGTATTGACTTCACAAAATTCCCAAGAAGGAATTAAATCCTGAGGTACTTTAATAACAGAAATTAATTGATTGAGGCTTTACAATTTCAGAAGATTTTGACAACATGTATATCTATTTAATTTACCCAAAAAGAAGAGGATGAAAACCAGTTAATATTCAAAATTAAACAGCAACTTCTCTACGTGTGAAGTCAACCCATATGTGTTTGCCAGTTAAGAAAACAATCAGCTTAGCCCTTGTGCAAGGGGCAAAATCGGCTAAGATATTTCAAGAACATTAATAAATCGTTTCGATGAGCCTCAGATAACTGTATAAAATAATTAGAAAAAGAGTACAATAAGGTGGTTGTGCTCTGGCATCTGCGGGAGCGCGCCCACATGTAGTTGACAAAAGTTGACAGGCAATCAACCTGTCTGAAGTTGTACCAGCGTGTCAGGAAACTAAGTCCCACATTGTAAACCCAGAAAAGTCCCCAAGAAAAACCCCCGGAAAGTCCCCAGCCCTTAAATATGAAATCCCTAGTCAAATTAAAAAATTTATACGCAGCTGTTCCAGCCGGAACAGAACTACTGAGCAATAATTAAATTTTGAAAGAGTAAATCAGATGCAACAATAAAAATGGTACAAGATTAAAATCTCTCTATGGCGCGCTCTCGCAGTGCAGCACGCACTTACAGACATAGCATTTAGTGTTACTTAACTGAGTTATAAAAAGGTATATGAAATTTTAAGTTAAAGTGTTCAGAGTCATGATCACAGTTCACTTCCCAAATAGAGTCTGGACACGTGGTCCCCAGGCATCTAAGTTATTCTCATAAAACAGGCACACTGCCGGTTCGGCCCCCAAAAAAGAAAAAGCATAAATGTCACCTCATAAGTGCTGGTGAGTGCAACGTGGTGATCCCGTCTCCATCTCCCTCTTCGTAGGCGGTCTTGATATGGTTCACAGCTTGAGCGGATGATCGGCTCACAGCCAGCCAGGAACCCGACTTAGGGCGAGAACCCTAAGGAATCAAGTAAATTAGAGAACAGTCTAAAAGAATGTACACCCGAGTTAAGGTAATTAACCTCTTAACGGGCCGCCAGCTAACTCTCACCAAAGGCACAAAAATAATTAATTAAAGTTTTTTACAACCTGCTTAAATAGTCTACATTCAGCTATGGAATAAGTGAATTCGCATTATGAACAGAACTTATTACATTGTGGCATCATATAAAGTGAACTGTACTCAGTCAACATGCTTCGACAAACTTTTGCAGGTTAAACCGGCCACGTGCAGAGCAGTAATCATAATTTAGTCAGAAAAATTTTAACAGCAAGTCACTCACAGCTTTGAGAATGTTTTACCTTCAATTAAGGTTGATACCGAAAGCTCTCACACTTCATTCTCTATTCGTGAAGCTAATTAACAAGACAGCGACCGTATACAACATGTACCACACAGTTCACTACTTGACTGCACACCAAGTTTTGTAATTAAATTTTTCTTTATGTAAAGCACTTTTACCATGAGAATGACTCTTGAAACTTCTCGCATTATAACAGAAAATACTAAGGCATGGCAATACAAAGGGCGTAGCGTACAACAGAAAAAAAATTATGTCTTACATAATTTTGTCAGGTCGCACACACACATAAATACGTACTTCACAAGATAGCGTAAATCTTGTTATTAAATATCCACACAACTAATAAAATAATTAAATCTTACCGGGGTGTCGTATATTCTCTACTCAATCATGTAGAAGATACCAAACTGCGCAGAAACGAATCGAAGAGCAGAGACGAAGAGGGGAAGGATTCTGTAAGCGAGGACGAGCGCTGACTGACTTCGGCAAAGAGCAGTTTCCACAGCACTGGCCGAGCTGCGCGCGCAACCGCACACCGCGCCTCTCCCCTCATACCGTCGACCGAGGTCCACGAGTGTATCACGTTATGTTACCGTAAACTGACTCGTTCTTAAATATTTTGTAAAAGCCGGCTCCGCGCCTCACTCACGCATATTACAACCATGAAAACCTTCTAGAATTCATATTTTGCAACCGTCGGCTTCGAACCGGCACATAATGAAGAAAGATTGGTACATAAACAAGACAGAAGACTTTATAAAAGAAGGCCCATATCAAGGTATAAAATATGATTACACAAGCAAATACCAAGCTCAAATTAAAAAAGTGTTAAAAGAAATAACATTCCTAAGCAATAAGAAGAAGAAATTACTTATAGAATCAAACCCAGAAGCACCAAGGTTGAGGTGTCAACCAAAATTACATAAAGAAGGTATGCCGTTTAGGCCAATAGTTTCGTTTATTAATTCGCCTAGTTATAAGATATCGAAAGAAGTGAGCAAGTTGCTTAGGAGGTTATACGATTTTGAGGTAACATATAGTGTAGATAATAGTAGAAATGTAATAGAACGGTTGAAGTTAGTAAAAATAAGTGAAAATACGAAACTTATGTCATTAGACGTGTCAGATATGTTTACGAATATATCGGTTGAACATACTGTAGAAATTATTAAAAATAACAATTTAGGACAGTATCAGTACAAAAGTGACTTAATAAAAGTTCCGATAGTGTGGATAAACCAGAACTACTTTAGGTTTAACAATAAGTAAATAAGTATTACATTCAAAAGGAGGGGCTACCAATGGGTTGTCCGTTGTCACCAGTAATGGCGGAAATATATATGAATTGTTTTGAGAGGCGTGTTCTAATGGAATCAAAATATAAGGATAAAATAAAGGAATGGATAAGATACGTAGACGACATTTTGGTGGTGTGGGAGGGAACAAATGAAGAATTCGCAGAACTAATGAATGAAATTAATCAAATTGAAAATAAAATTAAGTTCGAAGAGGAAATAGGTGGAGTACAAATAAATTACCTAGATCTAAATATAAAGATAGAGTGTGGTGTTTTTAAATTTGATGTATTTAGAAAAGAAATGCATACAGACTTAATTAGACCTCAGGAATCATACCATCCCGTAAGTCACAAGATGGCTGCACTAAACTCATTTTGTTATAGAGCAATAAAATACTTAGAAGATGATTCATGTAAAACGGAAGAGTTAAAAAGAATAGAAGAAATAGCGAAAAATAATAATTATAAACCGGGGATAGTAGAGAAAATTGTAAAAAGAATGGAAGGAAATAGTAGACAAGAAGAGAAGAAAGAAAATAAATACATAGGATCAATAACGTATCTGGGATTTCAAACGAGGAACATAATCAAGTGCTTTGAAAAACACAATATAGATGTAGTGGTAAAAAAGACAAAGACAGTTTTTGATTATATAAAGAATAGTAGTACTGAAATGACGCCTGAATTACAGAAAAGCGGTGTTTATAAGTTGAACTGTAAACAGTGTGATATGGTTTACCTGGGTGAAACAGGACGTAAGTTCGAAATTAGATTGAGAGAGCATGCGAGAGGAGAAGGAGACAGAACTACGAATTCGCTCTATGCGAGACATTTTAATGAAACAGAGCATAGGTTTTTAGATCCAACAGAGAACGTCGAAATAGTAAGGTTAGAGAATAACATAAGTAAACGCAAATTGTATGAAGAATTAGAAATATTAAAAGTAAAGAAAAAGAAGAGTAATGCCCTGATGAACATAAAGACTGAATTTAGTAATGAGGATATATTTTACTATATTTTGAAAGAGTAGTACGGTATATAAAAGGTGTAATACGGTTATAGGATAGGTTCAGAAGGTAGAAAGCTGTAGGAGATTTCTAGAGGGTAATGTATATGACGAGGTCAGGTTGACTGAGTAAGGGGCGCGGCTAACAAGGACTGGGCGGTAAGTACTGCCTCCTATTGATTGAATGTAACCGGTGATGCGTGGGAGGGTTAGTATATATATAAGGGAAGTAGGTATTTTAATGTTGTTGTAGGAAGAACTTGATAATGGTTGCGAAACCGAAAGGCCTCGTTCGAGGAAAAAGTGTATATAGCAGGGAAGCAACAAAATTTGACAAAGTTGCAATGTATCTTTGTTTGAAGCTACGTCCTTGTCTGGAGTCTGGCCTATGTAGAATTTGTTGCAATTTGAGCAATTTAGTTTGTAAACACCAGGTAGATCGATATACAGAATCGCTTACAAAATAGAACACACACTATCAAAACACACACACACAAAGCACAAAACAAATTCGATCTACCTGACCGTCGCCCACAACTGGACGGATAGCGCTACCAGCGGCAACCTCTGAAGAAGCTTTTTAAAAGTGGAAACCGGTTCAGGTTGTAAGGTAAAACTTTATGTTTTTACTCATAAAAAACTTTTGTGTTCCGAGTCGTTAATGAAATAGTTGTATTTATAATTTCCATTAATTTTGTTAATGTTATTTGCCATTCAGTATTTATTTATTTTTTTCTATCAGAAAAGTTCTGATGAAGTCTCTGTACGTGTCATTTTTGGTCTGTCTGTCTGTCTCTCTCTCTTCCTCCCTCCCTCCTCTCATTTTAAAATTACTGATATACTTTTAAAAAACCGCCACTCCTCTGTATGTGCTCATATTGCATAAAATTAAGAAAAAAACTTGTGGATAAAATATATAAACTCTGAAAACATTTACTCTAATACAGAGTTCAAATTTAATAAATAAAAAAGGAATTGTATGCGTGAATGTGTGTGTGTGTGTGTGTGTGTGTGTGTGTGTGTGTGTGTGTGTGTGTGTGTGTGTGTGTGTGTGTGTGTGTGTGTGTGTGTGTGTGTGTGTGTGTGTGTGTGTGTGTGTGTGTGTGTGTGTGTGTGTGTGTGTGTGTGTTAATGGAGACATCTTGCCCCTTGCCCCTCATCCACTTTCAGAAAGTGAACAGACAGAGCAATATCTGACAATACTTATAGCATTGTCTTTATAATCAAAGGCCGGCAAGTGCTTTTGAAATATACTTGTGATCTTGGAAAAGAGGATCAGTTATATTATCCAACCATCCGATATTCATGGTTGAAGAACAGTGTTTTTTTTTTCTTTAAGACATTTGTATTCTTTCAAACTTGCACACCATTACAATTTGAAGTAATCAACATTTTAGACTTCACTACACTGGAGTCTTCGAAAGCACAATAATATTGTTACGACATTACGCAACACTCTACTTGTTTCTTGGCTCTTCCAGCTGTAATGTGTGTGCGCGCGCATACTGAGATGAAGGACAATTACGTGACACTTGTCACGCGCGCTGTGTGCAAGGCCGCAATCAATTATGTTCTGGTGTTTTCTAGTAGCATTCTTGATGTGTAGTATGGAATATATACTGGTACCTCATCGGGGTATAAATGCAAGACTTCAGCGACGCTTAGTCAGTTTGAGTTGCGATTTATTTCAGTGCGGTTCAAAGTATTGTGGCGAACTGTTATGTGTTTTATAATTGTGCGGGACAATTGTAATATAATTGTGTTTCATATTAGTTGATATTTTTACTGCGTGTGAACAATTTTTATTTGATTTGTTGTAAGAGACTATCTTGTTGATTACAAACTGTTAATTGTGATAATTAAAGCTTGTGATTAGTGACTTAAATGGTGTCTTGTATTTTGTTTTCCACTGTACCATACAACGATCAGTAGACCGTCGTAACAGTGGGACAGAAGTGCGACAGAACCGTTAACAGTGGACACTTGTACAAGACTAGTGTAATTTATAATTAATCGTAAACAATGGATGCAAGTCAGATGATGGAAGCTTTCCAAGCGCTTCTACTACAAAGAAAAAAACGACAAGCGCGGAAGCGACACAGAAAACCCTCCTACTGGAAGCAGAGGAATGATGATGACAGGATGCAGAAGAAGCAGAAAGATAACAAAAACACAGACAGGAGGTGGAAGAAGCAGAAAAACGAGCAGATAAAATGGAAGCTCTTTTTGAAGCTATGCAAAAACGTTACAAGAACACAGTACCGCAGAATTGGGTCTCCTATGAGGTGAGGTTAATAAGTAAGTTACCAAAATATCGGAGGTACAAGAATCAATGACATTAAAAATGGCTGAAGTAGAAAATCTGTCTCTGTTTTTGAAGAATCAATGTCTACAAAAATATCTGTCATAGAAGAATCGATGTCTACAAAAATATCTGTCATAAAAGAATCAGTGTCAAATAAAATATCTGCAGTAGAAAACTCAATGGCAAACATAAGACAAAAAATTAAAAGTGAAGTTGAGCCGTTCATGAAGGTACAACCAAAACAAATTTCTGAACAGACTGCACCAATGATAAAGACAATAAAGTCACTTGCCTGTGGTTAGGACAGGTCATGTAAGGCCCCAACTTTTGATGGAGGAACACACTGGGTGACATATCTACGCCAATTCGAAGCCGCCGCATGCACAAACAATTGGGCAGAGAAAGACAAGGCAGTTCCACTCGCTCTCGCTTTAAAAGGACCTGCCGCAGAACTACTACAGAAAATGCCACCTGACAGCCAGAACACATATGCCGAATTGATAAAAGCTTTAGAATTATGGTATGGTGATAAACCTTTGTGAGATGTGTACTACGCTCAGTTAAGAACAAGACAACAATGTTCTGAGAGAGTCTTCAAGAGTTTGAGGCAAGTATTGACAGACTGATTAGATTTGGTTATCCTTAGGCTTACCATAATTTTTTCTTCTCAAACCGGGACACTTGTAAAATAATTTGTCATGCAATTTTGAAAATATCAAGTCTTAATGATTATGTAACTTTAAGCTTTCTACGCCTCAATTACACAATTAGGCCAACTTGGGTACATATTACAGAATACTAAAAGTGTGTTCACGCGTTCACAATGACATAGAATTACAATTACAAAATAGATACATATTTTACTATATGAAGAACAAAACTGCCTTACATTCTTACTGCAAAAACCTAGTTATCACCTGGTTGAAACCATTCATATTTGTTACTGGTGTGGACCTTTTTTAGAAACGGATTGTCATTCTTAATTTTGTCATAAAATTCACTACAGCTGAGTTCAATGTTTAATTTACAAATCATTAGACCTTTCACTGTGGATTCCACCATTTTACCTCTTTCTTCAAACCATATATTGTTCATAATTGAAAATGCCCTTTCAACAGGAGCAGAAGAGCCTGGCAGGCAGAAAATGTACTCGACAACGCGGCTGAGATTATCCACAGAAATATTTCGATTCATGAAATGCCAGAACAGTTGAACCCATTTATCTTGACAGTTCAAGTTATTGGTTTTCCAGTTGTCACAGTTTGAAGACCAAAATGCTTTGGCAACCACCACTTCATCAAACAGTTCATCCATTATTATGGCTGGTTTTCCAAGTGTTTCGTTGATTTTTTCACCAGCTATCTCAATTTCGGGCCATGTAATGGCATTGTTGTTTATCCACGTAAATGATTCTCCTCCACCAAAACTATTTTCCCACAGCTCAATGTAGGAGAGACATAGGCCATAAAAATCTGTAAACTCTCTTATTATATTAACAGAATTGATACCACAATCCTCATCCTCAAGTTTCTTCAATAGTTTCTTAGCTTCTTGTGGTACAAATTTATTGTCGCGCCTTTCTTGAAGATTGTGTTTCAGATTTTCCAGTTCAATCACAATATCGGTTGCACTAGCTGCAGTTTTCTCCATAGCCAAGATTGTTTTATTAAACAAGGTAAGCTGTCCACAAACAAACCACAAATACATTTCTCCACTATCACTCTCAAAGAACTCTTTTATCATTTTCGGGCACTGTTCTTGGGATAAAAAGTAAGACTTAAGTTCTTCATACATGAGAAGTAATCTCTCAATAGCTGGAAGCAGGGAAAGGAACCGGTGGGACCATGTTGTAGAACGTTTTTATACTCAATATGTACAAAGTCGCAGAACTTTTTTAATTCAGTCACTCGCACAGTATAAATGTAGAAATATTTGTATATTTTTATTACAAGAGCTTCTACTTCAATAGGTAGCACATCTACTGCAGTTTGCAGGCAGTTGTGGACTATATGAGCACCACAACCAATACCCACAATATTTCTTGCCAATTCTTTCTTCAGTCGAACATAAACATTATTTACTCCTTTGCGTTGTACGCCTCCAAAATTTGTGTTGCAATTATCACCACAAAATCCAATGACTTTCTGTACTGTCATTTTTCTTTATAACTGACACTAAATAGTTTGCCAGTATCTCGGAAGTTTCACCAGGAACTGACTGAAATTCTAGAAGCTTAACTTTCACTCCTTGTTCTGGCACAAAGTACCGCACAATACAGGGGACAATCTTAATTGCTTTTCTGTTAGAAGCATCAATTGTTAGTGTCACAAAATTTGATGTACTCAAATCGTCATTGAGTTCTTTAACTGCCATTGGTGCAATCATGTTTATAATGATAGCCTCACATTTCGTTCGGGCGAGACCAAACTTAGGTTCAAAGAACTTAGATATTAATTTTGAAGAACAATCTGCAGTTTTGAAACTTAAATCGTGAGCAGCAGTGTGAAAAGCAAAAGTAGCTTCCTTAGCAGCAATTAAAAGATCTTTGTCGACGGGATCGGCACTTTAAAAAAATGACGAAATTGTTGAGGAACCAGCAATTGCAGTTAAACTAGCTTTATGCTTTATACTTTTCAAATGTTCTTTTATGTCTCAACGCCCACCGTGAGAAACTGAAAATACAACCAACAAAATGTTCGTTGGAATTTAAACGATGCCAGTCATGGTTGCCAACCGAATTTGTGGAAGAGTCTTTAACTGTTAACCCGGCCACGATGATGACAAATTATTAGGCTACATCTACATGTTGCCACAAAAAAGTCAAATTGGCAACACTGAGGCCAGCGGACCGTTCCATTTATTATGTGGTAATTCCATTTTTTTTATAAGGAATAACTTTTCAAACCGGGACAATTGACAAACTGGCCGGGACCGGGATCAGGTCGTCAAACCGGGACAATCCCGGTCAAGCCGGGACGTATGGTAAGCCTACTTATCCTGAACCACCAGAAGATTTTCGAATGAGGTTTGCAGTGCAGACATTTATTGATGGCATCGGAGACTGTGAACTTCAGCAAGTGTTACGAATTGCAAGACACCGAAATAGCTCAGAAGCTCTTGTTCACGCCCTAGAGTTTGAAGCTGCCAAGTCAGTGTCCTGCCACATTAATGTGTTTATGACATCAGATTATCAGATTGTAGTCAGAATATCCCAGTATCACATTTCCGTTATGATGGGTGCAGAAAAACAATGTTGTTGGACAAACAATTCAGAAGTTCAAGAGCGCCGCAACAATTTGAACGATGGGAAAAAGACAGAAGACCAAAGTGTTACAACTGTGGAAAATGTGGTCATCTACAGGTAGACTGTTGGGAGAAGAAAATACCGAGAGAAGAGAGTGATCACACCAATTGGAGAAGTAAAGCCCCAGAACAGCACACAATTTCCATGTTACATAAGACCAGTAGAAACTTGATCGTTAATGGATTTGCGGAAGGTAAATGAACATCATTTACAGTTGACACGGGCACAATAGTGTCCATTGTGCACCCCAACTTAGTCAACTGCCAGCCTCAAATTAGCTCTTTTACAATACAGACTGTGACTGGAAGCCCTGTAAAGGTGCTAGGAAAGGTAGACATACGTGTACGCCTGGGTCTTCTTCAGTTTAGCCACCAAATGCTTGTTGCAGACATTGTCGATGAAGTGATTCTTGGCATGGAAATTATGAATGCCTATGGCTTTGTTGTGGACTTAAGAGAGAATGTCCTGAGGGTTGGCGAAGAGAAGATAAAGCTTTGCATGGCTAAAATGACAGGGTCTACCAACCATTTGATTAAGCAAGTGGCACTGGCCGAAGAAAAAGTCAACAGGTTTGGTCAAGAGGAACCGTCCCTACTGGAAATGTAGGAAGAATTAGCAGAGGAAGTACAAATAAGTGTAACGACAAAAGAAGTGTTTGGAAAGCCAACTATGGGTGTTGAGACAAGACTCTTGCTTGTTTCTGAGTTAATGGAAGAACCTGGGGAAAACATTGCTGAAGATGAAGTCACACAAAGAGGTTGTTGTTGAGAACCAATCAGACTTGGACCAGCTAATGGCATATAGGTCATCAGTACATGACACAACGGGAGTGATTCCCGCAAAACTAGTGGTTGACCAAAAAACGCATATTCTTAGGAACTTGATGTTCGGGTCATACGAGACTGAATTCGAAGAGCCGGAGAATTATCTTTCGCAAGTAGACCAGGTATGTAGATCACCAGCCAAGTATTACTTCAAAGATGGTTTGCCAGTTCAGGATGAACAAGCTTATGGAGGGCGCAGTGTTAAGACATTACAGAACATTTTACATGTTTCTCGGCTCTTACAGCTGTAATGTGTGTATACATATTGCTGCCACTGAGATGAAGGACAATTACGTGACACTTGTCATGTGCCTGAGACGATCCAGATTTCACCAGTCCGCACGGCTGTGTGCAAGGCCAGAATTAATTACGTTCTGGTGTTTTCTAGTAGTGTTCTTGACACGTAGTGTGGAATATTCTAGTATCTCAGGAGGGTATAAATACAAGACTTCAGCAACGCTTAGTCAGTTTGAGTTGCGATTTATTTCAGTTCGGTTCGAAGTATTGTGGCAAAGTGTTATGTGTTTTATAATTGTGCGGGACAATTGTAATACAATTGTGTTTTATATTAGTTGACATTTTTATTGCATGTGAACAATTTTTATTTGATTTGTTGTAAGAGACTATCTTGTTGATTACAAACTGTTAATTGTGATAATTAAATCTGGTGATTAGTGACTTAATTGGTGTCTTGTATTTTGTTTTCCACTGTACCATAGTACCTTTACATATAGCGCTCCTTTAGAAGTTCAGCATATTTAAACTTTTCTTAATCATGTAAGGAACGTACCATGTAAAAATTTTCCTAATCATATAAAACTGCTGGAAGTATGAAACACAAGGACAAGTTGAATTGTGTTGTATATTTTTCAAAACTTGTTTATCATATGATCAAAAGCGCAGGCTAGTAATTATTTATTTTATAACTGGATGTCACAGTTTGCTTCCCAGTAATGTATTATTGAGACCCTATACTTTATGAAAACATTCAGTGCAGGCCTCTATCAAGATATTATTCAGAAGATTATTGCAGTGATTGGAACTTCAAATGTTGCAAATTACAGCTTAAGAGAACTAAAACATTGAGGGAAACAGCATCCTATGAAATTAGAGAACTATAAAAAAGATTTTATTGGGTCTTTGGCTATTCTAAGTAAAATTCAAGAGCTAAAAAAAAAACTTTAAAACAAATTTAAAGAGTCCCTATATTAAGTCTTTTAAAGTCTACTAAAATTGAAGTTTTTTTTTCATACACTTATTATTTCAACTTATTTTCTATGCTTTTCTATAGTCATATTGTGACAAGTTACAATCAATAAGCTGTTTGTTTGCTAATCTTGTCAGCCAAATTGATCCATTGTCTGGTAGCAAATATTCAAACAAATAGAATATGAGCAAAGTATACACATTTTTCGCAAATAAAGTAACTGAAGTTCAAGGATAAGAACAGTCTCTGAAACAAATCTTTCTATAAAGGGTACCTACCTCCAAAATTACAAGACTGTAGTGTTTACAGTACTGCAGATGAATAATATGTAGAATGATTAATAATCTAATGTTCATAAATTCAAAATGAAAACACAAAGATTAAAAACTAATAAGAAATCATTCAATAGACATAAAGAAACAAATTTGTAAAATGTATGAATGAATCAAAGAAATACACTATTTTAACTTTTTTTAACTGAAAACAAGAAATTCTTTTGAGTTAGTGTAATGTGTTGTGTTACTGTGAGACAGAGGAGTGCTGTTAGTGTACTAATTAAGATGCATTAAATGTATAAATAAAGTTAAATGGCCTGATGAGTTATTCTTAGATGTAGTCATTTAGGTTAGGCCAAATTCCTCATTAGACTTTGTCTAAATTTTAAAGATGTGTTGATAAAGATGTTTAAGACTAGATATTAAAAAAATTGTTTACACATAATGAGTAGGAAGCAGATGTTTGAATACAGTATGTTACCCAACAAGATACAGGTACAATTGTATATATTAAATAATTAGTGAGCTTAAAAACCTGCAGTAGAACTCCACTTTAAACAAATAGGGAGAGAATTGAAGATTTCTTGTTTGGAAATTTTATATCTGTTTTCTCATAATGTATGTTGTTAATGACCTTTTTTTAAAGAGTAAGAAAACATTTTGGGTTGTGACTGTTCTTTTTCAAAGCTGACGTTGTCAATAGATATTAGAAAAAAGGTGAATTTTATTGGCACATATTGAAGTATAAATAGAGTCCTATTTGTTTCTATTCATTAACAAGGGTCCTTACTGTACAGTAATAATTTTTTTAGGATCTTTTCGGTTAAGTGGCAGCATGCAGTGAGCAATTACTCTACGCAGCAATCGCCAGTAAAACGCATTTCCCCCTCCAACACATTTTGCAAATATTCCATGGTGACAGCGTGCCCGTGACTCTGTATGCCGCAGTCGCAAGCGTAGTAGTATCGTTGCGTATCATGAATTTCCTTCAGTTAACAGCACAGATTCCCGACAGAGATTCAGCCATATAGTTTCTAAGAGACAAAAATATTTTACGTAACCCAAGAATTTATACGAACGGCGATCAAATGAAACTGTACACGACAGGTAAAGACCGTTGGGTATGTTCTAAAAAGGACTGTCGGGACTCCAAAAAAGTGCGTCAGGATACATTACTAAATAATTCTCGATTAGATTTCCGCACAATCGTATATTTCATTTACTGTTGGAGTAAGGAGTACGCAACCGGGCAATATTGTCAAGAGTTGGAAATGAATCACGCCACATGCATGGATTGGAATTCATACACGTGAGAAGTGTGTGAGCACCATTTTATATAAATATAAAAAATATAATATAAAAATAAATATTAAAAAATATGTCAAAAAATAAATAAAAATACAAACTGTCGCTGGTTATCGCTATGTGTGGGGGGGAAATGCGTTGTTACTAGCGATTGCTACGTAGAGTAATTGGTTACTCCATGCTGCCACTTAACCAAAAAGATCCATTTTTTATGTAATATACAAGTATTTTTTCATATTTTTACATGGTTTCCCAATTTTATTTGCATTCACTCAGACCGCAGTAACAGATGCGCGGCAAAGTCAAACTTCCGTCTCGTCGTTTGTACTTACTTTCCGTGACCAGATTTCTCCTGGATGTGTATTATTCACAAGTAACTAATGGCAGATTATGGAGGTGATGTACGACAATGTAACTTAAATAAAATTTACTTTGTTAGTGTACATTAAAAGGGTGTATTTATTGGAAGTACAGAAATTAGTTTCCATTTGCCGCACATAATTACGGTACAGAGACGATTTTTGGAGGTTGTGTCTACGTTTAACAATGTAACTTAACCTTTTAGATTTTTAAAATTAATTAGACTTAACAAACATTTCCTTAGTTAATGTACATTAAAAGGCTGTATTTATTCGAAGTACCGGAATTAAAACCTATTTCCAATTTAGAACGTATAACCTAGTACAATCTAACGTATAACCAAACAAGTACATTCAAATCCTTTTTTCAACATAATGCAATAAAAAGCAGTGTGCAGTTTCTGTTAACACGCAAATGATTAAGTATTAATAATGGGTTACAGTGGAATTTAATGTTACTACGGTCTGAATTAATGCAAATAAAATTGGAGAATCTCGTAAACATATTAAAGAATGCTTGTATATTACACACAAAATTATTACAGTACGGACCTTTGTTAATAAATAGAAACAAATAGGACTCTATACTTTAGCATGTACCAATAAAATTCACCTTTTTTCAAGTACAGTATCTATTGTATTTTCATACTCTTAAAAAAAGGCCATTAACAACATTTTAGTTACTTGTGAAGAAAACAGATATAACATTTCCAAACAAGAAATCTTCAATTCTCTCCCTATTTGTTTTATAAAAACTGGAGTTTCTAGTGCAGGTTTTTAAGTCCACTAACTACTTAATTTAATATTGTAACACAACAAAGTGTTACATAACCTAGACGTGTACCAAAATAATAAATAAGTACACGGAAATAATATAAGTGAATAATTTATGATGAAAGTAGCAAAGAAGAGAAGGACCAACGAAGAAGAAAGAAGAAGAAGGACCACAAGAAGCAGTAAGGAATACACTGCATGACACTACAACAAATACTATGACTGACTCTAACTAATGGACAAGCCAAGTTCACTATAAGCTGTCAAACTAGCCAGTCAATGACGTAAATGTAAAGTCACATGCTTATAAAATTAATTAAAGAATGACAAGAATAATATAATATCAGCAACAGTATTTGGCTGAAAATAAATGAACCATGAACAATGCCTATGACTAAGACTAGCTATGGACACAATGTAAAGTTAAAACTAACATTACAAACCCCAAATGTAATATTAAGAAGTAAGAATACTTGTAAGAGGAAACCTTATATGAATAAGTAACTTCCTCATTATACCAAATGTAACTAATGACCATTATTAAGGCATATAAACCGATGCTAAAGGTATGCCTAGGCTAAGCCTAAACAAACGTTTGTCAGTGAATTAATAAGTAGAAAGGACTACTAGTGTACATAAGGTTTACTGAACAATCAATGTAAATAAATGAAATAGTGAATATCACCACTCAATTATTAATGAGTAACATTAAGTTGAGTAGGCCAAACAAAATGTAATTAGGAAATAAGGATTCTTCATAATAATGTATCACCATAGTTAAGCTAAGATTTAATAATTGTATTAAATAAATAGCTATTAAGGATAATGACGAATGTGTTAGTGTTCCGACAAAGACGTTTAAAAGAAAACGCGATGTGAAACACTAAATATAAATAGATAGGTAATAATCGTATTTGGCTTCGCTAGCAGAAGACAGTGAGAAACCATGTTTCTGAACATTATTTATTAGCAATGTCAGAGAAAGTGCGATTAAATCCAGTGTTAAGTCATATCAAATTAAAGCTCATGAACTAGTCTTTAATTTGATAGTAATAAACTCGCGATCGCAACTGTAATAAGTGCGTAGCATGAGTTAGCATCATTTGTAATTATAAAGTGAGAAATTAGTTGGTTAACACTAACAACAACGAAAGTTGTCAAAGACGTTTGTCAAACGACGGTTGGAAAACAATGCGTCACTTTTGTAACGGCTGTCGGAGCCAATCAAAAAATAGCTTATTAAACGAATTCATCACCTAAGCACCGTGAAACGAGGGGGTATATAATCAAAGACAGAGCAAATCTGTTACACTTTATTGTCATCATCGAGAGCTCGTCACCTCAAAATATTTAATAACTTAGCGTATAATGTAAACAGTGAATCCATTTAACCGTTTCTTCAAGACAGATAACTACACAACAATTTATTAATAGGAAGTGCATCGATGTGAAGTAATTATTTTTATTTTGTGCGCGATATTTAGAACGAGAGAAAGATTAATAACCAGTATTTAACTTAGTCCGAATTTAGTTAGAAGAGGACTATTATTCTCCGTTCTTAGTTCGTGTGAGGTGTAATTAACCAGGGTCACTATAATCCGACCACTGGAGTGTTTAAAATAAATTTTAATCTATAAGATTAAAATAAAAAAGGTAACATTGTGACAATTCATTTTATTAATCTGTGTGTACTTGTAATTCTTCAACACAAAATTGTACTGACGCAAAAACATCAAAACTTTCTATCTGTTACACTGTGATCAAATTTATTTAGCGGATTTGTTAATCCCACGTAAGATTTGTATTAGTCTTAAGTGATAAAAATATTTGTTAATAATTAAGTCAGCGTGATCAACACTAACCTAGCAATAGGTACGATTTTTAAAAAAAAGAGGCCGAATTAGTAAATATTGTCATTAACGTCTGTATAGGCATAAAGTAGTTCTTTCTTGTATTTAAAAGAGCTTACGCATGAGATATAAAATAATATTTAATTAAAAGTTAATCTGGTAATAACCATAAGAGTTGATTTGTTCTATCTGAGCTAGTTCGTAGGGTAAAAGTACGAAGTAATTGCAATTTTATATTAATGTATCCATTATACTTGTAATTGTTTGAATTTATTCTCAAGGGTAAAAATAAAACCCGTTCATTATCAGCATAAACCTTGTCTCTATTTATTTCAAAGAGCGAATTAATAATTAATTTTGAATACAAAAATAACTCTGAATAGAGGTTGTATTTTGTTCGATTTGAATTGCGGTAAAAGCAATAAGCATTAATACAAATTCTAAAGAAAATTATCAAAGATTAAATCTCATTAATTGGTTTTTCATGGGATTTTCCCGAAATAAACCCGTGTGGCGCCCTTATCAAACAATCAAACAAGGAGTGATCTAACCTTGTCAATAAAGCAAGCTGGTATTAAATACCTTTTTGGCAGCTTATTAATTATTATAAGTGAACTTCAGAGCTTCTAGTATCACGATCAGGTACGTGAAAGTATATTATTATAAATTTTTGTTGTCCAGACGAGACTTAACATTACGTACTTTGACGACAATTAACCTAGAAGAGGAGTTTCGCCGCCAGATCGACGCTACGGCTACCTTCATCAGTCGACCAGCGATTAACGCTTTATTCACCAAATTGATCAACCATTACTAATCAAACAGTATTTATTAATTATTACTGCAATTATTTTAGAAAAGAGTTCTTTTAAAATTATTATAACTTATTATTCTTTATAATCGATTTTTAAATTTAAATTGAAATCAAAATACACACATAATAATTTTTTTTAACAACGATAATCTCGTTTATTTACAATATACATAATTGTTCCTGATCTTGTTAGGTAATGTTTAAAAGGAATAAATCCCAATTTTAGTACCAAGCCACGTGTTGTTCAATCAAATATACTGCAACTCACCGTCTGCGGCTTTTTGAAACAACGTCTTCACTATAAAGTTGACATGTTTCAGGACACTTGTCCCATCCTCAGAACTTAAAATGTTCGTGTATCATTTAACGTTGATACAGTTGTCAAATAATTAAAATATTAAAAAAAAAAAAAAAAAACGAGCGCCATGGTTACACGATGTACATCGTACGGTGACTGACCGCGCACTGAATTACGTCTGGCTCCCACCACGACAACCAGTTTTTTTTTTTTTTAACATTTATATTGGATTTTAATATTTTAATTATTTGACAACTGTATCAACGTTAAATGATACACGAATATTTTAAGTTCTGAGGATGGGACAAGTGTCCTGAAACATGTCAACTTTATAGTGAAGACGTTGTTTCAAAAAGCCGCAGACGGTGAGTTGCAGTATATTTGATTGTTAGGTAACATTATATTAACACATATACTCCCTACTCATATCTCATATGTACAAACAATGTTTTTAATGGTCGGTCCTAAACATCTTTAAAATTTAGACAAAGTCTAATGAGCAATTAGACCTAACCTGAATTACTACACTACATCTAAGAATACCTTATTCGGTCATTTAGCTTTATTTATACATTTAATGCATATTAATTAGCACATTAACAGCATTGCTGTGTCTTACAGTAACACAATACGTTACACTAACTGTAAAGAATTTCTTGTTTTCAGTTTAAAAAAGTTGAAATTTTGTATTCTTTTCTTTTCCATTCACCATTTGTGAAACAACCTACATTAATATGTGTACGCTTACTATATTGAAATCCAGTGTTCACTATCCAATAGTTAAAAATTTTGTGGAATTGTGAAATTAGTGACACTATGTACTAATGTGTGATTATCAGTTGAATTTCTGAATTCCTTTGATTCATTAATAAATTTTACTAATTTGTTTCTTTATGTCTATTGAATGATTTCTTATTAGTTTTTAATCTTTGCATTTTCATTATTCATTTGTAAATTCTTGGATTTTGTTGTCCATGACATGTCCATTGGTTAACTAATTATCATTAAAACACACAGAGGACTGATCCTCTTGTGCAAGATCACAAGTATGTTTCAAGACCATTTGCAGGTCAGGTATTGTTCTGTCTGTTCACTTTCTGAAAGGGGTTGAGGAGCAAGGGGAAAATGTCTCCATTAAAACACACACACTAGCACGCACACATTTCCTTTTTTTTATTTAATTTGAATTCTGTATTAGAACAAATTTTTTCAGAGTTTACAAGTTTTTTTTTTTAATTTCTTGGATTAATCTTTTTTAATTTTATGTAATGTGGACACATACAGAGGAGTGTCAGTTTTTTATGTTTTTTCAATAAATAAAAATGAGAGGGGGGAGAGAGAGAGAGACCAAAAATGACACATACAGATTTTTCGTCAGAACTTTTCCTGATATTAAAAAAATAACAAAATAATGAATGGCAAAGAACATTAACAAAATTAATGGAAATTATGGTTATAATTTCTTGTCTAATGAGCAGGTACTAATAATGGCTTCATATAATTCACATCTTAAATTAACAAACCTATTACAAACATATTTGTTATACTCAGCTTGAAACAAACGTTCAGACCAACAAAAATGGTTTAAATATAGCCATTCTGCATTATTAGTAGGTACTGTTGAAACAGCAGGTTGATTATAATTGTTTTTAGAACAGACTTCTGGAATGTTGTGTGCAAGTGTATTGTGTTCAAGTAGCAAGTTTCCACTACTTTATAAAACATATCCTAGAAGCAAACTTTGACATCCAGTTGCTGTTGCTGAGAAACCTTACTAAGGGACTTATAAAAAAAAAAAAACAACAATTACACGCTTGCTCTTTTGAACATCTGATGAAAAGGTTTTGTAAAGTGTACCTAACCTAAAAATGTACAATGCTCGACTTGTCTTTGTATTCCATACTTCTAGCAGTTTTACATGATATATTGCTAACACGAATAAGAAAAGTTTAAATCTGCTGAAGGTCTAAACGAGTGATAGTTATTTGCAGACTGACAGGGCCATAAAATAATTCTGAAAGAATTGTTGTTTTTACAACACCATCCTTTATCAAGTGACTACTCAAATCTGCCAGTTTTTCACAGCAAACTGAAGTTTGATGATTTGATACATATGACCTAGTGATGGTCCAAACATTTCAAGGATTCTCCTAGCCTTAAAAAACTGGACTGGCGTCACTGAGTGACATGGCTAATGTTAAATTTACTTTGGGATACTTCCAAACATAATACAGTTTACAATAAACAAAAAAAACTTTATGCCTGTCTAATTTTTCCAGAACTCCGTACACATAATTTGATCTGGATAGAACATTTATTAAACAATAATACTATTAGATGCAAATAAATAAAATATCGGTATGGAGAACCATACATGACTTCCATGTTTTAAGATTTATATTTAAAATCATTTTAGAAATGAAATATTTCTACAGAAATTACTTCTATCTTCAGCCTCAAGCACAGAATTGTGGTCACTAACATATACCACCTCACGTTAGCGCACTCAGTTTTCACTGATGATGGCAGTTGATGGCACTTCTGAAACGTCTGGTTTTGCAGAAAACATTGGACCACGGCCAAACAGCCCGTGAAGGAATTTTATCAACAAACTACTTCTTTGTTGCCGATAACGTAGTACACATATAAAAAATTATCCCCTCCCCTTCACCTATCATTTTCATTTATAGAAAATAATCCCCTCCCCTTCAACTTCCCCCTACCCCTTTTCATTTATAGATATTTCATCTACCTTTCTACAGTGGTATAATTATGACCTTCTTTTCAGGATACTTTATTTATCAAAATTAAGTACTTTACTCTTGTTAAAACATAAAACGTTGCAGGTAAACTACCCCTCCTCCTTAACCGATCTTCACCAAAATCAACAGACCTTGAGTCCTCTACAATATGCAAAAAATTATTTGAATTTGCGGCAGTTATCGTTCGCCATAGACAAAATTCTACACACAGACATCATTCAAAAAATGACTTTTCTTCATGTTTTGAGGGTAGTACAATCAGAATCAGCCCTTATCTCGAACGCGATTTTTTTTCCATCCATTTCCTTATGGAACATGGAAGTATAAACAATATCCTTCTTTTTATAATATGTATTGCACTTGTTTTCTACCATGGGACACTAATTATTAGATAAAATGGTTACCTTCATTTAAGCCAGCTTCCACTCACTGTGTACTTTCTCAGAGCCCATAACATGTTCTTTTTAACGTTGCCGAACATAAACTGATGTTAAATTAAAAATAAAGTAAAGGCTTAGCACCTGAAGTTTGCAACGTCCAAGTTGAAGAATGTATTTAATTATTGCACTCAACTTGATATAAGTACTGATTACATTTCAGGATTATTATTTTCAGAAATAATGTATGTAAACCAGTTTTCCCCTATATGAAGTTAGTTAAAATTCTTTAATGCATATCATTCCAGGCCTTTATGGTAGTAGATTTGTATTATTAAATTTGAATTTACTCAAATAATTCTCTTTGATTAACCAGAATTACACACACAAACTAAATGTTGAGTGTCCTCCTAGTGTACAAATTCAGCTAAAACACTATTCCAAAAACTTACCTTGTTACTAGAATATATGACATGATGAACTTTTCATGTTAAATAGTTTAAATACTTTGTATTGAGAGTTAAGCATTTTAATAATTTCTATTTATGCAGGCGTATAGCAAAATCTGATCATCATGAAAAAGGAATAAGGCATTTTATAATAGCAATTAACTTATTAGTTCCTGCTGTATTACCGACTCATATTACAAGACCAATTTTTGTTTAATTGAAAAGATATATTTTTATTGTTTCTTTTGGTGCAATCTGTAAATTACATGACACACATCCATAAAGGTTTGAAAATATGCTTATTGCAGTTTGATGGGAATAAATTCTCAAAAAACTAATCCAAATCTGTTATGTACACCAGCTATCCTTTCTATTTGAAATGAGCCTTTAATCCAAATTTATTACATAGTATTGTGCCAAGATATATCACTACATTTGTATACTGTAATACAGTAGTGGTAGAATTCCACTAATATTACCCTAACATAATAAATGAAAATACATACCTTTTGACATAATCATCCTTTCACTTATCACTTTTTGCATATTAATTTATTTGATGAATATATATTTAACGATTTATGTAAAATACAACAGGTGTTTAACGGACATGTACTATGAGTAGACCTCTTATTTCCCTCCTCGGCAGGTCGAAGCTCAATTGGCACTAGAGTTGGGTATGAAATTATGCAATGCTCATAGTCTGTCTGTTAGCAGCTAGTGGTATCTATTGACATTCACTCATGTCAAATTACAGAGTCGGTAAAGATGTTCGAAATTTGAATGTAAACAAATTAATAGTTAAATAATTAATATAATGGAAGTATCACATATATAATGTATCTAAATGTAATTGTGAAAAAGCGATGTAGGGCCTACTTCATATACAGATCAGAAGTAAATGATGAACTATTCTCTTTATGTAATAAGCCTAATTACTAAACAATAAATATTTTTAAAAGCTTCTTATCATATTGAGACAAAATGGTGCGGCATTTGAAACATCTCTTAGGTATAAAAACAAGATAACGACCTTTACAAAATTTGCCGCCCGTAGGCAATTGCCTACTTTGCCTATGCATAAATCTGCCTCTGGTGTACATGCTAAATGCACCTGAACAGTAGTAAGAATGACTTAGTATCCTGTTGAGTTATTCACTGTTCTGACGGATGATACACAAATACTGGAAGGTAGGATGTGAGAGCCAGCAATAACCTTAAATAAAACTCTCATATATTTCAGTTATTGCACAGTGTTCTGTTCATTACAGACAAGTGCTTGGTTTGATCTCTTTTTTTAAATTAAATTTTAATTTTTACTGTAGCTTTACAGTAGCTTGACAGAAAGTGTAAAAATGTAAAATACAAACGGCATGACTTAAGTGTAAATAAAAAGTGAACACTTTACAGTAGCACAAAAAATGACAAAAATTGAGGCAATGAAATTTTTCACAGCTAACTGAAGTTTGACTATTAGATCCATCATGACCTAGTGATGCTCCAAACATTTAAGGATTCTCCTAGCCTTAAAAAACTAGACTGGGCCCATTGATTGACATTATTAATGTTAAATTAACTTTGGGATACTTCCAAACATAATACAGTTTACAATAAACAAAATGTTATGCCTATCTAATTTTTCCAGAACTATGTACACATAGCAAAAATGGAATTTCTACAAAGTTTACATTAAAAGAAAATGATGAAAGTACTGTTAGCTTTTAACAAATAAATAAAGTTTGTTTTAAAGAGTTTTGTATTTAATTTGAATTCAGTATTAGAACAAATGTTTTCAGAGTTTACACGCAAGAATGGGCTTAGTACCAATCAAAATGAAGGTATTACAGGATATACGGAATTGTAGTATCTGGGAAAAACAGAAAAGATCCGGAGATTTGTCTTAATCTCTACGTACAAATAATTATACATCTTTATTATGGGTTAAGTAATTGAGTTCTTAAAAGAGCGCACGGATCTTTTCCGTTTTTTTGCAAGCGATGACAATTCCGTATATCGCATACCGTTCATATTTTAATGCACTAGATTACCGCTTTCGCGCCATTTCTCACACCACGCGCTAAAATTGTGTGTTGTGTAAATGCTTTCGTCACGAGTGGTTGTGTTAAACTTGTTAAGTTTCGATAACATTTTTAATCAGTGTTTTGTGTTGTGAGTTTTATATTAATTATTAAGAATGATTAGGTATGATGAACTGTTGAGTCTTATTAGTACAGATGAAGATGCAATTTCTTTTCTTCAAGGAAAAGGATTACTTTATAATCCACGTCGTTGCATTAATGGACATGATATGGTACTGAAAATGGGACAGCGACCTCGATGGTGTTGCAATAAAAAAACTTGCCGTTAGTATAAGGTACTTCGCCAGGGCACTTTTTTAGAGGGGTGCAAAATACCGCTGAGAAAAATAATTTTGTTTATTTATTGCTGGTGTGAAGGGCGTAGTAGTGTGAAAAACAGTAAAAATCAACTGGAAATCGGCGCCAACACACACACAGAGTGGATGGCTTACTTAAGATATATCTGTGGCTTAGACATCATGAGCAACCCACAGAAAATTGGAGGACCGAATTTAACAGTTGAAATTGACGAGAGGGTGTTTGCCAAGAGAAAAAATAATGTTGGCCGGGTGTTACCACAACAGTGGGTATTTGGAGGATACTGCCGGGAAACCAAGGAATGCTTCTTGTGTTGTGTCAAAGATCGCTCAGCCGCTACTCTTCTTCCTCTCATACAGCAAAATATTGAACCAGGGTCCACTATAATATCAGATGAGTGGCGTTCATACAGGCAAATTGTTAATTTGCCACAACAGTACAGTCATTTGACTGTAAACCATCATTATCATTTTGTGGATCCTCAAACGGGAGCGCATACACAAGGCATAGAAAGCCTATGGCAGTCCTGTAAACACCGAAACAAGACTGAATGTTGTACAAGAAGGGAACTCTTAGATTCCTATTTATGTGAGTTCATGTGGCGAACAAGAAACGCAAACGACGATTTGTTCGAGAAAATGCTTCAAGATATCAAAAAATATCATGATTAATGATTCGTTTTACATGATTTTGGTAAGTATTATCAATTTTGTTAAGTATGTTGTATTTAGAATACTAATTTCATAATGATATTGACTTTGAAATCATGTGCTTAGTTTAATTATTCCTTGCTCAAGCTTAATCCAATACCATTTTCAAGGATTTTAAGTATTCTGTAAAAGTATTTTGTTTCCTTATTGAACACAGTACATGACAAATTAAAAGCATTCAGTACTTAAAAGTAGGTTAGGTTACATTATTTAATCTAAGCAACTTCACAGAAGCTGTAACAAAGTTAATTATAAAATAATAATCATTTTATATTTTTTCATTTACAAGTGGATATTAAGCCAACAAGCTGATATCATATAAAGTGTAATAATCATGTCAGTGTTACACATATTATTATTATTTTTAATATCATAGGTTACAGATTAAACTAACCTTATACTCACGAGGTATAATTGTACTGATTTCACCTGTAAAAGAACAGTTGGCTGAAAATAAGACAATTGTAACACATATCAGAACCTGTGTGTGTGTGTATTGGTGGATGGGTCAATAATCTGTAAACCCTTTAATATTGGTCTCCTAGAATGTTGGCTGATTAAACAAAATAATTGATTAATGTTCATATGTCAGTACTTTGTGTGTCCGGTGATGTAATTTATTTTTCTTTGCAGGCATTCGTGATTTAATGCGACTCCCTACTCCCTGTATTAAGTCTTTTAAAGTTTACTAAAATTAGCGTTTCTTTTTTGTACACATGTTATTTCAATTTATTTTTATAGCAATTAACATTAAAAGTGCTAACTGAAGATAGAGACACACCATACATTTGCGGTTAGGTGGGGTAATTATAAACGGAAAATGGATTGAAACATTTTGATTAAAAATTGTGTATAGGTTTTAAAATTGAAATAACTGCAAATAATAGTTATTTCAACCTTTGTTATTATGTTTCGTACAAAAAATTGTTTAAATATAAATAATAATTAAAGCTCTAAAATTCAATTTACAATTATCCTTGACATTTTAGAGGTAATTGTAAACAAGTGTTTTCTTTATCTTTTGAAATATTGAAACAAAAATAGTGACACCTGTAAACTAGTTGACATTGAACTGTTTCATGTGTTTATAATACTAACTACATGTTTACAATTACCTTGTCTTCGTCTATATGGAAAATAAATGGATACAAGGTAATTCAAATACTATGTATATTAAAAATCATAAATAAATAATAAAGAAATGTTGTTCTGTTACATACTGTAACAAGTAAATGATAGAATAAAAGTTTATCATTTTTCAAACACTTCCAGGGAACTCGTAGACAATTTGTCTGTCAATTTCCTTCATTTCTGTATTGGGCAAAATTGTCAATATTTGTTAAAAGCTGACAGTACTTTCATCATTTTCTTTTAATGTAAACTTTGTAGAAATTCCATTTTTGCTACGTGTACATAGTTCTGAAAAAATTAGATAGGCATAAAATTTTGTTTATTGTAAACTGTATTATGTTTGGAAGTATCCCAAAGTTAATTTAACATTAATAATGTCAATCAATGGGCCCAGTCTAGTTTTTTAAGGCTAGGAGAATCCTTAAATGTTTGGAGCATCACTAGGTCATGATGGATCTAATAGTCGAACTTCAGTTAGCTGTGAAAAATTTCATTGCCTCAATTTTTGTCATTTTTTGTGCTACTGTAAAGTGTTCACTTTTTATTTACACTTAAGTCATGCTGTTTGTATTTTACATTTTTACACTTTCTGTCAAGCTACTGTAAAGCTACAGTAAAAATTAAAATTTAATTTAAAAAAAAAATGATCAAACCAAGCACTTGTCTGTAATGAACAGAACACTGTGCAATAACTGAAATATATGAGAGTTTTGACATGGAATCCATAGGTATGTAATGTCTTACTCGCACGTTTCGCGAAAATCGACCGTTATGTTTCAAATGTACTTTCGGCATACCACTATCTCACGAACCGCTCAACCAATCCCAGCAAACCAGATGTCAGGTGATCGAGTCACTCGGCCCCCTTCCACCAATAGTACTGAGAATTTTGACAACCGACTTCAGTCGCCTCTAGGCTTTGTCTGCGTGAGGGTGTTTTTGCGCCGAAAATTTCTAAATAGCTCCACTAAAACTTAAATATCTCGGGAACTACAAGTCCGATCGCGAAAATACAAAGTGCGTTGTGATCATCAGAACTAAATCTCTCCAATAACACCAATTCCGAGTACCAGAAGCACTCACAGAAAATAATAACATTTGAACTCAAAAATTTGAAATGCCTCGACCTAAAAATCGCGATAAAACTCGAACCAAAATTTTCAAACCAAAAACAGGCAAATCCTATGCAGAGCGTCAACAGGCCTATCGTTTGAGACTAAAATCAAAGAAATTGGCCGAGAACTTAGAAAATGGGAACCATTTGAAGATTGACGAAACCCCGTCAGCGCCCAAGCGGCCCGCATCTCCGATACCTGGGTCATCCGGCATGCCCCCAAAGCGACTCAGATCGAGCGTATGGCTAGCTAGCAAAAAAACAAACAGAATTCTGTAAATTCTGAAAATTCTGAATAAATAAAATACATTGAAACTTATGTAGCTGTTTATTTAACCAACCCTTCATTCCTTCCCAAAGAACAAGTCTGCCCATGATTCCATGTCTACCGGTAGTCCCACGACTACCAGGTTTAATTTTTTATTTAAGGTTAAGGCTCTCACATCCTGCCTTCCAGTATTTGCATATCATCCGTCAGAACAGTGAATAACTCAACAGGATACTAAGTCATTCTTACTACTGTTCAGGTGCATTTAGCATGTACACCAGAGGCAGATTTATGCATAGGCAAAGTAGGCAACTGCCTACGGGCGGCAAATTTTGTAAAGGTCGTTATCTTGTTTTTATACCTAAGAGATGTTTCAAATGCCGCTCCATTTTGTCTCAATATGATAAGAAGCTTTTAAAAATATATATTGTTTAGTAACTAGGCTTATTACATAAATAGAATAGTTCATCATTTACTTCTGATCTGTATATGAAGTAGGCCCTACATCACTTTTTCACAATTACATTTAGATACATTATATATGTGATACTTCCATTATATTAATTATTTAACTATTAATTTGTTTACATTCAAATTTTGAACATCTTTACCGACTCTGTAATTTGACATGAGTGAATGTCAATAGATGCCACTAGCTGCTAACAGACAGACTATGAGCATTGCATAATTTCATACCCAACTCTAATGCCAATTGAGCTTCGACCTGCCGAGGAGGGAAATAAGAGGTCTACTCATAGTACATGTCCGTTAAACACCTGTTGTATTTTACATAAATCGTTAAATATATATTCATCAAATAAATTAATATGCAAAAAGTGATAAGTGAAAGGATGATTATGTCAAAAGGTATGTATTTTCATTTATTATGTTAGGGTAATATTAGTGGAATTCTACCACTACTGTATTACAGTATACAAATATAGTGATATATCTTGGCACAATACTATGTAATAAATTTGGATAAAAGGCTCATTTCAAATAGAAAGGATAGCTGGTGTGATCATACATAACAGATTTGGATTAGTTTTTTGAGAATTTATTCCCTATCAAACTGCAATAAGCATATTTTCAAACCTTTATGGATGTGTGTCATGTGATTTAGGGAAGGTGTAGGAGACTTGGGACAATTTTTACATTTTTAAGGCTGTAATTTTTGAATTTGCATATTTTCAAATTAAAACTGGATAGCCAGAAAGGTTATAGCCTTTTGTATCTTGTGAAAAAAATTTGAACCTGTATAATGTAACTTAGATTTTAAGTTACAACATTAAAAATTATATACATTTCATCCCATGTCTCCCTTTATGTGGGACACTTGGGACATGCTTATGGGAGAAATGGGACAGTAAATAAATAATGATAAAATTGTTTTTATTTAATTCATTATAATAAAACTAAAAAAAATTCATAGTAAAAAATTAAGATTCATCATATTGTAACATTACATTTGGAACAACTTAATCTCGTACCAGATTTAATGAAGACCATGGATAAGAAACTAAACAAGAAGAAAAATATCTTTCAAGATGATAGTGAAGATGAACGAATAACTATTTTAGACTGACTAGTACTACAACTGACCGTACCCAAATTAATGATTAGGCAAAGTGATGCAAAATACCCCGATTATGTCGTGAACTTTAAATAATGACAAAATAATAATTATAAAGACAGACAGCTTATGCACCAATGCTATAAGGAAACAAATGGTTTCATTCAATGTATCAAAGTATAAAGATATACTTTATAGTATATAGTGGTGTATATAGTACAGTAGTGAACCAGTGGAAATTATTTGTATAATGGAAAAAACAAATCTTAATAATCCTATATAAAAAAGATTATTAATCTTATAAGACTATAAAACTGATTAGAGATAAGATCAAAGAATACCAGTGCAAGCTATTTTATTATGTTAAATAGACTTCAAGTGACAATGTGTAAATTCATAAACTAAGTGAATTAGTGCCTTTATACAAGTTTAAAGTTTTGTATTGAATACAGAAATAATATTTGGTAGAAGATTATTATGAAAACAGAGTATAAAAATGTTTCTAAGTGAGGGCCACTCTTTATCTAATAACATTTATTAAAATGAAAATAAGAGCAGGCAACAAATCAGTGAAGTGACAAAGGGTACATCCCCAAAATAAAATAAAAACAGCCAAGACTGCATAAATTTAATTCTAAGAAATACTTTAAATAATGAAGGGACAGATGTGTTGTTTATATTAAGGTCAATGAACTCTATACTTAACTGTTAGAAATAGAGTATTATGTTTTTTGTTATTCTTAAATATTTATTAGGTTTAATAATATCAATCAAGGCTAAATGTCTGAGATGGAATACAATTCTTTTATTATAAGATATTCAGTATATGTTTACTAGTATTAATCAAGACTGAAATGTCTGAGTTAGAGTACAACTCTTTTGTTTTCAAATATTTGTTATGTATTAATAGTAAGGATTAATTAGTTATCAAAGCAAAATGGATTGAAAGGAGAGGTTCTTACTATGTGTTAAACAGTTGTTTAGGTTTAATGAAAGTTTAACTTATTTATTCAATGTCCATAAGAGTCATAGCCATGTGGGCATGACATTAAATTGATTTGATTGTATATTGTTTTGTTATTGTTCATGTAATGATGTTATCAGAATAGCCAGTAAAGCAACCAACCATTCTAAAATTAATGAAAAATAGTAAAAAATAACAAAGCAGACAGTAGTTCTATAAGGGTGATCACATTTTTTGAACAAATAAATGGAGTAGCAAATGTTTTGTGGATGGCAAACTGTATGAAGCCATTAAAACCAACTTTTGTAAATTTTAGGAAATACTGTTAGAATTTTGTAAAACAAATGTTGAAGGATGAATAGATTTATAGTTAATAGTATACACAACAAATCTAGAAGCAAAATAATCCGTTTTAAGTTATTTAAGAAAAATTCAAATAGCAAAAATGTAACATCTGTATTTCTTAAGTAAAAGTAGGCATGTTTAGTGTCTATATGTCACAAATGTAAAGACCAAAATAATGATGCTAGTAGTTTTAAATTCCCAATCAGTACAGAAAAGTTATACTAATTTAAAAGTTTTGAACAAATTCAGACATTGAAATAATGAATTTTTATGACAATGTGTATCTGAATCAACCAACCAGATTTCAAGTTTTACCTTAGCAACCAAAAATTTCAGATAAATAAAATAAGACTTCTTTAACAACGGTCATAGAGTACAGACGCGTTAGTAAAACGTCTTATATAATTAAACTATAAACTGTGAAAATACGTTCCAGACTTATTACAACAAATCGATGTACATAATACGAACTATTACAACCAAGAGAGGAACATCCAGCATTTGAAATAGAAGATTTGAAATCGAAGGGAGAAGAACCGAAGCAGACGTGGACCCTATCTTCGTCCTAGAATCATTTAAAGAAGAGGATCTGGTGAATTCGAACATTTTATTACATTATGTGTCAACACCAACATTTGTATACACGACTTTATAAGAATTAATCAAACTAAAACTACAGACACTATATCACACCAACACTAAGAACACTCACAAATAACACGAATTGAACTTTACACCTTTTTGAACACCATAAGAACCTTTAATGATAACTAATAAACACATAAACTGGACATAACCTCTAATAACAAGCAACCACTACTCGACTGCCTGCGTGCACTTTACACACTAAAATTTTGTAATATCCTTGAACTGTGAAATTTGTATTTTGATTTATAGAATAGTATTATTTGTTTAAACGTAATCCCCGAACCAGATACGGCCTGAGATATTTTATTTTAATAGAAATAATAACCAATGCATTATTTTGGTCTAAATACTGAATAATATTTGCAACTACTGTACCAACTGGTAAAGAAGACGCATAATTTTGCCACAATTGTATTACCATAAAAGGAAAACGAGAAAGAATTAACCAATGCTTCACTGAATAAATGGTTTCTATAAAGATATATGTTTGGTGTTATATTTGCGTCATTATTATTGCTGTTTCATTTAAAAAATAAGTTCACAGAGCACAGCGGACACAACAACGGTTGGCAACTGTGGGTGACGTCATTGAAACTGCACGTATAGTGGGAACGAGCGGCAGAATACAAAATCATTCACCGTTCAACATATCATATTAATAGTAACAGATTGACAACAACAACAGTATGGTTGAATAATTTTAATACATATATATTGAATTTGCTAAAATTGACGCATGCTAGTCGGAGCATAAGAGCTCGTATATCATCACAAATTGTTATATTCTTTACTCGCGAGACCTCATATCATTTATTTATTACTGTTACAAATTGACGACTCCAGTGTGAGGCTTAAAATAAAATAAGAAGTAGTAACACAAATTACGTGTTACAAATTGGCGAACCAACGTGTGAGGCGATAAGTTAAATTATAATTTATAATTAAACAATCAAAAATAAACAAAAATGAGGAAGCGAGAAACATTGCGCAAACGAGTGGCCGAAACCGAGAAAGTAGGCAAATTAAACATGGAAGACAAGGAAGCAACACCGGTTGAGGAAGTAGAAACTATAACAAGGAAGGATCCGCAGAAACAACCAGAAGAACCCACACAAACAGAAAGCGAGAAGACGCAAGAAATGTTCAAATGTATGATGGAATTAATGCAGGAAACTAGTAAGAGAACGGAAGAAAAGATGGAGGAAATAAGCCGAAAAACGGAAGAGAATAGTAAGAAAATGGAAGAATTAAAAACGGACAATAAACAGTCTACGGAGAATAGTAATAAGAACTTAGTAATATTGAAGGAAGACTTGAGTAAGAAGATGGAGGAAATAAAGAGTGATAATAAACAGACAAAGGAGGAATTGAGCCGAGAATTGAAAGAGAATAGCAAGAAAATGGAGGAGAAAATAGACGCAAATAATAAAACATTGAGGGAAGAACTGAAGGAAAATTACCAAGAGACCATGAAAAAATTTGATGAACACAAAGAATCATTAAGAGAAGATTGGAACAACAAGATGGAAATAAATAACCGGCAATTGCAGGAAGAATGGGACAAGAAGTTGGAAGAACCGGTGACTGAAATTAAAAGGGTAGAATCCGAGACCAAGGAAAAGTGTGAGCGGATGAACCAAGAGATACTGAGCGTCCGGGAAGAAACGAATGGATGAATTGAAAATATACAAACCAACCAAGCAGTGATGGGAGAAAGATTAGAAAGCATAGGTACTAATCTTAATCGAGTACAAGACCAAACAACTGCCCATAGAGATGAAATTAACTCTCTAAAAAACAGACAATGTACCGGTGCCCATACCACATGTGAGGAAAACGGAGAAGTTATCGACTTCCAAAATTATAGAAGAAACCCCATGCTATTCTTAGAACGGGTAGAAGAGAAAATAGCCAAAACCGGAGAAGACAGATGGTTTGTGATTAGGAGTATGCTGGACGAAATGTTCAGAAAAGTCTATGACAATTGGTGGACGGTGATGCGGCCGAACATACACAATTTCCAAGAATTTAAAAAACAATTCAAATCTAAGTATTGGTCTGATGCCACGCAACATATGATAAGAAGTGACATAGGATTGGGCCGATATGACCTGCACGGCAAGCAAACTCCGACCGCATATTTTCTTGGTAAAATAAACATAGCCAGACATTTAGAGCCTGCAATTCCTACCGAATGTTTAGTGAGGCTATTAGCTTACCACTATGGTGGGGAAATTACGAGAGGCCGAATAAACGGACATATACAAACCATCGAGGAGATGTCGACATTATTAGCGGAGATGGAACAGGAGAAGAACTTCCTCCAGTACAGATGAAGGAACGATGAAATAAATAGAAATAATGGTCGCCGCGACGCCATATATGAAAACAACGGGCAAAGACCGAACAATAATTACAACAACGGTAACCACTATCAACGCGGTTACCAAAACAACAATAACAATAACAACTGTCCACAAAATAATGCGGCAAATAATAACAACAATAACAACAACCACTATTACCGTAGCTCTCCTACGAATAATAATAATGGGTACCAGCGTGCCAAGATAGAGACAACCATTACCAGAACAACCGAGGTAATAACAACAATTACGATAACCGATACAGACAGAATAATAGTGGCAATAACAACAACCAAAACCAAACATATCGAAGACATGTGAATTATGTGAGCATTGATGATAGAGATGTGGGAAGACGTTCGTACCAGGGACGAACGAATTATAATGGGAACCGTGGGAGAAGTTTTCAGGAGGAGAATAACCAGCACTACCGTGATGAACATAGACGAAGTAGGAGCTGCGACGACAACAGGAATAACAGAAACTCAGTGACGTTCGATAATAACGCCATTGAGGTACAAGAGTTACAAAATAGAGACAGACCCGGTCAACCAGACAACAGGACTGAGGAGATCAGCCCTGATTTAAACGGACCGTGGCAGTGAAAAACCATCAGGTCCCATCACTGAACCGACAATTTGGGTACTTACTAGGATGAGACAAAATGACTGACGATACAATGACGATAGTGCACAATCACTTCTTAAAAAATGTGAGAGAAGAACTACTGAACGAAGACACGATAACACACAATAGTTCGAATAATGAGATCGCCTATATTATCGCCCAAGTGAATGGACTAGACACAAGATTCATGATAGATACGGGCGCAAACGTGTCATTAATCGATAACAATGAATACCTCAAAATTCAAAAATATAGTAAGCTCATCTTACCAACTTTACTAATCCAGAATATAATTTTAAATGAAGCCAAATAAAATGAATTTGAATAAACCTCAAAATTCAAAAATATAGTAAGCTCATCTTACCAACTCTACCAATCCAGAAAATAATTTTAAATGAAGCGAATAAAACAAATTTGAATAAACCACAAAATTCAAAAATTAGTAAGATCATCTTACCGACTCTACTAATCCAGAATATAATTTTAAATGAAGCCAATTAAAGCAAATTTGAATAAATCTCAAAATTCAAATAAATAGTAAGGACAACTTACAGTACATTTTGACAATGTTATTTTGAACCAAGTGAATAAATGAATTTGAATAAATCTCAAAATTCAAATAAATAGTAAGGACAACTTACAGTACATTTTGATAATGTTATTATGAACCAAGTGAATAAACAAATGTGAATAAATTTCAAAATTCTAAACAAAATAAGCACTTCTTATTAAATATAATTATGAACTTATTATTAGAATATAAAAGAAAGATGCAATATCCATGAATCAGAAGAAACCATAGTGCTATAAAATGAATAAGAAAAGACAAATGTAGACAATCGACGATGAAAATAAGACAAAACTAGAAACGAAGTTACTACGAATAACCTATCATGATTGTGAGAGAATCAACAACAACTATAGATACAAATACTTGTTATGTTTTAATTGAATGAAGATAGTGAATGAAAAATGAAGATTAAGCAGTACTGATAAGAAGGAAGGAAGATAGTACCAATTGAAAATAAAAAATGTTATTAATATCGCCACAAGAAAATAAACATCTGAAAGAATCAATGGAAAGAAATATTTAGATCTGAGAAGTTAAACTGAGTGAACCATCCCAAGAATATATTATTATATTATTTTTATTTGATTTAGTCGTGAATAGACTAGTGATTATTAAATGTGATTGACTGATGAGATAGCTCCAGCAATCGATATTATTTATGTATTATAAGGACAGCGGGGTATTAGGTCAAGAGAGCCCCCCGACTGATTCCAAAATATATGGTGATTAATTTGTTAGGGAAGTAACATGTTCCAGGGATAGAACACTTATAATTAAAGACAAGTATACCAGATCATAAAAAGAATAACAAATGATAATATGAAAGATAAGATAATTGATAATTTCAACAAAAATACTATTTTATTAAAATAATCAAATTTGGTGGCAGGGTAGTATGTAACATTACATTTGGAACAACTTAATCTCGTACCAGATTTAATGAAGACCATGGATAAGAAACTAAACAAGAAGAAAAATATCTTTCAAGATGATAGTGAAGATGAACGAATAACTATTTTAGACTGACTAGTACTACAACTGACCGTACCCAAATTAATGATTAGGCAAAGTGATGCAAAATACCCCGATTATGACGTGAACTTTAAATAATGACAAAATAATAATTATAAAGACAGACAGCTTATGCACCAATGCTATAAGGAAACAAATGGTTTCATTCAATGTATCAAAGTATAAAGATAATCAAAATACAAATTGAGGGATAATAGGCCCAAACATACAATACTATGTAAAAAGAAATATTAGTAAGTTATTAATTTGAATGATATAATGAAATAATATAACAAACTTTATTATAGATACATGAACCATACAACTAATTGTAATGAATAGTGGACATAAGGTTGTCCAGAGAATAACAAATAATAACTTATTCACATTAATATTTTATAACAAGAGTGAAGTGATGGAGGAAAAGTTAGCAATAATTAATCAAACAGAACAGACTGTATAGATTAATTAGTTTTTATAATGACAATAAAAATTTAAACCAAACACAAAAACAATGAATGTGACAAGTAGAAATACAATACAATGTATTATAGTATTAAATGTATTTTAATGAATAAGGAAGTAGCTGAATATTATGTGTCAGTGAAACCAAAACAATCAGTAACAAAAGTGTCTAAAGGTAGAATGAAAAGTGAACCAGTGGAAATTATTTATATAATGGAAAAAACAAATCTTAATAATCCTATATAAAAAAGATTATTAATCTTATAAGACTATAAAACTGATTAGAGATAAGATCAAAGAATACCAGTGCAAGCTATTTTATTATGTTAAGTAGACTTCAAGTGACAATGTGTAAATTCATAAACTAAGTGAATTAGTGCCTTTATACAAGTTTAAAGTTTTGTATTGAATACAGAAATAATATTTGGTAGAAGATTATTATGAAAACAGAGTATAAAAATGTTTCTAAGTGAGGGCCATTCTTTATCTAATAACATTTATTAAAATGAAAATAAGAGCAGGCAACAAATCAGTGAAGTGACAAAGGGTACATCCCCAAAATAAAATAAAAACAGCCAAGACTGCATAAATTTAATTCTAAGAAATACTTTAAATAATGAAGGGACAGATGTGTTGTTTATATTAAGGTCAATGAACTCTATACTTAACTGTTAGAAATAGAGTATTATGTTTTTTGTTATTCTTAAATATTTATTAGGTTTAATAATATCAATCAAGGCTAAATGTCTGAGATGGAATACAATTCTTTTATTATAAGATATTCAGTATATGTTTACTAGTATTAATCAAGACTGAAATGTCTGAGTTAGAGTACAACTCTTTTGTTTTCAAATATTTGTTATGTATTAATAGTAAGGATTAATTAGTTATCAAAGCAAAATGGATTGAAAGGAGAGGTTCTTACTATGTGTTAAACAGTTGTTTAGGTTTAATGAAAGTTTAACTTATTTATTCAATGTCCATAAGAGTCATAGCCATGTGGGCATGACATTAAATTGATTTGATTGTATATTGTTTTGTTATTGTTCATGTAATGATGTTATCAGAATAGCCAGTAAAGCAACCAACCATTCTAAAATTAATGAAAAATAGTAAAAAATAACAAAGCAGACAGTAGTTCTATAAGGGTGATCACATTTTTTGAACAAATAAATGGAGTAGCAAATGTTTTGTGGATGGCAAACTGTATGAAGCCATTAAAACCAACTTTTGTAAATTTTAGGAAATACTGTTAGAATTTTGTAAAACAAATGTTGAAGGATGAATAGATTTATAGTTAATAGTATACACAACAAATCTAGAAGCAAAATAATCCGTTTTAAGTTATTTAAGAAAAATTCAAATAGCAAAAATGTAACATCTGTATTTCTTAAGTAAAAGTAGGCATGTTTAGTGTCTATATGTCACAAATGTAAAGACCAAAATAATGATGCTAGTAGTTTTAAATTCCCAATCAGTACAGAAAAGTTATACTAATTTAAAAGTTTTGAACAAATTCAGACATTGAAATAATGAATTTTTATGACAATGTGTATCTGAATCAACCAACCAGATTTCAAGTTTTACCTTAGCAACCAAAAATTTCAGATAAATAAAATAAGACTTCTTTAACAACGGTCATAGAGTACAGACGCGTTAGTAAAACGTCTTATATAATTAAACTATAAACTGTGAAAATACGTTCCAGACTTATTACAACAAATCGATGTACATAATACGAACTATTACAACCAAGAGAGGAACATCCAGCATTTGAAATAGAAGATTTGAAATCAAAGGGAGAAGAACCGAAGCAGACGTGGACCCTATCTTCGTCCTAGAATCATTTAAAGAAGAGGATCTGGTGAATTCGAACATTTTATTATATTATGTGTCAACACCAACATTTGTATACACGACTTTATAAGAATTAATCAAACTAAAACTACAGACACTATATCACACCAACACTAAGAACACTCACAAATAACACGAATTGAACTTTACACCTTTTTGAACACCATAAGAACCTTTAATGATAACTAATAAACACATAAACTGGACATAACCTCTAATAACAAGCAACCACTACTCGACTGCCTGCGTGCACTTTACACACTAAAATTTTGTAATATCCTTGAACTGTGAAATTTGTATTTTGATTTATAGAATAGTATTATTTGTTTAAACGTAATCCCCGAACCAGATACGCCCTGAGATATTTTATTTTAATAGAAATAATAACCAATGCATTATTTTGGTCTAAATACTGAATAATATTTGCAACTACTGTACCAACTGGTAAAGAAGACGCATAATTTTGCCACAATTGTATTACCATAAAAGGAAAACGAGAAAGAATTAACCAATGCTTCACTGAATAAATGGTTTCTATAAAGATATATGTTTGGTGTTATATTTGCGTCATTATTATTGCTGTTTCATTTAAAAAATAAGTTCACAGAGCACAGCGGACACAACAACGGTTGGCAACTGTGGGTGACGTCATTGAAACTGCACGTATAGTGGGAACGAGCGGCAGAATACAAAATCATTCACCGTTCAACATATCATATTAATAGTAACAGATTGACAACAACAACAGTGTGGTTGAATAATTTTAATACATATATATTGAATTTGCTAAAATTGACGCATGCTAGTCGGAGCATAAGAGCTCGTATATCATCACAAATTGTTATATTCTTTACTCGCGAGACCTCATCTCATTTATTTATTACTGTTACAAATTGACGACTCCAGTGTGAGGCTTAAAATAAAATAAGAAGTAGTAACACAAATTACGTGTTACAAATTGGCGAACCAACGTGTGAGGCGATAAGTTAAATTATAATTTATAATTAAACAATCAAAAATAAACAAAAATGAGGAAGCGAGAAACATTGTGCAAACGAGTGGCCGAAACCGAGAAAGTAGGCAAATTAAACATGGAAGACAAGGAAGCAACACCGGTTGAGGAAGTAGAAACTATAACAAGGAAGGATCCGCAGAAACAACCAGAAGAACCCACACAAACAGAAAGCGAGAAGACGCAAGAAATGTTCAAATGTATGATGGAATTAATGCAGGAAACTAGTAAGAGAACGGAAGAAAAGATGGAGGAAATAAGCCGAAAAACGGAAGAGAATAGTAAGAAAATGGAAGAATTAAAAACGGACAATAAACAGTCTACGGAGAATAGTAATAAGAACTTAGTAATATTGAAGGAAGACTTGAGTAAGAAGATGGAGGAAATAAAGAGTGATAATGAACAGACAAAGGAGGAATTGAGCCGAGAATTGAAAGAGAATAGCAAGAAAATGGAGGAGAAAATAGACGCAAATAATAAAACATTGAGGGAAGAATTGAAGGAAAATTACCAAGAGACCATGAAAAAATTTGATGAACACAAAGAATCATTAAGAGAAGATTGGAACAACAAGATGGAAATAAATAACCGGCAATTGCAGGAAGAATGGGACAAGAAGTTGGAAGGACCGGTGACTGAAATTAAAAGGGTAGAATCCGAGACCAAGGAAAAGTGTGAGCGGATGAACCAAGAGATACTGAGCGTCCGGGAAGAAACGAATGGACGAATTGAAAATATACAAACCAACCAAGCAGTGATGGGAGAAAGATTAGAAAGCATAGGTACTAATCTTAATCGAGTACAAGACCAAACAACTGCCCATAGAGATGAAATTAACTCTCTAAAAAACAGACAATGTACCAGTGCCCATACCACATGTGAGGAAAACGGAGAAGTTATCGACTTCCAAAATTATAGAAGAAACCCCATGCTATTCTTAGAACGGGTAGAAGAGAAAATAGCCAAAACCGGAGAAGACAGATGGTTTGTGATTAGGAGTATGCTGGACGAAATGTTCAGAAAAGTCTATGACAATTGGTGGACGGTGATGCGGCCGAACATACACAATTTCCAAGAATTTAAAAAACAATTCAAATCTAAGTATTGGTCTGATGCCACGCAACATATGATAAGAAGTGACATAGGATTGGGCCGATATGACCTGCACGGCAAGCAAACTCCGACCGCATATTTTCTTGGTAAAATAAACATAGCCAGACATTTAGAGCCTGCAATTCCTACCGAATGTTTAGTGAGGCTATTAGCTTACCACTATGGTGGGGAAATTACGAGAGGCCGAATAAACGGACTGTGACGATTTTATTAATAAAAATAAATTAATTAATTTGGTTGATAATGTATAGGTTGATAAATTTTAAGTGTTTAATAAAATCTCACATTTTAACCTAAAGCTTATTGTAATCATTAAATAATAATAATATTTAAATAAAAAGTCTAATAATATATTAAAAGGAATACGATTGTACAGAAAGGGTAAAGCTTGTTAATTAATCCTGCATAAACAGGCGCCAACCAGAACCAACTTGTTTTCTGACCCCTTAACTAACTAAAAATAATTGTAAATTGATTATTATTTAAATAATTAAACTAGATCACTATAATGTACTTTGAGAGCAATTGTAACTAAGAATCTCCCTACTTAATAATTTAATCTAATTTTAGTCCTTTAAATAAAAAAGAAACTTGGAACTACTTTTATGTTGAATTGAACTGTCGCGAGATTACTACTCTCTCCCCTAACTATTTTCGCCCACTTGCTATGCAGCGGTCAACCAGTAAGCTGTGTACTGCCGATATGTGCAACATTAAAAATAGTTTATTACAAAATGTAATTAATCCGTCAGTTAAGACACAGTGGCATTCTTTATACTATTGAACAATGTGTTGCGTTAATGTAGTTGAACCGCGACTCATATAAAAATGGTGTAAACGAGTGAGAAAGAATAACTAAAATTTAGCGCCGGTGACATCTCTTCAAAAATCTTAAAATATAAAACTTATGTAATTAAAACTGTGGTAATACCATGAAGTGAAGTGCTACAATCAAACAATCATGTAAAGTGGATACAGGTGAATGAAACGTTGTGTTAATCATTCAGATCAACGAGCTATTACTAACCGTTAGCCAAGAGCAGAGAACCAGGAACCACTATGATCTAAAAGACTTCAGGACTACTCCATTCCCGGATACGAAGATAATGAGAGATTTCTGGCCTACTTCAAACATGCTGCAACCGAGGACTTATGACTGGAATAAAGCAGAGCTGGAGGACATCCAAAAAGGTGACACGGAGGCAAGCCTTCCATGCTTATGAAATACTAAATGTTATATTCAACAAAAGACAATTAAATTAACCACTTTAAGGCATTTTAAGTACTGACAGTAATTGTATACTTATTCCTAGTAAAAGAGTTATAGCCCTAAACTGTAAAGCCTTATTGTTTAAAAGATTAACAAAGACCATTCTTCAAATGGCAAAATTTTAAAGCTTTATATGGCGAGGTAACCATTCTTAACGTATTAGAGTAAATCCCGGATCCGGGGAATTAATTAAATTTGATGTACATCCTATTTTGAGGGCCCTCGTAAAAGAATAAAATATAATCATCATATAACCTGTAAGCTATTGAAGCATATGTGTCGAGAATTTAAGTAGAGCAATTAATACAATATGTAATAAAGAGATGTCATCAGGAGTACCGACTATACTGAGTGCATAAATCAACAGTTTCCCCTTCCCTGAATCCTTTTATATTTATTGTTTGTTGTTATGATTAATTTTTCAGCTCGTCACAACTAAGGCAGCCTCAATAATTGGCAGAACCAATTATTGCGGGTTCCCTAAGTTATAACACAAGAGAAGATGTTATAAATTGCGCCACTCTGCTAATTTTGCTAATTTTGCTTATTTTGCTATTTTGCTATTTTCTGCTATTGTGCTGTTGTTTAATAATTAATTGTGTACAGAGTGTCACAAATAAATTGCGGCACTCTGCTTATTTGTTTAAATTTCGCTACTCCTTTAAAAAAAAATAATAATTGTGACTTGTGTTGTTTAAGAAGTAATTGTGTCTCAATATTCCACACACACCCTGTTGATTTATTCACTCATTTACTTTAAAATGTGTCTAAAATCTTAAATAAAATAAAACGATAATAATTATTATAATAGTATAATAAATAAGTAATTTAATTATAATTTAGATATAGGAATGAACATAATGTTAACTAAAGACGCCACAAGAATACGAAATAACATCAGGTATGTGCTTGTCAAAAAGTTCATTCATCAACATGTCGCTTTGTAAACAAAATCAGACCAGTTGAATTCTTGTCCAAGCCTGCGTGTGAAACTGTCTTAGTTCCCCTACCTCAAGTTGAGTTAGACAATGCTTTCACCCTCTAGTTGATTCCCCCTTTGTAAGCAAAACAATGCCATTGTTTAAAACTAGTCTGACCTACATTCCAGCGTAACAGCTGATCGTGTAAATAGAAACTAATGCAAATGTTTAATAATAACTGTTAATAAATGTTTACCATGTACTAAAGTGTAGGGAATAATTGTGTATAGTATAGTAGAGTAAATAATATTGTGACTTAAATTTCAAATGAATAAATGACTCAGTTAACCCTCCCTTGTTAGATAAAGTATTAAACCCCATGTCCCAAAACAGTAAACTTGTAAACTGAGCCAAATAAAAAAAAACAAAGTAAATAAAGTGTTCTAAGTAAATATGGTAAGTCGATAGGAAATAATTCTAGGTAAGTTTTTTAAAACCCCCAAAGTAATAATAAGTGAATAATAAGGCTGAATAATTCTTAAGTTAAATAAATGTGTGTAACGTGTAGCAGTAAATAAGAGAAAAGCGAATAATAATAAAAGTATAGTTGAATAGTGAACGCCCCAGTTGTGGCCTGTAAGAGAACAATAAAGCGTGTTAAGTATCGTAGTAAGCTGCCACACTCTCCCTATTGTGATAAACGGTAGCCTCCCTAAACAATGAAAACCACCCCTGTGTAGGACAATGAATTGTGTAATGTGTCTCCCCTTCCGCATAGTTTGTTTGGTTATTGTTAAAGAGATAATAAGAATTACCCTCGTGAGATTCCGCTTCTCTCAAGTAACTATAATCTAGAGTGGAGTATGGGATCCTCTTTAGATTATTTTAGAAGTAAGTCTATGGTATATAATCAAGAAAGAATTATATACAGGTAAAGTAACAAGTCACAACGGCGCCGACTGAAAGTTATAATGATGAGGCAGAAAGGTGCCAAGAGATCATTTATGAATGCTGAAAGCTAACATGTAGAGTTAGAGTAAGCTGATGTCAGTCGGGCCACGACATTGTGAGTTACTAGTAATTAGGGAAATTAGTATTATAAGTTAGCATTGTAAGAAGTGAGATAAAGGGAATTTCACGAAGGGGAACATTTAAATGAGAACAAGATCATTTAAATAGAGATAGAAAAAACAAACCTTGCAATAATAATAAATAATAATAATAAATAATTTCACACTTTGACCCCAAACATACTCCCGGTACATTCCTAAACAAATAAACCGGAGTCTGTGTTACTTAAGAGGCGGAGTATGTGACGATTTTATTAATAAAAATAAATTAATTAATTTGGTTGATAATGTATAGGTTGATAAATTTTAAGTGTTTAATAAAATCTCACATTTTAACCTAAAGCTTATTGTAATCATTAAATAATAATAATATTTAAATAAAAAGTCTAATAATATATTAAAAGGAATACGATTGTACAGAAAGGGTAAAGCATGTTAATTAATCCTGCATAAACAGGCGCCAACCAGAACCAACTTGTTTTCCGACCCCTTAACAAACTAAAAATAATTGTAAATTGATTATTATTTAAATAATTAAACTAGATCACTATAATGTACTTTGAGAGCAATTGTAACTAAGAATCTCCCTACTTAATAATTTAATCTAATTTTAGTCCTTTAAATAAAAAAGAAACTTGGAACTACTTTTATGTTGAATTGAACTGTCGCGAGATTACTACTCTCTCCCCTAACTATTTTCGCCCACTTGCTATGCAGCGGTCAACCAGTAAGCTGTGTACTGCCGATATGTGCAACGTTAAAAATAGTTTATTACAAAATGTAATTAATCCGTCAGTTAAGACACAGTGGCATTCTTTATACTATTGAACAATGTGTTGCGTTAATGTAGTTGAACCGCGACTCATATAAAAATGGTGTAAACGAGTGAGAAAGAATAACTAAAATTTAGCGCCGGTGACATCTCTTCAAAAATCTTAAAATATAAAACTTATGTAATTAAAACTGTGGTAATACCATGAAGTGAAGTGCTACAATCAAACAATCATGTAAAGTGGATACAGGTGAATGAAACGTTGTGTTAATCATTCAGATCAACGAGCTATTACTAACCGTTAGCCAAGAGCAGAGAACCAGGAACCACTATGATCTAAAAGACTTCAGGACTACTCCATTCCCGGATACGAAGATAATGAGAGATTTCTGACCTACTTCAAACATGCTGCAACCGAGGACTTATGACTGGAATAACGCAGAGCTGGAGGACATCCAAAAAGGTGACACGGAGGCAAGCCTTCCGTGCTTATGAAATACTAAATGTTATATTCAACAAAAGACAATTAAATTAACCACTTTAAGGCATTTTAAGTACTGACAGTAATTGTATATTTATTCCTAGTAAAAGAGTTATAGCCCTAAATTGTAAGGCTTTATTGTTTAAAAGATTAACAAAGACCATTCTTCAAATGGCAAAATTTTAAAGCTTTATATGGCGAGGTAACCATTCTTAACGTATTAGAGTAAATCCCGGATCCGGGGAATTAATTAAATTTGATGTACATCCTATTTTGAGGGCCCTCGTAAAAGAATAAAATATAATCATCATATAACCTGTAAGCTATTGAAGCATATGTGTCGAGAATTTAAGTAGAGCAATTAATACAATATGTAATAAAGAGATGTCATCAGGAGTACCGACTATACTGAGTGCATAAATCAACAGTTTCCCCTTCCCTGAATCCTTTTATATTTATTGTTTGTTGTTATGATTAATTTTTCAGCTCGTCACAACTAAGGCAGCCTCAATAATTGGCAGAACCAATTATTGCGGGTTCCCTAAGTTATAACACAAGAGAAGATGTTATAGGACGTCTACAAACCATCGAGGAGATGTCGACATTATTAGCGGAGATGGAACAGGAGAAGAACTTCCTCCAGTACAGACGAAGGAACGATGAAATAAATAGAAATAATGGTCGCCGCGACGCCATATATGAAAACAACGGACAAAGACCGAACAATAATTACAACAACAACGGTAACCACTATCAACGTGGTTACCAAAACAACAATAACAATAACAACTGTCCACAAAATAATGCGGCAAATAATAACAACAATAACAACAACCACTATTACCGTAGCTCTCCTACGAATAATAATAATGGGTACCAGCGTGCCAATGATAGAGACAACCATTACCAGAACAACCGAGGTAATAACAACAATTACGATAACCGATACAGACAGAATAATAGTGGCAATAACAACAACCAAAACCAAACATATCGAAGACATGTGAATTATGTGAGCATTGATGATAGAGATGTGGGAAGACGTTCGTACCAGGGACGAACGAATTATAATGGGAACCGTGGGAGAAGTTTTCAGGAGGAGAATAACCAGCACTACCGTGATGAACATAGACGAAGTAGGAGCTGCGACGACAACAGGAATAACAGAAACTCAGTGACGTTCGATAATAACGCCATTGAGGTACAAGAGTTACAAAATAGAGACAGACCCGGTCAACCAGACAACAGGACTGAGGAGATCAGCCCTGATTTAAACGGACCGCGGCAGTGAAAAACCATCAGGTCCCATCACTGAACCGACAATTTGGGTACTTACTAGGATGAGACAAAATGACTGACGATACAATGACGATAGTGCACAATCACTTCTTAAAAAATGTGAGAGAAGAACTACTGAACGAAGACACGATAACACACAATAGTTCGAATAATGAGATCGCCTATATTATCGCCCAAGTGAATGGACTAGACACAAGATTCATGATAGATACGGGCGCAAACGTGTCATTAATCGATAACAATGAATACCTCAAAATTCAAAAATATAGTAAGCTCATCTTACCAACTTTACTAATCCAGAATATAATTTTAAATGAAGCCAAATAAAATGAATTTGAATAAACCTCAAAATTCAAAAATATAGTAAGCTCATCTTACCAACTCTACCAATCCAGAAAATAATTTTAAATGAAGCGAATAAACAAAGTTGAATATACCTCAAAATTCAAAAATGTAGTAAGCTCATCTTACCGACTCTACCAATCCAAAAAATAATTTTAAATGAAGCGAATAAAACAAATTTGAATAAACCACAAAATTCAAAAATTAGTAAGATCATCTTACCGACTCTACTAATCCAGAATATAATTTTAAATGAAGCCAATTAAAGCAAATTTGAATAAATCTCAAAATTCAAATAAATAGTAAGGACAACTTACAGTACATTTTGATAATGTTATTATGAACCAAGTGAATAAACAAATGTGAATAAATTTCAAAATTCTAAACAAAATAAGCACTTCTTATTAAATATAATTATGAACTTATTATTAGAATATAAAAGAAAGATGCAATATCCATGAATCAGAAGAAACCATAGTGCTATAAAATGAATAAGAAAAGACAAATGTAGACAATCGACGATGAAAATAAGACAAAACTAGAAACGAAGTTACTACGAATAACCTATCATGATTGTGAGAGAATCAACAACAACTATAGATACAAATACTTGTTATGTTTTAATTGAATGAAGATAGTGAATGAAAAATGAAGATTAAGCAGTACTGATAAAGAAGGAAGGAAGATAGTACCAATTGAAAATAAAAAATGTTATTAATTCCGCCACAAGAAAATAAACATCTGACAGAATCAATGGAAAGAAATATTTAGATCTGAGAAGTTAAACTGAGTGAACCATCCCAAGAATATATTATTATATTATTTTTATTTGATTTAGTCGTGAATAGACTAGTGATTATTAAATGTGATTGACTGATGAGATAGCTCCAGCAATCGATATTATTTATGTATTATAAGGACAGCGGGGTATTAGGTCAAGAGAGCCCCCCAACTGATTCCAAAATATATGGTGATTAATTTGTTAGGGAAGTAACATGTTCCAGGGATAGAACACTTATAATTAAAGACAAGTATACCAGATCATAAAAAGAATAACAAATGATAATATGAAAGATAAGATAATTGATAATTTCAACAAAAATACTATTTTATTAAAATAATCAAATTTGGTGGCAGGGTAGTATGTAACATTACATTTGGAACAACTTAATCTCGTACCACATTTAATGAAGACCATGGATAAGAAACTAAACAAGAAGAAAAATATCTTTCAAGATGATAGTGAAGATGAACGAATAACTATTTTAGACTGACTAGTACTACAACTGACCGTACCCAAATTAATGATTAGGCAAAATGATGCAAAATACCCCGATTATGACGTGAACTTTAAATAATGACAAAATAATAATTATAAAGACAGACAGCTTATGCACCAATGCTATAAGGAAACAAATGGTTTCATTCAATGTATCAAAGTATAAAGATAATCAAAATACAAATTGAGGGATAATAGGCCCAAACATACAATACTATGTAAAAAGAAATATTAGTAAGTTATTAATTTGAATGATATAATGAAATAATATAACAAACTTTATTATAGATACATGAACCATACAACTAATTGTAATGAATAGTGGACATAAGGTTGTCCAGAAAATAACAAATAATAACTTATTCACATTAATATTTTATAACAAGAGTGAAGTGATGGAGGAAAAGTTAGCAATAATTAATCAAACAGAACAGACTGTATAGATTAATTAGTTCTTATAATGACAATAAAAATGTAAACCAAACACAAAAACAATGAATGTGACAAGTAGAAATACAATACAATGTATTATAGTATTAAATGTATTTTAATGAATAAGGAAGTAGCTGAATATTATGTGTCAGTGAAACCAAAACAATCAGTAACAAAAGTGTCTAAAGGTAGAATGAAAAGTGAACCAGTGGAAATTATTTATATAATGGAAAAAACAAATCTTAATAATCCTATATAAAAAAGATTATTAATCTTATAAGACTATAAAACTGATTAGAGATAAGATCAAAGAATACCAGTGCAAGCTATTTTATTATGTTAAGTAGACTTCAAGTGACAATGTGTAAATTCATAAACTAAGTGAATTAGTGCCTTTATACAAGTTTAAAGTTTTGTATTGAATACAGAAATAATATTTGGTAGAAGATTATTATGAAAACAGAGTATAAAAATGTTTCTAAGTGAGGGCCATTCTTTATCTAATAACATTTATTAAAATGAAAATAAGAGCAGGCAACAAATCAGTGAAGTGACAAAGGGTACATCCCCAAAATAAAATAAAAACAGCCAAGACTGCATAAATTTAATTCTAAGAAATACTTTAAATAATGAAGGGACAGATGTGTTGTTTATATTAAGGTCAATGAACTCTATACTTAACTGTTAGAAATAGAGTATTATGTTTTTTGTTATTCTTAAATATTTATTAGGTTTAATAATATCAATCAAGGCTAAATGTCTGAGATGGAATACAATTCTTTTATTATAAGATATTCAGTATATGTTTACTAGTATTAATCAAGACTGAAATGTCTGAGTTAGAGTACAACTCTTTTGTTTTCAAATATTTGTTATGTATTAATAGTAAGGATTAATTAGTTATCAAAGCAAAATGGATTGAAAGGAGAGGTTCTTACTATGTGTTAAACAGTTGTTTAGGTTTAATGAAAGTTTAACTTATTTATTCAATGTCCATAAGAGTCATAGCCATGTGGGCATGACATTAAATTGATTTGATTGTATATTGTTTTGTTATTGTTCATGTAATGATGTTATCAGAATAGCCAGTAAAGCAACCAACCATTCTAAAATTAATGAAAAATAGTAAAAAATAACAAAGCAGACAGTAGTTCTATAAGGGTGATCACATTTTTTGAACAAATAAATGGAGTAGCAAATGTTTTGTGGATGGCAAACTGTATGAAGCCATTAAAACCAACTTTTGTAAATTTTAGGAAATACTGTTAGAATTTTGTAAAACAAATGTTGAAGGATGAATAGATTTATAGTTAATAGTATACACAACAAATCTAGAAGCAAAATAATCCGTTTTAAGTTATTTAAGAAAAATTCAAATAGCAAAAATGTAATATCTGTATTTGTTAAGTAAAAGTAGGCATGTTTAGTGTCTATATGTCACAAATGTAAAGACCAAAATAATGATGCTAGTAGTTTTAAATTCCCAATCAGTACAGAAAAGTTATACTAATTTAAAAGTTTTGAACAAATTCAGACATTGAAATAATGAATTTTTATGACAATGTGTATCTGAATCAACCAACCAGATTTCAAGTTTTACCTTAGCAACCAAAAATTTCAGATAAATAAAATAAGACTTCTTTAACAACGGTCATAGAGTACAGACGCGTTAGTAAAACGTCTTATATAATTAAACTATAAACTGTGAAAATACGTTCCAGACTTATTACAACAAATCGATGTACATAATACAAACTATTACAACCAAGAGAGGAACATCCAGCATTTGAAATAGAAGATTTGAAATCAAAGGGAGAAGAACCGAAGCAGACGTGGACCCTATCTTCGTCCTAGAATCATTTAAAGAAGAGGATCTGGTGAATTCGAACATTTTATTATATTATGTGTCAACACCAACATTTGTATACACGAATTTATAAGAATTAATCAAACTAAAACTACAGACACTATATCACACCAACACTAAGAACACTCACAAATAACACGAATTGAACTTTACACCTTTTTGAACACCATAAGAACCTTTAATGATAACTAATAAACACATAAACTGGACATAACCTCTAATAACAAGCAACCACTACTCGACTGCCTGCGTGCACTTTACACACTAAAATTTTGTAATATCCTTGAACTGTGAAATTTGTATTTTGATTTATAGAATAGTATTATTTGTTTAAACGTAATCCCCGAACCAGATACGCCCTGAGATATTTTATTTTAATAGAAATAATAACCAATGCATTATTTTGGTCTAAATACTGAATAATATTTGCAACTACTGTACCAACTGGTAAAGAAGACGCATAATTTTGCCACAATTGTATTACCATAAAAGGAAAACGAGAAAGAATTAACCAATGCTTCACTGAATAAATGGTTTCTATAAAGATATATGTTTGGTGTTATATTTGCGTCATTATTATTGCTGTTTCATTTAAAAAATAAGTTCACAGAGCACAGCGGACACAACAACGGTTGGCAACTGTGGGTGACGTCATTGAAACTGCACGTATAGTGGGAACGAGCGGCAGAATACAAAATCATTCACCGTTCAACATATCATATTAATAGTAACAGATTGACAACAACAACAGTGTGGTTGAATAATTTTAATACATATATATTGAATTTGCTAAAATTGACGCATGCTAGTCGGAGCATAAGAGCTCGTATATCATCACAAATTGTTATATTCTTTACTCGCGAGACCTCATCTCATTTATTTATTACTGTTACAAATTGACGACTCCAGTGTGAGGCTTAAAATAAAATAAGAAGTAGTAACACAAATTACGTGTTACAAATTGGCGAACCAACGTGTGAGGCGATAAGTTAAATTATAATTTATAATTAAACAATCAAAAATAAACAAAAATGAGGAAGCGAGAAACATTGTGCAAACGAGTGGCCGAAACCGAGAAAGTAGGCAAATTAAACATGGAAGACAAGGAAGCAACACCGGTTGAGGAAGTAGAAACTATAACAAGGAAGGATCCGCAGAAACAACCAGAAGAACCCACACAAACAGAAAGCGAGAAGACGCAAGAAATGTTCAAATGTATGATGGAATTAATGCAGGAAACTAGTAAGAGAACAGAAGAAAAGATGGAGGAAATAAGCCGAAAAACGGAAGAGAATAGTAAGAAAATGGAAGAATTAAAAACGGACAATAAACAGTCTACGGAGAATAGTAATAAGAACTTAGTAATATTGAAGGAAGACTTGAGTAAGAAGATGGAGGAAATAAAGAGTGATAATGAACAGACAAAGGAGGAATTGAGCCGAGAATTGAAAGAGAATAGCAAGAAAATGGAGGAGAAAATAGACGCAAATAATAAAACATTGAGGGAAGAATTGAAGGAAAATTACCAAGAGACCATGAAAAAATTTGATGAACACAAAGAATCATTAAGAGAAGATTGGAACAACAAGATGGAAATAAATAACCGGCAATTGCAGGAAGAATGGGACAAGAAGTTGGAAGGACCGGTGACTGAAATTAAAAGGGTAGAATCCGAGACCAAGGAAAAGTGTGAGCGGATGAACCAAGAGATACTGAGCGTCCGGGAAGAAACGAATGGACGAATTGAAAATATACAAACCAACCAAGCAGTGATGGGAGAAAGATTAGAAAGCATAGGTACTAATCTTAATCGAGTACAAGACCAAACAACTGCCCATAGAGATGAAATTAACTCTCTAAAAACCAGACAATGTACCGGTGCCCATACCACATGTGAGGAAAACGGAGAAGTTATCGACTTCCAAAATTATAGAAGAAACCCCATGCTATTCTTAGAATGGGTAGAAGAGAAAATAGCCAAAACCGGAGAAGACAGATGGTTTGTGATTAGGAGTATGCTGGACGAAATGTTCAGAAACGTCTACGACAATTGGTGGACGGTGATGCGGCCGAACATACACAATTTCCAAGAATTTAAAAAACAATTCAAATCTAAGTATTGGTCTGATGCCACGCAACATATGATAAGAAGTGACATAGGATTGGGCCGATATGACCTGCACGGCAAGCAAACTCCGACCGCATATTTTCTTGGTAAAATAAACATAGCCAGACATTTAGAGCCTGCAATTCCTACCGAATGTTTAGTGAGGCTATTAGCTTACCACTATGGTGGGGAAATTACGAGAGGCCGAATAAATGGACTGTGACGATTTTATTAATAAAAATAAATTAATTAATTTGGTTGATAATGTATAGGTTGATAAATTTTAAGTGTTTAATAAAATCTCACATTTTAACCTAAAGCTTATTGTAATCATTAAATAATAATAATATTTAAATAAAAAGTCTAATAATATATTAAAAGGAATACGATTGTACAGAAAGGGTAAAGCTTGTTAATTAATCCTGCATAAACAGGCGCCAACCAGAACCAACTTGTTTTCTGACCCCTTAACTAACTAAAAATAATTGTAAATTGATTATTATTTAAATAATTAAACTAGATCACTATAATGTACTTTGAGAGCAATTGTAACTAAGAATCTCCCTACTTAATAATTTAATCTAATTTTAGTCCTTTAAATAAAAAAGAAACTTGGAACTACTTTTATGTTGAATTGAACTGTCGCGAGATTACTACTCTCTCCCCTAACTATTTTCGCCCACTTGCTATGCAGCGGTCAACCAGTAAGCTGTGTACTGCCGATATGTGCAACATTAAAAATAGTTTATTACAAAATGTAATTAATCCGTCAGTTAAGACACAGTGGCATTCTTTATACTATTGAACAATGTGTTGCGTTAATGTAGTTGAACCGCGACTCATATAAAAATGGTGTAAACGAGTGAGAAAGAATAACTAAAATTTAGCGCCGGTGACATCTCTTCAAAAATCTTAAAATATAAAACTTATGTAATTAAAACTGTGGTAATACCATGAAGTGAAGTGCTACAATCAAACAATCATGTAAAGTGGATACAGGTGAATGAAACGTTGTGTTAATCATTCAGATCAACGAGCTATTACTAACCGTTAGCCAAGAGCAGAGAACCAGGAACCACTATGATCTAAAAGACTTCAGGACTACTCCATTCCCGGATACGAAGATAATGAGAGATTTCTGACCTACTTCAAACATGCTGCAACCGAGGACTTATGACTGGAATAACGCAGAGCTGGAGGACATCCAAAAAGGTGACACGGAGGCAAGCCTTCTGTGCTTATGAAATACTAAATGTTATATTCAACAAAAGACAATTAAATTAACCACTTTAAGGCATTTTAAGTACTGACAGTAATTGTATACTTATTCCTAGTAAAAGAGTTATAGCCCTAAACTGTAAAGCCTTATTGTTTAAAAGATTAACAAAGACCATTCTTCAAATGGCAAAATTTTAAAGCTTTATATGGCGAGGTAACCATTCTTAACGTATTAGAGTAAATCCCGGATCCGGGGAATTAATTAAATTTGATGTACATCCTATTTTGAGGGCCCTCGTAAAAGAATAAAATATAATCATCATATAACCTGTAAGCTATTGAAGCATATGTGTCGAGAATTTAAGTAGAGCAATTAATACAATATGTAATAAAGAGATGTCATCAGGAGTACCGACTATACTGAGTGCATAAATCAACAGTCCCTGAATCCTTTTATATTTATTGTTTGTTGTTATGATTAATTTTTCAGCTCGTCACAACTAAGGCAGCCTCAATAATTGGCAGAACTAATTATTGCGGGTTCCCTAAGTTATAACACAAGAGAAGATGTTATAAATTGCGCCACTCTGCTAATTTTGCTAATTTTGCTTATTTTGCTATTTTGCTATTTTCTGCTATTGTGCTGTTGTTTAATAATTAATTGTGTACAGAGTGTCACAAATAAATTGCGGCACTCTGCTTATTTGTTTAAATTTCGCTACTCCTTTAAAAAAAAATAATAATTGTGACTTGTGTTGTTTAAGAAGTAATTGTGTCTCAATATTCCACACACACCCTGTTGATTTATTCACTCATTTACTTTAAAATGTGTCTAAAATCTTAAATAAAATAAAACGATAATAATTATTATAATAGTATAATAAATAAGTAATTTAATTATAATTTAGATATAGGAATGAACATAATGTTAACTAAAGACGCCACAAGAATACGAAATAACATCAGGTATGTGCTTGTCAAAAAGTTCATTCATCAACATGTCGCTTTGTAAACAAAATCAGACCAGTTGAATTCTTGTCCAAGCCTGCGTGTGAAACTGTCTTAGTTCCCCTACCTCAAGTTGAGTTAGACAATGCTTTCACCCTCTAGTTGATTCCCCCTTTGTAAGCAAAACAATGCCATTGTTTAAAACTAGTCTGACCTACATTCCAGCGTAACAGCTGATCGTGTAAATAGAAACTAATGCAAATGTTTAATAATAACTGTTAATAAATGTTTACCATGTACTAAAGTGTAGGGAATAATTGTGTATAGTATAGTAGAGTAAATAATATTGTGACTTAAATTTCAAATGAATAAATGACTCAGTTAACCCTCCCTTGTTAGATAAAGTATTAAACCCCATGTCCCAAAACAGTAAACTTGTAAACTGAGCCAAATAAAAAAAAAACAAAGTAAATAAAGTGTTCTAAGTAAATATGGTAAGTCGATAGGAAATAATTCTAGGTAAGTTTTTTAAAACCCCCAAAGTAATAATAAGTGAATAATAAGGCTGAATAATTCTTAAGTTAAATAAATGTGTGTAACGTGTAGCAGTAAATAAGAGAAAAGCGAATAATAATAAAAGTATAGTTGAATAGTGAACGCCCCAGTTGTGGCCTGTAAGAGAACAATAAAGCGTGTTAAGTATCGTAGTAAGCTGCCACACTCTCCCTATTGTGATAAACGGTAGCCTCCCTAAACAATGAAAACCACCCCTGTGTAGGACAATGAATTGTGTAATGTGTCTCCCCTTCCGCATAGTTTGTTTGGTTATTGTTAAAGAGATAATAAGAATTACCCTCGTGAGATTCCCCTTCTCTCAAGTAACTATAATCTAGAGTGGAGTATGGGATCCTCTTTAGATTATTTTAGAAGTAAGTCTATGGTATATAATCAAGAAAGAATTATATACAGGTAAAGTAACAAGTCATAACGGCGCCGACTGAAAGTTGTAATGATGAGGCAGAAAGGTGCCAAGAGATCATTTATGAATGCTGAAAGCTAACATGTAGAGTTAGAGTAAGCTGATGTCAGTCGGGCCACGACATTGTGAGTTACTAGTAATTAGGGAAATTAGTATTATAAGTTAGCATTGTAAGAAGTGAGATAAAGGGAATTTCACGAAGGGGAACATTTAAATGAGAACAAGATCATTTAAATAGAGATAGAAAAAACAAACCTTGCAATAATAATAAATAATAATAATAAATAATTTCACACTTTGACCCCAAACATACTCCCGGTACATTCCTAAACAAATAAACCGGAGTCTGTGTTACTTAAGAGGCGGAGTATGTGACGATTTTATTAATAAAAATAAATTAATTAATTTGGTTGATAATGTATAGGTTGATAAATTTTAAGTGTTTAATAAAATCTCACATTTTAACCTAAAGCTTATTGTAATCATTAAATAATAATAATATTTAAATAAAAAGTCTAATAATATATTAAAAGGAATACGATTGTACACAAAGGGTAAAGCATGTTAATTAATCCTGCATAAACAGGCGCCAACCAGAACCAACTTGTTTTCCGACCCCTTAACAAACTAAAAATAATTGTAAATTGATTATTATTTAAATAATTAAACTAGATCACTATAATGTACTTTGAGAGCAATTGTAACTAAGAATCTCCCTACTTAATAATTTAATCTAATTTTAGTCCTTTAAATAAAAAAGAAACTTGGAACTACTTTTATGTTGAATTGAACTGTCGCGAGATTACTACTCTCTCCCCTAACTATTTTCGCCCACTTGCTATGCAGCGGTCAACCAGTAAGCTGTGTACTGCCGATATGTGCAACGTTAAAAATAGTTTATTACAAAATGTAATTAATCCGTCAGTTAAGACACAGTGGCATCCTTTATACTATTGAACAATGTGTTGCGTTAATGTAGTTGAACCGCGACTCATATAAAAATGGTGTAAACGAGTGAGAAAGAATAACTAAAATTTAGCGCCGGTGACATCTCTTCAAAAATCTTAAAATATAAAACTTATGTAATTAAAACTGTGGTAATACCATGAAGTGAAGTGCTACAATCAAACAATCATGTAAAGTGGATACAGGTGAATGAAACGTTGTGTTAATCATTCAGATCAACGAGCTATTACTAACCGTTAGCCAAGAGCAGAGAACCAGGAACCACTATGATCTAAAAGACTTCAGGACTACTCCATTCCCGGATACGAAGATAATGAGAGATTTCTGACCTACTTCAAACATGCTGCAACCGAGGACTTATGACTGGAATAACGCAGAGCTGGAGGACATCCAAAAAGGTGACACGGAGGCAAGCCTTCCGTGCTTATGAAATACTAAATGTTATATTCAACAAAAGACAATTAAATTAACCACTTTAAGGCATTTTAAGTACTGACAGTAATTGTATACTTATTCCTAGTAAAAGAGTTATAGCCCTAAATTGTAAGGCTTTATTGTTTAAAAGATTAACAAAGACCATTCTTCAAATGGCAAAATTTTAAAGCTTTATATGGCGAGGTAACCATTCTTAACGTATTAGAGTAAATCCCGGATCCGGGGAATTAATTAAATTTGATGTACATCCTATTTTGAGGGCCCTCGTAAAAGAATAAAATATAATCATCATATAACCTGTAAGCTATTGAAGCATATGTGTCGAGAATTTAAGTAGAGCAATTAATACAATATGTAATAAAGAGATGTCATCAGGAGTACCGACTATACTGAGTGCATAAATCGACAGTTTCCCCTTCCCTGAATCCTTTTATATTTATTGTTTGTTGTTATGATTAATTTTTCAGCTCGTCACAACTAAGGCAGCCTCAATAATTGGCAGAACCAATTATTGCGGGTTCCCTAAGTTATAACACAAGAGAAGATGTTATAGGACGTATACAAACCATCGAGGAGATGTCGACATTATTAGCGGAGATGGAACAGGAGAAGAACTTCCTCCAGTACAGACGAAGGAACGATGAAATAAATAGAAATAATGGTCGCCGCGACGCCATATATGAAAACAACGGGCAAAGACCGAACAATAATTACAACAACAACAGTAACCACTATCAACGTGGTTACCAAAACAACAATAACAATAACAACTGTCCACAAAATAATGCGGCAAATAATAACAACAATAACAACAACCACTATTACCGTAGCTCTCCTACGAATAATAATAATGGGTACCAGCGTGCCAATGATAGAGACAACCATTACCAGAACAACCGAGGTAATAACAACAATTACGATAACCGATACAGACAGAATAATAGTGGCAATAACAACAACCAAAACCAAACATATCGAAGACATGTGAATTATGTGAGCATTGATGATAGAGATGTGGGAAGACGTTCGTACCAGGGACGAACGAATTATAATGGGAACCGTGGGAGAAGTTTTCAGGAGGAGAATAACCAGCACTACCGTGATGAACATAGACGAAGTAGGAGCTGCGACGACAACAGGAATAACAGAAACTCAGTGACGTTCGATAATAACGCCATTGAGGTACAAGAGTTACAAAATAGAGACAGACCCGGTCAACCAGACAACAGGACTGAGGAGATCAGCCCTGATTTAAACGGACCGCGGCAGTGAAAAACCGTCAGGTCCCATCACTGAACCGACAATTTGGGTACTTACTAGGATGAGACAAAATGACTGACGATACAATGACGATAGTGCACAATCACTTCTTAAAAAATGTGAGAGAAGAACTACTGAATGAAGACACGATAACACACAATAGTTCGAATAATGAGATCGCCTATATTATCGCCCAAGTGAATGGACTAGACACAAGATTCATGATAGATACGGGCGCAAACGTGTCATTAATCGATAACAATGAATACCTCAAAATTCAAAAATATAGTAAGCTCATCTTACCAACTTTACTAATCCAGAATATAATTTTAAATGAAGCCAAATAAAATGAATTTGAATAAACCTCAAAATTCAAAAATATAGTAAGCTCATCTTACCAACTCTACCAATCCAGAAAATAATTTTAAATGAAGCGAATAAACAAAGTTGAATATACCTCAAAATTCAAAAATGTAGTAAGCTCATCTTACCGACTCTACCAATCCAAAAAATAATTTTAAATGAAGCGAATAAAACAAATTTGAATAAACCACAAAATTCAAAAATTAGTAAGATCATCTTACCGACTCTACTAATCCAGAATATAATTTTAAATGAAGCCAATTAAAGCAAATTTGAATAAATCTCAAAATTCAAATAAATAGTAAGGACAACTTACAGTACATTTTGATAATGTTATTATGAACCAAGTGAATAAACAAATGTGAATAAATTTCAAAATTCTAAACAAAATAAGCACTTCTTATTAAATATAATTATGAACTTATTATTAGAATATAAAAGAAAGATGCAATATCCATGAATCAGAAGAAACCATAGTGCTATAAAATGAATAAGAAAAGACAAATGTAGACAATCGACGATGAAAATAAGACAAAACTAGAAACGAAGTTACTACGAATAACCTATCATGATTGTGAGAGAATCAACAACAACTATAGATACAAATACTTGTTATGTTTTAATTGAATGAAGATAGTGAATGAAAAATGAAGATTAAGCAGTACTGATAAAGAAGGAAGGAAGATAGTACCAATTGAAAATAAAAAATGTTATTAATTCCGCCACAAGAAAATAAACATCTGACAGAATCAATGGAAAGAAATATTTAGATCTGAGAAGTTAAACTGAGTGAACCATCCCAAGAATATATTATTATATTATTTTTATTTGATTTAGTCGTGAATAGACTAGTGATTATTAAATGTGATTGACTGATGAGATAGCTCCAGCAATCGATATTATTTATGTATTATAAGGACAGCGGGGTATTAGGTCAAGAGAGCCCCCCGACTGATTCCAAAATATATGGTGATTAATTTGTTAGGGAAGTAACATGTTCCAGGGATAGAACACTTATAATTAAAGACAAGTATACCAGATCATAAAAAGAATAACAAATGATAATATGAAAGATAAGATAATTGATAATTTCAACAAAAATACTATTTTATTAAAATAATCAAATTTGGTGGCAGGGTAGTATGTAACATTACATTTGGAACAACTTAATCTCGTACCAGATTTAATGAAGACCATGGATAAGAAACTAAACAAGAAGAAAAATATCTTTCAAGATGATAGTGAAGATGAACAAATAACTATTTTAGACTGACTAGTACTACAACTGACCGTACCCAAATTAATGATTAGGCAAAATGATGCAAAATACCCCGATTATGACGTGAACTTTAAATAATGACAAAATAATAATTATAAAGACAGACAGCTTATGCACCAATGCTATAAGGAAACAAATGGTTTCATTCAATGTATCAAAGTATAAAGATAATCAAAATACAAATTGAGGGATAATAGGCCCAAACATACAATACTATGTAAAAAGAAATATTAGTAAGTTATTAATTGAATGATATAATGAAATAATATAACAAACTTTATTATAGATACATGAACCATACAACTAATTCTAATGAATAGTGGACATAAGGTTGTCCAGAGAATAACAAATAATAACTTATTCACATTAATATTTTATAACAAGAGTGAAGTGATGGAGGAAAAGTTAGCAATAATTAATCAAACAGAACAGACTGTATAGATTAATTAGTTCTTATAATGACAATAAAAATGTAAACCAAACACAAAAACAATGAATGTGACAAGTAGAAATACAATACAATGTATTATAGTATTAAATGTATTTTAATGAATAAGGAAGTAGCTGAATATTATGTGTCAGTGAAACCAAAACAATCAGTAACAAAAGTGTCTAAAGGTAGAATGAAAAGTGAACCAGTGGAAATTATTTATATAATGGAAAAAACAAATCTTAATAATCCTATATAAAAAAGATTATTAATCTTATAAGACTATAAAACTGATTAGAGATAAGATCAAAGAATACCAGTGCAAGCTATTTTATTATGTTAAGTAGACTTCAAGTGACAATGTGTAAATTCATAAACTAAGTGAATTAGTGCCTTTATACAAGTTTAAAGTTTTGTATTGAATACAGAAATAATATTTGGTAGAAGATTATTATGAAAACAGAGTATAAAAATGTTTCTAAGTGAGGGCCACTCTTTATCTAATAACATTTATTAAAATGAAAATAAGAGCAGGCAACAAATCAGTGAAGTGACAAAGGGTACATCCCCAAAATAAAATAAAAACAGCCAAGACTGCATAAATTTAATTCTAAGAAATACTTTAAATAATGAAGGGACAGATGTGTTGTTTATATTAAGGTCAATGAACTCTATAATTAACTGTTAGAAATAGAGTATTATGTTTTTTGTTATTCTTAAATATTTATTAGGTTTAATAATATCAATCAAGGCTAAATGTCTGAGATGGAATACAATTCTTTTATTATAAGATATTCAGTATATGTTTACTAGTATTAATCAAGACTGAAATGTCTGAGTTAGAGTACAACTCTTTTGTTTTCAAATATTTGTTATGTATTAATAGTAAGGATTAATTAGTTATCAAAGCAAAATGGATTGAAAGGAGAGGTTCTTACTATGTGTTAAATTGTTGTTTAGGTTTAATGAAAGTTTAACTTATTTATTCAATGTCCATAAGAGTCATAGCCATGTGGGCATGACATTAAATTGATTTGATTGTATATTGTTTTGTTATTGTTCATGTAATGATGTTATCAGAATAGCCAGTAAAGCAACCAACCATTCTAAAATTAATGAAAAATAGTAAAAAATAACAAAGCAGACAGTAGTTCTATAAGGGTGATCACATTTTTTGAACAAATAAATGGAGTAGCAAATGTTTTGTGGATGGCAAACTGTATGAAGCCATTAAAACCAACTTTTGTAAATTTTAGGAAATACTGTTAGAATTTTGTAAAACAAATGTTGAAGGATGAATAGATTTATAGTTAATAGTATACACAACAAATCTAGAAGCTAAATAATCCGTTTTAAGTTATTTAAGAAAAATTCAAATAGCAAAAATGTAACATCTGTATTTCTTAAGTAAAAGTAGGCATGTTTAGTGTCTATATGTCACAAATGTAAAGACCAAAATAATGATGCTAGTAGTTTTAAATTCCCAATCAGTACAGAAAAGTTATACTAATTTAAAAGTTTTGAACAAATTCAGACATTGAAATAATGAATTTGTATGACAATGTATATCTGAATCAACCAACCAGATTTCAAGTTTTACCTTAGCAACCAAAAATTTCAGATAAATAAAATAAGACTTCTTTAACGACGGTCATAGAGTACAGACGCGTTAGTAAAACGTCTTATATAATTAAACTATAAACTGTGAAAATACGTTCCAGACTTATTACAACAAATCGATGTACATAATACGAACTATTACAACCAAGAGAGGAACATCCAGCATTTGAAATAGAAGATTTGAAATCGAAGGGAGAAGAACCGAAGCAGACGTGGACCCTATCTTCGTCCTAGAATCATTTAAAGAAGAGGATCTGGTGAATTCGAACATTTTATTATATTATGTGTCAACACCAACATTTGTATACACAACTTTCTAAGAATTAATCAAACTAAAACTACAGACACTATATCACACCAACACTAAGAACACTCACAAATAACACGAATTGAACTTTACACCTTTTTGAACACCATAAGAACCTTTAATGATAACTAATAAACACATAAACTGGACATAACCTCTAATAACAAGCAACCGCTACTCGACTGCCTGCGTGCACTTTACACACTAAAATTTTGTAATATCCTTGAACTGTGAAATTTGTATTTTGATTTATAGAATAGTATTATTTGTTTAAACGTAATCCCCGAACCAGATACGCCCTGAGATATTTTATTTTAATAGAAATAATAACCAATGCATTATTTTGGTCTAAATACTGAATAATATTTGCAACTACTGTACCAACTGGTAAAGAAGACGCATAATTTTGCCACAATTGTATTACCATAAAAGGAAAACGAGAAAGAATTAACCAATGCTTCACTGAATAAATGGTTTCTATAAAGATATATGTTTGGTGTTATATTTGCGTCATTATTATTGCTGTTTCATTTAAAAAATAAGTTCACAGAGCACAGCGGACACAACAACGGTTGGCAACTGTGGGTGACGTCATTGAAACTGCACGTATAGTGGGAACGAGCGGCAGAATACAAAATCATTCGCCGTTCAATATATCATATTAATAGTAACAGATTGACAACAACAACAGTGTGGTTGAATAATTTTAATACATATATATTGAATTTGCTAAAATTGACGCATGCTAGTTGGAGCATAAGAGCTCGTATATCATCACAAATTGTTATATTGTTTACTCGCGAGACCTCATCTCTTTTATTTATTACTGTTACAAATTGACGACTCCAGTGTGAGGCTTAAAATAAAATAAGAAGTAGTAACACAAATTCGTGTTACAATATATATGTAAGTAAAAACCTGTTTTGTTTCAAATATGTTGACACAGTTTTTACATCTTGAAATTAACAGTTTTTACGTTAATTAGCAGACTCAAGAAGATGGACTACACCAAACAAAGTTACATATAATTATCGCAAATTTTCAATATTTTTAAATAAATTTCTGGAAAAAATATAAATGCGCTCAGCGTGTTCGGTTCCACCTGATGACATTGGTGCTGGTAGCTTTTTTACGATGTCATTTTTCTCTACAGAAGCAGTGTCATCAACATTAGGAAAAATGAATTCAAACGATTGTCTTTTTCTTCTTAAAAACTTAATATCGTAGCCTTCTTCATGTACACTCACAATTTTTCCAACATAGTGGACCATAATTTTCTTAGTAGCAAAGCGTACAATAGCAAAGTCATCAGGCCTCACATCTTTTTCTATGTCTTCATCTCCATCGCTGGAAAATTATAACGATGAGAGATCATCATCTGTATCTATTAATGGGACAGGATAATCCTCTTCTTCACTACTGCTACTTGATGGGAATTTTATTTTGCGCCTGTAGGTTTTCTTTCCATGTTTGCGCTCTTTCAATTCAGCTATCACTGTTTCTTTTACACGTGTATTTGTAAGTATAAGGGTTTTTGCAGGTTTACGGCCACCTCTAGATTTCTTACGTGGACCTGCTTTTGGATATGGTCGAAGCTCTTCAGGTGAAATTAATTGAGAGGTTGATGCTGAAGGTTGGGAAGAAGCAACTGTAGGACTCGTAACAATTGAGATATCACCAGGTTCAGTGGAAATACATTGCTCAACAGGATTACATTCAACTTCTGCAGGCCGATCAGTTACATAAGACATCAGATAATCACAGTCCTCAAATACTGACCGATTGTATGGGTAAATTCCACTTTTTTTAAATGCAGATAAAAGTTGCTAGGAGTTGGAGCTCGATTCATAGCCTCACTTGACAATGCAGCTATTTCATAAATAGTTATAGTTTTTCCTGGATTTGTATTCATCCGTGCATCACATGCCCCATTATAGTATGACTTCAAGTGTCCATATGCACCCACGTCTAAGGGTTGTAGTTTTTCGGTGCAGTGAGGTGGAAACGTCAATAATATAATATGGTTCTCTTTGCAGAATGTTATGGAATCAATTGATATATGGCTATCATGATTATCTAGCATTAACAGAACTGGTTTTTCAACAGATGGTGCTGTGAACTTACGAAAATGTTCCAAATACAACAGAAAATTGTCGGCAGTCATCCATCCAGATTTATAGGCACATCCAGCAGAGCCTGTTGGTGCTCCATGCAACATATAATCTTTAAAATTTGCTCTGGGAAATACATAAAATGGTGGGATAAAGTTCCCAGCTGCATGTACTGTGAACAGCCCAGTCACTAAAGTGCCGCGTTCACCAGATGTTACTTGGCCAACCTGTTTTAAACCTTTCTGAGCAATTACTCTATTAGGAGCTTGCACTGTTGTTAAAGCCATCTCATCACAATTATATATACAGTAAGCATCCAATTTATATTTACTGTACACCTGTTGCAGATTATCAAAAAAGTCTTCAATATTTTTTTTATTAAAATAGTGCAACATGACAAACTACGTTGCCTCTGGCTTACGTATCGCTATTGTGTGGTTTTGCCGAGCAAAACCTTTCCACCAATCTTCTCCCGCTATCTTTTTTAATTTCCAGCTCTCAGGAATTTCATTCCATTAGCACAGCCAAACTCATACGCCAACTTTTTCGCATCAGTTTTGGTGAGCCCATAATGCATTTTTGATGAAAACAACAGATATTCAGTCAGTATCTTTTCCTGGGTTATTGTGAATATTTGTGATTTTTTAAATAAAGCGCCGTAATTACTTACAGTTTCCTTCAACTTGGTGGAGTTAATTTTTGCTAATCTGGCCAGAGTTGTCTTAGGTATCATATACTTTTTAGCAACCTGATGAAGACCTCCACCCTCTCTGAACTCCTTAATAGCTCTTTCCTTAACATCATAAGGAATAATTGGCGATTCTTTTTTTTTAATAAATTAATGGCATCTTGGTTACACCTGTAACAGTAAAATAAAAAAGTTAATTTCATGTAAGTAATAAATTAATATAATCAAATTAATAAAACTATATGAAGTAAAAGATTATGGGAGAGTTGGGACCTGTCCCAACTCTCCCACAAACCTTTGTCCCATGTCTCCCTTAACAGCGTATCAACAAAAAAAGTGTGATAAATTTGTGTAGGTTATAGTTAGAGGTAAAGTTGCATTACTAACATAACCTTAAAATGAGATATATTCATGGCCAAGGTTTGAAAAACGAACATAATAACAAACACCTTTTTTTTAATGTAAATATTAAAAAGTAAGAAAATTTACTTTTAACATGTAAAAAAGGTTTTTCTTATCTGTGCAATTAAGAATGTGGCAGAATCTTCAGTATGTTACACTAAGTAAACCAGCACATAAAACTCTTCAAAACACAAACTCAGCTGATCTCTTGTACCAACCTAATACCTGGAAAATTTAAATGTCCCAACTCTCCCCAGGTAACAAGTCTCCCTCATCTCCCCTACAGATTGCACCAAAAGAAACAATAAAAATATATCTTTTCAATTAAACAAAAATTGGTCTTGTAATATGAGTCGGTAATACAGCACGAACTAATAAGTTATTTGCTATTACAAAATGCCTTATTCCTTTTTCATGATGATCAGATTTTGCTATACGCCTGCATAAATAGAAATTATTAAAATGCTTAACTCTCAATACAAAGTATTTAAACTATTTAACAACATGAAAAGTTCATCATGTCACATATTCTAGTAACAAGGTAAGTTTTTGGAATAGTGTTTTAGCTGAATTTATACACTAGGAGGACACTCAACATTTAGTTTGTGTGTAACTCTGGTTAATCAAAGAGAATTATTTGAGTAAATTCAAATTTAATAATATAAATCTACTACCATAAAGGCCTGGAATGCTATGCATTAAAGAATTTTAACTAACTTCATATGGGGGAAAACTGGTTTACATACATTATTTTTGAAAATAATAATCCTGAAATGTAATCAGTACTTATATCAAGTTAAGTGCAATAATTAAATACATTCTTCAACTTGGACGTTGCAAACTTCAGGTGCTAAGCCTTTACTTTATTTTTAATTTAACATCAGTTTATGTTCGGCAACGTTAAAAAGAACATGTTATGGCCTCTGAGAAAGTACACAGTGAGTGGAAGCTGGCTTAAATGAAGGTAACCATTTTATCTAATAATTAGTGTCCCATGGTAGAAAACAAGTGCAATACATATTATAAAAAGAAGGATATTGTTTTTACTTCCATGTTCCATAAGGAAATGGATGGACAAAAAATCGCGTTCGAGATAAGGGCTGATTCTGATTGTACTACCCTCAAAACATGAAGAAAAGTCATTTTTTGAAAGATGTCTGTGTGTAAAATTTTGTCTATGGCGAACGATAACTGCCGCAAATTCAAATAAGTTTTTGCATATTGTAGAGGACTCAAAGTCTGTTGATTTTGGTGAAGATCGGTTAAGGAGAAGGGGTAGTTTACCTGCAACGTTTTATGTTTTAACAAGAGTAAAGTACTTAATTTTGATAAATAAAGTATCCTGAAAAGAAGGTCATAATTATACCACTGTAGAAAGGTAGATGAAATATCTATAAATAAAAAGGGGTAGGGGGAAGTTGAAGGGGGAGGGGATTATTTTCTATAAATGAAAATGATAGGTGAAGGGGAGGGGATAATTTTTTATATGTGTACTACGTTATCGGCAACAAAGAAGTAGTTTGTTGATAAAATTCCTTCACGGGCTGTTTGGCCGTGGTCCAATGTTTTCTGCAAACCCAGACGTTTCAGAAGTGCCATCGACTGCCATCATCAGTGAAAATCGAGTGCGCTAACGTGAGGTGGTATATGTTAGTGACCACAATTCTGTGCTTGAGGCTGAAGATAGAAGTAGTTTCTGTGGAAATATTTCATTTCTAAAATGATTTTAAATATAAATCTTAAAACATGGAAGTCATGTATGGTTCTCCATACAGATATTTTATTTATTTGCATCGAATAGTATTACTGTTTAATAAATGTTCTATCCAGATCAAATTATGTGTATGGAGTTCTGGAAAAATTAGACAGGCATAAAGTTTTGTTTGTTTATTGTAAACTGTATTATGTTTGGAAGTATCCCAAAGTAAATTTAACATTAGTCATGTCACTCAATGACGCCAGTCCAGTTTTTTAAGGCTAGGAGAATCCTTGAAATGTTTGGACCATCACTAGGTCATGATGGATCAAATCATCAAACTTCAGTTTGCTGTGAAAAACTGGCAGATTTGAGTAGTCACTTGATAAAGGATGGTGTTGTAAAAACAACAATTCTTTCAGAATTATTTTATGGCCCTGTCAGTCTGCAAATAACTATCACTCGTTTAGACCTTCAGCAGATTTAAACTTTTCTTATTCGTGTTAGCAATATATCATGTAAAACTGCTAGAAGTATGGAATACAAAGACAAGTCGAGCATTGTACATTTTTAAGTTAGGTACACTTTACAAAACCTTTTCATCAGGCACAATTGTAACACATATCAGAACTGTATGTGTGTTTTGGTGGACGGGTCAATAATCTGTAAACCCTTTAATATTGGTCTCCTAGAATGTTGACTGATTAAACAAAATATGACAACGAAATCCAAGAATAAACAAAATAATTGATTAATGTTCATATGTCAGTACTTTGTGTGTCCGGTGATGTAGGCCTAATTTATTTTTCTTTAATAATATATATAATACTTTCACTTATGAACTTACTATTGTCACTTCCCAAACGTTTCAAGATGTTGTTTCTCTTCTTCAGTGGGTTGAGTACTAACTGTCGATTACAGAATAACCGTTACGGAATGGAGTGTGTGGTGGGGGTTGATGGTGGGAAGGGGTTGGCGCTGAGGTTCGAATTATGTGTGTGGATCAGTGTGTCAGATAGTGTATGTGATTTGTAATGTATCTGTTCATTTAATATGTTGTTTGGTTGTAGTGTGTGATATCTGTATATTTCAAATTGTTCAGCTGTGTTTAGTTTTATACTTTTTGGTAAGTAGTGTAATATTTCCATGTTGTGTTCTATGTTTGTGTAGCTGTGGTTTTCGTTATGTAAATGTGTGGCAAATGTGGAATGTATGTAGTTTGTGGTGAGGACTTTTAAATGTTCAGAAAACCTGGAAGAAAAAGATCTTCCCGTCTGGCCGATGTAGAATTGTTGACAATCATTGCAATTTAATTTGTAAACCCCTGTTTTGCTGTATGTGTCAATGTCTTTGTTAGTATTGTTTATGTGTTTTCTAATGGTGTTGTTGGTTCTGTAAGCTACTTTATAATTTTGTTTCCTAAATGTGTTTGCAATTTTATGTGTATTGGAATTGTAGTATGTAAGTGTTATGTATTTACTGGGTTGTGTGCTGTTGGTCATATGTGTTTTACTTTTTGTGTTGAGGATTCGTTTATGTAGTTTATTTATTAATTCAGGGTTGTATTCGTTTTTGACTGCTATGTATTTAATTGTGTTTAATTCATCTTGGTGGTCATGTGTTTTTTAGGGGTATTGACGTGAGCCTATGGAGCATGTAGTTGAAAGCTGCATGTTTGTGTTGAGTTGGGTGGTTGGATGTGTTGTGTATGACCATGTCTGATGTGGTGTGTTTTCTGTATATTTTGTATGAGTGTGTGTTGTTTGTTTTGGTGATTGTAAGGTCTAAAAAGTTTATGCTGTTGTTTAATTCTATTTCAAGTGTGAATTTTAATTTATGGTGTAAAGTGTTAATGTATTTATGGAAATTTTCTATTTGTCTTTTGTTGCCGTTGTAAAGGAGTAAAATGTCGTCGACATACCTGTGCCAATATATTATTTTATCGGTGTATTTGTTGTTGTTCAGTATGTGTTTCTGTTCTATGGTGTGTATGAATATTTCTGCTAGTATACCTGATATAGGGGAGCCCATGGGTAGTCCATCTGTTTGTGTGTAATACATGCTATTGTGTGCGAAATAATTTTGATCTGTGATAATTTTAGTTAGATGGATGATCTCGTTTATGTGTGTTTCGGGTGTGTTATTTATTTTTAGTATTTTTAGTAATAAGTGAACGAAGAGGATGCAACAACAAGATAATTTTTATTTTTATTTGTAGGCACAAGAAAAGGTTAGAAACATTTAGGCCTACATCATCATTACGCAGGCTGAGGAACTGAAACTTCCAGCACTATATTCAGGTTTGTAATTTACACAGTGAAACCAGTCGAAACAAAGTATTAAAATCCTTTGAAAATATTAAAAGCAGGCACATTACATCATACATACACAGTATCATCATTGTATGGTGTTCTGTTGTGTGACAGGTCCCAGATATTACCAATCATCTCCATTCATATGTATTTGGCTTGAACTTTTGAGCTTTCATCTCTACATAAGATACTCCACTTTGCATTTCGTACACAAGCTCATCTTCTCTCCTTTCATGGTTCTTTCAAAAACTGGTGTTAATTGTTCATTTTCGCTCAGGATTAAATATACTTATACTTAATATTCAATACTTAAAAGTTGGTTAGGTTACATTATTTAATCTAAACAACTTCACAACAGCTATAACAAAGTTATTTATAAAATAATTATCTGCTGTATTTTTTCCTTTACAAGTGGATATTAAACAAAAAACCGATATCATATTCTTATACCATAAGAAGTAATATAATCACGTTATGTTCATGATGAGTTCTATTTCTTGTGTATAGTGTGTTTCAGTGTTTGCATTAAACAAAACATTTTTAAATCAGTGTTGAACACTTGCCAAGTAGTGTGCCTGATATTTTCCAACAAATTCGTATATTGTATGAGAGTAGACTATTGATGTATACTACTTTACATGTCAGAAGTATAACGATATATTTACAAATTACTTTATTCTATATTCTTATGTTATTATTATTATTCAATAAAAAATAAAATAATTTTTAACAAAAATATGCTTTTATTTTAATTATTGTATTGTATTTAATATTACTTCAGAAACATAAATATAATTAAAGTAAAAATAAATAGTTGTAATAATTTAATTAAAAAGTAAATTTTTGTTAAAAGGAATGTTTTAATTATTCAACATTGAAATATAACTCTCTCACTCTTCCCCCTCCCTCTCTCTGTGAAGGGGGGGTTGAATAAATGAGTGAAAGTTTAATCTTGTTTTCAACAAATTCCAGTTACATTGCAATCTGATAGGTTAGAGTCTGTACTTAAAATGGACAAAATTTTACTTCCATGTTCCTTAAGGAAATGGAAGTATGGTGATGGCAAAAAAAAAATCGTGTTCTAGATTATTGCAGATTCTGATTGTACTACCCTCAAAACATGAAAAAAGTCATTTTTCGAAAAGTGTCTGTGTGTCTAGATTTTTTTTCTATGGCAAACGATAACTGCCATAAATTCAAACAGAATGAAATAATTTTTTACATATGTGCTTGAGTTGTAGAATACTCAAGGCCTATTGATTTTGGTGAAGATCAGTAATGGGGAAAGGGCAGTTTACCAGAAACATTTTTTGTTGTAACAAGAGAAAAGTACTTAATTTAGATATAAAGTATCCTGATAAGAAGATCTTAATAATCCACTGTAGAAACGTAGATGAAATATCTATAAATGAAGAGGCTAGTTGAACGGGGTGGCGGTAATTTTCTATAAATGAAAATTATAGTTGAAGGGGGAGGGGATAATTTTTATATGTGTACTACGTTATCGACAACAGAGTAGTAGTTTGTTGTTAAAATTCCTTCTCGGGCTGTTTGGCCATAGTCCAATGTTTTCTGCAAAACCAGACGTTTCACAGTGCCGTCGACTGCCATCATCAGTGAAAATCGAGTGCGATAACGTGTGGTGGTACACGTTAGTGACTACAGTACTGTGGTTAAGGCTGAAGCAATAAGTGGAAAGAAGTAGTTTCTATGGAAACATTTCATTTCGTAAATGATTTTAAATATAAATCTTAGAACATGGATGTCATGTATGGTTCTCCATACCGATATTTGGTTATGTGACCAAAATACCAGGTAAAGTGGTAAGTAAACAGCCATTCCAATCTCCTCAGCCTACACATAGATATATATTATTACCTGTCTTCTTTATTTACAGTGTGGAACAGTAGTCCTGTTACAGTATACTGGATTTAGTACTGGGTTGAGGCACAGATACTTCTTAAAAATAATACGTCTACTCTACATGAGTGTTGTGGTTGGTTAGGTAATGATAGTACATTATTGTGTGTAATGATAGTACATTGGGTTTGACGTTTCTTTACAAACCCAATTGACTCTGTAGTGCTCAATTCTACGTCTTTTGACCTCACTGTAACTGTTTATTCTCCGTTTCTTCCAGCAATTGTTCATGTAACCTGTCTTGTATGTTACTGTACTAATTTTTAAAATAAACACATGTATCTTGTAGAATAAGCTATTAACTGTAGTGCATACTCCTTCTTTATCTAAAAAGTGGTAGATATGTAATACTAACCTATTAAAACTGTGTATTTAATAATACTAACTTATTAACCATAATGAATGTTCCTTCTTTATCTAGAAAATGTTAGACGTTGAATATTGTGTTTTTACAGAAACACCAGCTAGCCACAGGTAGTCGTGAGTGGTAAGGAGGTGACTCTATATGCTTCTCGATACATCACCTGGAAAGATATTCTGGACCTCTGCAGACCTCCACATGAACTCACTTAAATAGGAATCTAAGCGTTCCCTTCTCGTACCACATTCAATCATGTTTCGGCGTTTACAGGACCGCCACATGCTTTCTACGCCTTGTGTATGCGCTCCCGTTTCAGGATCCACAAAGTTATAACTATGGTTTACAGTCAAATGACTGTACTGTTGTGGCAAATTAACAATTTGATGGTACGAACGCCACTCATCTGACATTATAGTAGACCCTGGTTCAATATTTGCCACTATGAGAGGTAGGAGGGTAGCTGCTGATCTATCTTCCACACTACACAAAAAGCATTCCTTCGTTTCTCGGCAGTATCCACCGAATACCCATTGTTGTGGACACACCCGGCCAACATTATTTTTTCTCTTGGCAAACACACTCTCGTCAATTTCAACTGTTAAATTCGGTCCTCCAATTTTCCGTGGGTTTCTCATGACGTCTACGGCACAGATATATCTTAAGTAAGCCGTCCACTCTGTGTGTGTGTTGACGCCGATTCCAGTTGATTTTTACTGTTTTTCACACTACTACGCCCTTCACACCAGAAATAAATAATTTTATTATTTTTCCCAGCGGTAATTTGGACCCCTGTAAAAATGTGCCCTTGCGAACTACCTTATACTCGCAGCAAGTCGTCTTATTGCAACACCAATGCTGTTGCTGCCCAAGGGCCAATACCATGTCATGTCCTTGTTCACATTGACGAGGATTGTGAACCAAACCTTTTTCTTAAAGAAAAGAAACTGCAGCATCCTCTTCTGTACCAATAACACTCAACCATCGTAGCTACTCACAACACAACACTGATTAAAAAAGTAATGAAACATGCGAACAAGCTGTAACAACACCAATTAAAGATTAGCAATTAATTAATAAACTAAATTAGCAAATTCATAAGTGTGTTTTATTTTGGTTTCCACTGTACTATGTGACGATCGGTGAGACTGTCGTAACAATTTAACGAAACATCCCAATTAATTCAATATTATACTTTGAGGATTATAATTTTACATATACACTAATGTAAAATATAAAACATTATTGTTATCTGATTTCAAGCTTGCAGAGTCAATGTTTAAAAGGAATAAATCCCAAATTTTTTAGTACCAAGCCACGTGTTGTTCCATCAAATATATTGCAACTTACCGTCTGCAGCTTTTTGAAACAACGTCTTCACTATAAAGTTAACATGTTTCGGGACACTTGTCCCATCCTCAGAACTTAAAATGTTCTTGTATCATTTAACGTTGATACAGTTGTCAAATAATTAAAATATTAAAATCCAATATGAAACAAAATCACAATACTTAAATGTTTAAAACGAGCGCGGCGGTTAAACGATGTACATCGTATGGTGACTGACCGCGCACTGAATTACGTCTGGCTCCCACCACGACAATAACGCAAGGCAGTGTTGTACAATACATTTGACTTGAAAAGCAGTTGATCATTTAAACCACGCGGCTTGGTATCAGTATTATTATACGCTTTATAAATTTTGTACTCTTCAAGGGCGTTCATATATCGCCCTTTCTTACATATGTGAAGAGGTATCAAATTAGTATTAAAATTAGTGTAATTATGATTCTCGGAAATGAGGTGTTCTGCAAATTTTGACTTGATATTGTCCAAGCTGTGAAGGTGTGTAGGCGGCCTATGTTCTGTAAATCTTTTTAAAAAACCATGACCTGTCTGGCCCACATAAAAGGCGTCACAATCGTCACATATCAATTTGTAAACACCAGTTTTGTGTTCAAGGCTGGTAGTTCTGCGGACACGAAGATTATTCATAATATTATTAGTGGTTTTGTAAGTGACCTTTATATTGCTGTTTTTATTAAAAATTGACCCAAAAATCTTAGGCATAAGGTATGTGTACGGTGTTGCAATGTATTTGCGTGTTGTATTCTCGCGAGTTTTATGTCCGTTAATGTTTCTATGCTTTTTCTTATGTTTTCGAAGGATGTTATTCACCATATCGACATCATAACCATTAGTGACTGCAATGTATTTAATGGTGTCCAATTCCTCATGGTATTCTTTATCACCGAGGGGCAAAGATAAAAGTCATAAAATAAAATCATACTATGGAAGGCAGCCAAATTCTGGGATATATGATGAAGGGACTTAGCATGTATTACAATATCAGTCGTTGTGGGTTTTCTATAGATGTTAAATTGTAGTTTTTTATTATTGTCCTTGGCAACAGTTATATCCAGAAAATTCAGTTTACCATTGTCTTCACTTTCAAGTGTGAACCGCATATTGCCATTGATATTATTCAAATAACTATGTAAACTATCAATTTGCCTTTGTGTGCCTTTGTATATTAAAAAGGTGTCATCAACATACCTGCCGTAAAATATTATTTTATTCTTGTGTCTGTTATTAGTGAGAATGAATGAATTTTCGAAATTATTTAGGTATTGTAAAGAACTTGATTCCTTAGTGTATTTAGTTATATGAGACTCCCGTGTATCAACGTCAAGTAATACGTTGAAGGTGGCAATTTGTAACAATTAAAATGTTGTTACCTGTTTTTAATCAATGTGTCATTAATGAATGTATCTATTAGGTTGTTACAGATGAAACCTCCTGAAAATATATTATTAGGTAAATATAGTTATGATTATGTTCTTTTAACTTATAATCGTACTACAATATAGGTTTAACTTAGTATTCGGTAGTTGGGCAATATCAACGATATATATAGTGTATTGACTGAATGTATTGAGTATTCTTGTCAACCCTAGTCCCTCGATATTAGAGAATTCTATTCAAATTTGGTACTGAAAACACGCTAGTTCGGCAATCTCCCGTTCCACCAGCTGTTGGCAATTAGCGCTGTTATTTGTAATAAGCTTGCTTCTAGGTTAGTCGTTCATCTGGTTTTAATCAACCTTTTATTGTAAATTATTCCACCCACAACATATAGTACCTATTCTGTAATAACATGAAACAATATCTCATACAATAAAGATCCTTTATTAATTTTATACGTTATTTCACAGTAACCGTTATCTCAAAAATAATAATATTGTCGAATCGATTATACAAAGATATATCGATTATCAATTGATCAAGTTCCTTTGACTTATACAAATTAAATATAACAATAAATATTTCTTATCCCAGGGTTCGTAAGATTCTTTGAACCATTAGTAAGGCCAGGTAAAATGCAAAATTAAGGTTACTCAAATATTACAAAAAGGTTATTAACTCTAAATATATTGAATTTAAAAATAAGTTGTTTTTTACCGGGTTGGCAGAACTCAAACTGGCACTGGACGTCTGTAAACAGTGAAGATGATCGGCTTAAAATACGTTCATCCAGGAAAAAGTGTTCTGGCCCTTAATAAAATTGATGATGTAGTATCCAGGGAAGCTCTCAAGAATTCTTCTGACTGCCGTTCTTCTCCTACGATCTTGATAGTTGTCAGTCACGGTGGAATGAAAATAGTATTCCAGCTTCTTCTTGAAAATGAAGGTTAACTCTGCAACACGAGGTCTTCGTGTGTCTTCTCAATAATTCCGTTAGTTTCGGCCTTTACTTCCCTCAATTAGCCTTCTGATTACAGGGGAAATCGGTTTAATACCGAATCCAGCGGAATTATCCTGGTGAATGAAGTGAGGAATGCTAAACTCTTTTCGAGGTATTCAGTTATAATTCGGAAGTCTAATTGGTTTTATTACTCATCAGTAGTATTATAGAATTAGATTTCAAATAGTATTTATTAATTTAGATTCATATTTTTTCCAAATTTTATCATTCTTTCTTTTAAATGTGTGTGACTATCTCAACTCAATAGCATGTAACAATAGAATCGAATGATTCAATATAAACAACTCTTGTACATTTCAGTTGCCTTAACAGCCACTTTTTCTGTCATTGGATGAAATTAGATATCCTAGAGCCAGAATTATAGAATATTACTACTCTTTTTCAATAAAATACTCCATGCTTGGAATAATACTAAATTACCTAAAATTCTCACCTAACCTTCCTTCTTAAACAGTATTATGTTTTACTATAGTTTCATTGGACTGGGCTTCTTAAAAAGGTATTAATTTCCTTTCACAAATATTAAATTTAGGCCTATAGGTTTTCTTACAACTGTTAACATTGTTTGGTTTTTTAACTTAATTTTCTTTTACCTGACCTACTGTACAATTAATTATTGGTTAATGGTCATTTACATTAATTTTAACTCCCTGGTTTTCATTTTATTACCTTAATTAACTCGTCTTGGAACCCTTCATTAGTTTACAATATAATTATCAGAACTACTTGTCAAACTTTGACAACTTATTTCCATCCTGGCCAAGTTCACAAACATTAATTAAAACAACTTCATTATTCGATTTTAGCAAATACTTAAAACTTAGTATAATGCCTAACACAGGTAACTATACTTGATTATCTAAAGACAAATTTAACATAAATACAAACATTATCACTGATTGAGTATTCCCATTAAACAACATTAGTTCACTCTTACCATACTCAAAACATAACATAAATATTCTGTGAACATTAACATGCTACAGTATAAAACACAAGTACAATTTATTATATTAACCATTAATTGGTATAGTATTTTATACTCAAAGTTATCTATTATATCTTTTGACTTGAGGTACATCTCAGATGTACTGATTACTGAGCAACCTTAATTCGGGGTATGGTCCTTGACCATAGTTAATTCAATTTTTTATGTAACGTTGGGGACCTCAAGTCTGTTTCGTTACATAACACCCCCCCTTCAAAAGAAGTTTATTTTGTCTCAACGAAGTTTATTAAAATAAACTTATAACTTGTATCTGACCAGTTGGTTCTCTTACTCATAATACTTTTTTATTTCAGACTGGCTGTATGTACCTTTCACCCTATTATTTACGTATGGAATTATCCGTTGTATTACTATTATTTCTTCTTTCCTTCTTAAAATCAATTATTTCCCAAGTTTAAATCTTACTTCTATAATCATTCTTGTGACATTCTTTATTAATTATACATTTTGGATCTGGTTTTATTTATTTATCTATATTTATTTGTGAGTTTTCCCTCTAATATTTAATTTTCCTAAACCTCCCTAACATTATAACTGGAATCGAATCAGTGGTGCTCTATTGGCTTACCAAATACCGTCGTCCGTTACATACCTTCTGGGATCAGAGGAACATCATCTCTGCCCAGTTAAATGATTGCTGGAATATTCTACAGTCAATCTTCATTAATAAACCTCGCAAGGTAGTCATCATGTGACCTTCAATAAAATAATTAATAATAATAATACTCTAGGGATTATTCACTGTACTTTAACTCAGATCATATTATTTCTTCATATTAATTCTTCCTTCTATTATACACTTCTCCTCTCCAATACTTGGCTATTTTATTGACATTTACTAATTGGCTTTCTTACGGATAATTCTTAAATATTTGTTTTTTTTTTCTTTTATATTAGTTTAAAGTAATTTCTTCTGAATTATATAGTAAGGTGTTCTTACTTATTTTTTGAATTTGGTTGTTTTTATCTTCAAAATTCTCTTTTTTATATATCTCATAAATTGTTTTCTTAAATACTTGTTTGTAAGGTGAACTTACTTCATTTTTTGAATTTTGGGGTTTTTTATCTTCAAAATTCTCTTTTTTATATCTCATAAATTGTTTTCTTAAATACTTGTTTGTAAGGTGAACTTACTTCATTTTTTGAATTTTGGGGGTTTTTATCTTCAAAATTCTCTTTTTTATATATCTCATAAATTGTTTTCTTAAATACTTGTTTGTAAGGTGAACTTACTTCATTTTTTGAATTTTGGGGTTTTTTATTTTTTTTATGCATTCCACCTGTCGGCCGTGGTTTCTTCTTCATCTATTTCTTGTCTTACATCCTGGGATGTGCTTGGTCGGTGGCCATCTCCTCTTAGGGGAATCCAGCATTCTGGTGGGTTCTGTTGATTATAAACTATTCGGACATTCCTAGATGGATCGTCCCTTCTTTGGTTCTCGTTTCCGGATCTGGATTCTCCAATGCTATTGCTCCGTGGTAAATGCTCACTATCATTCTCCCTTTGGGGTTGATCCCTCCTTGGACCATTCTCTTCGGCCCTTATAAAATGCACCATTGGTCTGGAAACCCTATTGTTATTATTGTGGTTATTTGGCTGGTAATTTCTATTATTATTATTATTATTATAATGTTCTGCATTACCTTGGTTGGGGTTTCTCTGATTATTGGAATTATGATTATTCTGATAATGATTATTTCGATTACTTGGGTAACTGTTGTTATTCCTGCTAGGATTTTGGTTATTAGGGAAATTATTATTATTATTATTAGTGTTATTATTTCTATTATAATAATTTGAATTGTTTCGGTTCCCTTGGTTGTTGTTGTTATTTTGCCGTTGGTCTGTCTCATTATCATAATTACCTGGCCTGTCATTATAATTCGGCCGGTTATGCGTCTCATTACTGTTATGGTTATTGTTTCTGTTGTAGTCTGGGATATCCCTGCTCCCGTACCGGTCATTCCTCTGCCGACTCCTTCTATAATACACCTCACGCTCGTGCTCTTCCAATAGCGTTGACATGACCTGTATCGTTTTTATCTGTCCGCCCGATCGTGCTATTGATATTCCGCTATCATAGTGGTATGCTAACCTGGTGATGAGAATTTCCTCCGGGATTTTTGGTTCAAGGTGTCTTGCCAAGCATACTTTTCCCAGGAAGTAGGCGGTAAGTGTTGTTCCCCTGCTGGCGTCATACCTTCCATAGCTGATGCTCTCCCTTACTACGTTCTGGGTGGCGTCTGACCAGTACCTGGCTTTAAAAGCTATTTTAAATTCTTCGTAGCTTCGGATGTCGTGTCTGGTGGCTGTCCACCAGTTATCATAGGTTTCCTTGAAATGTTCGTCCAAGTAACGACGAATTATTGGCCACCTGTTTTCACCAATTCTCGTTAGTTGTTCGCCGACCCGTTCCAAGAATTCCATTGGGTTTCTCTTGTATGACTTAAAGTTGATGGTCTCCCGGTCGTCTATATGTTGTGTATATGGAACAGTGATCGTTCGGTTGTCAACTGACCGTTGCAGGTACTCGATTCTCTCCTGGTTACGTTGTCCTTGCTCCTGTACTTCGTTCACGATCGTATCTAAGTTTCGATGCTGGTTTCCGCAATCTGCTTGTATTGATTCCACTTGAATACGGTTTTCTTCTTCTATATGGCCTATCTTGACCTCTAGTTCAGCCCTATTTCGTGTAATAGCTTCATCGGTCACTCTCAGTTTTCTATTTGTTTCAGTTATCTCCTGTTTTCTTTCGCCGTCGTTCTTACCTACCTTCTGGCTGATTGCCTCACTGGCGTCCTCGATTTTCTTATTGAGAGCTTGTCTTAACACTTCATTCTGTTTATCAGCATTTTCCCTTAATTCCTTGTTAGAATGCTCAATTCTCTCATCGATTCGTATAAGATTATCCTCATTGATTTTCTCAAGATCTGCTTTCATTCGTTTATCGTTTTCCTCAAGTTTTTCGTTCATTAGTTTGTTATCGTCCTGAATCTGTCTCAAACTCTCGTCATTCCTGTCAAACTTTTCATTCATTTGTTTGATTAAATTCTCGCTCAAAATTTCGTTTTGTTTCTTTGAGTTTTCATTAATACTGTCTATTTTATTTTCCAGCTTTTCTGAATTTTCATTTATACTGTCTATTTTTTCATTGATTTGTCTAAAATCGGCCTTCAATTGTTCATTATTTTCATTTATGGTTTGCCTTAAAAGTTCACTAGTACTTTCTTTAATAGTGTCTATTTTTTCATTAGTTTGTCTATTATCTTCTTTGATACTGTCTATTTTTTCATTAGTTTGTCTATTGTCTTCTTTGATACTGTGTATTTTATTTTCCAACTTTTCTGAATTTTCTTTATTATCCTCTTTAATTTGTCTTAAACTCTCATTAGTTTGTTTATTATCTTCCTTCATGCTACTCATTAATTCCATTAATTTTTCCCAATTTAATCCTCCTCTGGCTTCCTCTTTATCTGGTTGGTCCCCTTGGGTATCCTCTTTATTGCTCGCCTGTTGTTCCATTTCAGTATCTGTACCTGCCTCTGTTTCTTCTTCCCGCCTATCTTCTTCTGTTTCTTGCTCCTTCTCCATCCTTTTAGTAACGCCTCTCGTATGCATTCCTGTGCCTCTAATGGTTGCCTGCTCAAGTTAAGTTATAATTAATATGACTTTTTACTTAACTAAAGCCCACTCGTTGAGCGCCAATTTGTAAAGAACTTGATTCCTTAGTGTATTTAGTTATATGAGACTCCCGTGTATCAACGTCAAGTAATACGTTGAAGGTGGCAATTTGTAACAATTAAAATGTTGTTACCTGTTTTTAATCAATGTGTCATTAATGAATGTATCTATTAGGTTGTTACAGATGAAACCTCCTGAAAATATATTATTAGGTAAATATAGTTATGATTATGTTCTTTTAACTTATAATCGTACTACAATATAGGTTTAACTTAGTATTCGGTAGTTGGGCAATATCAACGATATATATAGTGTATTGACTGAATGTATTGAGTATTCTTGTCAACCCTAGTCCCACGATATTAGAGAATTCTATTCAAATTTGGTACTGAAAACACGCTAGTTCGGCAATCTCCCGTTCCACCAGCTGTTGGCAATTAGCGCTGTTATTTGTAATAAGCTTGCTTCTAGGTTAGTCGTTCATCTGGTTTTAATCAACCTTTTATTGTAAATTATTCCACCCACAACATATAGTACCTATTCTGTAATAACATGAAACAATATCTCATACAATAAAGATCCTTTATTAATTTTATACGTTATTTCACAGTAACCGTTATCTCAAAAATAATAATATTGTCGAATCGATTATACAAAGATATATCGATTATCAATTGATCAAGTTCCTTTGACTTATACAAATTAAATATAACAATAAATATTTCTTATCCCAGGGTTCGTAAGATTCTTTGAACCATTAGTAAGGCCAGGTAAAATGCAAAATTAAGGTTACTCAAATATTACAAAAAGGTTATTAACTCTAAATATATTGAATTTAAAAATAAGTTGTTTTTTACCGGGTTGGCAGAACTCAAACTGGCACTGGACGTCTGTAAACAGTGAAGATGATCGGCTTAAAATACGTTCATCCAGGAAAAAGTGTTCTGGCCCTTAATAAAATTGATGATGTAGTATCCAGGGAAGCTCTCAAGAATTCTTCTGACTGCCGTTCTTCTCCTACGATCTTGATAGTTGTCAGTCACGGTGGAATGAAAATAGTATTCCAGCTTCTTCTTGAAAATGAAGGTTAACTCTGCAACACGAGGTCTTCGTGTGTCTTCTCAATAATTCCGTTAGTTTCGGCCTTTACTTCCCTCAATTAGCCTTCTGATTACAGGGGAAATCGGTTTAATACCGAATCCAGCGGAATTATCCTGGTGAATGAAGTGAGGAATGCTAAACTCTTTTCGAGGTATTCAGTTATAATTCGGAAGTCTAATTGGTTTTATTACTCATCAGTAGTATTATAGAATTAGATTTCAAATAGTATTTATTAATTTAGATTCATATTTTTTCCAAATTTTATCATTCTTTCTTTTAAATGTGTGTGACTATCTCAACTCAATAGCATGTAACAATAGAATCGAATGATTCAATATAAACAACTCTTGTACATTTCAGTTGCCTTAACAGCCACTTTTTCTGTCATTGGATGAAATTAGATATCCTAGAGCCAGAATTATAGAATATTACTACTCTTTTTCAATAAAATACTCCATGCTTGGAATAATACTAAATTACCTAAAATTCTCACCTAACCTTCCTTCTTAAACAGTATTATGTTTTACTATAGTTTCATTGGACTGGGCTTCTTAAAAAGGTATTAATTTCCTTTCACAAATATTAAATTTAGGCCTATAGGTTTTCTTACAACTGTTAACATTGTTTGGTTTTTTAACTTAATTTTCTTTTACCTGACCTACTGTACAATTAATTATTGGTTAATGGTCATTTACATTAATTTTAACTCCCTGGTTTTCATTTTATTACCTTAATTAACTCGTCTTGGAACCCTTCATTAGTTTACAATATAATTATCAGAACTACTTGTCAAACTTTGACAACTTATTTCCATCCTGGCCAAGTTCACAAACATTAATTAAAACAACTTCATTATTCGATTTTAGCAAATACTTAAAACTTAGTATAATGCTTAACACAGGTAACTATACTTGATTATCTAAAGACAAATTTAACATAAATACAAACATTATCACTGATTGAGTATTCCCATTAAACAACATTAGTTCACTCTTACCATACTCAAAACATAACATAAATATTCTGTGAACATTAACATGCTACAGTATAAAACACAAGTACAATTTATTATATTAACCATTAATTGGTATAGTATTTTATACTCAAAGTTATCTATTATATCTTTTGACTTGAGGTACATCTCAGATGTACTGATTACTGAGCAACCTTAATTCGGGGTATGGTCCTTGACCATAGTTAATTCAATTTTTTATGTAACGTTGGGGACCTCAAGTCTGTTTCGTTACATAACACCCCCCCTTCAAAAGAAGTTTATTTTGTCTCAACGAAGTTTATTAAAATAAACTTATAACTTGTATCTGACCAGTTGGTTCTCTTACTCATAATACTTTTTTATTTCAGACTGGCTGTATGTACCTTTCACCCTATTATTTACGTATGGAATTATCCGTTGTATTACTATTATTTCTTCTTTCCTTCTTAAAATCAATTATTTCCCAAGTTTAAATCTTACTTCTATAATCATTCTTGTGACATTCTTTATTAATTATACATTTTGGATCTGGTTTTATTTATTTATCTATATTTATTTGTGAGTTTTCCCTCTAATATTTAATTTTCCTAAACCTCCCTAACATTATAACTGGAATCGAATCGGTGGTGCTCTATTGGCTTACCAAATACCGTCGTCCGTTACATACCTTCTGGGATCAGAGGAACATCATCTCTGCCCAGTTAAATGATTGCTGGAATATTCTACAGTCAATCTTCATTAATAAACCTCGCAAGGTAGTCATCATGTGACCTTCAATAAAATAATTAATAATAATAATACTCTAGGGATTATTCACTGTACTTTAACTCAGATCATATTATTTCTTCATATTAATTCTTCCTTCTATTATACACTTCTCCTCTCCAATACTTGGCTATTTTATTGACATTTACTAATTGGCTTTCTTACGGATAATTCTTAAATATTTGTTTTTTTTTCTTTTATATTAGTTTAAAGTAATTTCTTCTGAATTATATAGTAAGGTGTTCTTACTTATTTTTTGAATTTGGTTGTTTTTATCTTCAAAATTCTCTTTTTTATATATCTCATAAATTGTTTTCTTAAAAACTTGTTTGTAAGGTGAACTTACTTCATTTTTTGAATTTTGGGGTTTTTTATCTTCAAAATTCTCTTTTTTATATCTCATAAATTGTTTTCTTAAATACTTGTTTGTAAGGTGAACTTACTTCATTTTTTGAATTTTGGGGTTTTTTATCTTCAAAATTCTCTTTTTTATATATCTCATAAATTGTTTTCTTAAATACTTGTTTGTAAGGTGAACTTACTTCATTTTTTGAATTTTGGGGTTTTTTATTTTTTTTATGCATTCCACCTGTCGGCCGTGGTTTCTTCTTCATCTATTTCTTGTCTTACATCCTGGGATGTGCTTGGTCGGTGGCCATCTCCTCTTAGGGGAATCCAGCATTCTGGTGGGTTCTGTTGATTATAAACTATTCGGACATTCCTAGATGGATCGTCCCTTCTTTGGTTCTCGTTTCCGGATCTGGATTCTCCAATGCTATTGCTCCGTGGTAAATGCTCACTATCATTCTCCCTTTGGGGTTGATCCCTCCTTGGACCATTCTCTTCGGCCCTTATAAAATGCACCATTGGTCTGGAAACCCTATTGTTATTATTGTGGTTATTTGGCTGGTAATTTCTATTATTATTATTATTATTATTATTATAATGTTCTGCATTACCTTGGTTGGGGTTTCTCTGATTATTGGAATTATGATTATTCTGATAATGATTATTTCGATTACTTGGGTAACTGTAGTTATTCCTGCTAGGATTTTGGTTATTAGGGAAATTATTATTATTATTATTAGTGTTATTATTTCTATTATAATAATTTGAATTGTTTCGGTTCCCTTGGTTGTTGTTGTTATTTTGCCGTTGGTCTGTCTCATTATCATAATTACCTGGCCTGTCATTATAATTCGGCCGGTTATGCGTCTCATTACTGTTATGGTTATTGTTTCTGTTGTAGTCTGGGGTATCCCTGCTCCCGTACCGGTCATTCCTCTGCCGACTCCTTCTATAATACACCTCACGCTCGTGCTCTTCCAATAGCGTTGACATGACCTGTATCGTTTTTATCTGTCCGCCCGATCGTGCTATTGATATTCCGCTATCATAGTGGTATGCTAACCTGGTGATGAGAATTTCCTCCGGGATTTTTGGTTCAAGGTGTCTTGCCAAGCATACTTTTCCCAGGAAGTAGGCGGTAAGTGTTGTTCCCCTGCTGGCGTCATACCTTCCATAGCTGATGCTCTCCCTTACTACGTTCTGGGTGGCGTCTGACCAGTACCTGGCTTTAAAAGCTATTTTAAATTCTTCGTAGCTTTGGATGTCGTGTCTGGTGGCTGTCCACCAGTTATCATAGGTTTCCTTGAAATGTTCGTCCAAGTAACGACGAATTATTGGCCACCTGTTTTCACCAATTCTCGTTAGTTGTTCGCCGACCCGTTCCAAGAATTCCATTGGGTTTCTCTTGTATGACTTAAAGTTGATGGTCTCCCGGTCGTCTATATGTTGTGTATATGGAACAGTGATCGTTCGGTTGTCAACTGACCGTTGCAGGTACTCGATTCTCTCCTGGTTACGTTGTCCTTGCTCCTGTACTTCGTTCACGATCGTATCTAAGTTTCGATGCTGGTTTCCGCAATCTGCTTGTATTGATTCCACTTGAATACGGTTTTCTTCTTCTATATGGCCTATCTTGACCTCTAGTTCAGCCCTATTTCGTGTAATAGCTTCATCGGTCACTCTCAGTTTTCTATTTGTTTCAGTTATCTCCTGTTTTCTTTCGCCGTCGTTCTTACCTACCTTCTGGCTGATTGCCTCACTGGCGTCCTCGATTTTCTTATTGAGAGCTTGTCTTAACACTTCATTCTGTTTATCAGCATTTTCCCTTAATTCCTTGTTAGAATGCTCAATTCTCTCATCGATTCGTATAAGATTATCCTCATTGATTTTCTCAAGATCTGCTTTCATTCGTTTATTGTTTTCCTCAAGTTTTTCGTTCATTAGTTTGTTATCGTCCTGAATCTGTCTCAAACTCTCGTCATTCCTGTCAAACTTTTCATTCATTTGTTTGATTAAATTCTCGCTCAAAATTTCGTTTTGTTTCTTTGAGTTTTCATTAATACTGTCTATTTTATTTTCCAGCTTTTCTGAATTTTCATTTATACTGTCTATTTTTTCATTGATTTGTCTAAAATCGGCCTTCAATTGTTCATTATTTTCATTTATGGTTTGCCTTAAAAGTTCACTAGTACTTTCTTTAATAGTGTCTATTTTTTCATTAGTTTGTCTATTATCTTCTTTGATACTGTCTATTTTTTCATTAGTTTGTCTATTGTCTTCTTTGATACTGTGTATTTTATTTTCCAACTTTTCTGAATTTTCTTTATTATCCTCTTTAATTTGTCTTAAACTCTCATTAGTTTGTTTTAAACTCTCATTAGTTTGTTTATTATCTTCCTTCATGCTACTCATTAATTCCATTAATTTTTCCCAATTTAATCCTCCTCTGGCTTCCTCTTTATCTGGTTGGTCCCCTTGGGTATCCTCTTTATTGCTCGCCTGTTGTTCCATTTCAGTATCTGTACCTGCCTCTGTTTCTTCTTCCCGCCTATCTTCTTCTGTTTCTTGCTCCTTCTCCATCCTTTTAGTAACGCCTCTCGTATGCATTCCTGTGCCTCTAATGGTTGCCTGCTCAAGTTAAGTTATAATTAATATGACTTTTTACTTAACTAAAGCCCACTCGTTGAGCGCCAATTTGTAAAGAACTTGATTCCTTAGTGTATTTAGTTATATGAGACTCCCGTGTATCAACGTCAAGTAATACGTTGAAGGTGGCAATTTGTAACAATTAAAATGTTGTTACCTGTTTTTAATCAATGTGTCATTAATGAATGTATCTATTAGGTTGTTACAGATGAAACCTCCTGAAAATATATTATTAGGTAAATATAGTTATGATTATGTTCTTTTAACTTATAATCGTACTACAATATAGGTTTAACTTAGTATTCGGTAGTTGGGCAATATCAACGATATATATAGTGTATTGACTGAATGTATTGAGTATTCTTGTCAACCCTAGTCCCTCGATATTAGAGAATTCTATTCAAATTTGGTACTGAAAACACGCTAGTTCGGCAATCTCCCGTTCCACCAGCTGTTGGCAATTAGCGCTGTTATTTGTAATAAGCTTGCTTCTAGGTTAGTCGTTCATCTGGTTTTAATCAACCTTTTATTGTAAATTATTCCACCCACAACATATAGTACCTATTCTGTAATAACATGAAACTGTATCTCATACAATAAAGATCCTTTATTAATTTTATACGTTATTTCACAGTAACCGTTATCTCAAAAATAATAATATTGTCGAATCGATTATACAAAGATATATCGATTATCAATTGATCAAGTTCCTTTGACTTATACAAATTAAATATAACAATAAATATTTCTTATCCCAGGGTTCGTAAGATTCTTTGAACCATTAGTAAGGCCAGGTAAAATGCAAAATTAAGGTTACTCAAATATTACAAAAAGGTTATTAACTCTAAATATATTGAATTTAAAAATAAGTTGTTTTTTACCGGGTTGGCAGAACTCAAACTGGCACTAGACGTCTGTAAACAGTGAAGATGATCGGCTTAAAATACGTTCATCCAGGAAAAAGTGTTCTGGCCCTTAATAAAATTGATGATGTAGTATCCAGGGAAGCTCTCAAGAATTCTTCTGACTGCCGTTCTTCTCCTACGATCTTGATAGTTGTCAGTCACGGTGGAATGAAAATAGTATTCCAGCTTCTTCTTGAAAATGAAGGTTAACTCTGCAACACGAGGTCTTCGTGTGTCTTCTCAATAATTCCGTTAGTTTCGGCCTTTACTTCCCTCAATTAGCCTTCTGATTACAGGGGAAATCGGTTTAATACCGAATCCAGCGGAATTATCCTGGTGAATGAAGTGAGGAATGCTAAACTCTTTTCGAGGTATTCAGTTATAATTCGGAAGTCTAATTGGTTTTATTACTCGTCAGTAGTATTATAAAATTTAATTTCAAATAGTATTTATTAATTTAGATTCATATTTTTTCCAAATTTTATCATTCTTTCTTTTAAATGTGTGTGACTATCTCAACTCAATAGCATGTAACAATAGAATCGAATGATTCAATATAAACAACTCTTGTACATTTCAGTTGCCTTAACAGCCACTTTTTCTGTCATTGGATGAAATTAGATATCCTAGAGCCAGAATTATAGAATATTACTACTCTTTTTCAATAAAATACTCCATGCTTGGAATAATACTAAATTACCTAAAATTCTCACCTAACCTTCCTTCTTAAACAGTATATGTTTTACTATAGTTTCATTGGACTGGGCTTCTTAAAAAGGTATTAATTTCCTTTCACAAATATTAAATTTAGGCCTATAGGTTTTCTTACAACTGTTAACATTGTTTGGTTTTTTAACTTAATTTTCTTTTACCTGACCTACTGTACAATTAATTATTGGTTAATGGTCATTTACATTAATTTTAACTTCCTGGTTTTCATTTTATTACCTTAATTAACTCGTCTTGGAACCCTTCATTAGTTTACAATATAATTATCAGAACTACTTGTCAAACTTTGACAACTTATTTCCATCCTGGCCAAGTTCACAAACATTAATTAAAACAACTTCATTATTCGATTTTAGCAAATACTTAAAACTTAGTATAATGCCTAACACAGGTAACTATACTTGATTATCTAAAGACAAATTTAACATAAATACAAACATTATCACTGATTGAGTATTCCCATTAAACAACATTAGTTCACTCTTACCATACTCAAAACATAACATAAATATTCTGTGAACATTAACATGCTACAGTATAAAACACAAGTACAATTTATTATATTAACCATTAATTGGTATAGTATTTTATACTCAAAGTTATCTATTATATCTTTTGACTTGAGGTACATCTCAGATGTACTGATTACTGAGCAACCTTAATTTGGGGTATGGTCCTTGACCATAGTTAATTCAATTTTTTATGTAACGTTGGGGACCTCAACTCTGTTTCGTTACAGTATATATCCGCAAGAAGACCTGAAAGCGGAGAACCCATTGCTAACCCATCTTGTTAGCTGAAAAATTGATTGTTGTGGGTAAAATAGTTTTGATCAAGAACCAACTCTAAAATGTGCGTCAATTCATTTATACTATCAATATCCAGTTTATTAGTATTAATAAGGTTAATCTTAAGTATACGCAGGGTCTCAGCTACTGGTATATTCGTATATAAATTTACAATATCAAAGGAAACAAGTTTGTAAGACAGTTCAACTATTAAGTTTTTAACCTTATTCAAAAAGTCAACACTATTAATTAAACTATGATCATTAATTATTTGTATATTGTGCTTTATTATGTTGACTAGTTTTTTAGCCGTTTTATACCCCGGAGCAGTGGTGAAATTTACTAATGGTCTCAAGGGGATACCATCTTTGTGGAGTTTGGGTAATCCCATCAAAACGGGTGCTTTTGAATTTATAGGTTTCAAAGATCTTGTTTGCTCATAAAACAAATGCGTGCATCTGTTTATACACTGATTTAATCGTTTTACATAATTTTCAGTTGGGTCAGAATTCAGTATATTAATGTTGTTGTTAACAATGAAATTTTGTATCTTATTGTCATAATCTTCTCTGTCCATAATAACCACGGTTATTACAGAATTTACAGAACATAGGCCGCCTACACACCTTCACAGCTTGGACAATATCAAGTCAAAATTTGCAGAACACCTCATTTCCGAGAATCATAATTACACTAATTTTAAAACTAATTTGATACCTCTTCACATATGTAAGAAAGGGCGATATATGAACGCCCTTGAAGAGTACAAAATTTATAAAGCGTATAATAATACTGATACCAAGCCGCGTGGTTTAAATGATCAACTGCTTTTCAAGTCAAATGTATTGTACAACACTGCCTTGCGTTATTGTCGTGGTGGGAGCCAGACGTAATTCAGTGCACGGTCAGTCACCGTACGATGTACATCGTTTAACCGCCGCGCTCATTTTAAACATTTAAGTATTGTGATTTTGTTTCATATTGCATTTTAATATTTTAATTATTTGACAACTGTATCAACGTTAAATGATACAAGAACATTTTAAGTTCTGAGGATGGGACAATTGTCCCGAAACAAAACATTCAGTATATACAGAAAACCAACTACAACTGACACACTAATACACAACACCTCCAATCACCCAATACAACACAAACTAGCTGCTTTTAGAACCATGATACATAGACTTAACAACATCCCCTTAGATGAAATAGACTACAAAGACGACAATACTAAGACTGAGATAAAACTGAAATAGAACTAAACACGATAAAATATCTAGCAGAATCTAACGGTTATGACAGAACAATAGTCAGTAAACTCCTACACAAAACACAAAACAAACAACAGACAAAGACAGAAAACAACAAATTCATAACACTAACATACATCAACAAACAAACAGAAAAAATTGCCCACAAATTCAAAAAAGCAGGATACAGAATCGCTTATAAAACTACTAACAAAACAGAACACACACTATCAAAACGCATGCCCAAAGCACAAAACAAATTCGATCTACCCGGTGTATATAAACTAAATTGTTCAAATTGCAGTAAATTCTACATAGGCCAGACAGGACGTAGCTTCAAACAGAGATACATTGAACACACAAAAGCACTCCACACCACTACAGAATCTACCTTCGCAAACCACCTCATTGAAGCAAACCACACATATAAAAACATCGACAATAACATGAACATACTACACGTACACCCAAAAGGCCGAAAACTAGACACTCTAGAACAATTAGAAATATACAAACACACAAAAACAAGTAAAAACGACATCCTAAACGAACAGACACAATTCAAATCGCACGCATTATTCGAACACATCTCACCACACACACACAGCTTCAATCTTTCGAAACACTTTCTCGTCGCCAACAACAAGACGAGCAGCGCTACTAACGACAGCCTCTGATGAAGCCTTCTATAGGTGAAAGCCGGTTTAGGCTGTAAGGTAAAACTTTACGTTTTTACTTATAAAAAACTTTGTGTTCCGAGTCGTCAATATTATAGTGATATTTAGAGAATAGTTCATCATTTACTTCTGATCTGTATATGAAGTAGGCCCTACATCGCTTTTTCACAATTACATTTAGATACATTATATATGTGATACTTCCATTATATTAATTATTTAACTATTAATTTGTTTACATTCAAATTTCAAACATCTTTACCGACTCTGTAATTTGACATGAGTGAATGTCAATAGATCCCACTAGCTGCTAACAGACAGATTATGAGCATTGCATAATTTCATACCCAACTCTAGTGCCAATTGAGCTTCGACCTGCCGAGGAGGGAAATAAGAGGTCTACTCATAGTACATGTCCGTTAAACGCCTGTTGTATTTTACATAAAGCGTTAAATATATATTCATCAAATAAATTAATAGGCAAAAAGTGATTAGTGAAAGGATGATTATGTCAAAAGGTAATGTATTTTCATTTATTATGTTAGGGTAATGTTAGTGGAATTCTACCACTACTGTATTACAGTATACAAATGTAGTGATATATCTTGGGACAATACTATGTAATAAATTTAGGATAAAAGGCTCAATTCAAATAGAAAGGATAGCTGGTGTGATCATACATAACAGATTTGGATTAGTTTTTTGAGAATTTATTCCTATCAAACTGCAATAAGCATATTTTCAAACCTTTATGGATGTGTGTCATGTAATTTACAGATTGCACCAAAAGAAACAGTTAAAATATATCTTTTCAATTAAACAAAAATTGGTCTTGTAATATGAGTCAGTAATATAGCAGGAACTAATCAGTTAATTGCTATTACAAAATGCCTTATTCCTTTTTCATGATGATCAGCTTTTGCTATATGCTTGCATAAATAAAAATTATTAAATTCCTTAACTCTTAACACAAAGTATTTAAACTATTTAACATGAAACGTTCATCATGTCACATATTCTAGTAACAAGGTAAGTTTTTGGAATAGTGTTTTAGCTGAATTTATACACTAGGAGGACACTCAACATTTAGTTTGTGTGTGTAACTCTGGTTAATCAAAGAGAATTATTTGTATAAATTCAAATTTAGTAATACAAATCTACTACCATAAAGGCCTGAAATGCTATGCGTTAAAGACTTTTAATTAACTTTATATGGGGAAATCTGGTTTACATACATTATTTCTGAAAATAATAATCCTGAAATGTAATCAGTACTTATATCAAGTTAAGTGCAATAATTAAATACATTCTTCAACTTGCACGTTGGAAACTTCAGGTGCTAAGCCTTTACTTTATTTTTAATTCAACATCAATTTATGTTCGGCAACGTTAAAAAGAACATGTTATGGCCTCTGAAAAAGTACACAGTGAGTGGAAGCTGGCTTAAATGAAGGTAAACATTTTATCTAATAATTAGTGTCCCGTGTTAGAAAACATGTGTAATACATATTATAAAAAGAAGGATATTGTTTTTACTTCCATGTTCCATAAGGAAATGGATGGCGAAAAAAATTGTGTTCGAGATAAGGGCTGATTCTGATTGTACTACCCTCAAAACATAAAGAAGTCATTTTTTGAAAGATGTCTGTGTGTAGAATTTTGTCTATGGCGAATGATAACTGCCGCAAATTCAAATAATTTTTTGCATATTGTAGAGGTCTCAAGGTCTGTTGATTTTGGTGAAGATCGGTTAAGGAGAAGGGGTAGTTTACCTGCAACGTTTTATGTTTTAACAAGAGTAAAGTACTTAATTTTGATAAATAAAGTATCCTGAAAAGGTCATAATAATCCACTGTAGAAAGGTAGATGAAATATCTATAAATGACAAGGGGTAGGGGGAAGTTGAAGGTGGAGGGGAAAATTTTCTATAAATGAAAATGCTAGGTGAAGGGGAGGGGGATAATTTTTTATATGTGTACTACGTTATCAGCAACAATGAAGTAGTTTATTGATAAAATTCCTTCCCAGGCTGCTTGGCCGTGGTCCAATGTTTTCTGCAAAACCAGACGTTTCGGAAGTGCCATCATCAGTGAAAATCAAGTGCGCTAACGTGAGGTGGTATATGTTAGTGACCACAATTCTGTGGTTGAGGCTGAAGGTAGAAGTAGTTTCTGTAGAAATATTTCATTTCTAAAACGATTTTAAATATAAATCTTAAAACATGGAAGTCATGTATGGTTCAAAGTAAATTTTATTTAAGTTACATTGTCTACATAACCTCCATAAACTGGCATTAGTTACTTGTGAAGAAAACAGTTCTAGTACACATCGAACACGGAAAAAAAATACAAACGTGGAGACGGAAGTTGTCTTTGGCCGCAGGAAACGGTGAAAACCCGATTTTTAAAATTAATTAGACTTAACAAACATTTCCTTACTTAGTGTACATTCAAAGGCTGTAGGCTGTATTTATTGTATGGATAAAAGGCTGTATATACATTAAAGGCTGTATTTATTCAAAGTACCGGAATTAAAACCTACTTCCAATTTAGAACGTATAACCTAGTAGGCTACGTTATTCGTACATATTTTATTGGAGTTTATTGGTACATATTTTATTAAAAGGGTGTATTTATTGGAAGTACAGAAATTAGTTTCCATTTATGGCACATAATTACGGTACAGAGACGTTTTTGGGAGGTTGTGTCTACGTTTAATTATCTAACTTAGATAGTAGGCTTCGTTATTGGTGCATATTTTATTGGGGTTTACTGGCACATATTTTATTAAAAGGGTGTATTTATTGGAAGTACAGAAATTAGTTTCCATTTATCGCACATAATTACGGTACAGAGACGATTTTGGGAGGGTGTGTCAACGTTTAATTATCAAACTTAACCTTTTAGATTTTTAAAATTAATTAGACTTAACAAACATTTCCTTACTTAGTGTACATTCAAAGGCTGTATTTATTGTATGGATAAAAGGCTGTATTTATTCGAAGTACCGGAATTAAAACCTACTTCCAATTTAGAACACAGTACAATCTAACGTAGGCCTATAACCAAACAAGTACATTAAAATCCTTTTTTCAACATAATGCAATAAAAAGCAATGTGCAGTTTCTGTTAACACCCAAATGATTAAGTATTAATAATGGGTTAGAGTGGAATACTGTTAGCCAATTCATTTGTAATAGCTAAAATTGCAAAATTATTAAGCCTTTCTTGGTAGGTAGTGCTTCTCTGCCAAGTTTTCAGTGAATTCGCTATACTGCTCAAAGATTTTTCAGGAGACGAAACTGTAACTGGAATAGTACAGAAAAGCCTATAGGCAAGACAGAAGTTCACAAATACAGTTTGAAGGTTTTTGGAGTAGGCTTAGTGGATTATTTTCTGATTCAAACTCTGTTTTATAAATGTTCTTCAAGTGTAATATTTCTTCAAATAGATCCATTGCCAATTCCTTTTTAATGAAGAAATTTGTGTTAGTGGTTGAAATCACAATCAGAATGATCACAGTTGCACACCACTATATAAAAATTATCCCGATTAGCGCTTTCAAGCCTCACAGCCCATCGTCAGATCGGAATAGGCAGAAATTATTTTAAAAACAAACCCTTCACCCCTCTCCCCCACCCTGCTCACACACAACAAGCTATAATATAAATGACCCTTCCCCACCCCCTAAACCCTGTCCCACACCATCCCTAAACCCTGTCCCATCCCACACAATGGTGTGGGACAGGGTTTAGGGGGTGGGGAAGGGTCATTTATATTATAGCTTGTTGTGTGTGAGCAGGGTGGGGGAGAGGGGTGAAGGGTTTGATTTTAAAATATTTCTGCCTATTCCGATCTGACGATGGGCTGTGAGGCTTGAAAGCGCTAATCGGGATAATTTTTATATAGTGGTGTGCAACTGTGATCATTCTAATTCCTTTTTAAACTTGCTAATGAGAACTTTTACTTTCAACTCTAATTCATCATTTTCCATGTCCGTAAAGTTCAATACTGGTGGAAACAAGTCACGAATTGAACTAATTGCAGTGAATCGTGTTTTTATGTTGCCCATTACAAACTCTAATACTGGGTACATGACAGGTTTTAAATTTATTTTCTTGATCTTTGTTTACTGAAAAATCACTATTGGATTGATCTGTACTTTTTTTCCACCTTTTGGGAGATTCAGGAGGAACTTTTATTAGTTCTTTTGCAATTAAGTTTGGTTCTTCAATTATGCTGTCTGGGTTATCACGCAACAATTTCAATTCTGTCAGCAAATCTTCCACTAGAGTTATTTCAACGAGTGTGATTCCTTTGCTTTGAATAACAACATTTTTTTAGTCAATATATGAAAGCACTTTGAACCAAAATGATGCCAACATTAAGCTCTTTGTGGAATTGAAATATTTCTTAAACCCTAATATGATGTTGTAGGCAGAGGGAGTTAGACTAGAAGACATCTCTTCTAAAGTATATCCAACAATTTAAGTACTCCTGGGTAGTGCTTAACTATCGGTTTGACAGCTTGGATCCTCTTACTTCATCTTGTTTCAGGGAAGCTCTGCAGTGATAAAGGAATGTGCTTTTTCAAAACTTCCCAACATTTTTCTCTAGGGCTGCTAGAGAAAAATGAGTAAAGACTTGCAACATGCCCGAAAAATGTCATCACATCTGCATTGAGTTTTGCAGCATTAACACCCACATGTTTCAAGGAATGCGCCCCACATGGTAAAAATATTATGTATTCGTTCTTTTCAAGAATTCTACTTCCAATTTAGAAGCCAGTACAATCTAATGTGTGGAGAACCATACATGACTTCCATGTTTTAAGATTTATATTTAAAATCGTTTCAGAAATGAAATATTTCTACAGAAACTACTTCTATCTTCAGCCTCAACCACAGAATTGTGGTCACTAACATCTACCACCTCACATTAGCGCACTTGATTTTCACTGATGATGGCAGTCGATGGCACTTCCGAAACGTCTGGTTTTGCAGAATACATTGGACCACGGCCAAACAGCCTGGAAAGGAATTTTATCAACAAACTACTTCATCGTTGCCGATAATGTAGTACACATAAAAAATTATCCCCTCCCCTTCACCTATCATTTTAAATTATAGAAAATTATCCCCTCCCCCTTCAACTTCCCCCTACCCCTTTTCATTTATCGATATTTCATCTACCTTTCTAGAGTGGATTATTATGACCTTTTCAGGATACTTTATTTATCAAAATTAAGTACTTTACTCTTGTTAAAACATAAAACGTTGCAGGTAAACTACCCCTTCTCCTTAACCGATCTTCACCAAAATCAACAGACCTTGAGTCCTCTACAATATGCAAAAAATTATTTGAATTTGCGGCAATTATCATTCGCCATAGACAAAATTCTATACACAGACATCTTTCAAAAAATTACTTCTTTATGTATTGAGGGTAGTACAATCAGAATCAGCCCTTATCTCGAACACGATTTTTTTCGCCATCCATTTCCTTATGGAACATGGAAGTAAAAACAATATCCTTCTTTTTATAATATGTATTGCACATGTTTTCTAACTCAGGACACTAATTATTAGATAAAATGTTTACCTTCATTTAAGCCAGCTTCCACTCACTGTGTTCTTTCTCAGAGGCCATAACATGTTTTTTTTTTAACGTTGCTGAACATAAATTGATGTTGAATTAAAAATAAAGTAAAGGATTAGCACCTGAATTTTGCAACGTGCAAGTTGAAGAATCTATTTAATTATTGCACTTAACTTGATATAAGTACTGATTACATTTCAGGATTATTATTTTCAGAAATAATGTTATGTAAACCAGATTTCCCCATATAAAGTTAATTAAAATTCTTAACGCATAGCATTCCAGGCCTTTATGGTAGTAGATTTGTATTACTAAATTTGAATTTACACAAATAATTCTCTTTGATTAACCAGAGTTACACACACAAACTAAATGCTGAGTGTCCTCCTAGCGTATAAATTCAGCTAAAACAGTATTCCAAAAACTTACCTTGTTACTAGAATATGTGACATGATGAACTTTTCATGTTAAATAGTTTAAATACTTTGTGTTGAGAGTTAAGCAATTTAATAATTTTTATTTATGCAGGTGTATAGCAAAATCTGATCGTCATGAAAAAGGAATAAGGCATTTTGTAATAGCAATTAACTGATTAGTTCCTGCTGTATTACTGACTGATATTACAAGACCAATTTTTGTTTAATTGAAAAGATATATTTTAACTGTTTCTTTTGGTGCAATCTGTAAATTCCTTGACACACATCCATAAAGGTTTGAAAATATGCTTATTGCAGTTTGATAGGAACAAATTCTCAAAAAACTAATACAAATTTGTTATGACTGATCACACCAGCTATCCTTTCTATTTGAAATGAGCCTTTTATCCAAATTTATTACATAGTATTGTGCCAAGATATATCACTACATTTGTATACTGTAATACAGTAGTGGTAGAATATTATCATTCCACTAATATTACCCTAACATAATAAATGAAAATACATTATATACACATCTTTTGACATAATCATCCTTTCACTTATCACTTTTTGCTTATCAATTTATTTGATGAATATATATTTAACGATTTATGTAAAATACAACAGGTGTTTAACGGACACGTACTATGTGTAGACCTCTTATTTCCCTCCTCGGCAGGTTGAATCTCAACTGGCACTAGAGTTGGGTATGAAATTATACTATGCTCATAGTCTGTCTGTTAGCAGCTAGTGGCATCTATTGACATTCACTCATGTCAAATTACAGAGTCGGTAAAGGATGTTCGAAATTTGAATGTAAACAAATTAATAGTTAAATAATTAATATAATGGAAGTATCACATATATAATGTATGTAAATGTAATTGTGAAAAAACGATGTAGGGCCTACTTCATATACAGATCAGAAGTAAATGATGAACTATTCTCTTTATGTAATAAGCCTTGTTACTAAACAATATATATTTTTAAAAGCTTCTTATCATATTGAGATGAAATGGAGCGGCATTTGAAACATCTCTTAGGTATAAAAACAACATAATGACCTTTACAAAATTTGCCGCCCGTAGGCAGTAGCCTACTTTGCCTATGCATAAATCTGCCTCTGGTGTACATGCTAAATGCATCTGAACAGTAGTAAGAATGACTTAGTATCCTGTTGAGTTATTCACATTTCTGACGGATGATACGCAAATACTGGAAGTAGGATGTGAGAGCCAGCAATAACCTTAAATAAAACTTTCATATATTTCAGTTATTACAGACAAGTGCTTGATTTGATAATTTTTTTAAAATAAAATTGTATATTTTAATGTAGCTTTACAGTAGCTTGACAGAAAGTGTAAAAATGTAAAATAAAAACGGCATGACTTAGGTGTAAATAAAAAGTGAACACTTTACAGTAGCACAAAAAATGACAAAAAACTGAGACAATGAAATGCTACAGTTCAGTTAAAAATTTTGCAATCTCCCTCACACAAAATTTTAAAGAATAAAGACATCAACACAACAAAATATTTTTTTTGGAGCAAAAGGAAACACAATGGAAAGGCATCTCAGGTAGTATCACTTTGAAATTATGGTTTCAAAATGTTTAGGGAAAAGAATAAAAAAATGCTAGCATTAACAATCCAACAATGTATCTAAAAGATCAGGATCTTGCTAAGTACATTATAGGGAAAATTGGTTTTGTAGCTGCTAGTGGATGTTTGTTTCTATAAAAAATCATTGCAGTATCTAATAAATTATGGTACATATTTAATCATTCATTGAATAATTTGTCATTTATATAATTTTGTTTTTTTTTAATTTCTATAGATACTTTTGGTGTGTTTGTTGTAATTTTGTGTTTTACATAATCTTTTGTGATTAAATCATTTGGTATAAAATGTTCCAGATTATAAAATACACCTCACAGTTTTAACATACAATATGTATAGTAACACCTCTATACATAGTAACAGGTATATCAATATGCCTGTAATCACAGGTATAGGAAAGTAATGGCAAATCTTGCATAATCTTGTTATCAGTTATTGTTATTATTCGGCTAGTGCTATTAAATTCATATTGGCCCAAAGTGATCACAAAAGGAATTTATTGTATTTGTTTACAGTCAACAGTGTAGATTCCGGTGATGATTTGATAGGCAACATCCTAATTATCAGGCTAATGTGATAAAGTTCCAGATGAATGCCAAGAGTGTGGCTCTAGAATATTCTGCAGTGCTGCTGATTAACAGTATGTGATCAGCATCACATAGAGTACTACACATTTAAGCTATCTAATTGACTTGGTATTAGAATATTAGTAAAATGTGCTTGTTAACCAAATAGTGTGTTGTTACTCCTGAAAATCCCATTTCACTAAGAGCATTTTAGAAGTCTGGGTTATCTTTTATGTTTCACTCCACAAACATGCCTTTAGTTCAGCATTTCTTAACCTATTGGGCATGAGCCACTGCAGGGTCCCGAGAGGGCATTTGGTGGGTTGCAAAGTCAGGTTCGGAAATTTATTTACTGTGTCTTAAAAAGCTACTACATGTAAATAACTAAGATATATCATTTTAACAATTTAAATTCAACCTGTTTTGTACATAGTCTAAACTGTACATTTTTGTTATTCATGCTCTACGATTGTTTTTTACCAGCTCTGATGATTAACTCTCTATAACCAGATTGAAAGTTGCTTCCCAGAGGGATACAATGAATTCAATTGGATTCAAGACCCATTCTTGTATTTTGAAAGTTCTAACATGTTGTCAGTAAAACTAAATGAGCAATTGTGTGATATCATCTGTGATGCTGGGATTAAAACTAAATTTTTAGTAAATTATTTTGTATAGTTAGTGATAACATGAGACATGTCATGGACAAAAAAATCCATAAACTTTTAGATTCTGACTTAACAAAGTTCTGGATATCTTTAAGAGATGAATATCCTGAACTTTCGGAGTTGCTCATCCCATTCACCACCTCGTTCTTGAGTGAAATGGGATTTTCATCTCAAGTGAAAAGCAAGCACACAAATAGACTTGACGCACACTCAGATTTATGACTTAATTTAACCACTCTTGAATCCAACATACCCCAGCTTTTGCAGAAAAAGCAGCTCCAACTGTCACATTAGTAACTAATGATTAGTTAGGCAAGTAAAAACTCTTTTGTTTTTAACTTCAGCATGTGTTTATTAGAGCAAATTAGTCTTTTGAATTACATATTTGCTTTTTGCTTTTCTATAATTAAGTGTATATATAATTTGTTTAAGCATAAAAGAAGGCTTAAAGTTCTCAGTGTTACCAAAAATATGATTATAAAGTGGGTGCACAAGTAGTTCTGCCATGCACACCCCTACAAGTCTAATTAATTTTAAAAATCTAACAGGTTAAGTTAGATAATTAAACGTAGACACAACCTCCCAAAATCGTCTCTGTACCGTAATTATGTGCGATAAATGGAAACTAATTTCTGTACTTCCAATAAATACACCCTTTTAATAAAATATGTACCAATAAACTCCAATAAAATACTGTATGTACGAATAACGTAGCCTACTAGGTTATACGTTCTAAATTGGAAGTACCGATAGGTTTTAATTCGAATAAATACAGCCTTTAATGTATACACAGCCTTTTATCCATACAATAAATACAGCCTTTGAATGTACACTAACAAAGGAAATTTTTGTTAAATCTAATTAATTTTAAAAATCTAAAAGGTTAAGTTGCATTGTTAAACGTAGACACAACCTCCAAAAATCGTCTGTGTACCGTAATTATGTGCGAGGTAAATATTTACCTGTGCTACACCATACGCCATATTAACTGAGTAGTTAGTGGCATCACCACTACATTTTGCCTTAACGTAATTCAATTGCCTACAACGCAAAGCATTACATTTCAGACTCGTGGGTGGCCGACTCATCAGTTTCCTACAGTATCCACCGCTGAGAGTGATTTTGGGTAGCCGGCTCACCGCACATGCTTTAGTCTACGGCGCCTTCGGCGCCTCCGAGGTTACTAATAATAAACTCGCGGTGGGCTCAACGCAAAGCTTTAAACCGCCGTTTGGGCTCAACGCAATTTTGAACATGTAAGAATCATGTAAATTTTGTTTTGGAAACGCATCAACATGATTTCCAGTCAAATTCGGCTCACCGTCTACACAGTCAATATGGCGATCATTCACTTTTGCATGCGTCCTTATGGGAGTATTTATTTTATTTTTTTTCTTGGATTTCGTTGTCCATGACGTGTCCGTTACTTAACTAAATATCACTATAATATTGACGACTCGGAACACAATTGTGTTCCGAGTCGTCAATATTATAGTGATATTTATTTTTTTTCTTCGTAAATAGCTTCGACCCCCGTTTAAAATTAATTTTCGCGTGTTTATATAACATAGAAGAATAAAAAAAAATATATTTCACTTCAAGATTGTATGGTGGAGCACAGGTAAATATTAACCATGTGCGATAAATGGAAAATAATTTCTGTACTTCCAATAAATACACCCTTTCAATAAAATATGTGCCAATAAACCCCAATAAAATATGCAAATAGGTTATAGGTCTACGTTCTAAATTGGAACTAGGTTTTAATTCCGGTACTTCGAATAAATACAGCCTTTAATGTTATGTACAGCAGCCTTGTATCCATACAATAATTTAATGTACACTAACAAAGGAAATTTTTGTTAAATCTAATTAATTTTAAAAATCTAAAAGGTTAAGTTGCATTGTTAAACGTAGACAGAACCTCCAAAAATCGTCTGTGTACCGTAATTATGTGCGATAAATGGAAAATTATTTCTGTACTTCCAGTAAATACACCGTTTTATTGTACACTAACAAAGTAAATTTTATTTAAGTTACATTCTCTACATAACCTCCATAAACTGGCATTAGTTACTTGTGAAGAAAACAGTTCTAGTACACATCGAACACGGAAAAGAAACCACCGTGGAGACGGAAGTTTTCTTTGGCCGCAGGATTTAGCGAAAGACCCCCATCGTAAGCTAGATCCACAATTTCTAATATTCACGATGTTGGTGAATTACAATATCGGGGTCTTTCACTATAGCCTGCGGCCAAAGATAACTTCCGTCTTCACGTTTGTATTTTTTTTCCGTGTTCGATGTCTACTAGACCTATTTTCTTCACAAGTAACTAATGCCCGGTTATGGAGGTTATGTACGACAATGTAACTTAAATAAAATTTACTTTGTTAGTGTACAATAAAAGGGTGTATTTACTGGAAGTACAGAAATTATTTTCCATTTATCGCACATAATTACGGTACACAGACGATTTTTGGAGGTCGTGTCTACGTTTAACAATGCAACTTAACCTTTTAGATTTTTAAAATTAATTAGATTTAACAAAAATTTCCTTTGTTAGTGTACATTAAATTATTGTATGGATACAAGGCTGCTGTACATAACATTAAAGGCTGTATTTATTCGAAGTACCGGAATTAAAACCTAGTTCCAATTTAGAACGTAGACCTATAACCTATTTGCATATTTTATTGGGGTTTATTGGCACATATTTTATTGAAAGGGTGTATTTATTGGAAGTACAGAAATTAGTTTCCATTTATCGCACATAATTACGGTACACAGACGATTTTTGGAGGTTGTGTCTACGTTTAACAATGTAACTTAACCTTTTAGATTTTTAAAATTAATTAGATTTAACAAAAATTTCCTTTGTTAGTGTACATTCAAAGGCTGTATTTATTGTATGGATAAAAGGCTGTATATACATTAAAGGCTGTATGTATTCGAATTAAAACCTATCGGTACTTCCAATTTAGAACGTATAACCTAGTTATTGGAGTTTATTGGTACATATTTTATTAAAAGGGTGTATTTATTGGAAGTACAGAAATTAGTTTCCATTTATCGCACATAATTACGGTACAGAGACGATTTTGGGAGGTTGTGTCTACGTTTAATTATCTAACTTAGATAGTAGGCTTCGTTATTGGTGCATATTTTATTGGGGTTTATTGACACATATTTTATTAAAAGGGTGTATTTATTGGAAGTACAGAAATTAGTTTCCATTTATCGCACATAATTACGGTACAGAGACGATTTTGGGAGGTTGTGTCTACGTTTAATTATCTAACAACCTTTTAGATTTTTAAAATTAATTAGACTTGTAGGGGTGTGCATGGCAGAACTACTTGTAGGGGGTGTGCACCCACTTTATAATCATATTTTTGGTAACACTGAGAACTTTAAGCCTTCTTTGATGCTTAAACAAATTATATATACACTTAATTATAGAAAAGCAAAAACCAAATATGTAATTCAAAAGACTAATTTGCTCTAATAAACACATGCTGATGTTACAAACAAAAGAGTTTTTACTTGCCTAACTAATCATTAGTTACTAATGTGACAGTTGGGGCTGCTTTTTCTGCAAAAGCTGGGGTATGTTGGATTCAAGAGTGGTTAAATTAAGTCATAAATCTGAGTGTGCGTCAAGTCTATTTCTGTGCTTGCTTTTCACTTGAGATGAAAATCCCATTTCACTCAAGAATGAGGTGATGAATGGGATGAGCAACTCCGAAAGTTCAGGATATTCATCTCTTAAAGATATCCAGAACTTTGTTAAGTCAGAATCTAAAAGTTTATGGATTTTTTTGTCCATGACATGTCTCATGTTATCACTAACTATACAAAATAATTTACTAAAAATTTAGTTTTAATCCCAGCATCACAGATGATATCACACCATTGCTCATTTAGTTTTACTGAGAACATGTTAGAACTTTCAAAATACAAGAATGGGTCTTGAATCCAATTGAATTCACTGTATCCCTCTGGGAAGCAACTTTCAATCTGGTTATAGAGAGTTAAACATCAGAGCTGGTAAAAAACAATGGTAGAGCATGAATAACAAAAATGTACAGTTTAGACTATGTACAAAACAGGTTGAATTTAAATTGTTAAAATGATATATCTTAGTTATTTACATGTAGTAGGTTTTTAAGACACAGTAAATAAATTTCTGAACCTGACTTTGCAACCCTCCAAATGCCCTCTCGGGACCCAGCAGTGGCTCATGCCCAATAGGTTAAGAAATGCTGAACTAAAGGCATGTTTGTGGAGGGAAACATAAAAGATAACCCAGACTTCTAAAATGCTCTTAGTGAAATGGGATTTTCAGGAGTAACAACACACTATTTGGTTAACAAGCACATTTTACTAATATTGTAATACCAAGTCAATTAGATAGCTTAAATGTGTAGTACTCTATGTGATGCTGATCACATACTGTTAATCAGCAGCACTGCAGAATATTCTAGAGCCACACTCTTGGCATTCATCTGGAACTTTCTCACATTAGCCTGATAATTAGGATGTTGCCACCGGCTGAGGTTTAGAAAGTTGGTGTAGTAGGTTGTGCATTCATATAGGATGATATTAGACAGCAGTTTTTAATGAAAGTGACAAATGCTCAATTGTTTATTTGTGTTGTAAACTATTGTGATTTTTTTATTACTGTTTGTAGGCTATACAATGTGTCCTGGATAATTATATAAAGAGAACTGTTGTAATATAAGTGTGTTTGTTTTAGCAATTGAGAGTATCTGGTATTCAATAATTCATTCCACTGTTTTAAGTTCATAATTCTTGTCACTGGTTGTAAGAATATTATTTTCATTAATTTTCCAATTCTATGAAGTCTTCAGTAGTTTTACCACGATGAGACTCAACTTTATCACTGAAGATGCCACATCACTGAATGAGCAAAACTTTTCGTTAATAATCTCAACAAAGCATGGTTATCAGCTGAAAAAAAGTTTTAGTATTAAAAGTTTTGATCACACAAATCTATAAGGGATACTAAAAAGAAATAACATAATAATTGTATTGGACATAAAGTTATGTCCACAAAACAGATTTTGTTTGAAATAAATAAAACACAATTTGACACAAATATTAATTTTATGAATACTTGTTTGGCACATATTACAGAAGGTTACACCATTAAATGAATTTGCCTAAGTATAAAATTCTTGTCAGATGAAAAACTGTACAGTCAGAATACTATTTGTTATGTACAATACAAATGATTCACTATGGGTAGCAGTGACACATAAACACTAGACATTGACACTGAATTGTACTTGTTTTGAATGATTCATTGTGTGCTACCTGACCAGAGTAGAGGTATTAAGCAAGAGATGTTTAGTATACTGCTGTGTAACTGCTACAATGATGAATTATAAGTAGTACTTTTTGTTTTGGTCATCAATCTTGAAAAGGATAATAGAAACTTTGTATACCATACTTCCAGCAGTTTTACATGATACATTCCTAGCACAAATAAGAAAAGTTTAAATCTGCTGATGATCTAAAGGAGTGATAGTTATTTGCAGACTGACAGGGTTATAAAATAATTCTGAAAGAATTGTTGCTTTTACAATACCATCCTTATCAACTGACTACTCAAATCTGCCAGTTTTTCACAGAAACTGAAGTTTGATGATTTGATCCATCATGACCTAGTGATGCTCCAAACATTTCAAGGATTCTCCTAGCCTTAAAAAACTGGACTGGCCTCATTGATTGACATGACTAATGTTAAATTTACTTTGGGATACTTCCAAACATAATACAGTTTAAAATAAACAAAACAAAAAATTTATTTCTAATTTTTCCAGAACTGTATACACATAATTTGATCTGGATAGAACGTGTATTAAACAATAATACTATTTGATGCAAATAATGAAAATATCCGTGTGGAGAACTATACATGACTTCCATGTTTTAAGATTTATATTTAAAATCGTTTTAGAAATGAAATATTTCTACAGAAACTACTTCTATCTTCAGCCTCAACCACAGAAAACACACACACACACACACACACACACACACACACACACACACACACACACACACACACACACACACACACACACACACACACACACACACACACACACACACACACACACACACACACACACACACACACACACACACACACACACACACACACACACACACACACACACACACACACACACACACACACACACACACACACACACACACACACACACACACACACACACACACACACACACACACACACATTAGAACAAATGTTTTCAGAGTTTACAATTTTTTTTTAAAATTTCTTGAATTAATTTTTTTAATTTTATGCAATGTGGACACATAGAGAGGAGTGTTAGTTTTTATGTTTTTTTCAATAAATAAAAATGAGAGGAGTGAGTGAGAGAGAGAGAGAGAGGACCAAAAATAACACATACAGAAATTTCATCAGAACCTTTCCTTTCTAATAGTAAAAATATAACTAAATAATGAATGAGAAAGAACATTAACAAAATTAATGGAAATTATAGTTATTATTTGTTGTCTAATAAACAGGTACTAGTAATGGATTCATATACTTCACATCTTAAATTATAATCACACATTAGTACATAGTGTTACTAATTTCACAAGTTCACAAAATTTGTAGTTATTAAATTCCACTCTAACCCATTATTAATACTTAATCATTTGCGTGTTAACAGAAACTGCACATTGCTTTTTATTGCATTATGTTGAAAAAAGGGTTTTAATGTACTTGTTTGGTTATACGTTAGATTGTACTGGGTTCTAAATTGGAAGTAGAATTCTTGAAAAGAACGAATCCATAATATTTTTACCATGTGGGGCGCATTCCTTGAAACATGTGGGTGATATTGCTGCAAAACTCAATGCAGATGTGATGACATTTTTCAGGCATGTTGCAAGTCTTTACTCATTTTTCTCTAGCAGCCCTAGAGAAAAATGTTGGGAAGTTTTGAAAAAGCACATTCCTTTATCACTGCAGAGCTTCCCTGAAACAAGATGAAGTGAGAGGATCCAAGCTGTCAAACCAATAGTTAAGCACTACCCAGGAGTACTTAAATTGTTGGATATATTTTAGAAGAGATGTCTTCTGGTCTAACTCCCTCTGCCTATAACATCATATTAGGGCTTAAGAAATATTTCAATTCCACAAAGAGCTTAATGTTGGCATCTTTTTGGTTCAAAGTGCTTTCATATATTGACTAAAAAAATGTTGTTATTCAAAGCAAAGGAATCACACTCAATGTTGAAATAACTCTAGTGGAAGATTTGCTGACAGAATTGAAATTGTTGCGTGATAATCCAAACAGCATAATTGAAGAACCAAACTTAATTGCAAAAGAACTAATAAAAGTTCCTCCTGAATCTCCCAAAAGGTGGAAAAAAAGTACAGATCAATCCAATAGTGATTTTTTAGTAAACAAAGATCAAGAAAATAAATTTAAAACCTCAGTCATGTACCCAGTATTAGAGTTTGTAATGGGCAACATAAAAACACGATTCACTGCAATTAGTTCAATTCGTGACTTGTTTCCACCAGTATTGAACTTTACGGACATGGAAAATTATGAATTAGAATTGAAAGTAAAAGTTCTCATTAGCAAGTTTAAAAAGGAATTGGCAATTGATCTATTTGAAGAAACATTACATTTGAAGAACATTTATAAAGCAAAGTTTGAATCAGAAAAGAATCCACTAAGCCTACTCCAAAACCTTCAAGCTGTATTTGTAAACTTCTGTCTTGCCTATAGGCTTTTCTGTACTATTCCAGTTACAGTTTCGTCTCCTGAAAAATCTTTCAGCAGGTTAGCGAATTCACTGAAAACTTGGCAGAGAAGCACTACCTACCAAGAAAGGCTTAATAATTTGGCAATTTTAGCTATTAAAAATGAATTGGCTAACAGTATTAATTTATCAGTCAGATGTTATTGACCAGTTTGCTCAAATGAAAGCAAGAAAAAAACTTTGCACTACTTAAGCTGTTTTAGAAACAGGTCTCTCACTTATAATTGGTTATACTGTTAGACATATTTTTGTTTATCTTTGTAACAACTGACTTATGTAGCCTATCACTTACGTGTTGATAAACACAGATTGTTTATTTTTTGTCTTAAATTTAGACCATAGTAACATTGAATTCCACTCTAACCCATTATTAAAACTTAATCAATTGGGTGTTAACAGAAACTGCACATTGCTTTTTATTGCATTATGTTGAAAAAAGGATTTTAATGTATTTGTTTGGTTATAGGCCTACGTTAGATTGTACTGTGTTCTAAATTGGAAGTAGGTTTTAATTCCGGTACTTCGAATAAATACAGCCTTTAATGTTATGTACAGCAGCCTTGTATCCATACAATAATTTAATGTACACTAACAAAGGAAATTTTTGTTAAATCTAATTAATTTTAAAAATCTAAAAGGTTAAGTTGCATTGTTAAACGTAGACACAACCTCCAAAAATCGTCTGTGTACCGTAATTATGTGCGATAAATGGAAAATAATTTCTGTACTTCCAGTAAATACACCCTTTTATTGTACACTAACAAAGTAAATTTTATTTGTTACATTGTCGTACATAACCTCCATAACCTGGCATTAGTTACTTGGGAAGAAAACAGTTCTAGTACATATCGAGGGTACCCCATATCGAATACGGAAAAAAAATACAAACGCGGAGACGAAAGTTGTCTTTGGCCGCAGGCTATAGTGAAAGACCCCAATATCGTGTTATAACGTCTGGATTGGTCGATAGGCTATAACTTTTGTTTTGTGATTTCAGAGATGATTATAACTAATTGAAATAATTTTAACTTCACGGCACACTTTCCATTAATTATACTATATTTCATTCAAAAGTCACATAACACAATTGAATCGTCTTCACAAAATTTAGTCTTCCAAAAGTTTACTGGCTGCACTTATAAGCAGTCCAATCGCTACATCGCACGTGTTGGTGAATCCCCTATTTTCTTGTAACCTTGATTGCCATAGTGTGTTTGACTTGAGGGGTTGCCATTTCCAGTTGGGCGTTGGTGGGACGAACAGATAGTCCGTCTCGTGTTAGGAAGAAAACTAACAGACGTTTGTGAAACAGGGTAAGTCGTGTAATAACTTTAGTGGTAGCGGTTGATATTTTAAGTGGGTAAAACTACTTGCCGTGAAAATAAACATGTTGCGATTGGGAGTGTAAAATGCCCAGTTTTTATTGCAACAAGAGCACTTGGAATATTAAAATTTAATTGTTATAGGAAAAAAACAGTTAATACGTATTTTGCTAAACCTGTTAACAGACAGGCCGTTACTTTTTGTTATTGTATTTCATAATAGGGTACATTAGACCATAGTTTGCTTCACCTACTAACCTGTTACAAATTTTATGTGGCAGCTAATGTTAAAAGTATGGCTGTTAGTAGTAGTAACACTAATAAAGGATGAAGCCATTTATTCGTTTCTATTTTGTAACAAAAGGTCCTTATTGAATGATTTTGTATTGTAGGTTTAATCTGACACTAGTTATACATTACTCTAGTTACATTGCCTGACACTTTTGATTTTGTTGCAGTAAAATATATAATAAAGACATAGGTGGTATATCCCACAGTAATCACTTAGAAAACCTACTTTGTCATTTGCATGTTAATAGTAGAATTCAGTGTTTTCATAGTAGTTTTAATTACGTATTGTTTCTTTCGAAAATCAATATAAGTTTGTTACTATGCACTCAATTCATCTGATCAAATTATGAACGCTGAAGTTTTACACTATCTTAACTCTCTCTGACCCACAGAGATAATCCTTAAATTTACAACACAGGATCAAGGGCAATATTATAATGTTTTAACATGTTGCACCACTTGTTTACCATAGTTATATTAAATTATCTGAAATGTATTTTCAATTTTAGCCACTAGATGGTAGTGAAATTCAATATTTTTATGATTTTCCTTACCTATAAGGTAACAGCGGGAAAGATACACACTTTTGTTGGTTGATTATTACACTTAAGCAACTTAACCTAGATTGGACTTTAAAGGTGAAATACAAAGACAAAATAATTTTTCACATTATGCTGTTAGCCGAATTAAATTAACATAAAATTCTTGAAAAATACTTACGGTAAAAAAGTGTTTCTGTCCCATTTCAAGTTTGGGTGGTAAGATGTCACACTAGTGTCGGGTAAGATGGTTTATTGGATTTAACACACAAATAACTTAATAATGTTGTCGCTATACGTTATATAATACAACTATTAAAAAATTATCAGGACAGATGCCATGAATTTTTTAAAATAAACATACACCTACATCAACTAAACCTAGTTGAAAAGTAAGTTACACAGGAAAACAGTATAACATAATCAAACTGAACATGATCTTTTGTAAGTTTAAATATTTTCAATAAATATACAAAATTCGAAAGGAATACATAAGAATTGCAAATTAATCCTGATAAAAGTGTTAAATAATGAGCTACACTAAAACAGCATTAGAACTAAAATAAATTAACAAAAAAGAAAGTTAAAAAAAAATTATTTTTCTTAATACGTAAGTGAAAAAATATATTTGATTCTAATTATTTTTTCTGTTTCACTTAAAACAACTTTATTTATTGTTTTACTTCATGTTCCTTAAGGAAATGGAAGTATGGTGATGGCAAAAAAAATCGTCTTCGAGATTATTGCAGATTCTGATTGTAATACACTCAAAACATAAAAAAAAAGTCATTTTTCAAAATGTGTGTGTGTGTAGATTTTTTCTATGGCAAACGATAACAGCCGCAAATTCAAACATAATCAAATAATGTTGTGCATACATCCCTGAATTGTAGAGTTCTCAAGGCCTATTGTTTTTGGTGAAGATCGGTTAAGGGAAAGGGGTAGTTTACCTGCAACATTTTATGTTTTAACAATGGTAATTTTTTCTATAATGAACGATAACTGCCGCACATTCAAACAGAATCAAATATTTTTTGTATACGTTCATCAATTGTAAAAGACTGAAGGCCTGTTGATTTTGGTGAAGATCGGTTAAGGGAAAGGGGTAGTTTACCTGCAACGTTTTTTGTTTTAACAAGGCTATTTTCTATGACAAACGAAAACAGCCACAAATTCAAAAAGAAACAAATAATGTTTTGCATACAGCCCTGAATTGTAGAGTTCTCAAGACCTATTGTTTTTGTTGAAGATCAGGTTAGGGAAAGGGGTAGTTTACCTGCAACATTTTATGTTTTAACAACGGTAATTTTTTCTATGACGAACGATAACTGCCGCACATTCAAACAGAATCAAATATTTTTTGCATACGTTCATCAATTGTAAATGACTGAAGGCCTGTTGATTTTGGTGAAGATCGGTTAAGGGAAAGGGGTAGTTTACCTGCAACGTTTTTTGTTTTAACAAGGCTATTTTCTATGGCAAACGATAACAGCCGCAAATTCAAAAAGAAACAAAAAATGTTTTGCATACAGCCCTGAATTGTAGAGTTCTCATGACCTATTGTTTTTGTTGAAGATCGGTTTAGGGAAATGGGTAGTTTACCTGCAACATTTTATGTTTTAACATGGGTAATTTTTTCTATGGCGAATGATAACTGCCATAAATTCAATCAGAATCAAATAATGTTTTGCATACCTTCCTCAGCTATAGAGATCTCAATGTCTGTTGATTTTAGTGAAGATCGGTTATGGGCAAGGGGTAGTTTACCTGCAACATTTTATGTTTTCACTACGGTAATTTTTTCTATGACAAACAATAACTGCCACACATTCAAACAGAATCAAATATTTTTTTGCATACGATCCTCAATTGTAAAAGGCTGAAGGCCTGATGATTTTGGTGAAGATCGGTTGCGGGAAAGGGGTAGTTTACCGGCCACATTTTATGTTGTAACAAGAGAAATTTTTTTGGGATAAGAAGAAGATCTTAATAATCCACTGTAGAAACGTAGATGAAATATCTATAAATGAAGAGGCTAGTTGAACGGGGTGGGGGTAATTTTCTATAAATGAAAATTATAGTTGAAGGGGGAGGGGATAATTTTTATACGTGTACTATGTTATAGGCAACAAAGTAGTAGTTTTTTTGTTAAAATTCCTTCCCGGGCTGTTTGGCCATAGTCCAATGTTTTCTGCAAAACCAGACGTTTCGGCAGTGCCGTCGACTACCATCATCACTGAAAATCGAGTGCGATAACGTGTGGTGGTATATGTTAATGACCATAGTGTGGTTAAGGCTGAAGCAATAAGTGGAAAGAAGTAGTTTCTATGGAAACATTTCATTTCATAAATGATTTTAAATATAAATCTTGGAACATGGTTCATCATGTATGGTTCTCCATACCGATATTTACTTCCATGTTCCATGAGGAAATGGAAGTATGGTGATGGCAAAAAAATCGTGTTCGAGATTATTGCAGATTCTGATTGTACTACACTCAAAACATGAAAAAAAGTCGTTTTTCGAAATGTGTGTGTGTCTGTCTGTATATTTTTTGTATGGCAAACGATAACAGCCGCAAATTCAAACAGAATCAAATAATTTTTTGCATACAGTCCTGAATTGTAGAGTACTCAATACCTATTGTTTTTGGTGAAGATCGGTTAAGGGAAAGGGGTAGTTTACCTGCAACGTTTTTTTTATCAAGGGTAATTTTTTACTTCCATGTTCCTTAAGAAAATATCGGTATGGAGAACCATACATGACTTCCATATTCTAAGATTTATATTTAAAATCATTTTCAGCCAAACAGCCAGGCTGTGTCTTACCTGCCTTTTTATTGCTGTATTAAATGAAAAATATTATATTACATTAAAATGAAAAAATTATAATTTTATTGCCTGGCAACAAAATTATTTTATTTTTAACAATTACCATTGTTTCAAAAAGTTTAAATAAATTTTCAAGTACTTTACTCTTGTTAAAACGTAAAAGGTTGCAGGTAAACTACCCCTTCCCCTTAACCGATCTTCACCAAAATCGAAAGTCATTGAGACCTCTACAATTCAGGGACGTATGCAAAAAATTATTTGATTCTGTTTGAATTTGCGGCTGTTATCGTTTGCCATAGAAAATACGCTTGATAAAAAAACGTTGCAGGTAAACTACCCCTTCCCCTTAACCGATCTTCACCAAAAACAATAGGTCTTGTGTACTCTACAAATCAGGGCTGTATGCAAAACATTATTTGATTCTGTTTGAATTTGCGGCTGTTATCGTTTGCCATAGAAAGTACCCTTGTTAAAACAAGTTGCAGGTAAACTACCCCTTTCCCTCAACCGATCTTCACCAAAAAAAATAGGTCTTGAGAACTCTACAATTTAGGGCTGTATGCAAATAATCTTTTGATTCTGTTTGAATTTGCGGCTGTTATCGTTTGCCATAGGAAATACCCTTGTTAAAACATAAAACGTTACAGGTAAACTACCCCTTTCCCTTATCCGATCTTCACCAAAATCAACAGATCTTGAGAACTCTACAATTCAGGGCTGTATGCGAAACATTATTTGATTCTGTTTGAATTTGCGGCTGTTATCGTTTGTCAAACAAACAAAATTACCCTTGCTAAAAAAAAACCGTTGCAGGTAAACTACCCCTTTCCCTCAACCGATCTTCACCAAAAACAATAGGTCACGAGTACTCTGCAAATCAGGGCTGCATGCAAAAAATTATTTGATTCTGTTTGAATTTGCGGCAGTTATCGTTTGCCATAGAAAAAAATCTACAGACACACACACAGACAGACAGACACACAGACAGACACACAGACAGACAGACACACACACAGACACTTTTCGGAAAACGACTTTTTTTCATGTTTTGAGTGTAGTAGAATCAGAATCTGCAATAATCTCGAACACGATTTTTTTTGCCATCACCATACTTCCATTCCTTAAGGAATATGGAAGTAAAATGGAAGTATGGTGATGGCAAAAAAAAAACGTGTTCGAGATTATTGCAGATTCTGATTGTACTACACTCAAAACATGAAAAAAAATCATTTTTCGAAAAGTGTCTTGTGTGTGTGTGTGTCTGTCTGTCTGTGTGTCTGTAGATTTTTTTTTCTATGGCAAACGATAACAGCCGCAAATTCAAACAGAATCAAATAATGTTTTGCATACAGCCCTGAATTGTAGAGTTCTCAAGACCTATTGTTTTTGGTGAAGATCGGTTAAGGGAAAGGGATAGTTTACCTGCAACGTTTTATGTTTTAACAAGGGTAATTTTTTTCTATGGCAAACGATAACAGCCACAACTTCAAACACAATCAAAATATCGGTATGGAGAACCATACATGACTTCCATATTCTAAGATTTATATTTAAAATCATTTTCAGCCACACAACCAGGCTGTGTCTTACCTGCCTTTTTATTGCTGTATTAAGTGAAAAATATTATATTACATTAAAATGAAAAAATTATAATTTTATTGCCTGGCAACAAAATTATTTTATTTTTAACAATTACCATTGTTTCAAAAAGTTTAAATAAATTTTCAAGTACTTTACTCTTGTTAAAACGTAAAAGGTTGCAGGTAAACTACCCCTTCCCCTTAACCGATCTTCACCAAAATCGAAAGTCATTGAGACCTCTACAATTCAGGGACGTATGCAAAAAATTATTTGATTCTGTTTGAATTTGCGGCTGTTATCGTTTGCCATAGAAAATACGCTTGATAAAAAAACGTTGCAGGTAAACTACCCCTTCCCCTTAACCGATATTCACCAAAAACAATAGGTCTTGAGTACTCTACAAATCAGGGCTGTATGCAAAACATTATTTGATTCTGTTTGAATTTGCGGCTGTTATCGTTTGCCATAGAAAATACCCTTGTTAAAAAAACGTTGCAGGTAAACTACCCCTTTCCCTCAACCGATCTTCACCAAAAACAATAGGTCTTGAGAAATCTACAATTCAGGGCTGTATGCGAAACATTATTTGATTCTGTTTGAATTTGCGGCTGTTATCGTTTGCCAAAAAAAAAAAATTTCCCTTGATAAAAAAAACCGTTGCAGGTAAACTACCCCTTCCCCTCAACCGATCTTCACCAAAAACAATAGGTCGCGAGTACTCTACAAATCAGGGCTGTATGCAAAAAATTATTTGATTCTGTTTGAATTTGCGGCAGTTGTCGTTTGCCATAGAAAATACGCATGATAAAAAACGTTGCTGGTAAACTACCCCTTCCCCTCAACCGATCTTCACCAAAAACAATAGGTCTTGAGTACTCTACAAATCAGGGCTGTATGCAGAAAATTATTTGATTCTGTTTGAATTTGCGGCTGTTATCGTTTGCCATAGAAAATACCCTTGTTAAAAAAACGTTGTAGGTAAACTACCCCTTTCCCTTAACCGATCTTCACCAAAAACAAAAGGTCTTGAGAACTCTACAATTTAGGGCTGTATGCAAATAATCTTTTCATTCTGTTTGAATTTGCGGCTGTTATCGTTTGCCATAGGAAATACCCTTGTTAAAACATAAAACGTTACAGGTAAACTACCCCTTTCCCTTAACCGATCTTCACCAAAAACAATAGGTCTTGAGAACTCTACAATTCAGGGCTGTATGCGAAACATTATTTGATTCTGTTTGAATTTGCGGCTGTTATCGTTTGCCAAACAAACAAAATTTCCCTTGCTAAAAAAAAACCGTTGCAGGTAAACTACCCCTTTCCCTCAACCGATCTTCACCAAAAACAATAGGTCGCGAGAACTCTGCAAAACCGGGCTGTATGCAAAAAATTATTTGATTCTGTTTGAATTTGCGGCAGTTATCGTTTGCCATAGAAAAAAAATCTACAGACACACACACAGACAGACAGACAGACAGACAGACACACAGACACTTTTCGGAAAACGACTTTTTTTCATGTTTTGAGTGTAGTAGAATCAGAATCTGCAATAATCTCGAACACGATTTTTTTTGCCATCACCATACTTCCATTCCTTAAGGAATATGGAAGTAAAACACCTATCCTATGTTGGTTCTCCCGTTTTTATATATAAGATGTAAACTATACCACTTACTTGACATAAACCGTGATAGCTAAGCTAATGTACAACATATATGTATTAATTAAACACATAAATGTTCCTCGATAGACACTCTATCTATTGGCGAAAACTTGAATAAAATCCGTTCAGTACTTCCTGAGATTAGCGATTTCAAACACAGAGAGAAAACGGACCGACTTTACTTTATACTATGTACAGATTTACATTAAAATGAAAAAATTATAATTTTATTGCCTGGCAACAAAATTATTTTATTTTTAACAATTACCATTGTTTGAAAAAGTTTAAATGAATTTTCAAGTACTTTACTCTTGTTAAAACGTAAAAGGTTGCAGGTAAACTACCCCTTCCCCTTAACCGATCTTCACCAAAATCAAAAGGCCTTGAGTCCTCTACAATTCAGTGACGTATGCAAAAAATTATTTGATTCTGTTTGAATTTGCGGCTGTTATCGTTTGCCATAGAAAATACGCTTGATAAAAAACGTTGCAGGTAAACTACCCCTTCCCCTCAACCGATCTTCACCAAAAACAATAGGTCTTGAGTACTCTACAAATCACGGCTGTATGCAAAAAATTATTTGACTCTGTTTGAATTTGCGGCTGTTATCGTTTGCCATAGAAAATACCTTTGATAAAACATAAAACGTTACAGGTAAACTACCCCTTTCCCTTAACCGATCTTCACCAAAAACAATAGGTCTTGAGAACTCTACAATTCAGGGCTGTATGCGAAACATTATTTGATTCTGTTTGAATTTGCGGCTGTTATCGTTTGCCAAAAAAAAAAAATTCCCTTGATTAAAAAAAAACCGTTGCAGGTAAACTACCCCTTTCCCTCAACCGATCTTCACCAAAAACAATAGGTCGTGAGTACTCTACAAATCAGGGCTGTATGCAAAAAATTATTTGATTCTGTTTGAATTTGCGGCAGTTATCGTTTGCCATAGAAAAAAAATCTACACACAGATAGACAGACAGACACTTTTCGGAAAACGACCTTTTTTCATGTTTTGAGTGTAGTACAATCAGAATCTGCAATAATCTCGAACACGATTTTTTTTTTGTCATCACCATACTTCCATTTCCTTAAGGAATATGGAAGTAATTACAAAATATGAAAACAACAAAAAAAATTATAATTTTATTGCCTGGCAAGAAAATTATTTTATTTTTAACAATTACCATTGTTTCAAAAAGTTTAAATAAATTTTCAAGTACTTTACTCTTGTTAAAACGTAAAAGGTTGCAGGTAAACTACCCCTTCCCCTTAACCGATCTTCACCAAAATCGAAAGTCATTGAGACCTCTACAATTCAGGGACGTGTGCAAAAAATTATTTGATTCTGTTTGAATTTGCGGCTGTTATCGTTTGCCATAGAAAATACGCTTGATAAAAAAACGTTGCAGGTAAACTACCCCTTCCCCTTAACCGATCTTCACCAAAAACAATAGGTCTTGAGTACTCTACAAATCAGGGCTGTATGCAAAACATTATTTGATTCTGTTTGAATTTGCGGCTGTTATCGTTTGCCATAGAAAATAAAACGTAAAAGGTTGCAGGTAAACTACCCCTTCCCCTTAACCGATCTTCACCAAAAACAATAGGTCTTGAGTACTCTACAAATCAGGACTGTATGCAAAACATTATTTGATTCTGTTTGAATTTGCGGCTGTTATCGTTTGCCATATAAAATACCCTTGTTAAAAAAACGTTGCAGGTAAACTACCCCTTTCCCTCAACCGATCTTCACCAAAAACAATAGGTCTTGAGAAATCTACAATTCAGGGCTGTATGCGAAACATTATTTGATTCTGTTTGAATTTGCGGCTGTTATCGTTTGCCAAAAAAAAAAAAATTTCCCTTGATAAAAAAAACCGTTGCAGGTAAACTACCCCTTCCCCTCAACCGATCTTCACCAAAAACAATAGGTCGCGAGTACTCTACAAATCAGGGCTGTATGCAAAAAATTATTTGATTCTGTTTGAATTTGCGGCAGTTGTCGTTTGCCATAGAAAATACGCATGATAAAAAACGTTGCTGGTAAACTACCCCTTCCCCTCAACCGATCTTCACCAAAAACAATAGGTCTTGAGTACTCTACAAATCAGGGCTGTATGCAGAAAATTATTTGATTCTGTTTGAATTTGCGGCTGTTATCGTTTGCCATAGAAAATACCCTTGTTAAAAAAACGTTGTAGGTAAACTACCCCTTTCCCTTAACCGATCTTCACCAAAAACAAAAGGTATTGAGAACTCTACAATTTAGGGCTGTATGCAAATAATCTTTTCATTCTGTTTGAATTTGCGGCTGTTATCGTTTGCCATAGGAAATACCCTTGTTAAAACATAAAACGTTACAGGTAAACTACCCCTTTCCCTTAACCGATCTTCACCAAAAACAATAGGTCTTGAGAACTCTACAATTCAGGGCTGTATGCGAAACATTATTTGATTCTGTTTGAATTTGCGGCTGTTATCGTTTGCCAAACAAACAAAATTTCCCTTGCTAAAAAAAAACCGTTGCAGGTAAACTACCCCTTTCCCTCAACCGATCTTCACCAAAAACAATAGGTCGCGAGAACTCTGCAAAACCGGGCTGTATGCAAAAAATTATTTGATTCTGTTTGAATTTGCGGCAGTTATCGTTTGCCATAGAAAAAAAATCTACAGACAGACACACAGACACACAGACAGACACACAGACACACAGACAGACAGACAGACAGACACACAGACACTTTTCGGAAAACGACTTTTTTTCATGTTTTGAGTGTAGTAGAATCAGAATCTGCAATAATCTCGAACACGATTTTTTTTGCCATCACCATACTTCCATTCCTTAAGGAATATGGAAGTAATAATGTTCTGCAAACAGCCCTGAATTGTAGTTTTCTCAAGACCTATTGTTTTTGGTGAAGATCGGTTAAGGGAAAGGGGTAGTTCACCTGCCACATTTTATGTTTTAACAAGAGTAATTGTTTATATGACGAACGATAACTGCCGTACATTTAAACAGAATCAAATTATTTTGTGCATACCTTCCTCAATTGTAGATAACTCAAGGCCTGTTGATTTTGTTGAAGATCGGTTAAGGGAAAGGGGCAGTTTACCCATAAACCAAGAAATTCATTTTAACCGAAATTAAAATAAATTTATTTATTTTTTATTTAAACAAAATACTAAATAAAAGTGACCAAACGTACAAAACGTTACAAAATGGCGCCCAACCTGCGAGCATGAATTAGGGAAGATATATCAGCGAAATAATTAACAAATAAATAAATAATAAAATTAATTAAACCTAATTTGAGCGGCAGCTGGAATACACAAAATTAAAAATGCAACGGAGAGCTACATCGAAGAAACGCGTGGCAGAAGAGGAGAGAGAAATCAACATGGATGACAAGGAGGCGATGCCGGTTGAGGATATAGAAGAAATGTTACATCCCGCGGAACCTAATAAGCCTGCACAGCACGAAACAGAGAAACCCACACAAACACGGGACATCCATTTTTAGGAAACCATGATGAGGATTCTAATGGAAATGAAGGAATATAACAAAAAATCCAGAGAAGAGACCAACAAAAATATCAAAATAATAAAAGAAGATAACCAGAATTTATAATGGAACAATTAAATAAACAAAGAAGAGTTAAAGGGAGATAACCAAAAATTAAGCCAACAAATGGCCGAGAATAATAAGAAAATGGAAGAAAAAATAGACGACAACAGTAAGAAGATGGAAGGGAAAATTGATGAGAAAATGGAAGCATTGAAATTGTAATAATTATTAACTAAGGTTTTCAATAATGTAATCACTCTCCTACTACTAAGTAATCATAGTAGTGTAATTCTGTAAGTTTTGTTGTATCTTGCAGTCTCAAAGAACTCACATTGTTTTTAAATAACCTAACCAAAACATTACCGTCCAACATAATGGCGGAAAACTAGAATCAGAACAGCAAACCCTGAGAAATAAGAATTTTTTAAGAGTCTATCAACTGAAGCTTGACTTGTTAATTAATGCTTGAAATATTTAAATTTTGTCCCTGTTTAGGGCGTCAACTGAAGCTTTATGATCTAATTAGGTTTTAAAATACTGAAATCGAGTCCCTTTTTAGGGCACCAACTGAAGCTGTACATGTTTATTAATGTTTAAAATATTGAAATTGTAGTCACTTACCTTTACCGATAATTTACCAAGGTCTCGTCTGATGTACTCTGGCAGAGTAAAACCACAGGTGAGTGCAAATTAACAAACACATATTTTTATAAACTCAAATAAAATGTTACTTTATTTTCTTTAGCATGACATTTTTTTCTTTTTTATTTCTAATCTGAATCTACTGATATACTCCGTTCCTTTTATCATACTACATAATACATAATGACAACTACTTCAAATTGTGACTTTTACTGTTGAGTTAGGTTTTTTCTAGGAGTAACACTCCGAGCAATATTTAATTCACATATGCATGCTATCAAAATTTACTTACTACTGACTATAACGTAATGATTAACTTATACTCTACAAAAGCGACCCAGAATGCTTACGCTCTCACTCATACCGTTTAATTCCCCATATTATTTAGTTAGGGCCCTTAAAAAATGAAATTAATTATACAGTATAATTGGCAGTCGACTACTTAACCCTTGGCGTCTCTGATGACCACGCGCCGCACTGCGTATCTATTCGAATGTTTTGTCAATTTACTGCATTTTTTAATTTTCTTACTTCACTCCACTTATTTCGATCTGAGATGTTGTTGCGCTGTCGAAATTAATTGGTTTAAATTGAACTTTAACACTTCATGACTATGTTAGAATAGCTTTTAAGTTCGCGAACTTTTTTATTCACCCCGGCTGGGGAAGAGAGATTTCGTCGACTGGCGGTAGCGTTAACAAAACACTCCACCCAACTGTTGCTCAACACGGAACACACAGCCTGCTTGCTACAAATTGTTCATCATTGTACAGGGAACATGGGTTGTTAATGTTCCCAAGGTGTTGACGATATTTCATTTTCACGAGGCCGTAGACTCAGGTGGGCGGAGTCTTCATGGACTTCCGTCATCCTCCAAACCACATGGCAAGAAAGTTTTACAATTTAGACATCTTGTTGGCGTCCCTTCTGCGCGCGTGCTCATGTTGCGCGTATGAGTGCGTAACACAAAGCTTGATTTCTCAGAACCGTGCTGCGTTGTTACCACACGGGTCATTCCATATCAAGTGATCAAAATAAAAAATACATTTTTCCCTCATGTTTTTCTTTTTGATTAGTTTTTAGTTTATTGAATAAACACATAAAACGGAATTAAAATATAAAAAAATTTTTTGTTATCTCTAGTTTTTTTTAAATCTTTTTTTAAAGTTGCAAAAAAGTGTGTTTTTGTGCTTACGTGGATTTACGTTTTATTCAATATCTCAGGCTCGAATCGAGATAGAAAGGTAAGACAAAGACCATTCTTTTCAGAATTCAACTAGCTTTAATTTGATATACAACATGACAGTATTTCAAGTACTTAAAATTTTCAACCCCCGAACTCAAAATTTTAAAAGTTAATTCCAAAAAACGCATATGATTTAAAATTTTCAAAAAAATACCATGAATTCATAATGTTATTACTAAGTTGGGTACAAAATTTCAAGTTGGGATCTTTTTGGGATCATATTTAAACAAATTATATACATAAGCTTGCAACGTAAATATAGACAACTTGTATACATTTTTTATTCGAAACATGTCCAAGTTATGTGATGATCAATAAAAAGCTAACAGTTTGTAAAGTGCAAGTTTTTTCATATTATGATATAAAGTATAATTTATATATTTACAATAAGTATATAAGCCTAAGTCTACAAATTCTGTAATACTGGTACTTAAGATAGAACAACAACTGTTTAATGGCTATGTCACTTCTTACAAATAGCAATTCTAGTAGAAAACAAACCTGATCTTTAAGAGTGATGACTATGTATTTTTGAATGTTCAAATTGATGATTAGGTGAATTGAAGTCTTGAACTTAAGCTCTTTGTTGCTGCAATGGTTTCGTTTTTGGAAATTACATAAGTTCTTCCTGTAGCTGTGTTCGGATTCACTCGAGTTAAGATTTGTTTTATGTTCACTTTTAAAATGTCTGGGTTCCGTGGGAAAACAAATGAGGGAGCAGGACCAGAAGGATGTAAAAATGTTACTTCTACATCTTCACTTTCATAGTCTTTGATAGGACACACGCCAACCACCAACGCCGATCATATTCACACGTAACGTAACCTGAAAATTCATCCATTGACAAACTTTTACCTCCTTCAACAATTTCTTGTATGCAAGAGTCGTCACATAAGGAAAAAATCTTCAACTTCAATTCAGTCGAACTGTGAGGAATGAAAGTGTGAAACTGTTGCGTTCCTTTAATAGTTTCAGCTTCTTGTAGACGATATTTCAAAAAAGATTCTTCTGAATAATCCAAGTTTGTGCAATATTCAAATTTAATTTTTGGTATATTTCTTGACTCCAAAGAAACAGTTGTGAAGGGGTCATTATCTGTTCACTATACGGTCTTTGCAAGCTTGCTTTTGCTGCAAGCCGTTTGACAGTCCCTCCCAGGCCATCACAAGTTCCTTTGCCATGAGCGGTTACGAAAAAGTGCCACTCCGTCTCAATTCCAAAATCATTTTTGTGATTGCAGATATTGATAAAGTTTTTTCGATTTTTATACTCCGCAACTGAACCGTCTGAGAAGTAATAAATCTTTTCAAACTGGGCAGCACATCATTTTTTAGAAATGATATTAACTTCCTTTGAAATAAATGGACTGCTACCGAGTCATGAATCAAGCATTCTGATATTATTACAAAGCTGGTGTACTTAATTTTTCCTTTCTCATTGTAATAAACGGCAAAAGGGTGGACAGTCGCTTGGTCATTATTCCAGTGGAAGGACTGTGCCTCGTCTTGGACAATGAAAGAGTAGTTTTCTGAAAAGTCCAAACTTACAACTGCTTCATCTTCTTGGATGTTTTCTTTTAAATGTTTGTAGTACTTGGATTGCTGACTGGCTATAATGAATGTTTCTTTAGTCCAACAAGTTGTTCACAAAAACTGTCCACAAATTCTTCTACAGTCTTGCAAAATGTTTCGAATGTGCATCTATCCACAGAAACCCATTGTTTGTATGTGATGGTTTCTATCATTCCCTCTTCAAAGTGGTTCAGAAGTTTTTCTTTTAATTTTGCAACTCCTGGACATTTTTCACATTTGTTTAGGTAGCAGTTAGGGGTCTTTTCTTGGCACATTATTTGTGACAAACATTGTTTGTAATCACCAAGATCAGAAGCTTCATCAATCTTCATCTCCTTCAGCTTTCCTCCGACAATCATTAATTTTACATTCTGGTGCGTTGTGCACATGCAAACCGAATGTGTTCCATTTCCCCCAGCCAAGATACAATTCTTCGGTCTTAATTCAGCGAATTTTGGAAAACCAATTTTGGCAACTGATTCAGTTTTTTTGAATAGTTCATAACATTCTTTTAAATTCAACAAAACCAGTCTCTTTTGAACATGTTCCTTCTTTCCATTTACTTTCATCGATACAAAATCTTTCTTGCCTGGCATAATTCGACTCACATCATCAGAGTTGTAAAAATCTTTGACTTTATCCGCAACATTTTGGTCTAAAGTTTTTCCTGGCTTTGGATCTGGACATGACATTATTCCTTTTTCTTTAACTAGTGATTTAGCCTTTCTGGCCACCCTGTTACTGACATGGAACTCATTTTCAATTGTTTTTATATTCCAACTTTTAGGTATTTTTGTGAGGATCAAGAACTTTTCACTTTTTTTTGTAGTGTTTTGGAATTTTTCTTTCAATTGTACAATTATTTCCGAATCTAGATTAACTTGCTCTTCATTCTCAGAGAAGCTTGTATCTCCAACCAACTCGTGAGTGAGCTTTTTAGTGACTTTTCCCAATTTCTTTCTACAGTAACCAGGTGAATGCAACCTTTTCTTTGTAATTGGTGATTCTTCAATATTTGAAAGTGATTTGTTTAAATACTCTAATGATAAATTAGGGTCGGTAAAGTTGGTGTCTGTTTGAGAAGACGAAGGTTTATCCAACTCTACAGAATCTAAATTATTTTTTTCTTTTAATAGCTGCTTACGACAGCTGTCACAAATTTTCATCCCAGGCCTTACTTCACTATTTATTTCAAACATCCACTCTTGTACTGGTCTAAGACTTTTTAAAAAGTCTTAGATACTGTAATACTTTTTTCAAAAGGATTACAACAATAAATTGTTTAAAACCCTGTACCAGCTTTTTTGTGTGTCTTTTCCATCTCTAGTTTAGCATTGTTAACTCATTCATTAAAACTAACACATAAAAAAAACTAAAACTGTAAAAAACGCACTTCACTTTCAACATTAATATTCACTCAATAACATCTAACGTACTTTTTCACTTGTCTAAATAAACACATTCACAAATCACTACTCACAAGTGCAGAAGAAGATAGCATACTGACTGCCTTGGCTGGAGGAAAAATTAGCAGGGAGAGATTTCAAGTCTTGCATCATTGCATTGCATCACACTACTCCCCCCACTCCTCTGACTCATCCCACCTTCTACTGTAACCTATACCCTCTCTCCTTGTACAAAAAAAGAAAATCCACTTAATTTTAAATGTTTTTAAGTTTTAATTATATTTAAAAAATTGGTTTTTAAATAAAAGAATTTTGTATGTGCTTAATTTTTGTTAGTGGTTATTCTAAAAAATAGTGATGCACAAGTAATATTACTTTAGTATATTTTCTATAAGCCATTAATTGTTATTATGTGTTAAAAAAGGTCTAAACAAGATTAAATTAGGTTTTTAATCGACTTTTATAACAATACGCTGAATGTTAAATCCTTTCAAAGCCAAGTTTGGACTTATGATCTTGAAAATGTCCGTGTTTAATAAAACTAATTTTAAGGTTTGGGTATGATCCCATTGAGATCCCAACTTGAAATTTTGTACACAACTTAGCAATAACATTAAGAATTCATGGTATTTTTTTTGAAAATTTTAAATCATATGCGTTTTTTGGAATTAACTTAAAATTTTGAGTTCGGGGGTTGAAAATATTAAGTACTTGAAATACTGTTATGTTGTATATCAAATTAAAGCTAGTTGAATTCTGAAAAGAATGGTCTCTATCTTACCTTTCTATCTCAATTCTAGCCTGAGATATTGAATAAAACGTAAATCCACGTAAGCACAAAAACGCACTTTTTTTGTAACTTTAAAAAAAGATTTAAAAAAACTAGAGGAGATAAAAAATTATTTTTTTCATATTTAAGTTTCTTTTACATAGATATATCTAATATAAAAAGATCAACCCCATAAAAAATGGTGAGGTAATTTGGATTTGATCACTTTATATGGAATCACCCACACCCGCTCACGAGTTATGTCACTGCGTTCATTGTTTGAATGAAACCGTTTTATGTGGGACTTGCAACGTGGCCTACAACCAATTTTAAATAAATTTGATTAATTAAAAAAACCCCTTTCTGCCCCATTACAATACCCCCCCAATGAGAGGTCTTCTGCCGAAGCAGAAGAACTCTCATTGCTACCCCTAAGAGGATCGGTGAGGATATGGTACCAACAACCCCCGTTAATTCTTAACACATCATGGGTAAACTACCCCCCTAGCTCGGCGACTATGGCTGCACCTGAACGAGATTACTGGACTTCTATGTTCGAGATCCCAACACCATAAAATCGGACAGACACTTACCATAGTACACCTAACCTTCTAACATTCCACCCCAAAATCAAAACCCTGACCTTATACCATACCAGATCCTCCACCGATATGTTCCCCCATACATGCATACTGGGTCGCTTTTAACAATTACTGTGTGCGTACACCTACTCATTATTGTATTGTGTCAATAAACTTACTTATTACTTCATACATTTATTTATATTTATATGTATAAATACTACCATAATATGGTACATAGATGTACTTACCGATTTCAATCACTGCAGGGCTCGTACTTTTCTTTTTACTATGCTTTTTACCTAAGGGGCCAGGATTCATTAACAGCGAGATTTTTGATACAAAGGTGACACAAATGATAACACTGTTTTTATAGTGAAAGTAACTGTCAAATTTTAATTTCCAAAGTAAATTAGTATATAAAACCATGTGCTCAAAATGGCGTCATACAGTGTTATAAAAAACAAAATGGTAGATATTTTAATTTACTCTATTAATTCTTACGATTCTCATTTTGTCTCCAATCAAGGTTATTATGTACTTTTATCTTTAGCTGCAGCTCTAATTACTTATTATGCTTAAATCTCATCTACACACAAACCAATGCCCTCTGCATATATGTTCATGGCCATGGGCTCACTCACACACTCACACACATTCGCCGTATTACAAGTACATTTGTTCAGTTGTTTTATTTTTGGTTAATGAGCTCATTAAAATAATAAAGAAATGATAAAAGTGGACTTCTCTTAGTTGTGGTCTGCGTTGCTCCCTCGCTGGTGTTGGTTGATTCCAAGGTGTATTGGCCGGTGTTCGCCTCATGTTTTGTTGTTTTTACTTAAAGATGTTTACACTGATTCTACATGTTCTGTTCTAACTGTTATTACACTTGAGCATCTATTGCTCCACCATAACAATTTTACTTGAGGAGCTAGTTGTTTTTAAGCTTTTAATTTGAAACTGATCAGACAGCGATACATCGCTGTTGACCCTTTGAAGAACTACGTTGAATTGAGAGAGAGGCAAATGTAAATTTGCGCTTGTGTGTGTGTATTTTACGTCATCAAGCTTTGTCATACAGGACAACGCCTCGTTGCATGCGTTGTAGTCAGTGCGTCATTGTTTTTTGTTATGACGGAACAGTGTTATTATCCAATCACAATGCATATTTAAAGTCATTCGTCACAAACACCGCCATGGCTTTTACCGGCTCTCGCACGTCCAACGGTGACCTTGGCATGGTACTCTTGCTGAATCTGCTTTGTTCCTTCGTATATAGGGACAATGGACCTAACCCTTCTGTATTTTAATGATTAAACAATAAGACATTGAAAAAATACCTTTAGATCCCATAATTATAGTATTGGGTCATTATGTACTGTTACCTAAACTCCCTACTCAAAATTCATAAAATGTTTTACCTTTTAAATTTCATTTCCATTCTCAATTTACTTATTCAAAATCTTTTAATTGAATTTATAACTTTTCTTACTTTTTATAATAATGAACAAATCATAATGAACAAATAAAAATACACAACTTATTCCTACTATAAATTCAAAATTCAAAATAAATGCACTTGAGTACAAAAGAGAACATAAAATACACCTCATAAGTCAACTGACTCCTTCCCTACTTACAAGGAACATTACAATTTACAATAACGTTCTTTAATACAAAGAATAGAACAAAAAAATTTTTTGTTTGTTTCAAAAAATTGTAATTTCCCAAAATATTTCTTTTATTAATTTCAAGAAAAAATAAAATTATTTAATTTAATTGAAGTAACAAAATTCATGAGTTAATCACTAAAAATCTATCCTGTCTCTAACATCAGTTATCAGCTGATCTCTCTGGGTCAGGTGACTGACCTTACCCTATATACATCATATAAAACTGTATCATGAAAATTACACATCTGTTCATAATCCTTACACTCTAACATAATAACAATAATGACACAATAAAATATAATAAACAAAATCTGGTAAACATCTTCTACACTTGAAATAGTCTTTCCAGAATCAGTAAAGTCCTTTATGAATTTATTACACAGGGTATAACACACTTCAATCACTTACGTCTAAACAGACTATCTACTACAGTATTACTTCTTGAATCAAAATAAAATCATTTAATTAGCTCGTCAGCTAGTCAGCATCATTACGTCTCAAGTTTTAGTTCGTTACTCCCCTGAGTAACCCGCTTACCACACACTCTATGGCCCCCCTGGACTGTGGCGTCCAGTTGCGTCCACAAGGACTGAAGTTTTGGAGGAATTTTGTCATCTCCTTGTCTCCTTGCTTCTGTGTTACATATTGTAAAAGGGTCAGATATCATAATATCTGATTTCACAAATTGACAACCTTAAGACGGGTCTATCACCTGTTTTACTGTTCCTACGCGAAGAAGGTGATAGCCGCTGTTCCATAGTTCCGGGGATTTTCCCTAAGTGGCCCCCCGTTAATTTCAAATTTCACCAATTTCAAGGACAGCCAACCATGGTCAGTTTTACAATTGCTGCCCACAGCTGGCTGTCGTCCAAAACCAAGATTAGTGCTGGTAAGACAGTAATCGCCCGAAACGGCGAGGAAATCCTCTTTCATTAGCATGTTTTTTTGTCATCACTTCTATACACTGTACGATAGCAATTAACATGAATATTATATTAACATATAATATTATATAAGGTTGTACAGTGTATTTTACGCCCTATTTAGGCCTCCGATGATGGTAACATGCCTTGACGTTACCACCAACACTCATCGCTATCTACAGCGGCACATGCCGCCACTGCAATAGCATAACTAATAGCTAAACTTAAGCCCTTCTACTTTGCAGTCTCTACATGCCATAATTGATTTACACTTCGATTAACACCAAACAACCCCCCAAAATTACACCTTAATCTTGCATAATAACGTAATAAACATGAACAATATCATTTCTACAATTCACATTTAAATAATTTTTATAAAAAATTATCAACATTGCAACTTGAACTTTCTATTAACTCTTTTTATTTATACTCTAAATTGTTTAACATTTATTGGACCATTAGATTCTCCCAAAAATTCAAATTTATTATTAACATTCATTTTGCATCATTTCACAATAATAATTTACCTAACTTAACTTCTTTCAAACTCATTTAGTGCCATTTATAACTTTTACTTTACTTCAAGGTCATTATCAAATTCATACTTACATATGGTCAATCACTCCATCTAATAAATACATGATTACCGTCATTAATTCAAAATATAAACAACTCATCACCACAATATCCCGTACAACCATATGTACCTTCTGAAACATTTTAACAACCATTGATTCCACAACCAAATACATTTTACATTTATTCAATTACTGTTTATTATCAAGTTTAAATCATTTAAATTCATTATCAAAATTATCTATACATTAATCAATTAATTAACCTCAAATTCTTTTTATTCAATCAACTGTTGGAAATACCAGTTATTTTAATTGCATTACTCCAAAACAATTACAATTCAGTTGTTTTATAAACTTCCTAATTACCTTTGTTATTCGTTCAGTTTGATAAAATATTATTATTAAAATCAAATTACTACCGCATACACACATTGTTTACGTAAAATACATCTTACAACACAAACAATTAATTTCACTATAAATTTATTTACAATTTTTTCGTCATTATTTTATTGTTTACCATACCTCATTTTATAAAACAGTCCAATTCAAAACCATTAATTACATAGTTAGATGCTCATAAACATTAATTGTTTTACCCCCCATCATCGTACAAGAATCTGGTCTTACATTTACACAGTTCATTTTTTTATTAAACTCATATCATTTTTATTAATATAAGGATTATCCAAACTTTTATATTCTTCCACAATAGCAACAGGATTATTCCATGTTATTACATCATATAATTTATTATCATCGAGTATAGTCCAGTCACCCTTAGTATGATCTGTCATAATTATGTCAATTACAGTTTCATTATTATCATTGTCTACTGCTGTATCAGTTTTGTCGTAAAGTAAGTAATCAATATTATCACTTTTATCATTTGCTGTACCAACTACTTCGCAAGGTAAGTACTTATTATCACTAACTCTTTCAATATCTAACCTCTTTATTAATTCGTCATAACCTCTACTAACCTTAAATAACTTTACCTTCTTATCAACATATCTTTCATCATAACACCAATTCATACTTTTGCTATCATTCCATACAGAGGGTATTAAATCGTAAAAACGCCTACTAAAAATTAAAAACTACTTAAAAACACATTGTTTTCCTATAAGGGGTTCTTTCCCTTCAAAAATATTTGTAACCAGCTTGGTTTACCATAAAACTGGGGAAAATCTACCCTCTGCCCTCTTCATACTCTCTCTCTAACTTAGAAATACTGATCTCTACTCTCTCTCTATTATTATGATCGCTAATTATTTTCACGGTATTATTTTTATATATCTCGTCTTCAACTATCTTACTACTATTAGTTGTTAATTCATTTTCATAACTAACACCTACCTTGTCGATGATCCCTTCTTAATTATTTGTTATTTTACTATTACCCTGGTCGTCTGTTATTTCATCACATTCACTCGTAAATGTGTCATTTTCTACCTCATCCTTCAGCGTTCTACTTTCGTTTACTTCGTCTTGTATTTTATTTATACTTATAATTATCCCACCTTTCATGCCCGCAATAGTTTTATTCATACTTTCCAATCGGCTATTCATTTTTACTTCACTCATTTTTAGTTCACTTCTTATGTTTGCAAACTCGTTATTCATTTCTACTTTTACTGCATTTATCTCTGATTTGATTTCCGATTTGATTTCGATTTTAAATTCATTTAGGCCTGTTTTTAAATTATTATCTAATTTTAACTCGTCTAAACTCATATTCAATTTATCATTATTTTTATCATTGTTCTTATTTTGTTGTTCGAATTTATTGTTTATCATTTCCATCATTAACACTAATTGGTTGAATATATCTACATTATGGCTCTTACTACTACACTCAACTTCGACCATTTCATCTACATTCGGTATTTCTAATTGTACACTCTCATCAATATTTTCGTTTGTTGAAATTAAATTATCTTGCGTAATGTTTAAAATAGATTCCTCTACACTTTCATATAAATTTGCACTCTTGTTTTTTTCTGCCATTTTGATCAGGTTGTGAATTAATTTATTTTAATTTTTTAATTCACAACATCGCTGTTAACGGGCACCATTTGAAGCTTGACTTGTTTATTAATGATTGAAATATTTAAATTCGTCCCTGTTCGGGCGCCAACTGAAGCTTGACTTGTTAATTAATGATTGAAATATTAAAATTTTGTCCCTATTTAGGGCGTCAACTGAAGTTTTACGATCTAATTAGGTTTTAAAATACTGAAATCGAGTCCCTTTTTAGGGCACCAACTGAAGCTGTACATGTTTATTAATGTTTAAAATATTGAAATTGTAGTCACTTACCTTTACTGATAATTTACCAAGGTCTCGTCTGATGTACTCTGGCAGAGTAAAACCACAGGTGAGTGCAAATTAACAAACACATATTTTTATAAACTCAAATAAAATGTTACTTTATTTTCTTTAGCATGACATTTTTTCTTTTTTATTTCTAATCTGAATCTACTGATATACTCCGTTCCTTTTATCGTACTACATAATACATAATGACAACTACTTTAAATTGTGACTTTTACTGTTGAGTTAGGTTTTTTCTAGGAGTAACACTCCGAGCAATATTTAATTCACATATGCATGCTATCAAAATTTACTTACTACTGACTATAACATAATGATTAACTTATTCTCTACAAAAGCGACCCAGATTGCTCACACTCTCACTCATACCGTTTAATTCCCCATATTATTTAGTTAGGGCCCTTAAAAAATGAAATTAATTATACAGTATAATTGGCAGTCGACTACTTAACCCTTGGCGTCTCTGATGACCACGCGCCGCACTGCGTATCTGTTCGAATGTTTTGTCAATTTACTGCATTTTTTAATTTTCTTACTTCACTCCACTTATTTCGATTTGAGATGCTGTTGCGCTGTCGAAATTAATTGGTTTAAATTGAACTTTAACACTTCATGACTATGTTAGAATAGCTTTTAAGTTCGCGAACTTTTTTATTCACCCCGGCCGGGGAAGAGAGATTTCGTCGACTGGCGGTAGCGTTAACAAAACGCTCCACCCAACTGTTGCTCAAGACGAAACACAGCCTGCTTGCTACAAATTGTTCATCATTGTATAGGGAACATGGGTTGTTAATGTTCCCAAGGTGTTGACGATATTTCATTTTCACGAGGCCGTAGACTCAGGTGGGCGGAGTCTTCATGGACTTCCGTCATCCTCCAAACCACATGGCAAGAAAGTTTTACAATTTAGACATCTTGTTGGCGTCCCTTCTGCGCGCGTGCTCATGTTGCGTGTATGAGTGCATAACACAAAGCTTGATTTCTCAGAACCGTACTGCGTTGTTACCACACCCGCTCACGAGTTATGTCACTGCGTTCTGCATTGTTTGAATGAAACCGTTTTATGTGGGACTTGCAACGTGGCCTACAACCAATTTTAAATAAATTTAATAAATTAAAAAACCCCTTTCTGCCCCATTACATATTAAAAATTAAGAATATTAAAAAAAAAACTAATGTGTAATTTAGTTTCATAAATAATTTTTGGAGAAATAAACAATTTTACCTGACCAAAGAGTTTTACAAATTATTTCCATAGACTAAGACGTTACAGTTTAGGTGGACAACAACCACAGTTGGCAACACTGGTGGCGGCAGTGAATTGGTTTAAATAATTTTAAACATTTTAACCAGCATTGTAAATCTGCATTGCTTTACAGAAACCGACCCAAGTAAGTATATGTTTAACCAATAACTTCTAATTCCAGCGAGAATTCACCTGCACTGATTCATCTTATCGAAGGGAGAACATCGAAGCATAAATCAAGAAATTCATTTTAACCGAAATTAAAATAAATTTATTTATTTTTTATTTAAGCAAAATACTAAATAATAAAAGTGACCAAACGTACAAAACGTTTTCGTCTAAAACGTACAAAACGTTACAATATATATATATATATATATATATATATATTGTATATATTGCAACAGATCAAACTTTATTATTCTAATAAGGATATTGTGAGTGTGTAAAAATCGATACAAGTCTATTATGGAGGAGATGAAAAATTATTTATTATATACAAATATTGCTTATAAAGATGTATAATGTATTTTAAATTGTCATGTATTGATAATATATTTAATTGTTTGTATTTTTCGATAATATAAATCGATTTTACTTGTTTGCTGCAACATCCTCCTCTCATCTCGTCGGTCCCGTCTTGGCGTCCTCTTCTTCCTGTCCCTCCTTCCTGGTGTCCTCTTCGTCCTGGCGTCCTCTTTGTCTCGTCGTCCTCTTCTACCGCTTCACTCCTTCCTGGTGTCCTCTTCGTCCTGGCGTCCTCTTCGTCTCGTCGTCCTCTTCTACAGCAAGCGGCTCCAGCGGCGATATTTCACAGAGTCTCGTAGTTATGTTTGACTGCTAACATTGATTAGTTTCTTGATAAATTGTTCACTCACAATGATTATGAATTTCATTCATTCAGTTTATTATTAATTTATATTTTATAATTTCTTAATCTCAGGATTTAACTGGGTATTTACTAATGCGGTGCGTTTAATGTACACCTTCCACGATATCTTGTAGTGTCTTTAAGTTCCCTAAGGGGATATCTTAACTTACACGAAACAGCACTGTATTATAGTTTAAATTTTATTTAATTATTTACCCTCTCGGTTCTTATCGCAAAACTTCGTTAAGAATTTCAAGGTTTATAGTTTATTTTATATAAGATATTCCTCTATTCCTTGGTTCTTACCGCAAAACTTCGTTAAGAATTTTAAGGTGTATGGTTTATTTTATATAAGATATTTATATGTTTGTAAGAGAACAACTCTCTTACCTGGGCACAACTTCCCCTAGCAACGTCGACAGACAGACTGTGTCCATCCTAGCTCTGCAACGTATGAATCTCACTGAATTTGGTGTATTTTGATAGGCCAAGCCCAAGTCACATGATTGATGGAACAACCAGATACACAAATTTCATGAAAAACTTTGTATAATTTAGCATAGTCCAGCATGGAAATTATCTACAATTTTTATTACCCTATCATTGATAAGAGATACACTTGAGTTTTTCTTTACTTAAAAAACCATATTTCTAAAATAGTTACGAACCTCAGAGTATACACAAATCGAAGCTATTTACTTAAATAATTCCTTGTCAAATTTTCATGTAAATCGGTTAACTACCACTGCCTCTATAGCGATCGCAGATTATCACACCCGCACACGCACACCAATTCATACAAAAAATACATGACAATATAGTACATCTTTTTATGAAGAGTTTGGTGTAACCTATATGCTTATCCATTTTTAAATACAAAACTTATGACTAAAAGACAAAATATTACACAAAACAAATTTAAACAAGTAAATGCTCGTCATTCACGTACTCTGATATAAACAGCATATCTTATCATCCTGTGTTCTGTTGCAATATATATTGTAATAAAATGAAAATTAGGTGTTAAGATGCGACGATGATGCCTCACGTTGCGAGCGTCAATTTGTAAAGAAGTGAAAATATATAGAATGTGTTGAGTACGTGTTTAAATAAGTTCCACGTTGTTATGCGCCAATTTGTAAAGAAACCAATATGTACCGGTGCTAGCGGAAATGTCCGTCTTATTCAAACCCCACTGTTGTAATCAATTTAGTAACGAACTGCTTGTTAATTATGTGAGGACGTATGTAATAATGTATGATACCAGCTGGAGACGTCAAATTATAAAGAGATCTTGTCTATGAGTGTAATTAGTTATAAGAGACTCCGGTGTAACAAACGCCAAGTAGTACGTTGTAGGTAGCGATTCGTAACAATTAAAATGCTGTTACCTGATTTAATTAATATGTTATTAATTAAATATACCTTGCGGTTGTGACCAGTGAAACCCTCAGGATACAGATTATTAAGTCCACAAACTTAGAATTATATTCCTGAATTTATAATGGTATTATTCTGTAGACTTAATTTAATCCCCAGTGGTTGTTTAATATGAGCAATTTATATGGAGTATTTACTGAATGTAAGTGGTTTTTGTCTCAACCCTAGTCCCTCAATGATAAAAATTCCATTCAAATTTAGTATGGCAAAACCCGTTGGTTCAGCAATCTCCCGTCTCACCAGCTGCAAGCTTCGAGCGCTGTTATTGTAAATAAGTGTGCGTATAGGTTAGTTATTCTGAGTGTTTGTATCAATCTGTTAATAAATTATTACGTCAATTACATATAGTATTTTCTCTGCAATGATTAAAACGTTATCTCATACAACAAATATACTTTATTTATTTTTCTCTGGTATTTAACCAGTTACGTTGTCTCAGACAAACAATAAGACAATACAATCGACTATCCCAACATGTATCGATTCTTAATTATTCGAACTCTAAAAAGAAAAACATATATATACTTTGAAAATAATGACAAATAATTCTTATACCAGGGTTCGTGTAGTTCTTTGAACCATTAGTAAGGCCAGGTAAAACGCATAATTAAAGTTGTTCAATTTACAAAATAATATTATTTACTTAAATTACAATGGAATGAAAATAAGTTGTTTTTTACCAAACCGACGAAACTTCGTTAGGCGGTGAACGTTTGTCAACAACGGCCAAAATCCAGTTTATATCGTCTTCATCCAGTGAAACTGCTCTGATTTTCAATAAAATTGATGGTGGTGTGTACTGGTAACCCCTTAGGAGATCTTCTGGCTTCTATTCTTCTTTTGCGGTCTTCACAAGTCTTGGTCCCAGTGAATTGGAATTAGGATCTCAGCTTCTGCTGCCAATGAAGGTTATTTCGTCAACCGAATCTTCTGTATTTCCAAATATTTCCGTTAATTCAGGCTTCAACTCTTTATTGGTCTTCAATTTATAGCATGAAATGGTTTAATACCAAATTCAGCGGAATTATTTAGTGAATGAGGTGAGACGTTTTCAATTCTCTTTTATTGTATTCATTGATAATTTATAGGGTTATTTAATTTGTATTATTCATTAACATTCCAGTATAATTGTTTTGCAAAATGTTTTTTTTCAATTTGGATATATATTTTCTTTATATTTATTCATATATTTTAAATATATCGGTTCATTTCAACCTAATAGCTTGTAACAATCAGTACCATCTATTCAAAATCAACAAGTTACTAAAAATCAGTTGCCCTAACAACCAGGTTTTCTATATATCCTTGAGCCGGCATTATAGAATATTACTACTCCTTTCCAATAAAATACTCCATGCTTGGATTAATATTGAATCACATAAAATTCTCCCCTAACCTTCCTTATTAAACAGTAAATGTTTTACTAGAGTTTCGTTGGACTGGGTTTACTAAAAAGGTATTAATTTCCTTTCACTAATATGGAATTTAGGCCTATAGATTCATTTACAACCATTATAACATTATTTGGTTTTTAACTTAATTTTCTTTTTACCTGACCTACTGTACAATTAATTATTGATTACATAGTTAATTACATGAATTTTAATTTACTGGTGGTTATTTGTTTTTACATTAATCAATTGGTTCTGGAACCCTTTATTAATTTATGACATAATTGTCAGAACTACTTGTTAGACTTGAAACACTGGTCACACTCCTGATCCAGTTTATAAACATTAATTAGAACAACAGTATCTTTCAATTTTATACAATACTGACAACTTAGTACCGTGCCTAACATTGGTAACTATATTGTGCTGTATAAAAAACAAATTTAATATAAAATATAAACATAATTATTGAGTAAGTATTATTATCAAACAACATCATTTCATTTTTAACACATTCAACATACAATATAAATATTCTGTAGACCTTAACATGTCACAGTACAAAACAAACATTTCATTACATCCAATCATTCATTGGTCTGGCTCTTTTACATTTAATATTAGTCATTGCCTCCTTTTTACTTGAGGTCGTTCTCAAACATATGAACTATCGAACAACCTTAAGTCAGGGTATGGTCTTTGACCATATTTCATTCAGTCTTTTATGTAACGTTGGGGAACCTCAACTATGTTGCGTTACATAACACCCCCCCTTCGAAATAAGTTTATTTTGGTATAAACAAAGTTTAGCAAGAAATAAACTTCTAATTAGTATCTGGCCAATTGGTTTCCTATTTATAGTACTTTTATATTTCCCAATTATTCGTTATTTTATTATCATTTCTTCGTTCCTTCTTAAAGTCAATTATGTCCCAAGTTTAAATCTTATTTCTATAATCATTCTTGTGACATTCTTCATTAATTATACATTTTGGATCTGGTTTTATTTAATTCTCTATATTTATTTGTGAGTTTTCCCTCTAATATTTAATTTTCCTAAACCTCCCTAACATTATAACTGGAATCGAATCGGTGGTGCTCTATCGGCTAACCAATTACCGTCGTCCGTTACATACTTTCTGGGATCAGAGGAACATCATCTCTGCCCAGTTAAATGATTGCTGGAATATTCTACAGTCAATCTTCATTAATAAACCTCGTAAGGTAGTCATCATGTGACCTTCAATAAAATAATAAATAATAATCATATTCTTGGGATTATTCACTGTACTTTAACTCAGATCATATTATTTCTTCATATTAATTCTTCCTTCTATTATACACTCTTTCTCTCCAATACTTGGCTATTTTATTGACATTTATTAATTGGGTTTTGTTTACGGATAATTCTTAAATATTTGTTTTTTCTTTTCTGGTGATCCTTTTGATGGTTCCATTTTGGCTTCTTCATTCCTTTGTCTTCATTGGCTCATATTCCTTTGTGATCAATACAGCTGGTTATGAGATTTTGGTCAGTACTATACATTACATTATGTAGCTATATTCTTCTGGCACAATCATTATTATTTCTTTTACATTCAAAATTATATTTCTCGCTATTATATTATATCAGATAAACTCATTTCGTCTTCTGGTTTTGATGATTTTTATTAGGTTGAATTAGTGTAAAATATTTTTCTTCTTTCATATCAGTTTAAATCAATTTTTCTAAATTGTATAGTAAGGTGTTCTTACTTATTTTTCGACTTTGGTTGTTCTTTTTATCTCCAAAATTCTCTTTCTTATGTAATTCATAAATTGTTTTCTTAGATACTTGTTTGTAAGTTGAGCTTACTTCATTTTTTGAATTTTGGGGTATTTATTCTCTTTATTTTAAATCATACTGTTTCTGAATAATTATGAGTAAGTTGTTCTTACATCCTTTGGAATTTTGGGTTTTAGTCTCTTCATTTTATATTATATCGTTTCGAAATTACTTGAGTAAGTTGTCCTTACAGTTTCTTTAGAATTTTGAGTTTTTTCATTAAATCCTTGTCTGTATTAAGTTTATGTACATTTTTTTTTTTCATATTTTTTCTGTCCTAGTTATCATTGTTGTATTTATTTTGTCATCAACCATTTCATAGTATCGCTTAATTGAGGACTGGTTGTATGTACCCTTCTTCTTTAGTGTATGGGGATCCAATATTTCATAGGTATTATTTCCGTTATCTTTAATTACAGTATACGGTCCCGTGTACAATAGTAACAACTTTTTAGCAATGCCTTCCATTGTACTGGGCAATTCTCGATTCTTCAGTAGTATCTTGTCTCCCACTAAGTATCGCTCCGGTTTTGGTTGAAATTGCTGGTATTTTCTTCTCGTTCTCTCGGTTCGTTCTAGTATATTCTCGTAAAATTTTACACTGTTAAATTTATATTCATCTCCGCTAGGGAATTGTATTAATTCCGCTATCTCTCTGGGTGGTGGTCTCTGGAACATTGCTGTATAGGGGGTCATTTCGATAAATTGGTGGTGTGATAAGTTTATGAAATCTTCTGCAGCTGTTAAATACTCGGACCATTTTCTCTGTTGGTTAAAGCAATACGTGCGTAGGATCCTCCCTACTTCCCTTAATACTCGTTCGGCCGGGTTGCTGCTCGGGTGGTATACAGATGTTTTATACGTCTTGATTCCCTTTTCCCGTAGAGTGTCTTTCCACTTGCTCCCCTTAAATTGTGTTCCGTGGTCAGTAATAATGGATTTCGGAGCTCCTACCTCACTAATGTAATTTTGACATATAATGTTTAATATCTTTTGCGTCGTCGCCCGGTTGATCGGGTATAGTTTCGTGAATCTGGTATAATGGTCAAATAGAATTATAAAATATTTATACTGGTGCCTTCCCCCACTTCGCGGGAATGGGCCGCAAATATCGACAAATACTTTTTCTAATCTATTTGATGATGTGATTGGCATCATTGTGCCTTCCTTCCTGTGATTGTTAACTTTTACGAGCTGGCATATGTGGCAACGTTTAATCTGGTTTCGCACCTTTCTGTTAACATCCCTGATGTATACGTGTTCTTGGAGTGCTTTGACTACCTTCAATGCCCCCATGTGGCCATACCTGATATGGTAATCCATTATGAGATCCTTTTCTATATTTTGTGGTATAACAATTTTCCAGGTGTTAAGTTTGTAATGCGTCTTAATGAATAGTATTTGTTGGTGTTCGCAGTAAAATTGTGTTATGCGGTCGTCTTGTTCTCCAAGCCTGTCAAAAATTTTTTTCAATCTGGGGTCCTGTTTCTGCTGTTGTTCGAGTCCTGTTATTATATTAGTCAGATCAGATCTATTACTGATGATATGGTATAGTTTAATTATGGTTTCTTTTTCCCCCTCAAACGTCTGGTCCCTGATATTGATCCGTGATAATGTATCTGCAATGATGTTTCCTTTTCCAGGAATGTATTCCCAATTTAGATTATACTCTTGCAGTGTCAGGCTCCACCTGGTCAATCTTCCATGATTCAACTTACAACTTTTTAGAAATGAAATTGACTTGTGATCAGTTCTGACGGTCGTCTTGTATCCTAAAATGTAGGTCCTGAACTTGTTACAGGAAAATACAACACTCAAAAGCTCTTTCTCCGTTACATTATAGTTTTTTTCACAACTATTCAGGACTCGACTAGCGAAACTGATCACTTGATGGTTCCCTTCATCATCCTCCTGATAAAGAACAGATCCCAAACTGACATCACTGGCGTCACAATTCATAAAAAATTGTTTATTGAAATTGGGGTGGTGTAACATTACTGACTCCAAAAATTTAGTTTTAATTAGTTCAAGCGTGGCATCTTGCTCTTCTCCCCACGTCCACTTGTCCTTGGATGATAATTGGCGTACAAATCTTGATGTTAATTCCGAATAATGTTCTTGAAATTTACGGTAATAATTACATATACCAAGGAATGATTGGAGCTGTTTCCTGTTCCTTGGTTTTGGGAATTTTTGAATTGACTCAATTTTTTCTTGGGATGGGGTGATCCCCTGCTCCGACAAGTTAAATCCTAAAAATTTCACTTCGTTCGCTATCAATTTTGATTTCTCCAGCTTTAATGTAATATGGTTCTCCGACAGCCTTTTTAGCACTTGCTCTACTCGTTGACAATGGTCATTCCAATTGGTCGAAGTTATCAAAATATCATCCACATAGACTGTTGTATATTGGAGTGTTTCCTGTCCGAGGATTTGGTCCATGATTTTTACAAACACGGCTACTGAATTAACCAGTCCGAATGGCAACCGTTTAAACTGGTAATTTCGGCCTTCGAAAATGAATGCCATGTATTTGCGGCTCTCTGGATGGAGTTCGACTTGCCAGTATCCACAGACGGTATCCCACGTGCTTATGTATTTGATTCCATGAAATTTTTTAAGTATTTCCTCGATTTCCCCCGGGGATGTTCGGTCATTCACTATTACTTTATTGATTTCCCTTGCATCTAAGCAAATTCTTACTTGGCCACCTTTCTTCGGGACAGCGAGGATAGGGCTGGTATACGGTGAATAACTGGGTTCGATGATGTCCTCGTCTATTAATCTATCAATTTCTGCCCTCACAGCTTCCTTCAGTGAGTAAGCGACTGGGTATGATTTTTTGTTGAAATTTACAGGTTCTCGAAACTCTATTTTGCATTGGTAATCTCTTACCTTGCCAGGTATATTTGAAAATACATGGCGATATCTATTGTACACTTCAACTAACCGTTCCTTTTGCATGTTAGTTATTCCACATTCAAATTTACGGATCTCATTAATTTTGTCATGCCACAGTTGCTCATCGTCCAACTCGTAAAAGATATTATTACTTGGTGATTGTTCCTGTTGATCTAAATTTCTTTGTATATGATATGTTACTCGGGTTGGTGTCGTACTGTCGCTGTTAACTAAGTCAGCCGTCCATTCTGTTTGATTGCTTTTTAATGATAATTTTGATCTGTTCATGTCAATGATAGCTGAGTATTGTTTCAGCATGTCACAACCGATTAACATGTTAAATGGTAAGCCACTGGCTACTAGAAAAGTCATTGGGATTGTTTGATTGTTACTCGTTAACTCCAACCTTGCTTGTTTCCGGACCGTTCTATTTTGACGTCCCGTTGCCCCTATCAGTACAATGTTGCTTATTGGTAACGTAAGTATATGCTTCTTCCCTTCTTCAATTATTTTGTTTAGTTCTATTGCGTCGATTAGCGACACGTTAGCCCCAGTGTCTATCATAATTTTGGTTTGTACACTGTTGATCTCTGCCGTTATGTAAATTATTTCGTTACTATTCTTTCTTGGATTTCCGTCTTCTTCTTCCAACAACTCGTCCCTTAAATTTTTCAAGTAGTTACTACAAATAATCGTGATACATTTATTATTTTTACTGTGGTTCCTTATGTCGTTCAACCCGATAGAGTGGTTCAGTGAGGGTCCTGCTGGTGTTTTCACTGCCGTGTGATGTTTAAAATCAGCTCGGATTCTTCGTCTCCTCTGCCGGTTTGGTTCGTTTGACTTATTTCATTTTCTGTTGACCTGGGTTCCGGCCGTTGGCGGTCTTCTTCGTAATTAATCCGGCGGTAGTCCTCCTGACTCCGACTTCTGCCCCTATTAGTTCTAGTCTCCCTTCTATCGTTATTACTGTACTGGTTCCAATAGGTGTCCCTATCAAAACTTCGACGTCCTTGGTAGTATGTCCTCCCTTTATAATTGTCGTACGCCCCCACATAATTAACTCTTCTGTAGTTTTGGTTTTGGTTATTCGGGTTACGGTTACTATTATCATAATTTCGGTTGTTCGTGTTCCGATTCTGGTAATTTGGGTTATACGACCGGTTATATTGGTTGTTCGGAATACTCTGTCTATTCCCGTAATTGTTTCCGTTGTTCCTTGGGCTGTTGTTGTTATTTTGCCGTTGGTACGCCTCATTACCATAATTACCAGGCCTGCCATTATAGTTCGTTCGGTTATTCGCCTCATGACTGTTATGGTTATTGTTTCTATTGTTATAGTCTGGGAAATCCCTGTTCCCGTACTGGTCGTTTCTCTGACGACTCCTTCGATAGTGTACTTCACGCTCGTGCTCTTCCAATAGCGTTGACATGGCCTGTATAGTTTTTATTTGTCCACCCGATCATGCTATTGATATACCGTTATCATAGTGGTATGCTAATCTGGTGACGAGAATTTCCTCTGGGATTTTTGGTTCAAGATGTCTTGCCAAACATACTTTTCCCAGGAAGTAGGCGGTAAGTGTTGTTCCCCTGCTGGCGTCATATCTTCCATAACTGATGCTCTCCCTCACTACGTTCTGGGTGGCGTCTGACCAGTATCTGGCTTTAAAAGCTATTTTAAATTCTTCGTAGCTTCGTATCTCGTGCCTGGTGGCTGTCCACCAGTTATCATAAGTTTCTTTAAAACGATCGTCTAAATAACGACGAATTATTGGCCACCTGTTTTCACCGGTTCTCATAATTTGTTCGCCAACCCGTTCCAAGAATTCCATTGGATTTCTCCTGTATGTCTTAAAGTTGATGGTCTCCCGGTCGTCTATATGTTGTGTATATGGGACAGTGATCGATCGGTTGTCAACTGACCGTTGTAGGTTCTCGATTCTATCCTGGTTACGTTGTCCTTGCTCCTGTACTTCGTTCATGATCGTATCTAAATTTCGATGCTGGTTTCCGCAATCAGTTCGTATTGATTCCACTTGAATTCGGTTTTCTTCTTCTATATGGCCTAGCTTGACCTCTAGTTCAGCTCTATTTCATGTAATAACTTCATCGATCGCTTTAAGTTTTCTATTTGTTTCCGCGATCTCCTGTTTTCTTTCGCCGTCGTTCTTAACTACCTTCTGGCTGATTGCCTCACTAGCGTCCTCAATTTTCTTATTGATAGCTTGTCTTAATACTTCATTCTGTTTATCAACATTTTCCCTTATTTCCTGGTTAGAATGTTCAATTCTCTCATCGATTCGTATAAGATTATCCTCATTGATTTTCTCAAGATCTGCTTTCATTCGTTTATTGCTTTCCTCAAGTTTTTCGTTCATTAGTTTGTTATCGTCTTGAATCTGTCTCAAATTCTCGTCATTCCTGTCAAACTTTTCATTCATTTGTTTGATTAAATTTTCGCTCAAAATTTCGTTTTGTTTTCTTGAGTTCTCATTAATACTGTCTATTTTATTTTCCAGCTTCTCTGAGTTTTCATTTATACTGTCTATTTTATTTTCCAGCTTTTCTGTAGTTTGCTTTGAGTTTTCCTTAATTTCCTCTTTCATTTGTCTATTGCTTTCCATTATTATCCTCAACATCTCCTGCATACTCATGTCTTCCTTTCGGGCAGATTTATCTGGTTGATCCCCTTGAGCATCTTCTTCCACTATTTCCGTTTCCGTATCCATAACTATTTCGGTTTCTTCTGTATCACCTGTCTGTTGATCCATTTCAGTATCTGTACCTACCTCTGTTTCTTTCTCCCTCCTATCTTCTTCTGTTTCTTGTTCCTTCTCCATTCTTTTCGTAATAGCTCTCGTATGCATTCCTGTGCCTCTAATGGTTGCCTGCTCAAGTTAAGTAACACATAATATGAGTTTTTACTTAACTAAAGCCCACTCGTTGAGCGCCAATTTGTAATAAAATGAAAATTAGGTGTTAAGATGCGACGATGATGCCTCACGTTGCGAGCGTCAATTTGTAAAGAAGTGAAAATATATAGAATGTGTTGAGTACGTGTTTAAATAAGTTCCACGTTGTTATGCGCCAATTTGTAAAGAAACCAATATGTACCGGTGCTAGCGGAAATGTCCGTCTTATTCAAACCCCACTGTTGTAATCAATTTAGTAACGAACTGCTTGTTAATTATGTGAGGACGTATGTAATAATGTATGATACCAGCTGGAGACGTCAAATTATAAAGAGATCTTGTCTATGAGTGTAATTAGTTATAAGAGACTCCGGTGTAACAAACGCCAAGTAGTACGTTGTAGGTAGCGATTCGTAACAATTAAAATGCTGTTACCTGATTTAATTAATATGTTATTAATTAAATATACCTTGCAGTTGTGACCAGTGAAACCCTCAGGATACAGATTATTAAGTCCACAAACTTAGAATTATATTCCTGAATTTATAATGGTATTATTCTGTAGACTTAATTTAATCCCCAGTGGTTGTTTAATATGAGCAATTTATATGGAGTATTTACTGAATGTAAGTGGTTTTTGTCTCAACCCTAGTCCCTCAATGATAAAAATTCCATTCAAATTTAGTATGGCAAAACCCGTTGGTTCAGCAATCTCCCGTCTCACCAGCTGCAAGCTTCGAGCGCTGTTATTGTAAATAAGTGTGCGTATAGGTTAGTTATTCTGAGTGTTTGTATCAATCTGTTAATAAATTATTACGTCAATTACATATAGTATTTTCTCTGCAATGATTAAAACGTTATCTCATACAACAAATATACTTTATTTATTTTTCTCTGGTATTTAACCAGTTACGTTGTCTCAGACAAACAATAAGACAATACAATCGACTATCCCAACATGTATCGATTCTTAATTATTCGAACTCTAAAAAGAAAAACATATATACTTTGAAAATAATGACAAATAATTCTTATACCAGGGTTCGTGTAGTTCTTTGAACCATTAGTAAGGCCAGGTAAAACGCATAATTAAAGTTGTTCAATTTACAAAATAATATTATTTACTTAAATTACAATGGAATGAAAATAAGTTGTTTTTTACCAAACCGACGAAACTTCGTTAGGCGGTGAACGTTTGTCAACAACGGCCAAAATCCAGTTTATATCGTCTTCATCCAGTGAAACTGCTCTGATTTTCAATAAAATTGATGGTGGTGTGTACTGGTAACCCCTTAGGAGATCTTCTGGCTTCTATTCTTCTTTTGCGGTCTTCACAAGTCTTGGTCCCAGTGAATTGGAATTAGGATCTCAGCTTCTGCTGCCAATGAAGGTTATTTCGTCAACCGAATCTTCTGTATTTCCAAATATTTCCGTTAATTCAGGCTTCAACTCTTTATTGGTCTTCAATTTATAGCATGAAATGGTTTAATACCAAATTCAGCGGAATTATTTAGTGAATGAGGTGAGACGTTTTCAATTCTCTTTTATTGTATTCATTGATAATTTATAGGGTTATTTAATTTGTATTATTCATTAACATTCCAGTATAATTGTTTTGCAAAATGTTTTTTTTCAATTTGGATATATATTTTCTTTATATTTATTCATATATTTTAAATATATCGGTTCATTTCAACCTAATAGCTTGTAACAATCAGTACCATCTATTCAAAATCAACAAGTTACTAAAAATCAGTTGCCCTAACAACCAGGTTTTCTATATATCCTTGAGCCGGCATTATAGAATATTACTACTCCTTTCCAATAAAATACTCCATGCTTGGATTAATATTGAATCACATAAAATTCTCCCCTAACCTTCCTTATTAAACAGTAAATGTTTTACTAGAGTTTCGTTGGACTGGGTTTACTAAAAAGGTATTAATTTCCTTTCACTAATATGGAATTTAGGCCTATAGATTCATTTACAACCATTATAACATTATTTGGTTTTTAACTTAATTTTCTTTTTACCTGACCTACTGTACAATTAATTATTGATTACATAGTTAATTACATGAATTTTAATTTACTGGTGGTTATTTGTTTTTACATTAATCAATTGGTTCTGGAACCCTTTATTAATTTATGACATAATTGTCAGAACTACTTGTTAGACTTGAAACACTGGTCACACTCCTGATCCAGTTTATAAACATTAATTAGAACAACAGTATCTTTCAGTTTTATACAATACTGACAACTTAGTACCGTGCCTAACATTGGTAACTATATTGTGCTGTATAAAAAACAAATTTAATATAAAATATAAACATAATTATTGAGTAAGTATTATTATCAAACAACATCATTTCATTTTTAACACATTCAACATACAATATAAATATTCTGTAGACCTTAACATGTCACAGTACAAAACAAACATTTCATTACATCCAATCATTCATTGGTCTGGCTCTTTTACATTTAATATTAGTCATTGCCTCCTTTTTACTTGAGGTCCTTCTCAAACATATGAACTATCGAACAACCTTAAGTCAGGGTATGGTCTTTGACCATATTTCATTCAGTCTTTTATGTAACGTTGGGGAACCTCAACTATGTTGCGTTACAATATATATATATATATATATATATATATATATATATATTACTATAATACTTATAACTATTTTACCTCAAGATGTATTTTTTCCTTTAGGGACATGTTTCGGGAGATCCTGTTCTCCCATCTTCAACCTTTGCCATCTTGCTTCTGGTGCAGTATTTGTGTGTTGGCTTCTGGATGTTATTATGGTGGTTTGTTGGTCTTTGGTCCTTCAATGTTGCATTATTGTGTGTGGTTGTGGTATCTGTTTTTGTATTTTGTGTATTTTCGATGTTGAGTGCTTTGAATATTGTGTCATGTTTTGTATTGATTTGTATTTGTTCTGGTATTAATTTGATTACAAATCAATACAAAACATGACACAATATTCAAAGCACTCAACATCGAAAATACACAAAATACAAAAACAGATACCACAACCACACACAATAATGCAACATTGAAGGACCAAAGACCAACAAACCACCATAATAACATCCAGAAGCCAACACACAAATACTGCACCAGAAGCAAGATGGCGAAGGTTGAAGATGGGAGAACAAGATCTCCCGAAACATGTCCCTAAAGGAAAAAATACATCTTGAGGTAAAATAGTTATAAGTATTATAGTATTATATACATCAAGAAACGGACTGTAGCAGAAAGTGATTGAAATATATATATATATATAATAACTACACTACTATGCGTTATTGTAATGTATGTTGTGTGTGAGTACCCACCTGCTGTCTGATCTTGCAGATTCTTCCGACTAGGGCGTGTGGATTTTGGATTTGAAGTTCGCAAGCTAGTAATCTCAAATTATTACAACAACACACAAAATGGGTTACTTTAAAGGGGGAGAGTTTTGTGAGACTGGTAGGCTTTATCGTACACAATAAAACACTGTTATATGGGGTAATAAAACGTTGTTTATTACACCAACAACACACAAGAATAGAATGATTATTATATTATTAATTTTCTTATAGCCTATACAATGAATCGATGTTTTTCGATTGATCAATAGTTGAAAGAAACTGAACTCGTTCTTTGGCGAGTTAATTGCTATTTAAATTTTAATTTATTAATTGATTTGAATTTAATTAAATTTATTTAATTAAATTGAATCTAAGTGTTCATGAAACAAAATATAAAACTCTGAAATTAATTAGAATAATTAATTAAAATAAATTAGACGTGACAGCCTAGTTCACGTTATTTCATTTCTAGTGATTCTACTTCTGATCTACTGCAGTATGATCTAAGATTAGATTGTCAGTTAAGATTTGTATAGCGCTTTTATACTACTTCTATTTCTTAACTATAACTTACTAAAGCCTTAAACTGCTATACAGATTATCACAACGAATTTACTTTTTAATTACTAGAGTCTTTGCTTTTTGTTTGGCACCTGAATTATTTGAATTACAATGTTTTAATTGAAAAATAGAAAATTTGATCTGAAAAATAAATAAGTGGATTTTGCTTTCCTGTTACTGAAGAGGATGTCGTCCCGATTTGTCCCTCGTCGATTCGAGTCCTTGGTTAGAGAAAGTAATCTGCTTAGAACTGCTGGATTCGGTCGTGGAGTTCAAAATTCGGCAACACTCTGCTTCCTTGCTGTTTGTGAATATTTTAACGTCTGCTGTTGTCTGCTGGAACTGCTTCCTGTCCCTCGTCGATTCGCACGTTGCACGTCAGCGTGTGTGTGTGTGCTTCGTTCGGGTGGTCGCTCTGCTCGTCAGCTGTTCACCAATGATTTAGACGGCCTCTCTGCTGTATTCTTGAAGTCTGGTCTTGAAGTCTGGTGGATCTCTTGCGTGCTTATGACTATCTGGTAGTACACAATAAGCTTGGTTGATGTACTGAAGAGTATCTCGCCTTTACGTAGCAATTACGAGCTATACAGATGATCTGTACTTAGTGTGTTCGTAATTGCGTGTGTGTTGACCACGTAGAGTCTTCTTGTTGATCTTCACCACTTTGGTTACTAGACGATCGAAGGACTACGTCTTAACTTCGTGAGTACTGACAGAAGAGTGAGTTTTCAACCATAAAACACCGCACTAGCCGGGGCTCGCATGAAATGATTTCATTGGTTGACGCACTCTCCCTACCACATAAAATTTCGAATTCCCTTGGTCCGTGAGAATGAAGTCAGGTTCCCACAGACGGAGAATAGAATATTATTATCTAATATAATTATCCGGCGGAACCAATTTGTCGCTACGGATATCCTATGCTTATTTAATTTTGCAATAACTTGGTTGCAAATCAAGTTGTGTGAAATCTAAAATATACAATCTGTCAGAAATTATTATCTTTATAACATACTAAAATCTCATTACTGTAACTCTATTTTTACAGAAGTTATTCAATTATTTTAATTAACTCTTTCATTTGTTAATTATATTGCATCAAATTTGCACACGTCATTATTAATATCTCTGCAAACATTTTGGCTACGTTAGATTTCGCCTTTATTTATTAGTTTCCGAGATATTAATAATTAACAGTTTGGGTGTGGTCGCTTCCTTGTACAGCGAACTGATTACATAATGACCACGTGTGCGTTGCTTTTCAAAGCATTATTTTCAATGCTCTACATTCAAATGGAGTTTTGACTGTTACTTTTATTTAAATATGCTTTCAGTATGCGGTAAACATATAACCCCAAATAGTTAATATTTGGTGCTGTTATAATATATATATATTGTAACGTTACATAACCCAGTCCCAAAAATGATAACGTAATCACCCCACTATAAAGGTCAGAAATGGGTATAACATACATAGCTCTAGATTACTTTGTATCACAAAACATTATAAACTATAATTAAGTGATATAAAGAGTACAAAGTGAGTTATAGTGTACCCAGTGAGAAAATAAGTGGTTTTAAAAGGAGCATCTCACAGACTTATGCTGTAGATGGAGAAACAATTGATTATAATAGTAGACTATATTGCTACTGACCAATTATGTGTTTTGTTTGAATATTGTATAATTTGTATTGTGTAGGCCGCAAAGATTTTGTACCTAGGTCTAATTTTATATTTAATAGAATAATTGTGTTTGAATATAAGATAACCCAGGGTTAAATATAAAAGGGTTAAATATAAAATGGTTAAATATAAAATGGTTAAATATAAAAGGGTTAAATATAAAATGGTTAAATATAAATAATAATAAAAATAAAATAATACTGTATGAGTAAAATGGCAGAAGAAAATAGTTTAGTGTAAGGATACTATAAGAAATTAATAATTAATAAATAAATACAATTAAAGGAAATACAAATATTAAAGACCTATATATAAAGTTAAGAGGAAATAAAAGGAAAAACCTTATATAAATAAAGTGAATAATAAACCAAATTTAAAAAGGATTATTTTTTATAAATAAGAAATAAATTTATAATAATTAAAAACAGCCTATATACTCAAAAGTATATAGATGCACCAATAAAAAATGATATAAAAATTATTGGTTACTAACAGTAACCACCTAACAAGATATGAATTAATTGTTAAAATGATTGAAAACCGTTCGTTTGAAAAAAGTGTAATGCCATCAAAAATTTGATAAAACCTTATGAAAACTTTTGGAAACAGTGCTAAATTTAATAAAAAATTAACGAGTAGTATCCACCTTATGTAGAACTCCTTCAAGTATCAACTTTAACGTCCTTTATTCGATGAAAATTTGAAATAACCCAGCTACCAGATCAGGCCTAGTTGGACGGCACTTCGAGATTTTGGTGAGATTGTATCTTATGAAAATTTAACAAAATTACAAAACAACTATAACTCCAACACTAGAAACAGCACCATCCAAGTAAACACTTCAAGAAAAGAGGTAAAATAAACTTTATTAATAATTGTTAACCAAGAAATCCTCATATCGAATCTTTGTGCAGTTCCAATATTTAGTAACTGATTTCGTGTTTATAATAAAGACATAACCTGTACTCTAGCGGATAAACCTGGAACTACATACTACGGAAAAACCAAAAAAATAGAAATTTATTTTTTTATTGTAAAGCGTAGTATATTATTAGTCATTTCTGACCGTCTCATAACACAAAGAACTTACCCTTAACCCTGGGGAAATTAATAAATGAATTCTTTATTGTTTAATGTTTAATCAAGGATAACAAAATAATTTGTTATAATTCCAATGTTTACCTAATTAGATCGAACCAATGTGGTGTTGACAGAAAAAATCGATTATAATATTTTTGTACTGGGAGAAGAGAAAATCAGTGTATTACATAAATAAATACTCTGAATAGTTTGTTATAAATAATAAAACGTGTATTATTTCTTGTAGAGGGTAGTTGTTACAGAGTTTCAGGAAGCCAGGAAGAGGATGAACAGCCGGGAAGTATCACCGACAATTGGTGTTTGTTTAACCTAAAATTTGGAGACAGACGTCAAAATCAGCTGGTCTTATGAGCGGCGAATATAAAATAAGTAATTGTATACTCCGGGGATAATATCCTTGGTCTCCTCTCTCTCCTGACTACGATTAAACAATTTCATTGATCTCTCCCAAATCACACACACTCGATTTCAGCATTTTTGGTACCGGTAAACATAAAATTTAACCGCTTTGAACATTTCGCAAATATAAACAATAATTAATTAATAAACGATACTCGCCGTTTGGGAGAAATAGCGAGAGACGTTACAGAATGACGTACTAACGTGGGGCTTAATTAGGAAAGCTTAACAAATAAACGATACTTTCACGAGATACCCGCGGGAAGTTACAATATATATATATACACTATACATACATATAGTACATAGTACATATATACATATAACTCAGTGTATACTGTATATATATATATACACATACAGTATTAGTATATATTGTAACGATCTGAAAGACTGGTGTGTCTCTGTAAGTCGTGTATATTATTTTTTTTTTTTTTAGTATTAGTATGGTGCGTTCGTCTCACACCTGTCATTACTTTAATGGTTGTTGCTAACGAAGTCCATAGCGTTGTCACAATTATCAGTACAACCTAGTGGAAACCTTACCTGTAATTTCATAGGGGTTTGTGAATCCCGGGTGGCGCCATATTGTTTATTGAAAACAATTAAATTTGTGAATTAATATGTTAGTTTGGTGTTTTCAGCAGTGACGGCTGGATCGTTCGAATCGGTTCCCACCTCTGTACAGCTTACTGTATTTCACAGATAGCCATAGCTCTAGTTGTCTGTTCAGTGAATTCGCTAACACACACATATATAATACAATTTCCTATGAAATAAAACAATGGTTACACTCTGTACTGTTTCTTTAATTATAGTTTGGTAATTCATCAATGTGACAATAATTTTATAATTTAGTATTCAATAAAATTGCTCCGGCATAAAACATGAAACATAATATCTCAAGCTGACGAAATTAGTTTTGAAACGAGTTATTCTGATGCCAACATGGCTACTGTTTGTACACTATATATCAACTCGCCCAAAATCTGGAGTTCTTTAGATTATAAAGAAAACAAAATATGGTTACAATAAAAAAGTACACTACCGTACCTTATCCGTACTTAAATAATATAAAGTGTGATTACAATTTGTTCGGCAGTGTAGTAGTAATAGTTGTTACAAAAGTTCGCAAATTAGTGCGAGGTTATTTTTTAGTTAACAAGTTTTTTTAAGTAAGTTTATTTTATTTAATCCTTCAAAGAAAATTATTTTTAATTCATAGTGAGAGTTTGTATTGATATGAGAAATATATAAAGTGCTTTTATTCCTGGGATTAGGGTATTTAAATGATACTTATCAGTTCAGAAGGTTGTGATAGATCGTTGTTCTTTGGTAATGGAAAATTCATCAAATTTGGAGTGACTTAGGCTGCTAGCGTCTTTTTCTAATTTGTCTTGGGAATTTCTGCTTTTAATTTTCGTTTATTTAGTCCCTGGACATCAGTTAAACGTTAATCCTCTTCATCTCCTTCTCACGGGTACATGTTTTTGACTTTTGAATATTTTTAAACTTTTTAAAGTAAAATTTCGGTCATACCAAATCTTGCGTCCCTACTACCCAAGCGTCATTTTTACGAGTAAACAAATTTAACGGAAAATTAGTAACCAACGGCCCGTTTCTATGATAACGAAAACCCTTTGATTGGTTAAGGCCTAGATTAAAAGCATTGTTATTATATTTGAAATTTATTCAAAATTACTATATATTTTCTGATTGATTTTATTCTTCTGTCTTCCTTCCTGGGTATTAAATATTATCACTATTGTATTTATTTCCTTTCAAAGATTAAAATAATACCTCAAAAGGTCATGTTCTATTAGATATTAACTTTTGTCTAATTATGTTAACATTTGACAATTACATATTTCTTTTAATTTAAGCTCTTATTGTAACATTTTTCTTTTAAAATGATTTATACATCATTTTTGGCTAGTTACTTGCCTTAGATTTGTTAATTTCCTTGTGGATTTTATACAATTTGTGATTATTGGTTTTGACAGTTAGGCATTTCCTAGGCCTAAGTATCCATTGCTTATTTTTACTTATCATATTCTAATTATATTTCATTTTATTACCAAGTGTTTTGTTCTGTTGTTATAATTGATTTGTTTAGTGGTTGTTGTGTCTTGACTTTGTTTGTGTTCTGATTATGTGTCAAGATTATTTTCTATATCTTAATACCTAAAATATCACAACTAGGCCTATGGACTGTAAGCTTCCTTCAGCCATATCCTATTCATAAAATTAAAATGAACAATTCTTTACAAGTCATTAGTTACTGTTGGTTTAACATACATTTCATTATTTTACTATTATTTTGAGTGAGAAACATCATCACTTCCTTCAAACTTACTTAATTTATTTTCCCTTGTAACATAGGGTGTTTATTTATTTATTATTCTTACTTGCTTATTTCCTAATTAAACTCTACTCTCAATCCATGTTAACCCTAGCTGTTTATCTTTTCATGGGATACTCCCCTTTTAAATACAATCGTTTACAACTAATCTTAAATCTCTTAATTAACAATGTTATTATCACTTTCCAGTGTTTGTTTCATATTCCTAATTGTTTACACTTACTATTATTATTAAACTTTATATTTATAATTATTAATTTGTATCACTTTTATTCACACAGTGTTTTCTCATCACTCTTCAGTGTTTATTTCACATTATGAAGTGTTTACATCTAATATTATCATTCAAACCTTACTCTTAATTATTATTGGATTCACTATTAATCAATTATTGTTTCTTATTGATTATTGAGTGTTTTATTATCATTATTATGGTTTCTAACCATTTTGGGGCTTCACACTTTCACTATTGCACTTTTTAACTGTTTACATTAAGTGTTTCTTAGTGGGTAATCCCTATAATTATTTATCTTTATCACTTTCTCACTCCTCACTATTTCTTTCATTACAATTTATACACAGTATTATTAATGTTATTTTTATATAGATCTTTACTATATCTATCTCTAATTTTTTGGGTTAGTGTACTTTTTCTTTTTATAATATTACTTTACTGTTTTGGTTAAAACAGTTATATGAATTATTTCATTGAGAATAATACTTATTTCTGGTATTGGATAATTAATGGTTTTATTCACAACATTATACTTGAGTGTACCATTTCTCCCTTTTATATTTGTGGTGTTTCTTATCCCTTGGTTTCACTTCGTTTCCTCTTCATTTTTCTTCTTCTTCTCCTTCATTTTCAATTGGCTTCATTTTAATGTGGTTCTCCCCTTCTCGTTTGGTTTTATTTTATTTGGTTGTATGTATTCGTTCACTTCCTTCAATTGTCTTTATTCTTCTTTGGTTTTGGTTTTTTCCCTTCTTTGTCGTTTCCTGGTTGTTTGGTCAATCACTTGGGTTAGGTCATGTTGTCGTTTGTCGTGTCACCGTCTTTATATTTTATTTATATTTAATCATTTTATTTAATATGAAGTATATTTATTTTTAGTATTATCTTTTTTATCCCTGGTACTGGGGTGGCTTATTTGTGTTGTAACAATATATATTACAACACTACAACGAGTTTAATTTATTTAATGTGCAACAAATCTTTATGTAACACTACAACACATTAAATTCGTGTGGTTGATGAATGTGGGTGTAATCATAATAATAATAACGCTATTTAGTCTGGTTAAAAATCATTTCAATATTTATTGATAGTCCTTATCCATCACTAAATACAAAACTTACAGCTAATTGACAAAAATTGCATAAATCAATCTAAAGCATGCTAATGTCCGTCATCCACGCTCTGGTATACTTATTCTAGATCATCATCCTGTGTTTTGTTACAGTATTAACCTGACCACGTATAAAAGAAATTTGTTTACATAAAATACAATTTTTTTTTTTTCATATCCTTAATAAATAAAACTTCATTCTTCCAATAATAACCATATTAATAACATAATAAATCCAAATCAAAATAAATAAACTTCTTTCAAAACAAAACATTCCTCCAATGTCACTTTGACAGTAATAATACAAACAAATACACATGGTTGAATCTGACCTAGAATCTCAAACAGAGATAAGCGTATCAACACAACTGATGTCATTTTCATAACTGAAAGTGTACTCCGTTCATTCAAATCATTTATTCTGACATCTCATAAAATATTCTTAATTTACACTCATATTTCACAAAATTTTGTTAAAACATTCATACCACCTATACCTATACCCTGGCATATTAGGAACAATTATCTCTGACATAATGCTTTCTTAGGGATGATGCGTGGAATTTCCCTATCACACGGTTAGTACTATGGTTGGTTACAATATAGGTGTTTTTATCAACTTGCTCGGATAAAATATATGGGCCATTGTACAACCTAAAGAATTTGGCTGCGGTGTTATCCTCCCTGTGACCGACATTCAAAGCCCTCAGGAGTACCCTCTCGCCAACTTTAAAGGTTACCAGCTTGTGGTCTGCATTAAATCTTTCAGTCTGTTCTTCGGCACATTTCTTAATGCGTCTCCTGGCTTCTATCCATTTCACCTCACTCGGAATAGGCAAATTTTGCTTTAAATTATTATAAATAAATTACCTTATATCCGTCGTGTGACTTCGTTACGTCGATTAAAATGACGCGTTTCGGAACATCTGCTCCATCATCAGATAAAATCGCTCTATTGAGGTCGTTAAACGTTAAAAACACATGTTACACATAATTGTCCACAATGTAATTCACTTGCTTCCTAAATGGTGCGCACCACGACGAAGCCGATCGGACACTGAACTATTATCTGAGTGATTACGCCTAAGCAGGTTCAAAGCTGTATCGTATAGTGGGTTGGATTTAAAATTTAAGTGGTCATTCAGTATGAAGTCTCGGCTGTTTATGTTATTATATGCTTTGTATATTTCGAACTCTTCTATTGCGTCCATGTAACGGCCTTTGTTGCACACATGTAGGGGTATTAAATTAGATTTAAAATCAGTATAATTATGATTGTGTAAGATTAAGTGGCGGGCAAAGTTGGACTTGATATTATTTAACAAAGTGAGATTATTTAGGTGACGTTTTGGTGTGTGCTCTTTAAATCGTTTGAGGAAACCTCTCCCCGTTTGACCAATGTAAAAACTGTTGCTGTCGTTACATGATAATTTATATATGTCGGATTTCTTTTCTAAAGGTATGGGTTTTCTATGACTAGTAGTTTTAATAGACTATTGTTTGTTTTGAAGGTAGCAGTAATATTCAATATATTAAATGTGGAGGTTAGAATCTTTGGCATTATATTTGTGTATGCGGTAGAAATAAATGCTATTTTTGTATCCTTATCTATTGGGGGCTTGGATTTTCGAATTTTATGTTTCTTGATGAGATTATCAATTAACGTGTTTTGGTAACCATTAGCTAAAGCTATATGTTTAATGGTATTCAACTCCTCACGGTAATCATCATCACTGAGAGGTACTGCCAACAATCTGCGGTTCCTGTACTGTCAATATCCACATTAAAGCTTGTCTCCTTTCAGCTGTTACCTTAATTTTTTTATACTTTGTTAACTATTTCTTCCTTTATCAATTATGCTAGCAATCCTATTTCTCTTCATATCCCTGTTGTCTTCGTGGTAGGAACTCCGTTGGCCACTTTCTTTAGTGAAGCTACTTTAACCACTGTTTTCTCTTTTCCCATTTTCTTTTCCACATCTCACAGTACATTTGCATACTTTCTCATTCCTGCTTTGACAGTAATACTGTCAGTTTGACTTTTTATTTCTGATTTATTGGGACATGACTTATGTTCCTTGAGTTTTCCATCTTTAGGTACAAGAATCTTCTACTTCATTGTTTTCTTCCTAGATAATAAATCTATTATTTCTTATTCCATACAGGTGTATCTGTACTGTTACTACTACTGGTATCTCATCTCACCAGTTTCCCTTATTTTCAATAGGGTCTGTTTTTTGAAAGGAACTATTATAATTGTACATATTTCCACTCCTTTAAATATTTACTAACTATTTCACTTCTCTTGTACCTATTACATGTGAAGTCCCATACCAGTTTTGTAACTACTGGATGTCTAATATTTATGCATTTAAGAATGGATAAAACAGATCCAAGGCTAACGTCACTGGCATCACAATTTAAATAGAATGGTTTAGTGAAATTAGGATGACGTAACATTACTGACTCAATGAATTTGTTTTTAATCAGTTGGAGTGTTATGTCTTGTTCGACTCCCCATGTCCATTTGTTCTTGGATGACAGTTAGTGTGAAAATTTGGCTGTCATTTCAGAATAATTCTTTTGCAACTTTTGGTAATAATTGCATAGACCGAGAAATGATTGGAGTTGTTTCTTATTTTTAGGTGTTGGAAACTTCTGTATGCATTCAACCTTTTCTTGTGATGGTGTTATCCCATTTCCAGACAAGTTGAACCCTAAAAATTGCACTTCATCAGACAAAAATTTGGATTTTGCAGCTTGAGGGTTATATGGTTATTTGATAGTTTTTCCAGTACATACTCTATTCGGTGACAATGTTCGTCCCGCACATCTGAAGTTATTAATAAATCGTCTACATAGACTGTTGTAAACTGTAATGCATCTGGTCCATAATTTTTACAAATACTGCTACCGAATTCACCAATCCGAAGGGTAATCTTTTGAATTGGAAGTTCCGTCCTTCGAATATAAATGCCATGTATTTTCTACTGGATGGGTGTAACTCGACCTGCCAATAGCCGCAGACAGTATCCCATATACTGATGAATTTGGTCCCATAGAACTTTTTCAGGATCTCTTCTATTTCTCCTGGGGGACGTACTATCATTTATTATGTCCTTGTTGATCTCACGGGCGTCTAGACATATTCTCACCTTCCCGTGTTTCTTTGGAACTGCAAGGATAGGGCTGGTGTAGGGTGAGTAGCTTGGTTCAATTATGTCTTCTGCTATTAACCGATTGATCTCTGTTCTCACCGCTTCCTTTAATTAAATTGCGATCGGGTAAGATTTTTTTATCAGTTGACAGGCTCTCGGAATTGAATTTCGCACTGATAATCTCTGACCTTCCCAGGTGTATATGAAAATACGTGCTTGTAGCGATTATACACTTCTATCAGTTGTTCAGCTTGTTGAACTGTTAATTGTGTGCTCGTTTTCTCTCTCTGGAAAGTTCGGATTTCTTCGATTTTTTCTTGCCATAGTTCTTCATTGTCGGTCTCGTCATAAATTCCATTATTCGGTGTATGTTCTCCAGTATTTCTGTATTTCTGGATATGGTACATTGTTTTATTTGGCTGTATTTCGTCACTATTGGTCTATTCGGTTATCCATTGTATGTCACCTTTCTTCAAAATTAGCTTGTATTTGCTCAAGTCAATTATGGCTGAGTACTGGCGCAGCATATCGCAACCAATTAGCATCTGGAATGGTAATCCGCTGGCTATTAGAAACGTCATTGTTACGGTTTGTCCGTTGCTTGTCAGTTCGAGTTGGACTTGTTTTCGGACGGTTCTATTTTGTCGTCCGGTCGCTCCTACAAGGACAATGTTGCTGATGGGTAGCGTAAGTATAATTGTCTTACTCGTTTCTTGGATATTTTGAAGTTCGATACTGTCGATTAACGAAATATTTGATCCCGTGTCTATCATAATTTGTGTCGGTACTCCGTTAACTTGTGTTGAGATATAAGCAATTTCGCTGTGTTTACTATCAGATTGGTTATTACTTTCCTTGAGCAATTCCTCTACAATATTTTTCAAATAGTTATTTCGCACTATTGTAATTGTGCGTTCGCCGTTGGTTTGTGCAACGTTGCGATTTAACTCAATAGACTGGTTCAGTGAGGGTACAAGTAGCTTTTTCACTGCCGCTCCTAGTTTAACGTCATCTCGGACTGTTCGTTACGCCCATCTTGCTGATTTGTTGGCTGACTTCCGCTCGTGGACGGTCGGGGTTCAGGCTGGTTGTGATCCTCTTCGTACCGGTCACGCCTGTACACTTCTTGGCTACGACTTCGGCCCGTGTTGGTTCTGGTGTCACGTCCGTAGTTACTATCACTGTACCGGTGTCCGTAGGCATTTCGGTCGGCACTTCGTCGTCCCTGATAATATGACCTATTTCTCCCGTCACTTTCGGCCCTCACATAATGTACTTGACGATAGTTACGATCTGTGTTGTTACGATTTCTATTGTCATTTGGGTTGTTGTTGAAATTTGGCCGGTTGTAATTGGTGTTATTCGGCCTATATGGTTGATGTTGTGTGTTATTGGCCGATTGTATTGATTATTCTGATTGTTCGGCCTACTATTATTATTATATCCGTTATTTGGTTGGCTGGCCGGGTTATTATTAGGTCTATTATGTGACTCGTTTGGCGGGTTATTCACATTGTTACGACTGTTATAATTTGAACGGTAGTTATTGTTGTTATATTGGTAGCCGTTCTGGAAATTTTTGTTTTCGCCCCTGTCGTCCCGCTGCCGACTCCTACGGTAATACCTCTCCCTTTCGTAATCTTCTAGTAGGGCAGCCATGGATTGGATGGTCTTAATTTGGCTACCCAGCCGCGCTCTGGAGAACCCTCTTCGTAATGAAAGGCGAGTTTCGTCACTAAACTTTCTTCTGGGATTTTCGGCTCCAGGTTCCTTCTAGGCATACCTTTCCCAGGAAATATGCCGTGAAAGTCGTCCCTCTGGTGGCGTCATATCTGCCGAAACATATACTGTCTCGCACGATGTTTTGCGTGGCCTCCGACCATTATTTCCTTTTGAACACGTCTTTAAATTCGTCGTAATTCGTGAGGTCGTGTCTCGTGGCCGTCCACCAATTATCGTTTATATCACGAAAATACTCGTCCAGGTACCCTCGGATAATGGTCCATCTGTTCTCCCGAGTTTTGGCCAGTTGTTCGTCCACTCTCTCTAAAAACTCCATCGGGTTTCGCCGGTATTGTTTGAAGTTAATTACTTCCCGGTTGTCCACGTGCTGGTACTGTGTCATTATCGGCGGCCTGTTGTTAATTACTTCCAGCTCCCCTCTGATTTTGGCAATCTCTCGTTGCTGGATTTCTTCGATTTTGTTTTTGTTTTGTTGGCCTTGTCCGCGAACTTCGCTTACGGCGGTGTCGATCTCCCGGCACTTCTCTCCAAAATCTGTCCGCATCTGTGTTATATTTTGGTCGGTTACGGTTCTTATAGATTCTATTCGGATCTGGCTGTTTTCTTCCATGTTGGTCATTCGTTCGCCGAAGTCTTCTTTCGTTTGTTGCAGGTCATGGCTCGTAATTTCCCATTTCCCGTGTATTTCGGAAATCTCTTGCCGTATACTCGTCATCTCCTCCTCGATCTTCTTATTGATCTGCTCATTATTATTTTCAATAGTTCTGCTCAACTCTTCCTTCAACTCCTCCAAGTTTTTCTGGTTGTTCAGTTTCAATTCTTCCTTTACGTTTTCCATGTTTACTACCATTTCCTTATTATTTTCGGCCATTTGCTGGCTGTTCTTGTCTATTTTTTTCATTAATTTCCTCCGTATTTTTGTTCAAATCTGTTTTAATGATGCTATATTTTCGTTCGTTTTATTTAATTTTCTCCTTTGAAATCTTCTTTTAACGACGTTATCGCCCTCATTATTTCCAGTAAACGTCCGTCCTCTGGTCGTGCGGGTTTCTCCGGTTGATTCTCTGGCTGGAAAATTTTCACACTAACTGTCATCCAAGAACAAATGGACGTGGGGAGTCGAACAAGACGTAACACTCCAACTGATTAAAAACAAATTCATTGAGTCAGTAATGTTACGTCATCCTAATTTCACTAAACCATTCTATTTAAATTGTGATGCCAGTGACGTTAGCCTTGGATCTGTTTTATCCATTCTTAAATGCATAAATATTAGACATCCAGTAGTTACAAAACTGGTATGGGACTTCACATGTAATAGGTACAAGAGAAGTGAAATAGTTAGTAAATATTTAAAGGAGTGGAAATATGTACAATTATAATAGTTCCTTTCAAAAAACAGACCCTATTGAAAATAAGGGAAACTGGTGAGATGAGATACCAGTAGTAGTAACAGTACAGATACACCTGTATGGAATAAGAAATAATAGATTTATTATCTAGGAAGAAAACAATGAAGTAGAAGATTCTTGTTACTAAAAGATGGAAAACTCAAGGAACATAAGTCATGTCCCAATAAATCAGAAATAAAAAGTCAAACTGACAGTATTACTGTCAAAGCAGGAATGAGAAAGTATGCAAATGTACTGTGAGATGTGGAAAAGAAAATGGGAAAAGAGAAAACAGTGGTTAAAGTAGCTTCACTAAAGAAAGTGGCCAACGGAGTTCCTACCACGAAGACAACAGGGATATGAAGAGAAATAGGATTGCTAGCATAATTGATAAAGGAAGAAATAGTTAACAAAGTATAAAAAAATTAAGGTAACAGTTAGCTGAAAGGAGACAAGCTTTAATGTGGATATTGACAGTACAGGAACCGCAGATTGTTGGCAGTACCTCTCAGTGATGATGATTACCGTGAGGAGTTGAATACCATTAAACATATAGCTTTAGCTAATGGTTACCAAAACACGTTAATTGATAATCTCATCAAGAAACATAAAATTCGAAAATCCAAGCCCCCAATAGATAAGGATACAAAAATAACATTTATTTCTACCGCATACACAAATATAATGCCAAAGATTCTAACCTCCACATTTAATATATTGAATATTACTGCTACCTTCAAAACAAACAATAGTCTATTAAAACTACTACGTCATAGAAAACCCATACCTTTAGAAAAGAAATCCGACATATAAATTATCATGTAACGACTGCAACAGTTTACCAAGTACAGTTAATTCAGCCCCACAGTTGTACGCCAATTCTGTAATGTCCCACTTAATGTGAGGTACTTGCGAAACGTACACCTTTAGTCAAGCCCCAAATGTTGGGTTTGCCAAATCTGTAACGTACCGCTTATGAGAGAGGTGTACTTGCGAAAGTGTTATTATATGCCTCACGCAGTATGCGTCACTTCTGAATTATACTAACTGATGTTTTCAAAAGTATAAATAAAGGATTTTGTTTATTTTGTTTTACTCCATCTAAAGAGAAATCGAGAGTGTGTGATTTGTGGTCAAGGAGGGAAGTTGTTCAGTCTTATGCAGAAGAGAGAGTAAGTATCATTATTTCCACTCAGTTGAGACGATTTCTTCTGTTTGTTGTGCTGAAATTTTTTATAACTACCCACTACAATAAATTATAACACTTTATTATTCAATATTAATTTTCAATAATATTGCTTTATTTATTATTGACTTTTGTCTCCTGCCATCAAAATATAGGTATCACAATTAATCTTATCTGAAAAAAAACATCATCTCAACTTTACCGAGTAAACATAGAGCTGTCTAAGGAGCAAAACATATATGTTGTTATTTACCCAATATTACGCTATAATAAAAAACATCAATTATTACATAATTCTTAATAATTCCCCAGGGTTCAGGGTGAGTTCTTTGTGTTACGAGAGTGTCAGAAATGGATAATTACTACGCTTTACAAATACCGAAAAATTAATAAATAATTTTGTTTATTTTTCATGTAGTAAGTAGTTCCCGGAATTGCCGTAAGAGAGCAGCGTATATTTGTTTACTTTGAAAAAACATATGATCAAATGATTATTTTTTGTTCTATTTTCACCGTTAAAAATGAGTTTTCTTCTGGAATTATTACGAAAAAATGTTTATATTACCTCGCTCCGAATGGTTCTTACTGGATTGCAGCTTTTCTGTGATGAGGTCCGTCTTGCGTTATTATTTCCTTTTCGTTTGGAGTATTTTCCAATTGTCAACGGGAACTAGGCCGAACCATGTTGTATCCGCATAAGGTTTTCATCCACTGTTTATTAATGTTTATAACCATTTAATTTGGATTAATCAGGTATAATTAGATAGTGGTCACTCTGTTTGTTAATCTTGCGTTAATTTCAACTCCTCCAACGTCCCAAAAAAGGTTATTTTTTATAATTTTTGTCGCATCGTTTCTTCAACTCTCCAGTTTAGTTCAAAATTTTTATATCTATTAACAATACTTGTTATTTTTCATCACTCTTTTTCTTGTTCAAACACATAGTATTTTTATTATGCAGGCAGTTTGTAATTATTATAAATTTATATTTTATTTATGGAAAACTAATTCCTTTCCATTCCGGTTTCTTTACTAATTTAATTTACATAATAAGTTTTGGTTAATTTTTTTATGACATTGTATATAAGTATTTTATCATTTTATTATACTTAAATAAATTTATATATTATTTATTTAGTCTCGAATAGTATTCATACCCGGCACTACTTCCTGTTGCCATTTCCTTCATAGGATTATTTTAATTTTTATTATCTTTTGGTAATTAAATTTTTATGTCTTTTAAAACTAACCCTGGGTTATCCTATATTACAACACAAATATTTTAAAAAACATAACATTAACTTATGTATAACAAGTTGTGGTCCATACACTATAACTTACAATAAATAAATAAAATTACAAAAATCAATCAGTATTATTACATCCTACTTCCATGGTTTTATCCTTTCCAAAACATACAGCACAGTTTGGTAATATGTTACTTTCACTTTTGTTTTTCACCTCAATGGGAACACTAGAACTCACTTTGCACTGTATACCACTCGAATTGTTTATCATGTTGAGTGATATAATTAAATTTTGAGCGAGCTTTAGTTTACCCATTTCTGACTTTTATTATCATGAGTTACGTTATTGGGACCGGGTTATGTAACGTTACAATATGTTATAAATATGAAGAAATGATTATGAATGGAAATAATTGCCATAATTGTTAGAACGGCTGATCAAGCGAACGCTTAATGGAGATACAAGGACACAGAAGAAAGCGAGAGTGAAAAGTCATAAGGGCAGAGACTACTTAGGATTAAGGACTTCGAGAAAAATATCGTTGTTTTCCAAGACAGTTCCTCTGTAACCGATCATGCGACACACTACAAGCTAAAAGAGTATTCTGTTACGGAAGTGTATTTCAAGAAAGTAGTAGCGATCAGAAAGGTAATGTTAAAGAAATGTAATAAAAGGTAATGAATGGTAATATAGTGTATAAGTAATGTATTAGATAAAGTAATGTCATGTTAAGAAAAGAGCTAAGGAAGATTAGAAGCGAAGGTAAGAATGTATGAGTAAGATAATGTAAAATTAAGGACCGAATTTACACACATATGTAGGAATGCAGAGTATACCGAAGGAAAACAAAGGGGAGCTAATTGCAGTGGATTTTCTGGGATCATTACCACGATCAAGTCGAGGTGTGAAGCACATATTGGTATGTATCGATGTGTTTTCCAAGGCAGTCCGACTGTACCCAATTATGCGACCCACAACCAAAGTTGTTCTAAAGATACTACTGCAGAAATATATTCCGTTATATGGAAAAATGAAGAAGGTACTCAGTGATCAAGGTGTACAATTCCAAAGTGAAAAATGGGAGAGGACGTTAAGGGAAAATGGAATAAATACAACCAGTACTCACATCCATAAGACATCCTCAAGGAAACCTTGCTGAGAGAGTTAACAAAGAATTAGGTAAATATTTATGAATATATTGCCATAATCAACACAATAAATGAGCAGAATATTTACCATTTCTTGAAAAAGCCATTAACGAAAATTATAGTAAAGCAACAGGATACACTCCAATGGAATTAGAAGAAGATAAGAAGCCAACCAGATTTTGGACTAAATATATAAACAAACCTAATAACCAAAATGTACCTGTACCAATAAGTGAAAATTGGATACGCAAGGCAACGGATAACAGAAAGGGGTAACAAGAGAGTAGAGAGATTTAATCTAACTCACAAGCTACAACAATTCAACGTGGGAGAAAGTATACTACTCAAAGCAAATCCAGTAGGAAAACGGAGTGATAATACGGCGAAGAAATTCTTCAGACTTTATAATGGACCGTATACGTTAAGACAGCGAGTAGGACAGAACACTTTCATCGTATATGATGAGATACAGAAGAAAGAAATTGGTAAATTCCACGCAACGTCATTTAGGAAGGTCTACACATGAAAACAGAGGTCAATGAAACCAGTAAAATCAGCTGTTTGTAAAGCCACCCTACTACAAGGTCGCGAGCAGTGAGCGTACGAAGAGGGGAGGTAAGACATTTGTTTACACTCCAATTAAGGGTGAAATGACGAATACTATTCTTTATTATTTGTTACATTTTTTTTGCAAATAATAATAAATAATAAATAAATAAAAAAAAAATTGTAATAAATAAATTTATTAAATTTTTTTTTGTTACCAAGCAGAGGAATAATGCGACAGTACAAATAAGTGATGTACTGAGCATGGAATATAAAAATTTAAATTTACTTAATAAACTGTAAATAATTAATAATATATTAGAAATAAGCATGTTAGGGATTGCAAGCTTGGCTCAGACAAAAATATGAACAGGTGTTTCGACCTGAATCGACGTGCACACACACACACACAAATGTAACTGAAAGTGTGTACACCAGTATTTTGCTAGTGTGTGTGAATGCAGGTCTCTGCAGGCGAGTTTGCCACCCCAAGATGAATAATTGCACAATTACTGTTTTTCCGTAATTATTCATAAACTAGAATTAAGAATTAAAATCCAAAAGCACCATAAAATGTAATAAAATTTACTAAATACTGTGTACGAAAGTGACACACCGTACAAGTGCAATAGTGAAATAACTGTGTACAAATCGAAAGGGTTAAGTTGCAATGTCCAAAATTACAGTGAACATGTGTTGTAAAAAATTAGTTATAAGATAAGTATAAGAGTATACTTACAGGACTCTGCAATTCGCAGAAATGTAAAAAATAGCGAATTTGACAAAGAGTGGGGGAACTGAAGCCAGAGACAGTTTCTAACATGTCGATTTCGTACCACTGCAGGGTGTCGACCAAGACATGGGTATAAATAGGACACGCAAGCTACAGTGGTTCTCTTTCTTGAATCATCCACGGTGCAGCGGGAGCTTATGCCCGTCAGCATGGCGTATTTATTGTTTTTTTGTAAACAGTTTAAATTTGCCAGTTACGTACAAATACGTAACTAAGCTGTAAAGACAATCATTTTAATTAATAACAGCACTACTTAAGGAGATCCATTAATGATACGACGCTGGACAAGAGAAGAGTTCCAGAGAGAGATACGACGCTGGACAAGAGAAGAGTTCCAGAGAGAGATACGACACTGGACAAGAGGAGAGTTCCAGAGAGAGATACGACGCTGGACAAGAGGAGAGTTCCAGAGAGAGATACGATGCTGGACAAGAGGAGAGTTCCAGAGAGAGATACGACGCTGGACAAGAGGAGAGTTCCAGAGAGAGACACAGCCGACGCTGGACAAGAGGAGAAGAGAGAGAGCCGACACTGGAGGCGACACGAGGATGCATACTGATGGAACAAAAATGATCGAGTATGATTGACGACAATAAGGTGATAGACAACTTATTCATATCTTAATCATACAAAGAATTCAAAGACAGTTAAAGACATTAATATTTTATTTAAAAATAAGAGCAATACTTCTTGTATAGTAGAGTTAAAGTCATAGATGTTTTAGAAATACGATTAACGTAACAAGAGCTCAAATTAATATGATATAAAATGATTACAAAGCATTTAAATGAAAACAATTAATATTTGAGAAAACAGTACTGAGAAACAATAACTATTAATATTTTGAGTACATTACAATATAGAAAAAAAGATATAAATATTGATATTTTGAAACATATTAATAGACTGAGTAGTCTGAAAATGAGATTTTTCTTTTATATAATAATTAGTAGCATAGAATATTTAGTCAGTAAGGATGTATATATCTTAAGCCTTACGGCATAATAACAAATAATAACTAATGTTTTAAAATCGAAGTCAGTGCCATGTGCACATATTTTTTTATAGTATCAAATAAATTTTAATTACCGTTTCAAGTTACATAGAGTTCTTATTGCAGATACACCTGACACCCAATTTAAATGTTATATTGTTTAAAGAATTTGTCAATCTTGAACGTGAGATCGTTCACGCCTATTTATGTGTATGTAACGTTGCATATATTTGGAGCTCCAAGATCGTGGGGCTCCACAAATTTAAATTAAATTAAATTTGCAATTTGTTACGTTGCAGTAGTTATTAGGGAATACTGGTATACACCTACTGTTCATTTATATTATATGTTGTTATGGTTTTAATTAACCAAATGTTATTATGTTTAATATTACAGTTAACAGAACCTGTTAAAATACATGTAAAACATTAGATACTGGCATTGGCCTAAAAAGTTTGTTAAGGAATTATGTTATATGATGATTATAGGTAATCAAATGTAATTTAGTTCATGGTATTATAGTAATTATGTTTAGAAGCATTTAAAATTAACAAAATTGACATTAATAGTTATAATGAGTATAGGTGAGGTGAATTATGAACTCTAGGCAGTTAGGCCTATATTTGGTAACCAGAAAATTGTAAAATTTAAGACAAAACAATAACAATAATGAAATAAGGCATATAATCCTGTTAGGTTTAATAATAAGAGTGTAGGAAACAAAAATGGATATAAAATAATTAGTTTAAAGTTAATTTACAAAAGAAAACCAAATGGTAAATGTATGAATCTGTTATGATTTGGAAAAAGGTAGTCTTGTGAGATATCAAATTAATGTGTAACCAAAAAGCAAGCTAATGGTGTTATTATATTTAGTATTACAGCTAGTATAAAGGAATTATGATAATTTAAAGATTTTTAGTAACTTTGTATAGAAAAATATTAGCCATATATAACAATATTGTAAATTATCAACCAATGAGAATTAGTGTTTGGAACCTTGCAACCAGGGTAACTAGTAAATAAAATTTATTAGTCCATTATTGGCTCTTGATGAGTGCAGATGTAAAAAACCGCAACGTTTAGAGAAAAGAATAAAATATTTAATATATATAAAAAAAATAATGATGAAATACTAAACTAAACTACTGTATAGAACTTGTACTAACACGCACATGAACTAAAGAAATTAATTAATCCATGGTGAATTGCTGAGGAATCCCAATTGAGTAACTACGAACTATTGGAAGGAAGAAAATGTATAAAACCTATAAATGAGTGATGGAATCTTCAACACCAACAATGAACGATGAAAAATAAATACCAAAATTAAATACTTAAGAAAACGGAAGAACGGAATTAACGAAAAAAGTAAAACTAGCAGTACCTGTAAGGAATACTATCCGGAGAGAAGAGACAGAGGATTGCTAAGTATATTTTAAAATACGACTTTAACAGTAACACATAAAGAAAAAAAAACAATATGTGAAAATACACGTTCAACACAAATTATCACTCGCAGAACAGACACTTGAACTTTCTTGGATTAAATGAACACTTAAAATTGAAGAATAATTTCAATCTAATATTGATTTCTTAAGTGAATATATTTTAACCGTAAAAATTTAGTAAACTCAGTTAACCTCCAAACACTATTTCCAGTAGCTATAGGTTACAACTGTAATTATAAGTGTATCATAATTTGTATGTTAGTTATATGGTATTTGTAAAATTTTGTACTTTTATTAGTCCATTTGACAATATTTTCTGTAGTCCCAAGAACTTCGACCTGAGATTATAATTAAACGAGAATATCAACGTCAGTACACGAGTCTCTATACAGCAGCTGGACAGAATAGCCAACCGCTAATAATTAAACATGCCGGCGCAAAATTGAACTACTTAATTTGGAAGAAATTGTAATAAGATAATCAACCTAATAACTGTTAATAAAACCATAATTGAAGCATTGAACTGTATGTTTGATTTTATTTAAATCTTTCTTAAAAAATTGAGTATCATTTATCATTCAATAAACCTTGCACTTTTGGTTTACCAAGAAGAGATTGGCAACCCCTAGTTTGAGGCAGAAAATACGAATTCAAATGTCTGGACGGGTGAGTAGACCCTCTATAAGTATTATAACGAGTCAGATAATGAGGTTATAATATGTAGATTTTTGTATGAAAGCATGTCCAGCAAACATCTTAACAATATTTGTTAAGTTAAAATTGAGAAATTGCTTATAATATTACTGTTATTCAGTTTGTATACATTTATTATTAACAAATGTAGACTATAAAAATGTAGTAATATAAAAAAATCGGTATGGAGAACCATACATCACTTCCATGTTGTAAGATTTATGTTTAAAATAATTTACTTAAATTCGGTTTGGTAATTTCTAAAAAAATATCGTCCACCCTCAAACTAATTTCACTATTTATAGATATTTTTGTTATTAGGGGGTAGTCGTTAAATATAATGTTATTTTCAGTCACTTTATCCATAAAAATTAGGTAGGCTTACTTTATTCTTATAAAGAAACCGAACTACGCAGATAATCATCCATCCTCTGAAGCGCTCCGAAGTCACTCATGGACCCTGAGCATCTTGCAGAGGGTTCATTCCCTAAAGACAAAAAGTCTGTCTATGAACCGTTCCTCTGTAAACACGTGCAGTTACACTGCCGAGCGATCCACAGGAAGCAAATCGTTATATCACGCTGGACACTTTTTCGGCTTGCACGCATTGTGTTGGTGTGGGTTTCGGCACTTTCCATTTAAAAAGCGTGCAAATGTAAGAAAATAAACATGAGTGAGGCCAGAAATAACACGAGTTGTGTGTGTGTGTCTTGCCTGCCTTTTTATTGCGGTAATCATAATAATAAAATGGAAATGTAAACATTACATAATTGAGATATGCTTGCCTGCCATGAACAATATATTTTCTCTCATACATGATTTAAATTAAAATGAAAAAATATAGAGTTTTGTTAAAGTGAAATGAAATGTTTCTATAGAAACTACTTCTTTGTTGTCAGTAATGTATTACACATATAAATATCGGTATGGACATGACTTCCATATTCTAAGATTTATATTTAAAATCATTTTCGAAATGAAATATTACCATAGAAACTACTTCTTTCTACTTACTGCTTCAGCCTTAACCACAGTACTGTGGTCACTAACGTATACCACCTCACGTTATCGCACTCGATTTTCACTGGTGATGGAAGTCGACGGCATTGCCGAAACGTCTGGTTTTGTAGAAAACATTGGACTACGGCCAAATATCCCGGGAAGGAATTTTAACAAAAACTACTTCTTTGTTGCCAATAACGTTGTACACATATATATAAAATATATGCATAAAATTAATGGCTTGTATAAGATAATGATTGATCTCCATTAAGTAGTGCTCAAGTTTCCAAAGTTTTAATATTATGATGTCCGTAATTAAAACATCAGAGCAGGTTTAGTGTGTATGAGGGTACACCGTGGACAAAAATTTTCAACATTTCCTATTGAGCGTTGCTTAGAGTAAAGCTATGAATCTACAGTGTACGTTTCACAGAACAAACACGCGGACAAGAAGGAGCGCTCCGAAGTCACTCATGGACCCTCAGCATCTTGCAGAGGGTTCATTCCCTAAAGACGAAAAGTCTGTCTATGAATCGTTCCTCTGTAAACACGTGCAGTTACACTGCCCAGCGATCCACAGGAAGCAAATTGATGTCCATTTTTTCGGCTTGCATGCGTTATGTTGGTATGGGTTCGGCACTTTCCATTTAAAAACCGTGCAAATGTAAGAAAATAAACATGAATGAGGCCAGAAATAACGTGAACTGTGTGTGTGTGTGTGTGTGTGTGTGTGTGTGTGTGTGTGTGTGTGTGTCTCCCCTGCCTTTTCATTGTGGTAGTCATAATAATAAAATGGAAACGTAAACAGTACATAAGTGAGAAAAAAATGCATAAATGAAAAAACTATAATTTTATTGCCTGGCAACAAAATTATTTTATTTTTAACAATTACCATTGTTGAAAAAGTTTAAATGAATTTTCAAGTACTTTACTCTTGTTAAAACGTAAAACGTTGCAGGTAAACTACCCCTTCCCCTTAACCGATCTTCACCAGAATCAAAATTCCTAGAGTTCTCTACAATTCAGGGACGTATGCAAAAAATTATGTGATTCTGTTTGAATTTGCGGCTGTTATCGTTTGCCATAGAAAATACGCTTGATAAAAAAACGTTGCAGGTAAACTACCCCTTCCCCTTAACCGATCTTCACCAAAAACAATAGGTCTTGAGTACTCTACAAATCAGGGCTGTATGCAAAGATTATTTGATTCTGTTTGAATTTGCGGCTGTTATCGTTTGCCATAGAAAATACCCTTGTTAAAAAAACGTTGCAGGTAAACTACCCCTTTCCCTTAACCGATCTTCACCAAAAACAATAGGTCTTGAGAACTCTACAATTTAGGGTTGTATGCAAATAATCTTTTGATTCTGTTTGAATTTGCAGCTGTTATCGTTTGCCATAAGAAATACCCTTGTTAAAACATAAAACGTTACAGGTAAACTACCCCTTTCCCTTAACCGATCTTCACCAAAAACAATAGGTCTTGAGAACTCTACAATTCAGGGCTATATACGAAACATTATTTGATTCTGTTTGAATTTGCGGCAGTTATCGTTTGCCATAGAAAATACGCTTGATAAAAAAACGTTGCAGGTAAACTACGCCTTCCCCTTAACCGATCTTCACCAAAAACAATAGGACTTGAGTACTCTACAAATCAGGGCTGTATGCAAAACATTATTTGATTCTGTTTGAATTTGCGGTTGTTATCGTTTGCCATAGAAAATACCCTTGTTAAAAAAACGTTGCAGGTAAACTACCCCTTCCCCTTAACCGATCTTCACCAGAATCAAAATTCCTAGAGTTCTCTACAATTCAGGGACGTATGCAAAAAATTATGTGATTCTGTTTGAATTTGCGGCTGTTATCGTTTGCCATAGAAAATACGCTTGATAAAAAAACGTTGCAGGTAAACTACCCCTTCCCCTTAACCGATCTTCACCAAAAACAATAGGTCTTGAGTACTCTACAAATCAGGGCTGTATGCAAAGATTATTTGATTCTGTTTGAATTTGCGGCTGTTATCGTTTGCCATAGAAAATACCCTTGTTAAAAAAACGTTGCAGGTAAACTACCCCTTTCCCTTAACCGATCTTCACCAAAAACAATAGGTCTTGAGAACTCTACAATTTAGGGTTGTATGCAAATAATCTTTTGATTCTGTTTGAATTTGCAGCTGTTATCGTTTGCCATAAGAAATACCCTTGTTAAAACATAAAACGTTACAGGTAAACTACCCCTTTCCCTTAACCGATCTTCACCAAAAACAATAGGTCTTGAGAACTCTACAATTCAGGGCTATATACGAAACATTATTTGATTCTGTTTGAATTTGCGGCAGTTATCGTTTGCCATAGAAAATACGCTTGATAAAAAAACGTTGCAGGTAAACTACGCCTTCCCCTTAACCGATCTTCACCAAAAACAATAGGACTTGAGTACTCTACAAATCAGGGCTGTATGCAAAACATTATTTGATTCTGTTTGAATTTGCGGTTGTTATCGTTTGCCATAGAAAATACCCTTGTTAAAAAAACGTTGCAGGTAAACTACTCCTTTCCCTTAACCGATCTTCACCAAAAACAATAGGTCTTGAGAACTCTACAATTTAGGGCTGTATGCAAATAATCTTTCGATTCTGTTTGAATTTGCGGCTGTTATCGTTTGCCATAAGAAATACCCTTGTTAAAACATAAAACGTTACAGGTAAACTACCCCTTTCCCTTAACCGATCTTCACCAAAAACAATAGGTCTTGAGAAATCTACAATTCAGGGCTGCATACGAAACATTATTTAATTCTGTTTGAATTTGCGGCTGTTATCGTTTGCCAAAAAAAAAATTTCCCTTGATAAAAAAAACTGTTGCAGGTAAACTACCCCTTTCCCTCAACCGATCTTCACCAAAAACAATAGGTCGTGAGTACTCTACAAATCAGGGCTGTATGCAAAAAATTATTTGATTCTGTTTGAATTTGCGGCAGTTATCGTTTGCCATAGAAAAAAAAATCTACACACAGACACACACACACACACACACACACACACACACACACACACACACACACACACACACACACACACACACACACACACACACACACACACACACACACACACACACACACACACACACACACACACACACACACACACACACACACACACACACTTTTTGGAAAACGACTTTTTTTCATGTTTTGAGTGTAGTACAATCAGAATCTGCAATAATCTCGAACACGATTTTTTTTGCCATCACCATATTTCCATTCCTTAAGGAATATGGAAGTAAAACTTGTAAAATTTACTTCTTCCATCATCAACTACCATTTTAATTTATAAAAAAAATTACCCCCTCCCCCAACTACCCTTTTCATTTATAGATATTTCATCTACCTCTCTACAGTGGATTATTATGACCTTCTTTTCAGGATACTTTATTTATCAAAATTAAGCACTTTACTCTTGTTAAAACGTAAAACGTTGCAGGTAAACTACCCCTTTCCCTTAACCGATCTTCACAAAAATCAATAGGCATTGAGTCCTCTACAATTCAGGACTGTATGCAAAAAATTATTTGATTCTGTTTGAATTTGCGGCTGTTATCGTTTGCCATAGAAAAAATTCTACACAGACACACACACAGACACTTTTTGAAAAATGACTGTTTTCATGTTTTGATAGTACAATGAGAATCTGCCGTTATCTCGAACACGATTTTTTTTGCCATGACCATACTTCCATTTCCTTATGGAACATGGAAGTAATACAAATTTAAAATACCAAAAAGAAACGGTAAGCCATAACAAAAGCCAACCAGCACACAGGTACTCCACAAGATTCAAAATTAGGAAGGCTGATGATGGGAACACTGAGTGTCCCAAAACATGTTCCAAATAAGGAAATATCGGTATGGAGAACCATACATGACCTCCATGTTCTAAGATTTATATTTAAAATCATTTTTGAAAATGAAATATTTCCATAGAAATTGCTTCTTTCTACTTCTTGCTTCAGCCTTAACCACAGTACTGTAGTCACTAACGTATATCACCTCACATTAGTGCAGTCGATTTTCACTGATGATGGCAGTCAATGGCACTGCTGAAACATCTGGTTTTACAGAAAACATTGGACCACGACCAAACAGCCCATGAAGGAATTTTAACAACAAACTACTTCTTTGTTGCCAATAACGTAGTACACATATAAAAAATTACCTCCTCCCCCTTCAACTATCATTTTCATTTATACAAAATTCCCCCTCCCCCTTCAACTACCCTTTTAATTTATAGCTATTTCCTCTACCTTTCTACAGTGGATTATTATGACCTTCTTGTCAGGATACTTTATTTATCAAAATTAAGTACTTTACTCTTGTTAAAACATAAAATGTTGCAGGTACACTATCCCTTCCCCTTAACTGATCTTCACCATAATCAATAAGCATTGAGTTCTCTACAACTCAGGTACATACGCAAAAAATTATTTGATTCTGTTTGAATTTGTGGTAGTTATTGTTCACCATAGAAAAAATTCTACACACAGAGACTTTTCAAAAAATGAATTTTCTTCATGTTTTGAGGGTAGTACAATCAGAATCAGCCCTTATCTTAAACATAATGTTTTCGCCATCACCATACTTCCACTTCCTTATGGAACATGGAAGTAAAAAACATCTTGAGGTAGATATAATTATATATATACCTTATATTATAATTACAAAACAAACTAATACCTGAACAAATAAATACAAATCAATAAAAAACATGACACAATTTTCAAAGCACTCAACATCGAAAATACACAAAATACTAATACATACACCACAATCACATACAATAATACCACTTTAAAATACCAGAAACCAACAAGAAACCACAATAACGACCAACCAACACACAAATACTTCACCAGACGCAAAATCACGAAGGCTGAGGATGAGAACACAGTGGTTCTCGAAACATGTTCCTAATAAAGAAAGAAATATCTTGAGGTAAATTCATTATAAAAATTAAATATTTTATATATATATATATATGTATTGTAATCAAGCAGCTGTATGTTAAGAGAAGATGATGATGCCCCACGTTGTGAGCGTCAATTTGTAATCAATCAATCACTTGGTGTTATTTAATTATATTCGAGGATGTTTGAAAGACCCACTGTTGGGTTCGCCAATTTGTAATCACTATTATTTTGTTACTTTATCTACTTATTTGAGACTCCCATGTATCAACGTCAAGCCCCCCGTTGAAGTCGTCAATTTGAAAGAAAACGGGTTTATTGTGTTTAATCAATCTGTTATTTATAAATATTATTTATGTTATTAATTATGTAGTCTTACAGGTGACCTCCTGTAATTCAAATTTAATAGGCAAATATATTTGTGATTATGTTATTTTAACTTTTAATTGTACTATAATACAGGTTAACCTAATTATTCAATAGTTACGCAATATTAACGATATACGTCATGTATTGACTGAATGTATTAAGAATTCTTGTCAACCCTAGTCCCTCTGTATTAGATAATTCAATCCAAATTTGGTACAGAAAACACGCTAGTTCGGCAATCTCCCGTTCCACCAGCTGTTGACAATTAGCGCTGTTATTTGTAATAGCCTTGCGTCTAGGTTAACCGTTCATCGGATTTTATTCACCCTTTTTCCTGTAACTTACTCCACCCACAACATATAATACATATTCTGCAATAACATAAAACATTATCTTATACAAGAAAGATGCTTTATTAATTTTGTACTTTATTTCACATTAACAGTTCTCTTCAAAATAATAATATCATTAAATCGATTGTACAATGGTATATCGATCGTCAATTGACCAAGTTCCTTTTGACTTATACAAATTAAATATAACAATAAATATTTCTTATCCCAGGGTTCGTAATGTAAAATTACCTTGTGCCAGGTAATGCAAAATTAAGGTTACTCAAGTATTACAGAAGGTTATTAACTCTAAATATATTGAAATTAAAAAATAAGTTGATTTTACCGGATTGGCGAATCTCAAACTGGCATTGGACGTCTGTAAACAGTTGAAGATGATCTGTTTAGATTACGTTCATCCAGGAAAAAGTGTTCTGGTCCTTAATAAAATTGATGGTGTGGTATACAGGAAAGCCCCCAGGAACTCTTCTGACTGCCGTTCTTCTCTTACGATCTTGATAGTTGTCAGTCACGGTAGAATGGAAATCGTATTTTAGCTTCTTCTTGAAGGTGAAGGTTAATTCTGCAGGAACGAGGTCTTCGTATATCTTCTCAATGATTCCGTTAGTTTCGGCCTTTGCTTCCCTCAATTAGTCTTCTGATTACCTGGGAAATCGGTTTAATACCGAATCCAGCGGAATTATCCTGGTGAATGAAGTGAGGAATTCTCGACTCTTTTAGAGGTATTTGGTCATAATTTGGAAGTATAATTGGTTTTATTATTCATCAGTAGTATTATAGAATTAGGTTTCTAGAATTGGATTTATTAATTTAGATTCATATTTTTTCAAATTTTATCATTCTTTTTTAAATGTGTCTCCTCATCTCAACTCAATAGCATATAACAATCGAAATGAATGAAACGAAAATCAACAACCTTGTACCTTTTAGTTGCCCTAACAACCATTATTTTCTATCATTGGATGAAATTTGATATCCTAGAGCCAGAATTATAAATTATTACTACTCTTTTTTAATAAAATACTCCATGCTTGGAATCATACCGAATTACTTAAAACTTTCACCCAACCTACCTTATTATAGCATATATAATTTACTACAGTTTCATTGGACTGGACCCATTAAAAAGGTATTAATTTCCTTTTACAAATATTAAATTTAGGCCTATAGGTTTTCTTACAACTGTTATAATATTGTTTGGTTTTTTAACTTAATTTTCTTTACCTGACCTACTGTACAATTAGTTACTGGTTCATAGTTATTTACATTAATTTTAATTTCCTGGTTTTACTTTATTACATTAATTAATTCGTCCTGGAACCTTTCATTAGTTTACAACATAATTATCAGAACTACTTGTCAACTTTTAAACACTTATTGCCATCCTGGCCAAGTTTACAAACATTAATTCAAAACAACTTCATTATCCAATTTTAGTCAATACATATAACATAGTATAATGCCTAACACAGGTAATTATACTAAATTGTCTAAAGACAATTTTAACATAAATAAAAACATTACCACTGATTAAGTATTCCTATAAAACAACAGTTCACTCTTACTATACTCAAAACATAAAATAAATATTCTGTGCACACTACCATGCTACAGTATAAAAACAAGTACAATTTATTACATTAAACATTAATTGGTATAGTATTTTATACTCAACGTTATTTATTACATCTCTTAACTTGAGGTACATCTCAGATGTACTAATTACTGAGTAACCTTAATATCGGGGTATGGTCCTTGACCATAGTTAATTCATTTTTTTATGTAACGTTGGGGACCTCAATTCTGTTACGTTACATAACACCCCCCCCCTTCGAAAGAAGTTTATTTTGTCTCAACGAAGTTTAGTAAAAAAAATAAACTCATAAGTCTTCTATGATAAGGTTATCTTCTCTTTCTATCCTTCAAACCTTTAATTGCACCGGAAAACTGTGTTGATACTCCTTGTGTATCTGGTCATTAATTCACTACTGGTACCTCCCTCAGTTGTAGACCTGTCCTTTTCTCTGGAACTCATAACTTCTTCTAGCTTTTTACGCTATTATTACTTATTATTATTTTTATATTTATTACCTCTCTTGGTGCATAATCCCTAAAATACTTTATTTCCCTAACATTTTTCCCTAATGTCATAGCTGGTACGGAATCAGAGGGGCACTATTGGCTTCCATTACTCTGCCGTTTTCCTAACTATATCTTCTGAGATCAGAGGAACTTCATCTCTGTCCAGAAACAAAAATAAACGTTGCACTATCACAACACAATACATATAATAAAATTATTACCTACAAGGTAGCTCCTTCGCTACAAACTCATACTCAAGGGATGATTACTATTATTTCTGAGGTATCCTAATCCTTTCTTAAATTATTTATCTCGTTCTGTAGTTCCATTTATCACATTATTCACCAGTATATCAGTTAAAGCTGTTCAATATTCATTTTAAATTCTTCTTAGTTCCGTGCTGTCAATTAATTATTCTTTAGCATACGTATTTTACTATTTTTAATTCACTCCCATTTACTTCTGCAATTAAACACTGAATCTCCTCCTTATCATAAATTGTTTTTATTTATATATTTTTTTATCATTCCATTGTAAATCAGTTCTTTTATAAATATTATTTAATCATTTGTCCTTACATTATCTTGGTGGTTTGTCTTTTTATTTTAAATTATATTGTTTCGAAATAAATATTTAGTAAGTTGTTCTTACAGTTGTTTAGAATTTTGGGGTTTTTTATTTCCAATGGGTTGCTTGGTCGGTTTTCAAAAATTCAGTCCCCTTTTTTCTGGTTTGTTTGGAATCTGTTTAACCGTGGTCCATTATTTCCTCTATACTGGTTGTTCGGGTCTCTCTAGTGTATAGAGTTATTTCTGTCCTTGTGACACATCTCACTATTATGCAGTTCCGCCACTTTGTTGTTATAAAACTTTCATTCATGCTGAAGTCTACCATCATTTTTCGAGCTGATTCTTCTGCACCGGTTCTTAATTGTCCAACTGGTTCATACATAATCTCCATAAGTCCTCCATGCTCCTTGGTTAGTTTTGGCCTTTTCGGTCCTTCTAATCTACCTGGGAATTCAAGTGTGGTTCGTCTAAAATTTCTACCTTGCCTTACTTCTCCTGGTTCCGTAATTGGTATATTATGTAGCTGAACCAATCCCCTTTTAATCATCTCCAATCCTTCCCATGTATTTATTAATTTCCTTTTACGCGTTTGTCTTATTTTCATTATCTTTATTTCATTATGAACCCGTTCTATTCTTCCGGTTATATTAATTGGTATCTCGTCAAATTTTTCTTGGGTCTTCGCTTGTATCTCCATTATTCTAATATCGTTATGGTTTTCTATTTGAGTAATTTTGGTCTCTACTTCCACTGCGAGTTGTATGATGGTTTCATCTGTCTTTTCCGGACCCACCTTAATTTCAGTTATTTCCTGTCTTACTTCCACTTCGTAGTTATCAACTCTTTTGCTCAGTGTTTCATCGACAATTATAATACTTCCATTGATGACTTCCCTCAACGCTAGGTCTTGTTCATTGATGATTTGCCGCAACTCCTTATTACGGTTTTCAATTTTCTCATCCATTTGTTTGGTATTTTCCAGAATCTGCCTTAAGCTCTCATCGTTTCTGTCAAACCTTTCATTGGTTTGGTTTAAACTTTCATTTATCAGACGGTTATTCTCATCAGTTTCCTCTTTATTTTTGTCAAACTTCTCATTCATTAGTTTGATTAAATTCTCACTCAAAATTTCATTTTGTTTCTTTGAGTTTTCGTTGATACTGTCTATTTTATTTTCTAGCTTTTCTGAATTTTTATTTATGGTTTGTTTATTGCTTTCCTTAATGCTATCAATTTTCTCCATCATCATCCTCATCATTTCTTGCCAATTCTGGTTCTCTTCTGGCTTCCGCTTTATCTGGTTGGTCCCCTTGGGCATCCTCTTTATTGCTCGCCTGTTGTTCCATTTCGGTGTCTGTAACTACCTCTGTTTCTTCTTCCCGTCTATCCTCTTCCGTTTCTTGCTCCTTCTCCATCCTTTTAGTAACACCTCTCGTATGCATTCCTGTGCCTCTAATGGTTGCCTGCTCAAGTTAAGTAATAATTAATACGATTTTTTACTTAACTAAAGCCCACTCGTTGAGCGCCAATTTGTAATCAAGCAGCTGTATGTTAAGAGAAGATGATGATGCCCCACGTTGTGAGCGTCAATTTGTAATCAATCTAATCACTTGGTGTTATTTAATTATATTCGAGGATGTTTGAAAGCCCCTCTGTTGGGTTCGCCAATTTGTAATCACTATTATTTTGTTACTTTATCTACTTATTTGAGACTCCCATGTATCAACGTCAAGCCCCCCGTTGAAGTCGTCAGTTCGAAAGAAAACGGGTTTATTGTGTTTAATCAATCTGTTATTTATAAATATTATTTATGTTATTAATTATGTAGTCTTACAGGTGACCTCCTGTAATTCAAATTTAATAGGCAAATATATTTGTGATTATGTTATTTTAACTTTTAATTGTACTATAATACAGGTTAACCTAATTATTCAATAGTTACGCAATATTAACGATATACGTCATGTATTGACTGAATGTATTAAGAATTCTTGTCAACCCTAGTCCCTCTGTATTAGATAATTCAATCCAAATTTGGTACAGAAAACACGCTAGTTCGGCAATCTCCCGTTCCACCAGCTGTTGACAATTAGCGCTGTTATTTGTAATAGCCTTGCGTCTAGGTTAACCGTTCATCGGATTTTATTCACCCTTTTTCCTGTAACTTACTCCACCCACAACATATAATACATATTCTGCAATAACATAAAACATTATCTTATACAAGAAAGATGCTTTATTAATTTTGTACTTTATTTCACATTAACAGTTCTCTTCAAAATAATAATATCATTAAATCGATTGTACAATGGTATATCGATCGTCAATTGACCAAGTTCCTTTTGACTTATACAAATTAAATATAACAATAAATATTTCTTATCCCAGGGTTCGTAATGTAAAATTACCTTGTGCCAGGTAATGCAAAATTAAGGTTACTCAAGTATTACAGAAGGTTATTAACTCTAAATATATTGAAATTAAAAAATAAGTTGATTTTACCGGATTGGCGAATCTCAAACTGGCATTGGACGTCTGTAAACAGTTGAAGATGATCTGTTTAGATTACGTTCATCCAGGAAAAAGTGTTCTGGTCCTTAATAAAATTGATGGTGTGGTATACAGGAAAGCCCCCAGGAACTCTTCTGACTGCCGTTCTTCTCTTACGATCTTGATAGTTGTCAGTCACGGTAGAATGGAAATCGTATTTTAGCTTCTTCTTGAAGGTGAAGGTTAATTCTGCAGGAACGAGGTCTTCGTATATCTTCTCAATGATTCCGTTAGTTTCGGCCTTTGCTTCCCTCAATTAGTCTTCTGATTACCTGGGAAATCGGTTTAATACCGAATCCAGCGGAATTATCCTGGTGAATGAAGTGAGGAATTCTCGACTCTTTTAGAGGTATTTGGTCATAATTTGGAAGTATAATTGGTTTTATTATTCATCAGTAGTATTATAGAATTAGGTTTCTAGAATTGGATTTATTAATTTAGATTCATATTTTTTCAAATTTTATCATTCTTTTTTAAATGTGTCTCCTCATCTCAACTCAATAGCATATAACAATCGAAATGAATGAAACGAAAATCAACAACCTTGTACCTTTTAGTTGCCCTAACAACCATTATTTTCTATCATTGGATGAAATTTGATATCCTAGAGCCAGAATTATAAATTATTACTACTCTTTTTTAATAAAATACTCCATGCTTGGAATCATACCGAATTACTTAAAACTTTCACCCAACCTACCTTATTATAGCATATATAATTTACTACAGTTTCATTGGACTGGACCCATTAAAAAGGTATTAATTTCCTTTTACAAATATTAAATTTAGGCCTATAGGTTTTCTTACAACTGTTATAATATTGTTTGGTTTTTTAACTTAATTTTCTTTACCTGACCTACTGTACAATTAGTTACTGGTTCATAGTTATTTACATTAATTTTAATTTCCTGGTTTTACTTTATTACATTAATTAATTCGTCCTGGAACCTTTCATTAGTTTACAACATAATTATCAGAACTACTTGTCAACTTTTAAACACTTATTGCCATCCTGGCCAAGTTTACAAACATTAATTCAAAACAACTTCATTATCCAATTTTAGTCAATACATATAACATAGTATAATGCCTAACACAGGTAATTATACTAAATTGTCTAAAGACAATTTTAACATAAATAAAAACATTACCACTGATTAAGTATTCCTATAAAACAACAGTTCACTCTTACTATACTCAAAACATAAAATAAATATTCTGTGCACACTACCATGCTACAGTATAAAAACAAGTACAATTTATTACATTAAACATTAATTGGTATAGTATTTTATACTCAACGTTATTTATTACATCTCTTAACTTGAGGTATATCTCAGATGTACTAATTACTGAGTAACCTTAATATCGGGGTATGGTCCTTGACCATAGTTAATTCATTTTTTTATGTAACGTTGGGGACCTCAATTCTGTTACGTTACAATATATATATATATATATATATATATATATATATATATATATATATATAGCATCAAAACACAGGATGATGATCTATGAATAAGAAGATCTGAGCATGGATGACGGACATTAACATTTATTAATGTCATTTTAAATAAATTCAATCTCATTAGGATATTAACATGTTTTAAATTGATTTGTGGAAATTTTGTCAATTAGCTATAAGTTTTTGTATTTAGCGATGGATAAGGACTTATGTTATACCAAATTCTTTGTAAATTTTTGCTCTATAATGTCATGTACTTTGTGTGTGAATATGTGCGCGCGTTCGCGTGTGGTGAACCTTCGTTTTTATATCTTCTGCGTTAGTTGACATATTGGCTTGAAACTTGGACAGTGAATTATTTATGAAAATAGCACAATTTTCTATATACTCTGTTGTTCTCAGCTATTTTTTAAATGTGGTTTTTTAATGATTGAAAACTCAACTTTTCACGCTCATCTATTGAAGAGTAATAAAATTTCTAGATATAATCTAGGCAGACTCTCGCAGAAGTATACAAAGAGTCACCTGCAATCCGTTCAATCTGCCACGTAGACAGTCGATGACCAATCAGAAGCCCCTAATTTCAGTAAGATCCGTCTGTTGTCTGGTGTACATCGGGCAGTTCATCGGAAGCCTTTGCATAGTGAACGTGTGCTCCTCGTCAAGAGTTTTTCTTGTACGAACTTGTGAATCTAAAATAACGCTAAGGCTTGGAACTCTTTTCAAGTTATTCGATTAGAACCAAGCAGTTAACAATCAATATTATTATATTGAGTACTATTCCGCGTTAGTGAAAGATTTCTGCTTAGAAGATTTATCTACCAGGGTAAATCTTATTAACGCGGAACACTTCAAGAGTAGCCGGAAGGTGTAAACCTAATACAACACATTTTATAATTAAAACTCATTACAACCCTGAGATTCAATTTCATATCGAGTAAATAAAATTAATAATAAATTCGATCGTTACAAACTGACATTTCATAAAGTGACAGTTTATGTGTGACATCGGTAATTAGTGTTATCAGTTGGGTGACAACCCAGCACAGCGCAGAGAGAGAGAGAGAGAGAGAGAGAGAGAGAGAGAGAAGAGAGAGAGAGAGAGAGAGAGAGAGAGAGAGAGAGAGAGAGAGAGAGAGAGAGAGAGAGCAGTGAGCGACGGTCATCATGCAGAGATTGTCAGCAGCTGAGCGAGGACGTCACGCCGAGTATATGGAATTCGACATATCAAGTAAAAAACATCCAAATTGAACTATATAGACTCTTTTTAAATCATAAAATACTATTCATGACATTTGTGTAAATTTTAAATATATCATATAAACAATCATTTACTTGTGTGACAAATAAATAATATTTCTACACCTCCAATATAGACTTGTTTATAATTATACACACACCGCTATCCTATGCGAAAGTGTTAAATTGTATCGTCGCAATATATATTTGTAAAAATTACAGAAGTAAGATTTCTTTTACAAAATAATAATAATAATTGTAGCAGATCTTCCCCAAGCAGATCTTCAAATATCTATGGGGGAAGACGTCAACATCAAGTTGGATTAAAGAAGTACAAAAAGATCTATAAAAAAATAATATAAACGCAGAAGGAACAATTGAAAGAGAAGTTTTTTGGGCAAAAGTGTTAAAAATGGAAGGAGTTGTTAACAAACAAATTTATTACTTATGTTTGTGTATTCATTTATTATGGTATTCATACTATAATTCTGGTACTTACCATAATTGTCCATGTACTTGTCAGCATAACTATATTTGTTTCTTGTTGAGTCCAGAGTTCGCATTAAGCGCAAATAGAGACTGAGTTGGTTCTTGAAATGAAAGTATTCAATATGGTTGCAAATCAACTTATTTTTATTATTTCTCATTTTTAAAAATTAGTTCTTTATGAAACAAAATGGAATCGTCTCCGAACTGGAATAACAATTAACAAAATGGCGTCGCTACTGCTTCCGCCTTCACAGTACACTCATATCTCATTTTAATATCAATTATCTCTTACTACCTTTGTACGAGATCATTTTATTATACTGCAGTATCTATTTTATATTTATTTATTATCTTTACTTGTTTTGAAGAAACAAACACAAAGCAACACCTATAAGTAAGGTTCAGATACCGGCATCCTTTTACATTCACACACTCACTTTTGCATGACATACATTGGTTATTGGTACATGTTTGATTATTTAGAGTAAATTAAGCTCAATTATAATTGTTATAAATTTTGAATTTTGGACTTCCCTGTACTGATGTGGTAATGGTTGCTCCTCAGGCAATTCCCATGCTTGTTGGCAGATGTTCGGCCTAACTTACAGTCTGTCTGTTTTTTAGTGCACTGAGTTTAATTTATTCCATTTTATAACTGTTCACTTGTTAATTACATTGTTGAATTACATTTTTATAAGTTTAACACTCTTTCGCTGGCGTTAACTTGCCAGCACACTAATGAACGTGTTAACGCTCTTACTGATGGATGAAGACTGGGCCTGGCTGCTATGCACATTTTGCGTAAGTGTGTGTGCATCAACGTCATTGTCTTTTGTCTCAAAGTAGGAAACGCCCTGGTTTTGCGTTATTGTTGTTATGTCATTATTATTTTTTAATGACGTCTCGCATTGTTGACCAATGAAAAATATATTAAGAGCTTGTGTCGACTCATGCAACCATCGAATGCGTGTTATTTCGCACGTACGCCCTTGGCCTTTGAATCGCCCCGCACCGATGTAACTGCATCGTTTTCGTTAAACAAAGGGAAAATTGTCCTACCCATGCACATGTGTGCAAAATACAATAAAATACAATAAAATAATACCTCTTGTACCATAAATATGAAAACAGGCTTTTGTCCTGTTACAGAGTACAGGGTAGGAGAGAGAAAATCGCAAGTGGACTGAAGACAGGAAGAGGAGACACAGTGAAAAGATGAAAAAATATTGGAGAAAAAGAAAAGAACAAAGAATAAAGAATTGAAATTTTCATGAGCTCCTTAGATGGTCGATAAAATAATAATAATTGATAATCTGCTTTTTGTATATACATAACTGTAGTACCAGGTGGAGCACTAGGAGCACCATCAGTACCAGTGCTGAAAGTAGTGCCATTGTTTGAAACAGTTATTGTTATGTGTTCAAAGAGTATGTGTGATTTAAACTGTGTTTATTTGGTGTGTTCTTTCCTTATATTTTTGTGCGTTTCTATATTTCTGGTTGTTAAAGTGTGTCTGTAGTTGAAATGTAGAAACACAAAAGCTTATGGAAACAACGTTCTAAATGAACAGACAAAATTTAAATAACGTATATGCTCTGTCCCCCCTCTCCCTCTCACTCAGCCACTAGTTCTGCTAAATATTTATTTCTGTTTGTTTTGACGTTACTTTAAGTTGTGGCTACTAGTTTAATGTCCTTTGTGGCTTCTATTTAGTTGTGTTAAGTGTAAGATTATTATTGATGTAATCATACTAACTGGGAACTTGATTTTATTGTTCAGGTAAAACCCTGTGATATGGCAGCACTAAAGATAGCAGGTCTAGCTGGCACAGCAGTTGGTCATTTTGTTTCTACAGTATTTAGTGAAAATTCAAAGTCTCACGGAAGTAAAGGCAAGTATGGTCATGCATTTAGTGATTTATTTTGAATGTTTAATTATAAAATAATTAAGACATTAAAAAGTTTCTTTATTTCAATTATACATAACACACACACACACACACACACACACACACACACACACACACACACACACACACACACACACACACACACACACACACACACACACACACACACACACACACACACACACACACACACACACACACACACACACACACACACACACACACACACACACACACACACACACACACACACACACACACACACACACACACACACACACACACACACACACACACACACACACACACACACACACACACACACACACACACACACAATATATATATTTTATAAAGACTTTACCTAAAGATGTTTTCTCCCTATTTGGAACATGTTTACGGAAGCCTTGTGTTTCCATCTTCAGCCTCCCTGATTTTGAGCCTTGTGGGGTATTTGTGTGTTGGCTGGTTGATGTTGTGGTTTCCTGTTGGTCTCTGGTCCTTTAAATTGTTATTATTGTTTGTGATTATGGTGTATATATTAGTATTTTGTGTATTTTCTATGTTGAGTGCTTTGAAAATTGTGTCATGTTTTGTATTGATTTGTATTTGTTCAGGTATTAGTTTGTTTTGTGTTTTATGTTCGTATATTTGTAAATTTTCCCAAATGTTCATTGTGGTCCCTTTGTGTGGTATGTGTTTTATTAGTGTCGTATTGGTTATGTCTGGGAATTCATGTCCAGTGTTTATTGCATGTGTGGCCAAATTAGATTTATATATTTCTGTTTTTTTTGCATGCATTTAGGTGTTCAAAATAACGTTTTTTCAGCTGTTTTTTTGTTTGTCCTATGTAACATTTATTGCAATCTTGGCATTCAGTTTTGTATGTACCATTGGTTGTTGTATTGTCTATTGACTTTGTTGTGTGGGTTATTTAGTTTTTGTAAATTATTTTTATTAGTTTTGTATGCTATTTTAATATGTTTTTAAATAGTTTTGTTAGCTTTTTTCATTTTATTTTGTATGTGAATGTGTCTCATTTTTTATTGTTATTATTATTTATGTGTTGTTCATTTTGATTAATTCTTAATTGTTCAGTTTTTATTTTATATTTGATTTTATTTTCTATTTTGTTTACAGTATTTTTATTGTATCCATTTTCAATTGCAATTTGGTATATTATATTTCTTTCTTTGTCCGTTTCTTGTTTGTTTAGGGGAATTTTGTACATTCTATTAAATAGTGAATAGAATGCTGGCATTTTATGTTGTGGTGGGTGGTCAGAATGGTTATGTCTAATGATGTTAGTAGAAGTTGGTTTTCTGTATATTGCATATTGGTGGTGGTTGTTGTTTCTTGTGATGGTTATATCTAAATAGTTGATTTTGTTATGTTTTTCTTTTTCTTCTGTGAATTGTATTTTTGGATGTATGTTATTGATTTGTTTTAACATGTTACTTATCTCCATTTGTATTTTTGTTATTTGTTATATACATCAAGAAACGGGCTGTAGCAGAAAGTCTTTGAACACACACACACGGTATAATACAGCTGTAGTTTATAAGCACATCTTATGTAATTGTGTTTAAAGTCTAAGAGCGATAACAGTTGCCAAACAAATGTTAAAGACGTTCTTTTTTCAATGAATTGATCAAAAGAAGTGTTCAGTTGAATTGAGCAAATGAAATGTAATAAACACTGATGCTCTGTTTAATAAACCTTCACAAGGGACCATTTTTAACTGGATTGAAATATATAATGGTTATTATCTAAACTGCCATGTTACAAACTTCCTGCTGCTCATTATATCAGGTAACTTCATTAATTTCATTAAAAAAAGGGTCTTTTCAGTTTAGTGGCATCATGATAGGAAGGAATTAGTCAATGTGGCAGTCACCTGTGATAGTACATTTTTTAACCATTTCCTGATGACAGCGTACTCAGCAGGGGCGGATTAACCATTAGGTTGACTATGCTGTAGCCTAGCCTAGGGCGCAGCACTTAGGGTGCGCAAAATTTTAGTTAAAAAATATTAACATTTTACAGCTAAATGTAAAATTGGTAATAAATTACAAGGATAAAAATTTGAGTTCATTTGGAACACAGGCCCCTGTTTGCAAGAAATTGTGGTTAAACTGTACATAAATAATAGAAGTGCTTTCCAAACTGTTTTCTCCGGTTATGAGTCATCGGCGGCCGGCGCTCATAGAACTATGCCCGTCACTAACTGCAGTGGCAAAAGATCTTTTTCAGCTTTGAAGAGGGTGGAGAATTATTTACGCTCAAATTTGCGCCAGGATAAACTGACCAGTGTATCATTTGACCAGCCCTCTTGTTCATTGAAAGTGACTTTCTGCAAAGACTTGATTTCAGTGAGGGATTAAAACGTTTGCTCAGTCTAAAGAGAGAAAAAAGAATCAAGCTTGAACTTTACACGAGTCTTAACAAATCTACAAGATATTTAACTTATTGTCTTCTTTGTGTAAATGATGTTAAAACTGTTATAATTCTGTAACTACTTGGTTAATTTTTTCCTTATAAAAGCCATGCAGACTACAAGTGGTTGAAGGTGTAATTCTAAAACAAGCTCTGAAAAATAGCCCCAGTTTTCAATTCTTGAGACTATTTCCAAAAACAGTATTTGAAATACTCCTAACTAATAAATATATTGTAGGGTGTTTAAAGCTTTATTCAGCCCCTTGGAAATAAACGTAAGAGTAGCCTATGGGAGGTGAGGGGGCGCTAAAATATAATTAGCCTAGGGCACCAAGATACCTTAATCCGGCCCTGGTACTCAGTACAGTGGAAGGGTCAATGTATTACACTCCATATGCTGAATTGCCAAGCGTAGTTATTTTGAACTTCCTACAGTTAATAGCATGAATTCCAGACAGAGATTTAATCATACAATTTATAGAGGAGAAATGTATTTTACAAAATCCGAGAATTTGTGCGAATGTTTATATCACATGAAATTATATACAGCTGGTAAACACTGTTGGCTTTTTTCTGGAAAGGTCTGCCTGGAATCAGAAAACAAGTTCAACAAGATATGTTCGTAAACAATTCTAGGTTAGGTTTTCACATAATCGTATATCCATTTTACTGCTGAAGTAAGGAGTGCACAACCACGAAAATTCTGTAAGTATAAGCTGTTCATGAATCACAGCACACGAATGGATTGAAATTCCTACATGTGAGAAGTGTGTGAGGACCATTTTTCTACAGAATCCACTGTTTATTGGTAGATTTACAGATAAAGATATTTATAGATACAGATAAACTCTTGCCACTGGCAATCGATGGTGTTCGTATGAGCGCCGGGGCATGCGTCAACAAACTCAGTGGCGTGATTGACAGTCGGGTGTTCGAAGCCAGCCTTGTCTGAGCATCGGTAGGCCCTCCAGCAATTGAAGATGATTATAGTGCTTGGCTTTATTCTTTCAGGGATGATGCAGAGTAGTGTAACCGCATCACGCTTCTTGACAGGCATTAAAAACATGTTGCTAGCACCCTTGTCGATCCTGCCGAACACCCACTGTTTCTCCATGACGCGACCTCGGTTGTACTTCCTGTGGCCAAACTTTGCTCTGTTGATACGATGACTTTATACCATGCCTACCTAATTTTCCCATGCTACTCCTAGCCAGTTGGTCGACATAAAGCTCTTTGATGGAAGAGTACCAATTAATGATGGTTTGTGGCAATAAATCGTACTTTCTCATTAACAGCTCATTCGTCAGAAAATGACCTATGGTGCCAAGTGAGAGTCGCCTACAAATGTGCCTTCTCTCACCGAAGCACTCCATGACCATTTCATCTTTTTGCCTTAGCATATTTTGCGTACCACTTTCTGCACCGAAACCCCAACAACGTCTCCTCGGTTAAGAGCACTGTGTTGTTACAGACACTGCAGTGTAACTGTGATGTCTGTCAATTGATTAATTGTTCCCCCCCCCCAACCAGTGGAATCAAAACAGTTTGACACTGCACTTCCCGCACTTGTCAATACTATTAACAGCCATTGCTACTTGTCACAATGTATTGTTAACAACAAGTGAAGCGTTGTTTAATGGATTTTCATTACCATTTGCAGCACCCGTATATGTAATGGTCTTTTTTTTAAGTGGCAAATCACAGCAGAATTTCAAATGGTTGCATAGTAACGGGTGGCAGTTGACAAATCGACAAATGGCAGGAAGGTATTTGACAAATGAGTGGGTATAGAAAACAGTCGCCGTGGCATCACGTAGAAGAAACTCCTGTACATTTCCGATATGTTGTGTTTGTGTATGTCAATAGTGGATAAAACAATGTAAATTGACAATCTAAATTTAAAAAAATTGCGAATGAATACATATTCAAAATATCGGTATGGAGAACCATACATGACTTCCATATTCTAAGATTTATTTTTAAAATCATTTTCGAAATGAAATATTACCATAGAAACTACTTCTTTCTACTTACTGCTTCAGCCTTAACCACAGTACTGTGGTCACTAACATATACCACCTCACGTTATCGCACTCGATTTTCACTGATGATGGAAGTCAATGGCATTGCCGAAACGTCTGGTTTTGTAGAAAACATTGGACTACGGCCAAATATCCTGGGAAGGAATTTTAACAAAAACTACTTCTTTGTTGCCGATAACGTTGACACATATATATAAAAAATATGCATAAAATTAATGGCTTGTATAAGTTAATGATTGATTTCCATTAAGTAGTGCTCAAGTTTCCAAAGTTTTAATATTATGATGTCCGTAATTAAAACATCAGAGCAGGTTTAGTGTATATGAGGGTTCACCGTGGACAAAAATTTTCAACATTTCCTATTAGAATAAATCTGCGAATCTACAGTGTACGTTTCACAGAACAAACACGCGGAAAAGAAGGAGCGCTCCGAAGTCACTCATGGACCCTCAGCATCTTGCAGAGGGTTCATTCCCTAAAGACGAAAAGTCTGTCTATGAATCGTTCCTCTGTAAACACGTGCAGTTACACTGCCCAGCGATCCACAGGAAGCAAATCGCTATCCACGCTGGACACTTTTTCGGCTTGCATGCGTTATGTTGGTATGGGTTCGGCACTTTCCATTTAAAAACCGTGCAAATGTAAGAAAATAAACATGAATGAGGCCAGAAATAACACGAATTGTATGTGTGTGTGTCTTCCCTGCCTTTTTATTGCGGTAGTGATAATAATAAAATGGAAACGTAAACAGTACATAACTGAGATATGCTTGCCTGCCACGCACGATATATTTTCTCTTATACATGACTAGCAGAATACCCGTGCTTCGCTACGGAGTTTCACGTTGTACGTAATGAAAATGTTAGTTTAATTAATAAAGTTTAATTAAAGTAGGCTTCTTAAAAATAAATAGCTGTTGCCCACAACTTCGTTCGCGTGGTCTTCAATTTAATGTGATAATATATTTAGAACAGAATCTATTCTATTGGGTCGCCATAGTAACCAGATCTAATAGTTTTTTAAGACCGCAAAGGACCCCCCAAAGGATCGTATCGAAAAAAACACCTGTCCTATGTTGGTTCTCCCGTTGCGTAAAATATTTGTGCCAAGTTTGGTTGAAATCGGTCCAATGGTTTAGGTGGAGACGTGGAAGACCCCAAAAGACCCCCCAAAGGATCGTATCGAAAAAAAAACACTTGTCCTATGTTGGTTCTCCCGTTGCGTAAAATATTTGTGCCAAGTTTGGTTGAAATCGGTACAGTGGTTTAGGAGGAGATGTGGAAGAAACCTTCACGGACGTGCGCACAACAACTCACCGAAGTTTCATCGCAATCGGATGAATGGTATAGGAATGCATACGGGACAAACAAAGAAACATTCATTTTTATATATAAGATGTAAACTATACCACTTACTTGACATAAACCGTGATAGCTAAGCTAATGTACAACATATATGTATTAATTATACACATAAATGTTCCTTGATAGACACTCTATCTATTGGCGAAAACTTGAATAAAATCCGTTCAGTACTTCCTGAGATTAGCGATTTCAAACACAGAGAGAAAACGGACCGACTTTACTTTATACTATGTACAGATTTACATTAAAATGAAAAAATTATAATTTTATTGCCTGGCAACAAAATTATTTTATTTTTAACAATTACCATTGTTTGAAAAAGTTTAAATGAATTTTCAAGTACTTTACTCTTGTTAAAACGTAAAAGGTTGCAGGTAAACTACCCCTTCCCCTTAATCGATCTTCACCAAAATCAAAAGGCCTTGAGTCCTCTACAATTCAGTGACGTATGCAAAAAATTATTTGATTCTGTTTGAATTTGCGGCAGTTATCGTTTGCCATAGAAAATACGCTTGATAAAAAACGTTGCAGGTAAACTACCCCTTCCTGTCAACCGATCTTCACCAAAAACAATAGGTCTTGAGTACTCTACAAATCATGGCTGTATGCAAAAAATTATTTGATTCTGTTTGAATTTGCGGCTGTTATCGTTTGCCATAGAAAATACCCTTGTTAAAAAAATGTTGCAGGTAAACTACCCCTTTCCCTCAACCGATCTTCACCAAAAACAATAGGTCTTGAGAACTCTACAATTTAGGGCTGTATGCAAATAATCTTTTGATTCTGTTTGAATTTGCAGCTGTTATCGTTTGCCATAGGAAATACCCTTGTTAAAACATAAAACGTTACAGGTAAACTACCCCTTTCCCTTAACCGATCTTCACCAAAAACAATAGGTCTTGAGAACTCTACAATTCAGGGCTGTATACGAAACATTATTTAATTCTGTTTGAATTTGTGGCTGTTATCGTTTGCCAAAAAAAAAAAATTTCCCTTGATAAAAAAAAACCGTTGCAGGTAAACTACCCCTTTCCCTCAACCGATCTTCACCAAAAACAATAGGTCATGAGTACTCTACAAATCAGGGCTGTATGCAAAAAATTATTTGATTCTGTTTGAATTCGCGGCAGTTATCGTTTGCCATAGAAAAAAAATCTACAGACACACAGACACACAGACAGACAGACAGACACACACACAGACGCTTTTCGGAAAACGACTTTTTTTCATGTTTTGAGTGTAGTAGAATCAGAATCTGCAATAATCTCGAACACGATTTTTTTTGCCATCACCATACTTCCATTCCTTAAGGAATATGGAAGTAAAAAGGTCACTTTTCAAAAAGTGTCTGTGTGTCTATGTGTTTGTAGATTTTTTTCTATGGCAAACGATAACAGCAGCAAATTCAAACAGAATCAAATAATTTTTTGCATACAGCCCTGAATTGTAGAGTTCTCAAGACCTATTGTTTTTGGTGAAGATCGGTTAAGGGAAAGGGGTAGTTTACCAGCAACGTTTTATGTTTTAACAAGGGTAATGTTTTCTATAATGAACGATAACTGCCGTAAATGCAAACAGAATCAAATACTTTTTGCACACCTTCCTGAATTATAGAGTACTCAAGGTCTGTCAATTTTAGTGAAGATCGGTTAAGGGAAAGGGGTAGTTTACCTGCAAAGTTTTATGTTTTCACAATGGTAATGTTTTCTATGACGAATGATAACTGCCGTAAATTCAAAGAGAATCAAATAATTTTTTGCATACATTCCTGAATTGTAAAGAGCTGAAGTCCTATTGATTTTGGTGAATATCGGTTAAGGGAAAGGGGTAGTTTACCTGCCACCTTTAATGTTTTAACATGAGTAATTGTTTCTATGACAAACGATAACTGCCGCACATTCAAACAGGATCAAATAATATTTTGCATGCATCCCTGAATTGTAGAGGACTCAAGACCTGTTGATTTTGGTGAAGATCAGTTAAGATAAAGAGGTAGTTTACGTGCAATGTTTTATGTTTTAACAAGGTTAATTTTTTCTATGACGAACGATAACTGCCGTAAATTCAAACATAATCAAATAGGTTTTTGCATAGATCCCTAAATTGCAGAGAAATCAAGGCCTGTTGATTTTGGTGAAGATCAGTTACGGGAAAGGGGTAGTTTACCTGCAACATTCTATGTTTTAACAATGGTAAAGTACTTAATTTTGATAAATAAAGTATCCTGAAAAGCAGATCATAATAATCCACTGTAGAAACGTAGATGAAATATCTATAAATGAAGACGTGGGGGTAATTTTCTATAAATGAAATTGATTGTTGAAGGGGGAGGGGATAATTTTTATTTATATGTCATGTGTACTACGTTATTGGCAACAAAGAAGTAGTTTGTTGTTAAAATTCCTTCCCGGGCTGTTTGGCGTGGTCCAATGTTTTCTACAAAACCAAATTTTTCGGCAGTACTATCAGCTGTCATCGTCAGTGAAAATCGAGCGCGCTAACATGAGGTGGTATATGATAGTGATCACAGTACTATGGTTAAGGCTGAAGAAAGAAGTAGTTCTTGGATTTCGTTGTCCATGACGTGTCCGTTACTTAACTAAATATCACTATACTATTGACGACTCGGAACACTAAGTTTTTTATAAGTATCTGATGAAGCCTTCTAAAGGTGAAAGCCGGTTTAGGCTGTAAGGTAAAACTTTACGTTTTTACTTATAAAAAACTTAGTGTTCCGAGTCGTCAATAGTATAGTGATATTTAGTTAAAGAAGTAGTTTCTATGAAAATATTTCATTTCGAAAATGATTTTGAATATAACTCTTAGAACATGGAAGTAATGTATGGTTCTCCATACTGATATTTAGACTTATGAGAGGTTTCTATAAAAATATTCAAAATACAGTTCTAATAAAGTTTCAGATCAAATTTAAAATTTTCATCTTTTTTAAAATTTTCATATGATACCATCAAATTTACTCTTTAATTCAAGTTCCAAGGATTTCAGAAAGGCTTAATTTGTAGCCTTGGAGCAGAATTTGAGGTGAAACATTTCATAAGACATAAATAAAAAACAAAGTGTTTTCTGATTTATGTTTATATGAAATTTATTCTTATACAGACACACACACATCATTAGTTATCACAGTGATTATAACAACTTAACAGACAGGATGCCTACTGTGATTTGTAGATACTGCGTACATAGGAAACACGTGACATTCTGTGTGTGTGTAAACTATTTTAATTGACATTCAACTAATCACAGTTTTGTGATATCATGTTACAGTATATCTATTTATCCCATGTAAAGCATTATACCAATTAACTAGAGCCGGAATTTGTGACGTTACACTGTGACATTAACAAGAATTCATGCTTTCAAAGTAACTTTTAATCATCAAGCTATCATCAGTCATGTGCTAACTACATTAAATTCTTGGATTTTGTTGTCCATGACGTGTCTGTTACTTAACTAAATATAATTATTTCACTACCAACTTGGAACACAAAGTTTTTTATGGCTAAAAACAAAAAATTTTACCATATAGCCTGAACAAGGTTTTTAAAAGTGAAAACCAGTTCAGGCTATAAGGTACAATTTTACGTTTTTACCCATAAAAAACTTTGTGTTCCGAATCGGTAGTGAAATAATAATATTTAGCTAACTATGTATTTACTATTACTTTACTATTTCAGTTAGCTAAAACCGGTAATGTAATGTTTAAAAGTAAAATAAATTATTTTTTATTTACTGTTTTGTTCTTAAACGATATCACTCCATTTTTATTTTTGCTAAATTTGAACGTTTTACAGTTATGAATATGTTTGTCCATGTGGTGCTGAAAATTAACATAATATGAACTCATTCATGGATTAATACATAGACATGATACTTTAACATCATCCAGCTATTTGCTTTTAGCAGTAGTGTCATTATCAGCATACAGTTAACATTACTGGTTTTTGCAGTAGAAAATTTCAATTTTCTGACTGTTTTCATAAGGTTCATTGTTGTAAGACCTGGTTAAATTTACCCTCCCCCCTCCCAAAGTAAGGAAAGGTTGGAGGATTAAAGTAACATAGTCAGAAGAGGTTTAAAATAAAGCAATAACATGCTCACTAACTCACTAAAAATTCTCATTATACAAGGTGTGACATTTAATTTCTGGAACATACATGACATTGCACTATGGTGGTAACTCTTACAGCCGTTTGTAGAAAAACGTGTCATGACATTCTAAGTAGACCACTGGCCAGTTCACTCAGTGTTTACAGAGTAACAGAGGAAATAAAACATGTGTGCATTATGCTGTTGGCAGAAAATGAATAACGGAAATCTAGAGCAGAGGATTAACATCAAATTTTTCATGAAATGGGAAAAGTCGTGAGTGAAACTTTAGCGGTTACATCAAGCTTATGGTGAACATGCCACAGAAAAATCAAGAGTTTTTAAACAGCACAGATAGTTTAATGGCAGACAGGAAGATGGCTGCAATAGTGCAAGAAGTGGGCAGCCAAAAAAAAAGGGAAGATGCAAATGTGGACAGAGTGCAAACCTTGATACGCTGAAATCAAATACTGAGTGAGTGCAGAAGAACTGAACATTAACATGGAAACAGTGCCACAAATACTAACAGAGTAGGATATTTTTTTGCAAAGATGTTACCTTGAATTTTGACGAAACATTAGAAAAAGCATCATCTTCAGTGCATCCAGTGTATGGACAAAAACAGAATTGTTTGATAAGTTATTCCAAGCTGATTAAACATAATGTTTCTAGTATGATCCAGAAACAAAATGCCAGAGAATGCAGTGGAAAACAAAGAATTTGTCTCACCTGAAGAAAGCACACATGTCTTGTTATTTGTTCAAGACAAATAGTCTAGCCATGCTAGTGTTTTTTGATCAAAAGGGATACTTCACTATAAATTCATACAACACGGTGCAATTCAACCAACATCACTACTTGGAAATTCTGAAAAGATTATGAGAACCTGTTTGGAGGAAAAGACAGAACTCTAGCCCAGCCACCACCATGAAAATACTCCTGCACATGATACATTAAGTGTTGGCAAGTTCCTGGTCCAGAAATCTATATTAAAACTTGACCTTATCCTCCTGACTTAGTATCCTGTGATTTTTGCTGTTTCCAAATGTACCAGTATATAAAATGTCTTAAAAGAAGACGCATATTTGATGGATTCCATAAATCCAGCACGCTGTGTGAAAGATACAGCACCCTGTTCCAGGAATGTTCCAATGGCACAGTCGTCTACCATGATGTGTGACTTCACAACAGAACTGCTTCGAAGGTGACAGGATATACTAGTATATAGGTAAGCAAACAATTCTGTTTACAGATAATTCTGGGAACTACATTTTCACATCTCATAAGTTGAAAATATTGGTATGGAGAACCATACATGACTTCCATATTCTAAGATTTATATTTAAAATCATTTTCAAAATGAAATATTACCATAGAAACTACTTCTTTCTACTTACTGCTTCAGCCTTAACCACAGTACTGTGGTCACTAACGTATACCACCTCACGTTATCGCACTCGATTTTCACTGATGATGGAAGTCGATGGCATTGCCGAAATGTCTGGTTTTGTAGAAAACATTGGACTACGGCCAAATATCCCGGGAAGGAATTTTAACAAAAACTACTTCTTTGTTGCCGATAACGTTGTACACATATATATCAGTGGCGAAGTTACATGGAGGCAATTGAGGCAATGCCTACCCTAAAAAATTCTGTAGAATAAAAATTATAAATACGTATGAACTACATAACGTAAAGATTATACATTGTTACTGCGACTGTCAAATTTATTAAACCGAAACGTGCTTTATTGAGCGACCGCTAGATGGTGACAGGTGAGATTCGGCATAGTTCGTTTAAAGCGAATGAGGCAACCTGAACTTGCCTCAGCGTTTTTTGTATACATCGTATGTAAGCAATGTAGTGGTGTGATAGGGAAGTGTAGGGAGGGGGGATTGTCCCACGCTGTACACATAGAGCGTTGAGGCATGCCTCACTTCTGTGGTCCAAACAGTTAAGTTAAAGCGCCTGTGTTGTTTCTAAGTGTTTATTTTATGCGGTTATTAAAAGTGTCACTGTTATTCCGCTGAACTAACAGATGATCAAGATTGTTATTTGAATTATTTGTAACATTAAACATATATATATATATATATATAGAAATTAATCAAGTTTAAAAATTTGAAGTTCAATCAGTTGTATTATTGTGTATGACTAATACAAGGATTGTTCAATAGACACACGTATAGAGCTGTAAAGCATTTTTTATTCAACGATTTTAAAAGAAGTCTCCAATAACATTAAGACATGAGTTCCACTGTTGCGCTAACCTGTAGATTCCCTGCTAGTAAAATTCTTACGGCTGTTTGTGGAACCATTCGGTTACAGCAAACTCTACCTCAGCGTCCGATTTGACCCACTGTCCTTTTAGTGATTCCTTAAAAAAAATTTAAGATAAGATTTTTGCCTACCCATTCATTAACTACTAGCTTCGCCAGTAAGCAAATTGATGTCCATTTTTTCGGCTTGCACGCGTTATGTTGGTGTGGGTTTCGGCACTTTCCATTTAAAAAGCGTGCAAACGTAAGAAAATAAACAAGAGTGAGGCCAGAAATAACGTGAATTGTGTGTGTGTGTGTGTGTGTGTGTGTGTGTGTGTTTGTGTCTTACCTGCCTTTTTATTGCCGTATTAAATGAAAAATATTATATTACATTAAAATGAAAAAATTTTAATTTTATTGCCTGGCAACAAAATTATTTTATTTTTAACAATTACCATTGTTTCAAAAAGTTTAAATAAATTTTCAAGTACTTTACTCTTGTTAAAACGTAAAAGGTTGCAGGTAAACTACCCCTTCCCCTTAACCGATCTTCACCAAAATCTAAAGTCCTTGAGACCTCTACAATTCAGGGATGTATGCAAAAAATTATTTGATTCTGTTTGAATTTGCGGCTGTTATCGTTTGCCATAGAAAATATGCTTGATAAAAAAACGTTGCAGGTAAACTACCCCTTCCCCTTAACCGATCTTCACCAAAAACAATAGGTCTTGAGTACTCTACAAATCAGGGCTGTATGCAAAACATTATTTGATTCTGTTTGAATTTGCGGCTGTTATCGTTTGCCATAGAAAATACCCTTGTTAAAAAAACGTTGCAGGTAAACTACCCCTTTCCCTCAACCGATTTTCACCAAAAACAATAGGTCTTGAGAACTCTACAAATCAGGGCTGTATGCAAAAAATTATTTGATTCTGTTTGAATTTGCGGCAGTTATCGTTTGCCATAGAAAAAAAATCTACACACAGACACACAGACAGACAGACACACACACAGACACTTTTCGGAAAACGACTTTTTTTCATGTTTTGAGTGTAGTAGAATCAGAATCTGCAATAATCTGGAACACGATTTTTTTTGCCATCACCATACTTCCATTCCTTAAGGAATATGGAAGTAAAAAATTTCCCTTGATAAAAAAAAACCTTTGCCAGTAAACTACCCCTTTCCCTCAACCGATCTTCACCAAAAACAATAGGTCTTGAGAACTCTACAAATCAGGGCTGAATGCAAAAAATTATTTGATTCTGTTTGAATTTGCGGCAGTTATCGTTTGCCATAGAAAAAAAATCTACACACACACAGACAGACAGACAGACACACAGACACTTTTCGGAAAACGACTTTTTTTCATGTTTTGAGTGTAGTACAATCAGAATCTGCAATAATCTCGAACATGATTTTTTTTGCCATCACCATACTTCCATTTCCTTAAGGAATATGGAAGTAAAACACTGAAAGAATCAGGAAACTTATGTTACATGTCAAAATTGATGGTTTGTTTACATCAAACAAATACCAAAAACTTTAAAAGTATTCAAATAAGTATTTAGATAAGGAAGGTTCTACACCATGTACAGGCATGAAACTTACCTCCTTGGATCTTGCCTCATCTCTGTGGACCCAAAAAATTTCAAATTTTAATAAATCAGTCAAAATAGGTAAACAGTCTTGAGACTCAGGTTAATTGTTTTAAGTACCATAGTAACAAGGTTCTATTGATGTTTCTATAAATTTAAGAAAATTTTATATCTTTTGTCTAGAGAGCATATGATTTTGTGAATGGTTCTATAATGGAATCTCTTAATTGTTACAGATAAAGCAATAGATGCTCTTTCAAAAGGAATGCAACAAATAGAAAAACAATGTAAGTTTTGTTTATTAGTAATGTTATGTGTTATCTAAATATGTTAACATTTAAATTTACCACTGTCAGTCTATAAGGATTGTGTGCTAACACTAGTTCCAGTTTCATAAGTAGTCCATCTTTACCAGAGTAATACGACATCCTGTCATACTCTACAATTTGACTTGCTTAAAACTAAATACAACTATTATATTAACGACTCGGAACACAAAGTTTTTTATAAGTAAAAACATAAAGTTTTACCTTACAACCTGAACCGGTTTTCACCTTTAAAAGGCTTCTCCAGAGGTTGCCGCTGGTAGCGCTGTCCGCCCTGTTGTGGGCAACGGAATCGAATTTCAAAAGATCGATGTTGTGTGTGTGGGGTGAGATATGTTCGAATAATGCGTGCGATTTAAATTGTGTCTGTTCGTTTAGGATGTCGTTTTTATTTGTTTTCATGTGTTTGTATATTTCCAATTGTTCTAGAGTGTCTAGTTTTCGGCCTTTTGTGTGTACATGTAGAATGTTCATGTTATTGTCGATGTTTTTGTATGTGTGGTTTGCAAAGGTGGATTCTGTAGTGGAGTGGAGTGCCTTTGTGTGTTCAATGTATCTCTGTTTGAAGCTACATCCTGTCTGGCCTATGTAGAATTTGTTGCAATTTTACAAACTAAATTGCTCAAATTCAAATTCAGTAATCAACCTCCAACCGGCTGGTACACACAAAAAGTTTGGAATTACAAAACAACACATCCACAGTTGAGATCATTATCCCTTTGCATTTGCACTCATCAGTTCATAGCCTTTTTTTTTTGCACAAGTAGTAACTGATGAAACACAGAGCCTGTCATTACCTCTTCATTTGGCCTGTCATTTGGTACTGTGCTCACAATTGATCGACAACAACAGACGAGAAGGCTCTTGACCGATTGAAAGCTGAGAGTAGGACCATGCGGCCAGCCAACCAGTCACCATCGGATCACATTAATACAGAGTGCTGAGTTGGTGATGTATCTTCATCAGACGGTCGATCCCCTTTCCTTTGATGGGAACCTGCTGCTATGGGCCTGACAATTGCAGAGAGCAGGCTCTGTTTACTTAACGGCTCCCCCTACAGGAAAGTTCGCACTTAGAGTCTACAGGCATCATTTTACACCCATTGGTGACTGAAGGGAATCTGGTACATGACTAGACTTAATCTTTTAATCTTTGCAGGGATGTTGTCTTGTTATTAGGATGAAAGTATGGGTGATAACGCAGGGCTTTGAAGACTCACTGATGGCATAAAATATTTGCTGGGTACATTGGCAGCAAATTTTTCGACAGGGCAAATACTGGTGCCAAAATATGATAAGTTCCTAAAGTGTCAAGAACATAGACTTGAGTGGTGATGACATGACGACTATGTCCAAAAGATTGCACATAGATATGAATGTAACTATCTACATTTTCTTGGTAGCCACTCGGAGGTTGATTTTCGAATAGCCCTCGTAATATTCATTCCATTTCTTGGAATCCAATTTCTGGATCCCAGAAGTCCAATATATTTTATTTTCAGATCCTTGTTCATCATGTGAAGGATTCACTTACTGCCGATGAATCTCAAATTTCAAAATTTCCTGAAAGCCTACCACAACCAATGAGAGACTGCAGCATGTGATCCACTTACACCTGAAACTGAATCAGCATGTCTTTCATACCAGCCTGAAATTTTACCTGCTTGTTTTCCAGTTCATCAGCATCCCACAAGAAGAGTATTAAGTTTTCAATAAAATTGGTACAAAACATTTCCATGGCTGTATAGTCCAGTCAAATTAGTTCGAAAATAAGCCTCAGATAAAAAAAAATAGTAGACGGTTGAAAATTTGAGGACATCATCCCTACATGTCCTACTACAATTAAAAAATAAGTTCACCCCTGTTGTCATACATATCAAACATAAAAAAAAAGCGAATATAAAAAATAACGTTTTTTTGTCGTTTCTTTTTTTAAACAAGTGTAATGTAAATTTAATTGACAAATTTAATTTTAATTTCTTGAGTGATTATTATAAAGTAATGAAAAGTTAATAAAACCGTAAAATAAAATGTAAAATTATGGAGGGCGCAACCGTCCAGGCTAGAAAATACGAACATTAAAAGCGAAAACGAAGGGTATCTTTGGGAATTTTTTTAAAACTATTAAATCTTTGAATTTGAAACCTTTTGCATCCTATTAACTATCAATTAAAGTCTACAAAAACATTTTATTTAATCATTAAACCCAGTTAAATTTATTTTATAATTATAGCTAGAATTCTTCGCCTGAATGTTCGTTGTCATCAGATTCAATATCTAGGTTTGTATTTTCATTCTCATCTTCATCGCTTATTTCCTCTGGCAATGATAGACTCACAATATTGTCTTCTGCTTCGTTTTCAATTGCACAATATTTTTGTAATTTTTGCATTTTTCACTTGTGCAACTACCACAAATGTCCATACATAAAAGCCCATTAGTTTTGCAGGAACACTGTTTTGATGTGTGCAATCTTTTTTACAGTTACAAAATATCTTTTGAATTAAGTTTGTGGGGGCTACTGGTTTGGACATTCGAATTGGGGTAAGGATTTGTCCCCTTTTCTTCTCCAATCTTCTGCAGGTAAATCATAAGACTTTTTTACTTGTAGATACACTCTATAAAAATGATATTTTACTGTATCGGAAGTTGGAGGCAGAGATTCCATTTTCTGCTTGTATGACTGTAATGTTAGCATTTCTTAAATATTCTATTAAATATTTAATGAAACGAATTTATTCTGCTTGATTGAGAGCAAAGTATCCTGTTGTACCATACTACACACTTCCACATCAAAAATAATGTCAGTGCATAAGTTTTTATTGGCGTGACGTGTTTGTTCAGCGCCTTTTATGTTATCCAATTATTTTCGTAGCCATAAAAAGACCACAATGACATTATTAGATTTGAAGTGTTTTTTAATATAAGCTATGTAGGAATTAAATATGTCATTAAACTGTTCATTTTTATTCCAAGGCACGCGACGAAAGTACATTTGCCATCATCAAACTCAATTTTTTCATTTGGGCACAAACCATATATTTTAGATTTATCAGCCTTACGTAGCGTACCGTTATCAAATAATGCCATTTGGTAAGGCGCAAGCTCGTAATACATGTAACTTTTAAATTCTTCCGCAGTTCCCTCGCTAACATATAGGCTATGCGTTGGAACAGAAGTGTTGGATCAATAGGTATAATCTCGTCATCTACTATAATAAACTATTACCGCTAATTAATGGCAAGACTTTATCTTGGGGCTTGAATGATAAATCCTTACATTTTTGCCCTTCCATTTTGCTTAACCCTATTTTACCAACCTCAAGCATCACAACAATTTATATTTTCATTGCCAATTACACCAGTAAATATAGCCATTATTTCTTTTTGATGAGGAAAGAGTTCGTGAAGATTAAACCATTCAGTAATTTTTTTTATATCTTCTTGATCACGACTCTTACGGGTGTCTCTCGCATCTACATGCTGATCAGATGACGAAAATTTTATACCACAAAAACACTCAATATAATTACAAATATCGTACATAAATGGTAAGCTTAAAATCTATTGATGAGTCATGCTTTCTGATACGCCCCTACCAACTATTCCCCGGACCACTTTCATACTTCGCATGATATCTTGCTCAATGGTCATATCAGTAAATTTAAACATTTTATTTGCCTCCAGAAACGGTTAAGACTATAAAATAGGTTAATTACCTTCTGTCAACGTTTCTCAGAATTCTATACGGGATTACTCGAGTTTCGACACCAATGGTGTCATCATCAGATCCAATATGATTAAGGTTAAAACATTAATCGATGTATATTCATCTCGTCAAATATTAAAAAACAACACATACATTGTACAAAAATAATAAATAACACATATTAAAACAAAATAACAACGAAATAAAAGCAACATGCGGCCGTAACGAACCTGCACAGGAAACCTGCACGTTTTGCTAGATCACATCATGCTTAGCTGAGTTGCGCGCGCATACTCCCCCGAGTTGCGAGCCAATGGCAGATGTGCGAATGCCGTGTTTGCCAACGGCAGATGTACTGTTTTCAAAAAGTATTTTAAAAGCAACCCGGCTTCTCAGGTATAAATCCTTACCGAAGATTGATAACGTGGGTATTAAATACTATATTCCCAAAGTATTAAATCTTAAAATTTAAAACAAAAAGCATAAGAAGTAATAATGTGAAAAAAACACGTTTTATGCAGTTACTTGTTCTATAATTATTTTTTTGGCAATGAACAATTTAATTAAAATAATAATTACACATCTCAAAAGTAGACTCTTTAAGCTTTAAAATACATGCTTTATATTTTAATTGGGATGAACTCTCATTGTTGTATTTTGCTTTAAAGTTGTAATTTTATGCAAATTTAAAGAAAATCGAAATTTCGCGATTTTCATAGTTTTGTTTTTTAAAAACAGTAATCAATATCAACTTTTTATGTTTTGCATTCTAATATATACTAGTGGTCGCCCAGTGGTCGAAATTCGACCGTAATTCATTAAATTTTTAAGTTTGAACGTTATTGCGTTCTTTTGTCAAAGAGTATACCTCTTCTATAATCATTGCATATAATTTTTTTGAATTTTGTTGTATTACGTCAGCTGCGAGCGTGTACAAATACGTCATTAGCGTGTGTTGTTTGCCTTAATTCCCTGCAATACCTATGAAATTTAAAATTTAATGTTAGTAACAGTTGAAAAAAAAACACAATTACAGCTTGTATTCGTATTTATTTTTTGATATAATTCATTGTCAGTTTTAATTTTTTTCATGTTATTATTGAATCAAATAAACGCTAATAAAAATGAGACTTGACATTCATAGAAGTATAAGATACATTGTTTTCAATTCCAGTGGATTACATTTCATTTTTGGTAAGGTACAAAATTCAAAAACAGTTTGAAGATTATCTGCTACAAAGCTTATATAATTTTTTAATTTTTTTTTCTATGCATTAATTTTCAAGTTATTTGAAATAATGAAAGATAGGAAAAATGAGGTTTAGCTTGGCTAAGCCATATTTAAAAAGCAATAACGCGTTTTTTGACATTTCTTTGGGTTTTTTTTTATTGCCATACTGACCAGGTTTCGCCAAGGCTACAAAGTTATTTTGCCTATCGTTTTCGAATTATATAAAATTTAAATAAAAAATTAATACAAAATAAAAAATGAAATAAAAAATACGTGCCTCGTATTTTTTCATATATTTTTCATTAAATCAAAAAAACCGAGCGGTTAAAAAAATAAATGTTGTCCATTGAACTTAAAATAGTTTGAAAGTGAATTTAATGATTCAGAACTTCTGTGTAAACGATGTTTTTTGTAAAAACTCTTTCATCATTTGCTAAATGCCCTTGGCCATTATATTCGGAAATATAAAATCTCAAACCATCGAATGATCGAACTCTGCTTGCTGCGACGTACAATTGACCATGTGTAAAAACTGGCTGCCTCAATAAAATTCCAATTTTTTCGAATGTTTGTCCTTGAGACTTATTTATTGTCATCGCAAATGCAGGTATAATTGGAAATTGAGTTCTTTGAAAGTTAAATGGTAAAACAGTACCGGAATATGTTAAATTTATACGTGGAATCAAAATTCTCTTATTGCGTGCGGTTCCAGTTAAAACTTTGCAATCAATAGCATTACGATGCATACACTTGATGCGCATTCTTGTTCCATTGACTAATGCTTCCTTTGTATTTAAGTTTCTGATCAGTAAAACTTGAAATTAACTTTCAATACTAACTTATGTGGTGGCAAACCACTAATAGTCAAAGAATTCAAAAACTCTACTGGATAAGTTATTGATTTCATTGTCATCATCACAAATTATTTTAATCGTAGCTATGATATGTTTTCTGTTCACCTGGTATTCGATTAAGTATATCAGTATTACAGGTACAATCATCATTTTTAGGTGCTAAAATAACTGACTTCAATATGTTATCTGAGAGTATGTTTTCGGAAATATTTCCATACACCTCATTAATAATATTATTTTCATCTCCTATAAATTGCTGAGGTATTTCAATAATATTTTCACCAAACTGAGGGAATTGTGGGGCTTCATCATTACCAATTTTTTTCAAGAATTCGACAAATTCTATTTCACTTGGTAAGGCTCTCATATTTTGAGTAAACGTTACTTTATGAAAATAAACAAATTTATGCCAACTCATGACACAATTTTCAATTAAAGTTGCACGTGATCCATGTGGGACAACTGGTAAGATTTGCCGACAATCACCGTACAGAAGTATCGTTTTGCCTCCAAATGGTTTATGTTTATCATTTTCATCGCATAGATCCTGCAATAATCTATCTATGATTTTCAACACTTGCAGTGGGCACATAGAAATTTCATCAATGATGATGAATTTATGTAACGTCCATAGCTACTATTTGCGGTAATATTCGCTACAGAATTTTCTAAAATGGGTATAGGCAATTTAAACACATTGTGTAAAGTTCTACCTCCAAGTAATAGAGTTGAAGCTATGGCACTGAACGCTGTTGCAATGCAACTAAGATTAAGCGAATTTAATTTGTGAATGATTGCTGTTTGTGTGAATGTTTTTCCACAACCTGCATGAGCGGTTAAACAAAAAACATTAGATCCACTATCATGGTGCAAAACTTCACGAATCACACGATCAATTAGATTACGCTGTTCAATATTTGCAGTTTAATAATGCTCAGAAAACAGAAACTCTTGTTCTATTGGATCAATAGCATTTGCTTCGTCTGTTCTCTGCGAATACGTGGGAACTGGTAAACCAAGTTCTTGACATGACAAATTATGAACATTCAAAATATCTTCAATTTCTAATAGAGCTGTGTTAAAGGATACATCTTCGTTGTAATCTCTCAAAAAATCTTCACTAAGATATACTTTAAATTCATTCCATAATGCCAATGCATAGGCTGGCACATTTAATGCACCAATGTGACCAAATAAATTTCGCATTTGTTTTGGTGAATGTAATTCTTTTGCTTCATTTAAACATTCGCGCCATTCATTATCATTTGAAGCAATGCCGCGAGCATGGCACGCTTCAACAAAAGAAGTGTGTATAATTCCATTGTATGTTCTAACATCCTCAAATGATTTTGGACCACAGACATGTAATAAAAGCAATCATAAATGGAAAAGTTCGATGTCTTTTGGTGATACTATATATATGCGTGTAATGATTTTATCACCTCCACGCCTTCTCTTCTTCCATTTTTTTGGGGAATCTTCCCACACATAATGCAAAGGAATTTCAATATACTTATATTCATGTGCTAATGGATCTGATCGATTCAATTCAAAAAATGCTAATAATTTTGTTTGTCTTGCATTTTCAATTGCTTGACGTTCTTGCCCTTCTCGAAAGTAAACATTCTGTCTACGCGGTAAATGAATGTCAAGTCTAACGATGATGAAAATGCATTGGTAATTCATAGGTGTGCCATACAGCTTCAGTTGATCCGACATAACGGCCATTTAAAAAATTTTTAACTTCATCAATTTGTATTTCTTGACCAGGTTCATTTCTCTCCGAACCTAATTCAACAGATGCACTGTCATAGCCTTTATACACGTATTTATAAATGTATTTAACACTTTTAACTGTAGTGCATACTTCAACATTTATATGGCAATTAAATTTGGCAAGTAAATACGGATTGTATGGTACAACATAACGATTGTCGAGGCAACTACCGCGAACTTCAGCATTAATACCATTATCACGCCTTCTGTATAATGGATATCCATTTAATGATTCACATGTAAATTCATTAAATCGTTTTGGATAATCTTTTGTGCATTTTCCATCTCTCATACATACAGAATTTGGATTAAGTACACCGCATGGACCATGCATCATGTGTTTTACAACATATTCGTGTAATGTAGGATGTGTTTGAATGTTAGGAATCTCTGCAGATACAACTTTATCAATATCGGTAGCGTTAACAGTTTTATCTTGCTCATTTAAAGAGAGTAAAATGTGAGCATGAGGCAATCCTCTCTTTTGAAACTCAATTGTATAAATGAGTGCTTCAACTTTACCGAACATTTTTTTTAGTGTAAGGCCCTCAATTAATGCTTTCAGTTTGGAGTTGAATACACGCACAACAATATCAGGTCGAAAATTAGCTGACTCACCTACACCAATATTGCTAACTATTTCAGGCCAACTTGGATTGCAAGTCATTGTAATAAACAAAGAAGGCTTTCCGAAATGTTGTACAATTGACATTGCATCTAAATAATTCTGATACATATTTCTTGGAGATCCGTTGAATGAAGATGGTAAAATTACTCTACGGCCAACATTATTGGCATTGGGGTTCAATTCTAAATAATCTGTTAAATTGTAAACTGTAGACCTAAGACTTGTTTGATTTTGTCGAATGAAATGTAACCTTGTGCCCTCTATTCTCACATACATATCAACTATCCACTGCAGAAATAATTTTTGTGAACGGTGCAACATGCTAAAATCTTCTCTAATTGCAAGTCGATAGGCTGCATACTGAAGCATGGTTAATTTATTTCTGGGCGCTCTTGAATTAGATGTAGTTGGTACACTATGAGAAATATTGATATGCCACCCAGTATCACCATTTGGAAAAAGTAATGGATATGCTAAAGGGTCCAATGATGAATCCAAAACAGAGATATTTTTAATGATACCATTAACTTTTGAAAATGAAACCATATTTCGTTCAAAGGGTGGCTCACCATCAACTGTACTAAATATTACTGCTACATCAGTTTGAACTGCATCATTATAACGGCGTAGATCTAAATCACGATTTACTTTAATGAGCATACAAATTTCTTTATTTTGATTTTCAACTCTGATAATGATCTTTCATTGCAATGAATGACTGAACGAAAGGATTAATGCGTTCCAATTTAAGAGAGATTTCGCGCATTATATTGTTATTGCATGTTTGATTATAGTGCTCATGTAATCTATAATTGACAGCAGTGTCAACATCATAAAAATATAATTGCGCATAACATGGTGAGCGACCATATCCAGCAGTCATTGGACCTGATCTGTGATAAATAACATCATGTATTTTAAAATGATACACTCCACGCGTAACTGTATCCGAAATTTTAGCTTCTGAGCTAACCATAGCAAATGATGAATTGTATTTATGAATGTTTTCAAAATAATTTTTTGACTTTCTTTTTATTGAAGGTTCATTTGAAGTAAGTCCATCATACAATGATTTAAAGTATTCATTTTGACTTAAGGCCGGTAATATTGCTTTACCCTTATGACAACATGAAGTGAATGCAGTCCTTTCACCTAAAGTGACCTCAGATTCGAAATGTTTTGCATTGCAAAACCTGCATTGTAAATGCATTAATCCACAATCAAAATTATTAAAATTTCTTGGAATGACATTCAGTGCACATTTAAATGTATCCCTCAAAATAATTTCATCATTTTGTATACTATTTACACTATTTAAATTTGCATTTGGTCTATTATCATTTTGACTTTCACGCGAATATATATTCCTTCTTCTTTGTCTGTCACTCCGACCCGTCAATGTTCTATGTCGAGGCATAATGGAAGTAGGTGCGAATATCTGAATGTAAAAAAAAAACATGTAATGAAATTACTGAAACTAAGATTAGACAGGGTTTAATTTAAAAATAATAAAATGTACTCACTTTTTTGAAACCACCAATAATAATTAGGCGAGAGTAAGTCAATTCAAATTGCTGCTACAAAATTTTCCTTTTGCAACAGGTGTATATTAGGCAAGCTGTATTTCACTTTCAACTGCACATTAATATATAAAACACAGATATCTAATATACAAAATATAAAATAAACGCTTTTTTGCCTTGACATACACTCCACAGACTATTGAAAAAGGAACATTTGAAATCACACAAAATTCACAGCTCATTCAGTCAATCTGTCAGTAATTATTTGTTGGCAACATTTTAAAATTCTTTGGCGACAATCTTTACTCTGTGCGACTGTTTGACCACAGACTATTATGTGTTTGACATTGGCAGTATGAACGTAAACAAACGACAGACTATTATGTGTTTGACATTGGCAGTATGAACGTACAGTAAAATGAAAATATCGGTATGGAGAACCATACATGACTTCCATATTCTAAGATTTATAATCTGAAATATGCTTGCCTGCCAAGCACGATATATTTTCTAATATATACATAATTTACATTAAAATGAAAAAATTATAATTTTATTGCCTGGCAAAAAAAATTATTTTATTTTCAACAATTACCATTGTTTGAAAAAGTTCAAATGAATTTTCAAGTACTTTACTCTTGTTAAAACGTAAAAGGTTGCAGGTAAACTACCCCTTCCCCTTAACCGATCTTCACCAAAATCTAATGGCCTTGAGTCCTCTACAATTCACTGACGTATGCAAAAAATTATTTGATTCTGTTTGAATCTGCGGCAGTTATCGTTTGCCATAGAAAATACGCTTGATAAAAAACGTTGCAGGTAAACTACCCCTTCCCCTCAACCGATCTTCACCAAAAACAATAGGTCTTGAGTACTCTACAAATCAGGGCTGTATGCAGAAAATTATTTGATTCTGTTTGAATTTGCGGCTGTTATCGTTTGCCATAGAAAATACCCGTGTTAAAAAAACGTTGTAGGTAAACTACCCCTTTCCCTTAACCGATCTTCACCAAAAACAATAGTTCTTGAGAACTCTACAATTTAGGGCTGTATGCAAATAATCTTTTGATTCTGTTTGAATTTGCGGCTGTTATCGTTTGCCATAGGAAATACCCTTGTTAAAACATAAAACGTTACAGGTAAACTACCCCTTCCCCTTAACCGATCTTCACCAAAATCTAATGGCCTTGAGTCCTCTACAATTCACTGACGTATGCAAAAAATTATTTGATTCTGTTTGAATCTGCGGCAGTTATCGTTTGCCATAGGAAATACGCTTGATAAAAAACGTTGCAGGTAAACTACCCCTTCCCCTCAACCGATCTTCACCAAAAACAATAGGTCTTGAGTACTCTACAAATCAGGGCTGTATGCAGAAAATTATTTGATTCTGTTTGAATTTGCGGCTGTTATCGTTTGCCATAGAAAATACCCGTGTTAAAAAAACGTTGTTGGTAAACTACCCCTTTCCCTTAACCAATCTTCACCAAAAACAATAGGTCTTGAGAACTCTACAATTTAGGGCTGTATGCAAATAATCTTTTGATTCTGTTTGAATTTGCGGCTGTTATCGTTTGCCATAGGAAATACCCTTGTTAAAACATAAAACGTTACAGGTAAACTACCCCTTTCCCTTAACCGATCTTCACCAAAAACAATAGGTCTTGAGAACTCTAAAATTCAGGGCTGTATGCGAAACATTATTCGATTCTGTTTGAATTTACGGCTGTTATCGTTTGCCAAAAAAAAAAATTTCCCTTGATAAAAAAAACCGTTGCAGGTAAACTACCCCTTTCCCTCAACCGATCTTCACCAAAAATAATAGGTCGTGAGTACTCTACAAATCAGGGCTGTATGCAAAAAATTATTTGATTCTGTTTGAATTTGCGGCAGTTATCGTTTGCCATAGAAAAAAAATCTACACACAGACACATAGACAGACAGACACACACACAGGCACTTTTCGGAAAACGACTTTTTTTCATGTTTTGAGTGTAGTAGAATCAGAATCTGCAATAATCTGGAACACGATTTTTTTTGCCATCACCATACTTCCATTCCTTAAGGAATATGGAAGTAAAAAGTATAATTTTATTGCCTGGCAACAAAATTATTTTATTTTTAACAATTACCATTGTTTGAAAAAGTTTAAATGAATTTTCAAGAGCAAATGAATGTTTTATTATTTCCATATTCCTTAAGGAATGGAAGTATGGTGAAGGCAAAAAAAATCGTGTTCGAGATTATTGCAGATTCTGATTCTACTACACTCAAAACATGAAAAAAAGTCGTTTTCCGAAAAGTGTCTGTCTGTGTGTCTGTGTGTAGATTTTTTACTTCCATATTCCTTAAGGAATGGAAGTATGGTGATGGCAAAAAAAATCGTGTTCGAGATTATTGCAGATTCTGATTCTACTACACTCAAAACATGAAAAAAAGTCGTTTTCCGAAAAGTGTCTGTGTGTGTGTCTGTCTGTCTGTCTGTGTGTCTGTCTGTCTGTCTGTAGATTTTTTTCTATGGCAAACGATAACTGCCGCAAATTCAAACAGAATCAAATAATTTTTTGCATGCAGCCCTGATTTGCAGAGTACTCGCGACCTATTGTTTTTGGTGAAGATCGGTTGAGGGAAAGGGGTAGTTTACCTGCAACGGTTTTTTTTTAGCAAGGGTAATTTTGTTTGTTTGGCAAACGATAACAGCTGCAAATTCAAACAGAATCAAATAATATTTCGCACACAGCCCTGAATTGTAGAGTTCTCAAGATCTTTTGATTTTGGTGAAGATCGGTTAAGGGAAAGGGGTAGTTTACCTGTAACGTTTTATGTTTTAACAAGGGTATTTCCTATGGCAAACGATAACTGCCGCAAATTCAAACAGAATCAAATAATTTTTTGCATGCAGCCCTGATTTGCAGAGTACTCGCGACCTATTGTTTTTGGTGAAGATCGGTTGAGGGAAAGGGGTAGTTTACCTGCAACGGTTTTTTTTTAGCAAGGGTAATTTTGTTTGTTTGGCAAACGATAACAGCTGCAAATTCAAACAGAATCAAATAATGTTTCGCACACAGCCCTGAATTGTAGAGTTCTCAAGATCTTTTGATTTTGGTGAAGATCGGTTAAGGGAAAGGGGTAGTTTACCTGTAACGTTTTATGTTTTAACAAGGGTATTTCCTATGGCAAACGATAACAGCCGCAAATTCAAACAGAATCAAAAGATTATTTGCATACAGCCCTAAATTGTAGAGTTCTCAAGACCTATTGTTTTTGGTGAAGATCGGTTGAGGGAAAGGGGTAGTTTACCTGCAACGTTTTTTTAACAAGGGTATTTTCTATGGCAAACGATAACAGCCGCAAATTCAAACAGAATCAAATAATGTTTTGCATACAGCCCTGATTTGTAGAGTACTCAAGACCTATTGTTTTTGGTGAAGATCGGTTAAGGGGAAGGGGTAGTTTACCTGCAACGTTTTTTTATCAAGCGTATTTTCTATGGCAAACGATAATAGCCGCAAATTCAAACAGAATCAAATAATTTTTTGCATACGTCCCTGAATTGTAGAGGTCTCAATGACTTTCGATTTTGGTGAAGATCGGTTAAGGGGAAGGGGTAGTTTACCTGCAACCTTTTACGTTTTAACAAGAGTAAAGTACTTGAAAATTTATTTAAACTTTTTGAAACAATGGTAATTGTTAAAAATAAAATAATTTTGTTGCCAGGCAATAAAATTATAATTTTTTCATTTTAATGTAATATAATATTTTTCATTTAATACAGCAATAATAAGGCAGGTAAGACACAGCCTGGCTGTTTGGCTGAAAATGATTTTAAATATAAATCTTAGAATATGGAAGTCATGTATGGTTCTCCATACCGATATTTTCTATGGCAAACGATAACTGCCGCAAATTCAAACAGAATCAAATAATTTTTTGCATACAGCCCTGATTTGTAGAGTACTCACGACCTATTGTTTTGGTGAAGATCGGTTGAGGGAAAGGGGTAGTTTACCTGCAATGGTTTTTTTATCAAGGGATTTTTTTTTTTTGGCAAACGATAACAGCCGCAAATTCAAACAGAATCAAATAATGTTTCGCATACAGCCCTGAATTGTAGAGTTCTCAAGACCTATTGTTTTTGGTGAAGATCGGTTAAGGGAAAGGGGTAGTTTACCTGTAACGTTTTATGTTTTAACAAGGGTATTTCCTATGGCAAACGATAACAGCCGCAAATTCAAACAGAATCAAAAGATTATTTGCATACATCCCTAAATTGTAGAGTTCTCAAGACCTATTGTTTTTGGTGAAGATCGGTTAAGAGAAAGGGGTAGTTTACCTACAACGTTTTTTTAACAAGGGTATTTTCTATGGCAAACGATAACAGCCGCAAATTCAAACAGAATCAAATAATTTTCTGCATACAGCCCTGATTTGTAGAGTACTCAAGACCTATTGTTTTTGGTGAAGATCGGTTGAGGGGAAGGGGTAGTTTACCTGCAACGTTTTTTATCAAGCGTATTTTCTATGGCAAACGATAACAGCCGCAAATTCAAACAGAATCAAATAATTTTTTGCATACGTCAGTGAATTGTAGAGGACTCAAGGCCTTTAGATTTTGGTGAAGATCGGTTAAGGGGAAGGGGTAGTTTACCTGCAACCTTTTACGTTTTAACAAGAGTAAAGTACTTGAAAATTTATTTAAACTTTTTGAAACAATGGTGATTGGTGAAAATAAAATAATTTTGTTGCCAGGTAACAAAAATAAAGTCATTTTGATTATAAAATATAAATATTTACAAGAAAAGAATTTTCAGTTTTCAAAATTTAAATATATTTTTATAAAACAATGGGTTCTTCATTTAGGTGGGGACCATGTCACTCACTCCATCTCAAGCCTCTCCCATTTTGCAGAAAAAGAGGACCCTGTCAAGGCTGATACTTTGACGACAGTGACAGGGCTTTCCACCAAATTCAGCAGAGTGACAGGTAGGCCCAACTCTGATTGGCTCCTCAGATTTCCCCAGCGTTAGTAGGTTCTATGAAAATATTTTATTTCAAAAATGATTTTAAATATAAATCTTAGATATGTTTTATAAATCTCATGTTTTATGTTTTAACATGGGTAATTTTTTATATGACGAACCATAACTGCCGTAAATTCAAACAGAATCAAATAATTTTTTACATATGTGCCTGAGCTATAGAGAACTCAATGTCTGTTGATTTTGGTGAAGATCGGTTACGGGGAAAGGGCAGTTTACCGGAAACATTTTTTGTTGTAACATGAGTAAAGTACTTAATTTTGATAAAGTATCCTGATAAGATCTTAATAATCCACTGTAGAAACGTAGATGAAATATCTATAAATGAAGAGGCTAGTTGAACGGGCTGGGGGTAATTTTCTATAAATCAAAATTATAGTTGAAGGGGGAGGGCATAATTTTTTTTTATATGTGTACTACGTTATTGGCAACAAAGAAGTATTTTTTTGTTAAAATTCCTTCCCTGGCTGTTTGGCTGAAAATGATTTTAAATATAAATCTTAGAATATGGAAGTCATGTATGGTTCTCCATACCGATATTTTTATTTAATTTAATGTATTTGTAACACATATTATATATAAATTTTAGCTTTCTGCACTCCTTCTCCATATAAACTTTAACTATGCCAAATCTCACACTCCTCCGTGCGCGCAATATGCTTAAAAAGGGGTACAAAGTTTTCTCTTCACGTATTAATATATAGAAGATAGTATCTGTAATTAAAACTCACGTAATCTTGTAAATAAAACTATTACATTTTTAAATATTATTATTTGTAGCATAAAACGACACTTCGAAGCCATCATGTATATATAGTACCTAATATTGTAATGAAAAAATAAGTTTTTAAAATAAAGAACTACATAGGCGTATAGCTGCATCTTACCTTTAAACAAGAGCGTTTATTTTTTTTTAATTCGAACATTATTTTTAAAACTACAAGTGAATAACTGGTTGCGCGCTGTCTAAAACTTGTGCCAACTAACCCAATCCGCGCTCTCCGAGCAACAAATTACTTGTGCGCTTCAATAATTTTTTACGTAAAAAGTATTAGTTCTAGGAAAAAAGTCTTAAGACATTTTTTGTGAGAAATTTTCTCTACTTTACGGTGGTATTTTTTTATTTTCACAGTATATGAATCGTTTAAAAGTTATTATCAAAAAACTGAATTTTCGATTTCAAGGGTTGTTTAGGGGTGTTATGACATAGGGCTGAGGGTTGAACAATATTTTAAAATAATGTTCTAGATGAAATTACTTTATCAAAAAATGTCCCATCCTTCTACTATTTATTTCTATCTCCAACTCTAATTTGACTGGACTAGTATATATTAGAGCGAGAGCTGGCACCAAAAATGTAGTATTTTGGTATGCTTAATACTTTGTATAGAAATTCAACTTGACTTGCTAGAAACAAGGTGGGGAGTCTAGCGACTTGCAATCGGTCAATCGGTCCCTTGCCACCCTCAAGGCCTCAAAGGATTAAAAAAAAACAATAAATAAAACGTTATAGCATGCCTGTTTTTCTTATACTGTATATTGAATTTGACAATATAATAAATTAAAAAATACAATTGCCAGACAGTTTTGTCAATTCTAAATTGCTGACAGATGATTTTAAAATTTCTGAAATAAATGTATTATTAATGTTATAGCAGTAAAACTGAACTTTATACATGTCTTTCGAAATTTATTTTAATAACTTCTTGTAAGTAGCCTGACAAATATTCAGGTTCCAACATCCAGCCAGACCATGTCTGCAGGGAGTGTCGGAAGATTATGCGCTTCTGTGGTTGTGACAGAGTATTTACTTATTTACTGATAAACAAATAAGTAAATAAATTTATGAGTTTATATAGTATATAGTTGCAGTTTAAAACCCAGTAGATGTTTTTCAAATAATCTCCAGTAATTGCACGGATCTGTTGCGAGGTGACAGGTCTGTGACAGGAGTAAATCAACAGTTTTTACCTAGTTCTAATTTGAACAATTCTTAATAAAAGATTCCAATAAATACTTGCCCACTGTAATTTTAACAAATGTATAACTTTACTATATTAAAACTATATTAACTCTTCTAAAAATTATATTCTGAACTATTTTGTTAACGTCAAAGAAACAGTGCACTCCTACACGAAGAAAACATAACCTCAAATCATTAATTACATTGATGTCTTAATCACAACCTCAAAAGCCCGATGTCATTAAAAACCACATCACTATTGTCAGCTGATAAAAAGATTTAAAAGGAGACTGTAACGGGACAAAAGGGGCATAATCATTTTATGTAATAATTTTATTGTTGGAGATGTGTGGGAAACTAGAACAAAGGGTACGTGAGTCACAGACCAAGCATGTGGCTTGAGACGCAATTGTCCACGGCGATAGGTGACTAACAAATTCACCATGTGTTTTGGTGTAAAACGAATTTCCGGCTTCGAGAGACGTCTGGAACAGTCTATGAGTGAAGGCGAGGGACGAAGTGGACATCTGGTGAAAGCCACGTGGCAGTACGCACAAAGAGCGGATAGCGTGCCCAAGCCATCTCAGCTCGTGGCAGTTGCCAGTTCACCATCAAACAGTATGGTCATAGTTTCACCGTAGCCTCGGGAGAGTTTTGTTAGCCTCGGTAGGCCGAAAATGTTAAAGTCGGCCTGCCAAGGAGTGTATTGCAGTGTAATGCAACAGTAAACAGTTTCACCACAGCATTAAAAGTTTTAAAATGTGAATTTGGATAGTTCAGTGAGAAAAGAGTTACACAACATAGTGTGCAACACCTGGGCCTTTTACAGCTAAGTACAGTGAAAAAACTAATTTAACAGGCCAAAAGTTTATCAGTAAAATACAATGAGCTCAATAAACAGGGGTTATTCAGATATGTAATGAGAGTGAGAGAGTGTGTGAGAATAAAAAAAGTAAAAGAGAAGGTACTGGTTTGTAAATAAAAAGTTTGCATAGGGAATTTATATTTTAATATTTTATAATGGTTTATAGTATTAAGTAAAAGAAAATAAGAGAATCAGAAAGAAGTTAATTTTTTATTTTAAGAAAATAATATTTGTTTTACTATAATCATGCGTTAGAGTAATTATTACGGAACCTAACCTTATTTTCTGTGCTGAAAAACCCGCCTAAACGAACGTTTTTGAATTAAGAGAGATAAACTATCTAAATTATTTATTTTGGGAAAGAGTGTAATAGTTTCCATATTTACTCTTCAAAATATGGTGGCGACCTTGAGGGCTGTTTGGAAACTTCTGATTGTGTTTTAAGGTAATGCATAAAAAAGTTCGCGGTAACCAGGGTAAGTAAAGTAAGTAATAGTCTTCTTGGGTGATTGGAAATATTATTACCGTTACAAAACATATTATGAATTGACAAAAAACTACAGAAGAAATACCTATTAGTATGAACAGATTTTTTTTCATAAACAATATTATTATCCAAGGTAACAAAAAAACAAATTGGTAGTACTCTGAGAAACACTGCCAGCCTTTCATGGGACTGGCTGGATGTTGGAACCAGAATATTTGTCTTGCTGCTTGCAAGAAGTTATAAAAATATAATTCAAAAAGCATATACCTATAAAATTCAGCTTTACTGCTGTAACATTAATAATACGTTTATTTCAGCACTTTAAAATTTTTTAATTTATTATTTTATCAAATTCAATATATAAAAAACTAGACATACTGCTATAACATTTTATTTATTTATTTGTTAATTCTTTGAGGCCTTGAGGGCGGCAAGGGAACTGATTTGCAAGTCAACAGACTGCCCGCTTCATTTCGAGCAAGTCAAGTTGAATTTATGTACAAAGTATAAAGTATCAAGCATACTGAAATTCTGAAAGCATTCTCGTCACCAGCTTTTGGTCTATGTCTGGGATTAATGGGGTAAGCTGTTTTTTTACTATACAAAATATATTCCGATATGTCCAGATTTTAACACCTAACAACTAAAGCTGACATGGAAAAGGATTCAAAAACTGGAAAAAGGCAATTGAAAGGTTTAAAAACCATGGAAAAAAAGCTAATCATGCTCAAGGTATATTTAGCCATGCACAACACAAAGCCCCTATTGGAAGGCAGTTGTCAAAAATTAAAGCTGAGAAGCAAAAGGTAGCTTTAGAGTCGATTAATGGTTATTATTAGTACTCTTAAATATCTCACTACAGGGACAGATTATTAGAAGTTGTACACAAATTTTGAAGGAAACTTCATAGAGTTGCTGAAACACAGTGAGGACAGCCATTTCTTAGGCAGTGGCTCCAAAGAGAACAGAATTATACATACCCCATGCTTCAAAATAAAATTTAGATTCTAGGAATTTAAATAGTTGCTAGTGTCACTTAAAAAATCAAGTGAACAAATTCAGTGATTTGTGATAGCGTACAAGTGGTTTCAGGAGATTAACAAGAGAGTATCTGTGTTTATTGGTGTGATGATAACCTGGAATCTTGAGAAAATTTTGTGAATTAATGTTATTTTGACTGTTCATCCTCTTCTTTCACAGCACTTAATGAATATTAATTATTACACTTTCACATATGAAACTTACTTTGTTTATTTTCCTCGTACGACGTTTCAGCGTGATGTTCGCCTTCCTCAGCGAGGTATGATACTGAATGTCTGGAACTTGTAACGGTTTTTTCTAGTTGGTAGGTTGTGAGGGGGGGTGGAGGTGGAAGGGGGTTGGCGCGGGTTTCTGAAGTATTGTATGTTTTGTGTATTATTGTGTCAAATAGTGCGTGTGATTTAAAGTGTAATTGGTCATTAAGTATGTTGTTTGGTTGTATTGTGTAGTGTTTGTATATTTCGTATTGTTCTACAATTTTGTATATTGTAGACAATAAACAAAGGAAAAGTAACTACGAGGAAAATAAACAAAGTAATTTTCACATGTGAAAGTGTAATAATTAATATTCATTTGTGAATTAACTGGTGTAACTTGTGGTTCAGACATAGCATCACTTATTTGTAATGTTTTCCTTAGACTGTAACTCTTATTGTGTATGAAAATAGAGCTTCATATCATGGGTTAATCATGGAATGAGATGTAACTGAACTTCTAGAAAGTTTAAACAAGTGCTTCCAGAAGTTTAACGTAACTGTGACTTTATAATGACTTTATATGAATGTAATGTGTTGTAATGAATGACTTTATAAATCGGTTGTGAACACATCATTGATGGATGGAATGCGCTGAGGATGAATGAAAAGTTTTCATCTGTACTTATACAATGGAATGATGATATTTCTGACCTTGGTTTGGAAGAGTTGAAAATTCCAAACAAAAGAAATTACCAAGAATAGTTGGTGGACGAAATGACTTACACGTATATTGTCAGTCATGTGAAGTGTACTATAGGCAAGAGTACTTAGCTAGACATAGCTGTAGCAAGGCTTCAAAATTGAATTCTCAATCGCCCTGGTATGAAGAAACAGGTTTTGCTAGAAAACATTTTTTTTTCAAAAGGAAGAGTGTGAAGTAGTAGCCCCTTATATAGGAATTGACACATAGAACATTTTCTATTAAAGTACAAGGTGACATGTTTACGTGTGTGAGAATAGCCTTGATCTCGATGAGTAAAGAGGTCAGAGATCTTTAAAGTAATGTAGAAAGTTTTGTTTGCCTTCTGCTTGTGTGCCCATCATGTAGTTGTGAGGCAGGCAGAAGCTTCAGTGCTCTTTGAAAACTAAAAACTTATCGTAGGTCAACTATGACCCAGACAAGGCTCAAAAATATATCCCTATTGGACGATAAAAAGATATCCAAAGTATTTATTTCTAATGTATTCAGAACTTTTTATGATAAATCAGTTCTAAGAATATTTTGAATTGTCAAACTGTTTAATGGTATTATTGTAGTTAACAGAAAAGTTACTAATGTTTAACACTCACTGTAAATAAAAATTGGTAAATATTGGATTTCTTTGAGTCATCTTGATTTCTGCACCTAGTATTAATCTAGTGAATTATATAGTCTTTAAATTACATGTCAATGTAAAAATTAATTATATATGTCTATAGTATTATATCAGTTATATTAATAATACTAAAGGATTAAAACTTTTTAAAATAGAAAACATTACCCTAATCTTTCAGAAATTTGATCATGTACACCAAATATTCTATTACTACCATAATGTTCTGCCCTCCCCACAATAATTGGGCACTGGTGATGCCTATGGTTGACAATCATGTTTTGTTGATATTAGTAATGAAAAGAAATGTTTCATCATCTCTGTGACATACGAATTACAAATGGATTATAGTGGTCACTTGTAATGTATATTAGCCATTGTATTTTTTAATGGAATTTCTAGCTGTTAATTTATTTTTACCTTCTCTTTTACTCTTTTCCACACCACCATAGAGGTAGAGTAATGGGGCGCGTTTTTTTAACGTGGTATCCCCAGTAGGCATAGTCCATGATGCAACTGTCATCTAGTAGAAAATTATTAATGTTTCAATCTTTTCGAGCTCCTTGTACTCATAGGTGGCCCTAGTTGGTCTGGATCAGTTGATGTAAATCTACTCACTTCATCATAGTTTATAGATTCATCCTGAGAACTACCCCCTTGTTCTTCAGGGTTATCATCATCATCGTTGAGCATTTCCAAGGAGAGGAATTGATTAATTTCAGGGATGTCATCGTCTTCCTCTTCTGAGTCGGGGAGTATTTCTGGGATATTCGTATATGAAACTCCAGTACAAGTAGCACATATAATGGAACACTTTAATCCTGCCTTTCTACAGCTGCATGCTGCACCACATCCTTTTTTACATTTACATGAAATATATTTCAATAATACTTCAGGTGCAGGATCTTTCATCATAGTTATTGGCTCGAGACCAAATTTACTGCTTTTCCATCCCCAATCAACTGCATTTTTAGATTTGTTGTACCATAATTGAACTTGATGGTAGGTCCGTAAAGAGTGATACCATGCAGCGTTGCTTGTTGGAGGCAAGGTGGCTAAAGTTCATTTAGTTTTAGTAATGGATTTTACAAAATGTTGGTAGCGCAGAGCATCCAAAGTAGCGTTATTGTCAAAAATACTGTAAAGAGCGATCAAGAATTTTTCTCCCGCAAAGACTATATCTTCACTATCAGCATTTTCATTCTTGAATATTTGAATTAAATCACTCAGTGATTTATTCTTTTCAAGCAGATTAAAAAAGTTAATTTTACCTTTATTATAAAAACAAGATGTGGTATCGCAACCACTGAATGCGTGTAAAAATAAAATGTTCTCAGCCACAATGTCACTATATTGTAAACTTCAAGGAGAGTAAATTTCTCAACTATTTTTCTTTTGCCGGGTTTAAAAAAATACACGTTTTGAAGATGTCTCGCCAGCGCAGTTAAAAGGACAAGGAGGTCTATATCTTCACCTACAATGAAAACAGAGGAATGCAATGGAGACATTTGAATTGCCGTTTCGATTATTAATGAATCGGCGTCTTCAACGGCATGTTAGACTCCTGGAATTTTTTTTGGAGCATGGCAATCAGACGAAATTTATTTTTTTCATTAGATAAAAATTTATCTTGACTGACATTAGCTTCCATTGTTTCATCGAAGTTTATTTCGATACAATTTTTTTTTCTGGATCGACAAGCTAATTCTATACTCTTAGTACTCTTATCAGCTGTGTCACTAGGATAACCGTCGAAAACAGTGGTAGCATTTGTGCCATAATGCCTTTGTATAAACTGAATGTAATTGGAGCAGATTGATGCAAATGATTGATTTTTACTCCAAACGACTCGATGAAGAAGATAACCACCATCCACAACATGTATGCTGTTACTACCTTCAATATGATTAGAAACAGGCGAGAAAATTTTAAAAAGAGAAGATTTAGTGCCTTTACGCATTCCTTCCTCCGAAAAGAGTGACATAGGATAAGGAGCAAGCTCGTACTGAAGATATTGGTTCAATTCTTCATCTGATTGCTTAATGATACACATTCTCTGGAATAAAGTTTCTGGATTAATGGGAACCACGTCATTAAGTTTAATACTACTAATAGCTATCGCTAAAGTAATAACTCTATTCTCGCGTTTAAATTTTACAGATTCGGAGTTGCTGCCAATTATTTTTGCAATCCCAAGAAGACCCACTTCACGAGACATGTGACAGTTAGTTTTTTCAGTCCCAACAATACCAGTGCCAATTGACATCAATTCTTCGATTCTTGGAAAAGGAAAATGCGAAGAGAGCTATTCACTCACAGTTTATTCAATGCTCGAAAATAACTACATTAAGAGTGTATTAGTTAATTGATGTTTAGTTAATTTATAAAAATGAACATGCCATCATGGCATTTATGTGGGAGTTTTGTATGTCGGAGGTGTTAAATAACTACATTAAGAGTGTATTAGTTAATTGATGTTTAGTTAATTTATAAAAATGAACATGTCACCATGGAGTTTATGTGAAAATTTATATAGAGTAAATATTTTATAACTACATTTGAATAGATAATGGTTGTGTTGTTAGATTATAATTGTAAACTTGGCCAGGAAGGCAATAATTGGTGATAATATGCCAAAGGGTTTTACTGTAACTATGTTGTGGACACATGAAGGGTTCTATACTAAAAAACTATGTAATGATAAATTAAAAACCAGAATGGAGTAAAAAATTGAATTATTGGCCCTAAGCCAGTGACACATTGTACAGGAAGCCATGTCAGAAAAGTTAGGCAACCAATCAATGTAAAGACACTAAATTTTATATAATAAATTAGAAGAAAGTAATAGTAGTTATTAATAGCAGATAAGTGCCATGAATTACAATAAAAACATAATATATGTAATAGAAGAATAGGTCCCAAAATTTTTTTTTGTAATGAGGAGATACTTGTTAGAATGATAAGATTAAGACGAGAAAGGTAGCAAAATGTATGTAATTTTATAAGAAAGGATCTGTGAAAATTCAATATGATATAACGTGACTTTTGTAAAGGAGTATTTTATTAAGTAAGTGCAAGAACATTTTTTATTTAGGGCCGGTATTAGATGGCTCAAGGATTACTTATATTAACCAATAACAGAACAGAGATTGGTTGTCAAGGACCACATAAAGGCAAGAAAGTTTGTTTATCCCATTGTTAATGGTGAAAGAGGATAGTCCAGCTTTATGAGTAGAAATAAAAAAGAAAGTCTAAAAGAACTAATTTTCAAGATAATTCAAATAACTATTGATTCAAAATGAAAGTAGTTAACTATTGATTCAAAATGAAAGTACTAAATTTTAAATAAAATGAAGAGGACGAATGACATAAAGAAATTAATGCAATAAATTAAAGTAAAAAAGAAAAATTAAAATCGAATGCTAAACCTCACTTTCTTACAACCAAGTTGGAAAAAACCTATTGCTACACAAAATCCATGGTAATCCATAACCACGAGAAACTTTAACATTAGTGAAGATTAAGAATTGGAGCTCTACTCCATCCAGGGACAAATACACCAAACTTTTATTTTCGGAACCGGAGATTGGTGACAATACGACGCAGACATCTGTAGACCTGTTAAGCGGCCATCACAGAAATATCTGTACTCTGCCATTACGAGTGAACCTCGTCGTGAGACGGTAAAACCAACTTACGTTTAAAGATATTAGTTAATAAGATTTTATATTTAAATTTGTGTTACCTTGTACTTTTATTTGTCATTTTCTGACCTTCCTAATAGTCACAAGAACCTTTCGAACCCTGAGATTAAGCAAATATAATAATATAGTTAAAATTTAATATCTGAAAATCGAATGCTGTAACATAGTCGATTCACTTAAGTGTGTTCGATCTGTTTAAAAACAAAAATAAATAAAGAATCCTTCATGAAAATTATGACTTATTATTTGCTGACTATTTAGTGCGTTTTAGATAATTTATAGTTTACATAGAGAGAAACGAGAGATATACTGCGATTGGAAAAACTTAACCTGAAATAATTGGCTGACGATAAACCACAGCACAAGCACTCATACAGTAGTCAAACTGCGAGAGAAGAGAAAAACAATTCACGGCTTATACTCCCCTCTCTTAACGTTGTTGTACCGTCTAGGCCTTAATATGAACGATCTAACCACCAAATATACTAAACTAATATTACACGCTACTCGTTCAGGGCTGATTTACTTGTTATAATATATTAGAGATTAACTTCAACAACGCTAGACCCTTGCAACATAATGATACATCACCAACCAAATTGTATTGGGAGAATTAAACTCGTATCTCCGAAAATCTCTCGGAACTCCCTTTTATTAACGACTTTTTATAAATAAACCATATAGACAGTGAAAATACAACACATTCATCTTTTATTTAGATTACAAATTGACGCTTACAACGTGAGGCTAAATTAAATTATTAATCCATTACATATTGGCACCACAATGTGGATAAGATATAAGAGCACATTCTCTATTTAGTTATATAGCAACACACACACACACACACACACACACACACACACACACACACACACACACACACACACACACACACACACACACACACACACACACACACACACACACACACACACACACACACACACACACACACACACACACACACACACACACACACGCGCGCGCACGCACACGCACACTTATATCTGGACCCCCCCCCAAGCAAAATCCTGGCTACTTTGAGTCTAAAGTCTTTTGATAGAATTATGTCATAGCCTGATGGAATGGTGGAGAGATTCAGCAGGACACTTAAAGTAGTTGAAAATTTCTGACAAGAACTGAACAGAGTAGAATCAGTGAATGGCATTATTTATAATGGTTTTTGGGTCAGTAGTGGATCAAACAGTAGCTCTAAAAGTGAGAAATACTACATTTTGTTTCCAAGTGAGCAGGCATGTTTGGCTGTCTTTTTTACTTCCATATTCCTTAAGGAATGGAAGTATGGTGATGGCAAAAAAAATCGTGTTCGAGATTATTGCAGATTCTGATTCTACTACACTCAAAACATGAAAAAAAGTCGTTTTCCGAAAAGTGTCTGTGTGTCTGTTTGTCTGTGTGTCTGTGTGTCTGTCTGTAGATTTTTTTTCTATGGCAAACGATAACTGCCGCAAATTCAAACAGAATCAAATAATTTTTTGCATACAGCCCGGTTTTGCAGAGTTCTCGCGACCTATTGTTTTTGGTGAAGATCGGTTGAGGGAAAGGGGTAGTTTACCTGCAACGGTTTTTTTTTTAGCAAGGGAAATTTTGTTTGTTTGGCAAACGATAACAGCCGCAAATTCAAACAGAATCAAATAATGTTTCGCATACAGCCCTGAATTGTAGAGTTCTCAAGACCTATTGTTTTTGGTGAAGATCGGTTAAGGGAAAGGGGTAGTTTACCTGTAACGTTTTATGTTTTAACAAGGGTATTTCCTATGGCAAACGATAACAGCCGCAAATTCAAACAGAATGAAAAGATTATTTGCATACAGCCCTAAATTGTAGAGTTCTCAATACCTTTTGTTTTTGGTGAAGATCGGTTAAGGGAAAGGGGTAGTTTACCTACAACGTTTTTTTAACAAGGGTATTTTCTATGGCAAACGATAACAGCCGCAAATTCAAACAGAATCAAATAATTTTCTGCATACAGCCCTGATTTGTAGAGTACTCAAGACCTATTGTTTTTGGTGAAGATCGGTTGAGGGGAAGGGGTAGTTTACCAGCAACGTTTTTTATCATGCGTATTTTCTATGGCAAACGACAACTGCCGCAAATTCAAACAGAATCAAATAATTTTTTGCATACAGCCCTGATTTGTAGAGTACTCGCGACCTATTGTTTTTGGTGAAGATCGGTTGAGGGGAAGGGGTAGTTTACCTGCAACGGTTTTTTTTATCAAGGGAAATTTTTTTTTTTTTTGGCAAACGATAACAGCCGCAAATTCAAACAGAATCAAATAATGTTTCGCATACAGCCCTGAATTGTAGATTTCTCAAGACCTATTGTTTTTGGTGAAGATCGGTTGAGGGAAAGGGGTAGTTTACCTGCAACGTTTTTTTAACAAGGGTATTTTATATGGCAAACGATAACAGCCGCAAATTCAAACAGAATCAAATAATGTTTTGCATACAGTCCTGATTTGTAGAGTACTCAAGACCTATTGTTTTTGGTGAAGATCGGTTAAGGGGAAGGGGTAGTTTACCTGCAACCTTTTACGTTTTATTTTCTATGGCAAACGATAACAGCCGCAAATTCAAACAGAATCAAATAATGTTTTGCATACAGCCCTGATTTGTAGAGTACTCAAGACCTATTGTTTTTGGTGAAGATCGGTTAAGGGGAAGGGGTAGTTTACCTGCAACGTTTTTTTATCAAGCGTATTTTCTATGGCAAACGATAACAGCCGCAAATTCAAACAGAATCAAATAATTTTTTGCATACGTCCCTGAATTGTAGAGGTCTCAATGACTTTCGATTTTGGTGAAGATCGGTTAAGGGGAAGGGGTAGTTTACCTGCAACCTTTTACGTTTTAACAAGAGTAAAGTACTTGAAAATTTATTTAAACTTTTTGAAACAATGGTAATTGTTAAAAATAAAATAATTTTGTTGCCAGGCAATAAAATTATAATTTTTTCATTTTAATGTAATATAATATTTTTCATTTAATACAGCAATAAAAAGGCAGGTAAGACACAGCCTGGCTGTTTGGCTGAAAATGATTTTAAATATAAATCTTAGAATATGGAAGTCATGTATGGTTCTCCATACCGATATTTACTTCCATATTCCTTAAGGAATGGAAGTATGGTGATGGCAAAAAAAATCGTGTTCGAGATTATTGCAGATTCTGATTCTACTACACTCAAAACATGAAAAAAAGTCGTTTTCCGAAAAGTGTCTGTGTGTGTGTCTGTCTGTGTGTCTGTCTGTGTGTCTGTAGATTTTTTTTTCTATGGCAAACGATAACTGCCGCAAATTCAAACAGAATCAAATAATTTTTTGCATGCAGCCCTGATTTGCAGAGTACTCGCGACCTATTGTTTTTGGTGAAGATCGGTTGAGGGAAAGGGGTAGTTTACCTGCAACGGTTTTTTTTTAGCAAGGGTAATTTTGTTTGTTTGGCAAACGATAACAGCCGCAAATTCAAACAGAATCAAATAATGTTTCGCATACAGACCTGAATTGTAGAGTTCTCAAGATCTTTTGATTTTGGTGAAGATCGGTTAAGGGAAAGGGGTAGTTTACCTGGAACGTTTTATGTTTTAACAAGGGTATTTCCTATGGCAAACGATAACAGCCGCAAATTCAAACAGAATAAAAAGATTATTTGCATACAGCCCTAAATTGTAGAGTTCTCAAGACCTATTGTTTTTGGTGAAGTTCGGTTGAGGGAAAGGGGTAGTTTACCTGCAACGTTTTTTTAACAAGGGTATTTTCTATGGCAAACGATAACAGCCGCAAATTCAAACAGAATCAAATAATGTTTTGCATACAGCCCTGATTTGTAGAGTACTCAAGACCTATTGTTTTTGGTGAAGATCGGTTAAGGGAAAGGGGTAGTTTACCTGTAACGTTTTATGTTTTAACAAGGGTATTTCCTATGGCAAACGATAACAGCCGCAAATTCTAACAGAATCAAATAATGTTTTGCATACAGCCCTGATTTGTAGAGTACTCAAGACCTATTGTTTTTGGTGAAGATCGGTTAAGGGGAAGGGGTAGTTTACCTGCAACGTTTTTTTATCAAGCGTATTTTCTATGGCAAACGATAACAGCCGCAAATTCAAACAGAATCAAATAATTTTTTGCATACGTCCCTGAATTGTAGAGGTCTCAATGACTTTCGATTTTGGTGAAGATCGGTTAAGGGGAAGGGGTAGTTTACCTGCAACCTTTTACGTTTTAACAAGAGTAAAGTACTTGAAAATTTATTTAAACTTTTTGAAACAATGGTAATTGTTAAAAATAAAATAATTTTGTTGCCAGGCAATAAAATTATAATTTTTTCATTTTAATGTAATATAATATTTTTCATTTAATACAGCAATAAAAAGGCAGGTAAGACACAGCCTGGCTGTTTGGCTGAAAATGATTTTAAATATAAATCTTAGAATATGGAAGTCATGTATGGTTCTCCATACCGATATTTATACTAACCAGATCTGGAAACATCATGCTAAGTGTTTCGTGTTCCATAATTTCTAATTTATAAACATCTTACCAACATATTTAATATCCTAGGTGTATAAATATATAATTATAATATAATTATAAAATTATATAATAAATAAAATATAATTATAATGTCTAGTAATGAACTCTGTGTACTTCTCTTTATTTTCTTTAAATATTTCCTTTAAAGCCCTACGTTTGTGTGCCAATTTATAACTTACTTCTGTACCTCTTTTAAACGTTCCAAGTTGTTGTTGGCGTCAATTTATAAAGAAGCCGATAGCGTCCTATATTTTGTTTGATCAGTAATTGATTATGTAACGTGACTTGCCTTGGCGTTGACTTCAGTCTATTGCTAACGATGACGATCGAGAACGCACTAATAACCAGTACCGAATGTGTATTGTTCTTCTCCTTACCTGTCCTTATATTAATGTACCTTAATTCCCGATAGGCGCCAAATTGTTTTACTAAAAACAATTAAAAGTTTCTTCATGCGTCGTCTTCTTTTTCTTCGATAATAATTTAAACTTACCCAAATGGACTGGCGCGAATTCAAATCTCGAGTGGAGTCTGAAGTGTTGCCAACCTATAATTCTGGTAAAAAATTTTCTTCACTGCTAAAGTACACAATTATTAAGACATATCTCAAATAAAACAAGGAGCGATTATTAGTGTTCAGTACTAATTTATTAGTGTCCAGATTCGCTGATTATTTATAAGTTAAGTACAAAATATTTGTTATTATAAAAAAGTTTGCTCCAGCTATTAAATTTTGAAAGACATGTTTGTATTGGTATCCAAGTCACTTATTGACAAAATCTGTATAATATTTACCTTATTTCTTCCGTCGTGACTTTGTGTTGCGTTCGATTTGATTAACGCGTTTTCGAAACATATGTTTCGTCTTCAGAAATAAATAAAAATTTTCACTCTTAGCGAGGTCGTTACATATTAAAATTGCAAATATTGGAAAACGATTCCACACATATCCGCGTTACATGAGTGCGCACTCGAGTCGGACCGATCGGACACTGACTATCAATAGCTATTGTGTAAACAGGTTTATTGCGGTATCGTAGAGCGGGTTTGATTTGAAATTTAAATGATCATTTAGCATGAAGTCATGACTGTGTATGTCATTGTACGCTCTACATATCTTGAATTCTTCCAAGGCATTCATGTAAGTGCCTTTATTACAAAAATACATGGGTTTCAAGTGGGAAGTAAAGCTTGTATATTTATGATTTTCGTTTATCAAGTGACGTGCATAGTTGGATTTTATGTTGGATAGTGTTGTCTGACCCTTCAGATTGTGTTTTGGTGTGTGTTCAATAAAACGTTTTTGGAACCCCTTACCGTCTGGCCGATATAAAAGCATTCACAATCGTCGCACGATAATTTATACACCCCCGTTTTCTTTTTTAAAGGGATAATTATTTTATTACGGAGTATGTTCATAAGATTATTGTTGGTTTTAAATATTACGGTTCTATTGTTATTATTTAACACACTAGTTAAAATTTTTGGCATTATGTTGGTGTACATCATTGAAATAAAAATGGTTTTTGTGTCTTTTTCTATACGAGGTTTAGATAGCTTGTGCTTTTGTTTTCTGAGGAGGTTGTAAATCAAGGAACTATTGTAGCAATTGGCTTGAGCTATGTATTTTATTGTTTTTAGTTCATCATTAAAATACTTGTTGTCAAGAGGTACTGTTAAAAGTCTGTGTATAAAGTAATTAAAGGTTGCCATTTTTTGCGAAAAGGGGTGATGTGGGTCGACAGGTATGGTTACATCGGTGGTGGTTGGTTTTCTATAGATACTGATTTTCAGTTTATCAATGTGTTTAGTAACTGTTAAGTCCAAAAAATTTAATTTATTATTTGTTTCTGTCTCAAGAGTGAACTGAATGTTTTTATTTATATAATTAATAAAGTTTTTAAAATTTTCAATCTGTCGCAAAGTACCTTTATATATTATAAATGTGTCATCAACATAACGTGCATAAAATATGATGTTATCATATTTAAAATATTAAATCCTCTTCAAAACCAGCAAAGATGACAATTAAACATGCCCAAACTTTCTATATCAAAGAAGAAATTAAATCGTTATAAAAAAAAAAAAATCTATTCTTAATAAACAATTACTCAAATTATATTTGCAAATGCTTAACAACATTCATCCTGCAATCATAAACAATGTCCTTGATTCTGTTCATAAATACGTGACTGATGTGATTCGCAGTATATATATAAAACAGACACGCAAGTTGCAAAATTTGAAAGATAATCATAGTCGAGACACGAACTTCCATTGTAAACACACCTTCTATCCACGTGTTTCGAATTTAACCTCAATAACTTTCAATGCTGATGAACTGAATATTTTAAATAAGGGCATAAATTATTGTATTCCTCCTAACTTTAATAAAAATCAGATCGCACATGAAATCGTTAGTGCCGAAACGGCGATAAAAGCAATCCCAGATCTAAAACCACAAAACGAGGCACGTTACCTAATAAGTAATAAGTTTAAAAAAATTTAAAAGCGCATACTTCACATGATCGTCTGCATCATATGTCAAATAAATACACAAATAGTTCCAAGGAATTCAAGGAATTCAACAGATAAAAACAAAGTTAATCGAGAATAATGCACGTATCACAGAAGCGGACAAAGGTAAAACCCTTGTTATCATGGACAGTGAATCATATACAATGAAGGTTAATGACTTTATCTCAGATAACAATATAATAACTCTGAAGTCTGATCCTACACAGATTTACGTTAAAAATTTAAACAAGGAAATTAATAAATGCGTAAATTTATTTAATGAACGTACACGTCGCTACCTAAAACCCTGCAATGCTAAGGCTCCGATGTTTACAGGTCTACCCAAAATTCATATGTAAATGCAACGTACTAATTAGACCCCTTGTTAATTTTACTTCAGCACCAGGATTTCATGCAGCCAAAAAACTTGTAAAGTCATTAGGGACAGTATAGATATAAAAAACAACCACACTATTGCAAATCTCACTGACTTTATAAATAAGGTTAAGAATGTTAAGTTACCCCCTAATTATAAATTGGCCTCCTTTGACATTATCAACTTGTATACTAACATACCAGTTAGGGAAACACTGCAGATTCTACGGAATAACTTGTTTGAAAGTAACATTAAACGCCCAAATGATAGAAGAGCTAATGGGCCTACTTGAAGTCATTTTAGGACAAAATTAATTTACTTTCAATGACCAATTTTATAGCCAAACTGATGGTTTAGTAATGGGCTCGCCGCTGTCTGGTTTGCTTGCTGACATTTATTTGAATTTCTATGAAAACACATTTATGTTTTCTAGCAACATTCATAAAAATAACATCATATTTTATGCACGTTATGTTGATGAAACATTTATAATATATAAAGGTACTTTGCGACAGATTGAAAATTTTAAAAACTTTATTAATAATATAAATAAAAACATTCAGTTCACTCTTGAGACTGAAACAAATAATAAATTAAATTTTGTGGACTTAACAGTTACTAAACACATTAATAAACTGAAAATCAGTATCTATAGAAAACCAACCACCACCGATGTAACCATACCTGTCAACTCACATCACCCCTTTTCGCAAAAAATGGCAGCCTTTAATTACTTTATACACAGACTTTTAACAGTACCTCTTGACGACGAGGATTTTAATGATGAACTAAACACAATAAAATACATAGCTCAAGCCAATGGCTACAATAGTTCCTTGATTTACAACCTCCTCAGAAAACAAAAGCACAAGCTATCTAAACTTCGTATAGAAAAAGACACAAAAACCATTTTTATTTCAACGACGTACACCAACATAATGCCAAAAATTTTAACTAGTGTGTTAAATAATAACAATAGAACCGTAATATTTAAAACCAACAATAATCTTATGAACATACTCTGTAATAAAATAACTATCCCTTTAGAAAAGAAAACAGGGGTGTATAAATTATCGTGCGATGATTGGGAATGCTTTTATATCGGTCAGACGGGAAGGGGGTTCCAAAAACGTTTGATTGAACACACACCAAAGCACAATCTGAAGGGTCAGACAACACTATCCAACGTAAAATCCAACTATGCACGTCACTTGATAAACGAAAATCATAAATATACAAGCTTTACTTCCAACTTGAAACCCATGTATTTTTGTAATAAAGGCACTTACATGAATGCCTTGGAAGAATTTGAGATATGTAGAGTGTATAATGACATACACAGTATTGACTTTCTGATAAATGATCATTTAAATTTCAAATCAAACCCGCTCTACGATACCGCAATAAACCTGTTTACACAATAGCTATTGATAGTCAGTGTCCGATCGGTCCGACTCGAGTGAGCGCACTCATGTAACGCGGATATGTGTGGAATCGTTTTCCAATATTTGCAATTTTAATATGTAATGACCTCACTAAGAGTGAATTTTTATTTATTTTTGAAGATGAAACATATGTTTTGAAACGCGTTAATCAAATCGAACGCAACACGAAGTCACACGACGGAAGAAATAAGGTAAATATTATACAGATTTTTTTTTATTAAATTTTACTTGCTCATCGGGTGGTCAGGCGTGTCTTCAAGCGTTCTGATTAATGATACAATGTTTTGTTCAGAACGATGAATAAGTTCTTTGGATTACAACAAAATAAAGCAAGATGTTTATGAAAGTACACAACCTTGCTCTCTCTCCTCTCCTATGGCGCTACAGCCCAAATTGGGCCCTGGCCTCCACCAATCTCCGCCTCCAATCCACTCTATCCACTACAACCCTCCTCCAGTTTCTTATCCCCATGTCTCTCATGTCCTCTGCAACGCCATCTTCCCACCTCTTCCTCGGTCTACCTCTAGGTCTCGTTCCCTCCCATGTACCCAGCAAAGCCCTCTTAGGGTTCCTGCCATCCTCCATTCTCATAACATGTCCGGCCCAATGCAATCTTTGAATTCTTATAAATTTTGAGACTGGTATCTCTTTATATATTTGATACAGTTCATTGTTGTATCTCAGTCTCCATGAGCCATTTTCTTGTATTGGGACTATAATGCGTCTGAGGATTTTCCTTTCAAAGGTGTCTACTATGTCGACTGTTTTCTGTGTGATTGTCCAACACAACCTTACATCAATGTTAATTAAATACTGTACTATACAGGTTTACTTACAACTCGGTTCTTAGTGTCTAAAAAGGTGTCGACTTATAGGCGTCACATAGAGGTTAAGTTACAGTTTCAAATAGGCTGATGCAGTTCTAAATAATTTTTCAATAATGGTTTGTGAAGTTGTTCAGTTTTTTTTTTTAAGATATAGTTTCAACTAATCTTTGAAAGAATTTATTATATCAAGTTCAGAGTGAGAGTTATTGTGTTGTGGAAAAGTTAATTAATTTTATTCGCAATTATATAGAATTCATTTATACTTAACAAAATCTTGTTGTTTCTTCTGGTTAGTCCCAGGTAATTCTTCAAAATATTGTTGATTATAGTATTTAGTTCTTCATCATTCGGGTTTTCTTTTTTTCTATTTTATTTAGTCAATGTTTTTTTAATTTTTAATTATTGACTTTGATTTATGGTTTCATCATGTGTTCAATGGATCCAGATTCAATTTCTATTATTCATATTTGTTCATTTTGAGTACATTTCCCTCTTATTACTTTTTAATTAGAGCAGATTCAGTTTGGCATCTGCATACCTTGAGTGTTAATAATGGACTGTCTAAAAATACGAATGGTTTTCTTAATTCCAAGCATAATTCCCTGCTTCTGATTGGTTAAGAATTTTGTTTACATTGTAATGAAAGCTTGGGGTTTTGGCCCCCAAATTGACCTAATATTATATAATTGCTATAATTCATTGGTGTTATTACCAATGTGTGAGGTATTAACAGCAGTGTCTTTATTTTCTTTCAAAGATTAATTTGATATCCCATAATGCTGGGCTTGGTCCTGTATCAACGTTTTGACCAATTTGCTAATGTTATTTTATTACATATTACACTTATTTTTTATGTTTACTCTATTTCTGACATACTTTTATGGTTAGATAATTGAAATTAACAACTCACTTTGTCTTATTTCTCAAATACAATGGTTAATTGCTTATAAATTGCTTTTTCTGAATTTTGACAGTTAAGCATTTTATAGGCCTAAGCTATAAATGTCTGGAATTTCTTAATTTACACAATTTAAACATTACCTATTACTTTCATAGGTTCTGCTTGCCATTACTTAGTTATAGTGTCTACTTTTGAATGACTTTGGGCCATTTTACAATAAATAAATCTTATTATAATTTTAAAAAGCCATTCCTTGACCTTTGCTAGCTCATTTGTCTAACATCCTTTTTTCCTATCTTATTACAATTGTGAGTACTATTGTGACTATTAAACTTATACAATTGCTTGTCTGTATTTTCTAATATTTCTTACACAGACTTTTTACCACTTAATCTTTCTATGGTAACATATAACATTAAAATGGTTTATGGTCTTCTCATGATCTAGCCCCATTCCTTCTTTTAAAATACAACTTGTTTAGTTAATGTTTTAGTGGATGGTTAGTGAGGATCGGTCAATAATACAACTTTTAGTTACTTTGCGTCGACGTTTCGACAATATTTATTGTCATCTTCAGGACCTGTGTATGAAATACAATAGAAATATCAAACAACGAAACAATTAAATATTTGGGTGAATGTGTTGGTGATGTGAGGGTGTGCGTTCGTATGTATGTATCATTTTTTATGTGAAGACAATAAATATTGTCGAAACGTCGACGCAAAATAACTAAATGTTGTTTTATTGACCGATCCTCACTAACCATCCACTAAAACATTCACTGATTGACAGTCACTAAAAATTTAAGGATTTTTTAGTTAAACTAACAACAACTTTGGTGCATGGTGTCTTGACACCATTTACAATATTGTGATCACCATCCTTATTACTATTTTGTAACATAGGATATTTTACTATTATTTAAATCATAAGTAATTTGTTTCTTAGTTATTAACACAATAAAATTGGTTGACATACTAACTTTGTTGTCTACCATTTGTATGAACATTTAACATTATTCTTAATTGAACAAAAGAATTCCTTTAATTAAATCTAACAATATGGTTTTTAAATTAATCTTATTTTCTACTTAAACTTATCTTTTAATAATCGTCTAACATAATTCTTATACCATAGGTTCTACACACTACTAATGTTTCTTGTTTATCTATCAACATTTTAGTATTGTTTATTACCACAGTTCTTTTTTTTATTACTACTACTGTTTATATTAACTCATCCCTATCCTATCTATCACCGTCACTGATTACACTGGTTAAGTGTTTATTAAATTACAGTCACATTTGTAATACACTCTGTTTAAATTCACAGTAGTGATTCATCTTCAAATTCTTTAAGTTTTACAATCACTGTTGCTATCATATATTAGTTTGGTTCACTGGTTATCATTAACACTCACTACCTACCTCTCACTCTTCGTTTAAATTAGTTTTGACAAATATAATTTTAAAGTCAGTTTTTAAAACCTCATTGTGTTTGTTTTTATATTAATAATGTTATTTTAAAACACATAATATTCTAAATCACAAAGTTAGTCATACAACTTTGTGTAAAGTTAGTTTTTTGGGCTGTTAACATTAGTCCCTATAATTCCTTCATCAAATCTTTACAATTCAATTCTATTCTACCCTTTCTTGGTAGTATTTTTATCATCATAATATAATAACAATGGGTTTACATGTTTATTACTGGTGGTGTACTTTTTTTACATAACTTGGGAAATACATGGTACAAAATGAAATATTAGTTAGGTTTTTTATTCATTTATTTTTTATTTTATAGCCTTTATCTGGCCAATCACTGGGGTTGGGTCATAGTCATTTGTCTGTCAGTCTAGTCTATTCACTCATTTATTATCTTTGTCTACTATTTTTCTTTTTATTCTCTCATTACCTTTGTATAGTTATTGATCATTATGCTTCAAATTAGTCTACTTCTCTTACAGCTATATTATACTAGCAAAATACCCGTGCTTCGCTACGGAGTTTCACGTTGTACGTAATTGTACAATTATTGCTCGCTTAATAGTATAGGATTAGATAGATTGTACAAATTCTCAACTCTTAGTTTGTTTATTTACATTCATAGCAACAGCTATTTATTATTTATTTCGAGAAAATCGTTAGAGCCATTTCCGAGAAAAAAAGGACACATTTATTAATTAATTGAACTTGAAATTTTCTCGACTATAAGAACCCGCAAACAACGAAGTTTTTCAATTTAAAACAATGATTAAAAACTCAGAACTAAATGTATTCGGGGTTTCCAATAAACTGAGATGTCAACCACTTCATTTACAAAGTATGCAATTCCCGCGATAAATTTCATTATTTGGTTTTTTGCCCCTTAGGAGTGAAAGTTTTTAAAACCGTTTCTTAGTGAGCACCTAAGACCTATCATGAAGCTACGTTCAAAGTTTCATTGATATCCATTCAGTGGTTTCAGAGATATCGTGATCAGTGAGTGAGTCAGTGGTATTTGGCTTATATAGATATCTATATCTAGCCGATTTACCCAGCGTTGCTCGGGTTCATAATTTATTCATAGGCTCATAGGCACCTATTCTTGTTCTAACGTTATATTACTTGTATATTGTATAATCTTCCTTATATTGTTACGTTCGCATTCTCACTGGAGGAATACTCTGTAGCGCACCTGTTTAAGAACATGTCATAAACTATATTCTTATATCTGGAGAAGAATTCTGTTGCGCGTGATGCTCCTGCTCGATTTCTAACTCTGGGAGAATTAGTTTTCAATAAAATGTCTACAGTACTTGCACGCGGTGCGTATTTACTGTCTTTTATAATTCATTGTGTTAATGTTGAAATAAGGCATTTGTTAAATTAGTGTCTCCTAAACTTATTCTAACAATACAATACCTCTATAGATTTCAGTTTATCAATTTTTAAATTCAAACTGAAGCAAGTGCATTTATATTGTCTGAACACTATGATCTGAATACATTTGCTACCAAAACTTTGTTTTTTATACTCGCTTATAACTTCGATCTTAACTTATCCACTTTTAAATTCAAACTGAAACAACTCTGAATTCACACACTATTAAGAAGTTTCTTAAGATGCATACACCACCTTTGATATCATAACCTATATCTTTATTTATAAGAACCGTGGACTCTGGCCCCGCCGTCTTTCGCGGGATCCGACCTAAGACTCCCCGGGTTCTGTGGATGAACTCTGGGGAAGGCCCGTCGGACGACTCCCGCGCTATTTCCTACGCGGAAGACTTCCACCGATGCTATGGTAACCAGAATCTATTCTATTGGGTTGCCATAGTAACCAGATCTAATAGTTTTTAAGACCCAAAGGACCCCCTAAAGGATCGTATCGAAAAAACACTTGTCCTATGTTGGTTCTCCCGTTGCGTAAAATATTTGTGCCAAGTTTGATTGAAATCATTCCAGTGGTTTAGGAGGATATGTGGAAGACCCCAAAGGACCCCATCGAAAAAACACCTGCCCTATGTTGGTTCTCCCGTTGCATAAAATATTTGTGCCAAGTTTGGTTGAAATCGGTCCAGTGGTTTAGGAGGAGATGTGGAAGACCCCAAAGGACCCCATCAAAGAAAACACCTATCCTATGTTGGTTCTCCCGTTGCGTAAAATATTTGTGCCAAGTTTGGTTGAAATTGGTCCAGTGGTTTAGGAGGAGATGTGGAAGACCCCAAAGAACCTCCCAAAGGACCCCATCGGAAAAAGCACCTCACCTATGTTGGTTCTCCCGTCGCGTAAAATATTTGTGCCAAGTTTGGTTGAAATCGGTCCAGTGGTTTAGGAGATGTGGAAGACCCCAAAGAACCCCCAAAGGACCCCATCGAAAAAACACCTAGCCTATGTTGGTTCTCCTGTTGCGTAAAATATTTGTGCCAAGTTTGGTTGAAATCGGTCCAGTGGTTTAGGAGGAGATGTGGAAGACCCCAAAGAACCCCCCAAAGGACCCCATCGAAAAAAGCACCTCACCTATGTTGGTTCTCCCGTCGCGTAAAATATTTGTGCCAAGTTTGGTTGAAATCGGTCCAGTGGTTTAGGAGGAGATGTGGAAGACCCCAAAGAACCCCCCAAAGGACCCCATCGAAAAAAGCACCTCACCTATGTTGGTTCTCCCGTCGCGTAAAATATTTGTGCCAAGTTTGGTTGAAATCGGTCCAGTGGTTTAGGAGGAGATGTGGAACATACATACATAGATACATACATACAATAGGGGGGGGGGGTTTGCCCCTTAGGAGTGAAAGTTTTTAAAACCGTTTCTTAGTGAGCACCTAAGACCTATGATGAAGCTGTGTTCAAAGTTTCATTGATATCCATTCAGTAGTTTTTGCTCTACGTTGATTCTATGTCAGTTAGTCAGGCAAACTTTCCCCCCCTTTTTCCCCCTTTAAAGGTCGAATTCCCAAAAATCCCTTCTTAGCGGATACCTACATCACATAAGGAACCTACATGCCAAATTTCAAGTTTCTAGGTGTTATAGTTTCGGAGTTTTCGTGATGAATCAGTGAGTCAGTGGTATTTCTCTTTTATATATATAGATTTGTGGATCCCTTATAGGGTCTGAGTTCTGCAACATTATAATATATATATTGGCGGGGATCCCACAACTACTGCCGCATCCCACATCTCAGTTTCCATATCGGCTTATTCTGTGTATCTTCATTCTTCAGATTCTTTTCTTCCATACTCCCTTCGATCACTTCTATCCATTTTAATCTAGGTATGCCTCTTTTTCTTCTGTTGCTAGGTCTGTATTTGAACACACTCACAGGTGTTTCTTCACTCATTCTCATTAGGTGTCCATACCAGGAAAGCTGTTTACGTATTATATCTTCTATTACAGTTTCTTTTCTATTACTTCTTTCCCTTATTACATCATTCCTTACACATTCCAGACGAGAAACTCTAGAAGCTCGTCTAAGATAATCCGTTTCTACAGCTTCAATCTTCCTGCGGTTCTTTTTGTTGATTGTCCAGCATTCTGACCCATAGGTGGTAATTGGTTCAACAATGGCTTTATAAATATTGATCTTTGTCAGTAGCCCGATTTTGGTGGACCATAAAAGTGGGTTTAATTGGCGTACGGTGCTTTTTCCTAAAACTAATCGATGTCTTATATCTTTATCACATATTCCATCATAGCTAATTGTACTTCCTAAATATTTTTACTTTTTACATTTTCTGATGGAAGTATTATCTGATAACTGAAGATCTGATGTTTGACTTCATGTGGTTAAGTACTCTGTTTTTTGAAGTTTGTTTAATCCCCATTAAGTGATTTCTTCTTCATCATAAGTATGTCTTCTTGATATCTTCTTCTTCTTCTTCTTCATCTTCATAAGTAATATCCTAGGTTTTAAAGAAAATTCAGACACACAATGGTGTTTCAAATTTACATTGTCTCTCTTTTTATCAGATGCTGAACAGCGGTCTGGTCAAGAAATATCTTTACCACTGTTTTTTGGTATAAGCACTAAACAAGAATAGTAGCTCATCCCTGGCAGCTCATGTCCGTGACAGCTGGCCTTCAGAGTTGCTGTTTACATGAAACAACCAGCGAGGCTGCTAATTGAACAAATTTTTAATCTGACAGACTTGATGTTCAGATCACCTGAAAGTCACTTCTAGGTGGAACATAATATATCATTGAAAAACCAAGTGCAAGAAATTAATTGGTTGATAAGGGATGGCTAAATGTAGCTGGTGACAGAGAATGAAATCACGATATGGTGTGCACTGTAATATTGTGGAGTTTGAAGGAGGGGATCAGGTTTGCTTGTACAACGCAAACTGCTATTAGATTTGCTCCCTAATGTGACAGTCATATTGAGTGGCTCTTACACTGTGTAGAAGAAAATCAGTGTTGTAGTTATAGAATATAACGAAAGGGTCAGTGAAAAACTTAAAAAAGTTGCTCACCTTGACTGTCTTGACAAAGTACTACTGCAGAGATCATTTGTTAGTTTGGGATGAACAGGCTTAAGAAGGAGACAGTGTAATTGTGACGATTTCACTAATACAAAAAAATATATAAAAGAGAAATTTAAATTTTAATAAATCGTACATTTAAACAAATTTTAAACCCCCGAAATAACTCAAAATAATATTTAATAAAGAGAGTTAAACGGCCAAAAGGAATGCGAGTGTAAAGGTAAGGAAACCCTTTAATAATTTACCATGCATCGACATGCGGTAACCGGAATCAACTTGCATACAGACCCATAAACAAAACTAATAATACCTGTAAATTTGCAATTAAATAAATAAATAAACAATAACACAGTAGTATACCTTAATTAATTCTGAAGTAAAGTATATCTTTGGATAATTAATAGGTCAAACATTAATACCGTAATTATCGAGTAAAGGTGGAACTATTTTATGGTGAAGCGTAAACTCCACGCAGTTAACTTACCTGTCCTAACATAGTAAATCAGTCGAGATGGAGCGTTCTCGTTGTAAACAGTACATACCGGAACCATGCCCCAAAAGTAGACAATATTTGTTTTTTTTTTAAAGTATAGATTTAACAAAGTGCAGAGGAATGTAGCGGTAAATTAGTGTGTCATAAAGTAAACATGTAATCTATAAAAAAAAATAGGAATAAATAAGAGTGCGGGATGACATCTCTACTGACTAGTGTGTAAGATATCAATGTTTCGTTAAAATAAAAAGGTACGAGGTACCTAAAGTGAGAACCTTTTATCAATAATGATGTGACGTGCATTTCTGTGGCAAACAAAAACATTAACTTGAATTATACTACTAAAGAGGCGTAGCTACCAGACTTCTGAGAACAGCATACCAGCTTCATAATGACCGAATCACTTCAGGAACTTCAGCAGGAAAGAAAACTACAATAAAGATCGACCATCTGTGGACACCCCAAGAACCAAGGAGCAGGACACGGAGTAAACATCAGAATAGCAAGGTGACGCGGAAGCCTGTCTTCCGTGGTTAATTAACATTCAAACAAATGATTTGTAAAAGACACTTTAAATAACAATATAAAAGACTTTAAAAATAGTCACTTTGTAACATGTAGTATGTCATACGATTAAAAAATGTTTGTAGTAGCTTCTACAATGCTTATATTATAAAGCTTCTCTGATACTAAAAGTTAAATCAAGTCCATTCTTCAAATGGCCCCCAAATAGTATGATAGTTTCTGAGTAAGTGAGCTTAACTTACAAACCAGTTTAATATCCCGGATCCGTGGAAAATGCTAGCATATAACATTCCTTATTTAGAGGGCCCCTTCAGAAAATATGTTGTAAACTGTAAACTATATATTAAGAAAACCTTATGGTGAAAACCTCATGTAGAGCTGTTAAAGAAATCGTTTAATAAAGAGATGTCATTACATAACACTTAATACTGAGTGAATAAATCATCAGACACCCCTGTAAAATTTCCTTTAATTCTAACTACAGCTTGTAAAATTAATAATTAGAAGTTGGTTACGACTATGGCAGCCTATGCAATTGATCCGAGGCAATTAAGCACAGGTTCCCGATGTTATAACGTAGGTGAGACGTTATAAAATGCGCCACTCTGCTCTTTTGTAAAAAAAAATAATAATTGTGTAGATCGTGACACATACCATGTGCCCCTCTGTAGATCTATTCACTCAGTTACTTTAAAATATTCCAGTAATTAAAAAAAAAAAAAATATATATATAATAATTACAATAGAATAGTAGGCCTATATAGGTAAGATTAATTGTGAATTTAATATGTGTAAACTCATATTAACATATTTACATATTAACACATTATATGACACATTGTACTAATCCATGTACGTACTTGTCCAAAAATTTCAGTCACCAACGTGTTGGTTTGAGAACAAACCAAGACCAGCAAATTTCCTGTTCTCTCCTGTATAAAACGGTATTTTATCGCCCTATTGTCACTGCTTGTTACACCATTGTTCGTTTTCCCCCTTTTGTTATACCATGCGTGCGTCATCTCGTGCCTAGTAACCACGTATTTCCCCATATTGTTGAAAGTAAATTGACGTCTGTGTGAGATTTCTCTTCCTCTGAGACGAGATTTAATTCTTGCACAACCAATGTAAATTTTTACAGCGAATTAAAATTGTTTATTTGAGTAAACAAGAAAGAGTAGTATAGGATCTAGTATTAGTAGAATAAGTACTTATAGTGGTTAATATCAGGGAAATATAGCTTTATTTAACCCTGATTTATTATTAAAATATGAACTGTGCTACGAAGCTCTTTTACGCGGTTTAACTCACGCGAACGTAACAGTTGCTGAATTGCGCAAATCGTTATGCGAAAGTAGATCAGATACACCCGCGCAGTTAGGTAGATTAAGTGAACTCGATTATGAGAGCGAAAGAGAAACGTGTTATGCGAAGTATAGGGAATTGACGTTATTATCCCAAACCCTTCACGACGAAAAATCACCTGCAGTAATATTGCGGACCACGCAAAGAATAGAGCATTTAACCCGCCGGATGAAGAATTTATTAAACTGGCCTAACGTTACTGTAATCCCTCCTGATGTGCAAAAATTTGCGGATGAGGCATTACAGCAATTACCCACGATAATAAGAAAATTGCGAAGAATGTCCGACTCATTTAGAATGGAAGAAATAGAACAATATCTGAAGAAATTATATATTTCCCCAGTTCAATCTCCTACTTTAGAACACCCTCCCACCACCACGAATCACGAATCACCCACCGTATCGAAGATACAACCGAGTCATGAACAACTACCAGATAGAGACGTGAATACCCTAATGATATCGGAAGCCCCACAGCCTAGTGGTCATCATAATCGCACCAGTAAGTATGCGTTTACGATGCCTAACGCAGCATCAGGTCCCCCTAGAAGTATACCACATGTAAATTTTAATGTGGACCTCTACGGAAAGATCACGCATCCAGTAGAAAAAATCATAACAGAAATTCCATATACGGATGGCTTAAGTATTACTAAACTATAATTAAATTTTTAAAAGTTTTACCTTAATCCGTCTATGTGACCGCTTGGTTTCTGTCTTCTTACGCGTTTCGGATTAATTTAATCCATCATCAGAGAGTAAAAATAAAAATTCGTCGGTTATGACTTCGTTAATACATTAAAAGTGACACTAAAATACATTTATGTATATGTTCTACAAACACAGCGACGTACGTGGATGTGAGTGCGCACTCGACACCGGTTGACGACGTACTGCACAGTTTATTTAAGTTATGTTATCTATTGTTGTGTTGGGGCGTGTACTCTATGGTTATGTTATCTATAATCTTATCATACAGTGTATGTGATTTAAATGCCAATTGTTCGTTTAGTATATTATTAGGATTATTTCTGAAGGCCCGGTAAATTTCAAACTCTTCTACTGCATCCATATATCTTCCCTTTTTGCAAATGTGTAAGGGTTTGCAATTTGCCTCAAAATGTGTGTAATTATGATTTAATGAAACGAGATGTTTAGCGTAATTTGATTTATTTATATTTGAAATGCTCGTGGGTAAGTGTTCTTTATATCTTTCGAAAAAACCCCTGCCAGTCTGACCAATGTAATGCATGTCGCAGTCATCACATATCATCTTGTATACGCCCGTTCTTTTTTCAATTGATGTTCGTGTGGCATTATTTAACATTTTTTGGATATTGTTATTTGTTCTAAATGTGATGTGGATGTTATGTTTTTTAAATGTATTTCTAATGAGCATTGAGAAGTTGTTAGTATAATCAACCGCCCTATATATTGCGTCCATCGTGACACGGTGAGGGTTGTCAGTTCTGCGTTTGTGTCTAAGCATCAAGTGTTCAACTAATGAGCTGCGGTAACCGTTCGCAATTGCAATGTGTTTAATTATATCTATTTCTTCCTTGTGGTTTGTTGGATCTAAAGGTACACTGTGTAGTCTGTGTATCAGACTGTTGAACGCAGTCATTTTTCACACTCGAAATAGAGTCAAACAACGCAATACATTTTTTGGATTTAACTTTTATGAAACAATAATAAATTTCAATACAGGATATACAGAAAACCCACCACAACTGATGGTGTCATACATGCTGATTCTTTCCACCCGCACTCACAAAAAATGGCCGCGTTCAACAGTCTGATACACAGACTATACAGTGTACCTTTAGATCCAACAAACCACAAGGAAGAAATAGATATAATTAAACACATTGCAATTGCGAACGGTTACCGCAGCTCATTAGTTGAACACTTGATGCTTAGACACAAACGCAGAACTGACAACCCTCACCGTGTCACGATGGACGCAATATATAGGGCGGTTGATTATACTAACAACTTCTCAATGCTCATTAGAAATACATTTAAAAAACATAACATCCACATCACATTTAGAACAAATAACAATATCCAAAAAATGTTAAATAATGCCACACGAACATCAATTGAAAGAAGAACGGCTGTATACAAGATGATATGTGATGACTGCGACATGCATTACATTGGTCAGACTGGCAGGGGTTTTTTCGAAAGATATAAAGAACACTTACCCACGAGCATTTCAAATATAAATAAATCAAATTACGCTAAACATCTCGTTTCATTAAATCATAATTACACACATTTTGAGGCAAATTGCAAACCCTTACACATTTGCAAAAAGGGAAGATATATGGATGCAGTAGAAGAGTTTGAAATTTACCGGGCCTTCAGAAATAATCCTAATAATATACTAAACGAACAATTGGCATTTAAATCACATACACTGTATGATAAGATTATAGATAACATAACCATAGAGTACACGCCCCAACACAACAATAGATAACATGATAACTTAAATAAACTGTGCAGTACGTCGTCAACCGGTGTCGAGTGCGCACTCACATCCACGTACGTCGCTGTGTTTGTAGAACATATACATAAATGTATTTTAGTGTCACTTTTAATGTATTAACGAAGTCATAACCGACGAATTTTTATTTTTACTCTCTGATGATGGATTAAATTAATCCGAAACGCGTAAGAAGACAGAAACCAAGCGGTCACATAGACGGATTAAGATAAAACTTTTAAAAATTTAATTATAATAATTGTGACGCGGATACCAGTACAATGACTTTAAAATTACTAAACTGTTAAATTTCATCAAATACCTCCTACAAATAAAAGATTTACAGCAACTAAATGATTGGCAAATCTTGCAAGTCCTCCTACCCAAATGTAAACCACCATTAAAGGATCGTGTACTGGAATCATTAAGCTCGACTCTTCCAGTAGAAGAACTTCATACTACCATTATAAAACATTTTATTCCCACAGGAATTTATGAGGAGCTCAAAAGAAACACCGTACTTCGAGTACAAGGAGCCCATGAGAGACTGGCCCACTATATTGCTGACATCAGAGAGTCTTCCCGACTATTGCAAGTCAACTGGAGTGAGAAACAATTGGTCGATACCATTTTAGTAGGATTATCTCCGGAAGAAAGATCTCGATTAGCATTAATAAATAGGCCCAACACTTTCGCAGATCTAGAACAATGCAGTATTCACTCGTCAAACGTATGGTACTCGGATCAGAACAGACATGCGTTGCTATCCACTGGACCACGTAGAAATGAAACGCAAGCCCTGGTAACAGATGCAAGAACACAGCGCGAAAGATGACCATTTCGTAGACCTACCAACTTTCACAACCATGGTAAATCTAATGAGCCTCAACCTCGACAGGAAACAAGTGATACCCCTCGTAGAGAAAATATATGTTATAACTGCGGGAAATTTGGACACATCAGTAGAAACTTTAAACGGAAACAGTACTATCAGAAAACCCCTTATCCAATAAAAATGTAAGGCAGGGAGATCCGAAATCCTGTGTCTTCCGCAGCATCGTGAAAACAGGTAAACCCCGAAAAGTCAAAAAAAAAAAAAAAAAAAAAAAAAAATTTAGACTCGTATGTTAAGAAGTTCATTGATAAATGTAATGCTATTAATAAATGTGACTTCAGTAAGTGTCAATTACCATATATACAAGTAGACCTCGGTGTTACATCCACCCTCGGATTAATTGATTCCGGATCAACACGAAGCTTAATTAGTCAACAGCTAGCCGATAAATTATTTGAACACAACCTAGTTAAACGCAGTCAATCGGTGAATATTAGATGCGCTACAGCTAATAGACAAAATTTATTGATAAAACTCAGCATCACATTTAAACTAAAAATTAAAAATCTAACGTGGTATTTCCAGTGTTGGTATGCGACGAGTTAGGACCCGACTTAATATTGGGAGCTGACTTTATCAGTAAAACAGGAATAATTCTTGACATTCACGATAAGAAGTATTATTTTGGATTTGATCGTTCACAAAAATATAGTCTTGATGGTGAAACAAATAACAAAGAAAGTACTGGAACAGCTGCTACACATCTAGAACACCACGAGTCTGAATTACCTCATCTAGAAAGTAAAGATAGACTGAAAATGCAGACACTAATAAAGGAGTTTTCCACCGTCCTCACTCTGAAGTTAGGACTAACGAACCTGATAGAGTACACGATCAATTTGAGCGACAATAAAGTAATACGTCTACCCCCATACAAGTTATCGCCGCCAAAAATGGGAAGTAATGAGGAATCAAATCAACAAATTATTAGAACAAGGAGTCATTGAACCCTCTACTTCACCTTACTCATCACCCGCGTTTTTAGTACCAAAAGGTCATGACAAACAGACTAGTTGTGGACTACCGGCAGTTAAATAAACGGATAGAATTCGAGTCTATACCACTTCCCGACATCCACAGTGCTTTTCATTATTTTACGAAAGCGAAAGTTTTTACCATCATGGATCTAAATCAGGCATTTCATCAAATACCCCTTTCGGAAGAATCCAAACGTCTAACCGCATTTTCCGTCCCTTTCAACCTGTACCAATTTACGAGAGTACCCTTTGGAATATCCCAAGGAGGTTCTGTATGTAGCCGATTATTAGAGAAATTATTCCACGATTTAAAATTTAAATATGTGTATCACTACCTAGATGACATCGTTATCTACAGCGAATCAATGGACCAACATCTTAAACATCTACGTGAAGTACTATCCCGATTAGAGAAAGCCGAATTAACAGTAAATCCCAGTAAAATAAATTTTGCTGTCACACAATTTTCATTTTTAGGTAACATAGTAAATGCCAACGGAAAGGTAAGCATAGACCCCGAGCGAACCCGTGCGATCAGAGAATTTTTACCACCGCGGGATGCGAAAGGAATAGCCCGATTTTTGTGAATGATAAATTATTTCCACAAGTATAGCCCTCATCTAGCCGAAATTGCAGCACCGCTGAATGCTTTAAGAAAGAAGGGAGCAAAATTTGAATGGAGTCTGCAACACCACGCTGCATTCGAAAAACTAAAAGAAAGCATAATATCACCCCCAGTATTGCAATTAGCCGATTTACAAAACCGTTTGTAGTGCAGACGGACAGTTCAAGTGTAGCCGTAGGTGCAGTAATATATCAGGAAGTAGACAACTCTAGACTACCTATTAGTTACGCTTCACGTACCCTGGCCGACCAAGAAAAGAAATACTCCGCATACGAATTAGAATGTTTAGCTATCGTTTTTGCATTTGAGAAGTTCAAACCTTTTTTAGAACATAAAGAGTTCCTGTTGGAAACGGATAATCAAGCATTATCTTGGTTATTAAATCACCCTAAAAAGTTAGGTCGTATTGGAAGATGGGTATTAAGGTTAAATTGTTACAAATTTAAAGTACAACATATTAGAGGTACCCAAAATGTAGTTGCCGATACACTGTCACGTATGTTCCAGCCGCCTAGTAAAACATCTGAAAGAAAGGAGAGTAGAGAAACGCCAATTATCAGTACTTTAATTACCGAATTTCCCCTTGCATTTACGAACATAGCTCAGTATCAACAACAAGACCCCCTTTTAAGACCAATTATAGAACAACTCGATAAAGGAAATAAGTCAGAAAAATACATATTGAGTAAGAGAGTATTATGTTATAGAATAGCAAACGGAAAATATTTACGAATAATTGCCCCTGATATTATTAAACCTATGCTGATGGAATACTACCATTCTTCCACCATTGGAGCACATATGGGAATAAATAAAACAATACATCGAATTCGTAAAGAATATCATTGGGAAAATATGAACAGTGAGATAGCTAGTTTTGTAAAAAGGTGTAAGTTGTGTGCACTCACCAAGCCAGCGAGAAACAGCCAAATAAGTCAATTAATCTCAGAAATTCCTACTACCCCGTTCTCTAAAATTTATTTAGACTTTTCAGGACCCTACCCTCGTTCTAAATCAGGAAATACCATGCTACTCATTTGTGTCGATTCATTCACCAAATTTGTCTGGATGTATCCCATGCGGCGAGCGTTAGCTTCGACCACCGTAAAGATATTGCAGGATAGATTATTTAAAGATTTCGGTACACCCGTACATCTAGTGTCAGATAACGGACCCCAGTTTAAGTCAAAGGAATTCAAGAACATGGGTTTCAAACTAGGGATAGACCACATTACCACTACTGAGTATCGTCCGCAAGGTAATATAGCTGAAAGGTATTTGCGAAACCTAAAATCTGCTTTAATAGCCTACCATGCAAACGACCATACGTCTTGGGACCCGAACCTATCCTGGATACAATTCGCCTTCAATTCAGCCTATCATGAAGGACATAAATCTACACCATTTGAATTATTGTATAAATACAAACCTAACCACCCATTATCCACAAAGTGGAAAATACATGAGTTACTACCCCACGAAATTAGGGATAAGAATATAAAGAGAATCTGGAATGAAGCTCGCGCTAATTTAAGAGCAAACTTAAAGAAATCGCGAAAATATCACGAGGAGATTAATAATAACAATGTAGTAAAGTACCAAATTGGTGACTTAGTAATGTATAGAACACACCCGACGAGTAGTGCAATCGATAAGACCACCTCCAAGCTGTCATACCGATGGTGTGGTCCTTACCAAATTCACAAGTACTTAACTCCAGTAACAGTAGCCCTGTACGAACCCACTACTCAAAAATATGTACGAAGAACACGTATTTCGCAGATAAAGTATTATTACGAAAAAGGAAATGGTAGAGTGCAAGCAAACTAAAGGTAGTAAAAGGTATACCTGCAACAGAGTACTTGAGTAACCACTTAATTACCTAATCCTATAAATAGGAATGAGCCCTGATCAACCTTGGATCCTGTTCAGCGAAAGTAGAGAAAAGTGGGAAGTCAGCTGACATCGAATATAAATAATAATTAAGTAATAAATTACTTAAAGAGTAATTCTATAACAAGAGTAACTCACAACTAAAGAAGAAAACCGGTAGTAGTCTTAAGTAGTAGTATTAAGAAGAATTTAGTAGGTTTTCGATATATTTCATGAAGTGTGAATTTTATGTAGTCTAAGAATTAGTTTGTAAGGCGTTGTATATCTTGATAATAGGAAGAAGTAAGTCGAGAGTGACTCATGCACCTCATAAATTTGAAAAAAGAAAAGAGTGAGAAAAATTTCACACAGTAATGCCAAGCGTACTCCCAGTACATTACTGACATAATAACCCATAGAAAACACGTCCGTTTCCCTACCCGGTGTCTTCTTTAAGCAGAGGAGTATGTGACGATTTCATTAATAAAAAAAAAATTATATATATATATATATATATATTGTAACTTAACTCTGTTCCTCTCAGATGATCGAATGGTGTTTAATAATTGGTGTGGCTCTCGAAGTCTTACTGGTCTGAAACACTTCCTTAAGTTTCCCAGTTGGTCGAGTCCCAAATGTAGCAAAAACTGTCAATGAAGAGATATATGTGTAGTTTCACCAAAATGTTTTAAAACAAAAATTGTTGCTTGTTGAAGAAAAATAATTAAAAAAAATTGTGTTTAAAAAAAAATTTATAATTTAAAAAAATGTTCTTTTTATTAATTAATTAATTAAAATCAATTAATTAATGGTGTTTTGTGTAGTTTTAAAACGTGTATCACTTTCCTGTGAAATATTATTGATGTTCTTGTATTTCCCAAATAAACTACAACCACTCACAAGATTGTCTCCAGGACAATCGATATTTGTTTACTTTTTCGTTTTGGAGGTTATCTTCCTTTGTATGTGGTAAAATCCTGGTAGTTTATTATTTAAAATTATATTAATTATAATTTATTATATTAATGAAAGAAAGAACTAATTTGAAGCGAAAAGTATTAATGTTTTATTAAATAATTGAAATATAGACTCTTTTCGATTATAATATCGATTCTCAGGGTATCGAAACAGTTACAAGGTTTGATGTATATAAAATTCAATAAAGGTTCTTTGAACAGCTAATTATTGTCAAAGTCAGAGAAATCGGGCCAATATTTAAAAAGTATAACGTTACAACAAGTTAATTACTAATACTAGATACATACATTGAATAATAAAATTGAAATAATATAATTTGTTGTCACCAACACAGCTGACGGGAACAAGAAAGCGTTGCACACGATGAAGGAAAATGGCTGCCGTGATGTCGGTCAAAATACCCTTCGTATCTGCGATGTTCCAAATAAGATATTTTCTGGTATTATTTACGTCCTGGGGTCTGCAAATCTTCTTTCAGATGTTGTGTAGTGTCTTGAGTGACGTTTCCGTGTTGTATTTTGTATATCTGTGTAGTTATAAGTTCGTTCACTTTTTATGATTCAGGCACTAATGTATGGTTATGTGGTATACTGTTTTCTTGTGTTTTATAGTGTTTTTTCGGTGTAGTTATGTGCTGTCCAGTGTTATTTAGTCTATATCAATAAAATCTGTCACTATGTGAACGTCTCAGAATGATTCTATTCGCCACTCGCGATTTTACAAAAACGTATCGTTCACTTACTCGCCATTACCGTTTTTAGTTAGGTTAGCTCGGTTATAATCCGTTCGTCAAGTTCACCGTACAATTACCAATAATCAACTATCTATTTCCTCCAGTTTCGACTAAAATCTTAGCCAATATAATATTATTCTTAACATTGTTCAAATATAATTTTGCATCCTGTGCATATTTCCAAATACACTATATAACTGCCTATACTTTGGTTATTTATCAATTTTATTTGCTAGATGTTATTTAAATTAATCCTTCAGTTCATTCGCCGTATTTTAAGATTGAATAATGCTGTTTTATAATGTTTTCTGTCCAGAATTAGTAATTTTACTTTCATTTTGTATTTAGTGAAAAATTAAAAATTAACTTCCTGCCATTATGCAAATTCAGCCATTTTTCAGTTATATTTAATATTAATAATCTCATATTGTATTAAAAGGTTTATATTCCCTTATTTTCTTGTAATTACTTGAATTGGTTTATTTATAGAATATTATTTTGGAATATATGACTCCCCTCTCCAAATTTCTGAGTTTTGTCATTTTCATTTTTATTTATAATTCTGAATATAATTTTATAAAATCTTTCTAAGTGATATGTGTAATTATATGGCTTCATCTCAGGTTTATTTTATCTAAAACCCTTTTGTTTAATTGCATTTAAATGAGTAATTTCTCTGTTTTGATGAAGTTTGGTTTTCATTCTTTGGCCAGATTTTCTAACAAGTTTTTTCTTACAAAATATTTTTACAAACAATAAATGTGTGTGATACCCTCTCTGACTTTTAAATATAGTATTATAAACTAAACATTTTTTCAAATAACAACAATAATTAGTATTGGTTACAATACAATGAACAGTGAAACAAATAAGGAATATTTTCAAATAAATGGTTGTCTTCAACATTCAGACATTTTTTTTTTTTACAATCAAATACTTATTTCTAACATTGAAATATTGTTCACAAAAAAGGTTTTTTACCAACTAACATCTTAATTACTTATTACTATTAACACCAGTAATAAATGTATTTACAGGTATGATGTTAGTTGTTGAAAATTTAAATAAATGTCTTTATATTGTCACAGGACAAATGGCGCCAATCGTACACACTATAGTTTTTTAGGCCCTTAAAAGGACCGTTTGTCGGGTACGCTAAATCATTTGCGTACGCTGCCCGAGCCGCGCTGTGATGTTCGGCGGCGGCATCCGCTGTTCCGGGCGTGCTGCGGTTCTCTTCTTTCGGCAGCGGTATGTAGAGCCCGCTGCTGTCCCAGTCGATGTCCATCACTGCTTCTCCTGCGTTCTCCATTCTTCCTTCTTCCTTTTCTTCCAGCTGGCTTGACGACGTCCAATGGAGTGCGCAAAAAGTGGTCAGAGCTGTTGGGTTGAGCGTCGTGAGACGACCCAATGGTTTCCTAGTACCGAGCCTCCGGTAGGGGCTCCTGCCTAGTGGTCCTGTCCAGACGGAATATTGTTAATTAATTTTTAATGGTCGCTACAACGACATGCTCGTACTAGGTCGACTAGTACAGTATTTGTCGAGGCCGTTTCCAAGATTCACCTGGACGTATTCGGTACCTGCCAAGGCCGGCTATGAGTGGGTTTGTCTGGGTCCTCGCAGCTCGGACGTAAAATTTACGTGCAAGTCGCCTTGCGGTGTCATCCAAGGAGCGGACACCGAGTCCTCTTCTCAGGAGACGAGAAGAAAACCGATAGGGGACTTTGGCCGCTAGCCGAAGCCCTCTATCGAGAACGCTTTGCAACCTTCTTTTATGAACGGTTGCGAGGTAACCCCAGACGGGAAGAGCGTAGGTAATGATCGGCAACAGGTACGCGTTGACAATCAACTTACCCAGCTTGCGGGTCATAGCCTTGTTGGCAAGTAGCGGAAACAGTTGCGCGAGACGAGCGGGCGCTTTCTTTCGCATCGTCTCAGCGTGGGTACGCCAGGTGAGCCGACGATCTAGGTGGACACCGAGGTACTTAACTTCCCTCGACCAGGGCAGGTACGTTCTACCGAGTCTCACTCGGCCTCGTGGTTCTTTCCGGCGCTTTGTGAATAGCACCGCGGAGCTCTTGGTTTCGTTGACGGCAACTTTCCAGCTTTCCGTCCACGTCGAATACGCATCGAGTGCGCGCTGAAGTCGTGGGATAGCAAAGTCTGCGTTCCGATCGGCGGTATAGACCGCCGTGTCGTCGGCAAACAAAGCCATCTGGACTCCAGGCTCTCTGGGTGCGTCGTTGACATACACGGAGAACAGGAGAGGCCCTAGCACGCTACCTTGAGGTACCCCGGCTGTGATACGTCTCTCGGAAGAGACGTGGTCGTCTATTCGCACGCAGAAAGTCCTCTCCGTCAGAAAGCTAGCAATCAAGCGAAGGTAGCAATCTGGGAGCTGGATTTCCCGGAGCTTGAACAAGAGCCCGTCGTGCCAGACACTATCAAAGGCCTTTTCCACATCTAGGAAACAGGCGACAGTCTGCTCTTTCCGACACCCGGCGTCCGTGATGTATTCCACCAGTCTCATCAGTTGATGAGTGGTGGAATGCCCCACACGAAAGCCGAACTGTTCGGGGACCAGTACATCGAAATTTCCTAGATGATCTAGTACTCTCCGTTGTACAAGACGTTCGAGGACCTTTGACGTGGCTGACAGTAGACTAATGGGCCGGAGGTTGCCGGGACGGGAAGCGTCCTTTCCCTGCTTCGGGATCACTATAACCGTTGCCTTACGCCATTTCTGGGGAAAATAGGCCAGTCTAAGACACGCGTTGAACAGCGCGACCAAGAAAAGTACTCCTCGCTCCGGGAGTCGAGTAAGAGCGGCGTTCGAGACGCCGTCCGGGCCAGGAGCTTTTCTCGGCACGAGTTCAACGAGCCGATCTGTGACCTCTTCCCTAGTAATGGGTTCGGGCTCCGTAGTGATCGGAAGAGACAGAAAGTCTTCCACTTCGTTCTCGACTTCTTCGTCGAAGTCCCAGTCCATGGGCGGGTTAGGTGCGAACTGTCGCTCAAAACACGCGCCCAAGTACTCGGCCTTCGCCTCCGGGCGAGCCAGGATTTGACCGAAAGGTCCAGCAATGGCCGGGATGCGAGGCCGGCGCCTCTTCCCTACCAACGCCGAAGGTATCCGGTAAGGGCTACTTTCGTCCGATCCGTCCCCTGCCTGGGCCACGGCGAGTTCCCAACAGCGTCTCCGGTAGGCCTGCATTTCACGACGTAAAATGCCGGTCGCCCGGTTGTACGCTGCCTTGTCGGCCGGATCACGGGTCCGCTGCCAGCGTCTCCGGAGGCGATTTCTCTCGCAAGCGAGAGCACTCGTCTCATCTGGGATTCGCTGCCAGTGGGGCGTTACACCAGGCTTCATCCTGGAAGACGCGTCGATCGCAGATACGACAGCCTCGTCAAACGCGGCAACTGCCTCGTCGACTTGGCGGACGGTTTCGAGTGGTCCCGCGTCTGGCAATCGGCGACTTAACGCCGGGCCATAGCGGTCCCATTCTACCACCTTCCTGACATCTCTGCGTACGACGTGCTGGGTAGCGACGTGTATCAGGATGGGGAGATGATCGGACGATAGTTCCGTTAGCGCGGACACATGGACCGGACAGTCAATTCCTTGAATCACCGCTATGTCCAAGACATCGGGAGCCGCGTTGCGTTGTGAGGGGTAGAACGTAGGTTGGGTAGGCCCAATCACTTGAATCCTGCGAGAATCGGCAAACCTGCGCAAACGTTTCCCGTTTGGGGCAGTCAAGCGACTGTTCCAATCGCGATGTTTGCAGTTCAGGTCGCCGGCCATGATGACCCTCCTGTGTGCATCGAACGCGACCGCTAGATCGGGGTGAAGGAGCTCTTTTTGCGGCGCTTTATACGCCGCGACCATCTGTACGCCGCCTAGAGTGTTTAACAACTCCACAGCGGTGCCTTCGAGGTGAGTCATTGCAGGCAAGACGACTCGGTGATGCTCGAGAGTGAGCCTCACCTCGACGGCAGTACCGCCACCAGCAGTGCCCGGCCTGTCGTTTCGATAGCACACATAGTTGGCCAGTCGGAACCGACTCGCAGGAGTCAAGTGGGTCTCATTGAGAAGGACTACGTCGGGTTTGAGTCGGGCCAGTAATTCTTGGAGTTCCTGGATCTTGTTGGACAACCCGTTGGCGTTCCAGGAAAGAATTGAGAGATCTCGTTTGAGGACCCGACTCATAGAAAACCTACACAAGTGGCGGCTTCCACCAAGAGCATGAATCTCTCGGTTGTATCGGCAGTCTCCAAGCGGGAGCGGATGGACCTGAAGGTCTGGGCAACTTTGCGGAGGTCGAATTCCGCAAGGAAGTCTTTGACGACCTGATAGTCGTCAGGAACGGTTTTTGAGGCAGAGTGCCCGGAGACTGTTTGCGCGTAAGAGCGCCGAGGCTTGTCAATCGGGGGATTGGTGGAAGCCAGGGGTTTCTTAGGGCCAGGTGTAGCGCCTCTAGCGGAGGTGCTAGGAAGAGGGACAGATGCGATAACGTCGGTCTTCACGCGCTGCGCAGGCTGTCTGGACTGTGCGGCTGGGTTGGCAGGAGCCCGGGATCTAGCGCCACGGGGCTTACGTTGCCGCTTCTTTTTGCCTGCATTAGGGAACCGCGGGGGCGGGAGGTCAGGCGAGGCTGCTTCTAAAGCAGGGGCAGGATTCTCCGGTGCTGGGGAGGGTTGAGAATTCTCAGGCTCCACAACCGAGATGTTTGGCAGTGGCTGGTCTGTCTCACTTTGTTTAGATGCCGCGAGGTTACGGCGCTTTTTCGCCTGAGGCGGGACAGGGGCCTGGGAAGGAGCCTGAGATGGAGATGCCTGAACTACAGGTGTCTGCTTCGGGCCTTTACTACGTTTCCGTTGCCTGTTAGCAACTGCAGCGAAAGTCACGGCAGCCGTAGCAGGAGGCGAAGGGCCTGGCTGCTCGGTAGCAGGTCTAGAACCAGCTTCCGGATGCCTCGGTGGTGGCAGGCGCCCTTTCGGCTTTCGCCGCTCGAGCTCCCGCTGAAACACCGGACATGCCCGGTAGTTGGCGGGGTGACTTCCGCCGCAGTTGATGCACCTTTTGAAAGCAGGGGCATCGCAGTGTTTACTGGCGTGAGGTAGAGAGCACCTCACGCACGCCGGAGCGTTTGAACAAGTCTCTGAATGGTGCCCGAAGCGTTGGGACTTGTAGCACTGAGGCAGAGCCCCGGGAGCGCGGCTTCTTTCCACTTTTACGCGGAAACCAAAAAGCCGCGTAAGAGAGAGTAGGCTTGCGCCTGCCTCGCTGTTCTCGACCATGATGCGAACCAGGGGAATTGGACGCCTTGGTCCGGCGGGAGCAAATACCCGATGTACCGCGCGAACCGGATAACCCAGCTCGCGCAGCTCATCGAGAATTTCCTCGAGAGGAGAGTCCACGTCTAAGCCTCTGAGCACGAGGGACAGAGGCTTCACGTGTTTCGGGGTAAAGGTGTGGTGTTGCAGGTTGGCTGATTCAACGAACGCCATGACGCTGCGGTACTCGTCCATTCCGCGGACAGCGATCTTGACAGTGTCGCCCCCAAGGAGCTTCAGGTCAACGCTGGCCGGGGAAAGTCCGGGAGCCACTATGAGTCGCCGGTAGAAACCGGTGACGTTGTTCACGCCGTGAACGAACACAGGCGGGATGCGACGAATGACCGGCGGTGCTTGGGCAGCGCCGGGCACAGTCGGCCCCGAGCCGGGTTCGCCATCGGCGGGGACAACTTCCATGGCGGACGCCGAGGAAGAGGTTGAGGACGATCGGTTCCGCCTCGGTTTCTTAACCGGGCGCCCCCGTGGCCCAACCGCCACGAAAGCGTCGGTCTCGTCACCGGGCAGCGGAACCGACCGGGGATCGACTTGGTCCGCATCCATCAGCGGAGAACACGGCGAGTCGCTCGTGTGGGGCGGGGCAGTGGCGAGCGACTGCGTGCTCGATGACGCGCCCGAAGCGGGCATTTCCGCCATCGAGCGGGAGGTTCGCCGACCAGAGGCAGCCAGGCTGCCTCCGGCGGTAACCAGGGACCTAGGGTCCGGCCCGAGCCGGATCGCTTGCGGGATTTCTGGAACGCTCAGGCTTGCTACGAGCTGGGCAAATGACCGGCTTCGTTAGATACCTCCCCTTACCAAGAGAGGTGTCCACCGGCCTCTTTACCTAGGCGATATCCAAGCTCGCTTACCACTGGTGGGGGCTCGCAAGGATCGTCCTAGGCAGCGCTACCTAAGAGCCTGAGCGTCAGCGGGCTAGATGCGCTGCGCAACCAACAGCTCTGGCAGGCTGGAAATGCTTCCTTCCAACGGCGGTTGGTGGTCCTGAAAAGGGTCACTTGGCTGGTGGCCCTAAGAAGGTCCGACGAGCGAACTCAGCTGTTGTGCTGGCTACTCAGTTCACCAGCCAGCTGAGTTGCAGTCTTCTTTCTTCTTCGAAGGCAAGTTGACCAGCAAGCAGGGCAGCAGATGTGTGTCTGTCCTCGTAGTCGAAGGCAGCAGGTCAGCAGCTGAGAGCAGCGAAATCGTCTTCCAGAGAGAGCAGTCCAGGAGAGGTCCGGTCTGTTCAAGAGCTGGGTCTGAAGTGCCTCTACGTCTGTCACACGAGTGCGCAAAAAATTTACTCTGGGCTTTGCGGTTGTGCGTCGCAGAGACGAACCGCACGGGAACTGAGTTCCGAGCTACCATCTGGAGCTCCTGCCTCGTGGCCCTGCCCAAGTAGGGCGTGTGCTCTATAGCAGGCCTTTCTCGGCTGTTGTGCTAGCCTAAGCTAGCGCAGTATACACCGAGGGCGTTTCCATGAATCACCTGGGCGTATACGGTACCTTCCCAGCCCAGTCACGAGAGGATTGTCTGGGAACCTCGCCGCACGTGCATAAAATTTGCGTGCAAGCCGCCTGAAAGTGTCGTCTAAGGAGCGGACGCCAAGTCCTCTCCTTAGAAGGCGAGATGAGAAGCGACGGGGGACTTTGGCCGCTAGCCGAAGCCCCTTGTCGAGGACGCTCTGCAACTTCTTTTTATGCATTGCGGCGAGGTAACCCCAGACCGGGCAGGCGTAGGTAATGACCGGCAGCAGATACGCGCCGACGATCATCCTACCCAATTTCCTGGTCATGGCTGGGCTGATCAGGAGTGGAAACAGTGCGCACAGGCGAGTGGATGCTCGCTTAAGAACTGTCTGTGCGTGGGTACGCCAGGTGAGCCGACGGTCGAGGTGTAAGCCGAGGTACTTGACCTCGTTGGACCAGCGCAAGTACGTTCTGCCGATACGTAGTTGCCTAACGGGGTTCTTCCGTCGCTTAGAGAATTCGACGGCTACGCTCTTGGTAGGGTTGAGGAGCACTCTCCAGTTATCAGTCCAGTCCACGAGCGTGTCGAGCTGGCGCTGCAGTCGTAGGACGGCCCTTTCCTCATGACGATCGGCCGTAAATACGGCCGTGTCGTCAGCGAAGAGGGCCATCTGGACTCCAGGCTGTCTCGGCACGTCGTTGACGTAGATAGAGAACAGAAGGGGGCCTAGAACACTACCTTGAGGGACGCCGGCTGTGATTCGCCTCTCGGAAGAGACTGAATCGCCAACTCTCACGCAGAAGGTCCTCTCCGTCAGAAAGCTAGCAACCAGATGGAGGTAGCAGTCCGGGAGCTGGACTTCCCTAAGTTTGAATAACAGGCCATCATGCCATACGCTGTCGAAGGCTTTCTCAACATCTAAGAAACAGCCAACGGTCCGTTCTCTCCGACACCCGGCTTCCGTGATGCCTTCCACCAGTCTCATCAATTGATGAGTGGTCGAATGCCCCACACGAAAGCCGAACTGTTCGGGGACCAGCACGTCAAAGTTGGTTAGATGTTCTCGTACACGACGCTGTACGAGGCGCTCAAAAACCTTGGACGTAGCGGAAAGTAGGCTGATAGGCCGGAGGTTTTCCGAGCGGGTGGTATCCTTTCCCGGCTTCGGGATCACGATAACCGTCGCCTTTCTCCATTTCTTGGGAAAGTAGGCCAGTCTAAGACACGCGTTGAACAATTCAGTCAAGAATTGAACTCCAGGCTCGGGAAGAAGACGTAGAGCGGTGTTGGTAACACCGTCCGGGCCTGGAGCTTTTCTTGGCTGAAGTTCAGCGAGCCGATCTGAGACCTCTTCCAAAGAGATGGGTTCGGGCTCCGTCGTGATCGGAAGTGACAGAAAGTCTTCCACGGCCATCTCGACTTGTTCGTCGAAGTCCCAGTCCATGGGCGGGTTGGGAGCGAACTGTCGCTCGAAACACAAGCCCAAGTACTCGGCCTTCTCCTCCGGGCGACCCAGGGGTCGACCGAACGGTCCAACAATGGCGGGAAGTGGAGGTCGGCGCCTCCGTCCCGTCAATGCGGTAGGTATTCTGTACGGGTGAGATTGCGGGTCCGCATCCCCCGTTCGGGCCACGTCGAGTTCCCAACAGCTACGTCGGAACGCCTTCAGACTGCCACGCAGTCGTCCGGTGAGCCGATTGTATGCTGCCTTATCGGCCGGATCACGGGTCCTCTGCCAACGTTTCCGGAAGTAATTCCTCTCGCGAGCGAGAAGAGAGACTTCCTCAGGGATGCGTTGGTAGCCAGGCGTGAGACCAGCTCGCGTACGTGAAGACACGCCTATAGCCGAGATGATTGCCTCTTCGATTCCCGCAACTGCTTCGTCTAGGAGGCGAACGGAATCGATTGGGGCCGCTGGCGGCAATCGACGGCACAAGGCCGGGCCGTAGCGATCCCAATCGATAACCTTCTTCTGGTCAGAACGTGCATAGGCGTGCTGGGTAGCGACGTGGACCAAGATAGGGTTGTGGTCGGATGTCAGCTCCGTAAGTGAGAATACCTCGACCGGACAGACAACTCCTTGGGTCACCGCGATATCCAAAACATCGGGAGCCGCGTTAGGCTGTGACGGAAAGAACGTGGGTTGCGCTGGACCAAACACCATCGCCCGGCGCGATTCAACAAAACTGAGCAAGCGCCTCCCGTTCGGAGTAGTCAGGCGACTATTCCAAGCGCGATGCTTGCAATTCAGATCGCCGGCCAAAATTACCCTTCGATGGGAATCGAAGATGACGTCCAGGTCGCCGACAAGGAGTTCAGCTTGTGGGGGCTTGTAAGCTGAGACCACGAGGACGCCGCCAAGAGCTCCGTGGACCTCAATGGCGGTGGCCTCTAGGTTGGTAAGCTGCGGCAAAGCGACACGATGATGACCTATGGAGGTCCTCACCGCGATCGCCGTGCCGCCTCCTCGTCGGCCAACTCGGTCATCCCGATAGACCACGTAATTTGGTAATCGAAACCGGTTCGCCGGGGTCAGGTGGGTTTCAGTAAGGAGAAGTACGTCGGGTTTGAACCGAGCCAGGAATTCAAGAAGGTCGGAATGCTTGGGACCGATGCTGTTAGCATTCCAGGCTACGAGCGAGAGATCTCGTCTAAGGGCTCGGTTCATAGAAGACCTATGACTTCGCAGGCTTCCACCAAGAGCATGAATCTCTCAGTTGGGTCAGCAGTTTCCAGGCGGGCTCGGATGGACCTGAAGGTAGATGCGACTTTCGGGAGGTCGTAGCTAGACAGAAAGCCGCGGACGAACTGTGCGTCATTGGAACTGACGGACTGGGTGGTTTGCCTGGAAACTGAGGCCGCATAAGAGCGACCAGGTGTTACGGCAGATCGGGTCATGGTGGAAGCCATAGGACCAGGGCCAGACGGTTTTGGATCAGCGGCAGGAAAAGTACGCTGTTGCGCTTCGTCGGACTTATACCGGGAAGCAGGACTTTTCTTGGGCTGTGGGCAGGCAGGAGCTCGGGGCCGAGCATCCGGTGTGGGTATCCCTTTGTTCCTGGGTTTGATGCCTGCTCGCGGAAATCGCGGAGGTGGCAGGGGCGGCGAGGCTACCTCTGGTTCAGAGGCGGGAGTAGGAGGTTCCGCGGAGGTGGAGGGTTCATTCTCCGGCTCCAAAACCGAGATAACAGCTACTGGGCGTGTCTCTGCTGTGGAAGGAGACGCGGTACGTTTAGTTGCCTTTGTAGGGGCTGGAGGTGGAGCCGGAGAGGGCGCGCGCCGTGCCGGTTGTGCCTGAGGTTTAGGCCTAGCCTGCATTTTAGGCTGTCTAGGTTGGGGCTGCATAACTGGCTGCCGTGGCTTCGGGAGGGGCCCCTGCGGCTTTTGCTTCCGCAGGAGCTCCGCCTTATAGACCGGGCAGTTTACGTTAGACGCTGCGTGGCCTTGGCCACAATTTATGCAGCGAAATTTGGTTTTGTCTGCCACAGTGCAGGCCTGTGTTGAATGTCCCAGAGAACATCGGAGACAGGCCGGGGCATTGCGGCAGACGTCGGTGTGGTGGCCGAACCTCTGGCACCGGTGGCACTGCGCGAGCTTGCCCTGGGGACGACTGGTTTCCACCCTGACGCGGAAGCCAAACAGCCGCGTCAGGTGGAAAATTTTGTCTGCAGCCTCGCCCTTCTCGAGCTGGAGACGGACGAGCGGGAGAGGGACTCGGGTCTCTGAGTGAGTGAACAGGCGGAAAATTGCCTGCACCGGGTACCCGAGGTCGCGGAGTTCCATAAGGATCTCCTGTGGATCGGTGTGCGCGTCAAGCCCTCGCAAAATGACAGACAAGGGCTTGACTCGCTTAGGAGTGAAGGTGTGATATTGGAGGTTGTGTGCTTGGAGGAAGGCCTCGACCAAGCGATGGTCCTCGAGCTGGCGGACGACAATCCTGACCGTATCACCGCCAAGCAGCTTCAGGTCAAGCTTGTCGGCCGACAGGCCGTGGGCCGCGATCAGCCGTCTGTATAAGGCGGCGACATTGGATACGCTATGGACGTACAGGGGCGGCGCACGACCAACAGCGGCAGCAGCCGGAGCTGCTGTCGAAGCAGTCGGAACCGCGACCTGTGGGCCCTGAGAAGGTCCAATGTCCATGGCCGAGGTCTGTGAGGAAGTGGATCCAGGTGCGTGGGTCCTCTTGGGCTTCTTAGCCGGGCGATTTCGCCGACCAACGGTCGCGAACTCGCCCGACTCGTCAGCCGGAAGAGGAGGAATCGGGTTGGGGAGAGGATCGTCCGTCTCCATCGCCCGAGGCGAATCGGGCGAGTCGCCCAGATGGGGTAGCAAGGCGGGGCCGAGCGACTCGGCACTTGGGCCGTTGCCTGTAGAAGGCATGCTGGCCAGGTGCGACGGCTGCCGGGCAGAGACTGCTAGGCAGTCACTGCCAGACGCCAGGGATCTCGGGTCCGGCCGAAGCCGGATTACCCGCGCGTCTTCCTTGTTCACGACGATGCGGGAGGAGCTGGGCTAACGACCAGCTTCGTTGAATACCAGTCCTTACCAAGACTGGTGTCCACTGGCCCCTTTACCCCGGCGATATCCTAGCTCGCTTACCACTGGTGGGGGCTTGCAAGGATCGTCCGGGGCAGCGCTACCTAACAGTCGTGAACAAGTTAGGAATTACACACTGGAAATGCGGCACTCACCAGGTGAGCCCAGAGCAATCCACTTCTTTCCTGTCCGGCAAGATGTTGTTCCGGCGCAGGTGGTCCTTACAAGGGCAAACTTCGGCCAGCTGCTTCTTCTACCAGCTACTAAGTTCACCGGCAGCAGCTGGCTTGGTTCCCACGAAGAGAAGAGTTATTCCTCGTCGAAAGGCGAGGTGGCCGAAGGCAGCAAAGCCGTAGATGGTCCAGCGAAGAGAGCTGAAGAAGAGCAGTCCAATGAGAGCGTCCTGTTCAGATCAGAAGCTGGAGCAGAAGTCGATCCTCCATCAACAGTGATCGTTCGGAGTGCGCAAAAAGCAGCATGTAGCATGTAGCACTGTAGTAGCGGGGCGTCTTTGCACCCGGTGCATGACTGCAGCATCTGGGACGAGCCCAATGGCTGCCTGTGGATAGACATAGTTCTGGTTCATTCGACAGGTAACCTAGAATAAAATAGGAATGGACAACCGCCAACCAGTTAACTGAGAAGGCGGGGGAGAAAGGTTTTCAATTTTTATTTATTTTAAATATTACAGCAATCAGTGGGCACTGCCGCAAGGACGGGTTCAGGCGACAGATGTCGCGCGTTCCCAGTCCTGCGTGCAGACGCCGTGAGGCGTCGGTCGCTCCCCGCGAGGCAGAGAGCCTCCGTGCCAGTGATAGCGCGTAGCAGCGGCATTCAGCGCGGTCGGTATACTAGGAAGGGAGGAAGGAAACAGCTTTGCAGGTAAATTCTGGGGCAAGGGCAGATGGTGAGTATACAAAGTGAGGTTTAAGCAGTTTACTTAAACTTATGGCGGGTCATCGAGAATCGCCCGAGGGCGTTTGACCCGGACAGGGGGAGGTGGTTGCGTGGTGCTGATGGTTCTGAGGTAAGGGAAGGAAGAGGTCTCAGCTGCGGCAAAGAGAGTCGCAGCTAATGACCAGACAAAGGCTGAGAGAGCAGGAACTCGTAGACCTCCTCGAATTACACTGTTTCTAACAAACCAAGGAGATCCCGACAAGGAACGGAGGGTTCTGGATTGGAAACTTTCCAGCCTACGCCTGTTGGTGGCGGAGGCAAGTGACCACCATACAGGTGCCGCATAGGTCAATACAGACCGGAGAAACAACAGATAGAGGGTAACTTTCGTGCGCAGCGCCAGGGGGCTGCGGCACGCGAGGTATGGGTAAAGTTTGGCTCGGACGCCGCGAGCCTTGGCAAGGGTGTCCGTCACGTGGGCGTTGAAGCAAAGGCGACGATCTAGCCGAACGCCTAGATACTTCACCGACTCTTTGTAGGCGATAGGCCTCCCTTCAAGGGAGAGGGGCTGGCATCGGGAGATGGACTTACGAGTGAAACAGATCGCCTCGGATTTCTCCGTGTTGATCGTCACCCGCCATTTCCGTAGCCAGTCCGGAAGCTGGTCCAACTGACGCTGCAACTGTGTACTCGCAAAACGCGGGGACACAGAGCTGTAATGATACATTGCATCGTCAGCGAACAAAGACAACGTGACTCCGGGCAAAACAGGCAGGTCGTTCGTGTACACGAGGTACAGAACGGGGCCGAGGACAGATCCCTGGGGTACGCCAGCAGCGACAGGACGAACTGCAGAGCAGGTTCCGTCGACGCTCACCCTGAAGGTTCGGTCGCTGAGATACGACTGGAGGAAAAACACTATGGACGATGGTAAGGGGGAGTTGGCGAGTTTGAAGAGAAGACCTTCGTGCCAGACTTTGTCGAAGGCCTTGCTCACGTCCAGCAGTGCGGCGGCCGTAGCCGCTCGCCTGTTGGTGGCGTCAGAGAGTTGCGTTACCACGCGGACTAGTTGAAGCGTGGTCGAGTGCTCTCTGCGAAACCCGAACTGTTCGTTGCGGATAAAATTATCCAACAACGGCGAGATGCGGGCCAGCAGGAGCCGCTCGAACACCTTCGAGATAACTGGCAAGAGAGATATTGGCCGATAGCTTTCAGGAAGCATGCGCGGCTTGCGGGGTTTAGGAATCATAACGATGTTGGCATTTTTCCACAGGCGGGGAAAGTACTGTAGCCGGAGACAAGAGTTGAACAGCTCGAGAACGAGGTCAACGCCTGAGGCCGGGAGATATTGTAATGCAGCGGCCCCGATCCGGTCAGGACCGGGGGCGCGACGGCGGTTTAGTCGACAGACAGACGAAACGAGTTCGTCTCTGTCGAACGGGAGGTCTGGGCCAGCGGGAGGGCGAGAAAAATAACCAGATAGGAAGTCCCGGACGTCTGCCGAGTGGGCAGGGTCCGAAACGCCTCGATGAACGGTAAATTGCGACTCCATGCAGTCGGCGAAGACCTCAGCCTTGCCTTCTGATGAAGACACAATCCCGTTCGGGGTTTCCAGCGGGTTGCGAGTTCTCTTCTCGCGGGTCAGTCTACTCACCGCTCTCCAGACGGAGGCGTGGTCGACTTCAAGAGACTCAAGGTATGAGTCCCATCGATCAGAGTTTACGTCCCGCAGTAGCTGCTGAACGTAAAGGGACTGTTGTTGAAATCGTCGCTTAACGACTGGGTCTCGGGTTCTTTGCCATCTGCGGCGGAGCTGGCGCCGTAGCCAGATGGCGTGGAGTACTTCCGCAGGTAAGGCCGATTTACGATGATTCACCTCGAGTGCGTAGGTGTGTCGATCCATGACACCTTGGACCAATTCCTGAAGATTTGTGGCGCGGAGATCCAGATCGTCACGAGTGACGATTGGGTCCGCCGGGAGAGATGGTAACCTTCGAGAGAGCTCGTCATGATAGGATCGCCAGTTGACTCTCCTAACAATCTGAGCGGGGAGTCGGGGTGACGCCGACAGCTCTCGAACAGTTATAACAAGGGGATTGTGATCGGACGAAAGGTCCGACACAGACGAGACCTCGATGTTGCGGGCAACGTTCTTGACAACTACTATGTCAAGAACGTCCGGCCGATGGCCGTGAAAGGGGAAGTAGGTAGGGTCTTCAGGGCCGATGACATTAAGTGCCGGGTCGCCAGAGACGAACCGGAACAGAGAATTTCCATAGGCGTTGACAACGCGGCTGTTCCATGAAGGGTGTTTGGCGTTTAAGTCGCCGGCTACAATGGTTGAGAGGGGGTGGTCGAGGAGGGCGTCCCACTCCTCGGGCGGTGGCGGAGTTCGCCGGCCAGGCCGGAGGTACGCAGAAACAACGCGCAGCTCCGATCCGCCAGCGTCCACCGCCACCGCGCAGCCTTCAATAATAGATGTATCTAGAGGAGGCAAAAGCCTGTGGGATATCCGCCTGTGGACTAAAACAGCTGTGCCCCCCGAGGGGGGACAGCGAGGCCGTAGGGGACGATCCTGACGATAACAGGCATAGGCAGGAAGGGAAAACGAGTGGTAATGAGCCAGATGAGTCTCGGAAAGAAGTATGATATCAACATCATACTCCGTTACGAAAGTCATCAGTTCAGATCGCCTGGGGAGTAGCCCGAAGGCATTCCACGCAACGATCCTCAGGCTATTAGCCATTTAGGGGGAGTAGAGGAAAGAGGGCAGCTAATGATTGGAACACCAGGGCAAGCACAGTGGTAGTGTCGCGAGCAGTCCTGATGGATGCAACAAGATTATCTGCCCAGGCAGTCAGGGGATCCGCCGAAGCCCGGGAAGATTCCCGGGATTCAGGAGGACAAGCCTGACCGACCTCGACAGGGGTAGCAGATGGCGCTGGGCTGGTGGTCTGAGTAGTAGACTGCTCGCTGGAAGGTTGAGGACGATGGCTGGGGGCGGGGCGAGCCCACGGAGAGGGTACAGGTGGAACCTGTGATGATGTAGGTCGGCCGGCGGAGTTCCGGCGACGACGAGAGCGCTTTGATTTGTCCGATCGGGCTGGAGGCGGGGCTGATTTAGCGGCCATGGCCGCGTAGGAAGGTGCGGGCGCTCCGGTAGGCGCCGGGATTGAGGCCGCTGCAGGCGGCGCCGAAGCGACGACTGCAGGCGAGACAGCGGCACCGGAAGCAACCGGAGTTGCTGCCGGGACCTGGGCAGATGAACCGGTGAGAGGCGGGAAAGCCGCTCGCCGGTTAGGGCCAGGACCAGCTACACGGCCTGCCTGCGCGCCAGGGCGCACAGGAGGTCGCTGCGGTTTCATGGCGGCGATAAAGTTAGGGCAGCCTCGGTAATTAGCCGGATGGGCTCCTTTACAGTTGCAGCATTTAGCTGTGTACCCCGTCGTAGGCTTATCACAGCCACGATGAGGTTCAGCACAACGCACGCAACGCGGGGGCTGATGACAGAAAAGACTGCTGTGGCCGAACCTCTGGCAGTTGAAACACTGCGAGGGGCCGGGCCGCGGGTCAAATGTTCTGACTTGCACCCGTAGGTGCAGAAGATTCTGGAGAGTGTAAATCTCCTCGAAGGGGCCTACTTTCAGTAATTTACAAAGAAAGCTGTTGACAGGACGGCGGTCATCACCTTTGCCAACATGCAGGACGCTTACCGCGGTCGGCGCATAGCCGAGCGCAACAAGTTCCTGCCTGATGGCATCAGGGTCGGTAAAGGATGGAATTCCCGACAGAACGACCTTGATTTCACGCTCTGACGGGAGGGCAAATGTATGAAAAGATATCTTACGCTCTGTCAGGAATGACTGAACAGAGCGGAAGTCCGGGATCGTAGCGGTCGCCAGCTTTAGCGAGGGGCCTTGGCACCTCGCCTCGACCTTGACCGAAGGGAGAGCTCGGGATAAGGAACGTAACAGTTCAGAATAATTCCTATTATCCGGAATTACAATAGGAGGAATGCGAGGAGGAGACACAGTTTGGGTGGTAGCTGGATACTCACGTTGCACGCGCTGAGTGCCGCTGTTACCATGATTAGATGGCAGATCTGCAGCTGAGGCGGGCGGCGGAGTTTGGGCCAGTTTTCGCTTGCGTTTGGCAGATTTGCCCTCCACAAGCGAGAACTGTCCGTCCCCCGACCCAACACTGCACATTTCTACCGCACTATGATCACTTTCACTATCACTTTCACTGTCGTGAGGAAGTGGAGTGGTACGGAAGCCGGTTGAGCATGTTTCCATTAAGGAAACAAGCGGCGCCGGCAGAGGATTCGGTGGCGTATTCGACGCCATTTCGGACAAGCCGAAATGAACGTCTACGCAGGTCTAGGATTGAGGGATCACCAGACACTGAAAACTATCCACAGGCACAATTGAACACGAAACAGACCGCACAGCACACGGAAACAAAAACACTCCCGCACTGATTAAATAAAGCTGAGTCGCACTGAACTGTAGGTGAAATCTGTAGTGATGATGATGCTGAATACGATGATGATAAGAAAAATGGTGAAAACTGAATATTTCCGCACAAATTGGAAAAATTTTGCAGAGCAAAAACAGTCACAGCCTACCCGGGCAAATGCTCTAGGTAGACTCGCGCAAAAAGTTCTAGCGGCGCTGTTTTTATGCCCTGACAGGTCGTGTGCCACGAACCTATCAGAGTGCCGCTGGTCCCTGGTTGGCTCGCCTCGAGCACGTTAGATGGTCACGTCGAGGCCAATCAAGCTGCTGCCGATCCTTGATTGGTTCGCCTCGCCTTCTCTTGTCACGTCTCGGCTGGCGCCGAGAGCAGATCTTCGCCTCGCTATGTCACAACTCCCCCGGGTCTTGAATGCTCTGAGCGGCGAAAGCCGAAAGGGCGCCTGCCACCACCGAGGCATCCGGAAGCTGGTTCTAGACCTGCAACCGAGCAGTCAGGCCCTGCGCCTCCTGCTACGGCTGCCGTGTCTTTCGCCGCAGTTGTCAACAGGCAACGTAAACGTAGCAAAGGCCCGAAGCAGACACCTGTAGTTCAGGCATCTCCATCTCAGGCTCCTTCCCAGGCCCCTGTCCCGCCTCAGGCGAAAAAGCGCCGCAATCTCGCGACTTCTAAAAAAAGTGAGACAGACCAGCCACTGCCAAACATCTCGGTTGTGGAGCCTGAGAATTCTCAACCCTCCCCAGCACCGGAGAATCCTGCCCCTGCTTTAGAAGCAGCCTCGCCTGACCTCCCGCCCCCGCGGTTCCCTAATGCAGGCAAAAAGAAGCGGCAACGTAAGCCCCGTGGCGCTAGATCCCGGGCTCCTGCCAACCCAGCCGCACAGTCCAGACAGCCTGCGCAGCGCGTGAAGACCGACGTTATCGCATCTGTCCCTCTTCCTAGCACCTCCGCTAGAGGCGCTACACCTGGCCCTAAGAAACCCCTGGCTTCCACCAATCCCCCGATTGACAAGCCTCGGCGCTCTTACGCGCAAACAGTCTCCGGGCACTCTGCCTCAAAAACCGTTCCTGACGACTATCAGGTCGTCAAAGACTTCCTTGCGGAATTCGACCTCCGCAAAGTTGCCCAGACCTTCAGGTCCATCCGCTCCCGCTTGGAGACTGCCGATACAACCGAGAGATTCATGCTCTTGGTGGAAGCCGCCACTTGTGTAGGTTTTCTATGAGTCGGGTCCTCAAACGAGATCTCTCAATTCTTTCCTGGAACGCCAACGGGTTGTCCAACAAGATCCAGGAACTCCAAGAATTACTGGCCCGACTCAAACCCGACGTAGTCCTTCTCAATGAGACCCACTTGACTCCTGCGAGTCGGTTCCGACTGGCCAACTATGTGTGCTATCGAAACGACAGGCCGGGCACTGCTGGTGGCGGTACTGCCGTCGCGGTGAGGCTCACTCTCGAGCATCACCGAGTCGTCTTGCCTGCAATGACTCACCTCGAAGGCACCGCTGTGGAGTTGTTAAACACTCTAGGCGGCGTACAGATGGTCGCGGCGTATAAAGCGCCGCAAAAAGAGCTCCTTCACCCCGATCTAGCGGTCGCGTTCGATGCACACAGGAGGGTCATCATGGCCGGCGACCTGAACTGCAAACATCGCGATTGGAACAGTCGCTTGACTGCCCCAAACGGGAAACGTTTGCGCAGGTTTGCCGATTCTCGCAGGATTCAAGTGATTGGGCCTACCCAACCTACGTTCTACCCCTCACAACGCAACGCGGCTCCCGATGTCTTGGACATAGCGGTGATTCAAGGAATTGACTGTCCGGTCCATGTGTCCGCGCTAACGGAACTATCGTCCGATCATCTCCCCATCCTGATACACGTCGCTACCCAGCACGTCGTACGCAGAGATGTCAGGAAGGTGGTAGAATGGGACCGCTATGGCCCGGCGTTAAGTCGCCGATTGCCAGACGCGGGACCACTCGAAACCGTCCGCCAAGTCGACGAGGCAGTTGCCGCGTTTGACGAGGCTGTCGTATCTGCGATCGACGCGTCTTCCAGGATGAAGCCTGGTGTCACGCCCCACTGGCAGCGGATCCCAGATGAGACGAGTGCTCTCGCTTGCGAGAGAAATCGCCTCCGGAGACGCTGGCAGCGGACCCGTGATCCGGCCGACAAGGCAGCGTACAACCGGGCGACCGGCATTTTACGTCGTGAAATGCAGGCCTACCGGAGACGCTGTTGGGAACTCGCCGTGGCCCAGGCAGGGGACGGATCGGACGAAAGTAGCCCTTACCGGATACCTTCGGCGTTGGTAGGGAAGAGGCGCCGGCCTCGCATCCCGGCCATTGCTGGACCTTTCGGTCAAATCCTGGCTCGCCCGGAGGCGAAGGCCGAGTACTTGGGCGCGTGTTTTGAGCGACAGTTCGCACCTAACCCGCCCATGGACTGGGACTTCGACGAAGAAGTCGAGAACGAAGTGGAAGACTTTCTGTCTCTTCCGATCACTACGGAGCCCGAACCCATTACTAGGGAAGAGGTCACAGATCGGCTCGTTGAACTCGTGCCGAGAAAAGCTCCTGGCCCGGACGGCGTCTCGAACGCCGCTCTTACTCGACTCCCGGAGCGAGGAGTACTTTTCTTGGTCGCGCTGTTCAACGCGTGTCTTAGACTGGCCTATTTTCCCCAGAAATGGCGTAAGGCAACGGTTATAGTGATCCCGAAGCAGGGAAAGGACGCTTCCCGTCCCGGCAACCTCCGGCCCATTAGTCTACTGTCAGCCACGTCAAAGGTCCTCGAACGTCTTGTACAACGGAGAGTACTAGATCATCTAGGAAATTTCGATGTACTGGTCCCCGAACAGTTCGGCTTTCGTGTGGGGCATTCCACCACTCATCAACTGATGAGACTGGTGGAATACATCACGGACGCCGGGTGTCGGAAAGAGCAGACTGTCGCCTGTTTCCTAGATGTGGAAAAGGCCTTTGATAGTGTCTGGCACGACGGGCTCTTGTTCAAGCTCCGGGAAATCCAGCTCCCAGATTGCTACCTTCGCTTGATTGCTAGCTTTCTGACGGAGAGGACTTTCTGCGTGCGAATAGACGACCACGTCTCTTCCGAGAGACGTATCACAGCCGGGGTACCTCAAGGTAGCGTGCTAGGGCCTCTCCTGTTCTCCGTGTATGTCAACGACGCACCCAGAGAGCCTGGAGTCCAGATGGCTTTGTTTGCCGACGACACGGCGGTCTATACCGCCGATCGGAACGCAGACTTTGCTATCCCACGACTTCAGCGCGCACTCGATGCGTATTCGACGTGGACGGAAAGCTGGAAAGTTGCCGTCAACGAAACCAAGAGCTCCGCGGTGCTATTCACAAAGCGCCGGAAAGAACCACGAGGCCGAGTGAGACTCGGTAGAACGTACCTGCCCTGGTCGAGGGAAGTTAAGTACCTCGGTGTCCACCTAGATCGTCGGCTCACCTGGCGTACCCACGCTGAGACGATGCGAAAGAAAACGTCCGCTCGTCTCGCGCAACTGTTTCCGCTACTTGCCAACAAGGCTATGACCCGCAAGCTGGGTAAGTTGATTGTCAACGCGTACCTGTTGCCGATCATTACCTACGCTCTTCCCGTCTGGGGTTACCTCGCAACCGTTCATAAAAGAAGGTTGCAAAGCGTTCTCGATAGAGGGCTTCGGCTAGCGGCCAAAGTCCCCTATCGGTTTTCTTCTCGTCTCCTGAGAAGAGGACTCGGTGTCCGCTCCTTGGATGACACCGCAAGGCGACTTGCACGTAAATTTTACGTCCGAGCTGCGAGGACCCAGACAAACCCACTCATAGCCGGCCTTGGCAGGTACCGAATACGTCCAGGTGAATCTTGGAAACGGCCTCGACAAATACTGTACTAGTCGACCTAGTACGAGCATGTCGTTGTAGCGACCATTAAAAATTAATTAACAATATTCCGTCTGGACAGGACCACTAGGCAGGAGCCCCTACCGGAGGCTCGGTACTAGGAAACCATTGGGTCGTCTCACGACGCTCAACCCAACAGCTCTGACCACTTGAATGCTCTCCGGTGGCCAGCCCATTGTTCTTCTCCGGCGAGTTTGAGCCGTTGGCGGTGAACCTTGTATGGACGTCCGTCCTTCTCCACCGTGTAAATCTGCCCGCCGAGGGTTGCGGCAACGCTAAAGGGACCTTCCCAGGCTGGCTCCCATCCAGGGTACCTCCGTCCTTTGGCTGGTCCGGCGTGGCTCTTGACGTACACCAACTGCCCTACGGCCAGTGTAGGGTCCTGTGTCCTCCGTTCCGGATACCGCCGCCGCTGATACTGCGTCTGGTGTGACCTGGCCGCCTCTTCTCGTTCCTCAATTGGCCGGACGTCCTGTTCTGCGTGTGGCCGACTCCAGTCGCCTGGTCGGCGTAGGTCTCTGCCCAGCAGAAGCTCGCTCGGTGTCACTCCAGTGGCGGCGTTTGCACGATTCCGCAGCGAGAACAGAACCGCCGGCAAACGCTTGTCCCAGTCGCCATGGTCCTTGCAGTCATGGAGCTGGATCCGCAGCGCCTTCTTGATCTCGCCGTTGCGCCGCTCGGTCGGGTTCGCCCTGGGATGGTAGTTGGCTGTAGTCCACGGTCGTATGTGCAGCTTGTCGCACATCTGCTTCCACTTGTGGCCCGTGAGCGGCTTCCCGTTGTCGGTGAGCAACGCCTCTGGGTATCCCCAACGAGGGAACACTTCTTCCTCCAGGTAGCGGATAATGGTGTCGGCGTCCGCCTTGCGCACAGCCTTTGCTTCCACCCATCTCGACATCATATCCGTGACCACTACGATGTACCGGTTGCCAGCTCGAGTCAGCGGATATGGTCCCATGACGTCCAGGGCGACAGTATTCCAACATCTCCTGGGTCGGTGAGGTCGCTGTTGGTCCTGTTCGGGATTTGCGCCGCGCTTGTATAGGGCGCATATTCTGCAACTCCGGACGTATCTGCGGACATCAATGGTTAGGCCGGTCCAGACGAAGTCCTTGCCGATGGCCCGAAACGTTTCTTCGGCTCCCGGATGACCGGCTTCAGGGGAGTCGTGGAAGTACCTGATGACCTCCATGCGGACACTCGGCGGCACGTACAATCCTGGTTCCTGGTTGCGTCTGTCCTTCCAAACCAGGCCGTTGTCCACCCGGTATCCTCTCCCTGTAGCCGCCGCTGGGTCGTTTCTCCACGCTTGGCACTCCTGGTCGCCTTCTTGCGCCTCCTGCACTGCCTGATGGATGCCGACAGCTGTGATTTCTTGTAGTCTCGGTGCAGCTGCCGCAACACTGCGAAGTGGCCTCTCTTCAGGCTGCATCCGTGGTTCTTCTTGGACGCCGGCAGTATCTTCAAGCCCAGGTTCCCTCGAGAGGAAGTCCGGCAACTCGTTCTCCTTGCCCGGGCAGTGGACGACGGTGAATTTGAAGCTCTGTATCAGTAGAGCCCAGCGAGCGTACTTCGTCTTCTGCCCCGTCGCCTGCTTCAGCCAGGTTAGCGCCTTGTTGTCGGTCCTTAGGGTGAAATGGCGATCCTCCAAGTATGGCCGGTATTTCTTGATGGCCCAGACGACTGCCAAGCACTCCAGTTCGTTGGAGTGGTAGTTCTTCTCCGCCTCGTGGAGCTTGGCACTGGCGTACGAGATGATGCGCCTCTCTCCGGCTTCGGTGCATTGATAAAGCACCGCTCCAAGTCCCTTTTGGCTGGCGTCGGTCTGCAGAAACATCGGCAAGTCTCGACCCGGTCGTGAGAGTTTTAACGGCTGCCGGAAAGCGGCCTTAACCTCTTCGAAGGCTCGCTGAGTTGTGTCGTCCCAATGCCACTTTCTTGTCTGCAGCAGGTCCGTTAACGGTTCCGAAATCATGGCGAAGCAGGGGATGTACTCTCGCAGCCAGTTGCAGGTTCCCAGGAAGCGTTGCAGCTCTTTCTTGTTGCTGAGGGCCGGCTGGTCTTCGATCGCTCTGAGATGTTGCTGCTGCGGGAGGTTGCCGTCCGGAGTAATCTCGTGGCCCAGAAAGGCGACTTCTTCTCGGCCGAAGTGACACTTGTTGAGCGAGCAGGTCAGCTGGTGCATCTGCAGCCTTTCCAAGACTTGATCCAGGTGTCGCAGGTGCGTTTCCCAGTCGGGGGAGTAGACAATGATGTCGTCCAGATAGACGAGGCAGCACTCCCGTAATAGTCCCGTGAGAACATCCTGCATCAGCCGTTGGAAGGTGCTGGGCGCGTTCTTCAGCCCAAAGCACATCACCCGGAACTGGTAGCGACCTCCGTCGGGCACCGAGAATGCTGTGTACTTCTTTGCTTCTTCCTCCAGCGGGATTTGCCAGTACCCGCTCTTCATATCTAGGGTCGAGAAGACTTGGGCCCCGCTGAGGTCCTTGATTGTTTCGTATATCAGCGGCAGTGGTGAGTCCACATCCTCGGTCTGATCGTTCAGCTTCCGGAAGTCTACGCAGAACCGGGGTGTGCTGTCCTTCTTCTTCACAATCACCACCGGAGAGCTGTATGGCGAGGTGGCCGGTTCAATGATACGCTGCCTCAGCATCTCTTCTACCTGTTCCCGGATGGTGCGTTTCTTCTCGTCGGAGTACCGGTACATTGGGAGCCGGAATGGCTGGCTACCTTCTTTCAGCCGGATCTCGTGCTTGGCCGCAGATGTAGTGCGGAGCGGGCCACGGGAGAACAAACTGCGATGACGGTGTAACATTTCCAGAAGCCGTTTATGGTGTTGGCCAACTGCTGACGTTTGAAGGCTAGCTTCGTCAATGTCCTCTTCCTCGGGCTCGGCGCGGTCATTCCAGAAGACCGTCTGTCGGTTCCGGCTGCCAATGTGAAGGCAGCCCCATCGGTAGTCCACAACTGCTTGGTTGGCCGTGAGCCAGTGGTGGCCCAATAAAACTTCTTCTTGCAGTCCGGGCACTTCTAGCAGACTGGTGGTGGTCGCGAGACTTCCAATTATAATGTCTGCGACGACGGCGGCCGTTGAGTGACATTGCTGACCGTGTAGCGCTAGCTGGACAACTCGGGGCTCCGTCTTCCTTCCTCCGGGCAGCAGACCGGCTCGTACGAAGTCGTAGTTTGCGGCGGAGTCCAAGGCTGCGGTCAGTTTTCGGCCGGCGATCTCTATTGGAATGCGCGGTATGTCCGCACCTAGTTGGTTCACGCGCCCCGGTGGGCTATTTACCGGGGCGCTTGGTCGTTTCCCTGCCGGTTCTTCACAGGGCAGTCCCGATGGAAGTGTCTTCCCGGGCAGTAGCGGCACTTGGGCGTTAGGCTGTTCAATCTTTGTTCCTCTTTCGTGCTTGAGGCCGATCGACACTGCTTCGACCCCCCTACTCGATCCAGGGAGTTTTCAGCAGAGTCATCCCGACCTCGCGCACGACTATCTTGATCCAAGTCCGCCTCGATGCTCATTGCCCGTTGTAAAAGTTCCTCCAAAGTCGTAGGCGGCGGGAACCTCAGCGCGGGTCGAAGGCGTGGCTGCAGCTGTTGTGTAAGCATGGTTATGCTCGTCCTCTCGTCACCTCCGGGGTACAGACGGCGAAACAGCTTGATTTTTCTCAGGAGGAAGATTTCCGCCGATTCCTGCCGCTGTGTTTGTCCGTACAGCTCGGCCAGCAGCTCTGCGTCGCGTTGCATCCCGCAGAAGTGATGCCGGAAGCGGTCGCAGAACTCGGGCCAATTTATCTGCAATCCCGTGTATCTCTCTGCCCACGTGGCAGCTTCTCCTCGGAGCTGCCGCACTGCGTAATCTGCCCACTGTTCAGGTGGGACTCTGTAGTCCCCGCTCTAGCTGTTGAAGATATCGTTCTGGATCCTCGTACTTGAGGCCATGGTATGTAGCGGTGATCACCGGTGGCAACGTGCACCTCAGAGCTGCGGCGAATTGCGCAAAGCCTTGCTCTACCTCGAACCCAGTGTCCCGCTGGGTGTAGCTGTTGTGAACAGTAGTTGTGACGGTAGCGATATGCGAACATCTGCTCTCCGTTACCAGCGGCCGAGACGTGACCAACTACGTGCTCGGAGCGAGCCAATCCGCATCAGCAGCCGCCGAGACGTGACCAACTTCGTGTTCGGAGCTAGCCAATCAGCGATCCCGGTTAGTTAATAAAACCCGGGCCGGCAGAAAATTTTAGGCACTCTTCATCGCCACGCCATCGGACGCACTTCATCTCCTCTCCTCTCTCGGACGACATCGAGGCGGAGTCAGCCGGAAGGAACAGTCGAAGAATAGAACCGCCGCCGTTCTTGCGTCTTCGCACTCCCGTTCCGCGCCAGCGATGGATTTCGCTGGGCCGGCAGCCGACTCTACAACCGGTGCCGAAAGAAGAGGAGGACTGTAGTACGCCACGATCAGCGGGCGCAGCCGCCGAACATCTCAGCGCGGCACGACCAACATCACAGTTCTCGCCACTCGGTCCTTTTTAGGGCCACCAAAATAACTAGTGTGTACGATTGGCGCCATTTGTCCTGTGACAAGTGGCGCCCAACGTGGGGCAGCGATCATCTTGCGGATGCAAGATCCAGCCACGCCAGCGAGCTACCAGCCGGCACACCAATCAACATGGCGCCCAACCGACACCTCCACATCTGGAGAAGAGCAGTAGGCTGGCTACCGGAGAGCATTCAAGACCCGGTGGAGTTGTGACGGCAGCGGTATGCGAACATCTGCTCTCCGGTACCAGCGGTGGACACACGAGCCAATCCGGCATCAGCAGCCGCCGAGACGTGACCAACTACGTGTTCGGAGCGAGCCAACCAGCGATGCCGGTTAGTTAATAAAACCCGGGCCGGCAGAAAATTTTGCGCACTCTTCATCGCCACGCCATCGAACGCACTTCATCTCCTCTCCTCTCTTGGACGACATCGGGGCGGAGTCAGCCGGAAGGAACAGCCGAAGAATAGAACCGCCGCCGTTCTTGCGTCTTCGCACTCCCGTTCCGCGCCAGCGATGGATTTCGCTGGGCCGGCAGCCGACTCTACAACCGGTGCCGAAAGAAGAGGAGGACTGTAGTACGCCACGATCAGCGGGCGCAGCCGCCGAACATCTCAGCGCGGCACGACCAACATCACAGTTCTCGCCACTCGGTCCTTTTTAGGGCCACCAAAATAACTAGAGTACGATTGGCGCCATTTGTTATGCGGCAAGCCTTTTGTCCGGTGACAATATCTAATACATTTTAAAAATCCTTATCCTATATTTACAAAAACCTTATATCTATATTCTTATTTGCTAACTACTATACTAAGTTGGATTATGCAGTTCTTTACACTGTCTTTTAAATATTGTATTTGGGGAATGGTACCCTGTCATAGTATAATTAAATCTGTTTTTTTTTCTCATTATATAAAAGAAAATGTCACTTTAAACAGATTTATATCTTGTTACTATTCAAAGTAACATATTCACATAGTACACATTTTAAGTCACTGAAAGTTGCATATTTCATTGTATTCAATGTTTGTGATTGTCAATAATGAAACACAAGGTTTATTTTCTATAATACCCAAAACTAGCACTGGTTCACTTTACACTTTTATTTCGTTATTTCTACATGGTTGTGTAGTCTTATTAACATAATAAATTGGTTAGTGTTTTACAATGGAGATTTGTTCCTTGGGTACTATATTATTGTTTCATCTTGGTTCACTGGCAACACTTACTTTACACACTTTTCTCTCTTAATTTTATGTACATGTTGTTACTATTTCGTTATACTTTTATTGGTATTTTATCATTTATTTTGGGATATGGCGATTTGGGTGTCTTTTATAAGAGCATGACATCTTCCTCAGGATGCTGCCTTCTTCTTCTTTCTTCTGTCTTCTTTTCTTCTGTCTTCTGGGACTGGTATCTTCTCCATCTTCTTCTTGATGCCATCGGGTTTCTTGGGATTTCTTCATCTTCTTCGGGTTTCTTGGGATTTCTTCATCTTCTTCGTAATTTTAGAAATACATCACCTGTATTGGTTGATCTTGGCTTATTCAGGGTTTCTTTTCCATTTATATTTCCTCGTTGTGGGTTTGGTCATATTCTGTGTTGCTTTGTTATTTACTTTTTACCTTCCTGGGTTATAATTTGAAAACCTTGGGTTATTAGACTGGTTTTGGATGACTCATCACTAGTAACTCATTTTATTTGAACTTGTATTTTTTTTTAAATAATAATGATTGCTTTCCACAGTTGCTATGAATTAATTTTTTATATTAAACTTAATGCTTTCTTCCAGATTTAATGTTATAATTTTATTATTCTAATGATCAAATGCCATTCATTATTTTGCATATATCTGTCACATTACAATATATATAAAGGAGAGAAATTTAAATTTTAATAAATTGCTCATTTCAACAAAATTTAAACCCCTGAAATAACTCAAAATAATGTTTAATAAAGAGAGTTAAAAGGCCAAAAGGTGAAGCGTAAACTCCGCGCAGTTAACTTACCTGTCCTAACATAGTAAATCAGTCGAGATGGAGCGTTCTCGTTGTAAACAGTACATACCGGAACCATGCCCCAAAAGTACGACAATATTTGTTTTTTTTTTAAGTATAGATTTAACAAGGTGCAGAGGAATGTAGCAGTAAATTAGTGTGTCATAAAGTAAACATGTAATCTATAAAAAAAAAAATAGGAATAAATAAGAGTGCGGGATGACATCTCTACTGACTAGTGTGTAAGATATCAATGTTTCGTTAAAAAAAAAGGTACGAGGTACCTAAAGTGAGAACCTTTTATCAATAATGATGTGACGTGCATTTCTGTGGCAAACAAAAACATTAACTTGAATTATATTACTAAAGAGGCTTAGCTACCAGACTTCTGAGAACAGCGTACCAGCTTCATAATGACCGAATCACTTCAGGAACTTCAGCAGGAAAGAAAACTACAATAAAGATCGACCATCTGTGGACACCCCAAGGACCAAGGAGCAGGACACGGAGTAAACGTCAGAATAGCAAGGTGACGCTGAAGCCTGTCTTCCGTGGTTAATTAACATTCAAACAAATGATTTGTAAAAGACACTTTAAATAACAATATAAAAGACTTTAATAATAGTCACTTTGTAACATGTAGTACGTCATACGATTAAAAAATGTTTGTAGTAGCAAGTAATGCTTATATTATAAAGCTTCTCTGATACTAAAAGTTAAATCAAGTCCATTCTTCAAATGGCCCCCAAATAGTATGATAGTTTATGAGTAAGTGAGCTTAACTTACAAAGCAGTTTAATATCCCGGATCCATGGAAAATGCTAGCATATAACATTCCTTATTTAGAGGGCCCCTTCAGAAAATATGTTGTAAACTGTAAACTATATATTAAGAAAACCTTATGGTGAAAACCTCATGTAGAGCTGTTAAAGAAATCGTTTAATAAAGAGATGTCATTACATAACACTTAATACTGAGTGAATAAATCATCAGACACCCCTGTAAAATTTCCTTTAATTCTAACTACAGCTTGTAAAATTAATAATTAGAAGTTGGTTATGACTATGGCAGCCTATGCAATTGATCCGAGGCAATTAAGCACAGGTTCCCGATGTTATAACGTAGGTGAGACGTTATATAATGATACACAAAAGTAGCAACTAGTAATAAGGTATGTTGCCGATTGCATAATGTGATGCCAATGCGATAAGTAGACAGAACATTCTATAATTAGACAAAACATTCTATAATTTTTAATGTATTAGAAACCTTCTACACTTGTGGAAAGTTGTGTTGTTTTTCTAGTCTTTATATGCTCACAAGTACTCTGGCTGACGTACGTATATATAAACACAGGAACTGATATAGTGATTGATGCTACAGAGTTATTTTTACTAATAGAATGTGTTTGTTAGAGTGTATTACAGAATGTATGTGGTGCTTGTTACTGTGGTTTAGTAAAGTTATCGACTTGGTGAGAAGAAGAATTATTGTATGTAGTGTGATTTACCACAAAAGTTTAAATAAAAGTAGTAATTGTGTATTGCTACGGGTGTTTAATTCTTTCACAATACTGAAGAATATTGTTTATGTAAGAATACAATGGTGGGTGTAAACGGAAAACTGGCACAGACATGAAAATATTATTTATAAGTACTTAAATTTTTTAGATGAAAATTCCAGTGATTGTGATGATTTTCTGGAATATCAAGCAACTGTGTTAAACAAAAAAAGAACTCAATGAAGAAAGGATTTGTAGACTAGAAGCAGAACAAGAAATTGAGTTTTGGAGTTATCTTTGTGAATAATAAAATTTCATGAAATGTTATCTAAATATGAACTTTTATTTAAGAACAAAATTTGTTTTGAGCTTGGAATATTGTGTGTGTGTGTGTGTGTGTGTGTGTGTGTGTGTGTGTGTGAGAGAGAGAGAGAGAGAGAGAGAGAGAGAGAGAGAGAGAGAGAGAGAGAGAGAGAGAGAGAGAGAGAGAGAGAGAGAGAGCATAAGTAGCTCTTTAGTCTGCCTGCTGCTGACTGAATGTCTTTCCAGTCCAGCCTTACTTAAACAGGCATTTCTCAAGTGATTTCTCTTGTGTCCTGTTCTCATCAAGTTCACTGTATCTCTGATATTTTAACCAGATCATACCCCTTTATGCAAATCGATTTTCATGGTTTTGTTATGCATTTAACCTTCATTCTGGTCATCTATAATGGTGTCCACCATATTCTGTATCATAATCGATCATCACCATCATCATAAGAAATTACATAGACTTGACTGCACAGCCTGTTCCATAGCCATAGTAATTACAAAATCTCCACCCCTCCATCATACACACCCCACACATGTCCGGATATACACCTTAAACACATGTTCACCACCCTTACATTGTTTGTTTAGTTTAGTTGTTCCTTCTCTTTGAGAATAGTTTAATAAGCTGAAACAGCTGTCAGAGTTAAATAAAACCTGTGAAATGTACGAAGTGTTTATATATTTTTTAAAAAACCTGTGTAATTACAAAAGCTGGTCAGTGCGTCTCTTCTTTGGCTAACATATTTTAGCGATCCTTTCACAATTAATTCTTTTCACATACTTCAAGCATAAAAAAATGTCCTCAACTCTCAAATTTTGCTGAATATCACAGGTATGTATAACCTCCAGTTAATTTTCTCAATTGAATGAACAAAGCAAGTTAACAGTTTTAACTCGATTGTTGGCGTCTGTCTTTCTGTCTGTTTTGGGCGTGTCTCATGATAACTTTTGAATAGATCAATCAATTTTTTATAAACTGTGAAACTTACCAAGTGTTTGTGTGGTTTTTAAAAACCTTTTGTAGTAATATGTTTCACCAAGTGCCCAGTGAGTCATCAATCAATATCATAACAATACAATGTTTTTTCAGTAAAGACACATACTAGAAAACATCATTTATAAATATAAAATATTATAATTTTTTAGGTAAGGATTTCAAGGATTATGCAGGTTTTTTACAAGAACAGGTATCTACAAAACAAAAACATCTCGATGAAGAAAGGATTCGTAGAAAAGAAGCAGAACAAGAAGGTAAGTTTTCCAAGTTATCTTTTGGAAAGTTTTTGAACAAGAACAGTAGCTTCATGAAATGTTATCTAAATTTGAAATTTCAATCAAATGAAAATTTTGTTTCGAGCTTAGAATTGTGTGTGGCATATGCGCGAGCACACATATACTGGTGCAACAAAATTTTTATGTAAGAATGCAATGGTGGGTTTAAATGAAAAACTGGCACATACATGAAAATATTATTTATAAGTACTTGAATTTTTTAGATGAAAATTCCAGCTATTGTGATGATTTTCTGGAATATCAAGCAACTGTGTATTAGAAACCTCCTACACTTGTGGAAAGGTGTGTTGTTTTTCTAGTCTTTACATGCTCACAAGTACTCTGGCTGACGTACGTATATATAAACACAGGAACTGTGAAACTTAAGAAGTGTTTGTGTGGTTTTTAAAAACCTTTGTAGTAATATGTTTCACCAAGTGCCCAGTGAGTCATCAATCAGTATCATAACAATACAATGTTTTTTCAATAAAGACACAAATTTGTTCACAAATTTGCAGGTGCAATACACAATCATTAGGATTCAGTTATTGCACAATCTGAAGTTTGTACGGATGAAATTGAAGTTCATGGAGTATTCTTTGAACGCTCCAATGTTCGAGCTGCAATGACGAGGCAATTTTCCAACTAAACTTGGAAGTCAATTAATTACATTTCAAACAACATAACAAGTTTTAAATTTTTTGCTCATACATTTTTTAATTTATTAGGATTTTGGAATTGTACCAATCATCATTGGTAGCACTTGTGGAAGGCATTTTTCAAGTGATTTATCTTGTACACTATTCTCATCCAATTCATTACTTCTTTATGTATTTAGCTTTGATTGTGGTCATCTATGTGTGGTATGGTATGGTGTGTACCATGTTTTACTGCTACAGACTGAACTGTATGTCCGTGAAAGGAAAGGGAAATACAGGTAGAACATAGATACACGCACATGCAGTGATGTAAACAGATTAGTACTGAGAAATACCAATTCACATTATATTATCAGAACTCACTCAGTGCTCACTTTCCTCTCATTAAAAAAAAGTGTCAAGGTACTTGTAACACATCATTACAATTTCTGGTTTTTCAATGAACACTTTTCTTTCTCTTCTACATTTCTTCCACTTGAATCCCACACTTTTAAACACTTGCGTTAATGATTTAGCACTCCATGGGAAATGGATTCCTTCTTTTATAATAGGAGTTTTTTTAACAATGGGCATAAAATGGTTTGATTTTTATAAAAACCCTGAACAATATTTCTTACTATACTCATCAAAACGTCAAGAAAAAGTTTCCTTTTCTCACATATTTAATGTTTTTTCCCCGGTGTGGAGAGTTTTCCTTATGGACTGTGTCCTTTGCTTTCTCAAGTATTTAATGAAGCCATCCAATTTATTAGAGTAATTGGAAAGGTCGTTTTGTTGCTCGACTCAGTGAGTGTAGCATTGAGTTTCGTTGTTTTACTTAATCACATTTTCAGTGATATTTCTAATTATTTCACGACCTTCACTGAGAACAATGAAACTTCATTTTCTTTCTTTCACTGACCCATGAAGAGACATTGTGAATAGACAGCTACAAATAAACAAATAACAGAGTAATTTGCTCACCAATTGAAAGTAATAAAGTACACTAATCCTAAACGATAGTTCACAAATTCGTATTTTTAATGTTACTGTCAGGGGCAAACCTAGGATTTCATTTTGGGGGGGGGGGATTTTTGTTCAGCCACATATCGTTTTCTTAGAGTATTTTTTCCTCATATTATAATAAAAATCGTACCAACAAATTAAAACTAGTGGGTAAATAATGGCTGTAATTTACTAATTTAATAAAAATCAAGTAATAACATACAGTTTGACTTGGAAGCCTAATAATACCTTTCTGTGGAATATAAATACTTAAAAGAGAACGTTAAAATTAAGAAAGTACATTTTGTATGTGCATATGTGTGTTTGTGTTGTAGGTTTAACACATTCAAGAACACGAAGAATTTTTAATGAACGTATGTTTAATTTTACAATACTTTGTTTCTTAGAGCTAGGTAGAATCTGTTGGAACAACCCATCTCCATTATGAAAAATAACATTAAGAAATTAAAACTCATTCACATTATGTGCTTTGTGATTAAAGTTATCAACATGTAACATTAAGTTGAAATATAAAAAGATATTTCCCTATTTATCGTAACCAGCGGAAAACGTACCATATCCTACTTTCTTTCAAGCCGGCTTCTCTTCATTTTTCACCATTTCTTTCAACATCTGTTATATTTATTATTATTGAGTATAAGGCCTATTATTGTAGATTAGTTAAACTTGTCATTGACCCAGATAGTAATGTTTTAAAGTTGACAAAACTTGGAAGTCAATTAATTACATTTCAAACAACATAACGAGTTTTAAATTTTTTGCTCAACTTACTTTTACTTCTTGGAGCGGACTTCCAGGGTCAAGTGACCCCGATGGTCCGATGTCCATGGTATACCACAGCAGCGAGCGCCCAAAAGCGCTTGTTCCCGAGAATCCGGTCCAGGCCACCATTCTCTCCCATCACGTCCCTCAGGGTCTCCCTGGCTGGATTCTGTACTGAGCATCTGAGCAGAATGTGCTCAAGAGTTTCCTCCTCCGTCTGACATCTCTCACAGGTTGGGGAATCTCTCAAGCTGAATCGGTGCAGGTAATGTCCGGTGACAATGTGGCCAATTCTGGCCCTTGCTGCAAAAGTAGCCGTGGCTCTTGCCACATTGCGGTATAAGGAAGGGTCTGCAGGTTCTTTCTGGAGTCGAAATAGTTGTCTCCCTGTCACTCCTTCGCACCAGCGCTTTGTCCATTCCTTTTTTATCCGAGCAGCCGCAGCTTTCTTGCATCTTGCCAGCGAGTATTGGGGGTGTTTGACTGGTCCCATGTTTGCAGCTTCTTTTGCTATCTGGTCCGCTTTTTCGTTTCCATCCACCCCGCAATGGGCCGGTGTCCATTGGAATACAATGTGTTTTTCTTTGATCTTTAGAGCCGATAGAAGCGCCCTCAATTCCTTGATGCGGAAGTAATAGACACTTGGGCCTGTCTGTGTCAGAGCTTCCATGGCTGATTTTGAGTCTGTGAGAATACATATTTCTCTGTCTTCAATCTGTAGACAGCTCATCAAAGCCGCATCCAACGCCAATAGCTCGGCATCCATACTTGATGCTGCATTTGCTGGGACATAGAAACATTCGCCGGTCTTTTGGTTAAAGTATCCTGCTCCTGATTTACTATTGCCACTGTCCACGGATCCATCAGTGTATATTTTCACAAAGTTGTGATACTGGGTATTTAGCATTTCCAGTGTTTCCCTTCGAAGAGCTTCTGGGTGGTCAGCTTTGGTCATTTTAATTGGTAAGTAAAGTTTAACTTCCGCTTCTATCATCCCCAAAGTGGTTCATTGAAGTATGCAGCAATGGTCTCTGGGGTCTCGTTGGGCATGTCTTGTGAGAGAAGATCCATTCTTTTACTGAATGCTTGCATAATGGTCGTGGCTGCCAACGAGTGGATTGGATGGGTTGGTGGAAGGGTTTGGTTTTTGAGATGTTTGTTCCATATTTGCTTTTTAATATACAAGTCTATTGGTTCAATGGTGAGCTCTATTTCCATAGCTGTAATGGGAGTAGACTTGGGGCAGCCAAGGCAAATTCTTAAAGCTGCTGATTGGATGAGCTGTAGCTTGTTAATGTGTGTAGCTGCGGCAGAGCCCCATATCTCACAGCAGTAGGTCATTTTGGATCTGACAAAGGACAAATAAAATGTTCTCAAGGATACAGTGTCCGCCCCCCACTCTCGACTGGCTACAGTTTTTATAGCATTTAATCGTTTGCTGCAGTGTTCCATGACATGTTCTATGTGATCTTTCCAGCGAAGTTTTTATCCAAGTGGACTCCAAGTAATTTGGGGCATTCGTTCAGTCGCAGGGCCCTGTTGTCAATTGTAAGGTGCGGGATGAAGCTTGCATGGATGTTGGGTCTTGAGAAAAATGCGCATTCTGTTTTTGTTGATGATATCTTTAAGGACCATTTTGCACACCACTTGGGAAGTTGATTTAAAGCTAGTTGCATCCATTCATTTGCTCTTTCTGGATCTTTGTCTGTAGTAAAGAGCGTTACATCGTCCGCAAAAATTACACAAAGTACTTCAGGTGGTAGTACTTTGTTTATATCATAAAGTGCGATGTTGAACAGAGTAGGGCTAATTACAGCACCCTGAACTATGCCGTTTTCGACTTTAGTGCAGCTCGACTCCAGCCCATTCACTGACGTCTTGATCAGACGGTTTTTCAAAAAGTTTGCCAGATACTTCAACATTTTGCCCCTTATTCCCAGCCTCATGCACTGCAGTAGGATGGTGGAATGAGGAGTTTTGTCAAAAGCAGACTTGAAATCTAGTAGGACTGTTATTGTTGATTTCTGCCTTTGAAAGGCCTCATAGATTTTGTTTGTCAAGATCAGCAGCGCATAATTTGTGCTCCTTTGCTTTCTGAAACCAAATTGTGTGTCTCCTAGTAGATTATCGGTTTCTAGTCTCCACATCAAACGTGTGTTCACTAGTCGTTCCAGAAGTTTTCCTAGACACGATGTAAGCGCGACTGGGCGATAGGAGCTTATTTCTGTTTTTGCTTTTCCTGGTTTTGGGAGGGGTATGATGAGAGCGGTTTTCCATGCTTGGGGGATGTTTCCTGTATGCCAGATAGTATTGAAGTGTTGAAGGATCTTGTCGAGCAGTTTTGCAGAGCAATGCATAAGCATTTCATTGTGAATGCCGTCCGCTTCTGGCACTGCACTACGGAGTCTGGCTATTTCCGCTTTTAGTTCTGTCATCGTAAAGGGTTTGTTAGCCGGGTCATCGGACAGCCATAGCAGTTCGAACCTGGCGGTGAGTTGCATTTCTTCAGGGGTGAGTGTTTTTGGCCACAGAGTTTTGCTTCCAGCTTTTTCCTTATAGAACGTGCTGAACGCCTCTGTCTTGTCCTTATCCTCTTCAAGCCATTCACCCGATGCCGACTTGATTTGCTCAATCTTTTTGCCAGTCTCCCCTTCAATAGCCCGAAACTTCTTCCACACTTCACTACTAGGAGTGTTCATGTTGATTGAACCAACGAATTCTTTCCTGGATGTACGTTTTGCAGCTAGGATTGCTCTCCTTAAGATGGCATTCCACTTGTACGTTTGTCGACATTCTTTGTTACGGTTTTCCTTCCACTTTTTCCTTGCTCCTTGCCGTTTTCTCCTGAGGGCTTCAATCTCATCATTCCACCAACTGTTCATATGTTTAGGATTTCGGTACGGCCTTTTTTTGGGGATTGCTTTTTCGGCAGCATTATGAAGGATCTTTTCAATCATCTCTATGCAGCAGTCTTCATCCAGTAATTCACTTGCGGTCATGAATGCTTCCCAGTTGGCCTTCTTCATGTTGTATTTACTATGTACGACCGATGGATTGTGCACCAGTTTCCTGGTCAATGTGAGCTCGAAGAATACTGGAAAATGGTCACTTCCCAAGTCCTCCCCAATGCACCAGTTTGAGACGATAAGTAACTGATTAAATATATATTTACTATATTAATATAATATAATATATTACCTTCCGCCTACCTGGAAGGTTTCGTTTTGTATGGGCCAGGATCCTTTCGTACAAACGCTAGATACAAACATGTGTTTCATGGGTCTTCGAAATAATTAACTCTACACATCGTTAAGAAGAGAATTGATAATTTTAATGCTCAGTTGTTGAAATTATTGTTTGACAAATAGATTTACATGGAGTCACATATTGTGCAACTCGTGCACCTGGTTTGTAACGGAACTTACTACTATAGCTTACCTTATCATTTCACAAAACACAAACGCAAATAAAAAATACAAACACAGACACAAACAGCCCAGCTTTGCCCACGCTCACACTCACACTGTAAATTATAAACCCCTTATCATTTTACATTATAACTCCCAGACCCCAAACGTCGGCCACGCGGTTACCGCACACACGCATCTTCTCACGAAAATTGCTTGTTCTATATTATTCAAACGTTATAACTGATACAGTTTCTTTTTAAAACCGACCGCGGTCACCTGAATTTATACTGTTTTACTCCCTTTACTGTAAAAATTAAACTATTTGTGACGAGCCTACTTAGGCCAGCCCGGTACCGGGGACTGAAGCTTGTAGACTGGGAACGATAATGTAACAGGTACCGCTATTGTGATCTCATAGTTGGTATGGAAGTCACTGCCTTGCTCTTCGTCGCCGAAGCGGCGTCCCATGCTCTCCATGTAGTTTGTTGGGTTAACATGGTCAACGATTTCAATTAGGCACAGGCTGACGTCATTGGAGAGGCCGGACTTAAACAACACTTCCTGCCGCTCAAAAGCACATTGCTGAATTTTACTCGCTCCAAGACATCCGGTTTTTGTGGCTGGACGCTTCACTTGAGCTCGTGGTTGTACAGTTGCGTATGTGCGCTGCCACACAAGTATGGATTTCTGAGAATTTTGAAGGAGGTAAATTCTTCGCTCGCCGCGTTACGTACTAACAACTGCGTATCGCCTTTGTCTCAACCAATGTTTCAGTTGCCATGCGTTCTGTTGTAATCGGATTAACAGTTGTAGCATAATAAAATTTCACCATATTTTCCCAAAACTCCCGCACACACGAAATAAATAAAATATAAATGCCCCATACGGTAAAAATAAAAATACACCAAAAATTGACACGCTACAATACCCCCTCGATGAGAATTCTGCTGTTCACAACAGAAGAAATCTCATCGATAGACCCCGAAGAGGACCGGTGAGGAACTGGTGCCAATAACCCCCTTGTTCTTAATCTACATGGGTGCACGACCCCCCTGGCTCAGCGACCATGGACTCCTCTGAACGAGATCCCTGGACTTCTCCGTAAGAGATCCCAACACCGAGAAATCGAACAGACTCGTACCACGGCCACCTCACCTTCTAACATGCTACCCCCAAAAATCCTCAATCCCTGGCTCAGATTATGCCAGATCCTCTACCGATGTGTTCCCTCTTTTATGCAAGCTGGGCTGCCTTTAGCAAATACTGGGCTCACACACACTCACATTCCATGTTGACATACCACATGGTAAAGTTGAAAAAAAAATCTTTTAAGATTTATAAAAATTTTAAAAAACTCAAAATTCAAAATAATACTTTATCAACAAAAATTCTCTTCCTCGTTTTTCTGTTTTTATTTCAAATGATTTAACTTAGACATTCCTACTAATCAAAACATGTACTTAATCTAACATGTAATCACTTATAATCTAACAGTACAATGCAATACAATCAAACAATAAAAATAAACATGTTACGTACACACATAAGAAAATAATCATTACTCAAAATATTCAGACGCTGGCAGGCGAAAAATCAAGTTTTTTTTTTTTTTTTTTTCAAAATATTAAAATTTCCAAAAATTTTAAAATTCAAAAAAAATTTAAATTTATTTAAATGTTTTCTTCATATGTAAAATTATTTAAAAATTGGTTTATATTGATTACACAAACAAATAAAACTGACTTCCTACTATACAAGCTTAGTAGGTGTATGACCTCATCAGCTGATCGAAACTAGGTCAAGTTCCAGACCCTTGACCTACATATGTTATGTATGCTTTCTGAAAATACATTCAACATCTATAACAATCTAATGTGAGACACAAAACAATAAAATAAAACATTTAAAATAAACAAAATATTATTATAAATAATAATCAAATTGACATTTAAATTATTTAAAATAAACAATTCTTGACTTTACATCATTTTCAATTCTATCAAGATTCTGTCACTGGTCTAAAAAATGAAAATTTTATATCTTTATTAAAAATCTCTCTCTGTATTCATAATCTTACCCTAATCTACTATGGGTGATGTAAATTATTTATTCTCATTTACTGTATTAGATCTGTATACATATATAATCTTTAGTTCTCTGACTCGAATATTCATCAACTTTAACTCCCATGACACCCATATCTATCAAAATCTCTACTAATCAAGACACTCTAAACCCGACTCATCATTTAACACAAATCGCCACCTTCTCTACATATAAAAAATACTCCAAACCCTTTGTACATAGGATACGTGTTTCCCCGCCCCCAAAAAACTCAATTTCCCTTATCTGGCGGCCTGGATTCTACCTAAGGCGGCCCCTCCTCACTAAAATCGATACCAATTCCCGTCCCAACATATTTTGTTGCGAACTCCTACATTACACTACCCTCTAATACAAAATTGTCATCCCCAAAAATCTCAATCTCATAACCTTACTACAAATACAACAAAATAACCTCCTTAATTATAAACATAAATATATCATTCAGAACTCTACAATTATTCTCCATTACTACTGTGTCAACATTAATACTTCTCAAAATTCTACAACATATATTAACTCAAAAACAACATTACATTACTGCAAAACAATATTTTGATCTTTATTGCTTCAACTCTAACTTCAACTTGGACAGATCTATATGTCCCACAAGATATTTATCACCCAAACACTATCTTATTAACTTGCATAAATTATTATTTTATTTCTTATTATCATTATTGTTATCATTACTTCAAAATATCTGTAATACATTAAAAACATTACATTGAACATTAATTACTTGGAACATTTATAACTAATATACCAGTGACATGTTATTGCTGATCAGCTGCTATCCTAACATAACGAAAACATGTCTCAAATTTGAATAATTTACATGAAATATATATATTTATTTATCAATACTCACTTCTATTATGTTAGTTGCCTGCCAGGCGTTTAATTATTGGCTTAATCTAAAGTATACACATATCATGAAAATACCTATTTTAACAATACCTACATCTAACGTACAACAATAAAACAATACATTTAAAATTATAGTATGAACACCTTATGTTACGAGTCTGAGCAGCTAGTTAATTAACAGAGCATAAGCATTTTTACGGGATCAAAATTCAAATTAGCAAAACTTTTAGGTCATAAAATTTACATTCGTGGCTCATTTGAGCCACCTCCCAGCCACACACACTATTTCAAATTATGGAGGACTATGGCGCCTTTTCGCTTCGGCAAAGACTGTATATTTTGGAGCAGGTTTTACCTCTCCGTGTCTTTGCTTCCGCTATTACATTTGAAAGTATTGAACATCAACATGTTCTCGTTGTAATTACACACCCTTAAGGCGGGTCTACCACCTGTCTTGCTACCCCCAAGCGGGCAGAGTGGCAGCCGCTGTTTCATAGTTTCCGGAGATTTCCCCTAATTGTCACCCCCCATTGAATTTCTAATATGTACCAATTTCAAGTCAGCTATGGTCAAGGGACTTGATATGACCATAGCTGGCCGCTAGCCAAATCCACGATTAGTGCTGGTAAGGCAGTAATCGCCCGAAAAGTCGGGGAAATCTAAACTTCAATTTGACTGCCTGTTACACTCATTATTCTTACTATGTGCGACACGGTCGTCTATCAGTGTGTAAAATTTTAATTTACACGGAAAAAGGTGTGCCGCACATTTTCGCCATTTTGGCCTCCGATGGGGGTAACACTCACTGTTACCCCCAACCCATTTTGCTATCCACAGGAGCACAGGCCACCCCCGCAATAGCAACTAACTAAATATTCACATTGATAACTAGACTTTCTACATATGCAGTTCAACACTCCATTGTTTTATCACTTCATTGAGCACCAATCTACCCCCCCAAAATCATCCCCACTTCTTGTATTGGTAACAAGTTTTTATTTTATTACACATCTTTTCAAAACGTTCCCATACTCACTGATACTAAAACTTGACAATTATTTTTGGTCACTTAATTCTACAATTTATTTACATTTAAAATTATACACATCCAAAATTGTTTGGGTATTTTTTTTTTTTTTTTTTTTTTTTTAAATCGGCGATTATGGACGCACCTGAAACGGGGGTGTTTTGCGATGAAGTATATAAAACTGCCAGGGCAGATCTACTTTGTGCAGTTACTTCCCCTTCTATGCAAATGGTACTACCAAATCTTCTCATCTCTACTAACCCATCGTCTGATCCGGCAGTCACTACACCTCCCCGCAAAACTCTTCATTTCGGGTGTAAGCAAACTATTGTCAATGGCTCAATTTGAACTTCACCATTGACACTGAAAATATTTAAACTTGCATGCACTGCCTTGTATTTAGGTGTAGCCTCCTTTATATAATCACTCTAAGGCAGTGCAGGCACGTGACAGGTACATCAAAATTGTTGCACCTAGAGTGTATAAAATTTAATTCGTCACGTACCTTTTTGGGGTCCCCCTCCCCGTTCAAATATGTGTGATTAAATTTCTAATTTGTACCAATTTTGGTGGAGCCGGACCATCGTTGTTTTCACCGCCCGAAGGAAGATCTGCCAACCATGGCCCGCCTCCGATTTCCGAATTCCACGGCCAGGACTGGTAAGATCGTGGCCGCCCGAAAATGGGGGAGGAGCCCTTCTAGAAACATAAAAGAACAATTAATTAACATTCATACATTTACAATTTAATAAAATCCTTATGCTGACCAAAATAATTTCAAATTTGTAGCGTTGTGCGTACCCACTATCTCCCTGGTTTCTCTATTCTGTAACACATACGAATTTTTCATTTTTATTTCTACTATCTCGTACGGCCCCTCATAGAGCAAGAAAAATTTCTTGATCTCCTTATCTTGTGCGCTTGATAAATCGTGGCGTCGCACCAATACCAACTGTCCAACCTCGTACTGCGTCCACTTACCTTTCATATCATGTCTCTGTTTCCTCCTCTCTCCCTTCGTCAACAAATTTTCATTTGCTAGTCTCAGTTTAATATCGTGGCCAATAATGTTGGTTTCCGGTGGATATTCAATTAATTGTTCCAAAATTCTCTGTGGACGCTTTCCTCTTATTAACTCATAAGGTGTGAACCCCGTTGAAACGTGGGTGGTGCAGTTAAGCCAATTTTCAATCTTCTGGACATAGAGTTGCCACTCGCTGTGTTTGGCGTGGCAGTATGTCCGAAAAATTCTGCCCAACTCCCTCATGACTCTCTCCACCTGATTGGACTGTGGATGATACACTGCGGTGTGCTTTGGGATGATACCTTCCCATCCGAGAGTCTGGCGCCATCTTCCGCTGATGAACTGCGGCCCATGGTCGGATAATATCACCTTCGGCTTTCCCACGTTGATCATGTAGTCGCGTGTGATCTTCTCGCTCAGCACCTTACTCGTTGCTCGTTTCACGCTATATAACCTGACATATTTGGAAAAAGTATCAAGTACAACAAAAATATCCATCACTCCACCCCTACCTTTCGGCAACGGGCCGTATAAATCTACAGCTACTAAATCGAATGGTTTTTCCACTTTAATATAATTTAGTTCTCCTTCTAACCTATAATTTACAACTTTAGACTTCTGACATATCTCGCAAACTCTAAGTATTTTTCGGACTCGTTTCTCCATATTCTTAAATAGACAAGATTCCTTTAACACATTCACACACTTCCGTGCCCCAAAATGTCCGTATCTAAGGTGACAGTCCCACACTATTTTCTCTATCAAACCTTCAGGTATAACTAACCTCCAATCCCTCTCTCTCCCCTCTACTTTTTTAAACAAACTCCATTTGAACACTTGAAAATATTGTTTATACCCAAACTCATCTACATCTGATTCTATACTAGTAATTATTTTATTTAATTTACTATCAGCTCTTTGCATTACATTTATATTTTTCAATTCTTCCCCAAAAAGTTTATCTTCCCGGGATAGCCTATAAATCTCTATTTCTTTAATATCTCTCCCTGTTCTATTTCTGTCTGTGTCTACTCGTGATAGTGTGTCTGGCACCCTGTTCTCTACACCCTTAATGTATTCCCAAGAAAAATTATACTCTTGAAGAGCTAACACCCACCTGGTTATCCGGCTGTGTGTGAGTTTGCAAGTATTCAGGAACGACAGCGCTTTATGGTCCGTCCTGATGATGGTTCTATTACCCAGCAGATACGTTCGGAACTTCCTCACGGCGAACACTATACTGAGGAGCTCCTTCTCGGTTGTAGTATAGTTACGTTGTGCGGCTAGCAACGTCCGGCTGGTGAAGGCGATGGTTTTATGTTCCTTCGCCTCGTCCTCTTGGTATAGTTCTGCTCCAAGTGCTATATTGCTTGCGTCTGTTTGTAAATAAAATTTTTCATTAAAATTGGGATGATTCATTAGAATCATATCAGCGAACTTATTTTTTATTTCGTTGAATGCTGCTCTTTCGTTATCTCCCCACCTCCATTGCTTATTCTTTTGCAGCACTGCGCTGAGTCGGGCCGTCGTCTGGGCGTAGTTCCGCTGGAACTTCCTGTAAAAATTACAAAGACCAAGGAAACTTTGCAATTGTTTTATATTTTTAGGCTCCGGGAACGTCAGGATGGATTCTACTTTATCCGGATTAGCACGTATTCCCGTAGGTGTTATGATGAAACCTAAAAAATGTATCTCAGTTTGCAAAAATTTTGATTTGTCCCAATTCACTGTTAAACCTCCCTGGTATAACTTCTCCAATACATATTCTAAATGCTCTACATGCTCTTCAAATGTTCTGGAAGCTATCAAAATATCATCAACATAAATGGTTAAAAAATCTAAGTTATGTGGTTGCAAAATTTCGTCAAGACACTTGATAAAGCTGGCTACACTGGTGTTCAATCCAAACGGTAGTCTCTTAAATTGATAATTCTTTCCATTGAATAAAAAGGCGGTATATTTTCTACTATTGGCTGCCAATGGAACTTGCCAATACCCGGCGGTTAGGTCTAAAGAGGTCATATATTGTACGCCACTAAACTTCTGAAAAATCTCTTCAATAGCTTCGGGTGACTCCCGGTCTGGAATAATTATTTGATTGATTTTGCGGGCATCTAAACATAACCTAACCCTACCATCTTTTTTAATCACTACTACTAAGGGGTTGGAATATGGTGATACAGATCGCTCAATTATATCTCCCTCTAACATTTTCTCTAACTCAAGCTGAACCGCTCTTCTCTTCGCATATGGCACCGGATAACTTCTTTGCACATAGGGTGCGTGTTCCCTTACCTTTAACTCACATTCATAGTTTCTTGCCCTCCCTGGTATATCGTAACACTTCTCTAAAATTTTCTACTACCTGCCACAACGATTCACGTTGAGAACTCCCTATCACGCCACCCTCACTACAAAATTTCAGTGCTCTCTCATTCCATAAGTGATCTACATTCTCCTCATACTCCATCTTACTCTCACTACAAACATTCATACTAACTTCTATTTCTTGTTTATTAACCCGATTATGTATCACCCTTACTCCCGAAATTCTTACTGCATCTAACACCCTCTCAAATTTAATACGGACTGGTTCTGCCTCATTGTGCAATACTAACACCCGGTTATGAAAATCAATCACCGCCTTATGTTTAATCAGGAAATCATTTCCCAATATAACCTCAAGATTTAATCTCCGTACGACCAGAAATGTATTATCGTACCCTACCTCGTTAATTATCATGTTTAATTGTACTTGTTTCGTGACTCTTTTACTTCTAACTCCCGTAATACCTACAATCGTCACCCCAGCTACTGGCAAAGATGGAATATTTTTATTTATTTCTCTTAATTCATCTAGTACATGTTCAGAAACAACAGAGATTTCGCTACCTGTATCGATTAAAGTTTTAATCTCCTTACCTTCTATGTTGATTTTCACCTCAGTCAGTCCATTCTCCCGTCTCCCTGTTTCGAAGTCTTCCTCCTCCAATAATCCCTCCGATAAATCTGTAATAACAACGTTGTTTCGGTAGCTATCATCCATTTGGACCCCAGAAACTTCCGGCGACAACGGTCGGGTCCGGTGTTCCATTGTCCCTCTTAGTTTCCCGCAGAGGTGCTCGCCACTGCATGGTTGTATCCTCGTTCATGCTGGTTTCCTCGCAGTTCATGAGTTTGGCCTCTCGGCGCTCCTCCTTGGCCCTCTCCCCTTCGTTGGTATGCATGCTGGTTCTGTGCAGGTTGTGGTCCCTGTCGCTGACCCGGTCTCTCTCCCCTGCATCTAAAACAAAAATTTTGTGTCGCATAATTCTCCTGTGAACATGCTGGACAAGTCCATTTTGGTCCTCGGTTATTTTGTTCTCGTCTGGGATATGCCGGTCCATTTGTAGGTCCCCTCGCCGGTCCCTGATTACTTCCATTATTTCCATTCTGCTGGTTCTGACGGCGACTCAATTCTTGGTCCCGGATATTCTGAAACACATCTAAAATATTTTCTAATTCGCTAATATTAGCTACCTCCCTTGTCATAAGTGTTATCTGTACTTCCCTTGGCAAATGCTTGCTGATATGCCTCACAAAGGATCTAAATGGCAATGGCGGTTCTAAGTATTTCGCCTCGTTAAATATTTTCATCACATACCCCGTTATATTATTATTGGGCCCCCCAAAATTCCCTGTTCCCATGATTCTACTTCGTAACACTTCTTGGTCTTCTTCAGACCAGTATTTATTTATAAATGCGGACTCAAAACTTTCAAAACACTCCCATTCCGTTTTGTGTACCTCGGCCCATATCTCCGAACTACCCTTGAAACATTTTAAAATTTTTAATAATTGGACTTCCCAGTTATTAGTACTGAACTTATTGAACTCTCTCGCTCTACTTATGAACTGCATAGGGTGTACTCTTTTGTTATCACAACTGAATGTCTCTAACTCAACTTCACTGCTTACGTCACGAGTCATAATTACTCGCTCGGTAACAGTGTTTACTTGTTGGCTGATGGCCATGCTCAATTCATTTTTAACATTCATTAGTTTAAGGTTATTATCACATTCAAGGTCACTTATTGTATTATGTATGGTCTTGAACTCACTCTTACAATTATTTTCTATGTCTCTTATTTTACTATTATTATTTTCAATCTGATTCATAGCATAACCAAGCTTACGTTCAGTATTGGTATTACATTCACTTATTTGTTTCTCCACAATTGTATTTATGATGCTATATTGTTCCGTGATCTGTTTCTCTACTTTATTAGTTATATCATTGGTTATATCAGAAACACGGCACTCTAATTGCTTATTTAGTGACTCTTGACAGGTGTAATTTCATACTTTCACAACGTTCATCAATATGTTTGTCTAGTACCCTACTCAGGTTATCGAATTGTACATTAATACTCTGCTGAAACTGAGTATTCTGGTCTTTAATTTCTTTGAAATTAATCTCATTTTGAATATTCTGCTGCTCGCATTTTATTTTCTGTTCATTAAAATCATTAGTTAATTGGTCTAATTTATTGTTAAAATCACTTTTCATCTTATTTAAAATTATATCATTATCATCAAAACGACTATTTAACATGTCAAATTTATTTCGTAAGAAACTCATTATATCAGTTTCCTCTGATTGTTTATTTTGTTTAGTTGACACTGGGGTCAACTGAACCCCAGAGTCAACATCTGTTTTGCTTAGTTGTGCTTGAGATGCAATCGGTGTTGAATGAACAATTATATTTCCGCCGACAGCTGTTTCTGTAACAGCGCTCGGCCCCCCCTCAGCATACCACTTTCATCCAGTGATTGCGACTCAAGGTCACTTTCACTCATAATTGAATTTATTACGCTACTTTTCTCTGTTTTTTCAGACATTTTTACTTTTTATACTCTATACTTGTGTACAAATATAATATAATCAATGTACTGTATTACATAACCAATTTTGCGTTGATCACGTATTTTTGTTTTATTCCGCTAACCCCAAAAACATGTTTGTATCTTTTCTGTAGGTACGGTTTTTAATATTTTAATTACCAAAAACTGTCCCTGTTAACGGGAGCCATTGAGACGATAAGTAACTGATTAAATATATATTTACTATATTAATATAATATAATATAATATATTACCTTCCGCCTACCTGGAAGGTTTCATTTTGTATGGGCCAGGATCCTTTCGTACGAACGCTAGATACAAACATGTGTTTCATGGGTCTTCGAAATAATTAACTCTACACATCGTTAAGAAGAGAATTGATAATTTTAATGCTCAATTGTTGAAATTATTGTTTGACAAATAGATTTACATGGAGTCACATATTGTGCAACTCGTGCACCTGGTTTGTAACGGAACTTACTACTATAGCTTACCTTATCATTTCACAAAACACAAACGCAAATAAAAAATACAAACACAGACACAAACAGCCCAGCTTTGCCCACGCTCACACTCACACTGTAAATTATAAACCCCTTATCATTTTACATTATAACTCCCAGACCCCAAACGTCGGCCACGCGGTCACCGCACACACGCATCTTCTCACGAAAATTGCTTGTTCTATATTATTCAAACGTTATAACTGATACTGTTTCTTTTTAAAACCGACCGCGGTCACCTGAATTTATACTGTTTTACTCCCTTTACTGTAAAAATTAAAATATTTGTGACGAGCCTACTTAGGCCAGCCCGGTACCGGGGACTGAAGCTTGTAGACTGGGAACGATAATGTAACAGGTACCGCTATTGTGATCTCATAGTTGGTATGGAAGTCACTGCCTTGCTCTTCATCGCCGAAGCGGCGTCCCATGCTCTCCATGTAGTTTGTTGGGTTAACATGGTCAACGATTTCAATTAGGCACAGGCTGACGTCATTGGAGAGGCCGGACTTAAACAACACTTCCTGCCGCTCAAAAGCACATTGCTGAATTTTACTCGCTCCAAGACATCCGGTTTTTGTGGCTGGACGCTTCACTTGAGCTCATGGTTGTACAGTAGCGTATGTGCGCTGCCACACAAGTACGGATTTCTGAGAATTTTGAAGGAGGTAAATTCTTCGCTCGCCGCGTTACGTACTAACAACTGCGTATCGCCTTTGTCTCAACCAATGTTTCAGTTGCCATGCGTTCTGTTGTAATCGGATTAACAGTTGTAGCATAATAAAATTTCACCATATTTTCCCAAAACTCCCGCACACACGAAATAAATAAAATATAAATGCCCCATACGGTAAAAATAAAAATACCCCAAAAATTGACACGCTACAAGTTTTTTATTGACCTTTCGAATGCTGGGGATGCCAGAGTCAGGTCCAGGGTGCTTAGTGTCCCTGTGGAGGGAGATTGGTAGATAGCTTTTTTGTTTTGGTTTAGGAGGATGACTTTGTGTGTTTGGATCCACCTGAAGAGTACTGGACCATTTCTGTTTTCCGGCCCATTGTTCCAGCTGCGGTGTTTGCTGTTGAAGTCGCCCACCAGCATGAAATTTTGACTATCTGGAACAAGCACATCTAGGTCCTTTTCTTGAATGCCTTGGGAAGGTATATACACATTTATTAAAGTAAAAACACAATCCTTGGTTACTCTTATTTTCATCTTCATATATTCAATGTTGTTGTTTGTCATCATAGCACAGTCCCCCACGTGCAGGGAATCATGGATAAGTGTAACCAGTCCGCCTCCAAAGTTATCTTCTCGTGATAAGTTGAACATGCTGAAGTTTTTGAATTTAGGATGAAAGGATGTATGATTTGGCAAGGAGGACTCCTGTATACAAATAATCTTTACATTCTTTTCAGTGATTTCCCTTTTGAGTTCTTCGGGTTTTTTCTTTAATGATCTGGCATTCCAATGCATCAGGAGAACCCTTTCTTCGAAGGTCTTTACTGAACTTGCATTTGGAGGCGAAGTTTGTTTGGCTGGATTTGTACTTCTCTTCTTTTTTCTTTCGTAGTAGGACTGTCCTAGGGAGATGTGCCCTTCTTTCTTTTTTGCTTTCCTTGTTAGTTTTTGGTGAAGATCTCTTGCAGAAGCCTTAGTGGGGCACCATATTTCTACTCTCTTTAGTACACCGACTTCTCTTTTCCTCATAATGAGGTCTTTGTCAATTTTAAATTTTTTCCGTATAGATTTTGTACTTTGTTCTCTCTTTGCCCATATGTTTATCTTTAATCTGTCAGGGTGTTCTTGTTTCGAAGTTGAAACTCGTCGTGAGCCCAGAAAAGGGCGGTTTGTAGTATTCTGCGTTTGTGGCATACCGTGGGGCTTCCTCAAGGAAAGCAACTGCTGGCGTTTGGTTCACTGACAAGCAGCTATCCAGGGGCAGGACGAGGACCAACCAGCTCCCCCAATTTTTTGCTCAAACATTTTTAAATTTATTAGGATTTTGGGGCCCCCTCTTAGGTTCGCCCCTGGTTACTGTAACACAAGTACTTGAAAAGTACTAAGTTGTAAACACAAAACCAATAATATGTAGTCTTTGAATGCACTTAATTCTGCATGGTGAAAATGCAGTAAAATTACGAAGAGTGTAATATCTGATTGCCTTTGTGAGTGGATGCCAGTCTGACTATGAACAGGGTATGGCAGCTGTATGAATCATTGTCCTTGAAAGTCTAACGTTACTAACATTATCGAAAGGATGAGTCAACTGAATGTTTGGCATTCTATAAGTACACTGGATCCAAAGTTTTGTATCAATTCTGTTGATGAGACTAGGGTCTTCCACAAAACTGAGACCAAACAGAAGTCACAACTATTATAACATCGCCAAATTCAGATCAATTTTGATGACTATAAGTATGTAAAAAATGCTAAAAAATAATATATTTTAATAAATAAATAATGAAGAGAATAAAAATATAAAATGTAATTAAGAAAGAAGGAGGAAGAATTATAAACTAAAAGTGATTATTAAAGAAAATCACAGACTAGACTGACAGACAAATGACTTTGACCCAACCCCAGAGATTGGCCAGATAACGAACCAAAATAAAAGTAAACAAGATGAGAAGAGAAGGAGAAGAAAAATGAGAACAAAGAGGGAACAAACCAACGATGAAGAAAATAAAATGAAACAAGTCGGGAAAACACAGACAAGGAATAAAGAATAGAGAAGGGAGAAATAATGTAATCAAATATAATAAAAGAAACAAAACCGGTAAAGAACCAATATAAATAATAAAGGTTAGTATTGATTGAATGACAATTGTAATTAGTCATTAATAAAACACGATAGCTAAAAATACACTAGCCAAAGAATTAGAAGTACATGTAAGTTATTAATAGAGAAAGACATGATATTAATAAGTATATATATATACTATGTGTAGAGAAAGAGAAAGATATTGAAATAGTGAGAAGTAAACGGAATTTAACATAGTGAAAGTGAAATTACCCTAAAGTGAAATGATAGAAAAAGAAACACTAAGTAAATTATAATAAACACAAGATAATTTAAAAGTGCAGGTGATGAGTAAATAAAAATATTGTCAATGATAGCAATAGGGAAAATAGTGAAGGCTAAGATAAACACTTAGTAAAAATAACAAACACTAAAGGTTTAATAGTGAACAATAACGTTTAAGAAAGTTGTTAAGAATAATATTTAAAATAAACCATTAATTAAGTAAGAATGAACACTAAAGAGTGATATTAACTGTAGTGATTAGAAAAGAATATTATTGTAGAGTTTAAAAGTATATAGTAGAATTTAAAGGTGAGAACCACATGACAATGTAATAAGATAGTGTTAACATGGAAAGAAGGCAAAGAGTTTTTATAAAATAAGAAGTTTAAAACCATCAATAAACACCCATGTTATAAGGGATGATTATTGAAGCAAGTTCAATAGAGGTGAGGTTGTTTATCACCCAAAAAATAAATCAAAGGTAATGAATTGTACACCAATATTAGATATTAAGTGTTAAATAATTGTTTAAACAAACTTGTGAATAGGATATGGATGGGGTAATTACACCAACCATAGACCTAAATGTTGTATTTTATATTATGATAAAATAGTAATTAATAGGCCATATTGTTGACATTGGCAGAGTAAATAAGTAAGAAAGGAAGGCAGTGTTTGATTTGGAAAACTAGAAAACCAGTTAGTAAATAGTTAGCAATACACAAAGAATAAAACAATAGTAACATACAAATACAAAAACAGAACCAAAACACATCAATAGATAATAAACGTAGTTATAAGATCGAAATAAAGCTCTAGGCTAAAATGAGATGTAATGTATATGAAATAATCAAAAATCAGTAATGGCTACCTAGACTTGAGACAGGCCTAACTATCAAAAACCAACAAATACAAATTGTATGAAAATAACCAAATAATTAACAAATCCAAGGTGACTAATTAACCAAGGATAAATGGTAAATTTTATTAAAAGCAAAATATTAAAATAAGGAGTTAAATAAACAGAGAAATGTAAGTAGTAAATATTAAATTAACTGTAAAATTAATAAAACCTGAAATAACCCAATCTTGTGGGATACCAAAATAATCTTTGTAAGAAAATACAAATAACAGTGCTAATAATTAATACTTAGGAAGGACGATAAAGGAATGAAGAAAGTCAGAAGATATATGAGGATTTTGAAAAGAATTCAAATTTTGATAACAATGGATTTATATCAAGCTAGGCCAATCAGAATTCTTTGGTAACCATAGAAACTGCCGTTGAAGACGGAATTACCGTTGAATATCATTACTCGAAAAGTGACGCTCGTGGAAAGCAGAAGCCAAAATTTTGAACAACAAATTTTTTATTTAAAATGTTATAAAAGTTAAACAAATTGTCAAAATTGAACGAGAAGGAGGCTGACTATGACTGAATTCAATTAACTGATGGCGAAGACCTTTTAATGCAAAACGAAGTGATTAAATTCATCCAAGTAAATTGAAAAAGATGCCAGAAGCCCGAATAATTGAAAATTGAACACTATTGCAGCTACAGTCCTTTGTTCCAGACTAACTGACTAACCCCAGGCTACGAAGTTGTTAAGTATCCTCTAAATTATCCAAACTTCCGAAATAACGCACTTTAAATATTTCTCACTATATTATGAAATATCACTAAACTGATTTTATTCTCTTTCAAAGATTAAATAAAAATACTAAGACACTGAAAATTTGTCGATTTATAAAGTTAACCTAGTGTTAGTTTACGAACCTTTAAAACACTTTTACTACACTCCAACAAACCAATTATAGCTACACATCATAATATTTAAGTAGAAACATTGTAAGGTTGTGTATTTTTATTATTGTAATTGCATCTAATCCTTTTATCGTGATCAAAAGAATCCAAACGATTGAACGAAAATATTTGTTTACCACTCCGGTAGAACGCCATTACATTGTATTTGTTACGTTCAAAATCGATTTGTTAAACCCAGAGAGAGATTGTCTCATAGATAAATAACCGGTGCAAAATAATATATCAAACCAAATCTAACTTGTGTCAAAGAAAAAGTAATAACCCTTCATTAATAAATCAATACTGTGTATAACAAATGTTTTATTTTCAGTAGGGAAGTTTATTATTAATATTATACAGTATAGCGGACGTCTATGAATTGGAGGCTAGCGCTCAAGCAGTGAATACAGCAAACTGCTGGCTTGATTGAAAAAGTCGACAAGCGGCGGGACAAATTGAATTCTCCACACCGCCTGAGCGGAACCGCTGATAATAATAAATTTTTTAATTGTTTTAAATAAACAATTTGGCGCCACCCGGGATTTATAAACTCCTAGTGAACCTCAGGTAAGGCTACGATACCTGGTTATTCGTACGTTCGCGACGGAGTCAAGTATCGTAAGTTACGTTACCGAGCGAGGACGAATTGGTAAGACACATTACACAAGGTACACTCTGACACTTCTACATTTTACAGAATTAATTAAGAACGACGAGAGAAGGTCTATTATAAATTGAAGCATCCAACGTATGAAACCATTAACACGGGAGACACACACACGATATACTTTATAAATTGGCTTCCATCGCGGGGCTTAAACGAGGCGGACGTCACCCATTAATTATAATACTATGGATTTAAAAGGCAAAACCAAACCAAACAAGTCAAAGACAATTCCATCTGCTGGTAAGATTATAACTACCAATTTGAGACATGCGTGGCATGCAAGGCCTTCATTGATTGCTTTGAAAGCAAAATTAGTGGCAAGTATTGTGTGCACTTATAAAGCATTTTAAACAATGAAATCAATAAAAATGGCTACATTTAACACAAAAGTGATGTTTTACCAAACCAGTGCACCAGCTCACACGTCAGTTGAGGATTTTGAGAATCTTGACAAATCGGCTTATCAGCCTGTCATAACCACTCCAGAACATTGCTGGAAAAAGAGGGTTTAACTAAATAGAGATTCTGTTGATAAACATATAAAATTTAATTTAACTGGAATTTTTAACCTTACCCATGTACTTGACAAGTAATGCCATTAGTGACTCTCCTCAGAAAGCATTCCACCTGATTCCTAGATATCAGGTTTTAAATCTTCTGCCACCGTACTTTCTTTATTGTATAGTTTTTAAGTACAGGGTGGCACAGGGAAACGGGAAAATTTGAAATAATTAGATAAAAATGAAGGAACGTTACAAAACTTTATTTGAGGCTCAAAAGACGTTCTACAAGACTGGAAATTACATTAGGCATCACTTTATAAAATTACATCAGTTAAATGCTGCCCATTTTGCTGTACACATTCAGTAAGTCGTTTCAGTAGGTTTTGCATAGCGCGGCGCAATGTGTCACCTGGGATTTTGGCGATTTCCTCTTCAATCTGTGTCTTGAGGTGAGCAAGGGTTCTTGGTCTAGTTTGGTACACGATGCTCTTCAGATGTCCCCATAAAAAGAAGTCACAGACTGAAAGGTCTGGAGATCAGGGCGGCCAAGCGATGTTAGTATTCCTTGAAATTATGCGATCCCCAAACAAACGTTTCACTGCTGCCATAGAATGTCTGGCAGTGTGTGAGGTGGCTCCATCCTGTTGAAACCAGGTGTGCTGAATGTAAAGATTTGGAAAAGTATGGAGTCTTGGAGCCAAAAATGTCTCTAGCATGTTGACGTAATGTTCATACGTCACAGTGACAGCAGTGCCTCGTTCATCTTCAAAAAAGTAAGGACCTGTCACCCCATGACACGACACTGCACACCATACGGTAACTTTGGTACTGTGTAATGGATGCTGGTGAAGCTGAGCAGGGTTTCCTTGAGCCCAGTAACGGAAGTTCTGCTTATTCACGTATCCACTTCAGTGAAAATGGGCTTCATCGGACATCTAAAGATTTTGAATGAAGTTAGCATCCTCATTGATTTTAGCCAACAATTGTTCACAAATTTGCAGGCACAATACACAAGCATTAGGATTCAGTTATTGCACAATCTGAAGTTTGTACGGATGAAATTGAAGTTCATGAAGTATTCTTTGAACGCTCCGATGTTCAAGCTGCAATGACGAGGCAATTTTTCACACCGAACGACGAGGACTCCTTAAGATGGCAGCTCACACGGTATCAATGTTTTCTGGGGTACGCACAGACCGTACACCCCCAATAGGCTTTGTCTTCAAAGCTGAACCAGTCTCTTGAAAATTACAAACCCATGTTTCGATTGCGTGTAACGAAGGAACTTGACCGCGGGGTGGGATCTGATAGTGGCACCGAAACTCTCCTTGTGCACCTGTCAAACTGTCACCATGTCGGTAAAACGCCCTTACGGTGACCGCACGCTCTGCACTGCTCCACTGATCCATGGTAACTAAATTCCGTTACTGCTAGACAGACAGTTTCACTTCTGGTACACCTACAGGGCTGCCAACATCAACTTCAAATTTTCCCATTTCCCTGCGCCATTTGTATAGTTTGTGCACTGTAAGTTGTTGTATTTTCTAAACTGAAAATGACAGTATTTATAAATTGTCTGTTCAGTATATTGCTTCTTGGTCTGCTGCATTTTGTAAGTTCAATTTTTTAATATATTTTATATTATATTACTTTTATAAATGGATCCTTTCTGAAAATGGTCTGGTTGTTCGTATACTTATTTATATATTTTTATGTGTTATACACACATTCTTCTTAATTATTTACCTCTTCGTGGTTTTAATGATTTCTAAAACTAAAAATTTTTACTCATGCCAGTTATGTTTTGTTTATTTTCAATTAAACTTTCGGATGAATTTGTAATGCTTAATCATAACAGGTCAATTTTATTTATACCTTTAAATGAATGTGTTTGGTAACACACACACACACACACACACACACACACACACACACACACACACACACACACACACACACACACACACACACACACACACACACACACACACACACACACACACACACACACAGAGTATAATATCACATTATTTTATAAACTCCTTTAAAATTAAACTTCTTTGAAATTATATATCCAGTGCATGTATGTGTGTGCGCACACATTCATCATCATCATCACGACTTGCATCCATTTCTGAGTGAATGCCTACCTACTCATTATTTCAAGTATTTCACATCTGAGCAATGCCCAGTTCATTATACCCAGCTTAGATTCAGAATGACATTTTGCGAGGTTGGGTGCAAATATAGGAAGAAGCAAATGGTTTACCAAATTCCTTCATACCTGAGATTTTACTATTATTTAATGGCTATTTTATTTTTAAACACTTCCAAAGTAAAACACTGTGCCTCAAAAATTAATACTTATTTCTCAGCAGGCCTGTAGAAGAATTTTGTTCAAGATTTGATGGGGTGAGGAGGATTTTTTCAGCTTTCTTCCCACATTTATCACTGCTTCCCTGCAGTACCACATCATTTAACTAAATTATCCTACCCTTAAAACAATTCTTCCATCTTTGAAAGGGGCATTGTTATGTCCTCTTAATACCGCTTATCCTCCTCCAACCTGCTAACATTTTAACCATACCATCTCAGCTTGTCAAATATTTTGCTTAATTTGCCTTGTCCATTTAATTTTCTTAATTTTTCAAGTTATAATTGATATCAACTTTATGTGCATGTTATGTAATGTAATGTAATTTAATTACATATATATTTTCTTGTTCTGTTTAGTGAAAACATTAAAAGAAGAATTCGAAAAAATCAAAGTCAAAGAAAGTGTTGAAGGTGAGTAGAATTTTGTAAAACTCTCACGCACGCACGCACACGCACACGCACACACACACACACACACACACACACACACACACACACACACACACACACACACACACACACACACACAGTGTTATTTTCTCAGATAATATCCTGTGATCTAAGAGGTCACCTTACAAAGGGCTATTTCTGTTGCTAAATTTCAGCACAATCCCATGTGGTGTCTTTGGTTGAATCCTGGTTAGTGTATTTGGCACCATGGGCTGTTGTAGTTTTTACATATAATTTAACTGTTAACATTTCTGTATGTTTTAGTATTTATGTTATTTTTATTTAACAGTTATTACTAAAAATATATTTTCTTCAAGCTTGAAAGTGTGTTTGTTTTTGCGGTATAAATTTAATTTGAATAAATATCTAAATTAACTATAGAATGTGATTATCGTATGCCTTTATGACATCATGGCCAGTTTTTCCTGTCATTTCTACTTTCTGCCCTTTATTTCTTTAAATATAACTATAAATACTTAATTCTTATTGTTCCTTACTCCAACCTCTTATTTCAAGAATTTTAATATTTCTCAGATTTCTACTATTATTGGCAGTAATTTCAAAAATTTTATTAGATTTATCATAATACAATTGGCTTTATAATACACACCATATATTGCACATCAATTGCCATGCCTAGTTGTATTACATCTATTCTGTTGAATGTATTGTAACGGTACAGAATTGTGTGCTAAGAAATAATAATTTAAATCAATTGTAATCCCAAAGAAGTCAGTATTCACCTTTGTGGAACCTCATTGTAACCAGTAACACATACATTGTTATTGCAGACTGTTTATGTCTAATGTCTGGAGTCTGCCCAGCCAGACGTATTACGCAACAGCTTGCCAGCTCAGTCTCTTTGTGAATCACAGTAAAACACATTGTCACCCCAGTTTTGCATCGGTCAATCGGTGAATACAACGCAGTCAATCGGTGAATATTAGATGCGCTACAGCTAATAGACAAAATTTATTGATAAAACTCAGCATCACATTTAAACTAAAAATTAAAAATCTAACGTGGTATTTCCAATGTTGGTATGCGACGAGTTAGGACCCGACTTAATATTGGGAGCTGACTTTATCAGTAAAACAGGAATAATTCTTGACATTCACGATAAGAAGTATTATTTTGGATTTGATCGTTCACAAAAATATAGTCTTGATGGTGAAACAAACTGGAACAGCTGCTACACATCTAGAACACCACGAGTCTGAATTACCTCATCTAGAAAGTAAAGATAGACTGAAAATGCAGACACTAATAAAGGAGTTTTCCACCGTCCTCACTCTGAAGTTAGGACTAACGAACCTGATAGAGTACACGATCAATTTGAGCGACAATAAAGTAATACGTCTACCCCCATACAAGTTATCGCCGCCAAAAATGGGAAGTAATGAGGAATCAAATCAACAAATTATTGGAACAAGGAGTCATTGAACCCTCTACTTCACCTTACTCATCACCCGCGTTTTTAGTACCAAAAGGTCATGACAAACAGACTAGTTGTGGACTACCGGCAATTAAATAAACGGATAGAATTCGAGTCTATACCACTTCCCGACATCCACAGTGCTTTTCATTATTTTACGAAAGCGAAAGTTTTTACCATCATGGATCTAAATCAGGCATTTCATCAAATACCCCTTTCGGAAGAATCCAAACGTCTAACCGCATTTTCCGTCCCTTTCAACCTGTACCAATTTACGAGAGTACCCTTTGGAATATCCCAAGGAGGTTCTGTATGTAGCCGATTATTAGAGAAATTATTCCACGATTTAAAATTTAAATATGTGTATCACTACCTAGATGACATCGTTATCTACAGCGAATCAATGGACCAACATCTTAAACATCTACGTGAAGTACTATCCTGATTAGAGAAAGCCGGATTAACAGTAAATCCCAGTAAAGTAAATTTTGCTGTCACACAATTTTCATTTTTAGGTCACATAGTAAATGCCAACGGAAAGGTAAGCATAGACCCCGAGCGAACCCGTGCGATCAGAGAATTTTTACCACCGCGGGATGCGAAAGGAATAGCCCGATTTTTGTGAATGATAAATTATTTCCACAAGTATAGCCCTCATCTAGCCGAAATTGCAGCACCGCTGAATGCTTTAAGAAAGAAGGGAGCAAAATTTGAATGGAGTCTGCAACACCACGCTGCATTCGAAAAACTAAAAGAAAGCATAATATCACCCCCAGTATTGCAATTAGCCGATTGACAAAACCGTTTGTAGTGCAGACGGACAGTTCAAGTGTAGCCGTAGGTGCAGTAATATATCAGGAAGTAGACAACTCTAGACTACCTATTAGTTACGCTTCACGTACCCTGGCCGACCAAGAAAAGAAATACTCCGCATACGAATTAGAATGTTTAGCTATCGTTTTTGCATTTGAGAAGTTCAAACCTTTTTTAGAACATAAAGAGTTCCTGTTGGAAACGGATAATCAAGCATTATCTTGGTTATTAAATCACCCTAAATAGTTAGGTCGTATTGGAAGATGGGTATTAAGGTTAAATTGTTACAAATTTAAAGTACAACATATTAGAGGTACCCAAAATGTAGTTGCCAATACACTGTCAAGTATGTTCCAGCCGCCTAGTAAAACATCTGAAAGAAAGGAGAGTAGAGAAACGCCAATTATCAGTACTTTAATTACCGAATTTCCCCTTGCATTTACGAACATAGCTCAGTATCAACAACATGACCCCCTTTTAAGACCAATTATAGAACAACTTGATAAAGGAAATAAGTCAGAAAAATACATATTGAGTAAGAGAGTATTATGTTATAGAATAGCAAACGGAAAATTTTTACGAATAATTGCCCCTGATATTATTAAACCTATGCTGATGGAATACTACCATTCTTCCACCATTGGAGCACATATGGGAATAAATAAAACAATACATCGAATTCGTAAAGAATATCATTGGGAAAATATGAACAGTGAGATAGCTAGTTTTGTAAAAAGGTGTAAGTTGTGTGCACTCACCAAGCCAGCGAGAAACAGCCAAATAAGTCAATTAATCTCAGAAATTCCTACTACCCCGTTCTCTAAAATTTATTTAGACTTTTCAGGACCCTACCCTCGTTCTAAATCAGGAAATACCATGCTACTCATTTGTGTCGATTCATTCACCAAATTTGTCTGGATGTATCCCATGCGGCGAGCGTTAGCTTCGACCACCGTAAAGATATTGCAGGATAGATTATTTAAAGATTTCGGTACACCCGTACATCTAGTGTCAGATAACGGACCCCAGTTTAAGTCAAAGGAATTCAAGAACATGGGTTTCAAACTAGGGATAGACCACATTACCACTACTGAGTATTGTCCGCAAGATAATATAGCTGAAAGGTATTTGCGAAACCTAAAATCTGCTTTAATAGCCTACCATGCAAACGACCATACGTCTTGGGACCAGAACCTATCCTGGATACAATTCGCCTTCAATTCAGCCTATCATGAAGGAGATAAATCTACACCATTTGAATTATTGTATAAATACAAACCTAACCACCCATTATCCACAAAGTGGAAAATACATGAGTTACTACCCCACGAAATTAGGGATAAGAATATAAAGAGAATCTGGAATGAAGCTCGCGCTAATTTAAGAGCAAACTTAAAGAAATCGCGAAAATATCACGAGGAGATTAATAATAACAATGTAGTAAAGTACCAAATTGGTGACTTAGTAATGTATAGAACACACCCGACGAGTAGTGCAATCGATAAGACCACCTCCAAGCTGTCATACCGATGGTGTGGTCCTTACCAAATTCACAAGTACTTAACTCCAGTAACAGTAGCCCTGTATGAACCCACTACTCAAAAATATGTACGAAGAACACGTATTTCGCAGATAAAGTATTATTACGAAAAAGGAAATGGTAGAGTGCAAGCAAACTAAAGGTAGTAAAAGGTATACCTGCAACAGAGTACTTGAGTAACCACTTAATTACCTAATCCTATAAATAGGAATGAGCCCTGATCAACCTTGGATCCTGTTCAGCGAAAGTAGAGAAAAGTGGGAAGTCAGCTGACATCGAATATAAATAATAATTAAGTAATAAATTACTTAAAGAGTAATTCTATAATAAGAGTAACTCACAACTAAAGAAGAAAACCGGTAGTAGTTTTAAGTAGTAGTATTAAGAAGAATTTAGTAGGTTTTCGATATATTTCATGAAGTGTGAATTTTATGTAGTCTAAGAATTAGTTTGTAAGGTGTTGTATATCTTGATAATAGGAAGAAGTAAGTCGAGAGTGACTCATGCACCTCATAAATTTGAAAAAAGAAAAGAGTGAGAACAATTTCACACAGTAATGCCAAGCGTACTCCCAGTACATTACTGACATAATAACCCATAGAAAACACATCCGTTTCCCTACCCGGTGTCTTCTTTAAGCAGAGGAGTATGTGACGATTTCATTAATAAAAAAAAAAAAAAATATATATATATATATATTGTAACTTAACTCTGTTCCTCTCAGATGATCGAATGGTGTTTAATAATTGGTGTGGCTCTCGAAGTCTTACTGGTCTGAAACACTTCCTTAAGTTTCCCAGTTGGTCGAGTCCCAAATGTAGCAAAAACTGTCAAATAGCGTTATGCTGTTGAAGAGATATATGTGTAGTTTCACCAAAATGTTTTAAAACAAAAATTGTTGCTTGTTGAAGAAAAATAATTAAAAAAAAAAATTGTGTTTAAAAAAAAATTTATAATTAAAAAAAAATTTTCTTTTTATTAATTAATTAATTAAAATCAATTAATTAATGGTGTTTTGTGAAGTTTTAAAACGTGTATCACTTTCCTGTGAAATATTATTGATGTTCTTGTATTTCCCAAATAAACTACAACCACTCATAAGATTGTCTCCAGGACAATCGATATTTGTTTACTTTTTCGTTTTGGAGGTTATCTTCCTTTGTATGTGGTAAAATCCTGGTAGTTTATTATTTAAAATTATATTAATTATAATTTATTATAGTAATGAAAGAAAGAACTAATTTGAAGCGAAAAGTATTAATGTTTTATTAAATAATTGAAATATAGACTCTTTTCGATTATAATATCGATTCTCAGGGTATCGAAACAGTTACAAGGTTTGATATATATAAAATTCAATAAAGGTTCTTTGAACAGCTAATTATTGTCAAAGTCAGAGAAATCGGGCCAATATTTAAAAAGTATAATGTTACAACAAGTTAATTACTAATACTAGATACATACATTGAATAATAAAATTGAAATAATATAATTTGTTGTCACCAACACAGCTGACGGGAACAAGAAAGCGTTGCACACGATGAAGGAAAATGGCTGCCGTGAAGTCGGTCAAAATACCCTTTGTATCTGCGATGTTCCAAATAAGATATTTTCTGGTAGTATTTACGTCCTGGGGTCTGCAAATCTTCTTTCAGATGTTGTGTAGTGTCTTGAGTGACGTTTCCGTGTTGTATTTTGTATATCTGTGTAGTTATAAGTTCGTTCACTTTTTATGATTCAGGCACTAATGTATGGTTATGTGGTATACTGTTTTCTTGTGTTTTATAGTGTTTTTTCGGTGTAGTTATGTGCTGTCCAGTGTTATTTAGTCTATATCAATTGTATCTGTCACTATGTGGACGTCTCAGAATGATTCTATTTGCCACTCGCGATTTTACAAAAACGTATCGTTCACTTACTCGCCATTACCGTTTTTAGTTAGGTTAGCTCGGTTATAATCCGTTCGTCAAGTTCACCGTACAATTACCAATAATCAATTATCTATTTCCTCCAGTTTCGACTAAAATCTTAGCCAATATAATATTATTCTTAACATTGTTCAAATATAATTTTGCATCCTGTGCATATTTCCAAATACACTATATAACTGCCTATACTTTGGTTATTTATCAATTTTATTTGCTAGATGTTATTTAAATTAATCCTTCAGTTCATTCGCCGTATTTTAAGATTGAATAATGCCGTTTTATAATGTTTTCTGTCCAGAGTTAGTAATTTTACTTTCATTTTGTATTTAGTGAAAAATTAAAAATTAACTTCCTGTCATTATGCAAATTCAGCCATTTTTCAGTTATATTTAATATTACTAATCTCATATTGTATTAAAAGGTTTATATTCCCTTATTTTCTTGTAATTACTTGAATTGGTTTATTTCTAAAATATTATTTTGGAATATATGACTCCCCTCTCCAAATTTCTGAGTTTTGTCATTTTCATTTTTATTTATAATTCTGAATATAATTTTATAAAATCTTTCTAAGTGATATGTGTAATTATATGGCTTCATCTCAGGTTTATTTTATCTAAAACCGTTTTGTTTAATTGCATTTAAATGAGTAATTTCTCTGTTTTGATGAAGTTTGGTTTTCATTCTTTGGCCAGATTTTCTAACAAGTTTTTTCTTACAAAACATTTTTACAAACAATAAATGTGTGTGATACCCTCTCTGACTTTTAAATATAGTATTATAAACTAAACATTTTTTCAAATAACACAACAATAATTAGTATTGGTTACAATACAATGAACAGTTAAACAAATAAGGAATATTTTCAAATAAATGGTGTAACGTGACAGATGTATGCATAATATTGAATGGCAATTGATCATTAGAATAATGAAGTTATAATGTTTAAATTTGGAAGAAAGCATTAAGTTTAATATAAATAGATTAATTCATAGCAACTGTGGAAAGAAATCACTATTATAAAGAAAATTCAAGTTCAAATAAAAGGAGTTACTAGTGATGAGTCATCCAAGACCAGTCTCATAACCAAAGGTTTTCAAGGTATAACCCAGGAAGGTAAAAAAGTAAATAACAAAGCAGTACTGAATATGACCAAACCCACAACGAGGAAGAATAAATAGAAGAAAAACCCTAAAATAAGCCAAGATCAAACAATACAGGTGGTGTATTTCTGAAATAAAGAAGAAGATGGAGAAGATCCCAAGAAACCTTGAGCCGCTCATCACCCATGACGTCACAACAATTTTAAACTTTCCAAAACTGACAGCCGAAAGTTAAATTTCAAAAAACCACAACTTACCTTGATGACCGGCTCACCATTTCACTGAACTAGGAGAGGCCTCCTAGTGGAAGAATATCCGCATGCTGGATAACCTTTGGGTAATTGGAGGAATGAGGTGACCTCAGTTTTAAAACTTCAAAAATTAACACAAGTTTATTGAGGCTATCATATAGTGTTTTGTTACAATGAAATCTCATAAAATCAGGTTGTGAGGTTATTCCATTAAAATCTATAAGTAGGTGAAATATTCACTATATTACATGACACTCCAATTTAAAATTTCAAAAAATATTCAAAATTTAATATGTAAAATTATTTCATGAGAAATATATAAATCTGTAAAACATCTACAAAATATTACATGTTTTCTGAAAATGATTCATAGTGTCCAGACAGAAGGTATTATATCAGAATTATAGAAAGTATGTGAATATTCAAAATCCATGGTAGGGTAACCAGAATCTAAAATTTTCAAAACATTCAAATTTAATATTTAAGACAATTCCATGAAAAGTATATAAAATATATATCACCTTTAAAACCCTTACATAGCCTACTGAAATTCTATAAAATATATAAAACATTTAAAATCTCTGACATGCCATACTGAAAACTATGCAAATATATAAAACATTTAAAACCTCTGACATGCCATACTGAAAACTATGCAAATATATAAAAAATTTAAAACCTCTGGCATGCCATACTGAAAACTATGCAAAATATATAAAACCTTTAACAAGCATTACAGCCACAAAAATGCAAACAATTACATTACCCAACAACATGCGCCCTCTGAAATCTAACTCAAACCCTAAAAAAAAACTCATCTAATCAATAAAGTAACATGCAAAATGAGATAGATAATATATACTTGTGTGGAACTCACAAGTGCATGTGCTCTCCCCCTGCCATAAACCTGTATAAACTGGTGTAGCCCCAAGGCTTACAGATTTCAGAGTGCACAATTATAAATTATATCAATTATAACAATTATAAAAAACATCAGATAATCAGTTACATATATCTCTGCAAACATTATAAATACATAAAGAGAGAAAATTTCCTCTTGTAGAACAGTTCAGACATATTATTTAATAGGTTGGATGCTTCTGAATTACTGTTTTATCACAAGGTAAGGCATTGTTACAACTGGAGGTAGACTGCAACTCTTTTCCCAACCAGATCTACAAGTTCCAATAAACAGGCAGCCACAATACAAGTTCCACACAGACTATAGTAAAAGATGTACTGGCCATTACATGCTCTGGCAATTCAACCCAAGACAAATATCACCCTGAGTCATTCAAAGAGCAATTAAGGAGTTTTGCTTCACTAGGCCAAATGAACGCCCCGGCCGATTCCCAACACATTTTCTTAAGTTTTTCTTTTTTTTTTTTTTTTGTTTTTTTTTTGTAGGTAAGAAAAGTTTTGTCCATAGAATACACGGTCACCGCAAACAGCGGCGAAGCTACTCATCATTAGAGAGAAACATGCGTAGTTACTCAAGTTCTGCAAAAACCGGCATGTTTCAATAGTACATGAGATTACAAGAGTACCAAGAAGTGACAAAACTCCAGTATTAAGAAACTATTGTCCCTTTTTTTTTTTTTTTTTTTTTTTTTTTTTTTTTTTTTTTTTTGTAGTGTTAGAGAATCAGCCAGACCCGACCCACAAAGTCCCAGGGCAAAATTTAATAATTTTATTTTTCCATACCTGTTCATGGTGCATCAATACCTCACATCACAATACCTGTTCAATACTCACACAATCTATCACATAATTTACATCTTGGTCTTCCCAGATTCACGGATGCCGGAGTTCCCCGAGGACCCCTAGCACGCTTTTCCCTTAGCCTGACATAATGGTTTCACTCAACGCCGGCATAAAAAAAAGAAAACCACGAAACTTTTCAGCACTCAACAATTTAGACCCACACGTGGTGAACAGCTCCTGAATAGACCAGCTGACATCAACCCAAAAACTCGAGTCAAGACAAAACTCAACAGCTGATAACTCCAGCTGTCTGAGTTCCAAAGGCGCTCTACAACCCACAACGGAATACAGCAGGCGCACTCCAGCAGCGGGAAAGGAAGATACCCCTTGTCCGAAGCTACAGCGACGTCTACTAGATGGCGGGAGCGTAACAAGCAGTCGCCGTAACGTCTCATAGATCGCGAAGAGAACCTGTCCAAAGCGAACTCCCCCAGATACATGAAAATAACGCCCGGAATCCTTAGAACCGCTATTTGCCGTACACCTACATAGGCACACCCCCACAACAAAAGGAGTCCAACGGGTTGGACGACACTGGGACTGCCACCACCGGAGGAAAAGCGGGGACTGACTAAAAACCAATAAAAAGATAAAATCCGGCGAAAGTGGAAAACGAAAGGACACCAGAAGGAAGGACAAGGTGTGTGTGGGTGTGTAGCTGGGTGTGTGTAAGTGTAGAAGATACGGGGAGTGTGAGCGGCCGCGGCCTAAAGCAATAGAAAGAAGAAAGGAAAGGAGAGAAGCTAAAATACCGATAAAACGTTTAAAACCCCAATTAACCCCACCTAAAACAATAAAACACTAAAAAAATAAAACCATAAAACACAATCCCTCCAGCGAAGCCCCCCGAAAACCAAACCCGAGGACCCTAACTACTCCTAACTGGGGTGAACAATACCAATTTACCTCTCACGGAAGCTCCATCCGCGCACACGCCTTCAAATGGGACACATGGGCCACCCTCACCTTCATCCCATCCTCCGGATCCACCAGGCTGGCAGTGACGGGCGAGACAAACTCAGAAATCCGGAAGGGTCCCAACCATCTATAGCAGAGCTTGGCAGCGCGACCCTCCACCTTAGAGCTGAGCGGGTGGCTCCTGCAATAAACCAGCTGACCCACCCTAAAAGGGTTGGGAACTCTCCCAGCATTATAGCGACGCCGCACGCGCTCGTGCGATCGGAGCAGGGCTCTCCTCACATCTTTCCACCTGTGAACGACCCCTTCGTTAGGCAAATCCGGGAGAAGATCCTCCAGTTTCCACAAATTACCAAGGGGATGAGCGGGGGAGAAACCAAACATGACCTCAAAAGGCACGGCACGATGGCTTTCATGAAGGGACGAATTGAACGCCATCTGCAACCACTGAAGATTCTGGTCCCACGTATTCTGCTGCTCCGCGTGATAGGCGATAAGAGCGGATCTCAGATTGCGGTTGAATCGCTCTGCGTGGGAAGGTTGCGGGTGGTAGGGGGAAGTGGTTACATGCCGGATGCCGTGCCGGAAACACATGTTTCGGAATTGCCTCGAGATGAATTGCGGGCCATTGTCTGAGACAATGATGGAGGGAAGCCCGAAATGCTGAAAAATACTGGTCTGAAGGGCTACGATGGTATTGGCAGTACTAGCCTGACGCAAGGGAAGTAGCCAGACGTACTTGGAGAAGGCGTCCACACAAACAAGGAGGAACGAATTCCCGGCCTTGCTACGCGGGAAAGGACCCACGTAGTCGACGAAAACCTTCTCCATCGGTCTGCCAGCCACCTCAGAAGACAGCAACCCCAACTTAGTATTCTGAGCGGGCTTGCTCAGACTGCAAAGATGACAACACTTCACCCGGGTGGCGATGTCCCGGTCCATGCCTTTCCAGATGAAGTTCTTTCTGATCGCGGCGATGGTCTTTGAAACACCCAAATGGCCTCCAACCGGGGAATCATGATAATATTGGAAGACCATGGGTATCAGCTTGCTCGGCAGCACTATCTTAGGGACCCGTCCTCTACGTTCCTTGCAGCAGAGGACGCCCTTGGACAGATGATATGGAGCCTTCATCTCGCCTGATTTGATTCTATCGATGATGGGACCCAACACCTCATCATCAAGCTGATGAGGGATAACCTCCGTGAAGGCGAGGGGGAACTCCAGGAGTACGGCGCATGGTTCATTTATTGGCTCCTCACTGGGTAGGTGATACATACGGGACAGAGCGTCGGCAACAACATTTTGGGTCCCCCTTATATGTTGTGCCCGAAACTTAAAAGAAGAGATCTTGACCACCCAGCGGCCAAGTTTACCCAGTTGACGGGGGTGCGCCAGAAGCCACGAGAGAGCCTGATTGTCCGTCTCTAATAGGAACTCAGCGTGTTCCAAATACCTCCTAAACTTGTCAAGGGCGAAGACTACCGCCAAACACTCTAACTCATATACCGAGGATTTCTTTTCAGGGTTGGTAAGGGTCCTGGATACAAATGCAACTGGCTGCCGAGCACCATCCACCTCCTGAGAGAGCACTGCCCCGATCGCCACAGAGCTGGCGTCGGATTGCACAATGAAAGGCTTCGTGAAATCGGGCATCCGAAGCACGGGCGGCGACAAAATGGACTCCTTTAGGGACTCGAAGGCACGTTGCTGTGCGTCTCCCCACACGAATTTGGCCCCTTTTTTCCTTAAGGAATTTAGGGGAGCCGCAATCTCAGCAGCCCCCGGGATGAACCGCCGGTAAAAATTCACCATGCCCACGAAGCGGGCCACCCCTTTAGCATCCCGTGGAGGAGTAAAATCCCGAATTGCCTGCGTCCTCTCTGGATCAACCGTGACCCCTTTATGAGAGACAAGGTGACCGAGGAAAGAAATTTCCTCCTGGGCAAATTTCACCTTGTCGGGTTTCACTGTAAGCCCCGCGCGCCTCAAGCGACACAACACCTCACGGAGATGGTTCATGTGTTCTTCAAGAGTGGAGCTGTAAATGAGCAGATCGTCCAGATAATTAAACACATATTGGAATTTAATGTCGTGGAACACGGAGTCTAATAGACGGGTTAACGTCTGCGCACCAACCGCCAGTCCCATGGGGACTCTCTTGTATTGGTACAAGTTCCACGGCACGCAAAAGGCAGTGAACGGCCGAGAATCCCTGTGTAAGGGAATCTGGTGGTATTCTGAATTCAGGTCGAAAATAGTGAAATATCGGGCCTGCGAAAACCAGTCAAAGGCCGAATGCAGGTCCGGGAGGGGCACCGACTCAACTTCAATATTCTGATTCAATTTTCGATAATCGATGACCAGCCTATGCTTCCCTCCCGGTTTAGGCACCAGGAATGCTGGACTGGCATAGGCCGACGTGGAAGGTTCAATAACCCCCTGGTCCAACAATTCCTGCACCTTCTCACGCAAGATGGTCATCTTAGGCGGAGCGAATTTATACGGGTGCGAACGGACTACCGCGGAGTCGCACAGGCGGATCCGATACTCCAAATTGTGAGTGAGTCCGAGGTTGGCGGTCAGCACCTCGGGGAACTCATCACACAATTTACGGAAAGCAGTTTGTAGAGATGGGCTTAAAGTATTAATGTACGCCGGGGGTTGAAGTACTTCAAGACCTTCCCCCGCTTCATCCCGATATCCCAGAAAGGGGATGCGTACTGCACGGTTGAACTTAAAGAAGCATACGTGCCCTTGGATATCGAGAACCATGCCACTTTTCATAATAAAATCCGCACCCACAATACAGTCCACGCTCAAGTTCGGAGCCACGAGAAACTCCCAAACCCACGAAAAATAGTTTATTTTAAATTTAAAAGCCACCAATATGGAGGTCGGCAAGACCTCCCTCGAGGCCGTCCAACATACCACCGACGAAGGAGTATTCGACCGGATCAATGACTCCCGGACCAATTGCTGGTAAACACGGTAGGAGATAAGACACCGTGCCGATCCGGAGTCCACCAGGGCCTTAACCCGGCCCTTCCCGACCTCCAGCTCCAAAAATGGACACACGGAGAGACCCGGACGAATCGGCTTGGGGTCGGCCTCCCCGGATGGGTGTCCCGTCTCAACTGCACATAACGGGACCTGGGATGCGACATCGCTACCAAACGTGGGGAGGGACCGGCGTCCCCTCAATCCCCCCCACGCAGGCCGTTTTTTGATGGACGGTTTTCCCGCGAGACCCCCGATCGTTTGAGGGGGCAATTCCGGGCCAAGTGCCCCATCTTCCCACAGGAATAGCAGCGGACTTCCCGCCTCTCAGCGTCGCCACCACGTTGCTCTTTCCAAGGGTGGCCACCACGTTGCTCGTTCCAAAGGTTGCCACCACGTTGCTCCCGGGTAGGCCGCTGCTGACCAGATGAGGAACAGGGGACAGGGAATTCGGAACGCCCGGAGCGAGCCTCATCGTTCATCTGGATGGTGCGGGCGAAGACACAAGCCTCGCTAAGATCAGCGAAGCTGCGCGGTCGCTCCAAAAACACCAACCTTGACCTCTCCTGCGGATTAAGGCCCTCCAAGATAACCCGCACCACCTCAGCCTCCGACACATCCACCCGCAGCACACGGGCAGCACTTTTGATCGAGTTTATAAATGCGTTCAACTGTTCCCCTTGCCCCTGAACTCTGTAGAAAAATCGCTGCCGCATCCGGTCACGCAGCCTCCCGGGGATAAACAGTTCCAACACATCTTTGTGGAACGCCTCGAGATCCCCGCCCGCGCCCAGATGCCAGACCACACGATCCAGCAAGGGCGCCCGACAATACGGGTAAATCAAATTTAACAGGGCAGCGCCGGTCACCCCAGGGACATAAAAAATGCCGAAAACCCCTTCAAGGAATTGGACAAGCTGGTCAGGGTCCAAACCGTCGACCACTGGAAGCCGACGGAGGAGGTCATAAATGGGGTTTGGCAACGATTCATACTTAACACTAGCAGGTGCAGCACCCAACCCTCGAGGCACTTCCACATGCTCCCCCTGAAATCCTTGGGGGCGACTGCCCGCCGAAATAGACGGACGTTCCTCCACCAGAGCGCTACAAGGCTCCCCTAGGAGACCCACCCGCTCAGGGGCCACGGTCTGGCGCATGGGCATCTCCTTCAGGTTACTAGGGCTTTCGGGAGCCTCCCCAGGTAGACTAATCTTTGACTGGAGGGCCGACACCGTCCGCCTACCCTCCTCCTCCAGATCATCCTGCAAAAGCAAATTACTCAGGCGGGCGGACAAGTGGTGCATCCTTTGGGTCACCCGCTGCCAAACACGGGTGGAACTCCCCATATATTCCGAGTCCTCCATCAGGGTGGAGAACTCGGTCCACTTGTCCTCACACACGGCCAGCTCCTCCTCCAAATCCTCGATTTCGACCCTTCGGGTGGGAGCGTCACCCACCAGCAGTTCCCGCAGTTGACGCCGCAAGGACGCCACGCCCCTCTGGGGAACCCCACCCCGCAAACGTATCTCGAAAAGGAGTTCGTCCTTTGTGAAATATTCGGGCACCAGACCGCGGCCTTCACGACTCCTACTCTGCCCCTGCTCCGCCATAGTATCCAACAACAAGAAACTGAATTTAACAAGAGCTGACAATCAAGGTGCCACAGGGTCCCCGACCCGGCACCGGACCAACAGGGAAGACCAAGATGAAGTGCGATACGACAACAAAGACAACCATGATCACACAAAAACACAAACAAACAAATAAACACTCAAGAACCCCCAAAACCATCAGAAATCACCAGGCAGTGCTCAACCCCCCCCCTAGGGGTCCCGGCCCGGCAACCGCACCCAAAGACCAAGATTTACAACACTGATAAACATCACATACTTAACATAACATATCCCACTAAAATATGGAGGTCACCTCATCCATTTCCAATTTTCGTTTCTGAGGTGGCCAGGACTACGTCCAACCACGCTCTGCTACCATTTGTGAGCCGCTCATCACCCATGACGTCACAACAATTTTAAACTTTCCAAAACTGACAGCCGAAAGTTAAATTTCAAAAAACCACAACTTACCTTGATGACCGGCTCACCATTTCACTGAACTAGGAGAGGCCTCCTAGTGGAAGAATATCCGCATGCTGGATAACCTTTGGGTAATTGGAGGAATGAGGTGACCTCAGTTTTAAAACTTCAAAAATTAACACAAGTTTATTGAGGCTATCATATAGTGTTTTGTTACAATGAAATCTCATAAAATCAGGTTGTGAGGTTATTCCATTAAAATCTATAAGTAGGTGAAATATTCACTATATTACATGACACTCCAATTTAAAATTTCAAAAAATATTCAAAATTTAATATGTAAAATTATTTCATGAGAAATATATAAATCTGTAAAACATCTACAAAATATTACATGTTTTCTGAAAATGATTCATAGTGTCCAGACAGAAGGTATTATATCAGAATTATAGAAAATATGTGAATATTCAAAATCCATGGTAGGGTAACCAGAATCTAAAATTTTCAAAACATTCAAATTTAATATTTAAGACAATTCCATGAAAAGTATATAAAATATATATCACCTTTAAAACCCTTACATAGCCTACTGAAATTCTATAAAATATATAAAACATTTAAAATCTCTGACATGCCATACTGAAAACTATGCAAATATATAAAACATTTAAAACCTCTGACATGCCATACTGAAAACTATGCAAATATATAAAACATTTAAAACCTCTGGCATGCCATACTGAAAACTATGCAAAATATATAAAACCTTTAACAAGCATTACAGCCACAACAATGCAAACAATTACATTACCCAACAACATGCGCCCTCTGAAATCTAACTCAAACCCTAAAAAAAAACTCATCTAATCAATAAAGTAACATGCAAAATGAGATAGATAATATATACTTGTGTGGAACTCACAAGTGCATGTGCTCTCCCCCTGCCATAAACCTGTATAAACTGGTGTAGCCCCAAGGCTTACAGATTTCAGAGTGCACAATTATAAATTATATCAATTATAACAATTATAAAAAACATCAGATAATCAGTTACATATACCTCTGCAAACATTATAAATACATAAAGAGAGAAAATTTCCTCTTGTAGAACAGTTCAGACATATTATTTAATAGGTTGGATGCTTCTGAATTACTGTTTTATCACAAGGTAAGGCATTGTTACAACTGGAGGTAGACTGCAACTCTTTTCCCAACCAGATCTACAAGTTCCAATAAACAGGCAGCCACAATACAAGTTCCACACAGACTATAGTAAAAGATGTACTGGCCATTACATGCTCTGGCAATTCAACCCAAGACAAATATCACCCTGAGTCATTCAAAGAGCAATTAAGGAGTTTTGCTTCACTAGGCCAAATGAACGCCCCGGCCGATTCCCAACACATTTTCTTAAGTTTTTCTTTTTGTTTTTTTTTGTTTTTTTTTTGTAGGTAAGAAAAGTTTTGTCCATAGAATACACGGTCACCGCAAACAGCGGCGAAGCTACTCATCATTAGAGAGAAACATGCGTAGTTACTCAAGTTCTGCAAAAACCGGCATGTTTCAATAGTACATGAGATTACAAGAGTACCAAGAAGTGACAAAACTCCAGTATTAAGAAACTATTGTCCCTCTTTTTTTTTTTTTTTTTTTTTTTTTTTTTTTTTTTTTTTTTTTTTTTTTTTTTTTGTAGTGTTAGAGAATCAGCCAGACCCGACCCACAAAGTCCCAGGGCAAAATTTAATAATTTTATTTTTCCATACCTGTTCATGGTGCATCAATACCTCACATCACAATACCTGTTCAATACTCACACAATCTATCACATAATTTACATCTTGGTCTTCCCAGATTCACGGATGCCGGAGTTCCCCGAGGACCCCTAGCACGCTTTTCCCTTAGCCTGACATAATGGTTTCACTCAACGCCGGCATAAAAAAAAGAAAACTACGAAACTTTTCAGCACTCAACAATTTAGACCCACACGTGGTGAACAGCTCCTGAATAGACCAGCTGACATCAACCCAAAAACTCGAGTCAAGACAAAACTCAACAGCTGATAACTCCAGCTGTCTGAGTTCCAAAGGCGCTCTACAACCCACAACGGAATACAGCAGGCGCACTCCAGCAGCGGGAAAGGAAGATACCCCTTGTCCGAAGCTACAGCGACGTCTACTAGATGGCGGGAGCGTAACAAGCAGTCGCCGTAACGTCTCATAGATCGCGAAGAGAACCTGTCCAAAGCGAACTCCCCCAGATACATGAAAATAACGCCCGGAATCCTTAGAACCGCTATTTGCCGTACACCTACGTACGGCACAACCTGATGGCATCAAGAAGAAGATGGAGAAGATACCAGTCCCAGAAGGCAGGAGAAAAGAAGACTGATGAAAGAAGAAGAAGGCAGCATCCTGAAGAAGATGTCATGCTCTTATAAAAGACACCCAAATCCCTATATCCCCAAAATAAATATCTAAAAACAAAAGTATAACGAAATAAAAACCACATGTATATAAATTTAAGAGAGAGAAGTGTATAAAGTAAAAGTTGCCTGTGAACTAAGATGAAACAATAATATAGTACCCATGGAACAAATCTCCATTGAAAAAACGCTAACCAATTTATTATGTTAATAAGACTATACGACCATTTAGCATTAACATAATATAAGAGTGCAAAGTGAACCAGTGATAGTTTTGGGTATTATAAAAAATGAACCTTGTGTTTCATTCTTGGCAATCACAAACATTGAATGCAATGAAATATACAATATTCAATGACTTGAAATGTGTACTGTGACAATATGTTGTTTATAAGACATAAATCTGTTTAAAATAACATTTTGTTTTATATGCAAAAAGAAAAACAGATTTACTAATACTTTTCGAACAATTTATACTATTTATTTATTAATGACAGGGTACAATTCCCCAAAGACAATGTGTAAAAGACGGTATAAAAACTGTAGAATCCTACTTATAATAATAGTTAGAAATAAGAATATAAATATAAGGTTTTTATGTATATAGTATAAGAATGTTTAAAAATGTTTTAGATATACGGCCATTTGTTTGGGTCTGATACAACTAACATCAGAACTATAAAAATAGTTACTACTTGTAAATAATAGAGAGTAATTAAGATGTTAGTTAGTAAAAAACCTTTTTTGTAAACCATATTTCCATGTTAGAAATAAGGATTTTGTTGTAAAATGTCTGACTTGAAGACAACCATTTATTTAAAAAAAAAAAATTCTTTATTTGTTTAACTATTATTTGTATTGTAACCAATACTAATTGTTATTGTGTAATTTGAAAACATGTTTAATTTATAATACTGTATGTAAAAGTCAGAGAGGGTATCACACATCATATATTGTTTGTAAAATATTTTGTAAGAAAAATTGTTAAAAAATCATAGGCCAAAAGAATGGAAACCAAACTTCATCAAAACAGAGAAATTGCTCATTTAAATGCAAATAAACAAAAGGGGTTTAGACAAAATAAACTTGAGATCAAGCCATATAATTGCACATACCATTTAGAAAGATTTTAATAAATTATATTCAGAATTATAAATAAAAATGAAAATGACTAAACTCAGAAATTTAGACATGGGAGTCATATATTCCAGAATAATGTTTCAGAATACAACTAATTCAATTAATTACCAGAAAATCAGGGAATATAAGCCTTTTAATACAATATAGGATTATTAATATTGAATATAACGGATAAAATGGATGAATTTTATATAATGACAGGAAGTAAATTTTGATGTTTTGACTTTTCAGAGAATAACAAAAATGAAAGTAAAATTACTAATTTTGGACAGAAAACACTATAAAACGGCATTATTTAATCTGAAAATAAGCTGAATGAACTGAAAGATTAATTTAAATAACATCTAGTGAATAAAATTGACAAATAACCAAAGTTTAGGCAATCATATAGTGAAATATTAAAGTGTGCACAGGATGTGAAAATATATTTGAACAATGTTAAGGATAATATTATATGGGCTAAGAGTTTAATTGAAACTGAAGGAAACAGTTAGTTGATTATTGGTATTCGAACGGTTAACATGACAAGAGTTTTGTGACGATCTAACCTATCTTACAACGGTAAAGTTAAGCGGTGAATAGTACGTTATTGTGAAATCGTGAGTGACTTCTAAAATACATCTAGAACTCTCAAATTATAACAGAAACAATCAAGAAACAATACATAACACTGAACAATACATTTCTACTCCGAGAAACACCACAAAACACCAGAAAACTGTATAACACATTAACCAAGTATTAGTGTCGGTATCGGGAAAAGTGTTTGAACTTATAATTACACGGATATACTAAATACAACCCAGAAACATTACACCAGTCACTACACAACATTTAACAAGAGATTTGCAGACACCAGAACAGGAATACTGCCAGAAAATACATTATTTGGAACGCAGCAGGAACAAGCGACATTTTGATCAACTTGACGGCAGCCATCTTTCTTTGACAATTCCAATGCCTTTCCGTGCTCACATCAGCTGTTGGTGAAAACAATTATATTATTTTCAAATTATTATTCAATGTCTCTATTTAGTAATAATTATTAATTTGTTGTAACGTTATACTTTTTAAATATTGGCCCGATTTCTCTGACTTTGATAATAATTGGCTGTTTAAAGAACCCTGTATGATTTCTATATAATATAATTTGTAACTTTTTCGATATCCTGAGAATCGATATTATAATCGATAAGAGTCAATATTGCTATTAATTAATAAAACATTAATATTCTTCAACACTAAATAGTTCTTTATTTCATAAATATTACTAATTATCACTAATATAATTCTAATTAATAATCTATCAGGACTTTACCACCTATAAGTGAAGATAACCTAAAAAATAAAAAGGTAAACAAGTATCGATTGGTTTGAAGACAATCTTATGAGTGGTGATAGTTTATTTAAAATATACCAAAACTTTAATAAAAATTTTCAGAAGAGCATTACACTTTTTAAAACTTCACAGTCCTATATTAATTAATTGATTATAATTAATTAATTAATAAAATTAAATTTTTTTTTAATTATTTTTTTTTTATAAACATAATTTTTTTTTTAATTTTCTTCAAAACAATAATTTTTGTTTTGAAACTTTCGGTGAAGCTGAACATATATTTCTTCATCAACATTACGCTACTCGACCGGTCTTGCTGCCATTGAGACTCGACCAGCTGGGAAACTTAAGGAAGTGTTTCAGGCCAGTAAGACGTCGAGAGCCACACCAATTAAGAACATACAGACTCAAATTATAATATTTTATTACAAATTGGCTAGCCCAAACAGTGGGGCTTGATTACATCGGAGTCTCATACTTCACAATTTCTTATCAACAATATCATTATTTAATTAATTTTATAACAATGGTTGTCTTCAACATTCAGACATTTTTTTTTTTACAATCAAATACTTATTTCTAACATTGAAATATTGTTCACAAAAAAGGTTTTTTACCAACTAACATCTTAATTACTTATTACTATTAACACCAGTAATAAATGTATTTACAGGTATGATGTTAGTTGTTGAAAATTTAAATAAATGTCTTTATATCTAATACATTTTAAAAATCCTTATCCTATATTTACAAAAACCTTATATCTATATTCTTATTTGCTAACTACTATACTAAGTTGGATTATGCAGTTCTTTACACTGTCTTTTAAATATTGTATTTGGGGAATGGTACCCTGTCATAGTATAATTAAATCTGTTTTTTTTCTCATTATATAAAATAAAATGTCACTTTAAACAGATTTATATCTTGTTACTATTCAAAGTAACATATTCACATAGTACACATTTTAAGTCACTGAAAGTTGCATATTTCATTGTATTCAATGTTTGTGATTACCAATAATGAAACACAAGGTTTATTTTCTATAATACCCAAAACTAGCACTGGTTCACTTTACACTTTTATTTCGTTATTTCTACATGGTTGTGTAGTCTTATTAACATAATAAATTGGTTAGTGTTTTACAATGGAGATTTGTTCCTTGGGTACTATATTATTGTTTCATCGTGGTTCACTGGCAACACTTACTTTACACACTTTTCTCTCTTAATTTTATGTACATGTTGTTACTATTTCGTTATACTTTTATTGGTATTTTATCATTTATTTTGGGATATGGGGATTTGGGTGTCTTTTATAAGAGCATGACATCTTCCTCAGGATGCTGCCTTCTTCTTCTTTCTTCTGTCTTCTTTTCTTCTGTCTTCTGGGACTGGTATCTTCTCCATCTTCTTCTTGATGCCATCGGGTTTCTTGGGATTTCTTCATCTTCTTCGGGTTTCTTGGGATTTCTTCATCTTCTTCGTAATTTTAGAAATACATCACCTGTATTGGTTGATCTTGGCTTATTCAGGGTTTCTTTTCCATTTATATTTCCTCGTTGTGGGTTTGGTCATATTCTGTGTTGCTTTGTTATTTACTTTTTACCTTCCTGGGTTATAATTTGAAAACCTTGGGTTATTAGACTGGTTTTGGATGACTCATCACTAGTAACTCATTTTATTTGAACTTGTATTTTTTTTAAATAATAATGATTGCTTTCCACAGTTGCTATGAATTAATTTTTTATATTAAACTTAATGCTTTCTTCCAGATTTAAATGTTATAATTTTATTATTCTAATGATCAAATGCCATTCATTATTTTGCATATATCTGTCACATTACAATATATATAAAGGAGAGAAATTTAAATTTTAATAAATCGCTCATTTCAACAAATTTTAAACCCCTGAAATAACTCAAAATAATGTTTAATAAAGAGAGTTAAAAGGCCAAAAGGAATGCGAGTGTAAAGGTAAGGAAACCCTTTAATAATTTACCATGCATTGACATGCGGTAACCGGAATCAACTTGAATACAGACCCATAAACAAAACTAATAATACCTGTAAATTTGCAATTAAATAAATAAATAAACAATAACACAGTAGTATACCTTAATTAATTCTGAAGTAAAGCATATCTTTGGATAATTAATAGGTCAAACATTAATACTGTAATTATCGAGTAAAGGTGGAACTATTTTATGGTGAAGCGTAAACTCCGCGCAGTTAACTTACCTGTCCTAACATAGTAAATCAGTCGAGATGGAGCGTTCTCGTTGTAAACAGTACATACCGGAACCATGCCCCAAAAGTACGACAATATTTGTTTTTTTTTTAAGTATAGATTTAACAAGGTGCAGAGGAATGTAGCAGTAAATTAGTGTGTCATAAAGTAAACATGTAATCTATAAAAAAAAAAAATAGGAATAAATAAGAGTGCGGGATGACATCTCTACTGACTAGTGTGTAAGATATCAATGTTTCGTTAAAAAAAAAGGTACGAGGTACCTAAAGTGAGAACCTTTTATCAATAATGATGTGACGTGCATTTCTGTGGCAAACAAAAACATTAACTTGAATTATATTACTAAAGAGGCTTAGCTACCAGACTTCTGAGAACAGCGTACCAGCTTCATAATGACCGAATCACTTCAGGAACTTCAGCAGGAAAGAAAACTACAATAAAGATCGACCATCTGTGGACACCCCAAGGACCAAGGAGCAGGACACGGAGTAAACGTCAGAATAGCAAGGTGACGCGGAAGCCTGTCTTCCGTGGTTAATTAACATTCAAACAAATGATTTGTAAAAGACACTTTAAATAACAATATAAAAGACTTTAATAATAGTCACTTTGTAACATGTAGTACGTCATACGATTAAAAAATGTTTGTAGTAGCAAGTAATGCTTATATTATAAAGCTTCTCTGATACTAAAAGTTAAATCAAGTCCATTCTTCAAATGGCCCCCAAATAGTATGATAGTTTATGAGTAAGTGAGCTTAACTTACAAACCAGTTTAATATCCCGGATCCGTGGAAAATGCTAGCATATAACATTCCTTATTTAGAGGGCCCCTTCAGAAAATATGTTGTAAACTGTAAACTATATATTAAGAAAACCTTATGGTGAAAACCTCATGTAGAGCTGTTAAAGAAATCGTTTAATAAAGAGATGTCATTACATAACACTTAATACTGAGTGAATAAATCATCAGACACCCCTGTAAAATTTCCTTTAATTCTAACTACAGCTTGTAAAATTAATAATTAGAAGTTGGTTATGACTATGGCAGCCTATGCAATTGATCCGAGGCAATTAAGCACAGGTTCCCGATGTTATAACGTAGGTGAGACGTTATATAATGATACACAAAAGTAGCAACTAGTAATAAGGTATGTTGCCGATTGCATAATGTGATGCCAATGCGATAAGTAGACAGAACATTCTATAATTAGACAAAACATTCTATAATTTTTAATGTATTAGAAACCTTCTACACTTGTGGAAAGTTGTGTTGTTTTTCTAGTCTTTATATGCTCACATGGCTGACGTACGTATATATAAACACAGGAACTGATATAGTGATTGATGCTACAGAGTTATTTTTACTAATAGAATGTGTTTGTTAGAGTGTATTACAGAATGTATGTGGTGCTTGTTACTGTGGTTTAGTAAAGTTATCGACTTGGTGAGAAGAAGAATTATTGTATGTAGTGTGATTTACCACAAAAGTTTAAATAAAAGTAGTAATTGTGTATTGCTACGGGTGTTTAATTCTTTCACAATACTGAAGAATATTGTTTATGTAAGAATACAATGGTGGGTGTAAACGGAAAACTGGCACAGACATGAAAATATTATTTATAAGTACTTAAATTTTTTAGATGAAAATTCCAGTGATTGTGATGATTTTCTGGAATATCAAGCAACTGTGTTAAACAAAAAAAGAACTCAATGAAGAAAGGATTTGTAGACTAGAAGCAGAACAAGAAATTGAGTTTTGGAGTTATCTTTGTGAATAATAAAATTTCATGAAATGTTATCTAAATATGAACTTTTATTTAAGAACAAAATTTGTTTTGAGCTTGGAATTTTGTGTGTGTGTGTGTGTGTGTGTGTGTGTGAGAGAGAGAGAGAGAGAGAGAGAGAGAGAGAGAGAGAGAGATCATAAGTAGCTCTTTAGTCTGCCTGCTGCTGACTGAATGTCTTTCCAGTCCAGCCTTACTTAAACAGGCATTTCTCAAGTGATTTCTCTTGTGTCCTGTTCTCATCAAGTTCACTGTATCTCTGATATTTTAACCAGATCATACCCCTTTATGCAAATCGATTTTCATGGTTTTGTTATGCATTTAACCTTCATTCTGGTCATCTATAATGGTGTCCACCATATTCTGTATCATAATCGATCATCACCATCATCATAAGAAATTACATAGACTTGACTGCACAGCCTGTTCCATAGCCATAGTAATTACAAAATCTCCACCCCTCCATCATACACACCCCACACATGTCCGGATATACACCTTAAACACATGTTCACCACCCTTACATTGTTTGTTTAGTTTAGTTGTTCCTTCTCTTTGAGAATAGTTTAATAAGCTGAAACAGCTGTCAGAGTTAAATAAAACCTGTGAAATGTACGAAGTGTTTATATATTTTTTAAAAAACCTGTGTAATTACAAAAGCTGGTCAGTGCGTCTCTTCTTTGGCTAACATATTTTAGCGATCCTTTCACAATTAATTCTTTTCACATACTTCAAGCATAAAAAATGTCCTCAACTCTCAAATTTTGCTGAATATCACAGGTATGTATAACCTCCAGTTAATTTTCTCAATTGAATGAACAAAGCAAGTTAACAGTTTTAACTCGATTGTTGGCGTCTGTCTTTCTGTCTGTTTTGGGCGTGTCTCATGATAACTTTTGAATAGATCAATCAATTTTTTATAAACTGTGAAACTTACCAAGTGTTTGTGTGGTTTTTAAAAACCTTTGTAGTAATATGTTTCACCAAGTGCCCAGTGAGTCATCAATCAATATCATAACAATACAATGTTTTTTCAGTAAAGACACATACTAGAAAACATCATTTATAAATATAAAATATTATAATTTTTTAGGTAAGGATTTCAAGGATTATGCAGGTTTTTTACAAGAACAGGTATCTACAAAACAAAAACATCTCGATGAAGAAAGGATTTGTAGAAAAGAAGCAGAACAAGAAGGTAAGTTTTCCAAGTTATCTTTTGGAAAGTTTTTGAACAAGAACAGTAGCTTCATGAAATGTTATCTAAATTTGAAATTTCAATCAAATGAAAATTTTGTTTCGAGCTTAGAATTGTGTGTGGCATATGCGCGAGCACACATATACTGGTGCAACAAAATTTTTATGTAAGAATGCAATGGTGGGTTTAAATGAAAAACTGGCACATACATGAAAATATTATTTATAAGTACTTGAATTTTTTAGATGAAAATTCCAGCTATTGTGATGATTTTCTGGAATATCAAGCAACTGTGTATTAGAAACCTCCTACACTTGTGGAAAGGTGTGTTGTTTTTCTAGTCTTTACATGCTCACAAGTACTCTGGCTGACGTACGTATATATAAACACAGGAACTGTGAAACTTAAGAAGTGTTTGTGTGGTTTTTAAAAACCTTTGTAGTAATATGTTTCACCAAGTGCCCAGTGAGTCATCAATCAGTATCATAACAATACAATGTTTTTTCAATAAAGACACAAATTTGTTCACAAATTTGCAGGTGCAATACACAATCATTAGGATTCAGTTATTGCACAATCTGAAGTTTGTACGGATGAAATTGAAGTTCATGGAGTATTCTTTGAACGCTCCAATGTTCGAGCTGCAATGACGAGGCAATTTTTCCAACTAAACTTGGAAGTCAATTAATTACATTTCAAACAACATAACAAGTTTTAAATTTTTTGCTCATACATTTTTTAATTTATTAGGATTTTGGAATTGTACCAATCATCATTGGTAGCACTTGTGGAAGGCATTTTTCAAGTGATTTATCTTGTACACTATTCTCATCCAATTCATTACTTCTTTATGTATTTAGCTTTGATTGTGGTCATCTATGTGTGGTATGGTATGGTGTGTACCATGTTTTACTGCTACAGACTGAACTGTATGTCCGTGAAAGGAAAGGGAAATACAGGTAGAACATAGATACACGCACATGCAGTGATGTAAACAGATTAGTACTGAGAAATACCAATTCACATTATATTATCAGAACTCACTCAGTGCTCACTTTCCTCTCATTAAAAAAAAAGTGTCAAGGTACTTGTAACACATCATTACAATTTCTGGGTTTTCAATGAACACTTTTCTTTCTCTTCTACATTTCTTCCACTTGAATCCCACACTTTTAAACACTTGCGTTAATGATTTAGCACTCCATGGGAAATGGATTCCTTCTTTTATAATAGGAGTTTTTTTAACAATGGGCATAAAATGGTTTGATTTTTATAAAAACCCTGAACAATATTTCTTACTATACTCATCAAAACGTCAAGAAAAAGTTTCCTTTTCTCACATATTTAATGTTTTTTCCCCGGTGTGGAGAGTTTTCCTTATGGACTGTGTTTCCTTTGCTTTCTCAAGTATTTAATGAAGCCATCCAATTTATTAGAGTAATTGGAAAGGTCGTTTTGTTGCTCGACTCAGTGAGTATAGCATTGAGTTTCGTTGTTTTACTTAATCACATTTTCAGTGATATTTCTAATTATTTCGCGACCTTCACTGAGAACAATGAAACTTCATTTTCTTTCTTTCACTGACCCATGAAGAGACATTGTGAATAGACAGCTACAAATAACAGAGTAATTTGCTCACCAATTGAAAGTAATAAAGTACACTAATCCTAAACGATAGTTCACAAATTCGTATTTTTAATGTTACTGTCAGGGGCAAACCTAGGATTTCATTTTGGGGGCGGGGATTTTTGTTCAGCCACATATCGTTTTCTTAGAGTATTTTTTCCTCATATTATAATAAAAATCGTACCAACAAATTAAAACTAGTGGGTAAATAATGGCTGTAATTTACTAATTTAATAAAAATCAAGTAATAACGTACAGTTTGACTTGGAAGCCTAATAATACCTTTCTGTGGAATATAAATACTTAAAAGAGAACGTTAAAATTAAGAAAGTACATTTTGTATGTGCATATGTGTGTTTGTGTTGTAGGTTTAACACATTCAAGAACACGAAGAATTTTTAATGAACGTATGTTTAATTTTACAATACTTTGTTTCTTAGAGCTAGGTAGAATCTGTTGGAACAACCCATCTCCATTATGAAAAATAACATTAAGAAATTAAAACTCATTCACATTATGTGCTTTGTGATTAAAGTTATCAACATGTAACATTAAGTTAAAATATAAAAAGATATTTCCCTATTTATCGTAACCAGCGGAAAACGTACCATATCCTACTTTCTTTCAAGCCGGCTTCTCTTCATTTTTCACCATTTCTTTCAACATCTGTTATATTTATTATTATTGAGTATAAGGCCTATTATTGTAGATTAGTTAAACTTGTCATTGACCCAGGTAGTAATGTTTTAAAGTTGACAAAACGTGGAAGTCAATTAATTACATTTCAAACAACATAACGAGTTTTAAATTTTTTGCTCAACTTACTTTTACTTCTTGGAGCGGACTTCCAGGGTCAAGTGACCCCGATGGTCCGATGTCCATGGTATACCACAGCAGCGAGCGCCCAAAAGCGCTTGTTCCCGAGAATCCGGTCCAGGCCACCATTCTCTCCCATCACGTCCCTCAGGGTCTCCCTGGCTGGATTCTGTACTGAGCATCTGAGCAGAATGTGCTCAAGAGTTTCCTCCTCCGTCTCTGACATCTCTCACAGGTTGGGGAATCTCTCAAGCTGAATCGGTGCAGGTAATGTCCGGTGAAAATGTGGCCAATTCTGGCCCTTGCTGCAAAAGTAGCCGTGGCTCTTGCCACATTGCGGTATAAGGAAGGGTCTGCAGGTTCTTTCTGGAGTCGAAATAGTTGTCTCCCTGTCACTCCTTCGCACCAGCGCTTTGTCCATTCCTTTTTTATCCGAGCAGCCGCAGCTTTCTTGCATCTTGCCAGCGAGTATTGGGGGTGCTTGACTGGTCCCATGTTTGCAGCTTCTTTTGCTATCTGGTCCGCTTTTTCGTTTCCATCCACCCCGCAATGGGCCGGTGTCCATTGGAATACAATGTGTTTTTCTTTGATCTTTAGAGCCGATAGAAGCGCCCTCAATTCCTTGATGCGGAAGTAATAGACACTTGGGCCTGTCTGTGTCAGAGCTTCCATGGCTGATTTTGAGTCTGTGAGAATACATATTTCTCTGTCTTCAATCTGTAGACAGCTCATCAAAGCCGCATCCAACGCCAATAGCTCGGCATCCATACTTGATGCTGCATTTGCTGGGACATAGAAACATTCGCCAGTGTATATTTTCACAAAGTTGTGATACTGGGTATTTAGCATTTCCAGTGTTTCCCTTCGAAGAGCTTCTGGGTGGTCAGCTTTGGTCATTTTAATTGGTAAGTCAAGTTTAACTTCCGCTTCTATCATCCCCCAAGGTGGTTCATTGAAGTATGCAGCAATGGTCTCTGGAGTCTCGTTGGGCATGTCTTGTGAGAGAAGATCCATTCTTTTACTGAATGCTTGCATAATGGTCGTGGCTGCCAACGAGTGGATTGGATGGGTTGGTGGAAGGGTTTGGTTTTTGAGATGTTTGTTCCATATTTGCTTTTTAATATACAAGTCTATTGGTTCAATGCTGAGCTCTATTTCCATAGCTGTAATGGGAGTAGACTTGGGGCAGCCAAGGCAAATTCTTAAAGCTGCTGATTGGATGAGCTGTAGCTTGTTAATGTGTGTAGCTGCGGCAGAGCCCCATATCTCACAGCAGTAGGTCATTTTGGATCTGACAAAGGACAAATAAAATGTTCTCAAGGATACAGTGTCCGCCCTCCACTCTCAACTGGCTACAGTTTTTATAGCATTTAATCGTTTGCTGCAGTGTTCCATGACATGTTCTATGTGATCTTTCCAGCGAAGTTTTTATCCAAGTGGACTCCAAGTAATTTGGGGCATTCGTTCAGTCGCAGGGCCCTGTTGTCAATTGTAAGGTGCGGGATGAAGCTTGCATGGATGTTGGGTCTTGAGAAAAATGCGCATTCTCTTTTTGTTGATGATATCTTTCAGGACCATTTTGCACACCACTTGAGAACTTGATTTAAAGCTAGTTGCATCCATTCATTTGCTCTTTCTGGATCTTTGTCTGTAGTAAAGAGCGTTACATCGTCCGCAAAAATTACACAAAGTACTTCAGGTGGTAGTACTTTGTTTATATCATAAAGTGCGATGTTGAACAGAGTAGGGCTAATTACAGCACCCTGAACTATGCCGTTTTCGACTTTAGTGCAGCTCGACTCCAGCCCATTCACTGACGTCTTGATCAGACGGTTTTTCAAAAAGTTTGCCAGATACTTCAACATTTTGCCCCTTATTCCCAGCCTCATGCACTGCAGTAGGATGGTGGAATGAGGAGTTTTGTCAAAAGCAGACTTGAAATCTAGTAGGACTGTTATTGTTGATTTCTGCCTTTGAAAGGCCTCATAGATTTTGTTTGTCAAGATCAGCAGCGCATAATTTGTGCTCCTTTGCTTTCTGAAACCAAATTGTGTGTCTCCTAGTAGATTATCGGTTTCTAGTCTCCACATCAAACGTGTGTTCACTAGTCGTTCCAGAAGTTTTCCTAGACACGATGTAAGCGCGACTGGGCGATAGGAGCTTATTTCTGTTGTTGCTTTTCCTGGTTTTGGGAGGGGTATGATGAGAGCGGTTTTCCATGCTTGGGGGATGTTTCCTGTATGCCAGATAGTATTGAAGTGTTGAAGGATCTTGTCGAGCAGTTTTGCAGAGCAATGCATAAGCATTTCATTGTGAATGCCGTCCGCTTCTGGCGCTGCACTACGGAGTCTGGCTATTTCCGCTTTTAGTTCTGTCATCGTAAAGGGTTTGTTAGCCGGGTCATCGGACAGCCATAGCAGTTCGAACCTGGCGGTGAGTTGCATTTCTTCAGGGGTGAGTGTTTTTGGCCACAGAGTTTTGCTTCCAGCTTTTTCCTTATATAACGTGCTGAACGCCTCTGTCTTGTCCTTATCCTCTTCAAGCCATTCACCCGATGCCGACTTGATTTGCTCAATCTTTTTGCCAGTCTCCCCTTCAATAGCCCGAAACTTCTTCCACACTTCACTACTAGGAGTGTTCATGTTGATTGAACCAACGAATTCTTTCCTGGATGTACGTTTTGCAGCTAGGATTGCTCTCCTTAAGATGGCATTCCACTTGTTGTACGTTTGTCGACATTCTTTGTTACGGGTTTCCTTCCACTTTTTCCTTGCTCCTTGCCGTTTTCTCCTGAGGGCTTCAATCTCATCATTCCACCAACTGTTCATATGTTTAGGATTTCGGTACGGCCTTTTTTTGGGGATTGCTTTTTCGGCAGCATTATGAAGGATCTTTTCAATCATCTCTATGCAGCAGTCTTCATCCAGTAATTCACTTGCGGTCATGAATGCTTCCCAGTTGGCCTTCTTCATGTTGTATTTACTATGTACGACCGATGGATTGTGCACCAGTTTCCTGGTCAATGTGAGCTCGAAGAATATTGGAAAATGGTCACTTCCCAAGTCCTCCGCAATGCACCAGTTTTTTATTGACCTTTCGAATGCTGGGGATGCCAGAGTCAGGTCCAGGGTGCTTAATGTCCCTGTGGAGGGAGATTGGTAGATAGCTTTTTTGTTTTGGTTTAGGAGGATGACTTTGTGTGTTTGGATCCACCTGAAGAGTACTGGACCATTTCTGTTTTCCGGCCCATTGTTCCAGCTGCGGTGTTTGCTGTTGAAGTCGCCCACCAGCATGAAATTTTGACTATCTGGAACAAGCACATCTAGGTCCTTTTCTTGAATGCCTTGGGAAGGTATATACACATTTATTAAAGTAAAAACACAATCCTTGGTTACTCTTATTTTCATCTTCATATATTCAATGTTGTTGTTTGTCATCATAGCACAGTCCTCCACGTGCAGGGAATCATGGATAAGTGTAACCAGTCCGCCTCCAAAGTTATCTTCTCGTGATAAGTTGAACATGCTGAAGTTTTTGAATTTAGGATGAAAGGATGTATGTTTTGGCAAGGAGGACTCCTGTATACAAATAATCTTTACATTCTTTTCAGTGATTTCCCTTTTGAGTTCTTCGGGTTTTTTCTTTAATGATCTGGCATTCCAATGCATCAGGAGAACCCTTTCTTCGAAGGTCTTTACTGAACTTGCATTTGGAGGTGAAGTTTGTTTGGCTGGATTTGTACTTCTCTTCTTTTTTCTTTCGTAGTAGGACTGTCCTAGGGAGATGTGCCCTTCTTTCTTTTTTGCTTTCCTTGTTAGTTTTTGGTGAAGATCTCTTGCAGAAGCCTTAGTGGGGCACCATATTTCTACTCTCTTTAGTACACCGACTTCTCTTTTCCTCATAATGAGGTCTTTGTCAATTTTAAATTTTTTCCGTATAGATTTTGTACTTTGTTCTCTCTTTGCCCATATGTTTATCTTTAATCTGTCAGGGTGTTCTTGTTTCGAAGTTGAAACTCGTCGTGAGCCCAGAAAAGGGCGGTTTGTAGTATTCTGCGTTTGTGGCATACCGTGGGGCTTCCTCAAGGAAAGCAACTGCTGGCGTTTGGTTCACTGACAAGCAGCTATCCAGGGGCAGGACGAGGACCAACCAGCTCACCCCCAATTTTTTGCTCAAACATTTTTAAATTTATTAGGATTTTGGGGCCCCTTCTTAGGTTCGCCCCTGGTTACTGTAACACAAGTACTTGAAAAGTACTAAGTTGTAAACACAAAACCAATAATATGTAGTCTTTGAATGCACTTAATTCTGCATGGTGAAAATGCAGTAAAATTACGAAGAGTGTAATATCTGATTGCCTTTGTGAGTGGATGCCAGTCTGACTATGAACAGGGTATGGCAGCTGTATGAATCATTGTCCTTGAAAGTCTAACGTTACTAACATTATCGAAAGGATGAGTCAACTGAATGTTTGGCATTCTATAAGTACACTGGATCCAAAGTTTTGTATCAATTCTGTTGATGAGACTAGGGTCTTCCACAAAACTGAGACCAAACAGAAGTCACAACTATTATAACATCGCCAAATTCAGATCAATTTTGATGACTATAAGTATGTAAAAAATGCTAAAAAATAATATATTTTAATAAATAAATAATGAAGAGAATAAAAATATAAAATGTAATTAAGAAAGAAGGAGGAAGAATTATAAACTAAAAGTGATTATTAAAGAAAATCACAGACTAGACTGACAGACAAATGACTTTGACCCAACCCCAGAGATTGGCCAGATAACGAACCAAAATAAAAGTAAACAAGATGAGAAGAGAAGGAGAAGAAAAATGAGAACAAAGAGGGAACAAACCAACGATGAAGAAAATAAAATGAAACAAGTCGAGAAAACACAGACAAGGAATAAAGAATAGAGAAGGGAGAAATAATGTAATCAAATATAATAAAAGAAACAAAACCGGTAAAGAACCAATATAAATAATAAAGGTTAGTATTGATTGAATGACAATTGTAATTAGTCATTAATAAAACACGATAGCTAAAAATACACTAGCCAAAGAATTAGAAGTACATGTAAGTTATTAATAGAGAAAGACATGATATTAATAAGTATATATACTATGTGTAGAGAAAGAGAAAGATATTGAAATAGTGAGAAGTAAACGGAATTTAACATAGTGAAAGTGAAATTACCCTAAAGTGAAATGATAGAAAAAGAAACACTAAGTAAATTATAATAAACACAAGATAATTTAAAAGTGCAGGTGATGAGTAAATAAAAATATTGTCAATGATAGCATAGGGAAAATAGTGAAGGCTAAGATAAACACTTAGTAAAAATAACAAACACTAAAGGTTTAATAGTGAACAATAACGTTTAAGAAAGTTGTTAAGAATAATATTTAAAATAAACCATTAATTAAGTAAGAATGAACACTAAAGAGTGATATTAACTGTAGTGATTAGAAAAGAATATTATTGTAGAGTTTAAAAGTATATAGTAGAATTTAAAGGTGAGAACCACATGACAATGTAATAAGATAGTGTTAACATGGAAAGAAGGCAAAGAGTTTTTATAAAATAAGAAGTTTAAAACCATCAATAAACACCCATGTTATAAGGGATGATTATTGAAGCAAGTTCAATAGAGGTGAGGTTGTTTATCACCCAAAAAATAAATCAAAGGTAATGAATTGTACACCAATATTAGATATTAAGTGTTAAATAATTGTTTAAACAAACTTGTGAATAGGATATGGATGGGGTAATTACACCAACCATAGACCTAAATGTTGTATTTTATATTATGATAAAATAGTAATTAATAGGCCATATTGTTGACATTGGCGGAGTAAATAAGTAAGAAAGGAAGGCAGTGTTTGATTTGGAAAACTAGAAAACCAGTTAGTAAATAGTTAGCAATACACAAAGAATAAAACAATAGTAACATACAAATACAAAAACAGAACCAAAACACATCAATAGATAATAAACGTAGTTATAAGATCGAAATAAAGCTCTAGGCTAAAATGAGATGTAATGTATATGAAATAATCAAAAATCAGTAATGGCTACCTAGACTTGAGACAGGCCTAACTATCAAAAACCAACAAATACAAATTGTATGAAAATAACCAAATAATTAACAAATCCAAGGTGACTAATTAACCAAGGATAAATGGTAAATTTTATTAAAAGCAAAATATTAAAATAAGGAGTTAAATAAACAGAGAAATGTAAGTAGTAAATATTAAATTAACTGTAAAATTAATAAAACCTGAAATAACCCAATCTTGTGGGATACCAAAATAATCTTTGTAAGAAAATACAAATAACAGTGCTAATAATTAATACTTAGGAAGGACGATAAAGGAATGAAGAAAGTCAGAAAATATATGAGGATTTTGAAAAGAATTCAAATTTTGATAACAATGGATTTATATCAAGCTAGGCCAATCAGAATTCTTTGGTAACCATAGAAACTGCCGTTGAAGACGGAATTACCGTTGAATATCATTACTCGAAAAGTGACGCTCTTGGAAAGCAGAAGCCAAAATTTTGAACAACCAATTTTTTATTTAAAATGTTATAAAAGTTAAACAAATTGTCAAAATTGAACGAGAAGGAGGCTGACTATGACTGAATTCAATTAACTGATGGCGAAGACCTTTTAATGCAAAACGAAGTGATTAAATTCATCCAAGTAAATTGAAAAAGATGCCAGAAGCCCGAATAATTGAAAATTGAACACTATTGCAGCTACAGTCCTTTGTTCCAGACTAACTGACTAACCCCAGGCTACGAAGTTGTTAAGTATCCTCTAAATTATCCAAACTTCCGAAATAACGCACTTTAAATATTTCTCACTATATTATGAAATATCACTAAACTGATTTTATTCTCTTTCAAAGATTAAATAAAAATACTAAGACACTGAATTAAGCTACACATCATAATATTTAAGTAGAAACATTGTAAGGTTGTGTATTTTTATTATTGTAATTGCATCTAATCCTTTTATCGTGATCAAAAGAATCCAAACGATTGAACGAAAATATTTGTTTACCACTCCGGTAGAACGCCATTACATTGTATTTGTTACGTTCAAAATCGATTTGTTAAACCCAGAGAGAGATTGTCTCATAGATAAATAACCGGTGCAAAATAATATATCAAACCAAATCTAACTTGTGTCAAAGAAAAAGTAATAACCCTTCATTAATAAATCAATACTGTGTATAACAAATGTGTTTTATTTTCAGTAGGGAAGTTTATTATTAATATTATACAGTATAGCGGACGTCTACGAATTGGAGGCTAGCGCTCAAGCAGTGAATACAGCAAACTGCTGGCTTGATTGAAAAAGTCGACAAGCGGCGGGACAAATTGAATTCTCCACACCGCCTGAGCGGAACCACTGTTAATAATAAATTTTTTAATTGTTTTAAATAAACAATTTAGCGCCACCCGGGATTTATAAACTCCTAGTGAACCTCAGGTAAGGCTACGATACCTGGTTATTCGTACGTTCGCGACGGAGTCAAGTATCGTAAGTTACGTTACCGAGCGAGGACGAATTGGTAAGACACATTACACAAGGTACACTCTGACACTTCTACATTTTACAGAATTAATTAAGAACGACGAGAGAAGGTCTATTATAAATTGAAGCATCCAACGTATGAAACCATTAACACGGGAGACACACACACGATATACTTTATAAATTGGCTTCCATCGCGGGGCTTAAACGAGGCGGACGTCACCCATTAATTATAATACTATGGATTTAAAAGGCAAAACCAAACCAAACAAGTCAAAGACAATTCCATCTGCTGGTAAGATTATAACTACCATTTTGAGACATGCGTGGCATGCAAGGCCTTCATTGATTGCTTTGAAAGCAAAATTAGTGGCAAGTATTGTGTGCACTTATAAAGCATTTTAAACAATGCAATCAATAAAAATGGCTACATTTAACACAAAAGTGATGTTTTACCAAACCAGTGCACCAGCTCACACGTCAGTTGAGGATTTTGAGAATCTTGACAAATCGGCTTATCAGCCTGTCATAACCACTCCAGAACATTGCTGGAAAAAGAGGGTTTAACTAAATAGAGATTCTGTTGATAAACATATAAAATTTAATTTAACTGGAATTTTTAACCTTACCCATGTACTTGACAAGTAATGCCATTAGTGACTCTCCTCAGAAAGCATTCCACCTGATTCCTAGATATCAGGTTTTAAATCTTCTGCCACCGTACTTTCTTTATTGTATAGTTTTTAAGTACAGGGTGGCACAGGGAAACGGGAAAATTTGAAATAATTAGATAAAAATGAAGGAACGTTACAAAACTTTATTTGAGGCTCAAAAGACGTTCTACAAGACTGGAAATTACATTAGGCATCACTTTTTAAAAATTACATCAGTTAAATGCTGCCCATTTTGCTGTACACATTCAGTAAGTCGTTTCAGTAGGTTTTGCATAGCGCGGTGCAATGTGTCACCTGGGATTTTGGCGATTTCCTCTTCAATCTGTGTCTTGAGGTGAGCAAGGGTTCTTGGTCTAATTTGGTACACGATGCTCTTCAGATGTCCCCATAAAAAGAAGTCACAGACTGAAAGGTCTGGAGATCAGGGCGGCCAAGCGATGTTAGTATTCCTTGAAATTATGCGATCCCCAAACAAACGTTTCACTGCTGCCATAGAATGTCTGGCAGTGTGTGAGGTGGCTCCATCCTGTTGAAACCAGGTGTGCTGAATGTAAAGATTTGGAAAAGTATGGAGTCTTGGAGCCAAAAATGTCTCTAGCATGTTGACGTAATGTTCATACATCACAGTGACAGCAGTGCCTCGTTCATCTTCAAAAAAGTAAGGACCTGTCACCCCATGACACGACACTGCACACCATACGGTAACTTTGGTACTGTGTATAGGATGCTGGTGAAGCTGAGCAGGGTTTCCTTGAGCCCAGTAACGGAAGTTCTGCTTATTCACGTATCCACTTCAGTGAAAATGGGCTTCATCGGACATCTAAAGATTTTGAATGAAGTTAGCATCCTCATTGATTTTAGCCAACAATTGTTCACAAATTTGCAGGTGCAATACACAAGCATTAGGATTCAGTTATTGCACAATCTGAAGTTTGTACGGATGAAATTGAAGTTCATGAAGTATTCTTTGAACGCTCCGATGTTCAAGCTGCAATGACGAGGCAATTTTTCACACCGAACGACGAGGACTCCTTAAGATGGCAGCTCACACGGTATCAATGTTTTCTGGGGTACGCACAGACCGTACACCCCCAATAGGCTTTGTCTTCAAAGCTGAACCAGTCTCTTGAAAATTACGAACCCATGTTTCGATTGCGTGTAACGAAGGAACTTGACCGCGGGGTGGGATCTGATAGTGGCACCGAAACTCTCCTTGTGCACCTGTCAAACTGTCACCATGTCGGTAAAACGCCCTTACGGTGACCGCACGCTCTGCACTGCTCCACTGATCCATGGTAACTAAATTCCGTTACTGCTAGACAGACAGTTTCACTTCTGGTACACCTACAGGGCTGCCAACATCAACTTCAAATTTTCCCATTTCCCTGCGCCATTTGTATAGTTTGTGCACTGTAAGTTGTTGTATTTTCTAAACTGAAAATGACTATTTATAAATTGTCTGTTCAGTATATTGCTTCTTGGTCTGCTGCATTTTGTAAGTTAAATTTTTTAATATATTTTATATTATATTACTTTTATAAATGGATCCTTTCTGAAAATGGTCTGGTTGTTCGTATACTTATTTATATATTTTTATGTGTTATATACACATTCTTCTTAATTATTTACCTCTTCGTGGTTTTAATGATTTCTAAAACTAAAAATTTTTACTCATGCCAGTTATGTTTTGTTTATTTTCAATTAAACTTTCGGATGAATTTGTAATGCTTAATCATAACAGGTCAATTTTATTTATACCTTTAAATGAATGTGTTTGGTACCACACACACACACTTAGATCAGTGTTATTTTCTCAGATAATATCCTGTGATCTAAGAGGTCACCTTACAAAGGGCTATTTCTGTTGCTAAATTTCAGCACAATCCCATGTGGTGTCTTTGGTTGAATCCTGGTTAGTGTATTTGGCACCATGGGCTGTTGTAGTTTTTACATATAATTTAACTGTTAACATTTCTGTATGTTTTAGTATTTATGTTATTTTTATTTAACAGTTATTACTAAAAATATATTTTCTTCAAGCTTGAAAGTGTGTTTGTTTTTGTGGTATAAATTTAATTTGAATAAATATCTAAATTAACTATAGAATGTGATTATCGTATGCCTTTATGACATCATGGCCAGTTTTTCCTGTCATTTCTATTTTCTGCCCTTTATTTCTTTAAATATAACTATAAATACTTAATTCTTATTTTTCCTTACTCCAACCTCTTATTTCAAGAATTTTAATATTTCTCAGATTTCTACTATTATTGGCAGTAATTTCAAAAATTTTATTAGATTTATCATAATACAATTGGCTTTATAATACACACCATATATTGCACATCAATTGCCATGCCTAGTTGTATTACATCTATTCTGTTGAATGTATTGTGTAACGGTACAAAACCTCTCATTGGGGGGGGGGTATTGTAACGGTACAGAATTGTGTGCTAAGAAATAATAATTTAAATCAATTGTAATCCCAAAGAAGTCAGTATTCACCTTTGTGGAACCTCATTGTAACCAGTAACACATAAATTGTTATTGCAGACTGTTTACGTCTAATGTCTGGAGTCTGCCCAGCCAGACGTATTACGCAACAGCTTGCCAGCTCAGTCTCTTTGTGAATCACAGTAAAACACATTGTCACCCCAGTTTTGCATCAGACAGTAGCAGATAGCAGTCGTCTATAAGTTAAACTTTATATCAGTGGCCTCTGAAATTTCGGTAGGTCGAAGCGGAAAGTGTAGCCTAGACCTACCGAAACGTATTGAAACTTCAATGAAGAATACTATAAAGAAACAGTGAACATGATTCTTAAAGTAAAGTAATTAGGACAGGGTAAGTGTGGTTTAAGTGAAAGTGCACGAGAAGATGGCAGAATAAGTGGAATAGCGAGAAAAGTTAAGAACAGTGAATACATTGGCCAGTAAGTTTTTGAATTTTAAAACAGTAAAGCGCTTAGTAAAAGGGGGATAAAAAGTATATGTAGCAATTGTAAAGAGTGAGAGAGTGTATGCGAGGGAAAAGGGGAGCAATAATTAATCAAAGTACTGGTCCTAGTTAAAAGTAGTTGTTCAAAGAATTTTGGTTAAATAGGTTTGTTTCTAATTGTTGAGAAAGAAGGAAATATGGTATTGTGAATAAAATAAGATTTGGTTTAATATAAAACATATGGTAGAGTAAGTTATTACGCCATAACCATTTCCTATTCTGTGCTGAAAACCTCGTCTAACGTTCTGTGGGATTTTCTGAGTTTAAGGTGGTCAGATAGCAGGATTATTTTAATTTTTGTAAGGGCAAGAGTGTAAAGGTTTCGATATTAAACCATAAAATATCGTGGCTACCTGGGCAGTTTAATAAGGTAAGTTTAACGGGAATATGACGGTAAGTAAAATTCTGGCAGCAGTGAGTTTTAGTAGTATTATTATTGTATTATAAAAAGATAATAATGGTAAAAGAGCAATACCGTTACAATTGTTTTTAAATATGACAGATTTGTAATTCACTGTACTTTATTCAGACATTCTTGTTGTGGCATTGTAACTGTAGAAAATATATAAAGAATAAAAAGAAGAGATTATGCCCCGATTATTACTCTTATTTTAGACTTACCTTCAAACTGCCAGAAGATTTTCAAAGTCCCCAGGTCGCCACCACATTTTTATGGAGGAAATGTGGAAACCATTCACACTCCCCAAAGAAACAATTTAGTAAATTAAAAATTCCCTTACGGAAAAAATTCCAGGTCCGCCTAGGGGAACTTATTGACACAGAGATAGGGTTATGGGTATAGTGGCGTAATAATTAAACTAACACATTATTATGACACAATCTTATTTTATTTTAATAAAAAAAGATTATCAGTTTTCTTTGTAATGTTGTAAGACAAAAAAAATTTATAATACAAAAGACAGTTTTCAAACGCAAATTAGTACTTTATGGTTTAAATTTCCCCCTCTCTTTTTTTCTTTCACTCTCTCACACACCCTAATGAGATCTCATTTTTAGTTTGGTAAGTTTTATTTAAAAGTAAATTTTAAATTAAAATCAAATTTTGAAGAGTTTTGGTCAATGGTTTTTGTCCTTTACGGTTACTTATCTCTTGTATTGGAGCCTCCTGGTTGTTGCACCACCAGTTGTAATTCACTTTAAAAACCACAAAAAATGTTCTGAAAGTCCAAGTTTATGTCTTCATTTTTTGTTTTGATTTAGTTCACACCGATTTTATGTGTTTATTTCCAATTTTAACACTTTATCACAAACACTCGGTAGGCCTACCGTAACTGCCCTCGTGCACTAAGAGAACACGTGTCCTGTTCGATTGTGTGTTGGAGACTGCTGCATTTTGCTGGCATACCTATGCCACAGTTCTGTTTAACTACACCTTTGAAACCAGTTTTCGTTGGTTTTCTCCACCCGTCCCATCCTGGTCACTTAATTTTCCGTTGTCCAGCGTGACACCATTTTACTGGCCACACCTAGACATCGAGCTATTTCATCGTACATAAATGCCTAACTGGTGACTAATCGTGACTTCACCAGCTAAAAATACAACTTGTTACATCTTTACCTTATTTGGAAGTCGAATAATTCCCTTTACTTCTATATTTTTAATTAGATCTGTTTTATCACAATAAAATATTTTAAAACTTGGTATATAAAACTTGGAGCCCAAATTTTGCCCCGTTACAGCATTTTTATTTTACCTTTATACCTGAGTACTAACACCTATCAGAATAATGTCGTTCGTTCTATTAACGTTCGAATGAATTAACATCCAAATCTAACATTTTCTTTGTGTATTGTAATGTTGTTTAAATTGATGTTTAATGTAAAAACTTTTTTAAAGAACTGAGACAAAGTTTATATGTTTCAGAAAAATTTGTATCTGTACCGAAGAAAAATTTTGATTCAAGGTAAGAACTAATTTTATTTGGTGTCATATATATATATTGCAAGGTAACAGGTAGTTAGCAGACCAGACTTGCAGAAAAAGAATGCTCCATTAGTGATTTATACATTTATTGTCTCCTTTTTTACACTAATTTGTATTAAAATGTTTTCCTGTTATTTCAAACAATGACACAACTTTAAATGTTCCAAAATCTTCTTTTGAAGTTATAATTGAAATAAATGTTTTCTTTTATTTAAAACAATGATATAATTTTAAATGTTCAAAAAGTTTCTTTTTTTTTTCTTTTGAAGGCTTTATATTATTGAAAATCAAATTTAGTTTTAAATTTTGCTTTCCTGACTTCTCGTCTTCATTGTCGTCCCGGTCGAAGATCTCGGTCCCAGTCTCCAGCAATCCGTCATCCGTGTTCCATGTTGCAGACACTGCCTCCAGGAACTGCTCCGCATCTAGGTGTCCGTCTCAGCCGCCACGATCAGCAAACGAAGTTCAGGAACGGTAGTAGAAGATCTCGTACACTGTGGTTGCTCCCTGCCGTAACTCGCTGCTTCCTCGACTCTACGGACCCCAAGGACTGCCTGGAATGGATGTTGAACTGAACGATGACTATACTGCAACCGCTCTCGATGAGTGCTACATGAAGACTGCCTGAAAACTCTTGTACACTGAACCAGCAGCGATATAGGGTGACGTCACAGACTACCTGCGCACAGACGTAATTCCTATACATTCTATGCTATACGTAAGAACATTCTGGACACGCCACGTGTTGCAAATTGTATTTCCGTTTTCTCGATTTTTCTAGAACATACGTTTCCACTACATATGAATAAATTAAATTAACCTTTTTATACGCGCACAACACTTCACTCAAACACTAAACTATAGCTTCATAGTCTTAATATCATCTTATTACTAATTTATACTATTATTCTTAATTTTTAGCAATATTTTTACTTTCAATCTCACCCCAATTGTCCTGGACACCCACTACAGCTGGTCATAATTATGCTTTACATAATCACATATGATGTGACCGCCTGTCACATTGCAATATATTACAATGGTATATTTTATATATACAGGTTGCAAATACAAATTTATTTGTGTTTGAGGAGCCCCACGTTCTTGGGACGCCAAAATTATTATACAACGACACAACGTATTAATTAAATGAAATCTAATTTGTGTAGTGGTATAGTTCATACAACATTATTTATAACGTGTTAATTATAAATGGAGTTTGGGTGTAATCATAATAAGAGTAGCCATTTGAATTGTAACATGTTTTCATTAATTTATTCAAAAGAAATCACAAGTGTGTTTAAAGAATAGCATTTACTTGCCATAAAATGAAACAATTCACATTCTGTCAAATGATAATATCTTACCTTCAGGTTTCACTCCAAGGTTCTACAGACGAAAACAGTTGCAGAAAAGGTTATCCGGGTTTGTGTTCGAAATAATTACACTAACACAAATTTTTCGGATTCTAACAAATTAGTTTTCTTTTATTAAACTGAATTATTTGCTTTCACTTTATCTTCCCACTACACTTTCAATAAAAAACAAGAATACATGGATATTTAATCACTCAGTATAAACTACTATAAAAAATGACTTGACAATAGCATTATTTTGGTAACCAACACTTTGCGTCCACTCTCTCTCTCTCTCATACTCTTTTAACTTACTGAGATCTCATTAATAAAATATTTTAACTTGGAAATATTAAATTGTATTTAAACTTTGATTAAAATTTTCTATTTTTTTATCAATGAATTGTGTTCAGTACAGTTACCTATCCATCCGGTGTTCCTATCGTCGTTTCACCACCTTGTGTTCCCCACTTTCTTTGTTCTAACGCACTCCGAAACTAGTTTTTTACAGTTAAATTTTCCGTCAGCTGTTGCTTATTCGTTACCCCATAGTTTACGTTTATTTTAACATAAATGCACCATTACTTTCAGTCGGCCGACTTTAGGTTTGCTCACGAGCACTGACTGGGTTTGGAGTTAGTTGACCACGCGGTCAGAGTTACGAGTTGACTAACTCTTAAGCTGGCGTTAGGGCAATGATTCCCCAGGGTGAGTCTGGTCACGTGGTCGCCAGTCTGCACTCCAATTGGTTCTTTTTAAAATGTACTATAATCTGGACAGGGGGTTTTGCAACATTTTGCTGCCTGGTGAAATCTACGACTTGGCTTCATTTTTTCCGTGATTCACGACTGCCACAAGCTGTATGTCATTACGTAATATGTCCGGCCTGTCTGAGTCCAGAAACAAAACACAGACGTGTTGTTTTGTAATAACACTGCATGCGTGGTTGATTAAATCGAGGTTCCACATGGGTGAACACTAGTTACTTTGAGATTAAAACTGATTTAAAGTATTATTCTTTAACACCCAATTCTGTACCGTTACAATACCCCCCCCCCAATGAGAGGTTTTATGCCGAAGCATAAAAACTCTCATTGCCTAAACCTAAGAGGATCAGTGGAGATATGGCGCCACAACCCCCCTTAGTTGTTTACTAAAATCATGGGTACTTACCCCCCTAGTCCGGTGGCTGTGGCTGCACCCATCCGACCTTACTGGACTTCTCTGCTCGAGATCCCAACATCATAAAATCAGATAGGCACCTGCCACAGTACCACCTGACTCTGAAACATCCAATTAAAATATCAACAAATGGCCTTCCATCATTCCATATCCCCAACTGATTCGTTTCCTCTTGGTGATACCGGTTCATTGTTAGCAAAGTACTGGTTCTTTTTTATACAAAGTATTGGTTTTTCATTTAGTTTGGTTGGCCTACAATGACAGCTGTTCTATATTCATACACAATTACATAAACAGGATACAACATAATAAACATTTCAAATGGACATTACCATTTTTACCTTGAGTTATAAACAAAACATTACCACCTTATTCATTACAAGTCAAAAATAAATTATTCCAATTTATTAGATTGTCCATCTGTTAAATTAATTAATTCAACTTCAATTATTTAACTCAATACTCATACACTATCACAAAGATTTCAATTTATCATCAACATTTTACATTGGTTTCCATCAACCTTATAACTGTTATATTTCGTCTTAATTAAAATAATAATAAATGTATATGTCTGATAATTATGTATGTTTTTATTGTATTTGCATAATCTAAACCACACCCTTGGTGGAAACATGTGTTCGGCTCATTTACGTACATTAGGCTTTTCGGGTCCAGAGTTGCGTTAAGCAGAAAGAGGCTGAGGTTGTTGGGTATAGAAATAACATAATACACCACATGAGGCTAACGAATTTGATTTTATTTTGTTAAATATGTTGCAAATTGATACATGCATAACCAATAATACTTGTTAAAATTTCAAAATGGCGGCGATGTCATTCCGCACTCGACCTCTGTCAAGGTTACATACATATACTTTCTGATTTTATGGAAACTACTTCTTTAGTCTTGTTACTATCATCATTAAAAATTCTAATTCTCTTTTTATTTTAATAATCGTAATTATTAACCATACTTCACAAACCAACGCCTCGGGTTATATTAAGTTGATCAACATAGGCATACACTCTCACTTTCTCACTCACTCACTTACTTTGACTTTACACATGTTTGTGAAAATTTGAGCTCATTTAGTAAATTTTGAATTTAGGTAATGATTAATAAAGGGCTTTCCTGAAAATTGATGTGGCGTAGATTCCTCCTTTGTTGTCCATGGCGGTTGGCAGGTGTTCAGCCGGTTTTTCGTATTGTTATGTTTCCCACTGACTCTAATTTAAATGCATTTCTGTTTATTCACTGCTTCTACTTAATTACTGTTAACTTTGGAGGTTGACTATTTCATTTTGTGAAGTGAATATTACATTTTTGGCATGAAACTGCCCACTGTAAATGACGAGCGTATGTGCTCGCTGACTGCTTTAGATGAACTGGGTGGAGGCAGACACAATTATTATGCAAAGCAGCGGTGTCTGACGTCATGGTGCATTGTTCTTTTCGGCAACGCCCGGTATAACACGTAATTGTTTTATGTCGTCATTGTTTGTTGTGACGATCTGTTTCAGTGGGCCAATGAAAAGTTCGTATTGTCAATTTGTTGCGCCTAAACCGCCATTACATTTGTTTAATTTCACTCGTACTCCGATGACCTTGGCTTGTCTCCCCTCTGGTGAATTTGCGTATCTACTGGGACTTGGGTAAACTAACTCTGCCCTTGTTAATATGTATGTTCACAATAAAATTTACAATGACAATATGCCCTATTACCATTATCTGTACTGTTACAACTGGCCTTCATAAAATACAATGTCCACATGGCCATATAAACTTACAGTATACCTACATCTAATACATATGGATTCCATACAAATTAAATAATATTAAAAAAAACCCCTATTACCCATCCAAAAGAACACATTGATTACTCAAAATAACGGTAAATCATAACAATCATGGCTATAAAATACAGATTATACCCTTAATGCCTTATCCTTAACTCCTAATTTTTTTTTCCAACCCCCCTTCAAATCCCTTAACCCCTGATACCCGTTACAATTTACTGTGTTCTGCACTAGGCTTCTTGACCATCGCCGGCCTCATCCTAGCCGTAAACCACATCTCCCTCGTGGCCTGTAACTTGGTCACCCCCATCCACACTCACTATTACCCCCTGGACTGTAGTGCCCAGTTGCTTCCACAAGGACTGATGCGGAAGGGGTGGACATTTTTTCTTTTATTTCACCCCCATCCTTGCTTCGGCGTTACAATAAAAATTCAGTATAGCATACTTACTAACAGTTATGAATACACCCCTAATGGACTACCACCCCTATATGGGTGAAAATATCCCTGTTCAAAAATCAGTAGATTCCCCTAAAAATAACCCCCCAACTAATTTTAACAAACCACCGGGTTGACAAAACAAAAACAAACCACAAGCCGGTTATAACAATTAAAATTTATGATTTGTCATAATTAACTACTTTCACGGTCATGATCCGGTGAGGTCATGACTGCACTTAGGTGGGGAATCTACAGTTAAACATAAAACATAGATTGACTATTTATACATGTTTACATCAACAGTTGTATGCACATCTTGTTTACAAACACTATCTCAGCCTAAACATTTTTGATTATATCCTCACAAAAATTTCCTTCAGTTTTCAATTTAAATAAATATTTTAATCATTGTGTTTTCATCAATTATTATTTGTTTTACCATTACAGTTAAAATTCAGATCAAAATAAATTTAAACGCATCACTAAAAGTCACATTGTTAAGTTAATCCAAGGCCAACTCAAATTTAATTTAGTTTCTTCATTTGTTCAAAACATTTTCAGTTAATTTAACTACATTGTATTCAAAATTGTTCCAGTTGGTTTAATATGTTTAGTTTCGCCTTGGTATTTTAAAGTTTACAAGCATCACATCGTTTGGTTCAAATCTTTCCTTAAATTCCTTCATAATCACAATTTAACCCCAATTTTCTATACTCATAACCTAACGTAGCAGGTACTACAAAATAATAATTTAACCCTTAGGTTACATGACTGTTTTATTTTAAAGTTTTTTCACAAATTATTTTTCTTTAATTACCCGTGAATAGGTTATATATTATATGTACAGAATTATGGTTTATAGAGATGCGATTGAAAACGAACAGAACCCAACATCAATGGAAGTGAACAACAACCCTTTTGGCAACCCTGAATTCCTTACCTGCCCCCTTTCCGGAAATAAAAAACAAACCCCAACCGCCAATCTACAACCCCATCTCTATAGGCCATAATTCAGTCAGACTATACAAAAATTTATTATTTTGGTTTGTTACCGCAGCCACAAAACTCCTCCACAATCTACCTATTAAGTGATGAGTTTACAACCCGCAAATAACACCGGTTTATTAACTTGAGGATTACCTTAATGTATTATAATTTAGAATTAAGGCAATCAATGGTCCGTGGGGTGTGCCAATTTATGCACCTATTTTTATGTTTCTTTAACCACGGACTTTAGGGGTCCCCCTCCTCGTTAATTGTACTATGTAAAATTTCTAGTTTCTACCAATTTGGTAGGGAAAGACCATCCTTGTCCCACCTCAATGGGAGGTGGCTACAACCATGGTCTGTTCCTATGTGTCCAAAATCCATGACCAGGGCTGGTGAGACCATGGCCGCCCGAAAATGGGGGAGGGTCCCTTCTGAAAACAATAAATTTTTATATATAATTACATGATTTATTTTATTATTTTATTTTGACCAATACTTTTTTAAATTGGTGGTGTTATGGGTACCCACTATCTCCCGCATCACTTGATTTCATAAAACGTATGCGTTATCCATTTTGATTTCGACTACTTCATACGGTCCTTCATATAACAAAAAGAATTTCTCCATCTCTTTATCCTGTGCACTTGATAAATCATATCTTCTCACTAGTACCAACCGACCTACCTCATACTTAGTCCATTTGCCTTTAGTATCATGACGCCGTTTTTTTTTCACCCTTGGTTAATAGATTTTCATTTGCGAGTTTTAATTTTACCTCCAAACCTCGGTTGTTGCTCTCCGGTGGATAATTGAACAGCTGTTCCAGAATTCTAGGTGGGCGTGTCCTCTTGACCAGCTCGTAAGGTGTAAACACAGTTGATTCATGAGTAGTACAATTCAACCATTCTTCAATTTTTCCCACATACATTGGCCATTCGCTGTGTTTGGCATGGCAATATGCCTGAAAAATTCTCCCTAATTCCCGCATGACTCTTTCGGCCTGGTTCGACTGAGGATGGTATACCGCCATGTGTTTAGGTATGATACCTTCCCAACCCAAAGTTTGTCGCCAAGTTCCACTAATGAATTGGGGTCCATGATCAGATAGTATTATTTTGGGTTTTCCGGTTTTAATCATATAATCCTTCGTTATTTTTTCACTTAATACTTTACTGGTTGCCCTTTGAACACTATATAATCTTACAAATTTCATGAATGTATCTAATACCACAAAAATGTACATTACGCCTCCACTTCCCTTTGGTAGAGGGCCAAACAAATCCACCGCAACTAAATCAAAGGGTCTCTCGACTCTAATGTATTTCATTTCTCCCTCTAATTGGTAATTAACTACTTTTGACTTCTGACAAATCGCACCCCCGGAGTAAAGTTCTAACCCTCCGTTCCATATTTTTGAATAAACATGATTCTTTCAGTACATTTACACACTTCCTAGCACCGAAATGCCCATACCGAGAATGACAGTCCCATATTATCTTATCTACCAACCCTTCCGGTATAACTAACCTCCATTCACGCTCTCCCCCCTCTACTTTCTTAAACAAACTCCCTTGATAGATCTGAAAATATCGGCTGTACCCTAACTCATCTGAATCGGACTCTAAGCTAGTTATTATTTTATTCAATTTAATATCTATCCTCTGCATGCTATTAATGTCTTTCAACTCCTCCCCAAACAGTCTATCTTCCCTACTAAGTCTAAAGATTTCTATTTCTTTTAAGTCTCTCCCTGTTCTCATTCCCTCTGTATCTACCCTGGATAAAGTGTCAGGTATCTTGTTTTCCACCCCTTTTATATACTCCCAAGTAAAATTATACTCTTGTAACGCTAGCACCCACCTGGTTATTCTGCTGTGTGTCAATTTACAGGTGTTTAAAAAAGATAATGCCTTGTGGTCAGTCCGGATGATGGTAGAATTTCCCAACAGATAGGTTCGGAATTCTTCAAGGCAAAGACAATACTTAGTAATTCCTTCTCGGTTGTTGTGTAATTCCTTTCGGCAGCTAGCAACGTCCGGCTGGCGAAAGCAGTAGTGTGGTGTTCCTTGTTGTCGTCCTCCTGGTACAACTCAGCCCCTAGAGCGATATTGGTGGCGTCTGTCTGTAAGTAAAATGTGCGTTCAAAGTTAGGGTGATTCATCATGATCATGTTAACAAAATGGTCCTTTATCTCATTAAACGCATCTCGTTCTTTTCCCCCCCATCTCCAATGCTTATTCTTTTGTAACACTGCACTCAACCTTGAAGTTATATGGGCATAGTTTTTCTGAAATTTTCTGTAAAAATTACATAACCCTAAAAAACTTTGCAATTGCTTAATATTTCTAGGTTCCAGGAATTTTAGAATTGACTCTACCTTCTCTGGGTTGGCTTTTATCCCTGCTGGTGTTATTATGAAACCAAAAAAATGCATTTCTTTCTGTAAAAATTTAGATTTCTCCCAGTTGACAGTCAACCCCCCTTTATGGAATTTGTCTAATACATATTCTAAATGTTCCACGTGTTCTGAGAATGTGCGTGAGGCTATCAGTATATCGTCTACATAAATGGTTAAAAAATCTAAATTTTGTGGCTCCAGAATCTCATCTAGACATTTTATAAAACTGGCCACACTGGTATTCAGCCCAAAAGGTAACCGTTTAAATTGGTAATTCTTCCCAGTGAAAAGGAATGCTGTATATTTCCGGCTTTCACATGCTAACGGGACTTGCCAGTACCCCGTGGTTAAATCTAATGAGGTCATGTATTTAACTCCGCTAAATTTTTGAAATATCTCATCTATTGCTTCGGGCGATTCTCAATCCGGAACAATTATTTGATTAATCCTGCGGGCATCTAAACATAATCTGATTCGACCATCTTTTTTAATAACTACTACTAACGGGTTGGAATACGGTGATACTGATCTCTCTGTTATGTCCCTCTCTAACATCTTATCTAGTTCAGCCTGAACCGCTCTTCTCTTCGAATATGGTACTGGATAGCTTCTTTGTACATAGGGTGCGTGTTCCCTCACCTTTAATTCAAATTCATAATTTCTTGCCCTCCCGGATATATCGGCAAACACTTCTCGAAAACACTCCACTACCCGCCACAACGCTTCCCGTTGAGAACTCCCTACGACACCCCCCTCATTACAAAATTTCACCGCTCTATCCTCCCAAATTCGTTCATTCGTTCATTTATATCGCCCCCTAACTCTCTCTCTCTCTACATACATACATATTAACTTCCGTTTCTAATTTACTACCCCGATTTAGTATCACCTTAACTCTCGAAATTCTCACTTTGTCTACTACCTGCTCAAAACTAATCTGAACTGGTTCAACTTCATTATTCAGTACTAACAACCGCTTCTGAAAATCAATTACTGCTTTATGCTTTATCAAAAAATCGTTCCCCAAAATAACCTCCAAATTTAACCCCCGTACTACTAGGAATGTATTATCATACCCTACCCCGTTAATTACCATATTCAAATGTACCTGTTTAGTTACTCGTTTGCTCCTAACCCCGGTAATACCTACAATAGTCACCCCCGCAACTGGCAAAAATGGGATATTTTTGTTTGTTTCTTGCAAACCCTCTAGTATGTGTTCGGAAATAACAGAAACTTCACTACCTGTATCTACTAAAGCTTTTATTTCCTTACCTTCAATTTGGATTCTTACTTCGGTCAGTCCGGTCTCTAATCTTGCTGCCTCTGTGTCATCCTCCTCCATCAGTTCCTTGGACAGGTCGGTGCGGATAATGTTACTTAGATAGCCGTTGTCTTGGACCCTGCAGTCCCTTGTCAACAATGGTGGGGTCCCTTAACCCACTGTCCTTGCTAGTTTTCCGTTTGAGTTGTTGCACGGCCTGGAGTATAACCACCACGGCCTCTGTTAGCAATTCCACTACTTCCCGGTGCTCCTCGGTTATTGCTACCTCCTCGCTGTTGTTGATTGCTTTGGTTATGCTCAGTGTTATTTTGTTGATAGTTCCTCTCTTTGTTGCACCTATAACAGGTCGTTCTGCTGGCGTAATTTTTGCAATGACACTCTACAGACCTCCAATCCTCCCTTCTATTATTATTATTGTTTCCCCATTCCCCTCTATAATGGGTTGATGTCCCCGTGGGCTGATGATGGTTTCCGTTTGTATATGGTGCGGGCGGATTCGGACGCCGACCCGTCTCTCAGTTTCTAATGTTTTGAAAAATATCTAGTATTTGCTCGAGTTCATTTATGTCTTCCACTTCCCGCGTCATTAAGTTATTCTGAATTTCTCTTGGTAAGTGTTTACTTATATACCGTACAAACGATCGGAACGATAACGGGGGCTCTAAATATTTCACCTCATTGTATGACCGCATCACGTACAGTGTCACATTATCCCCCTGGGCCCGAAAATTACCTTTTCCCATAATCTTACTGCGTAACCCCTCTTGCTCCTCCTCCGACCAGTATTTTCTTCGGAAGGCACTCTCAAAACTTTGATAATCTCCCCATTCTGCTTTATGTACTTCCGCCCACACCGCAGAACTCCCTCTGAAGCATTTCATTATTTTTAATAACTTAACCTCCCAATTACTATCGCAAAATTGATTATATTCTTTTACTCTGTTTAAAAATTTCATGGGGTGTACCCCCCTACTGTCATAATTGAACGATTCTAGCTCAACTTCACTTCTTATATCTCTGGTCATAATTACTCTTTCAGTAACATTATTTATTTTCTGGCCGATTGCCATACTCAATTCATCTTTAACGTTAACAAGGCTCTGTTAAATAGACACGAACTTATTATGATTTACGCTCTCAATACCATTTACTGTTTCTTTTATTAATTGAATATCTGTTTTACAAATATTTTCTATCTCATCTCTAACATTTTTAACGATCTTATCGTAATTATTTTCTGCACACGTTGCTATTTGTGATTCTAATTCACTACTGCAGTTATCTATGGCACGTATAGTGTTAGTTATGCACTGCATCTCACTCTCGATACCCTCGGAATTTATTACCCACTTTACTTACAAAACTTTTTAAATTGTCATTTATTGTAATTACTTGTTGTCCAAGTTCTTTTTGGTTAGATTCTAACATGTTTGTTTTACCGTCTACCACACACACACACTCTCTCTTAACTCATCTGTTTTTCTTTTCGTTTCACTACGTATTTTGTTAATTCGCTCATCAATACTACACAATGAATTAGTTAATTCGTCAAACTTACCATCATTGGTGTCGAAACGTTTATTTAATTCACCAAATTTAATCTCGTTGGTGTCAAAATGTTTATTTAAGTCGCTACTTATTTTATTGAATTTAGTCTCAAATTTTTTATCACTATTGTCTAAACGATTATTTAAGGCATTTAATTTATTGTTCATATCCCCCTTTATTTCATTAATCTCGCCCTTAAGTTCATTAAAATTGGTTTCGAGTTTATTACTTCGTTCATCAAATTTATTGCTTAACATCATGCTTTGTTTTTCTAACATTACTTGTATCATGTTCACTATATCGTTATTGTCACATTGTTTGTTTTGGATAGGCATTGAATGAATCTTAGCGCCTTCCATTGTCACCGACTTGGTTAGGCTTATTTCGTTTATTACCGTTTCGGTTATTATTGTATTTACTTGATTGTCTGTACTGGTACCAGTCAAGTTAATGCTGTTGACTTTGTCACTATTACTTTCCATTTTTGTGTTATATTATTGTTTACATATACAAATATGCTTAGTTTTGCTTTACTCCTTTCTCATCACAATCTACAATCATTTACAACATCGCCCCTACTCCCAAATAACCAATTTCTGCAACTTAAAGCTTAGGTCTAATTTGTGTGATTAAAAGAAATCACACAAATTGTCCAACTGTTTCGGGCGCCATTGAAACAATTCAACAATTCACATTCTATCAAATGATAATATCTTACCTTCAGGTTTCACTCCAAGGTTCTACAGACAAAAACAGTTGCAGAAAAGGTTATCGGGGTTTGAGTTCAAAATAATTACGCTACCGTAACACAAATTTTTCGGATTCTAACAAATTAGTTTTCTTTTATTAAACTGAATATTTGCTTTCACTTTATCTTCCCACTACAGTTTCAATAAAAAACAAGAATACATGGATATTTAATCACTCAGTATAATCTACTATAAAAAATGACTTGACAATAGCATCATTTTGGTAACCAACACTTTGCGTCCACTCTCTCTCTCTCATACTGTTTTAACTTACTGAGATCTCATTAATAAAATATTTTAACTTGGAAATATTAAATTGTATTTAAACTTTGATTAAAATTTTCTATTTTTTTATCAATGTAATGAGTTCAGTACAGTTACCCATCCATCCGGTGTTCCTATCGTCGTTTCACCACCTTGTGTTCCCCACTTTCTTTGTTCTAACCACTCCGAAACTAGTTTTTTACAGTTAAATTTTTCGTCAGCTGTTGCTTATTCGTTACCCCATAGTTTACGTTTATTTTAACATAAATGCACCATTACTTTCAGTCGGCCGACTTTAGGTTTGCTCGCGAGCACTGACTGGGTTTGGAGTTAGTTGACCGCGCGGTCAGAGTTACGAGTTGACTAACTCTTAAGTAGTCTTGTGTAGTTCGCGAGCGACCTAGTTCAGAAGAGCATTCTTTCAGACAAACTACGCGAACTACTTCGCCGTCGATCCCGGTCTTAGTTCTTTAGTTTGCCCGGCGGCCGCTCCACCATGAGGCAGCGCTGGCCGGCCGACTCCCCTCTAGAAAAATGTTGTCATTAAATTTAATGTCAAACGTTTATAATGAAGTATTGATCAATGTACAAAAGAAAATTCAAGCTGCAGTTGCACTATCTCTCACTACCGATGGCTGGACCTCCAGCAATAATGAGAGCTACATAGCTATAACAGCACACTTTATAGATGACGAGACCAAACTGCTCGGCTTTGCTTACTTGTCAAGCTTATAATGATAAGCATACAAGCCAAAACTTATGCAATTTTTTAAAAGATGCCATGGTAGAGTGGAATATTTCTCATAAAGTTGCTGCTGTCGTAAGTGACAATACTGGGAATATTATAGCTGCTGTCAGACTTGGCGAATGGCGGTCAGTCGGATGCTTCGCTCATCTTCTAAATCTCGTTGTCCAAAACACTACAAAGGAAATATCAGATGTTTTAGTGCAAGTCAAAAGTATTGTTGAGTACTTCAATCGAAGCACACAAGGGCAAAAAAAATTAACAGCTACACAAGAGCAAATGAGTTTGCCCTACTAAATCTCAAGCAAGACGTACCAACTCGTTGGAATTCCACTTACGACATGCTTGAGCGAATAGTACGGGTAAAGGATGCTGTGATTGTAACGGTTGCTCTACTACGCTCTGATCTAACTATAAAAGAAGAAGGCTGGGAGGTAATAGAAGGAGTTTTACCTTTACTTAAACCATTCAACGAGGTCACGGTGGAAATAAGCGGCGAGAAAAATGTGACCCTGTCAAAAGTCATCGTATTTTGTAACTTGATTCAAGGTTTTCTGCAAAAACATACGTCACAAAACGAAAAAGTAGTCGCTGTACAGTCTGCTTTAAAGAAAGGTATGGAAAACCGTTTTAGAGATTTGGAGAATAATCTTTTATACGCTGAATGTACAATTCTGGACCCGCGATTTAAAAGAGAGTGTTCAGGAACAAAAGAGCCTGTGAAATAGTAATACAAGGGCTCAGAAATAAAATTGGCAAAGTGCAGTTACCCCAAAGAAAAAATCAAGAAGTTTCAACAAGTATTTCCGACCTTGTATCCAGTACCACTGAAAATAAAAAAGATAGTATGAGTATATGGGAAGAATACGACAGTGAAATGAATAAAATCATAAGACCAGATAACAAAACTGTGGCTGGCATTCGTGAACTGGATAAGTACCTAAACGAAGAGTACTTAGATCGAAAGGAAGATCCTCTACAGTGGTGGCAAGAGCGGCGCCACGTATATCCTCAATTATATACATACATTTTGAAAAGGTTTTGCATCGTTGGAACATCTGTGCCCTGTGAACGCGTGTTCTCGGGGACCGGACAAATTATTAGTCAATGTCGAACGCTATTAAAGCCGAGCAAAGTTTCCAAATTAATATTTTTACACAATAATATGTAGATAAACATTGTGATATAACTACGTAGTATAGTATGTACAGGACTGTTTATCGACTAATTAGTAATGATAGGTGATTAGTACGGTATGACAGAAGAAATATAATTTTGTTTTTTTATTTTCTTTACCTATATAAGTAATTGTATGTGCCATTTTGTTTCTTATTGTTTAATTAAAGAATATGTAAATGTCAAATATAACTTCAATACTTAAAGTACCAAATAGTTATGTCAGTCAGACAACAAATAATATTTAAGTTGATTGTTAAATAATTGATTATTTAATTATTATTAAAAATAAGTATTGTTTGTGTTTAATTTTATTGGATTATTAAATATTTTGTATTCATTTCAATTAAAATAAAAAACATTGATTTTAATAGTTCTTTTCTTTCCATAATATCTTTGTGCATTCAAATACATACTTTGTGATGGTACAATTCTGGTACAATCCTACATTTATAAAAATATGGTCCCAAAAACCATAATTATTGTATTTATCTCCTAAGAATTATTTGTAATACATTTTGTAATATTTCATAATCCCTATAAAGTTTTGGTGAGTGGACTATATAATATTTTATACAACGCAGATTGGAATTGACAGGATTTCGATCGCTTTCATTGTAAAACGGCAAACATAGCAAAAAACCGTGTGTCACAGATAGTAGAGATAACGAGCCTAGTCCTGATGACGTCAGCTGAAGGAATGCATATTTCTGTAAACAACTCGAGGCTTGGCTATACGAACAAAAGACTGGTGACGTAGTTTTGCCCTACCTACGCAATGTTTGACAAAGACTCTGTGTCATTTTCTTCTGGACAGTGAACGGAGCCGGCCGGCACAGATTCACTGAGTGTGAATTTTTAACTTTTACACCACCAAAAGTGGTTAAATAACTATTTTAAAAATATCAGAAATGTTGGGGTGATAACCATTTGAACAGGTGTCATCAGCCAGTGGATCGTCAAATTATGTGCGGCTAAAATCTGCCCAAAGTGTTTTTGAGGGTGGACATGACGGTGTGGGCCCGAAGATGAAGTAAAAACGAACAGATTGTGCATGATAGACGGATCCTAGCAGTGCAGTGAGACCTGTCCGATATTTTGGTGAGACCGTTCCAATATTTTTATCATTCAAGTACATCAACATCATTATAATGACCAATTCAAAATTCATCCAATAATTTAAATGAGAGCTCATAAAATATCAAATTTGTACCAGAGAATGAGAGGGGGAGAGAGAGAGAGAGAGAGAGAGAGAGAGAGAGAGAGAGAGAGAGCATGAACTAAATAATTCAAGTGCTGGGTTGTGCAAGTATTTATTGTTTAGTATACCATACTATACCATATTTTATTATGTTATTACACATGTTTATTTTGGAGGGTTAAAAAAACCCTGTAATTCTTATTAATGTTTATGTTCAGATAAATGGGACTACGCCCCGAGGCATAAAAAACGTGCATGTTTGGCACGATTTGTTTTCGTGAATATATGGGAATATGTCTTTTGTGAGTAGTGTTTGAATAAAGGGTAATGTCATTGGTAAAAAATACAAGTACGAGTGAATTATTTCAGGTACATTTAGCTGTTACTGGTTCGTTAACCCGAATCCTGGACCGCAAGGTAAGCCTAATATCATATGTTGTTGCACAGACTTGCATCATGGTGCCCGCAATTATTCAATGTTGTATTTGCTAAGTAAATTTTATGTGACAGGAATTTGTAGAATCACATTTGGGCGCTTTCCGAAAAGGGACTTAGAATCACATTTGGCGCTGGCCGAACAGTGACTCGACATAAAACTTAATTTTATGTGGAGTAACACCTACCAGGAAAGCGGAATAATTACCTGAAATAATTTCGTAAGTACATAAACACGTGTGTAAGATAGGGTTAAATTACTAGGTTATAAACCTATATGTGTTGCAGATAAAATAGCAAACATGAGTACCAATGACAATAAAACTATAGAAATCAGTACAACTGCTGTAGATTTGGCTAGTGAGATGGATGTTCCATTAACACAAACTAGTCAGATTGGCGAGTCGAGTACGACTGCATTTGTACAATCAGAGACAATACCAATAACCTCCATCTCAAGTAGTCAAGACGTACATAGAACAGATGGTACGGCTGCAATGATGCAGTTATTATTAAATAAATTCGATGAACAAAGTAACAAATTCGATGTAAAGTTAGATGAAATAAAAAACGAAATTAAAAATCGTAGTGAAAATCTTAATAAGCAATGTGACCAAGTAATTAAAAAGTTGGATGAGAAGTTGATCCAAATAGAGAATCAGAAGGTGAGTAGTAGTGAAAATATGACAAAAAACGAAGTACTGATTAATAAAGTAAGTAACAATGATAATTTGAATAATGAGTTTACAGGTAGTAAGAATATGATATCAGAAAATGATAATGAGAATATTATGAGTGATAATGAGGTGTTTGTGTGTGTTGAGTCAGAGAGAGAGCTTAGAGAAAATACATTTGTAAAAGGGGTGCAGGGGTTAGAATTTTCCTTTGATGTTGCGTTAGGGGGTGAAGTCAGGTCTTCACGTATTTTTAATAAGGACGAGAGTTACTTAAATTTATATTTGGGAGATGATAGGTCTACAAATAGAGTTCCTTGGTGTTTTTGTGTACCTCATAGGTGGTACAGTAATTTTGAGTTAGTGACCCCTGCATATTTGGAAAGAGAGAGTGTAACTTGGTGTTATGGTGAGAAATATATTAAGAGAGAAAGTGTAGAGAGGTATTGTGAGAGATATGGTGAGAGAAAGAGAGTAATAGAAAATTTTAAAGTAAATAGAAAGTATAGAGAACTTGTAGAAAGGTTAGGAATAGAGATGGTGGATGAAAATAATAAATACTTACCTTGTAGTAAGATTGAAATTAAAATAATAATAGATGATGATAATAATGGTATCAAGCACTTACCTTGGGAAGTAACAGGTGTAGTGGTAGAAAATTGTGATAATTACTATATGACTAACAAGATTATAACATATTGTTACGACGGTCTACTCGATCGTCGTAGGTACAGTGGAAACAAAATAAGTACAAGACACCAATTAAGTCACTAATCACACCTTTAATTGTTATAGTAGAACAGTTCGTAATTAACAACACAGTGTCTACAACAAATCAAATGAAATTGTTCATACGCAATAAAATGTCCACTAATATTAAAACTCAACTGTATTACAATTATACCGTCCGAATATAAAACGCAACACTTCACTAATAACTACTTGAACGTACACCGTAATAACCCGAACCGCTCTGTAAATATATAGTACTAATACTAATTAGTACTGCACTAATTAGTGTGCGGTTCGAGAGTATTAGTCGCACTAATACTCTCGAACCGCACAGTCAAAAATCTCGCATTGAACTGAAAAACTAAGGCCGCGACACGATGTATTTATAGTTACGCTCACATACCAGAAGCTTCCAAACTGCGTCTTATCTCTCGCGAACTACGTAATTGCTGAGGCCTTGACACAGTCCGAGCGCCCGAGCGAAGGCTGGCAGTGTCGAGAAAATTCTCGCAAAATGCGTTTAGTAGCACGTACACCACACGCTTACGTCGAGATCTTTCTGGCGCATTCGATAAACGCGTAGATTGTTCTGTGCTGTCGTAGCACTGCCCCCTCCTTTAGCCTGTTCGTCCCGAACTGGCAAAGCGTCTCTAAATTTGTATTTAGCCAGGCGATCTAGGTGGACGACCTTGAACTTTCGCTGTCCTTCCTGTTGAATCCGATAAACAACATCGTTAATCCTTTTTTTTACAGTGTAGGGTCCTTCCCAGTTAGACTGAAGCTTAGGTGAGCGACCACGACGGCGCTTTGGATTGAACAACCAGACCTGATCTCCTTCTTGGAAACCCACACTATTGCTGCAAATGTCATACCGAGTTTTCATTTTATCACTGGCAATCTTGAGCCGTCCTCTTACCAAGCGATTCATTTCTCGCAGTTGGTTTTCTAATTGCGAGGAATAGTTCTTTGGCTCTTGGGACTGAGTCTCAGGTGATCCAAACATCAAGTCCCCAGGAAGACGAATCTCCCGCCCAAACACCAATTTTGCTGGAGTCATGCCGGTTGTGTCATGTACTGATGATGTATACGCCATAAGGAATAGTGGTATACGTTGGTCCCAGTCTGTTTGGTTCTCGTCAACAACTTTCGAAAGATGCTGCTCAAGTGTCCTGTTGAATCTCTCAACCATCCCGTCCGACTGAGGATGCAGAGGCGTTGTCCTGGTCTTTCGAATTCCGAGTAGACGGCATAATTCTTTAAACACTCCTGATTCGAAATTTCTCCCTCGATCCGTATGGATTTCCATAGGGGCTCCATAACGGCAACAGAAGTTGTGAACTAACTGCTTTGCCACAGTGGTAACCTCCTGATTTGGAATTGCGTAGGCTTCCACCCACTTAGTAAAGTAGTCACCTACAACCATGATGTACCGGTTTCCATCGTCAGTAACTGGGAATGGTCCAGCAATGTCTATGGGAATTCTCTCGAAAGGTTGTCCAACGTTATACTGTCTCATTTTTCCCCTGCTTCTGGTTTGTGGGCCCTTGCTTGCAGCACATATTTCACACGTCCGAACCCATTCCTCTACGTCGTGGCGAAGATGAAGCCAATAGAATCGCTTCCGTATTTTGTCAAGGGTTTTGTTAACGCCAAGATGGCCTCCAGATGTTCCATCATGCATCTCCTTCAAAACAGACTGCACTTTCCTTTGGGGAACTATCAACTGCATGACCACGTCTCGTCCATCTGCACTTTCCCAAGCCCTTTTCAGCAATCCGTTTTCTAAGGTGAGAGATTCCCATTGTGCCCAGTAGCCCTTCAGCACTTCGGAACCATGGCAGATATCTTGCCAATCCGGGCGGCGACCTTCCTCTTTTGCTGTCAAGATCGGTCCAATGTCTTCATCAGTCGTCTGTTCTTGTCGACAATCTTGTGTTGTCCAGCCATCAGCCAGGAAATCTACAGTGATGGCTTGAACATGTTCGCTTGAGTTTTGTTCTTCCTTTCTGTGGCAATGTCGGCAGTCTTCCGGCCATGGTCTTCATGATAAGCCATCTGCATTACCGTGCAGGCGCCCCCGCCGATGTTGTACCTTGAAGTTGTACTCTTGCAGACGTTCGAGCCACCTTGCCAACTGTCCTTCCGGATTTTTAAATCTCAAGAGCCATGCAAGTGCAGCATGGTCGGTACGTAGTGAAAACTCTCTCCCATAGAGGTATTTATGGAAGTGCTCCAAAGCTCTGACAATTGCCAACAACTCTCTTCTTGTAACACAATAATTTCTCTCTGGTTTAGAAAGCGTCTTGCTGTAATACGCTATTACTCGTTCTTCACCGTTCTGCACTTGAGACAAAACTGCTCCTAGACCAGTATTGCTTGCGTCTGTGTCTACGATGTACTTCCCTTAGGAAGCTGGAAAAGCGAGAATTGGCTGCGAACATAATGCAATCTTCAACGTTCTAAATGCTTGTTCACACTCTCTCGACCATTGGAAGTTTCGTTTATTTTCCGTTAGCTCATGCAGTGGTTTAGCAATAGTAGCGAAGCCTTTCACAAAACATCGGTAATATGAGCATAACCCCAGGAAACTCCGAACTTCGTGTTTATTCTTCGGAACTGGCCAGTCTCTTACGGTGTCTACTTTATTAGGATCCATGCTAACGCCCGCTGCCGAAACCAGATGGCCCAAATACTGTACTTCCTTCTGGAATAGAGAACACTTCTTCGGGCTCAGCTTCAGTTGTGCACCGTGAATTCTAGTTAGAACTTCCTTAAGGTTTTCCAAATGATCTTCGAAAGTCTTCCCGATCACTATGACATCGTCTAAGTAAACAAGGCAAGTTTTCCACGTCAGGCCTCGGAGTATCAGGTCCATCAATCTTTCAAATGTTGCCGGTGCATTACAGAGTCCAAATGGCATGATGTTAAATTGGAATAAGCCACTTGGGGTCGAGAAAGCGGTCTTTTCCTTGTCTTCTTGATGAAGACCCACTTGCCAATATCCACTCTTCAGGTCCAATGTGGAAAACCACTGTGCTCCGGACAACGTGTCGAGTGTATCGTCAACGCGAGGTAATGGATAGCAGTCTTTCTTTGTAACATCATTTAACCTCCGGTAGTCTACGCAGAAACGCAAGCCACCATCCTTCTTCGCTACCAGCACTACAGGGGAAGACCAAGCACTTGACGAAGGTTCAATTACTCCCTCTGTCAACATGTCCTGTACTAACCGAGACATCTCCTCTTGTTTAGATAATGGAGGCCTACGAGGAGGTTGGCGTATCGGTGTTGTGTCCCCGGTATTGATGCAATGTTGCACAAGAGAGGTTCTTCCCAGTGACTGTCCCCGAACCGCAAAACAATCTTTGAATTCGTGTAAAAACTGCCCGAGTTCTTTTACCTCACCACTTGAGAGGTCGTTAGAAGATCTGTTCAATAATTCTTGCAGTTCCTCTGGTAATTTAGAAGTATCCAAAGAACTGGGTCTTCGTTGCGTTATTCCGGGTACCCAGGCCACAGGAGTCAATTTGCCTAGGAGCGTATTGCTTTGTAAAGTGATAGCTTGATCCAAAATATTCGCCACTCTAATAGGTACATTTCCGGTTTCGTCAGGTTTTACTAAACTTCTGGCAATTAGAATGCCCGGTGTGCTGACTACCTGGGGTTCGAATATAGAGCACTGATTGCCCCTAGTATCTACCACAGTTCTAACCATGATGATCTTTTCGGAGTTTGGCGGAACAGTTACAGCCACTTGGTTTATGACGTCCATCGATTTTTCTGCTGTCGTCATTGTTGATAGCATTACCTCTTCGCCTCCGATTCTCAAGACATTGTTTTTGAAGTCGACTATAAATCCGTATGCGTTCATAACGTCCACACCAAGAATTGCTTCATCCACAATGTCTGCAACAAGTACTTGATGATTAAACTCAAGTCTACCGAGGCGTAGGTGTATCTCCTCTTTTCCATACACTTTTACAGGCCGTCCAGTAGCTGTTCGCAAGCTGCAAGAGCACCAGATTGGCTTGAGATCTTTCACCACGTCGGGGCGCACAATAGAAACTGTTGCGCCTGTGTCAACTGTAATCGAGGTTGGCCTTTCTTGAACAAATCCGGTAACTACCAAGCTCCCGGTGTTTTTCTGAAGCGTAGAAATTGCGTATTCTCTAGGGACTTCGTTCCTCCAGTTAGTCAGCACACGCCCCGTTGCACCGACTATTGCTCGTTTCCCTGCTGCTGAATTCTAACCTCACAATCTCGTTGTAGATGTCCAGGTTTCCCACATCGATAACACTTCGGTCTTCCATCCTTTCTTATTTTATTCTGTGGCGCCGACCGTCGAGTCTCTGTTCCTTGTTCTTCTTCCTCATCGTCTGTGCCGTCGCGATCTTTTAGCTCGCGCACTTTATGACTTGTCCAACCAGACGCTGATTTGGCGGCCTCAAATTGCAAAGCATGTACCAGGGCGTCCGCACTGTTCTGGTGTCTTGCCATTTGTAACACTTGCTGTAGTTCGTTATCTCGGACACCGGCAGTAAATGTCTGCATCGCAAAACGCGTTCGAAAATCTTCTGGCGCTTCAGGATAGGCCAGTCTAATTAGTCTGTCGATACTTGCTTCAAACTCTTGAAGACTTTCCCCGGAATGCTGTCGCCTTGCTCTCAACTGGGTGCAGTACACATCTCGCAAATGTTTATCACCATACCGTAATTCCAGAGCTTTTATCAACTCGGCATAGGTGTTCTGGCTGTCAGGTGGCACTTTCTGTAGTAGTTCTGCCGCGGGTCCTTTTAATGCAAGAACAAGTGAAACAGCCTTGTCTTTTTCTGTCCAATTATTTGCGCATGCAGCAGCTTCAAATTGGCGGAGGTACGTTGCCCAGTGAGTGCTTCCGTCAAAGGTTGGAGCTTTGACATGAACTGTCCCTACTGCAGGCAAAGTGACTTTCTCTGTTAACTTATTTTCTGTGTCTTTTTCTGTCTTGATCACTGGTACAGTCTGTTCAGAAATTTGTTTTGGTTGAATCTTCATGCACTGTTCGACTTCACTTTTAATTTGTTCTCTTATGTTTGCCATTGAGTTTTCTACTGCAGATATTTTATTTGACACAGATTCTTTTATAACAGATATTTTTGTAGACATAGCTTCTTCAACAATCAAGACAGATTTTTCTACTTCAGCTATGTTTAATGTCATTGACTCTTGTACCTCCGATATTTTAGTAACTTGTTTATTAAGCTCACCTCGTAGGATACCCAATTCTGCGGTACTGTGCCGCCCCTTGGCAAGACAACACAAAAATCGGGAACTAGTTTAATTCTTTACCAGTAAACTAAACCAGCTGCCGTTGTTAGTAAAACTCTTACTAACAAATTACAAAACAAGTATGATATAGGAAACTGACAAGGTTTGCCTAAGCTTATTCACTCACTAGGTATTAGCTAAAACATCTCTTTATTGCTATTGAAATATTAATCAAACATTATTCCTGATTTTAAAGAAAGTTATTTTAGTAAATAGTGCTTTTACTGCTTCAAAGATCTTAATTATATTATTCTTGTTATATCAAAATTTATTCATATAACTGTTAGTTTTAATACCACGGATCCGGGTCTCAATTTTCTCAAAATTATTAATTTATCAATATATACATTACGGTTACTATTACTTCTTACAAAATTACAAAATATACAAATCTGATAATTTGTTCATTACATTGCGAAAGTTCTTTAAAGTTCTTTGTTACTTCTTATTAAGGGGAAATTTACAAAAGTTGTTGTTTGATATCACCTGAGGTTGTTGTTGTATTCTTGGGACATCTCCAGTTGTCTTCTACGGGTTGAGTACGTTGTTCTTGGTGTATCTACATCGGGTTGATTTTTAGTTTACTTGAAGCTCTCGAAGATAGGTTGTTTACTTGAAGTTCCAAATGTTGTAATTTCACTTTTCTTAGTGCAGATTCTTGTAGTTCACATTTTCTTTATTTTAATTACAGTTATAGTTCTCACTTTGCAGTACTACAGTCTAGTAGTTAACTATGTTACACTTACATTCGATTTTGTTTTTAAGAGATGTGTTGGCTACCTTTTTCTATTTTATTTATATATTTTCTCACAAACTCTAGACACTACATTATTCACAATAACAAGATTTCACGCTGGATATGCTTCTAGAGAACTTACACATACGTATATGTGTACAACACCAAAACTCACGTCTACTCATTGCGACGTTCTACGGCCGAATGCGCGTACGGTTTAGGGGAGAGGGCTCAGTAAGCTAGGGCATATTTACGCACTAAGAAAATAGTTCGTACTTTTTCTATTATTATTTATTCATTAATTAGAAGATAAATACTTTATGTTTATTTTATTATGACTTAGGGATTTCTTTATTTCTCTAGTCGCATTTTTAATTATTTAAGTAATTATTATTATTATTCACTACTTAATACTTTTCTTGGCGTGTTGGTACTGGAAGGTTTCAAGTTGATTCAGGAATCTGGGTATAGGTAAGGGTGTATGATACTCTTACTTATTAAAATTAAAAAATTTTAATCTGTGCGATTTTTTGATACATTTAAAATCGTCACATCCTCCTGCACTTAACTATGAAAAACGGGGGGGGGTGTAATAATATAATTCTAATAAACAATTATATTTCATACTGAAATTTCTCTCTCTCAGCTTATTTCTATTCATCAATCGATTATCTTATACTTATGTCACATTTAAATTCTACTACATCTACTATATAAAATACACAAAACGTAAATCTACCTTATTTTAATTCTTATATCTACTACCGGTTTTTTCTTGAATTGCTCACTCGTTTTACGGAGTTATACTCATGAGTATTTTACTAATAATAATACCGTATTGTAAGAACAATAGAATTACTTTTAGTTTACAGCGCTAAAGATTATTTTTCTTTCTTTCTTTCTCTTCATCTTCATTATACTTGTCATCAGATTTCTCATGTATAATACCATTCTCGCAGGACATTAGCTAAGGTTGATCAGGCCTCGCTTGTATTCGACGAGGGGGTTTTGAGTTTATAGTTACCTATAGTATAGGATGTTACACAATCTTATCCTATTTCGGTATAAGTCTATACAACATATTTTATTCTTAATACTTAGATAGTATTCTAGGTTTTCTATCTTTCTCGTAGTCTTCCTTCTGTATCTTGACACGAAAAACATTTTTTTATTTGAGACAAATGACTTCTGCGAACGTAATTTTCTGTATTGGGTTCATACAGAGCTACAGTAACGGGGGTGATGAACTTACGAATTTGGTAGGGGCCACACCATCGATAAGATAGTTTCGAAGTGATCTTATCAACTGCTTTACTCATAGGATGAGTTTTATACATGACTAAATCACCTATTTTATACTTTATTAGCTTATTATTATTCTCATAATACTTCCTTGATTTCTGTAAATTAGCTCTCAGATTTGCACGAGATTCGTTCCATATTTTTCGTATGTTATTCCCATTCACGTCGCGGGGTAATAACTCATTGATTTTCCACTTTGTGGTTAAAGGATGGTTGGGTTTATACTTGTACAGTAAATCAAATGGTGTTGATTTATGACCTTCGTGATACGCTGAATTGAATGCAAATTGTATCCACGAAATATTTTGATCCCAGGTTGTCTGGTCTTTAGCATGATAAGATATTAATGCTGATTTTAAGTTACGCAAGTATCTTTCTGCTATATTTCCTTGCGGTCTGTACTCGGTCACGGTAATATGATTTATACCTAATTTAAAACACATGTCATTAAATTCTTTCGATTTAAACTGGGGTCCATTGTCAGATATTAAGCTTAAAGGAGTGCCATAGTCTTTAAATAGTTGTTCTTGTAGAATTTTAATTGTCGTAGATGCTAATGCACGACGCATAGGATACATCCACACGAATTTAGTGAATGAGTCTACACAAATTAACAGCATAGTATTTCCGGATTTAGAGCGGGGATAAGGTCCAGAATAGTCGATGTTTATTTTCGAGAAGGGAGTGGTAGGTATTTCGGAGATTAGTTTTCCGACTTGACTGGTTCTTGCTGGTTTGCTCAGCGCACAAATTTCGCATTCTTTCACGAACTTTTTTATTTCACTATTCATGTTTTCCCAGTGGTATTCCTTGCGAATACGATGTATCGTTTTCCTAATTCCCATATGAGCTCCAATTGTAGATGAATGGTAGTACTCCATTAACATGGGTTTGATTATTTCCGGGGCGATTATTCTTAGTAATTTTCCGTTTGCCTTCTTAAAACAAAGTACTCTTTTACTCAAGATATATTTATCAGAGTTATTTCCTTTTTCTATTTGTTCGATTATTTTACACAATTTCGGATCTTGTTGTTGGTGATATGCTATATCCTTAAATGCAAGGGGAAAATTAGTAATTAGTGTATTAACGATAGTGGTTTCAATATTGTCTTCTCCAGATCTTGTATTGGGTAGTTGGAACATGCGGGATAGAGTATCGGCCACTACATTTTGAGTTCCACGAATATGTTGCACTTTGAACTTGTAGCAATTTAATCTTAACACCCATCGTCCGATACGACCTAATTGCTTTGGGTGATTTAACAACCATGATAAAGCTTGATTATCGGTTTCTAGTAGAAATTCTTTGTGTTCCAAAAATGGTTTGAATTTATCAAAAGCAAATACTACGGCTAAACATTCCAGTTCATAGGCTGAGAACTTCCTTTCTTGCTCGGTCAGTGTCCGGGATGCATAACTGATCGGGAGTCTAGTATTATTTATTTCCTGGTATATTACGGCTCCTAATGCTACACTTGAACTATCGGTCTGTACGATAAATGGTTTACTGAAATCCGCTAACTGCAATACAGGTGGGGATATAATACTTTCTTTAAGTGTTTCAAACGCTTCTTGATGTTGAGTAGTCCACTCGAATTTCGTTCCTTTCTTTCTTAAGGCATTCAATGGGGCTGCTATATCTGCTAAGTGGGGTATATACTTATGAAAATAATTAATCATACCTAAAAATCTAGCTATACCTTTGACTTCTCTGGGAGGTAAAAATTCTCGGATTGCGCGTGTACGTTCGGGATCGATGGTAACCTTACCTTCGGCTGATACTATGTGACCTAAAAATGAGAATTGTTTCACTGCGAAATTAACTTTACTAGGGTTTACGGTCAGTCCGGCTTTCTTTAACCGGGATAATACTTCACGCACGTGATCAATATGTTGATCCATTGACTCACTATATACTACTATATCGTCGAGATAATGATATACAAATTTAAATTTAACATCATGGAAAATTTTTTCTAACAGTCGACTGCATACTGAACTTCCTTGTGATATACCGAATGGTACTCTCGTAAATTGATATAGATTAAATGGGACAGCAAAAGCAGTTAAATGTTTTGATTCCTCAGCTAGTGGAATTTGATGGAATGCTTGGTTAAGATCCATTATGGTGAAGATTTTCGCTTTTGTAAAATAGTGAAACGCACTGTGTATGTCTGGCAGTGGTATCGATTCAGATTCTATACTCTTATTTAGTTGTCTATAATCCACGACTAGTCTATGTTTGTCAGTTCCTTTTGGTACTAGGAATGCAGGCGATGAATATGGAGACGTTGATGGTTCAATGACGTGCTGATCAAGGAGTTTGTTAATGTGGTTTCTCATGATTTCCATCTTGGGCGGAGATAGTTTGTATGGGTGGAGTCGTATTACTTTGTTGTCACTAAGATTTATTTTATATTCAATTAAATGAGTTAATCCTAACTTGGGGGTGAGTACAGCAGAAAAATCTTTTATTAACTTTTGGATTCTTAGTCTCTCATTTCCTTTTAAATGACTTAGACTCGATTCATTAGGCTCTGAATGAATATTTGCGGTTTCACTAACAGTGTCGTTACTTAATTCGGAGTCGAACTGATATTTTTGAGTGCGATCAAATCTGAAAAAATATTGTTTTGCATATATATCAAGGATTAAAGCAGTTTTTCTTATAAAATCCGCGCCTAATATTAAGTTCTGTCCTAACTCTTCAGCTACTAGTAGGGGAATGTACCAAGTAAAATTCTGAATTTTTAATTTCACCGTAATACTGTGAGATATCTTTAGGTTTTGTTTATTTGCGGTGGTACACTTTATGTTCACCATTTGGCTACGTTTAATCAGTTTATGATTAGCTAATAAGGTGGCTAACTGTTTACTAATTATACTACGGGTAGATCCTGAATCAATTAAACCAAGGGTTTTCGTTGCTCCAAGGTCTATCTGTACATAGGGTAGTTGGCATATACTTGTTTTACATGCACCAATAGAGTTGCACTTCTCGATAAATTTTGTTAAATAAGGGTCTCTACGTTTTTTTTTACTCATCTTTATTTGACGCTTAGTATTGTTGTTACCTTTCCTTCGGGTGCTTCGGAAGACGTAGGATTTTCGGTCTTCCAGCTTCACACATTTTTTGATTGGTCGGTTTTCTGTAGATAACGCTTTTGTTTACATAACTTGCTAATATGTCCGGCCTTTCCACAGTTATAACATCTTCTTTCCTCACTTACTTCGCTCGTAGGTTGTCGGGATTTTGGTTTAGAGTATGAAACATGGGGATAGTTTTGGGTTTTATGTGTACTTACGAATCGCTTATCGCGGTAGTTTCGGGTATCATTTCCAATAGGTCTAGTTTGGAATGAATTTCTTTGTTGACTCTGGGACATAGAAACACTTCTATTCTGGTCAGAATACCAGACGTCGGACGAATGTATACAACATAGTTCTAGTTCCGTAAAAGTTGTAGGTGGCTTCACGAGTGCTAGTCGAGATCGCTCCTCGGGGGATAGTCTTACTATGATATTGTCTACTAACTGTTGTTTGCTCCATTTAACTTGTAACAATAAAGCAGATTCTCTTACTTCAGAAATATAATGAGCTAGTCTCTCGTATGTACCTTGTGCACGAAGTACTAAGTTTCGCTTCAATTCTTCGTAGATACCGGTGGGAATGAAATGTCTTATTAGTGTGGTATGAAGTTCTTCTACCTTAGTTCTGATTGATTATACCTTAGGGATTCTAACACTCTATCTTTTAATGGAGATCTACACTTAGGTAAAATAACTTGCAAAATCTGGTTATCTCTTAGTTGTTGCAGTTCCTTTAATTCTAAGATATGTTTGATAAAATTAAGGAGCTTTGTAATATTCAGCCCATCAGTGATTTGTATATTGGACAAAATACTTTCTACAGGGTGGGTTATTTTTCCATAGAGCTCGGGAGTTAAATTTATTTGGCTCATCATTCTAGGATTTTCCGCAGGTTGATTAGTCCGCGAATGAGAAGGTAATTCGTAGGTATGGGTCATATTTTCTAGTTCATTAGGGAGTGACGTAACGTTTACTGGTTGAATATTTACTTGACTACCACTTAACCGTTCCTTGAATGGATCTATATTGGATTCCTGCAGAATCTGAATTTTTGCAGTACCGTTTGGTTCTTGAGTCGGCGATTGGGTAGGTGAAATATTTAGTTTCGTCATTGCTTCTTCGATTTCGTCTAATCTAAACAATTCGGATCGTCTACGTAATTCGCGTATTATCTCAGGTAATTGTTTTAATGCTTCCTCGGTGAATTTTTTTATATCAGGAGGGATATCTTTATCACCGGGCCAGGTCAACAAATTGGTGATACGACGGTATAGATGCTCAATTCTTTGGGTGGTGCGTAATATTACTGCGGGGGATTTTTCATCACGCAGGGTTTGTGCGTACGAAGTTAGTTCTGTATACTTACGATAACACGTTTCTTTTTCGCTATTGAAATCTAAAACACTCAAACGACTTAATAATGAAGGTTTGCCCGGTTTATTTTCGCGTAACGTCTTGCGAAGTTCCGCGACAGTTACATTAGAGTAGGGGAGACCACGCCATAATGCTTCATATATTAATTCGTCTTTCAACAAGAAATCGGGGTTAAATTGAGTCATTTTTTATAATAACCACTTTAAACACACGACGTATTACGAACGACAAATCTTATGTCACTTACTTTACTTCGTTATCTCAATGTTAAAAAATAGATAACATTAATTCATTTAAACACATACACATATATCTTATTTCATATTAAGCTTTGGGATGTAATCTTATCTTAATTAATCAACATAACTTATTTCACAACAATTAAATTCTCAGTATTGACATATATAATTAATCAAAACAAAACGATAATACTATTTTAGTAGAGAGAAATTTCATATACGGAAAGTTCATTGATTTAACAAACAGCACAAAGAATCAGCTGTTTTGGGGTGTCATCTATTTGCATAGGGTAGTAATTCAGAACAATACAAAAACAGGAAAGAGCTTGTCTAACGTGGCTTTGTTTGCTTTAGGGAGGAGGGGTTATGAATGAGATGGGTTCTTACAAAGGGGAGAGTTTACATTCCTCAACACACATTTAACATGAACCAACTGGCTTGGAATTGACTTGTTTGGAATGGTTTCCCTACCAGCTATTACTTGCTTAACACGGCAAACTCGCGATACTAATATTATTATTATATAATTAAAATTTTACTCATTTATTTTTTTTTTCTTATTTCTGAGTGAATAAATTTGTTTGTCCTTTTTATCGTTAACGACTTATAAACTTACACAACAACAATTACATAATTATGTTGCAATTTTCTGTACGTGACACTCTGTAAACAATATTTTTTTTACCAAGTAAATTACACAATTTTAAATTCAGCAGAGTGGCGCAATTTTGTGCCGCCCCTTGGCAAGACAACACAAAAATCGGGAACTAGTTTAATTCTTTACCAGTAAACTAAACCAGCTGCCGTTGTTAGTAAAACTCTTACTAACAAATTACAAAACAAGTATGATATAGGAAACTGACAAGGTTTGCCTAAACTTATTCACTCACTAGGTATTAGCTAAAACATCTCTTTATTGCTATTGAAATATTAATCAAACATTATTCCTGATTTTAAAGAAAGTTATTTTAGTAAATAGTGCTTTTACTGCTTCAAAGATCTTAATTATATTATTCTTGTTATATCAAAATTTATTCATATAACTGTTAGTTTTAATACCACGGATCCGGGTCTCAATTTTCTCAAAATTATTAATTTATCAATATATACATTACGGTTACTATTACTTCTTACAAAATTACAAAATATACAAATCTGATAATTTGTTCATTACATTGCGAAAGTTCTTTAAAGTTCTTTGTTACTTCTTATTAAGGGGAAATTTACAAAAGTTGTTGTTTGATATCACCTGAGGTTGTTGTTGTATTCTTGGGACATCTCCAGTTGTCTTCTACGGGTTGAGTACGTTGTTCTTGGTGTATCTACATCGGGTTGATTTTTAGTTTACTTGAAGCTCTCGAAGATAGGTTGTTTACTTGAAGTTCCAAATGTTGTAATTTCACTTTTCTTAGTGCAGATTCTTGTAGTTCACATTTTCTTTATTTTAATTACAGTTATAGTTCTCACTTTGCAGTACTACAGTCTAGTAGTTAACTATGTTACACTTACATTCGATTTTGTTTTTAAGAGATGTGTTGGCTACCTTTTTCTATTTTATTTATATATTTTCTCACAAACTCTAGACACTACATTATTCACAATAACAAGATTTCACGCTGGATATGCTTCTAGAGAACTTACACATACGTATATGTGTACAACACCAAAACTCACGTCTACTCATTGCGACGTTCTACGGCCGAATGCGCGTACGGTTTAGGGGAGAGGGCTCAGTAAGCTAGGGCGTATTTACGCACTAAGAAAATAGTTCGTACTTTTTCTATTATTATTTATTCATTAATTAGAAGATAAATACTTTTTGTTTATTTTATTATGACTTAGGGATTTCTTTATTTCTCTAGTCGCATTTTTAATTATTTAAGTAATTATTATTATTATTCACTACTTAATACTTTTCTTGGCGTGTTGGTACTGGAAGGTTTCAAGTTGATTCAGGAATCTGGGTATAGGTAAGGGTGTATGATACTCTTACTTATTAAAATTAAAAAATTTTAATCTGTGCGATTTTTTGATACATTTAAAATCGTCACAGTACTGTGTTCTTGCAACTGTTTCTGCATAGTTTCAAAGAGAGCTTCCGTTTTATCTTTTTGTCTTTCTTCTGTTTCTAGCATTAGTGCTTTCTGAAGTTCCTCAGCTTCTTCTCTTTCCTGCCTGCGTTTTTCATCCTGTCGTTTTTCTGCTTCTTCTCTTTCTTGTAATCGTTCTTCTTTTTGTCGTCTTTCTGCTTCCTCCGCCTCCTGTCTGCGTTTCTCGTCCTGTCGTTTTTCTGTCTGCAACAGCAGCGCCTGTAAATTTTCCATCATCTGACTGGCATCCATTGTTTTTCGATTAATTACGAATTACACTCGTCTTGTACAAAGTATCTACTGTTTCCACTGTTAACTGTTCTATCCCACTTCTGGCACCACTGTTACAACGGTCTACTCGATCGTCGTAGGTACAGTGGAAACAAAATAAGTACAAGACACCAATTAAGTCACTAATCACACCTTTAATTGTTATAGTAGAACAGTTCGTAATTAACAACACAGTGTCTACAACAAATCAAATGAAATTGTTCATACGCAATAAAATGTCCACTAATATTAAAACTCAACTGTATTACAATTATACCGTCCGAATATAAAACGCAACACTTCACTAATAACTACTTGAACGTACACCGTAATAACCCGAACCGCTCTATAAATATATCGCACTAATACTCTCGAACCGCACAGTCAAAAATCTCGCATTGAACTGAAAAACTAAGGCCGCGACGCGATGTATTTATAGTTATGCTCACACACCAGAAGCTTCCAAGCTGCGTCTTATCTCTCGCGAACTACGTAATCGCTGTGGCCTTGACACAGTCCGAGCGCCCGAGCGAAGGCTGGCAGTGTCGAGAAAATTCTCGCAAAATGCGTTTAGTAGCACGTACACCACACGCTTACGTCGAGATCTTTCTGGCGCATTCGATAAACGCGTAGATTGTTCTGTGCTGTCGTAGCAATATGATAATACTGAGGGAGACAGAACTATACCCGATCGTGACTTGATATATAATAAACCGATGGAGATTGTAAACGGAATATATAAAATGTTTGATAATTATTATAATGATTATAATAATAAAAGTTATTTAATAAACAAAAAGATAAATAGACCTAAGATTAGAATGCTATTCAACGATGGAGGATAGATTGTTTTATAGTGAAATGAACATTTAATATATGTGAAAAGTGGTTTTGAAACGGACTGCATATGGACTGATTTTGATAAATGACAAAATAATGAGTTTGGATTGTATATTTTTCATTGTTTTATATGTATTAATATCAATGTATTTATGTATTTTGATGTTGTGTATTACAGGTAAATTTTATGTACACCATGTTTGTTTTAGTAATTGTTTTAATAATTAACAAATAACATGTTTTTGTTTAACTAAACAAGTAAAAATTTTTAAATAATTGAATAATAATAAAGAGTAATTACTGAATTAATATGTTACAAAAGAAAGTTGTACTAAATTTATAATTGCAGTAGTAATGAAGTTAAATGATTAATTTGTAACGAATAAAAAATTTCTAATGAATAATAAGTAAATGATTAAGTAACAATATTTGTAGATTGAGAAGTACTGTTATGAGTAGGTGAGAGATAAATTTTATAATGCAATTGTCAATGATTACAGTAAGATGTTTAGAAAGTGTTTAGAAAGTGTTTAGAAAGGAGATAGAGCCTGGGTATAAATAGAGGAAGGTGAGTTGTTCAATTAATGTAAATGGAGTCAGATAGTTAAGAATTTTAAAGAAGATAATACAAAGAGAGTATTAGATATTGAGGGACACAGTAGTTAGTGATTATTTATAGAGGTGAGTAAAGTAAAGGTTAAACATTTATTTGTTGCTGATGATATTTTGTAGTGGGGGTGAGGTGATAAGGAGTGACCAATGTATAGCGTTGTGGCAGGTAATAGCGTAGTTTAAGGGAGTGTTTGCCGAATTTTTTGGAAGGGCAAAATATTATGAATGTATATAGCCAGGTAGGGAACACCCATCTCTGTACAAAGACGCGCGGTGCTATAGGATTTATCGTCGGAATGAAATTAGTGAAAGGTGTTTATAATTGAGAAATTGGTGTCATGAATTTGGTGGTCAGTTAGAAGAAAGGTGAGTAAGATTATAATAAGTAAAAGCATAGTGAATACAGGAGTCACCCAGACTAAACAATGATTAGAATGTGAAAGGTTAGGTAGAAAATTCAGAGCAGAAAGGAAATAGGAAATGAAATAATAATAATGTAATACGAATATTAATAATAAATTTGAAATAAATTAATAATTATAATAAATAATTGATGGCTAATTAATGACAGTTTAGAATTAATTAATTAATTAATTGAAATTGTAATATTTATAATTTAAATGCAAACTTAAAGATGTAGAATGTGTAAATTTTAATCAAGATTCAATTCGAATTAACTATTTCAATGTTTTACTATATTAATATAATGATAATGTGTATTATTATGTATTATGTAATATGTTTTATGTATTAACATAGAAATTTTAACATGATGTATAAGAAATAGTGTGTGTGGAGGAGACAGAGGGGTAAATATTATTGACAGTGCTAGCTATTAACTGTTCATAATAATAATAATGATAATAATAATAATAAAATGAATTTTAATAAGATTTTATTAATTATTTTTTTCTATAAAATGTTTTTCTCCATGTTTGAGTAATATTTGTGAGAGTTAAGTAATATTGGGGATTTATATGTGGATTTCCATATGTTTTATTTAATATTTGTTTCTTTTATAATTACATTAATTATGAAACAGAAAGAGTTAATTATTATCGATGGGAATCAAAACAATTTTCACAATTAAAGGGTAGTCCATGAAGAGAATGGCAATTCTATATAATTCTTGTATTTTATATTATTTTTTGTATTTGTATTTCTAGTATTTCAAGGAAACCCAGTGCTTATTAACGCAAACCAGCGCATAGCTAAGGGGAAACAGATCAGTTAAGGTTAAAGTAATGTACCAAGCCACGATTTTGATATTTTTAATTTATTGTTTCAGTGTTTGGTGATGTTATGACGGCGGTCCTGAGCTGGCCAGCGCGTCAGAGCAGGAACGTTACGCGCCTGATTGGCCTTATGGTGTTGGGATCTCGAAGGAGAAGTCCAGTAAGGTCATGCAGGTACTGTCATCGTCATCGGACCACGGGTGAGTTATTGATTTTCTTTTAATATAAATTGTAAGGGGGTTGTGGCGACATATCCTGGCTGATCCCTTTAGGAAGTACGAATGTGTCAATGAAAGTTTTTATGCTTCGGCATAAAATCTTTCATTGAGGGGGTTTTGTGATGGTACAATTCTGGTACAATCCTACATTTATAAAAATATGGTCCCAAAAACCATAATTATTGTATTTACCTCCTAACAATTATTTGTAATAAATTTTGTAATATTTCATAATCCCTATAAAGTTTTGGTGAGTGGACTATATAATATTTTATACAACGCAGATTGGAATTGACAGGATTTCGATCGCTTTCATTGTAAAACGGCAAACATAGCAAAAAACCATGTGTCACAGATAGAGATAACGAGCCTAGTCCTGATGATGTCAGCTGAAGGAATGCATATTTCTGTAAACAACTCGAGGCTTGGCTATACGAACAAAAGACTGGTGACGTAGTTTTGCCCCACCTACGCAATGTTAGACAAAGACTCTGTGTCATTTTCTCCTGGACAGTGAACGGAGCCGGCTGGCAGAGATTCACTGAGTGTGAATTTTTAACTTTTACACCACCAAAAGTGGTTAAATAACTATTTTAAAAATATCAGAAATGTTGGGGCGGTAACCATTTGAACAGGTGTCATCGGCCAGTGGATCGTCAAATTATGTGCGGCTAAAATCTGCCCAAAGTGTTTTTGAGGGTGGACATGACGGTGTGGGCCCGAAGATGAAGTAAAAACGAACAGATTGTGCATGATAGACTGATCCTAGCAGTGCGGTGAGACCTGTCCGATATTTTGGTGAGACCGTTCCAATATTTTTATCATTCAAGTACACTAACATCATTATAATGACCAATTGAAAATTCATTCAATAATTTAAATGAGCTCATAAAATATCAAATTTGTACCAGAGAATGAGAGGGAGAGAGAGAGAGAGAGAGCATGAACTAAATAATTCAAGTGCTGGGTTGTGCAAGTATTTATTGTGTAGTATACCATACTATACCATATTTTATTATGTTATTACAAATGTTTATTTTGGAGGGTTAAAAAAAACCTGTAATTCTTATTAATGTTTATGTTCAGATAAATGGGACTACGCCCCGAGGTGTAAAAAACGTGCATGTTTGGCACGATTTGTTTTCGTGAATATATGGGAATATGTCTTTTGTGAGTAGTGTTTGAATAAAGGGTAATGTCATTGGTAAAAAAATACAAGTACGAGTGAATTATTTCAGGTACATTTAGCTATTACTGGTTCGTTAACCCGAATCCTGGACCGCAAGGTAAGCCTAATATCATATGTTGTTGCACAGACTTGCATCATGTTGTAATTATTCAATGTTGTATTTGCTAAGTAAATTTTATGTGACAGGAATTTGTAGAATCACATTTGGGCGCTTTCCGAAAAGGGACTTAGAATCACAACTTAAACATTTTTTAGTTATAGAGATCAAAGAGCTCCGGAACGGTGAACTAATGAAATCAAAGAACCGCTTCCGAGCCTCGAACTATCGAACTAGAAGAGCGAACTAGTTCGCCATGGAGCTGCGAACTAGATTGAGCGCTCCCGATGGTGAACTATTATGCCCAAGACTACTCATAAGCTGGCGTTAGGGCAATGATTCCCCAGGGTGAGTCTGGTCACGTGGTCGCCAGTCTGCGCTCCAATTGGTTCTTTTTAAAATGTACTATAATCTGAAGGGAATGGACAGAAATGAGTGGAGACGGGTCGTAGCGGAAGCCAAGGCTCACCATGGGCTGTAGTGCTGGAGAGTAGTAGTAGTACTATAATCTGGACAGCGGGTTTTGCAACATTTTGCCGCCTGGTGAAATCTACGACTTGGCTTCATTTTTTCCGTGATTCACGACTGCCACAAACTGTATGTCGTTACGTAATATGTACGGCCTGTCTGACTCCAGAGACAAAACACAGACGTGTTGTTTTGTAATAACACTGCATGCGTGGTTGATTACATCAAGGTTCCACACGGGTGAACACTAGTTACTTTGAGATTAAAACTGATTTAAAGTATTATTCTTTAACACCCAATTCTGTACCGTTACAAAAATAGTCATTTATATTTGTTTAAACATTTCTTTGTTGCAGTACATTCATATTAAAATAAATCTTATATCCTATATTAACAAAAATACTTGCTAAACATTTATTTGTTACTCTAAAATTTCTCGACCGCTCAGTCTGACTGTGTGCTTTATTTGCAGTCTTGTTTTCTTTGCTTTATATATTTTTTATTACTTTATGCATTGCATATATCTTGCTGATTTGTAAAATTTTAAATTGACTAATAGAATTGTTAGTCTTCTTCTATAACTTCCAACTACGTTACTTTATACTTTGCATGTAATATTACCCACTGATTAGTTCACACACTTTAAATGAAAATTTACTAAATTAATTGTTCATCATCAAAGAAAATTCTTACTAAATTTAAATTATATTCTCTTATCGCTATCTACATTTGATATAAATTTCATTTATTTTTAAATTTAAAAATGTCTTTTCAATGTCTTTATTCTTTCATTTACAAAGTATAAATTGGTTATTTGTCACCTCGATTAATGGAGTTCCTTGTACGTTCTCCGGTTCCACTTGTCGTCCTCCAGTTACTTGTCGGTCATGGTCCCATCTGGTGGCTGTAGTATGGAGTGATATGTTGCTCTGCATCAGCTGCTGTTGTCCTAGTAAACGCCTCTATTGCTTTGCATAGCGTTCCTCTGCTTAATGTGACCTCGCCGGTTGTCTTGAGTGCTGAACGTTTGTGGTTGTAGACTGGTGGTGTGTGTTCGATAATTGTATTTAAAAATCAAACTAAGAGTTACTGTTTGATTACTTGGATGAACCATCTGACCTTACAGATTATTTAAAATCAAAACAATCGCGTCGATACTGAACATAGCGTCCCGCCTCTTCTGAAGACTGATTGAGAGTAAAATTGGCTCTCCTGGGCCCGTATTTATATTCAATCAAGAAACCACACCTGTCGGAACAGAATTCTGCATGTCAGAAACTGTCCGTGGTGTCAGTTCCCCCACTATCGTCCAATTTCATATTTTTGCACATTTCTGCCAATTGCAATGTCTAATGCGGATTTCAAGGCAATCTAACATTGTCTGATTTAATTACACCTATTGTTTGTAATTACCATAGTGATCACATTATTCGTGTAATTACTACGCTCTTAAAATTGCACAGAATTCGCACTGAACGTCCTAATCACACCGTTTTCGCACTGCACATGTGTATGATTTTTATATTTAGAACTTGTAACGGTACATATATTACCCAACCGAAACATAAGTAAAATGTAAAGGTTATTTGAAAATATTATTGGGATTATAAACGGCGTACACGAACTGACTCAAGGCCAACAGTTTAACTGCTAGAGACAGTTATTTTTAGCCATCTGACCTGTGAACTATGCATGTTAGACAAAGCAACATAAGACGTCATCAGCCAAAACCAACTGACGTCACAGGAATGTAAGAAGTGTCCGCAGCGTCGACAGCGTTCTGCGCTTGAGTTAACAAAGACAGACGTCATCTAACACCTAACGGCAACGGATGCGGGCAGTTTTCGCCCCAGTTTTTTAATATACCGAGTCGTCATCTAACATCTAACGATGGCGAACGTGGGCCTTGTCCTCAATCATTTGTAATAAACCCAGTTTGAAATTACAACTTTGTGCAGATCGATCCTAAAAGTCCACGAATGTTTATACCGGCACCCGTAACAATAAAATATGTGAAGTCACAAAACATATATTATTGGTTTAAAAGAACTAACAATTTCGGCGGAAAAGATCGAAAACAAGAAGAAAAAATGTGCAAGTGAAGAAAACACGTAAGAGACTGGACAGTCGCAGATCATCAAAAATTAACAGCTAAGTAACCTTCGGGGTAACGCAAAATTTGAAATCAAATACGAAACTTTATTATTGAAAGAAATGTTTTTTTGTTAATCCCTAAAAAATGAGATCTCAAGGGCCTGGGGTGTATATGTGTGAGCATGAATAAAAAATTTAACAAGAGGCGCTGGTTTGCGTAAAGATTAATTTTAAGGTTTGTTTAGTAGTTTCATTAATTTTCTAATTTTCATTATATAGAATCAGAAAATCATGATATTGTTTCTTTTTTAAATATAGATATCGTTCAAACATCATATCAGAATTAGAAGAAGGAGACGGGATATGTTTTTTGTAAATCTGTGAGTCGAATTACTTAAATTGTTTTGTTTTGTAATAAAATGAATTGGAATATAAATGCAGAATAAACGAGATCAAAAGATGTATACAAGTAATCAATCTGTTTTATTGAAATAACCATTTCTGTTCTGCAGTTCGCCTAATCGAACTCTGGTAAGGTACAAAATTTTACAGTTGGCAGTAACGCAAGATGGCGTCCGGAATTCGAAAGTAAACATACCTGTTTGTTAGTATGTAAGGTAAACAAAATTGTTAAACAAAGTAAGTAAACATTACAAAGTCTTTACATTTTTTCTAACATTTATGGTTTGCTTATAATTAAATAAAACTATAATTTAGCATCTACTTGGGGTGAGATTGCAAACTTTCAGGCTTGAACAGGCCTCACGCACACACTATTTACTAGTGTACACACTCTCAGCGACAATCGTGTGATGTTGCCTGTTGATTCCTGTGTTTAACTCAGCTTTCAATTTCACACCTGCTTATCTATTACATATTAATAAAATTAATCTGAATATTTTTTCAAGCAGAATTATCACTGTTGCACACCACTATATAAAAATTATTCCGATTAGCGACAGTGAAGCATTACTCTGAAGAGAGCGACAGTGAAGCAGACAGCACCACCAAGCAGTCAGTATCTCACATATGGACACCACTGCTGCCTTTAATCTGGCTCTACCCTACATTGTGTAACAGTACAAACCAAGAGGTCTATTTTAATCTCCTAACAATTGTAAAAAACTGGTAACAAACCATGCTGGGCAACAGTCGTGATCACGAAATCTTGACTTTTTGAACACCTTGTAGTCAGTGCGATACCAAGCCGTGCGAGGTACAAAAGCAATTAAGCGTCTGGGAATGTGTAAGAGCGCGCGTGTGTGCCGCTTTTTTGTGACAGGTGCTCAGAGGACAAAAGGGCATGGGAAAGTATGTAATCTCCGACCCAAAATTAGTAACGGAAGGAAGGCGAATTACTCCCGCTAACCATCTTTAAACCAATCACAGAGTACGATTTGACGGCAATGCCTAACGCTTGGCAGGCATACAACCAAGCACGCACGAGTTCACTCAGTTGGTCACCACTCATCAAACAGCATAGTCGGTAATACAACAGTCTCAGTAAATTAGTGACGGGAGGCCTGCCCAAAACATTATGTAAAGAAGAATATGTAAGTGAGAGTGTGAATCACTGGAAAAAAATGAATTCGTAAAGTATAATGTACAAAGCAGTGTTCGGTGTGACGAAGTGAAAGTGAATTAAGAAAGATGGCGGATGGCGGCGCGTACAGGTACAATGAATAAATAACTATATTGGCCAATAATTTTAACAAAAACAAAATAGCTCATTAAATAAACGGGGGGTAAAACAAAATCTGTAACTAGCGTGTGAGAGAGGGTGTGTGTGTGGGAAAAGGGGAAATTAAAGCTAAGCACTGGTTTGTCAGTAGGGGTTAGTATAGTAGGGTGTCCTAGAATAAGAGAATACAACAATGTAGTAAAGCGCATAAAAAGTTAAAAGAAAGAAAGAAAGAGTTTTAAATTTTGTGTCAAAATAAATAAGATTTGTTCAGTAACATAAAAATGTGTTAACATAATTATTATGTTATACACCCGTAACCTGAGTTCTGCATCGAGAATTCGTCTAAACGACACCTGTGAATCTTCTGATCTAAGGGCTTTATATGATCAAAATTAAGTAAGTGTAAGTATTATGGTTTCGATGTATATCCTGAAAACATCGTGGCGACCTTGTTAGCGAGTTTGGAATCTTCTGGGGAGTTTTTATATAAAAGGTAAGTTTAACGGAATCAGGGCAAGTGGAATATGGGCCGTATAAAAAAGGTAGAAAGTTTGTTCCTCCACAATTGAGCAGCACGCTGCCGGTACTCCAGGAGATATCAAACGATATCCCGTTAAGGCTTTGGGACAATATCACACCAACTTTCAGGTATTCGTCATTTTACCAGAAAAAAATGTAACAGCCTTTTTTTTAAAAAGTAAGAGCTGAAAGATTAATACAGTGATTGTGATGAAAGTGTAGAACTCAGTATACACTAATTTACACAATGATTTTCAGCTGTTTTATTATTAGTCTGGAAAAAACACTGTCAGGTTTTTTTTATAAAGTGCATTTTTCCTTTTCCAAACCTTTTTCATTTCACCAAATATGGATTTCAGATCACCAAAAGGCCAGACAAGTGATTTATAGAAAAAATAATTTAATGAAAAACCATTTAAAAACACTGATTTGATCGTTTGTAGTATTTCTATAGTTTTCAAACAGAAACTCAATTATTATATCTGTTTATTTTGTATCCCCATTAAGAGCTTTCATACATTAATGGTTACCATCACTTTTAATGTTATCAGAATGTTATAAATCAAATTCTATCATATTTATATAATTGTATTTTACACATACACGATAACAGTAATTATGGTGTTTACTATCGGGCGCCATGTTGGCTACTACCAACAGCTGATATTTCATTACTTATACGGGCCAGTTTTCGTGTTAAGCGAACGAGGTTGTTGAACGGGAAGTGTTATCTGAAATAAATACTCTGAAATGGTTATACAAAGAAAACTTATTATTAATAGAAGTTTACATATATCTTGGATTCGACCATGCATCAAACACGCCTCGGGGCGTAGTCCTACATATCATGAAATACACAAACATATTTAATATTGAACTTTGTAATTAATCTAAACATATAATAAGCATATAGTAAACAAATTTAAGATATATATATATATGTCTGCACAACCCAGCATTTATATAAATCACTCTCACTCTCACTCTCTCTCTCTCTCTCTCTCACTCTGGTACAATTCCTTTTATGAGCTCATTTTGAAAATTAAAATTTTAAATACTTGAATTTACTTTCTGTTATTTGTTATTTTGGTCATTTCAAATTAAGTTTGATTTAAAAATAAAATATCTTTGATGCTGGAACGTTCTCACCAAGTAGTCGTCTGCTGTTTTACGAACTTCGCGCACCGCGAGTTCGTCGATATTTTACCGGTCACATTTTGAAGTTGTAGATTCACTCTGCACAGTATCTGAATAGTTATTTAACCACTTCTAGTGGTACAAAAGTTAAAATTCACTATTCGTGAACGATTTGCCGTGAAAGAGTTGCCGGCCGGCTGCGATCACTGTTTCTGATGAAATGACACCGAGTCTTTGTTCCATATTTCTGAGGTGGGGTGAATCTACGTCACTCGCCTTTTGTTCAGTTGTTGACAATATTGTGTTATTTACAAAAACAAATTCCTGGCCACTGACATCATCAAGGCTCGTTGCTTTTATCGCATTAAATGACATACTGTTTTTTGTGAGGCTTCACGTTTTTTGCTCTGAAACCGTCCGAATCCTGGCAAATATTATATAGTCCACTCACGATATATTCATAAAGGTTATTAAATGTTTATTTAATTTTGACCAAACTAAGGAATACAATATTTATGGTTTTTATACCATTTTTAGGGTGATTAAAATTTTGTACCATAATTGTACCATTACAAAACCCCCTCAATGAAAGATTTTGTGTCGAAGCACAAAAACTTTCATTGACCCTTTCATACTTCCTAAAGGGATCAGCCAGAATAGGTCGCCACAACCCCCTTACAATTTTATATAAAAGAAAATAATAACTCACCCGTGGTCTGATGATGATGACAGTACCTACATGACCTTACTGGACTTCTCCTTCGAGATCCCAACACCATAAGGCCACTTAGGCTCGTAACGCCCCTGCTCTGACGCGCTGGCCAGCTCAGGACCGCTGTCATATCACCAAACACTGAAACAATAAATGATAAATATTAAAATATTGGCTTGGTAAATTACTCTACCCTTAACTGTTCTGGTTCCCCTTAGCTAGGTGCTGGTTTGTGCTAATAAGCACTGGATTTGCTTGATATATGATTAAAATCTAGGTATAAACATTTATACTACTAAAAATGTAACTCCCAAGAATTATAAAGAATTTCCTTTCGCAATATGGACAACCCTGAATTTATAAATTGTTTCGATTTCTATCGATAATATTTACCTCTTTCCATTTTATAATTAGTGTAATTATAAAAGAAACATAATAATATAAAAAGAATTACATTATAATTGAAAATATGGAAATTCCACTATAAATCTCCCAAACATGGAGAAAACAAATTATAGAAAACAAAATAATTAACAAATCTGTATGGTATTATTGAATGTTTAAATTAAAATTATTATTATTATTATTATTAACAGGTAAAATTCCGGTATTAACAGCGCCATTTATATTTATCCCTTCATACACATTATTTCCTAAATCATGTTAAAATTTCATAACATAAATACATAATACATTTTACATAATAATACACATTGATGCATTTAATACATTGAAATAGTTTTGTAATTACATATTTAATCTTGACATTTTATCTATTTAACTTGCATTTATATTATTTAAATTTACAATTGGAATTAATTAATTCATTAATTAGACATCAATTTATTTATTATAATTATAAAATTCACATTTATTATTATATTCCTATTACATTATTATTACTTCATTATTCATTTTTCATTACCTCTCTATTCTGAATTTTCTACCTCACTAACTACCTAACCTTTCACCTTCTAATCATTGTTTAGTCTGGGTGACTCCTATATTCACTATACCTTTTACTTATTTTAATCTTACTCACCTGCTTCTAACTGACAACCAAATTTACCTATCATGACACCAATATCTCAATTATAAACACCTTTACTAATTTCATTTAAATCCTATGGCACCGCGCATCTTTGTACGGAGATGGGTGTTCCCTAACTGGCTATATTCATCCATAATATTTTGCCCTTCCAAAAATTCGGCAAACACTCCCTAAAACTACGCTAATACCTGCCACAACACTATTGGTTGGCTACTCCTTATCACCTCACCCCCACTACAACATATCATCAATAACAAATATATATTTATACCTATTTCTTTATTCACCTCTACAAATAATCACTAACTACTGTGTCCCTAAAATATCTAATAATTCTCTTTGTATTATTTACTTCAAAATTCTTGACTATCTAACTCCATTTTCATTAATTAAATAACTCACCTGCATTTTATCTATCCCCAGGCTCTATCCCTGCTTAAACATTCTACCTTGCTGTAATCATTGACAATTGTCTTATAAATTCATCTCTCACCTACTCATAACAATACCTCTCAAAATTCAAATATATATATTCGTACTTAAATATTTATTATTCATTAGTAATTACCTTCATTACAAAGTAAATAATAATTGAACTTCATTAAAAACTTTCTATTAATTAATAATTTACTTCTGTTATAAAGTACAACTTTCTTTTGTACCATAATTTTTTAGTCATGATTACTCTTTAATTGTTATTCCATTATTTAAAAAATATTATTATTAAACATGTTAATTATTAAAATACATAATATACCTGCAATACACATCAAAATCCATAAATACATTGATATATAAATACATATAAAACAATGAAAAATATACACTCCAACTCATTATTTTGTTATTTATCAAACTCAGTCCATAGCAGTTTAATTCAATACCACTTGTCACATATATTTAATGTTCATTACACAATTGAAACAGTCTATCCACCATCGTTGAATAACATTCTTATCTTAGGTCTATTTAATTTATTATTTAATGAATAAATTTTATGAATAGTAACATTATATTCATGTTCATTTATAAAACTGTTATCAAACAAATATTTCAAGTCACGATCGAGTAGGGTTCCGTTTATCTCAGTAATATCATATGTCATTAATTGGTTATTTATTTTATAATTATCCTCATAATTTTCTACCACAGGTAAGTACTTAATACCCTTATTCTCATTATTTATTGTTATCTCAATTTCATTATTACTATAAGGTAAGTATTCATTATTTTCATATACCATATCTAACCATAACCTTTCTACCAGTTCTCTGTACTTTCTATTTACTTTAAAAAGTTTTATTACGTTCTTTTTCTCACAATATCTCTCTACACTTTCTCTCTTAATACATTTCTCTCCATAACACCAAAATACACTCTCTCTCTCCAAGTATGCAGGGGTCCCTAACATAAAATTATTGCACCACTTATTAGGTACACAAAAACACCAAGAAACTTTATTTGTAGACCTATCGTCTCCCAAATATAAATTGAAGGAACTCTTATCCTTATAAAAAATACGTGAAGACTTTTCTTCACCCCCTAACACAACATCAAAAGAAAATTCTACCCCCTGCACTCCTTGTACAAAAATACTTTCTCCAAACTCTCTTTCTGACTCAATACACTCAAACACTTCATTTTCACTCATAATACTTTCATTATCATTTTCTAATTTTATATTCTTACTTTCTGTAAATTCATTATTCACATTATCATTTTTAATTACGTTATTAGTCAGTACTTCGTTTTTCGTACTGTTTTCCTTCTGGGTTTCTAATTGATTTAAATTCTCGTCTAGTTTTTTGATTACCTTGTCACATTTCTTAATGAGATTATCGTGACCTATTTTCATCTCATTCTGTAATTCTTTGAAATTAATTTTAATTTTATCATTTAACTCATCAAATTTGTTATTCAAACTACTTTGAATCTCTTTAATTTCGTTATTCTGCTCATCTAATTTTTTGTTTTGAACCTCGAATTTAAAATTCATATCATTAAAATTGCTACACATCATGTTATATAGACGTGTTAACATTTCGTCTGTTTTGTTTTCATGAAGTGAGATGGAGGTTACTTTTTCTGTCTCTACATTTTCGGTCGTACTCGCCTCGCCAGCCTGACTAATTGAGGTTAATTGAACATCAAGCTCATAACTATTTCGTCAGGGAGGCTGACTTTTTCAGTTTTATCTTCATCAGTATTCATGTTTACAATTTATAATACAGGCATGCATCTAATAGTATAACCTAACTTCGTCAAATTTGGTTATGTTTACGTAAAATTCTTATTACCTCAGATAACTCTTTCCATTCTCCTCGTAGGCTTACTCAATATAAAATTATATTATATAGAGTCCCTGTTCGCAGGCGACCATCTGTTATAAATCAAATTCTATCATATTTATGTAATTGTATTTTGCACATACACGATAACAGTAATTATGATGTTTACTATCGGGCGCCATGTTGGCTACTACCAACAGCTGATATTTCATTACTTATACGGGCCAGTTTTCGTGTTAAGCGAACGAGGTTGTTGAACGGGAAGTGTTATCTGAAATAAATACTCTGAAATGGTTATACAAAGAAAACTTATTATTAATAGAAGTTTACATATATCTTGGATTCGACCATGCATCAAACACGCCTCGGGGCGTAGTCCTACATATCATGAAATACACAAACATATTTAATATTGAACTTTGTAATTAATCTAAACATATAATAAGCATATAGTAAACAAATTTAAGATATATATATATATGTCTGCACAACCCAGCATTTATATAAATCACTCTCACTCTCACTCTCTCTCTCTCTCTCTCTCACTCTGGTACAATTCCTTTTATGAGCTCATTTTGAAAATTAAAATTTTAAATACTTGAATTTACTTTCTGTTATTTGTTATTTTGGTCATTTCAAATTAAGTTTGATTTAAAAATAAAATATCTTTGATGCTGGAACGTTCTCACCAAGTAGTCGTCTGCTGTTTTACGAACTTCGCGCACCGCGAGTTCGTCGATATTTTACCGGTCACATTTTGAAGTTGTAGATTCACTCTGCACAGTATCTGAATAGTTATTTAACCACTTCTAGTGGTACAAAAGTTAAAATTCACTATTCGTGAACGATTTGCCGTGAAAGAGTTGCCGGCCGGCTGCGATCACTGTTTCTGATGAAATGACACCGAGTCTTTGTTCCATATTTCTGAGGTGGGGTGAATCTACGTCACTCGCCTTTTGTTCAGTTGTTGACAATATTGTGTTGTTTACAAAAACAAATTCCTGGCCACTGACATCATCAAGGCTCGTCGCTTTTATCGCAATAAATGACATACTGTTTTTTGTGAGGCTTCACGTTTTTTGCTCTGAAACCGTCCGAATCCTGGCAAATATTATATAGTCCACTCACGATATATTCATAAAGGTTATTAAATGTTTATTTAATTTTGACCAAACTAAGGAATACAATATTTATGGTTTTTTATACCATATTTAGGGTGATTAAAATTTTGTACCATAATTGTACCATTACAAGAATTTAATTTGTAATTACGCCTCCCTATAATTGTGGTTATAATTAGGTAATTACTATAGAAGAGATTTCTAGAATAATCATTTCAGAATTAATGAATATGTGAAACAGGCACCATTTGTTTTGTTTGTGATTTGTTTCACAGTTTTTTAGCCTCAACCTATAGATGTATTTATTGATGTTATATATTTGTAGGTCTATTCTGTAAAATGTTAGTAAGGAGTTAATAATATGAATAAGGTATATTGTCTAACACCTTAGGATGAAGAAGTTTATGAAAACATATAATATGCAAGAATAATGTTAAAGTTTGTGCATGATATCTTGCAGAACTTATATAGTTCTGTCTACTTCAGAAACCCTAGTAGATTTAGTTTAATAAATCAAGTCAAAACCAGTTATGTCAGAGGAAGGCTCAATTGGACTAATCCGAATAAAGTACTTTACCCTAGTGGATAAAGTAGGGGACTCCAAGACACTATCAACACGATGTTTAAAACTAATATTTGATCCTTAAAACTGATTGTTAAGTATATTATTTCAGAACTTCGCCTTCATTACAGTTTAATTAACACAAGGTTTTGACCACTACAAATCATATTGGTCGTCCTCAGGTGTAAAAATGAGAATTGCATTAAAACAAACTATCTAATTTAGAATAAAAGAGATGTGAACTAACAGCCTCTGAATGAATATAAGATGTGAATAAATAATTTATAAAAATTACTTACCAACAAAGAAAAGAAGTTTTGTCAGTCTGAGTGTGATCGGTTTGACTATACAGTTAAATCTCACACACACACACACACACACACACACACACACACACACACACACACACACACACACACACACACACACACACACACACACACACACACACACACACACACACACACACACACACACACACACACACACACACACACACACACACACACACACACACGCACGCACGCACGCACGCACGCACGCACGCACGCACGCACGCACGCACACAAAGTATGTGATTTGTAAATTCCAAACATAGAACCACTAGTTTCCTCCATAATATCAGACTCCTTGAAATTGTATTTATTGTGTTGTATAGTCTTGTTTGTCATCTTGATTTAATATACAATAATATAAATTATATTTTTTTGTAGAAAGTATACTAGACCTCACTGGAAATCAGACGATGATGAAGGTAGTGAGCATCGTGTGTTTGCCAATTCTGAAAGAAGGAATCATAACAGAACAGATCGTGGTGAACCTGGACAGCCTGGTCCATCAAAATTTGATCTTTATATTTGTAACTCAGAAAAGGGAGGCTACATCAAACCCTGTTGTAATGAGCCAGTAAATTTGTGTCAGACAAATGGTTATGATAAGCAGCAGTTTTTTCCACCTCCCCCACCACAAACAAATGTAAATAATCATTATTATCTGGGTGCTCCAAATTATCAACCTGGTCTTTATATTCCTGGCATCCAGTTTCCACAACAGCAGATGATGAGTCAGCCCTGCGCACCATGGCAGCAGCTTTGTGGCCCACCACAAAACAGAACAGAACAACCAAATTTTACAGATCATATGTATTATCATGAAAGTATTAGGTAAGGAGTATTTTAAGTTTTTAATTTATTATAACATGGGAGGATTTGAGTTTAAACTTGATTTACTGAATTACTTATTATATGTAAATCAAAATTCGCAAGCAATAAATGAGCTTGTAAGCTTCTATTTTTTTATGGGTGTAATAAATCAAAACTTTAGGGTTTAGGCTTTTTTCAGTCAAACGATACTAAAACATTTTATGTAATACTTTTACAGCATAGCACTAATTATAATTAGTCAATACTTCTTATAATGAAAAGACCAATTTTTCACTTTTAAACTGTAATTTTATGATTTTATGTTGGCATTGTTACATTTTATTTTGAATGTTCATCCTCTTCTTTCACAGCACTTAATGAATATTAATTACTACACTTTCACATGTGAAACTTAAAACTTTGTTTATTTTCCTCGTACGACGTTTCAGCGTGTTGTTCGCCTTCCTCAGCGAGGTATGATACTGAATGTCTGGAACTTGTAACAGTTTTTTCTAGTTGGTAGGTTGCATGGGGGGTGTGGAGGTGGAAGGGGGTTGGCGCGGGATTCTGAAGTATTGTACGTTTTGTGTATTATTGTGTCAAAGAGTGCGTGTGATTTAAAGTGTAATTGGTCGTTAAGTATGTTGTTTGGTTGTATTGTGTAGTGTTTGTATATTTCGTATTGTTCTGCGGTGTTAAGTTTTGACTTTTAGGTGAGATCCTATACTACTTACCTAAAGGTTGAAAACTTAACACCGAAGAACTTAAAACCGTTACAAGTTCCAGACATTCAGTATCATACCTCGCTGAGGAAGGCAAACATCACGCTGAAACGTCGTACGAGGAAAATAAACAAAGTTAGTTTTACATGTGAAAGTATAGTAATTAATATTCATTGTTACATTTGTATAGTATTTTGCATATATTACATATTTTAACGTATATTTTAATGAGTTACAAGACACTGCGTCATGCATACTTATTGTATTCCTCCATATTTTGTACAGGGTGTGCATTTAAAAATGCAACCTTCGTGTGAAGTGTTACGGTAGAATTTAATAACAGTTAACTCAAAATGATTGGTAGGTCTGATTTATAATAACTGATATCAATGCTGAATGGTTTTATGTAACATCTTAGCGACTTCAGTTACTGTTTACTTAACTTAGTTAATTTATTTTTGTATTGGAGTGTTAATGGTCTCAAATATTTCTACTAGTAATTTTGTACAAATTGCTATGTTGTCTTTGGCATAGTAAATAAAACACTTGTTCATTTAATACAAAATTTGAAGAAACTGGCTCCGTATGTGATTTTGAGTATGATCGAAGATGTATGGAGATGAAGACATAAAGGTATGTTAGGGTAAATCTGTTGCATTCTAAAAAAAACCTTTTTGAAAACTGCCAAAAAAATCGGTATGATGAAGCATACATGACTTCCATGTCCTAAAATTTATATTTAAAATCACTTAAATATTAATTAAATAAGTGGATGCTTGAGTTCTGAAGAAATTACGTATCAGCTAAAATGGTACCACCATGTCAGGTGGATTAAGACTATCCTCAACCTTCGTGAGGAAGGACTGTACTTTTGGATAAAATGTCTGTAGGTCGAACGAAGAGCTAGCTAAAGTTAACTGCGATCTGATTCCTGTAATGAAATTGGACTCACGCTGCGAGGGGCCGAGGGATGTCTATAGTGTTATCAAAGCCTTTCCTGTCAATACTATACTAGTCATTTTTCTTTTTTAAAATCGAGTCTTGATTTCTTTCTTTTCATTTGTCTTCTGACTTCCTGAACGACTATTCTATTCACCCGTATAATTATAAATTTCTCAGCAAAACATTTCTTCCTTAATACGTTTGTTTAACACCCACCATTCTGATCCATGTCATAACGCTATATTCCACACAGGCTAGTAAATAACTAGCCATCAGGGAGGTCAAAATATTTTCAAGGAGGGGCAAACAATTTTCAAACGGAGAAAAATATTTATATATTTTTACTAAATACCACTATTACATTAACAACTCAGAACACTAGGTTTTTTTATAAGTAAAAGCATAAAGTTTTACCTTACAGCCTGAACCGGTTTTCTCCTTTAAAAGGCTTCTTCAGAGTTAAGTTCTCAAGAGTTAAGAGCCTCTGAAGAAGCCTTTTAAAGGAGAAAACCAGTTCAGGCTGTAAGGTAAAACTTTATGCTTTTACTTATAAAAAACCTAGTGTTCCGAGTCGTTAATGTAATAGTGGTATTTAGTTAAGTAACGGACACGTCATGGACAACGAAATCCAAGTATATATTTTTCATACATACACACATGCACATATTAGTTTATAATTATCGTATCATAATAGAAATAAGTACACAGATTGTATTAATTGCTTTAATACAACAACACTGCCCAGCGATCCACAGGAAGAAAATCGCTGTCCACCTTTTCGGCTTGCACGCGTTGTGTTGGTGTGGATTTCGCCACTTTTCATTTAAAAAGCATGCAAACAAGGAAATAAACATGATTGAGGCCAGAAATAATGTGAATTGTGTGTGTGTGTGTGTGTGTGTGTGTGTGTGTGTGTGTGTGTGTGTGTGTGTGTGTGTGTCAGCCTTTTTATAGCGGTAATCACAGTAATAAAACTTTGGAAAAGTAAACATTACATAATTGAGATATGCTTGCCAGGAACGATATATTTTCACTTATACGTGATTTAAATTAAAATGAAAAATATAGAATTTTGTTAAAGTGAAATGAAATGTTTCCATAGAAACTACTTCTTTGTTGTCATTAACGTATTACACATATAAAACTTGCATATAAAAATTTACTTCCTCCATCATCAACTACCATTTTAATTTATTAAAAAAATTACCCTCTCCCCCCTTCAACTACCCTTTTCATTTATAGATATTTCATCTACCTTTCGACAGTGGATTATTATGACCTTCTTTTCAGGATACTTTATTTATCAAAATTAAGCAATTTACTCTTGTTAAAACGTAAAATGTTGAAGGTAAACTACTCCTTTTCCTTAACCGATCTTCACCAAAATCAATAGGCCTTGAGTCCTCTACAATTCAGGGCTGTATGCAAAACATTATTTGATTAGTTTGAATTTGCGGCTGTTATCGTTTACCATAGAAAAAATTCTACACACAGACACTTTTCGAAAAATGACTTTTTCATGTTTTGAGGGTAGTACAATCAGAATCTGCCATTTATATTTTTTTTCGCCATGACCATACTTCCACTTCCTTATGGAAGTAAAATGACTGCTACTGGATCTCTGATAACCCTCATTTGATCCATTCACAGCATCTGTTCTCAAAAACTGTATGATGTGCTTGTTTCATGGCAACAAATTATGAGTCCTATATTTTTTGAAAACGTATTCAATGCCGTCCTCTCTTACAAGACTTTCTAGTAATCTGCATGTATCATTTGGAAGTGTGTGTTTTAAAATAATGTTTTGTGTTTTATGTTTTACTGTTTCTACAAAAATGTTTGTAATGTTTGTAATTTTCTGGGAATGGTGCCCACAGTTTTCACCCCAGTGGAAAGTACGAAAATGGAATCCAAAAACAGAATAAGTGATTATTATTTTAATACTTATACCATCTTCTTCTTCTCCAGCTCTACAGCCCTTGGTGGGCCTTGGCCTTCTCAACAGTCTGCCTCCAGTCATCTCTATCTGCCACTCTCTCTCTCCATCCTCGAACTCCCAACTTCATCAGATCCTTCAACACCTCATCCAACCATCTCATCCTTGGCCGTCCCCTTCGTCTTCTGCAATAGAGTCTTCCCTGCATCATTCTCTTATTCATTCTATCCTCTTCCATTCTCTCCTCATGCCCCAACCATCTTATCCTCTTTGACTTGATAAATTTTACAAGGTCCCTCTCATGCATCAGTTGTTGCAATGCTGTATTACTTCGTATTCTCCAATTCTCGCCTTCCCTCACTGGTCCATGTATTTTTCGTAGGATATTGCGTTCAAAAATTCTTAAACTTTTTTTATCCTCCACTGTCATCGTCCACACCTCTGAGCCGTAGGCAACAATAGGTCTTATGAGTGAATGATATATTTTTAGCTTGGTTTCTCTCCTTATATTTTTATTTCTAAAGATATTTATATTTGCATACCTTATCCTCTCTTTAATGCATTTTTTATGTCATTATCATTCGATATTGTAGTGCCCAAATATTCAAAGCCTGACACGCCTCCAAAGCGTTTCCCATTTATTTCCAGGTCACGAGGTTTTCTTCTGTCCGCAGACTTCGACATTATCATATACTTTGTCTTGCTCTCATTCACAGTTAGCCCAATTTTTGTTGCTTCTACTTCCATCACTTCGTATACCTCCCTAACTTTGTTTGCATTTCTTGCAACGATTGCAATATCATCCGCGTAGCCGAATATTTGGCTAGATTTTGTAAATATTGTCCCTTTTTGATCGACCATCTTTATTACACTGTGTGACGCCAAATTAAACAGTACCGCAGAAAGACCATCACCCTGTTTTACTCCATTACTGAAACTGAAGCTTTTAGTCATCCTATTAATCACTTTAACCTTTGCCCTTGTATCCTTCATTGTCATTTCGACTAATCTTATTAGTTTGTTAACTATGCCGAATTCCCTCATTACTCTATATAATTCTTGCCTATTCACGTTGTCGAACACCTGCTTGAAATCAACAAATAAGAAATGCAGGTCCGTGTCATGTTCATAAAACCTTTCCATCATCTGCCTGATAGCAAACAATTGGTCCACTGTACTTCTCTTTCGTCTACCTGCACTGATACTCTCCAATAATCTCTTCAGCACATCTCTGTAATCTCTCATTCAGTACACCCGAAAATATCTTGTAGCCAATGTTGAGTAATGTTATTCCTCTATAACTTTCACACCACATTTTATCTCCTTTTTTGTAGATAGGGCATATTATTCCTGTTTTCCATTTCTCCGGCATGGTTTCAGATTCCCATGTTTCTGTTATTAGTTTATGTATTTCCATTATTACAGAGTGTCCTCCATATTTGAATAGCTCAGCAACAATATTGTCTTCCCCTGGAGCACGATTATTTTTCATTTTACACACCACGTCCTCCACTTCCTCTACTGTTGGTACTTCAATGTCCTCCTCTCTGCCTGGGTTTTCTCTTGTAACCTCTCTCCTTTCTCGTCTCATGTCATTATTCAACATCTCCTCAAAATATTCATTCCATCTTTGTAGTACCATCTGCTCCTCCGTTATCATATTTCCTTCTTTGTTCTTGCAGGCAAATATTTTTGGTTGAAAATTTTTCTTCATCTTATCAATGGCACGATAGAACTTCTTGGCTTCATTTTTCTCGTTTAACTCTTCTATTTCTTGAAATTGCATTTGAATCCAGTCCCTCTTGTAAACTTACTCTTTCTTTGCATAAATAATTATTAATAATAATTATTATATGATAAACAATTATTATAGAATTTGCATAATCTATCACACATCCGGTATAACACGTGCTCAGTTTTATTGAGTGCATTAGGCTTTTGGGTCCAAAGTTGCGTTAAGCAGAAAAGGCAGAGGTTTTCGGGGTGTTGAAATGACCAGTTACACAACATGAGGTTAATAAATTCTCTTTTATTATGTTAATTGCGCTATAGGTTATTAGAATGAGAGTCAGCAATGATGGTTAAAATTCAAAATGGCGGCAACGTCATTCCGCTTTTATCATACGTTTAATGCTATATGCATGTGTTGTTACTTTGTTTAAAATAATTCTTTTCAAGCTATACTGCAGTTATTTTCTAATTCCCTTTTTATCTTTATGGCTTTAATGCTTAATCTATAACTATTCACAAACCAACGCCTCACAGATAAATATTAAGGTTGGCCAACAATAACTTTCACTCGCTCACTTTCACTCCCACTCATACAGTAATTTTGAACACTTGTTAATTATTCTGAATTGAGCTCATTCTCTTAGATTTTAAATTTTAGAAAAAGAATTTATAAGGGGTTTCCTGAATATGAAGTGGCGTAGATTCCTCAGCAGATTCCTATGGCGGTCGGCAGGTGTTCGGCCGAACCTTTACTGTTACTGATATTAAAACTTTACTGATATTAAAACCTCGAACACAAAAAACAACCGAAAACAGTTCTGGTATATATAGAATCCAGTGTAGTGAATGTGATAAATTCTACATAGGACAAACGGGCAGGAAATTTAAAGACAGATATAAAGAACATATGCCAAAAAAGAACATCAAGTCAATCAAATCCAACTTTGCTTTACATCTGGTAAACAGCAATCACAGTTATAGTGGTTTCACAGATAACTTTACGCCCATACATATATGCAGTAAGAGCCGATACATGGATGCCATGGAAGAATATGAAATATATAAAGCGTCTTTATTTCAACCAAACCTACTGCTTAATGATCAATTAACATTTAAATCTCACTGTTTATATGATACTGTATTGAAGAGTGATAACGCTTGTGTACACCAGCCGAATATATAGTTTGATTACGCGGTCAGTTATAGTACGGCAGTGCGCACTGTTACGTGGACTGAGTTCTATCATACTCATTGTGTTATGTGTTTATGTGTTGATGTGTTTTAATTATTATATTCTTGAACCGTTCATTATGAACTAGAAGACAAAATTTTACCTGATGATGGGAACGTGTTCCCAAAACATGTCATAAGACATCAAAGACGTAGTCGCAGCACGGATAAAGAAAAAGGTATTTATTAATTTCAATTTCACTGCGACTGGAGACCAAATATAATGAATCTTTACTGTTTGTTTTTAGTCCACTGAATTTACTTAATTCTCATTTTGGTTAACCACTGACTCTACGTACTGTTAATAGTTACATTTTGAAGACAACTACTTCATTTTTGTAAGTAATTACTGCATTTTATGGCAAAATCTGCCCACTGCACTAGTCGAGCGTGTATGCTCGGTGAACTGCTTTTGACGAACTGGGCGGAAGCAGACGCAATTGTTATGCAAAGTGGTTGTGTCTGACGTCATTATGCTTTGTTCTCTAGCCAACGCCCGGGTTAATACGTAATTGTTTCATGCCGTCATTGTTGATTTATGACGATCTGGCTTTGTGGACCAATGAAAAGTTCGCATTATTAGTTTGTTTCTCTTATACCGCCATTACACATATTAAATTCTGCTCGTACCATGATGACCTTGGCTTGTCTCCCCTCTTGTTGATCTGCGTAGTTGTTGGGACTTGTGCAAAACTAACTTTGCCCTTGTTAACATTCATGATCAGAATAAAATTTACAATAAAATGTTCCTGAATCCCATAATTCTGGTAACAGGTATTTCTGTACTGTCACACTCTGCTTTTTCTTACATACTTTGTGTGCCCTCGTTCGTAGTTCAACATACCTTTCAAAATTACTTCGCATCTCCCTTTGGAGCAGTTTATTCCTCGCAGTGTTCTTTTCTTCTATTGCTAATCTGCAGTCATCATCGAACCATTCATTCCTCTGATCTTCCTTCACTCCATTGGATTTCTGTGCTGTCTCCATACACATGTGTTATCACTCTCTCCACTCGTGCCCATCTGTATCAATTCCCCCGTATACCTCATCTTCTCTCAGTTTGTTTTCTAATTCCATCTGGTAGTCCTGCACCACCTCCAAATTCTTCAACCTATCTGTGTTCCACCATATTCTTTTTCTCACTTCATCCCTTCCTACCATGGCCAGTTTTTCAACTACAACTGCCCTTACCACGTAGTGATATGAGTCACAGTTTGGGTGTCTATAGCTTCGTACATCAGTTATTGAAGAGGAGTATCGATTATTCACTAATATATGATCAGTTTGATTCACCACTCCCTGGACACCAGATTTCCACGTTCCCAGGTGAATTGCTTTATGAGGAAAGCAGGTACTTTTGATTATAACATTATTTCTGGCCGCAAATTGACACAATAAAATTCCATTGTCATTACTTTCCTCATGCAATGAATACCTCCCCAACACTCCCTTCTGTCACTCCCTTCTTCCTACCTTCGCATTGAAATCTCCCAGGACAATCAGCATATCATACCTCTGAACTCTGTCACACGTTCTTTCCAACTCGTCATAAAATTGCTATTTAATTATTCAATTTTTCTCCTCCGTTGGTGCATGTGCATTAACTATCGTTATATTTCTAAATTTTCCTCTCATTTGCACTCTGCATATTCTTTCATTCACTGCTTCAAACTCGATTAAACTTTGTCTCATTCTTTTTGATATAAATCCTGTACCATATTGCCCAGTCCTTCTCTGCGGACCACTATAAAACAAGGAGTATTCAGCTTTATCTATCCGACCTTGTCCTTGCCATCTTATTTCTTGTATTCCAACAATATCATATCGATACTTCAAAACCTGATCCGCCACTTCTTTCATTTTCCCAGGTTTAAGCATCGTTCGAACATTTCATGTCGCCTCTATCACACTCTTTATCCTTATACTTTTCCAATTCTGTATACCAATTGATCCGTCCACCATCCAAGGCTGCTGTTGAGTTTTCATAACATGCTGCTTTTACAGTTGGGGTTGTTAGCCCCACGCCCAACCCCCAACCTGGAGGACCAGGAGCTTTGATTTTGGGCTGCTCTTCCCCTAGAAAGTTGCCTTCGCTTCGGCTAATGAGCGCTCTCTGCCCGGTCGCAGTATCACAGCCGGTTAAATCAATATCTGATTGCCGCCTGTGATAATCCAAAGTTAAGCCGGTACAGGATCATTCCCTATATGCCCTAACTTGGTACTGGTGGGTACTGCTGCCCTCCCCCAGGAATGTTTATCGACCTTCCGGTCTAGATCCGTACTGTCCTGCATCAACGGGGTCACCTCTAGTAGGATGTGGCTCTTCACCACGCAGTACGGTCTTGGCTGGAGATAGGCTAAGGGCTCCTTTGGGAGCTAACATGGCATCATCCAACCCTGGGAATTTGTGAGGACCAGTGCCCAGTCGACCCGGAACAAAGGTACTACCTCTCCAAATTCCCTCGACCTCAATACTTATACCATGTCTTTTGAAAAAGTTGTTAGATTTAAGGAATAAAGTGCATACCTCATTTAGTGTTTATATTAAAATGTAGAAGTCAGTTACTTCAGGGAATTGATCAGTCTTGTTTTATAGCTAGTGTTCTGTACTACAACAAATATATTGTTTTCAGTAGCAGTCCAGAAAACTTTCAATGCAGCCAGTGGGATTTTGATAAGAAAGACCAGAACCAAAACCAGAATCTGTAAGTATTATTTGATTATCAGATACAGTACTTTTAATTTTCTAATACAAATCATTTGTGTGTGTGTGTGTGTGTGTGGGTATTCTGTGCATAGATATAACTAAAAAAGCCATACATAATTATATGTCCCAAAGTCATCAGATAATTTTATTATATAGTGAACTTTTGAAATTTAAAACCTGAAGTTCAGTAAGAAAATTTAAGTATTGTAACTTCTTATTAATTTTTGAAGCATTTGTGCCTGATTAACTTCAAAGATATTGAACATAAATGTTAGAAAGCACTGGGGACATTTATTCTTAAAATATTGTATAGAAAGCCAGAAAAATTCATTGGTTTTGAAATAGGCTCACACATAAAAGAAGCATTACTTGGCTGAAACATTTCACTGTCACAAGCAGTTTTGTCAGTCACTGTGAAATATATAAGACACAAAGCAAAAAATACAACCACTATAATATCATTGTATTTTACAATGAGCTTTGTAGAATAAACAAATATAAACAGGCAGATTTGTGTACTTTATCTATCATGCCAGTCAGTTGATGTACATTTCCATTATTATGTTGTATACCTGTTTTGTGTCCTTTAAAAAAAGGCAGGCTGCATGACAGAGAGGTAGTCAGTAGGTGACTTTTCTTTACAGGTTATTACAGTACTGTCAAATGGGCCTGTTTTATCAATTGGTTAAGACCAGTGTTTAGTAGATTTATTGAGTATATAACAGCATATGAAGGGTACTTATTTAGGAGAATTTTAGTGCTACTATTGTAGCTTTTGATAGAGGTGTTAGTAAAAGAAAAGAAGTTAAATATGCTGTTAAACACAAAGAAAAACTTTCCAGTGCAGAGCTTCAGGAGTGCACAAAACGTGTGAATTCACACACAAAATCTCTCTGCTATAATTCTTACAGTTTTAGTATTAACATATAGTGTTCCTTTTTTGAAGTTCTTACATAAATTCAACCTTGTTACACTGCTGAATCAGTAGTTAAAGAGTTTGTTTTTGTTAACACCAGGTGGGTCTAAAAATTAATGCGGCAGATTTTTTATGAATTGGCAACATTGTGAGACAAGAATGCAACTGCTAATGGCTATAACTTTTGTTTACACATGTAAAAATTTTCAGCTTCACAACATTACCAGATTTGATTGTACCTTAGTTTTTATAAATATTTTGTCTCGTATTTTAACAATAGATATTCTTTTCTTTAAATGTAATAATTAACCTTTAAATGAGCCGTAAAATTAAATATTTTTGTTAACATAGTAGACATAAAATTTATTTAATGAACAGTTTTTATATTAACATTAAAAAAGTTTCATATCCTTCCATTTACATGCCCATACTATGATATGTTGAACAAAATCTGGTTATTATATGTGTTTATAAGCATGTAAGCGGAATACAAAAGATATTTTTTTTTTTAGAATGCTTTTATTATGTTTTTGTGTTTTACAATTATGTAAGAATGTTTGTATTTTTTTAAAGAAATGCTCCACTCAGCTTCCATGCCAACAGAATATTCAAAATATCGGTATGGAGAACCATACATGACTTCCATATTCTAAGATTTATTTTTAAAATCATTTTCGAAATGAAATATTACCATAGAAACTACTTCTTTCTACTTACTGCTTCAGCCTTAACCACAGTACTGTGGTCACTAACATATACCACCTCACGTTATCGCACTCGATTTTCACTGATGATGGAAGTCAATGGCATTGCCGAAACGTCTGGTTTTGTAGAAAACATTGGACTACGGCCAAATATCCCGGGAAGGAATTTTAACAAAAACTACTTCTTTGTTGCCGATAACGTTGTACACATATATATAAAAAATATGCATAAAATTAATGGCTTGTATAAGTTAATGATTGATCTCCATTAAATAGTGCTCAAGTTTCCAAAGTTTCAATATTATGATGTCCGTAATTAAAACATCAGAGCAGGTTTAGTGTGTATGAGGGTTCACCGTGGACAAAAATTTTCAACATTTCCTATTGAGCGTTGCTTAGAATAAATCTGCGAATCTACAGTGTACGTTTCACAGAACAAACACGCGGAAAAGAAGGAGCGCTCCGAAGTCACTCATGGACTCTCAGCATCTTGCAGAGGGTTCATTCCCTAAAGACAAAACGTCTGTCTATGAATCGTTCCTCTGTAAACACGTGCAGTTACACTGCCCAGCAAACCACAGGAAGCAAATCGCTATCCACGCTGGACACTTTTTCGACTTGCATGCGTTATGTTGGTATGGGTTCGGCACTTTCCATTTAAAAACCGTGCAAATGTAAGAAAATAAACATGAATGAGGCCAGAAATAATGCGAATTGTGTGTGTGTGTGTGTCTTCCCTGCCTTTTTATTGTGGTAGTGATAATAATAAAATGGAAACGTAAACAGTACATAACTGAGATATGCTTGCCTGCCACGCACGATATATTTTCTCTTATACATGACTAGCAGAATACCCGTGCTTCGCTACGGAGTTTCATGTTGCACGTAATGAAAGTGTTAGTTTAATTAATAAAGTTTAATTAAAGTAGGCTTTTTTGCAACGGTTTTTTATCAAGGGTAATTTTTTTCTATAGTAAACGATAACAGCCGCAAATTCAAACAGAATCAAATGATGTTTTGCATACAGCCCTGTATTGTAGAGTTCTCAATACCTATTGGTGTTGGTGAAGATCGGTAAAGGGAAAGGGGTAGTTTACCAGCAACATTTTATGTTTTAACAAGGGTAATTTTTTATATGACGAACGATAACTGCCGTAAATTCAAACAGAATCAACTAGGTTTTTGCATACCTTTTTGAACTAAAGAGAACTCAAGGTCTGTTGATTTTGTTGAAGATCGGTTAAGGGAAGGGGTAGTTTATCAGCAACGTTTTATGTTTTAAAAAGGGTAATTTTTTTTTATGACGAACGATAACTGCCGAAAATTCAATGAGAATCAAATAATTTTTTGCACCCTTTTCTGAGTTGCAGAGAGCTCAAGGTCTGTTGATTTTGGTGAAGATCGGTTAAGGGAAAGGGGTAGTTTACCTGCAACATTTTATGTTGTAACAAGAGAAATGTTTCCATGACGAACGATAACTGCCGCACATTCAAACAGAATCAAATATTTTTTTGCATGCTTCCCTGAATTGTAGAGGACGGAAGGTCTGTTGATTTTGGAGAAGATCGGTTAAGAAGAAGGGGTAGTTTACCTGAAACATTATATGATTTAACAAGAGTAAAGTACTTAATTTTTATAAATAAAGTATCCTGATAAGAAGCTGTGACAGTACAAAAAGTCTGATATAAAAAGTATGGTATGCAAGGTAGTAAACTATTGTATTTCGATGTTTTTAAAGTCATTTATATGGGTAATACAATTTCCCTTGGTTTTTGCCTACAACGACGCAGATCCGAGACAACAAAATAATTTCAAGGACAGCAGTGTACGTGCAGATAAACAGACTTATAATGGTTACAGTCCCTAATAACGGCGCTACTTGCTCCCGTTTCATTGGCCAACAACGCCAAACGTCATTAGAACCACAATGACGTTATAAAAATACGTAACTAACAAGGCTATTATATAATGAGAAACAAAGAACGATGACGTTTTACTCACACACACATACGTAAAATTTGCATAATTTTCGGCCCAGTCCACAGAAGTTCATCATGGCGACCACACGTCAACAATAGTGCTGGCTTGAAATAATCAAGTTTAAAGTATTGCAAGGTGTTAACAATGTAATCAAAAGCAAATCAGTGTCAGTTACATTCAGAGTGTGAGCAGTATAAAGCAATATTTAAAGCATTAAATGTAAATTCAGTGCAGCCAAGAAAATGTAACCACGCCGTTTGGAATCAACATGTGACACTCTACTAGAACGTCCAGTTTACTGACAAGGGAAGTGGCAACCAAAATTTTATATAAAGAGCTCTTTTAATCATAAAAAATATAATCATGATGTGTACACAGTCAAAAGTAAATTCAAAAAAGTCTGTATGAATGTGAGTGAGTGAGAGAGGTGTGAACGGTAGATGTCGACTTCCAAATGGGGGTTGGTTTGCGTTGACTATAATTAGATATTATCAAATCACATGATTATGAAACTAAGTCATAGTCAGTAAAATTAATTGCTTGAATTAGCCTTTAAAATTAAACATAAAGGAGTGGTGATAGTAAAGGGCGGAAATTAGTAATGGCCGCCATGTCAAGTTGTTATATGGTGTACACGATTAAAGAAATTCATGAATAAATTACGATTGATGATAGTTACTGCAATTAAATGTATTCTCATTTCAATGACCATCTCTGTCAGCAATCTCGCTGAGCTGAATCCTTGGACCCTTAGGAGCTTTGAAATATCAAGATCGAAGTAACCCGATTCTATAATTATGGTGAGTACCATAATTATGGTAAATGTAACACACGTGTGTAACTCGAACAATGTAAACAGTCCCGAATATAAGTTACTAGAGATTTTATATGACAAATACATTTATATTCATTTAAATAAAAGTGAATTATCACAAATGGTGCCCGAACTGGTGACTATATAAAATATATAAATACATTTTATATAATAAGCCTGAATTGCGGCAGAGTGGACATTGAAAATGAGAATGCGGTTGTAGGTTAGGTGACGATAATATAAAGCGACAAACCATTAACAAATTTTATAATGGCAGAGAATAAAGAAAATAGTTCTTTATTAAACATAACTGATAGTACAAATAACAGTCAAATAAGCATGACAGAATCAGTAGTTATGAGTGAAGGAATTGTGCACTCAACACCAGTTCCAAATAACAGGGTTGAGAATAACGAAATCATGAAGATGATGCAAATGCTGTTTAGTGAACAAAAAAGCGAAATTAGAGGAATTCAGAATAATTTTAATATAAAATTTGATGAAATAAAAAACGAAATAAAAAAGCAAAATATTTATTTTGATAGTCGAATAACTGAAATAGATGTACGTTGCACCAATATGCCAGAACAAGTGGTAGAAATAATTAGCGAGAAATATGATGATAAAATAAATAATTTAAATGGTAGAATCAGTACAAATAACGAAACAGTAATTAGCAAAGTACGAAACCAAATAGAAACTCAGTATGAACAATTAGAAATGTTTAACCACAATTAGTGAGCAAATAGAAAGTAGAACCAATTGTGAAACAAGTAGACAAATAGAGATGAAAACTAGTATTTTGCAGAACAAAATAGAGAAATGTGAATTCGATGTAATAGACATAAACAAACATTTTGAAACAGTAGACAGAACAGTATTAAAAAATGAGAGTAACACTAATGAGAGAATGAGCATGTTGCAAAATCAAATTGAAAAAATGGATAACCTAGTTATACAGAATGATAAGAATGTGCATGTTAAATGTAATGTAATTGAAAATGATTTGATGAAAATGAAAAATGAGTTACGGGGGGAAATTCAGAGAAATTATACCGGTACGACGGAAAGAATAATCGTAACCAGGGACGCGTACGGGGAAATCGAATTAGAAAATTTTAATTATGAAAATAGGATAATACACCCCATGAGATTTTTGAATCAAGCGCGAGAGTATAGTCGTTTTAGTAACCAAAATTGGGAGATACAGCTAATGAAGATTGTCAGATGTTTTAAGGGCAATTCTATTATATGGGTAGAAGCACACAGGGTAGAATGGGATAGTTTTTAAACATTTGAGAGGGCGTTTAAAAATAAATTTTGGCCGGAAGAGGAACAAGAGAGTTTGAGAAGTCGTATTATGGGGGTAGGCAATTTTGTGGGACAAAACAACATAACCATGTACGTGACGAAATTATATAACGAGGCGAAATACCTTGAACCGCCAATACCATTTAAATCGTTTGTCAGATACATAAGCAAACATCTACCTAGAGAAGCGCAAGTGACTTTAATGACAAAGGAGATTGAGAACTTAAGTGAGTTGGAACGGATTTTGGACGTTTTACAAAGCATTAGGGACCACGAAATCATTAGGCGACCTATACAGACGAATCAGCAGAATAATAACGTAGAATTTAATCGACATTGGGGTGGATATCAAGGAAACGGTGAGTATAGTAACTGTTACAGACCCAGAAATCAGTTCCAGCAGACAGGTGAGTGGAAATGTTCAAGATGTGGGGTAGAGAACTATGCGAACAGACGACAGTGTTTCCGATGTAGACAACCTAAAGAAGAACAGAGGAGAAGAGAACAGACGAAACAACATTTATCGAACAACAAAGGAGGACCAAGTACAAGTGGGACATCCAACCACCGGCAAGGACGACCAAGTGGTCAACAACAGCAGGAAAACTAGAAGCGACAGTGGCAACCAGGACCCAACCACTGTTCAGAGGAGCGCATGAGGTCCAAAACACAGTGGACATCCACAGCAACGTAATCCAAGCAGACATAGTAAAAGGTTTATTAGAAGAAGAAAACAACACTTTAATGGAAGGGAGAGCAGGATTAACAGAAGTCCAGGTAAATATAGAAGGTAAGCATTACAGAACACTGGTGGATACAGGTAGTGAGATTTCAGTGATAGCAGAAAATATTTTAACGGAGTTGAGAGAATTCAATAAGAATATACCAGTTTTGCCAGTAGCAGGGGTTACGGTGATAGGAGTTACAGGGGTAAGGAGTAAACGAGTGACAAAACAAATACAATTGGACTTTCAGATAAATGGTATAGATTTCGATAGTACATTCTTGGTAGTTAAGGGTTTGAGTTTGGACATTATTTTAGGTAACGATTTTTTACAAAGGAATAGAGCGGTGATAAATTTCAAGGAAAAGGTGATAGAGTTAGATGGAGGTGACCGGTCGGTAAGAGTCAATTTCGAACGGGTGATAGACAAAATTCAAACGAAGGGAGTAAAGTTATTAAAGAAACGAGTAGATGAGGACGATAGCGATATGCGGATCAATTGGTGTTGAGAGGTAGAGTATATTTATGAGGATGATAACGACACGAGAGATATTGATGATGCAGTATGGGAGATAAGGGCTGATAAGTTCCGGAGTGAAGGGTACGATGTCGGGAGTGGCCAGCGTGCAGCGTTGTGGCAAGTGATAGAGAGGTATCGAGGAGTGTTTGCCGATGTACCGGGAAGGGCAAAAAACTACGAGTGTGTATTGCAGATTAGAGAACATACCCCTTTCATGCAACGGAGTTATCCCGTGCCTTATTCCAAGAGACGAGCGGTGCAAGTGGAGTTAGACAAAATGTTGAGAGGTAAAATTATAGAGAGATCAGTATCGCCCTACTCGAATCCCTTAGTGGTAGTGATTAAGAAGGACGGTAGAGTCAGGTTATGCTTGGACGCAAGGAGAATAAACCAAATAATTATACCCGACCGGGAGTCACCAGAAGCGATGAACGAAATATTCCAGAAATTTAGCGGCGTGCAGTACATGACATCGCTGGACCTTACCGCAGGATATTGGCAGGTACCACTAGCAGAAGAAAGCAGGAAATATACAGCATTTTTGTTCAATGGAAAAAACTACCAGTTCAGGAGGCTACCTTTTGGATTGAATACCAGTGTGGCAAGTTTCATAAAGTGTTTAGACAAAATCCTGCGACCTAAGGATCTGGATTTCTTAACTGTTTACGTGGACGACATCTTAATCGCATCCAGGACTTTTGAGGATCATTTGGAACATATAAAGTATGTATTAACGAAATTGGAAGCAGGAGGACTTACCATAAATTGGGATAAATCAGAATTTTTACGAACGGAGATTAAATTTTTAGGTTTTATTATTACACCGCAAGGGATATCAGCAGATCCAGAAAAGGTCGAATCAATCATGCGCTTCCCTGAACCGAGGAATATAAAGCAACTTCAGAGTTTTCTAGGGCTGTGCAATTTCTACCGAAAGTTTCAAAGAAACTACGCTCACGTGACGGCAAGGTTAAACGCTGTACTACAAAAAAGTCATCAGTGGAAATGGAGCGAAGTAGAATGTGGGGTTTTTGAGGAAATTAAAAGGAAATTTAGTGAAACAATTATGATGAACCACCCGGATTTTGAGAAAGTGTTCTATCTACAAACAGACGCCAGTAATGTAGCCGTCGGGGCGGAGCTGTACCAGGAGGATGAGGAAAAGGAGCACCTTACTATAGCCTTTGCAAGTAGATCCTTGCTGCCAGCGGAAAGGAATTATACGACCACCGAAAAAGAGTTATTGAGTATTGTGTTCGCCGTGGGGAAGTTTAGAACATATATCCTGGGAAACAGAACCATCATACGAACGGACCACAAGGCGCTATCCTTTTTGAACACTTGCAAACTTGCTCACAGCCGTCTTACAAGATGGGTGCTCGTATTACAAGAATACAACTTTAAATGGGAGTACATCCGAGGAAAGGAGAACAAGGTACCCGATACTCTCTCCAGAGTAGACAGCGAGAATAACAGGACAGGTAGGGATCTAAAGGAGATCGAGATTTTCAAGATAACCAGGGAGGATAAAATATTTGGAGAAGAGTTAAAAGATATTCGGACCATGCAAAGAGCAGATGGTAAGTCGGGAAAGATAATCAACAGCTTAGAAACGGAGTTGGAGGAATCAGGATATAACCAGTTTTTCCAAATTTACCGAGGATTATTGTTTAAAAGGGTAGTAGGGGGTGAGCGTGATTGGAAATTAGTGATACCAGAAGGATTAGAAGAGAAGATCATTTGGGATTGTCATGTTAGATACGGTCATTTTGGGGCGAAGAAGTGTGTCAGTGTATTGAAGGAGTCATGTGTTTTCAGGAACATGGAGAGAAGAGTGAGGAGATTACTGAGGAGTTGTGATTTATGTCAGAAGTCAAAAGTGGTGAATTATAGAGTTGAAGGTGAGATGAATTTTATAAGGGTAGAGAGACCATTTGATTTAGTTGCGGTAGATTTGTTTGGACCATTGCCGAAGGGTAGAGGCGGAGTTATGTATATTTTTGTATTACTTGACACTTTTTCGAAGTATGTGAAATTGTATAGCGTAAAGAGAGCTACCAGTAAGGTATTGAGTGAGAAGGTGACTAAGGACTACATGATTAGCGTGGGTAAGCCGAAGGTGATTTTGTCGGACCACGGGCCACAGTTCATCAGTGGGACATGGCGCCAGACCTTAGGATGGGAAGGAATCCTCATGAAACATACGGCTGTGTATCATCCCCAGTCAAACCAGGCTGAGCGTGTAATGAGAGAGATAGGCAGGATCTTTAGAGCCTATTGTCACGCTAAACACAGCGAGTGGCCGCTATACGTAAAGAAGGTAGAGAATTGGCTGAACAGTACCACCCACGAGTCCACCGGCTATACACCTCACGAGTTAGTAAAGGGAACACGCCCCCCGAGAATTTTAGAGCAGCTGTTTGATTATCCAGAGGAGAACGAGTGTATGGATGTGAGCATTAAGATCCGGATGGCTAACGAGAATTTATTGAGCAAGGGTGAACGCAGGAAACATAGACATGACACAAGAGGCAAGTGGATGAAGTATGAAATCGGGCAGTTGGTATTAGTGAGGAGACACGACCTGTCGAGTGCTCAGGAGAAGGAGATAAAGAAATTCTTCCTACTTTATGAAGGACTGTATGAGATAGTAGGGATAAAGATGGAAAATGCGTATGTATTGCAGGACATAGATACGGGTGTAGTTCCTAAGTCACAGCAAAAGAAATTGTCAGTGAAAGTGAAAACGAGAACTTGTAAAGTGTCTATGTAAATAAAGCTTAAATAATTAACGAACTTGTTTTGGAGCAAGGTAAAAGAGTGTTTATAGTTGTCAGGTGTTAAAAAGTAAGTCAAAATGGACTGTATGAACAGTATATGTATAGGTGGAGTTAAGTTAGAAGTAAGTAGGCTAGTACAGTAGTGGCATGTGCTATTGTAGCTGGCGAAATGGGTTGATGAGTGACGTACAGAGCGTTGCCATCATCGGAGGCCTCAATCAGGCGTAAAGTACACTGCACAAATTATATAATTTTGTATTATATGTGATATTGACCGTGCAGTGTATGATTAAAATGATGTAGAACATGTTTGGAGGTGAAGTAGATTTCCCCGAATTTTCGGGCGATTACTGCCTTACACTAATCGTGGTTTTGGCGAGCGGTTGGCTATGGTCATATCAAGTCCCTTGGCCATAGCTGGCTTGAAATTGGTCTATAATAGAAATTAATGAGGGGGTGAAGCTAGGGGAAATCCCCGGAACTATGGAACAGCGGCTGCCACTCTGTCCGAGTAGGGACAGCAAAGCCAGGTGACAGACCCGCAGTAAGGGCATGTAAATATAAACAGAGGTATGTTGGTACCTAACTTTGCAATGTAACGCCAAAGCAAGAACACAGAGGCGATAGATTCCTCTAAAATAATACCGTTCTTGTGAAGGCAAATGGGCGTCACAGTCCATCCCTTATGTCAACAATAGTGTGTGTGGATAGGAGGTTACTACCAAGATAGTAACGATTATACTATCAAAATTTTGTAAAGTCCGTCCATTCTCTAGAAACGATTCTGTGATCAAGAAAGTTAAAAAAAAAAAAAAAAAAAAAAAAAAAAAAAAAAAAAAAATCGTAAAGAAAGTATAAAGCTTTAAAGTTGACTGCCATAATATAGATATTGTAAGAGTACATGAAGTAAAATATTAGGGTTAATGGTTGTTGCTAAAGCAGTAAAATACATTGTTGTTTAGGTTAAGAACAATTGTTTTCATGTGATAAAGGGAGTGAATAGAGTTGACGGAAGTCAGAAATGTGTACTAGGTACCGGATTGTTTAAATGGAGGAGCAAATTCTATCTTAATTCTTGTTAGACCTTGTTTGAATTTTTTATAATTAAGCAAACCAACGCCCCAAAACGCAAACCAACGTACTAAGAGGAAACATATCAGTTGTGGATATGGATATTGAGAAGGCCACTATTTTAAAATTTTGTATTGGATGTTTCAGAGTTTTATGGTGTGGTGACCGCGGTCCTGAGCTGGCCGGTGAGTCAGAACAGGAGCGTAAAGTGCCTCATGGCCTTATGGTGTAGGGATCTCTCTGGAGAAGTCCAGTAAGGTCAGAAGGTGCGAACCTCATCATTGGACCAAGGGTAAGTGAGTGAATTTGTTTTTATTTTTTAATAACACTACAGGGGGTTGTGGCTCCATATCTGAGCTGATCCTTTTAGAGAGGTGTGAATGAGTCAATGAAAGTTTTTGTGTCTCGACACAAAACCTTTCATTGAGGGGGTTTTGTGACAGTACAAAAAGTCTGATATAAAAAGTATGGTATGCAAGGTAGTAAACTATTGTATTTCGATGTTTTTAAAGTCATTTATATGGGTAATACAATTTCCCTTGGTTTTTGCCTACAACGACGCAGGTCCGAGACAACAAAATAATTTCAAGGACAGCAGTGTACGTGCAGATAAACAGACTTATAATGGTTACAGTCCCTAATAACGGCGCTACTTGCTCCCGTTTCATTGGCCAACAACGCCAAACGTCATTAGAACCACAATGACGTTATAAAAATACGTAACTAACAAGGCTATTATATAATGAGAAACAAAGAACGATGACGTTTTACTCACACACACATACGTAAAATTTGCATAATTTTCGGCCCAGTCCACAGAAGTTCATCATGGCGACCACACGTTCAACAATAGTGCTGGCTTGAAATAATCAAGTTTAAAGTATTGCAAGGTGTTAACAATATAATCAAAAGCAAATCAGTGTCAGTTACATTCAGAGTGTGAGCAGTATAAAGCAATATTTAAAGCATTAAATGTAAATTCAGTGCAGCCAAGAAAATGTAACCACGCCGTTTGGAATCAACATGTGACACTCTACTAGAACGTCCAGTTTACTGACAAGGGAAGTGGCAACCAAAATTTTATATAAAGAGCTCTTTTAATCATAAAAAATATAATCATGATGTGTACACAGTCAAAAGTAAATTCAAAAAAGTCTGTATGAATGTGAGTGAGTGAGAGAGGCGTGAACGGTAGATGTCGACTTCCAAATGGGGGTTGGTTTGCGTTGACTATAATTAGATATTATCAAATCACATGATTATGAAACTAAGTCATAGTCAGTAAAATTAATTGCTTGAATTAGCCTTTAAAATTAAACATAAAGGAGTGGTGATAGTAAAGGGCGGAAATTAGTAATGGCCGCCATGTCAAGTTGTTATATGGTGTACACGATTAAAGAAATTCATGAATAAATTACGATTGATGATAGTTACTGCAATTAAATGTATTCTCATTTCAATGACCATCTCTGTCAGCAATCTCGCTGAGCTGAATCCTTGGACCCTTAGGAGCTTTGAAATATCAAGATCGAAGTAACCCGATTCTATAATTATGGTGAGTACCATAATTATGGTAAATGTAACACACGTGTGTAACTCGAACAATGTAAACAGTCCCGAATGTAAGTTACTAGAGATTTTATATGACAAATACATTTATATTCATTTAAATAAAAGTGAATTATCACAAAGCTCATAGTAATCCACTGAAGAAACGTAGATGAAATATCTATAAATGAAGAAGTTAGGTGAACGGTGTGGGGGTAATTTTCTATTATTAAAAATTATAGTTGAAGGTGGAGGGGAAAATTTTTTATATGTGTACTACGTTATCGGCAACAAAGAAGTAGTTTTTTTGTTAAAATTGCTTCCCGGGCTCTTTAGCCATAGTCCAATGTTTTCTGCAAAACCAGACTTTTCGGCAGTGCCATCGACTGCCATCATCGGTTAAAATCGAGTGCGAAAACGTGAGGTTGTATACGTTAGTGACCACAGTACTGTGGTTAATGCTGAAGCAATAAGTAGAAATACGTAGTTTCTATGGAAATATTTCATTTCGAATATGATTTTAAATATAAATCTTAGAACATGGAAGTCATGTATGGTTCTCCATACTGATATTTTATCATGAATTGGTAGCATCAAATCTCAAATGAATGATCAAATATCAAATGAGAGTCAGTTCTCAGAGTACAGCCGTATAAACTACATTCCAATGATATGTTTTTAGAAAACATTTCCTAATTTCAAGGTTCCTTGAAAAGCTTGAACTACTTCTACTTTTTGAAGGAATTTTGTTTTTCTTTGTCAATTCTGTTTCTTATTTTTGTTTCACTCTGCCTTTCTAAAGTTATCTTGCTTCCTGTATGAGTAGATGAGGCCACTTTTTCAATGAGTTCATTACTTAATTTAACTTGCACAGTCCAGCTGCTTGCCCTTTTTTGTCACCAATTGTTAACCTTTGTTTTACACAAATTTATGTTTATACAATATACTTACTCTATGATCTCAACAATTTTTATTAATACCTAAGGAAGGTATTCTTCATTATCAGCTTGACTAACAGTATCTTAAGTAGATCTCAAACTTACTTATTCTTACAATGTATATTATTATTCCCATCCTTAATACCTTCCTAACTTTGTTTAGAAAATCTTCTATGTACACATTAAAGGAAATAGGGGACATTGCATGTCCTTGTCATATGACTGTGGTTTTTTTTTTTTACTGTTGTCAATAATAGCTCTTGTAGAATTTCTACGGCCTCTTGTATCCATGAAGTTTGTTTTAACTTTTTTTTTAGAACCAATAATGTTTTAACTTTTTTTTTTAGAACCAATAACATTTCATCCCATTTAATGTTATCAAAGGTATTATCTTCATCTATGAATGGAAAGTATGTTGTAACTTTAATTACTTTATTTCTTTATATTTGATTTAAATATTGTTTGCTTTCTATGGTAAACATTTCGTCTGGACGCCATTTTGTTACTACCAACAATGAAACCTAAAATTATCTTACCTTCGGGCCAGTCTTCGGTTAAGCGAACTGAAATTAGCAGAACAAGGTCATTTTCAGTAACTTTACTCCTAGTTTTGTCGTTTACCAATGACATTATCTTTTATTTTACTTAGGACATACATTTACATTGAATCCTACAAAAAAATGTGAACTTTGCTATTCGGCCATGAGGCGTAGTTTATCAAATTAAGTTAAAAATAATTATCCCCATTAACATTTTTACATTCCCACCAAAATAAACATCATTAATCATTATTTCAAATTATATATACAGGATATAATTACTCATCCCAGCACTTCTTAAATATAGATTTTTATTCACGCAATCACACACTCATTCATGCTGTACAATTTCTCTATTCCCCAAATTGAGCTTATTTTTAATTTGCATTTCTTTAATAAACTTTTAGATAGTTTGAATTTATCTGATTGAAGAAATTGTCTGTTTTTCGTTGCTGTACTTATCTGATTACATGTGAGTCCAATCTTATTGCGCACATTCGTGCTATTTGTTGTTCTCACGCACTTTTTGGGAAAAATATTTTACATGGTACTGTTAATAAGCTTTACTTCACAGTTTTGTTCCGATTTAACATAATATTTTACATTTTGTTTGGGTTAAGACGAAAACTGTGTTCAGCCGGCGGACGCGTGAACTGCTCGCGTCCGTTGTCTTGAGATGTTATTTGCCAACTGACTAGACGAACGGCTTCAATTCTGAAATGGAGAGGGTGTCACGTCACCAAGTTCTTTTGTTTTCAAACTATGACGTCTCGGTTTTTCAGGATCGGCTTGTTGACAAGTTGGTTTGGCAAAAAATAGCTGTTGTTTTGCATGTACACCGTTGACCTTGGTACAATTCCTGCACTGAGCTTGCTACGTCATTACAAACTTTATAAAACTTTACCATTATGTTTTCATGATTTTGATTTCACAATAAAATTTATATTGGTTATTTACCCAAAACACCATATGTACCGTTACAATGTTCTCATATTTCTCTTCTTTTTTTCTCTTTAATTCATTTTAGAGCTTCTCTGGCTTCCTGATTCTTCATGAATCCAAACTGATATTCTGTTGGCACGGCTTCAATTTTCATTCAGTTTGGTACAGGACAGTATATGAGATATTTTTTTATGCACGCATAACTAAACTGAGAGTTCACATCTTTATCACATAATTTCCATCTTTGCATTCACTAGTGTTTCTTCTCTCGCCAAAGAAAATCTTTACCTCTTTCATGTTAACTTCAACTTCATTATGTGAATCTTCAAAATATTTCTCCACTATTGATCTTATTTCTCAGGGATCTGTGCTACTCGTGATTTTCTTCAGTGGCAGAGCTGCACCCAGGGTTTTTTTGGGGCAGGGGGTTTGAAAACTTATGAGCAGGGTACACAATTTTGTTTTTACTGATTCTTTTGTCTACAAGCACAGCTTTTTCTAGAGGAACGATGATTGAGAAGCTACAACTTATTAGCCAAAATAATTATTTTAATATATATTGCAACTCTCACCTTGTTCGGGTCCCCAGGTCCTTCGCACGAATTCGTGAAGAATAAGCGTGACTTAGGTTAACACTCTTCAATAAATTATACTCTCAATTTCGGCATTATAGTTATATTTATTTCGCAATTCTTTCACATTAAATTTTACTTTCTTTTCTTTTATTTATATTCCCAAACAATATTATGGATCTTTACTTAATTTCTTTCCAAAAGCAAATCGAACAAACATATTACTTTATTTACTCTAATTTGTAATAATTATTATTTGCCATTCTTGCAATGTTTTTCTCTCTCCCGGAGTTATACTCCAAACAATAGAAACCAAGTATGTATACATATTATTCAAATCATTTCTTACCTAACAGAAAATATAATGCTCTTAAAGTATTCGTGAAACATCTTATATTAACAGAGTTACACATACATCTTATATTTACCGAAAACAGCCCAGCCTGCTCAATCACACACTCACACCATAACCCCTTTTTATTTATTTTAAGGCCTTTTTGATGGTATTTACTGATACATATTTAAAATAGTTGTTTTACGTCACCCTTGGCATTCCTCCTCGTCACATGTCGCACTGGTTTTATGTCCGAAAGTTTTAATTTTGATTTGTTTCCGTGCTGATTAGGTTTTGTTCACTTTACTTATTCCATTTTGATACACATTTCACTACTAGAGTTACTTTTAAGTCACAATTAAATTTTCTTGGTAAGCCACTATTTGTGTTTTGCCTGGCCAGGCGTAGCTTCGGTTGGTGACTGTGAAGAGTGTTCCAAGTCCCCACTATCTCGATTTCTTTCAGACAAGGCGGAAACCAATGCCTTGTACGTTAAAGTCATAGCTGTGGCACATTTAACAAGTGCAAACTCCCATGTGCTGGACGTTGACGGTATTTGTTGTCCAGTGGTTTACGTCACTGTAGTAGGCGTGACTTAGTCTCGTTTCCATCGTGTTGAAAGCACATGTTGGAAAAATCATCTTCAAGCCATCTTGTGCGCCTTTTGCTTAGCGTGGGTTCTGCGCTCCGCCGATATTAGTGCGTTTGGGCGCATTACACTGTTTTGCGTTCTGAGAATTACGCAGCTGTGTGCGATACGCACATTCCATTGTAATTGTTTCATCACCGTTCTTTGTTCGCGACGAGTTAGATTCAACCTGTGACTGACCACGCATATGAAATGAATTGTTACAAATATTTAATAAAATAAAACTCCTCCCTTTTGCCCCGTTACAATACCCCCCAATGAGAGATCTTCTGTCGAAACAGAAGAAATCTCATTGCTAAACCCCTAAGAGGATCGGTGAGGATATGGTGCCAACAACCCCCATTAGTTCTTACACATCATGGGTAAACTACCCCCCTGGCTCGGCGACTATGGCCGCATCTGAACGAGATTACTGGACTTCTCTATCCGAGATCCCAACACCATAAAATCGAACAGACACGCACCACAGCGCACCTAACCTTCTAACATACCGCCCCAAACTCAAAACCCCTGGCCTTACTCCATGCCAGATCCTCAACCGATATGTTCCTCCTTACCATGCACACTGGGCTGCCTTCAGCAGTTACTGGGCTTGTACACACACTTATAATTACTCATTAAACAAAATTATCCTTTAAAATTTTCCAAACATTTCTCTTTATATTCAAAATTCATTTACGTTAAAATCAGATTGTATTTCCTCAAAAGTCACAATAAAATCTTTTACATGAATCCCTAATTCTCTTCACTACAAGAAAAATCCTAAAGAAAAAATTGAATAAACATGAATTCACTTACTCTAACATTTGTTTATACACATATTCTAAACAATATAATTCAATAAAATCCTCGCAATACACAAACAATAATACACTTAAAACTCAAAACATCAATTAGATGGCAGGCACAAAAAAAATAAAAAATTTTTTTTTTTTTTTTAAATTTAAATTTATTAAAATATTATTTTTACCAATTTCGGAAAATTTAAAATTATTTAAATCACTTAAACGACAAAATTCGCATCACTTCATTGCCAAAACTGGTCTAGTTTATAACATCAACCATCAGCTGATCAAACTGGGTCAAGTCATCAACCTTGACCTACATAGGTTATTCATAGGCTACATCAGGAAATACATAAAACAATTTCTTTAAAATTTCTTACCCTCAAACAGGATACAACATAATAAAATAACATTTAAAATTAACATGGTTATTACAGTTAACAACAAAATTGACATTTAAATTAATTAAAAATTACACATTTGTTGCTCTAATTAGTTTCAACTTCTATTAAAATCTGTCACTTGTTTCCATTAATTTCATATTTTTACTATGACTCTCTTTGTTTAACATTCTCAATATCCATTAGTTTGGGTGACTTAATTATCCATAATGACTTGATTCACAACTTGGTATGTATACATTTATAATCTTCCCCCCTCTGACTTTAATATCACTAACACCTTTAACTAATATGACACCCATCTCTATCAAAAACATCTATCAAACAATCTCTAAACCCAACTTACTACTCAACTCAATTCGCATCATTCTACCCTTATAAAAAAAAAATACTCTCTACCCCTTTGTACTCAGGATGTGTGTTCCCCTCCCAAAGCTCATTCCCTTATCTGGTTCCTGGACTTCATTCCTAGCCAACCCTTTCCGGCGCTAAACGGTCCCTTCCTGTCCCAACACCTTTCGTTGCGGACTCCTCACACCACCCCCCTTACAAAATTCCCATCAACTATTTACTCTCCCAATACATCACCTTCAACTATACAAAATATCCCCACTTATTTATTAACTCAATATATCAATAATTACTCTACAAATTTTCCCCATAGCTACTGTGTCACTATTACATCTCAAATTCTACATACATTAATTCACAACAATATTATTCTCTCTAGTACCCATTTAAACTCATCATGGACTGATCTACATGTCCTAACAAAACAATAATCACCCAAAATCAAACTTCAGCTTTTACATTACCTTTAAAATTCTCCACTATCTCAAATTACTTCCATCATTTAAATTAAAATCTTTTAACACATTACAATCATTATATTCAAACATTAGTTACATTGGAAATTTGCAAACAATTTATAAGTGACATTTTACACATCTAACTCCAGCTATCAACTGAAGTTCTAGGTCGGGTGAATGACCTTTGTTCAAAGATGCTACACAAAATTATATAACAAAAAATACATAACACATATTTATAATTCTTACACTCTAACATAACAAGATTAATGACCCACTAAAACATGATGACCAAAACATAATAAACATCTACTGTAGACATTTTCTCAAATCCAAAACAATTAGTTAATTACTTCAAGAGCGAGTTGCCATTTCTAAGTTACAAAATTTTAATTCGTTGCTCCCCTGAGCAACCACCCTGCCACACACACTATTGTTTTCAGCTGGTGGACTGTTGCGCCCATTTGCCTCCACAAGGACGGCATTGGTGGAGGAATTTATCATCTCCGTGTCCTTGCTTCAGCGTTACATTTGAAAATTGGTAGATATCATCATATCTATGTTATATATTAATATGCCCTTAAAACGGGTCTACCACCTGGTTTACTGTTCCTACTCGAACAGAGTGGCAGCCACTGTTCCATAGTTCCGGGGATTTCCCCTAAAATCACCCCCCATTGATTTCAAATATACACCAATTTCAAGCCAGCTATGGTCAAGGTTCTTAATTTATGGCCATAGCTGACCGCTAGCCAAAACCACGATTAGTGCTGGTAAGGCAGTAATCGCCCGAAAAGTTGGGGAAATCAACTCTAAATTCAAGCATGTTCTCTACGTCATTATTATACATGGCATGGCAGTCTATCAGCATATAATATCGAATTATATAAAAACGGTGTGCCGTGTGTTTTATGCCATTTTGGCCTCCGATGGAGGTAACACTCTCTGTTACCCCCAACACTTACCGCTATCTACCGTGGCACATGCCACCACGGCAGTAGCTTACTAATAACCAAACTAACCCGTCTACCCTTTCAGTTTCTACACTCCCTAAGGTATAGCACTTCTATTAACACCACTCAACCCCCCAAAATTACCCATATATCTTGTATGATAACAAGTTTCTATTTCATTCTACACATTTCAACATGTTCCAACTCTCACTGATACTATGAACTTTACAATTATTTGGTCACTTATTTACTAAAGTTGATCTAAATTTAAAATTATAAACATTCCAAATTATATTGATATCTATTTACATTGGAGGCTGTCTATTCTTACTACTATAAGCGATGGTAAGACAGTAATCACCCGAAAGATGGGGGTTCTGCCGCAAAAAGAATAGGAACCAGGTAGACATACTATGTGAATTCATGTTCCCTTACCACTACCTTTCACATCATATTTATTCCTTTTGTTTTCCCATTTATTCAAACCCGCCTTCTACCTCACTCCCATCCCTCTTGCAACAAAACTCCATCTTTTAATTATTCTGTAACTGCTCCCATTGGTAAAATTTATTTTACCCATGAGACTAAAAATTTTGTTTGTGATTGCATTGCCTTTTATATATATATATATATATAGCCTTCATTATTTACAAACACTCGAAGGCAGTGCTGGTACGTGACAGGTACACCTGACCGCTGCACCTTGAGTGTATAAAATAATTTGTCACGTACCTTTATGGGTCCCCCTCCCCGTTCAAATGTGTTGTAAATTTCAAATCTTGACCAATTTTGGTGGAGCCGGACCATCGTTGTTTCACCACCCGAAGGAAGATCTGCCAACCATGGTCCGCCTCCAAGTGCCGAAAACCACGGCCAGGACTGGTAAGGTCGTGGCCGCCCGAAAATGGGGGAAGAGTCCCTTCTGAAAGCAAACTAACAACTATTAAAATTAAAATTATCATTATGACCAATATAACTTCAAGTTCATCGCATTCTGTGTACTCACTATTTCCTGTGTTTCCCGGTTCTGTAAAACATATGAATTATTCATTTTAATTTCTATTATTTCGTAGGGGCCTTCGTATAGTAAAAAGAACTTTTTTATTTCCTTGTCTTGAGCATTTGACAAATCATGGCGTTTTACCAATACTAATTGTCCAATTTCATACTTGACACACTTACCTTTCATATCATGCCTCCGTTTTCGCCTTTCTCCTTTCGTTAATAGACTTTCGTTCACCAACCTCAATTTTATGTCCTGGTTCATTGTATTCATTTCAGGTGGAAAATCGAATAACTGCTCTAAAATCCGTGGTGGACGCTTTCCTTTTACCAACTCGTAAGGCGTGAACCCCGTTGACTCATGTGTTACGCTGTTCAGCCAGTTCTCAATTCTCTGGACGTACAAGGCCCACTTGCTATGCTTGGCGTGGCAGTAGGCTCGAAAATCCTACCTAATTCCCTCATGACCCTCTCCGCCTGGTTGGACTGTGGATGATATACTGCGGTGCGTTTTGGGATGATACCTTCCCATCCGAGTGTCTGGTGCCATTTTCCACTGATGAACTGTGGTCCGTGGTCTGACGGGATTACCTTTGGCTTCCCAACATTGAACATGTAGTCTCGTGTTATCTTCTCACTCAGCACCTTACTCGTCGCCCTCTTCACACTATACAATCTGACATATTTGGAAAAAGTATCAAGCACAACGAAAATATACATAACACCAACCCTACCCTTTGGCAATGGGCCGTACAAATCCACTGCTACTAAATCAAATGGTTTCTCCACCTTTATGTAATTTAATTCCACTTCTACCCTATAGTTTACAACTTTGGATTTTTGACATAGTTCACAAACTCTAAGTATTTTTCTAACACGTTTTTCCATATTTCTAAAGAGACAAGATTCCCTTAATACACTCACACACTTCTTTGCCCCAAAATGTCCGTATCTATAGTGACAGTCCCACACTATTTTTTCTATCAATCCTTCAGGTATAACTAACCTCCAATCCCTTTCTCTCCCCTCTACTTTTTTAAACAAACTCCCCTTAAACACCTGAAAATATTGTTTATACCCAAACTCATCTAATTCTGATTCTACGCTAGTTATTATCTTATTCAATTTAGTATCGGCTCTCTGCATTATATTTATATCTTTCAACTCTTCCCCAAAAAGTTTATCTTCCCTGGATAGTCTATAAATTTCTATTTCCTTAATATCTCTACCAGTTCTATTTCTATCTGTGTCTACTCGTGATAGTGTGTCTGGCACCCTGTTCTCTACCCCCTTAATGTATTCCCAAGAAAAATTGTACACTTGGAAAGCTAACACCCACCTGGTTATCCGGCTGTGTGTGAGCTGGCACGTGTTCAGGAACGACAGCGCTTTATGGTCCTGTCCTGATGATGGTGTTACTGCCCAGCGGATATGTCCGGAACTTTTTTACTGCAAACACTATACTGAGGAGCTCCTTCTCTGTGGTTGTATAGTTGCGTTCTGATGCTAATAACGTCCGGCTGGCGAAAGCAATTGTATGATGTTCTCTCGCCTCGTCCTCTTGATACAGTTCGGCTCCTAGTGCTATATTACTAGCGTCTGTTTGTTAATAAAAATTATTATTGAAATTTGGGTGGTTCATTAAAATCATATCGGCGAACTTATTCTTAATTTCGCAAAACGCTTCTCTTTCATTTTCCCCCCATTTCCATTGCTTGTTCTTCTGCAGCACGGCGCTAAGTCTTGCCGTCGTCTGAGCGTAGTTTCGCTGGAACTTCCTGTAAAAATTACATAGACCAAGAAAACTTTGTAATTGCTTTATGTTCTTTGGCTCCGGGAACGTCAGGATGGATTCTACTTTATCCAGATTAGCCCGTATTCCTTTAGGTGTTATGATGAATCCTAGAAAATGTATTTCAGTCTGTAAAAATTTTGATTTATCCCAATTCACCTTTAAACCTCCCTGGTATAATTTCTCCAACACATACTCTAAATGTTCTACATGCTCCTCAAATGTTCTGGAAGCTATCAGAATGTCATCCACGTATATGGTCAAAAAATCTAAACTCTGGGGCTGCAAAATTTCATCAAGACACTTAATAAAACTAGCTACACTGGTGTTTAATCCAAACGGTAATCGAGTAAACTGATAATTCTTTCCGTTAAATAAAAATGCAGTATACTTGCGACTGTTTTGAGCTAGCGGTACCTGCCAGTAACCTGCCATCAAGTCTAACGACGTCATGTATTTCACCCCACTAAACTTCTGAAAAATTTCTTCAATTGCCTCAGGGGACTCTCTATCAGGAATAATAATTTGGTTTATCTTTCTCGCATCAAGGCATAATCTAACTCTCCCGTCTTTCTTTATAACTACCACTAAAGGATTGGAATAGGTTGATACCGACCTCTCTATAATACCACCCTCTAACATTCTATCCAATTCTAACTGTACTGCCCCCCTTTTTGAATATGGTACCGGATAACTTCGTTGTACATACGGCGCATGCTCTCTCACCTTTAGTTCACATTCATAACCTTTTGCCCTTCCTGGTTCCCCGGCAAACACTCCCCTATAACCCTTGACTACCCGCCACAACTCCTCATGTTGAGAACTCCCCATTGCGCCACCCTCACCATAAAATTTAACCGCTCTATCCGCCCATATTCTCTCCTCACTCTCATCACTCACTCTTTCTCTACACATATTCATACTAAATTCCACATCCCTATCTATGACCCTATTTGGTATAACCCTTATACCCGAAATCTTTACTGTCTCTAAAACCCGTTCAAAATTAACTGTTATTTGTTTACCTTCATTGTTCAATTCTAAAATTCTCTTTCTAAAATTAATTACCGCATTATTCCTGATCAGAAAATCATTACCCAATATTACTTCTAAATTTAAGCCCCTTACAATTAAAAACGTATTCTCATAACTTTCCCCATTTATTAACATATTCAACTGGACTTGTGTTGTAACTCGTTTACTTCTAACACCCGAAATGCCTACAATGGTTACCCCCGCAACTGGCAAAGATGGAATATTTTTGTTAGTCTCTTTTAATTTATTTAGTACGTGTTCTGCGCTTATATTCACATTTAGGTGCGGTTTATTAAAATTTATTTTTATAAACTTGTCCCAGTTCGAGCGCCATTGAGAAGCTACAACTTATTAGCCAAAATAATTATTTTAATATATATTGCAACTCTCACCTTGTTTGGGTCCCCAGGTCCTTCGCACGAATTCGTGAAGAATAAGCGTGACTTAGGTTAACACTCTTCAATAAATTATACTCTCAATTTCGGCATTATAGTTATATTTATTTCGCAATTCTTTCACATTAAATTTTACTTTCTTTTCTTTTATTTATATTCCCAAACAATATTATGGATCTTTACTTAATTTCTTTCCAAAAGCAAATCGAACAAACATATTACTTTATTTACTCTAATTTGTAATAATTATTATTTGCCATTCTTGTGATGTTTTTCTCTCTCCCGGAGTTATACTCCAAACAATAGAAACCAAGTATGTATACATATTATTCAAATCATTTCTTACCTAACAGAAAATATAATGCTCTTAAAGTATTCGTGAAACATCTTATATTAACAGAGTTACATATACATCTTATATTTACCGAAAACAGCCCAGCCTGCTCAATCACACATTCACACCATAACCCCCTTTTTATTTATTTTAAGGCCTTTTTGATGGTATTTACTGATACATATTTAAAATAGTTGTTTTACGTCACCCTTGGCATTCCTCCTCGTCAAGTGTCGCACTGGTTTTATGTCCGAAAGTTTTAATTTTGATTTGTTTCCATGCTGATTAGGTTTTGTTCACTTTACTTATTCCATTTTGATACACGTTTCATTACTTGAGTTACTTTTAAGTCACAATTAAATTTTCTTGGTAAGCCACTATTTGTGTTTTGCCTGGCCAGGCATAGCTTCGGTTGGTGACTGCGAAGAGCGTTCCAAGTCCCCACTATCTCGATTTCTTTCAGACAAGGCGGAAACCAATGCCTTGTACGTTAAAGTCATAGCTGTGGCACATTTAACAAGTGCAAACTCCCATGTGCTGGACGTTGACGATATTTGTTGTCCAGTGGTTTATGTCACTGTAGTAGGCGTGACTTAGTCTCGTTTCCGTTGTGTTGAAAGCACATGTTGGAAAAAATCATCTTCAAGCCATCTTGTGCGCCTTTTGCTTAGCGTGGGTTCTGCGCTCCGCCGATGTTAGTGCGTTTGGGCGCATTACACTGTTTTGCCGTTCTGAGAATTACGCAGCTGTGTGCGACACGCACATTCCATTGTAATTGTTTCATCACGGTTCTTTGTTCGCGACGAGTTAGATTCAACCTGTGACTGACCACGCATATGAAATGAATTGTTACAAATATTTAATAAAATAAAACCCCTCCCTTTTGCCCCGTTACATGATACACTACTTATAGGGAGTCAGTGTTGCATGAACAGGTAAAAATGATTGCTTCACAGAATCTCTCTCACATATATTCCACTTATAATGCCAAAAAGAGCCCTTCATATAGGTATATTTATCAGACAGAATCAACTGTTTTTGTGACATCGACGTGCGCATGGTATGTAATGCGCATGTGTCAAGCAGAGCAATGTACCTCAGTTTTCTCCGAGAAGTTGTGGAAGTTACAGCGTTCGTACTTTCAAAAAAACATCAGTTTCTTTAATCAAAAACATAGCATTTAGTATGTTTAAATGTAATCAACAGACAGCTTACTTGGTTAATTAATTAATTATTATTAGCCACGTGTTTCATTAGGCAAAATTTAACAAATGTTGATTGCAAACCCTGAGTAACCTCTTGTTATATGAAAATGGAAAATATGCATTTTTCGAGAAACGTCTATATGATGGGAAAAGTCTGATGCAATTTGTGAATGCTGTGCCGAAAAATACAGTAAGGGAAGATAAAATTATGAAGAAAGTTTTTTCATCGCAAGCCTGTGTTACTATCCACCTTCTCTACTTTCGTGAACATAAAAAAAACTTTTCACATCATTACCAAAGTGTGGTTATTTCAGATATTGAAACCTGAACAGCTTCTACTGTCTTAGACTTAGGTTTTAAATCTTAGTTTCACAATTATTAGTCAGTCTTATATAAAATCTATTAATATAGTTTGATATTTTCTAAACATTGCTAATGTTATTAAAATAATATTTTTAAAGTATTTTATGTATAACTTGTGTTGGAAAATACAGAAAAATTATTGTTGTTAACAGTGATACACAAAATTTCCAACGTAAACAATGGAATTTTGATAAGGAAGACCAGAAACAAAGTCCGGATGAGTAAGTATTGTTTGATTTGCAAACACTTCTAATTTTCTAACATTAAACATTTTTAATTGTTTAATTTGGAAATATTTGTTGCGTTGGTTGTTCATTTTTAGGTGTTTTTGCACAAATATAACTTTTAAAAAATCGATACAATTATGAAGTGAAAACCATCATACAGTTATACAGTTAACCAACTTTTGAAATTGAAAAGCGGAAGATGCTTATTTAATTATAAATAATAGCTTACTTCAGGGCTATAAAACATAAATGTTGATAAAGGCCACTGGTGGTATGTGTACTTGAAATTATTATAGGGAAAGTCAACAGAATTACTAAGGTCATTGTTTTAAATACAGGAAGATGCATACAAGTCCCATTATATTAACACAAAAACGCCTTTCTATTAAACTTATAAAGAAAATTTCAAAAGGCAAAAGAATGTCTGATCGTGTGTGTGTGTGTGTGTGTGTGTGTGTGTGTGTGTGTGTGTGTGTGTGTGTGTGTGTGTGTGTGTGTGTGAATCATAAAACCAAATAAACACATTCCTGAAGAAATATGGGTGAATACTAAGTACTATATTCTGATTAATATAAATTAATGATTATCTCAAGCGCGCGCGCACACACACACAGCAAGAATAGTAGACCCAAAAAGAACAAAAGCACAGCAAAAAGATAAATATGGCACAGCTGGTCATGAAAAATGCTACATGAAATTTAAAAAAGAAAAACCTTGATTTGTGTTTTCTTTAAATACGAATAATCATACTTACTTGAATTAATTTAGTTACTGTTAAAAATATTTATTCCAAAATCTACGTTTACCATTTATTATAAATTTTAAGTTTCTGGATATGAACCAGTTACCAAAATTTTGTGTGGGTAGTACCAATGCTTAAGAGTGAATTTTATTTGAAAGGTGTGAGTTTTAGACTCTGTCATTGATCCCCACAGTTTCTAAAGTAACAAGAGTAGTAGCAAAGAAAAAATACTGAGCAAAATTCTTGGATGAAATAATGGAAATTGTGAATAATAAATGCATATGAGTAGGCTTGTCCTTGACATCAAAGGAGAGTTTGACACTGTTGATCGTTTTGTTTTATCGGAAATTCATTATTGTTGTGGTATTCATAGTCAAACATGATTGGGTTTTCATAGTCACATCTGTGGGTTGTTTGTAGTATGTAGAGATTAGTTATACACAAGAATTACTGTGTTCATATGTGTATTGGTGCATATTTATATTGGGGGAACATGACAAAGTATAGAAAATAATATATTTGTAATTTTGCATTAAATTACACAAAAAGCAAATTCTCTTAATTTACTTTTAACTGGCAGTGCTAAAATGTTAACACTAGAATGTTCCACAAATGTTTATATTGCTTAGTTAAAGAGATGGAATGGGTCTTGTATTTAGAAGTATGGGAGAACTTTCATATTAAATATGTAGCAATTATTAGATAGCGAATTGACTTAGAGAAGTCTTCTGTCAAGTTTTAAATCGAAACTTACGTCAGCGAGTCATTAATTTTAGTATGTCCATAATATGTACTAAGTTTGAACACTGTAGTCTAATATTTACCACTTGTGCATAGCATGTAATGGGGCAAAAAAGGGGTATTATTTTTATTGTAATTTCATTCGGTTTTATTTTAAATTATACGGGTCCAAAACAGCGAGTCACCTACATGGAACGGTTCAGTGCATTGGGTGCGGCGTGGTCAACAAGAGTTAATTCACAGAATTCCAGTGCACACATGCCTGTGCTTTCCGTTGTGGAGAAGAGACAAAAAACCTTTGTGGCTAACAACCAGCCAAAAAGGAATGCGTCCGGTGTGCAACGACGCCCTACAATTCCAGGAACTGTAGTGTTGAGTGACACACGCAAACACCAGCAGGCGCGCAGACGACGCCAAGAAGCAAAAACAACATGGCTAATTTTATAAAATCTGTTTGCAATGCTGCCGGGAGATGGCGGAAGTCTTGACGAAGTCCCGCCTATCTTTGTGACGAAACCAGTGGCAGTGAAATTTCGTTGACGCCCAAGACACACAAATAACACGTGTTGTGTGTGCAGTAACAATGACTTTAGCACCAGCAGGCAGTGAGTTCCCGTGTTGCAAAACCGTGGAGAGCGAAAAACGAGGAAGCGTCTCCCCAGTTTATCTCACCCACAGGCCGCATGCGGTCCGTGTAAATTTTACTACACTGACCTCGCCGGTGAGAACCCGGAAGCGTTATTCAAAAAAGTGATACAGTAAATCAGAATGAAGTGAGTGAATCGAAAGAAAAGGCGGTAAACAATGAACTCATAACTTTAGGACATTTAAACGAGGACTTGGTGTGGGCCATGTAACGAGGTCAGAGGAGACGCCGCTACACAAGTAAATGTATTCATACCAAAATTTTAATGATTGCAAAAAATTAAATAAATAAGGGGGGTAAAACTGAATGTGAGTTGAGTGTGGGCATTGCTGGGCCGCCTTAATAAACTAAAATAAGAATGTAGAATAAGTTGGTTGAAACATTTATTTTTGTTGTTGTGTAGGTATATGTTTAAAATTAGAATGAGAAAAAGTAACGCTATAAAATCATTATTTTAAATGAATTAAAATCCATGTAATTTCACCAGAATATACTAAAAATATAACTTGAAGTAAAGAGTTGAATGAAAATTATAACTGGAGGAGAACGTAAGTTTGAAATGAAGGTTAATAAAATGAATTAGTAGCGTAACCATGTTTTAAGCTAATTATTACGCCACATTACCATCACCTATCCAGTATGGAAGATTTTGCTTAACGAACCTGGCAATTAAAGTGGATTTGATGGTTTCGATGTAATACCTTAAAACATCGTGGCGACCGATTAAAAAGTTGGGGGATCTTCTGTGAGCGGTAAATCAGATGGCGGGAAAGAATAAGGTAAGTAAAAAGAATAGAACATAACAATTGGCGACCCTGCCAGGATAACTCAGATGAATTAATAATTCATATGGGTTTAGGCCTAATTTGAAGTACGAGATAGGTGATGATAATGGGCGGTTTTTTGTAAGGAAAAATGTAAAATTATGAGATGTGTGAATAGAGGTTAAGACGTAAAATATTGCTAAAGAGTTAAGTTACGAGATTTTGTTTAGATAATAACCAAGTTATATATAATAAAAAATAATTAGATTTATAAAAAATGGAAAATACGAAAGACAGTAATAAAACTGAGGACTGGTTGCGTGAGATAATGGGGGAAATTAAACTGGTGGCTAACGAAAATAAACAAATGTCTAGTGATAACAATAAGAAATTTGATGCATTAAATGATCGTTTTGACACTAAGTTTAATGAACAAAATAGCAAATTTGATAAGTTGAGTAGTGAAATACATGAACAGAAAGTAAAATATGAGAGTAATTTCAATGAGTTGAAAAAGCAGAATAATGAGTTAAAAAAACCATATCAATGAGATCAATAAGCATGTAGAAAATAGCCATGAAATATTTAAAAATAACTTGAACAAATTAGAACAGAATATTGAGAGAATGGGAGTGTGGGTGATAAAAACAGACAAGAGTAAAACAAGTGAAAATTATAATGATATGTGTAAAAACGTGGTATTAGAAAGTAAGGTGAATAAGGAAGATGTTGAAGTAGAATGTAGTAACGAAGTGTTGTTAGCGAGTGCTGATGAAAGTGCGAGAGAGTGTAATGAAAATTTAGATGGGCAAAGGGCAAATTTTCCCCAAGTTTATGGTGAAACAGAGGTTTCACAGGTTGTTGATGAGGACAGAGTTTCCTCCAGTAGTTATGTGGGAGACATGGTGTCTCAAAATGGTCCCTTTATTTTTGTGATGATCTTGGAAGTGCCAAGACATATAGTAAGTTTGTGTGGCCTTTGCATGGAATGAGATAGTTCATAGTTCAGGGGGTTAGTGACAGGGGTTATGATGATGAAAGATGTTTTGAGAGAGAGTTGTGTGCAGACAGGGAGATAATAATATATCAGTTAAAGAGAAAATATAATGAGTTGAAAGAGAGGTTAGAGTTGAAAGAAATATATGATATAAAATACTTGCATTGTGAAATAGAGATAAATGAATATTTTGATAATACTGTTGGAAATGATAATAACTTACCTGATGTTGTAGCAGAAGAATATAATAATCATAAAATAACTTACCTGGGTGTAACAACAAATACTTACGGAGACGGGACAGGAATAACTAATGTTGACAAGGTTTATGAAATAATAATAGGGAATAATCCTATAATTTATGATGGTATAATGAACGACATAGAGTTACTGGGTTATTATGATAATAATAATAATAATAATAAATTGAGTGTGAGTAAGAATGAGAGGTGTTATAAAAAGGTAAGACTATTATACAACGATGGCGGTTAGATAAGAAATCAATAAATGGACATTTAAATATATTAAATATTTTAATGTATGGTTATGACCTTGCTGAATTTGGAAATGAAGTGTGGTAAAATTGAACAATTAATGATGAAGATTTGTAAATAATTTTTAGTGAAATTAACTGTGTTTGTATTGTAAAATGTTTTATGTAAACAATGTGTATGTAGTAGAAATTGATTTTAATAATAATAATATTTTATCAGACAAAAGAAATAATGAATTGGTAATTAATGAATTGTAATTGTGGAAGTAAGGTAATTAAAATATGTTGTGTTTTCAGTAATTGATTTAATTAAAATAATTGGAGATGTTTAAATATTTTTGATTGATTTAAAATGTTATATGATTGGATTTTAATGATGAAGTTAAATTATTTTATGAGATTTAAATTTGATAATACTTAATAAATAAATAAATGTTAAATTATATGTAGTTGTGGAATCATATTATCGTTATTGTTTCAGAGGTACATGGAGTTATTGGTGTTGGTATTTTGTGTTTATGACAGTGTATGAGTGGTATACTGTAAGTATAAATTTTGTAATGCAATATAAATAAAATAAAATGTTCACTGTCTAAATAGCAAATTTTAAATGAAATGATGATAACAAAGAAAACATTTTGGAAAAGTTAAGGATATAATAAATAATAAATCATTGATAATTAATTAATAGAAGGTTAATTGAAAGTAAAATATAATGTTTCTAATTTTATATGCAAATGTAAGGATGTAAGGTGTGTAATTTCTGATTAACCGTAAATGTGAATTGTTTGTTTTAATGGAATAATCACCATGTTAATTATGAGTGTATTGTATGTATTATGTTAAGCAATGAAAATTAATTAAGTAATTAATATACCCAAACATATAAGTGTTGACCTTCTGTGAATTGCAGTAGCGGTGTCAGCGTTGGCCTTATATGTCTTTTGGTAGTTTCCCCACATTTCGGGCGGTCACGGTTTCACCAGGCCCTGGCCGTGGAATTATGTAAGTAGTTACAAAATTGGTGAATTTTGAATTTGAACCTGGGGGTAACAGGGGAAAGTACATAACTATGGAACAGCGGCTATCGTCGAAGGTGGCGATAGTGCCGTACTTAAGGGTGTGTGAATCATTTTAGTAGGATTACTGGTGTCCTCGGACATCAGTAATACCGAATTTTTATGTAACGCTGAACCAAGAACGGTATCGGCAGCGTCGATACCTTATATATGTAACTTCAGTTCTTGGGGATGCAAATGGACACAACAGTCCACCATCAATAAACAATAGAGTGTGTGGTAAAGGAGCTGGCAGTTACAAGCCAGGGGCACAGATATAGCATCTGTGCATAAGGCAAACGCTCGATCCGGTTCATCCGGCGGGTGGTTACCTAATTGCAACGGGGTATAAGGGGGGACTTTAAGTAATGGTGTAGTGGAAGTGTAACTGTAATTGCAGTGAGAGGGTGACGACCTCTGTAAACAGCGGGCGGTCAACTTATAACACGACTATAGAGAGAGTTGGGGGTTGACAACCCATACAGCTGTTCAGTAACTGTTGCTATGACTATGACTCAATGAGTAGCGATGTAAGTCCCTATGAGAGCAACCAGTTTTAAGTGATCGAGTCAATTATAATGTTTTATTTTGATTAAAAAAAAAAAAAATACTATTGTACTAGATAGGCTGTTTAGGAGTAAGTGATTTAAATGTGATGTGCTTTGTGTAATGATTTCAGAAAAGACTTTTAAGTATATAAGATGCTTATCAGATTATGTTTTATTGTGTCATTATTGTTAATATGTTAGTGGTAAGAATTTTGAAAACATGTACTTTATATAATTGTTGAATTGTATCTCTAGTAAGGTCATTCACCTTGCCAAGAAAATCAGCTGATCAGCTGTAGTGTATCACTTATAAATAATTGGCAAATTTCCAATATAATTAAATGTTCGAATATAATGATTTCAATGTGGTTAAAAGATTTTAATTTAAATGATATAAATAATTTGAGAGAGAGTTAAGAATTTTAAATGGTTTGTAAACGGTAGAATTTGGGTGATTATTATTTCATTAGGACATTTAGATCAGTCCCAATTAAGTTTAGAAGTGGAGTTGAATAGAATAATATTATTGTGGGAATAAAAGTAATGTAGAATTTGAGATGTAATAGTGACACAGTAGCTATGGGAAAATATGTAGAGTATTGATTGATATATTGATGTAATAAGTAAATGGAGATATTTTGTAGTTGAAAGTGATATAATGGGAGAGTAATTAGTTGATGGGGAATTTCGTAAGGGGGGTGGTGTGATAAGGAGTCCGCAACGAAAGGTGTTGGGACAGGGAGAGGGACCGTTTAGTGCTGGAAAGGGTTGCCTAGGGGAAGTCCAGGAACCAGATAAGGGAGTGAGCTTTGGGAGAACACACATCCTGAGTACAAAGGGGTAGAGAGTATTTTTTTATATATAAGGGTAGAGTGATACGATATGAGTTGAGTAGTAAGTTGGGTTGAGATAATGGTTGATAGATGTTTTTGATAGAGGGGTGTCAGATGAGTTAAAAGCTGTAAAGTGAGTATTAGAGTCAGAAGGGGATGAGGTTATGTGTAATCACCCAATTATGAGTTGAATTATTATGAAGGATTAAGTCACCCAAACTAATGGAGATTGAGAATAATAAAGAAAGAGTGTTCATAGTAAAAAAAAAATATATAATTAATTGAAACCAGTGACAGATTTTAATAGAATTTGAAAATAATTAAAGCTATAAAATGTGTAATTTAAATGTCAATTTTATTGTTTATTGTAATAATAACCATGTTAATTTTAAATGTCTTATTGTATTATGTTTGAAGATAAAAATTTTAAAGATGTTTCATGTAACCCATGATGTAACTTTGTATAACATGGTATGTCAAGGTCGTTGACTTGGCCCAGAGAGATCAGCTGATGGCTGATGTTATAAACTAGACCAGTTTCTGGCAATGGATTGATACAATTTTGCCGTTTTATTGAATTAAATGATTTTGATTTTTCCGAACTTGGTAAAAAAAATAATATTCTGATAAATTTAAATTTTTTTTCAAAAAAATTTATTTTATTTTACACCTGCCATATAGGATATTTTGAATTTCAAGTGTATTATTGTTTATGTGTATTGCTAGTGTTTTTATTGAATTGTATTGCTTTGTATTGTTAGGTATGTATGTATAGTCAAATATTAGGATAAAGGAGTTCATGTTTTAATGAGATTTGTTTTTCTGATTATTAGTAGTAATGAAGAAAGTTGATAGATTCAGGGTAAAAGATTTTTAGTTTTTTGGTTTTGAAGAAACAAATGGTAATAGAACAGATTGATTTGGAACTTAGATGAATTTTTAACCAAATTGAATGATTGGAATTTAATTTGTTTACTATATCGCAATTTGACGAATGATTTTAAAATGTTTAAGGAGTTTGTTTAGGATGTGCCCAGTAACTGCCAAAGGCGACCCAGTGTGCATGTAAGGGGGAACATATTGGTAGAGGATCTGGCGTGGTACAAGGCCAGGGATTTGGAGTTTGGGGTGGCATGTTAGAAGGTTAGGTGCGCTGTGGTGCGTGTCTGTTCGATTTTATGGTGTTGGGATCTCGAATAGAGAAGTCCAGTAATATCTTTCAGATGCGGCCATAGTCGCTGAGCCAGGGGGTAGTTTACCCATGAGGTATAAGAACTAATGGGGGTTGTTGGCACCATATCCTCACCGATCCTCTTAGGGGTTTAGCAATGAGATTTCTTCTGTTTCGGCAGAAGATCTCTCATTGGGGGGGGGGTATTGTAATGGGGCAAAAAAGGGGTATTATTTTTATTGTAATTTCATTCGGTTTTATTTTAAATTATACGGGTCCAAAACAGCGAGTCACCTACATGGAACGGTTCAGTGCGTTGGGTGCGGCGTGGTCAACAAGAGTTAATTCACAGAATTCCAGTGCACACATGCCTGTGCTTTTCCGTTGTGGAGAAGAGACAAAAAACCTTTGTGGCTAACAACCAGCCAAAAAGGAATGCGTCCGGTGTGCAACGATGCCCTACAATTCCAGGAACTGTAGTGTTGAGTGACACACGCAAACACCAGCAGGCGCGCAGACGACGCCAAGAAGCAAAAACAACATGGCTAATTTTATAAAATCTGTTTGCAATGCTGCCGGGAGATGGCGGAAGTCTTGACGAAGTCCTGCCTATCTTTGTGACGAAACCAGTGGCAGTGAAATTTCGTTGACGCCCAAGACACACAAATAACACGTGTTGTGTGTGCAGTAACAATGACTTTAGCACCAGCAGGCAGTGAGTTCCCGTGTTGCAAAACCGTGGAGAGGGAAAAACGAGGAAGCGTCTCCCCAGTTTATCTCGCCCACAGGCCGCATGCGGTCCGTGTAAATTTTACTACACTGACCTCGCCGGTGAGAACCCGGAAGCGTTATTCAAAAAAGTGATACAGTAAATCAGAATGAAGTGAGTGAATCGAAAGAAAAGGCGGTAAACGATGAACTCATAACTTTAGGACATTTAAACGAGGACTTGGTGTGGGCCATGTAACGAGGTCAGAGGAGACGCCGCTACACAAGTAAATGTATTCATACCAAAATTTTAATGATTGCAAAAAATTAAATAAATAAGGGGGGTAAAACTGAATGTGAGTTGAGTGTGGGTATTGCTGGGCCGCCTTAATAAACAAAATAAGAATGTAGAATAAGTTGGTTGAAACATTTATTTTTGTTGTTGTGTAGGTATATGTTTAAAATTAGAATGAGAAAAAGTAACGCTGTAAAATCATTATTTTAAATGAATTAAAATCCATGTAATTTCACCAGAATGTACTAAAAATATAACTTGAAGTAAAGAGTTGAATGAAAATTATAAGTGGAGGAGAATGTAAGTTTGAAATGAAGGTTAATAAAATGAATTAGTAGCGTAACCATGTTTTAAGCTAATTATTACGCCACATTACCATCACCTATCCAGTATGGAAGATTTCGCTTAACAAACCTGGCAATTAAAGTTGATTTAATGGTTTCGATGTAATACCTTAAAACATCATGGCGACCGATTAAAAAGTTGGGGGATCTTCTGTGAGCGATAAATCAGATGGCGGGAAAGATTAAGGTAAGTAAAAAGAATAGAACATAACAAGCAGATCAAGTATTGAGTATTTAGCACTTTAGTTCAGCATTGAGAGTCAAGATAGGAGTGTAAAACAGCTTTAAATTACATAATAATAATAATAATAATAATGGCTCCCATGTGTACCACCGAAGCAGCTTAGGAGTCAGCCAGGGTAGGCTGCCTTATGCAAGCCGAACAGCAAACAAGGAAGGCAGTGTGGCCAGCACTATGCTTCAGCCGCCCATTATTATCCCCAGCATGTTATCTCAGTTACACATTTTCAAGAGTCTGAGTCGACCTGGGTGCTGAAAAATGTACCTTGATTTCATGGTGCAGACCCGGGACCTCTAGATTAGTAACCAGGTACTATACCCACTGGTCTACTGAGCCGCTTTAAATTACATCAAGACAGTACAAAATTATTTGTACAGTTGTTTTTGGAAAGATCAGGAGGATCGTTTGCAGCCATGTTTTCTAAATTTAAAATTAGTGCAAACAAAAATTTCACTGTTACACACCACTATAGAAGAAATTCCCAATTAGCACTTTCAAGCTTTACAGCTTATCATCAGATCAGAATTATGTTAATTCTTGTGTAATTTCTGTTTGTGATAACACCCAAAATATTGGGAGCATTGAAAATGTTTACAGGAAAAAATTAAAGAGTGTTTTATACCCCCAAATAATGTTTTATTAAAAACCTTCAGCTTTCTAGCACTAAAATTGTGTAATAAATTGCTGTGGACATCAATTCTTTAAGTAATAAAAATATTTTGTAAAGTGTAAGAAATTGTCTTTTACGAGAGGCGGAAGAATGGTTGAGAATTCAAAGATAGTATTATCAATGAAGTTATTCAGGTTTTAAATGTGTTAATATTCTCTCTGAAAATATTACATTGTAGAAGTTAATTAATTCAAGAATTAATCCAGTTTCTTCTTCATAGCTGGTTGTCTTCTAGCTATACATAGGCTATAGTGCAATACAGCATAAATATTGATTTTACTTCCATGTTCCTTAAGGAAATGGAAGTATGGTGATGGCAAAAAAAAATCGTGTTCGAGATTATTGCAGATTCTGATTGTACTACACTCAAAACATGAAAAAAGTCATTTTTCAAAAAGTGTGTGTGTGTGTTAAAACGTTACGAGTTTTATTAAATTATTGAAATACTGAATTTTGTCCCATTTTTTGGGTACCAACTGAGGTTACACATGTTTCTTGTTGTTTAAAATAAATGAAGTTCCAAATCACTTACCTTTACTAAGTTATTTACCAGGGTGTCGTCTGATGTACTTAGGCAGAGAAAAACGACAGGCAGTGCAATGACAAACACCTATTTTGCAAGCACAAATAAATGGTACTTTATTTTTTGTAGCATGAAAATTTTTCTGTTCACCTTTCGGTTTAAATTTACTAAAATAACATTCCGAACAATATTTGATTCACCTAGCCATACTAGTTTTATTAATTTGAAATAGATATATAAACTTACGACTAACTATAATAAGTTAAACGGAAACCAGCGCTTTCACACACACACACACACACACATATCCACCCCCAGATTTTAAGAGCTCAACTTTATAATTTATGAAAAAGCCAGTATTTTAAAATGTTGAAATGGTATACATATTGTTGAAATGTCTACTTCCCTTGATTATGATGCGTAGAATTTCACCACACGGGACGTCTCCTCGTGGCATGCATTGTTCTGCTGTTTTCACTGTTACATTTTAACGTATTACTGCCGAACTGTCAATTAATTACTGTTTTTGATGAATATTTAGCCAAATACTGTTTTCACTTTGGAGTATATATATAAAGATTCACATTTTTGTTGTATGCGGGCCCGCAAATTACGTTCCGGAACTTTACATATGTACCACTCGCGAGTGGTGGAGTTAGACTGGGGCTAGGCCACCGGCACTATTTTATGAAGTCGCCGAGGTTGCCATGACCAATTCTCATTGTTTTTAAATTGTATCACTACGCCAACTGCACTTAATATGTGAGGTCTGGCTGACACACCCTGCATAGCAGCGTGACGCATGCACTGACGTAATATGGTCTGATGTTCCGTTACATAACTTGTTTATGCTGTTTTGTGTGTCATTGGTTGACCTTGGCACAATTCCAGCTTGTTGCTTCTGTTCGCTTCAATATTCATGAATAAATTGTCACACAGCAGTGCTACCACCGTCGCTATCGTCGCTACCACTGAATTTACCTTTCGTTTATAAGTTTTGTCCCAATTATTGTAAAAAATGTTATTTGTTTTATTAAAAAATACAAACTTCTTTATATTGCCTCAGGTAGGCCAAAATGTACCGTTATAATACCCCCTCAATGAGATATTTTATGCCGAAGCATAAAAAATCTCATTGACACATTCATACTTGCTAAAGGGATCAGCCAGGATATGTCGCCACAACCCCCTGTATGGTTTACAAAAAATATAATCAACTCACCCTTGGTCCGGTGACTGTGACCGCACCTGAATGACAATACTGGACTTCTCTCTCGAGATCCCAACACCATAGAGTCAGACAGATACTTAACGCCCCTGCTCTGACGCTCTGGCCAGCTCAGGTCCGCCGCCACAGCATCACCAAACACTGAAACAACAAATCAAATATCAACTAGTGGCCTTATACAACACCATATCCCCAACTGATCTGTTTCCCCCTAGCGGTGCTGGTTTGCGCCAAGAAGCACTGGTTTTTCCTCTTAACCTCTAACATATATATGAAGACCTAACAACACAACATGCTACCCATTTTAAAATTCCATAATCTCATTCCGTCTACTTTCTCTTATTAACTTTAAAATCCCAAAATTCAAAATTATTGCCCTGATTCCCATCAGAATTTAAATAAACATCTCCCATTACCATATTATACATCTCTGTCATCCCCAATTTGCATTTAAAATATTTAAATTCATAAAATTGTCTTACACTAACAAACACAATATAACATAAGAAAACATAGTACATTCATAATTCACATTGTTATTATTATCTTAAAATAAACAATTCGTATTTAAAATGTTACACACTTTACATCATTAAATTTGCATATAAAATCATAAAATTACCTTTTAAACTCACTTTACTTTTATTAATTCGTTTCTCAATTTTTTTTTTTTTTTTTGTTGCAAGCACATCATTTTATTTATTATTCCCTTTCATTAATTTGGGTGATTCTACGTTATTCATTATAATTCACTTTATCAACTTGGCATTTACCCCTAATCTTACCCCTTTTATTACTCTAACGCTCCCTTACAAAATCTTTAACTAGTATGACACCCCGGATGTATTATTTAAAATACAACAAATTTTTTAATTCGTTACCCCCCTGGATAACCTCCCTGCCACACACACTATGACCCCCCCTGGACTGTGGCGTCCAGTTGCTTCCACAAGGACTGAAATTTTGGAGGAATTTAACATCTCCGTGTCCTTGCTTCTGCATTACATTTGAACATCTGAATATCAATATATTCTTGTTTATAATTAAACGCCCTTAAACGGGTCTACCACCTGGCTTTGCTGCCCCCATGCGGGCAGAGTGGTAGCCGCTGTTCCATAGTTTGGTGATTCCCCTTAATTTCACCCCCCATCAATTTCAAAATACACCTTGACAACGATAACAGCTATGGTCAGTTAAGGCAGCGCGTAACGTAATGTGCCCCAACCATAGCTGTTAAAGCTAAACCAATTCCACGGTCAGGGTTCGGTGAGGCCGTGACCGCCCGAAAAGTTGGGGAATCACAAGTATAATATATTTTTTAAAAATTAAAATTAACAATTTATATTACATGACATTTCTAGTCTTGGTGGTGTTTTAACCTCATACATTTCTTTCTTAACTTTCCCTACCTTGATGTTCATTTACATAAAATACATAACGTGGGTATAAACAATAATAATAATTTATAATAAGAATATAAAAATGTTTGTTTATGTATGAAAATTTTAATATCTATAAATACATCCATCATCACTCAGCTAGATAATACTTTTTTAATTGGGTCACATTATAAGTTCCTTTTATTTCTCGAGTTTGCAAATCTACTAAAACATAAGCATTCTCCATTTTCACTTGGCTAACCTCATATGGGCCGTCATACAATAGGAAGAATTTCTTAATTTCTTTGTCCAATGCTGATGATTGATCGTGATTTTTTATTAATACTAGTTGTCCTACCTCGTATTGTATGGGTGTTAAATTCCGGTCATGTCTCCGTTTCCGTTGTTCGGCCTTACTCAGCAGGCGCTCTCTAGCGATTACCAATTTCCTATCATGTGGTATTTCCGTCCGGGTTGGAAATTTTACTAGCTCTTCTAATATGGGTGACGGCCTTCTCTGAAACATTAACTCACATGGGCTGTAACTAGTGGATTCATGTAAACTGTTGTTAATATACCCCTCTATCTTGCACACAAAAGTAGCCCACAAAGAATGTTTTTTATGGCAAAAGGTTCTGAACATTCTCCCTAACTCCCGCATAACACGTTCACTTGGATTTGACTGTGGATGATACACTGATGTATGTTTAACTAAAATATTTTCCCAACCTAAAGTTTCCCACCAGGTGTTGCTGGTGAACTGCGAACCATGATCTGATAATACTACTTGAGGCTTACCTACTTCAATAAGGTATTCATTTACTATTTTCCTAGCCAACACTGATGAGGTTGCCTTTTTAATCGGGTACAATTTTACAAATTTTGTAAAAACATCTAATACAACAAATAAATAGTTTACCCCTCCTCGACCTTTGGGTAAAGGGCCATATAAGTCAACAGCAACTAATGCTAAAGGACGGTCTGGCATTACATGCTGCATTAAACCCTCCTGTTTACGATTGTTTACTTTAGCTTTCTGACAAATTTCGCATGTTTGTAATATTTTACGCACCGTTCTTTCCATATTATTGAATTTACATGACTCTTTTAATATGTCACTACATTTCTTGGGGCCTATATGACCATACCTTAGATGGCAATCTCTCACTACTTCAGGTATTATGACTTTAGGGATACACAACTTCCAATCATCTCCTTGTTCATTTGCCCGATGAAATAAGTGTTTATTAAACAAACTAAAGTGTTTCTCCCACTTATGAGGTACGTTGGGTATTTGACTCAAAGCTAACATTATTTTATTAAGTTCGGTGTCTCTCTCTTGTTCTGTTGCTAAGTTACTTATTAACTTTTTCATATTTACTTCCCCCGCTTCTTTTATTATAAATATTTTATATGTATTTGCTATGTCTACTTCGGTATTATTATCAAAATCTGTTCTGGATAGGACATCAGCTACTATACTTTCTTTACCCTTGCAATACTCAATTGTTAAGTCATATTCTTGTAATATTAGCATCCACCGCACTAACCTACCATGTGTTAATTTACAGTTTTTTAAAAACATTAAAGCTTGATGGTCGGACCTTATGATTACCTTATTTCCTAACAAGTACGTTCTAAACTTTCTACAGGCGAAAACTATTGATAACGCCTCCTTCTCCGTCGTAGTGTAGTTCTTTTCACTAGTTAATAGAGATCTACTTGCAAAAGCTACTACTTTGTGGTTATCACTCCCATCTAACTGAAACAACTCTACTCCCAAGGCAATGTCTGACGCGTCTGTGTGTATATAAAATGGCTCTGAAAAATTAGGATGAGCTAATATAACGGTGTTTAAGAATTTATTTTTTATCAGCTCGAATATATTTTGCTCTTTTAAATTCCACCACCATCGATTGTCTTTATTTAATAAATGGCCCAATTGTACTGTTAAATATGAATATTTGTCTACAAATTGCCTATAATAATTGCACAATCCTAAAAAACTTTGCAACTGTTTAACATTTTTTGGTATCGGAAAATTTTGTATTATTTCTACCTTCTTAGGGTCTATACTGATACCCCTTGCTGAAATTATATGTCCTAAAAAATTAACTTGTTCTTTCAAAAATTCTGACTTCTTAAATTTAACTGTTATGCCATACTCATGCAGTCTACTTAGTACCCTATCTAACCTTTCACAGTGTGTATCAATGTCTGGTGATGTAATTACTATATCATCTACATAAACGGTTGTGAATTCTAAAATCTCTCTCCCTAGCACATAATCCAGGCATTTGATAAAAATTGAAACACTTACATTTAGTCCAAAAGGTAGTCGGCGAAATTGGTAATTCCTACCATTGTATAGAAATGCCACATACTGTCGAGACTCCTCTTCCAGCTCTATCTGCCAGTAGCCTGCAGTCAAGTCTAAGGTGGTGATGTATTTGGTCCCACTAAAACGTTGCAGAATTTCGCTTACTGGTTCCGGTGATTCTCTGTCTGGAACAATTATTCTGTTTACTTGTCTTGCGTCTAAACATAATCTTATCGATAAATCTTTCTTTGTCACCACTACTAAAGGGTTGGAATATGGTGATGTAGACTTTTCTATTATACCTTCCCTCAACATTTTATTTATTTCCTCCTGTACTAAACCCCTCTTGGAGTATGGTATCGGATAGGTTTTAGGTGCAAAGGGTGTTTTTTCTTTAACGACTAATTTACCTTTAAAATTCTTTACTAAACCGGGTTCATCTGAAAAATCTGATTTATTTTTGTTTATTATTAGTACTATTTTCTCCCTGTCTTGGTAGCTAAATTCCCCATCTTGATATAAGATTTTATTCATTTTCTCCTCCCAATTATTTTCATTTTCCAATAATTCGTTACTATTTATTCTCAAGTTACAATAATTTATCATTAAGGATCTACACTCGTTTATATCATTGTCAGAAATTAACATTCCCTTACTAATTATTTTTAAAGCTTTCATTCCTACCATTTTATTTTGTATGAATGGTATTTCGATTATATTATTATTATTTAATTTCATAGTCTGTGTGTAATAGTTTAACTCTACCTTGAAATTATTTAAAAAATCATTACCTATTATAGCTCCCATATTTAGTCCTGGAATAACTAAGAAAGGTACATTTATTTTGTTCTTATTTACTCTTAATTGCAGCATTATGTGTTTAGTTACGTTTTTACTGCGAACACCCGTTACTCCTATAACACTAATTCCCAGTACTGGTAATTGTGGAATTGTTTCTGTAGTCTGATTTTTTATTTTTTCAAACATCTATCGTCTATAGCAGTCAGTTCACTCCCTGAATCTACTAGAAAAATGTATTTAGAATTATACACCTCGGCTTCAAATTCTGCCATCCCGAAAGCATTATTACTCTCACCCGCTTCTTCGTCAGATAAATCATTATGTATATTGGTAATTAGTGACCCTATTGTCATGTGATTACTAGACGGCTGGGGGCTTTCTTTTTCAACCGCCCTTATTAGTTTAACGGATGTGGAGGTGGTGGTTCACTGTAAACCCCCCTACTGTTTTGATTATGAGCCGGTACTTCCACGCCCCGAGTTTCGTTTGGGTTACTAACATATCCCCCTCTACATCTATGATTAAAATTTCCTGATACTCCCCGATTACTAGTAAAACCTCTCCATCTATGATTCCCTCTAAATTGATCGCAACCCCTATTATAATTCTCCACTCTCCCTTGGGCACTAGTCCTCGGACCCTGACACTGGTAACATTGATTCCGCGACCCATTATAATTACTAGCTCCACAACTAGGGTTTAGACACAACCACGCCCCCTCCCCTGATCTACTCACATTACTAATAAAATGGTCTGGTTGTCTTATTTCAGTATTTGTTTGATTCGATTCACTAATTCTAAACTGATATTTATTATCTTCTTCCTCTTTCATACTCTGGTATGCTTCTAGTATTTTTTCTAACTCTGCGATATTAGCAAACTCCCGGGTTCTGATTGTGGACCGTATGTCCTTAGGTAAATGTTTACTAATGTATCTTATAAAAGATGAAAGAGGCATTGGTGGTTCTAAATATTTAACTTGACTATATAGTCTCGTCACATACGATGTAATACTCATGTGTTTAATATTAAAGTTTCCCCACCCCATTATGGTACTACGTAACCCCTCTTGTTTCTCTTCTGACCAGTACTTATTTCTAAATGCTTGCTGAAACTCATTAAAATCTACCCAGTTATCGTTATGAGCATCCGCCCATATTTTAGCATCCCCTTTAAAGTACTTTAAAATTCTTACTAACTTATTCTCCCAACTTTCTTGGCTATATTTATTAAAACTTTTTATAGAGTTCAAAAATTGTATGGGGTTCACTCCCCTACTTTCATTACTAAAATATCCTAATTCTACTTCCACATTCACTCTCTCACTCACATTACTTAATTTCTGGTTAATGGTTACACTCAAGTCTTCTCCGACTTTAATTATTTCACGCTCATGTTCTGCTTGTTTATTTTTTAAACTAGTTACATTAATTTTAATTGCATCAATTTGTTCAAAGTTACTTCTGAATTCATCATTTATATTTTCTTGTATTTCACTTGCTCGTTTGATTTGCTCACACTCGTTAATTATACATTGAACATTACAGTCAATTTTGTCATTTTGCTTTTTAATTTTATCATTAAATTTACTTGTCAGCGTGTCAAATTTTTTATTTGTCTCTAACATTTTCTCTTTTTGTTTTTCGTTAATTATTTTTATATCGTTTTTCATTTCGTTTTGTATCTTATTTATAACACTAGTCAGTTCATCTCTCACTCCAACATGTAACTTTTATCTTGTTTAAACTTCTTTTTCAAATTAATTTAACAACTTCCACTTACCTTACGACTTGGATCTGGCCGGATCTCGTAGTGGAGGTAAACCCATTTCGTTCGGCGAACTATGACAGCACATCAAACGAACTAAGGTTTTGAAAGAATTTTAAATCGCAATTTTGTGGAAGAGAAATTAGATTTTTCTTTAATTCGTCTGAATTATTGACATTACAAATCTTCGTGCGACATGTTACGCAATTATTATACCTTACTGACTATAGCTTACCTTGTAATGGACAATTTTACAACTTCATAATTATACACATATAAACAAAAAAAAAACACAGCCCAGCTTTGCACACTCGCTACTCACATTCCGTTTTCAAAACCCCAATTATCAGATTGACTACATAATTTTTATAACACTACCGATAACGCTTACTTCGGTGACCTCGTGGCCAGCCCGCGGTAGATTGAAGATGTCTATGAAAAAGACGAAAAGGAATTCCAAATTTACATATTAGTGTTCTACACTCCTCCCATACTACCACTGCTTTTAAAAGAACTGCTTTACTTTCATTATTGAAAAATAACGAGATTACACGAGCGTATTGAGCTCGCGTGTCGGCGCCGACACAGTCAGAGACGAACTGGGCAATGTGCTTGGTTAAACTGGCGGAAGCGGCAATTCAAAGCCACTGGATTTTAGTCGCCGTATACAGTTGACTTGCTGCGGCATATCCAGTTTATGCATAGATTATAGCTGGTATATGTGTGTGTCCAGAGGCCGATATTGGACTTGGTTCCGCTGATGTCATAGGAAAGACCGGATTTAGCCATGACTTCCTGCCGCTCCAACAGCACATTGTGGAATTTTATTCGTCCTAGGACATCCGGTTTTGTGGCTGGCTGCGTCACTCAGATGTGTAGTGATACCGTTGCGTCTGTGTGCTGTTTACACAAATACAGAGTTCTTAGAATTTTGGTGGAGGTAAATTCTTCTGCCGTGTTACACCACTGAAATTGCGCATCGCCTTGGTTCCAAACTCTATTTCTCAACAACAACTGCGCCTTATTGCGTTGTTTCACTGTTCTGTTATACTGACACATACGTTGTGCAATACAATTACTTCGCAATGTTTTATAAGGCTCCCGACCGAAAACGAACTGAATAAAAATATAATTATCCCATACTGTTGAAAATAAAAACACCCAAAATTTGACCCGCTACAATACCCCCTTGATGAGAATTCTGCTGTCCACGACAGAAGAAATCTCATCGATAACCCCGAAGAGGACCGGTGAGGAACTGGTGCCAACAACCCCCTGGTTCTTAATCTCATGGGTACACGACCCCCCTGGCTCAGCGACTATGGACTCCTCTGAACGGGATCACTGGACTTCTCCGTAAGAGATCCCAACACCGAGAAATCGATCAGACTCGCACCACAGCGCACCTCGCCTTTTAACATGCTACCCCCAAAAATCCTCAATCCCTGGCCAAAATTATTCCAGCTCCTCCGCCGATATGGTTCCCCTTTTTCGCAAGCTGGGCTGCCTTTAGCAAATACTGGGCTCACACACACTACCATTACATATTACCATAACGTATAAAAAATAAAACCTTCTTTTAAAATTTATTATAAGTAAAAAAAAAATTCAAAATTCCAAAAAAATCTTTTATCAAAAAATTCTCTTCCTTATTTGTTCTAAATTTTTTTTTTTTTTTCAAATGACAACCTAGACATTTCTAATAATATAAACACATCCTTACTCTAACATGAGAACCATTTATAGTCTACCAATACAATACAATACAATAAAATAAAATAAACATGGTTAATGCACATATAATAAAAAAATCATTATCTAAAATAGTCATTCGCTGGCAGGCGAAAATCAAGTTTTTTTTTTTTTTTCAAAAAATTTAAAATGTCCAAAATTTTAAAATTCAAAAAAAATTTAAATTTATTCATTAAAAAATTTTATTAAATTTATTTATTAAATAACATATTTATTAAAATTATCCAAATATTGGTTTACATTAATTAACCAAACAAATTAAAATTGGATTCCTACTATACAAGCTTAGTAGGTGTATGACCTCATCAGCTGATCGTAACTAGGTCAAGTCCAAAACCCTTGACCTACATATGTTACGTATAAGTTCTGAAAACACGTTGAACATCTGTAATATCCTAACTTTGACATACAAAACCTAATAACATACAACATTTAAAATAAACAAAATATTAATATAATAATCAAGTTGACATTTAAATTATTTAAAATAAACACTTCTTGACTTTACATTATTTTCACATTTCATCAAAATTCTGTCACTGGTTGAAAAAAATAAACAATTTTATATTCTTTATCATGAATCTCTCTTTCTTTTCAACAATCTTACTTTAATCTACTGTGGGTGATGTAAATTATTTATTCTCGTTTTTCTGTATTAGATTTCTATACATATATAAACTTTCTCCCTCCTACTCTAATATTAATCAACCTCAACTCCCATGACACCCAACTCTATAAAAAATATCTACTAATCAGGACACTCTAAACCCAACTTACCATTTAACACAAATCGCTACCTTCTCTACATATAAAATACTCTCTAACCCTTTGTATATAGGATACGTGTTTCCCCGCCCCCAAAAAACTCAATTCCCTTATTTGGCCCCTGGATTTTACCTAAGGCGGCCCCTTCCCCACTAAAATCTATCCCTATCCTGTCCCAACCCTTGTTGCAGACTCCTACATTACACTACCCTCTAATACAAAATTGCCATCCCCAAAATTCTCAATCTCATTACATTACTACAAATACACAAAATAACCTCATTAATTATAAACATAAATATATATCATTCAGAGCTCTACATAAATTCTCCACAACTACCGTGTCAACATCCATATTTCACCAAATTCTATAACATACATTAACTCAAAAACAACATTACCTCATATTCATTATTTCAACTTCACTTGGAATTCAATTGGGACAGATCTACATGTCCCATAAAACATTTATCACCCATAGATTAGCTCTTAGTAATTTGCATAAATTATTGTTATTTTATTTCTCATATTCTTTTTATCTTGACTTCAAAATATCTGTAGTACATTAAACATTAATTACTTGTAACATTTACAAATCAATATACCAGTGACGTTCTTGCTGATCAGCTGATCCTCCTAACATAATTAAAACACCATGAATACCTTTCAAAATCGAACAATTACATGTAAAACATTATCAACACCTACTTCTATTATGTTGATTGCCTGCCAGGCGTCTAATTATTGGCTTAGAAAAAAAATGCACACATAATGAAAATACATTTTATCAACAACTATATCTAACACACAACAATAAAATGATACCTTTAAAATTATAGTATGAACCTTATATTACGAGTCTGAGCATATAATTATGTGGACAGAGCACAAGCATTTTTGATTGGATTAAACCTTGAATAAGCAAAAACTTTTATGTCATAAAATTTTAAATTCGTGACTCCTTTGCGTCACCTCCCAGCCACACACTCTATTTCAGATTATGGAGGACTGTCTCGCCCTTTCGCTTCCACAGAGACTGTATATTTTGGAGCAGGTTTTTTACCTCTCCGTGTCTCTGCTTCCGCTGTTAAGTTTAAATTGGTGAACATCAACATGTTCTGGTTAATAATCATGCACCCTTAAAACGGATCTGCCACCGGTCTTGCTGTTCCTCCTCGAACAGAGTGGCAGCCGCTGTTCCCTAGTTCCGGAGATTTCCTCTAATTGTCCCCCCATTGAATTTCAAATATATACCAATTTCAAGTCAGCTATGGTCAAGGGACTTGGTATGACCATAGCTGGCCGCTAGCCAAAACCACGGTTAGTGCTGGTAAGGCAGTAACCGCCCGAAAAGTCGAGGAAATCTATACTTTTATTTCACTGCCTGTTATGCATCAATACCATTATGTGCGACACGGTCATTTAATATTTTGTGTAAAAATTTTTTATTTACACGTATAAGGTGTGCCGCACATTTATCGCCAGTTTGGCCTCCGATGGAGGTAACACTCACTGCTACTCCCAACCCATTTCGCTACTTGTGAGAGCACAGGCCACCCCCTTAATAGCCACTTAATAGCTAATTACAATTAAAAACTAATTAAAATTTTTGTATACATTATCATATAATATTTGCATCAATAATCGTCTAACCCATTCATAACCTTTTACCGTTTAACTTTCTTGAACTTTTCAAAATTCATTATTGATAATCATTATATATCATTTTTCATTTATTAAAAAAATTTTTTAATTATTATTTTTATTAAACACAATGATTGCATTAAAATCTCACTATTGCATTAACACCTCAATCACACCTGTAACTATTTTTATTACACATGGTTATAAAATTTTTCTCTACTTACAATCCATTTAACCTGATATGCCCACAAAACATAATCACTACCGTCTCTGAAACATTTTACACAAAATTAATTTAAATTAAACAATTTATCATTCATTACCAAGTTTCCATCTCGTAAAATGAATTCAATTCATAAAAATTAATTTATTAACATTTACATAATCAATTAAAATATTTAAAATATATCAAATTATTTTAATTAAATTAATTATTAACAATATAGAATTCATTACCATCCAAACAATTATAATTCTCTGATTATTTGTTTTCAAAATTAATTCTAATATCTATTTAACTTGCAAATATTTCAATATTATTATCACAACACTCATCTTACATGCACACATATAAATTCACTATATTTTATTTACAAACTCTTATTTATTGTTCAGTTTTTCCGCACTTCATTTGTCCAGATTTGCCATGTCAAGAAACCATTAAACACAAAATATTTATACTGTCTTTTATTGTTTTAATAGTTTAACCTCCATCGTTCCAAATCAACCTTGGTTCTACATAACATCGTTCAATCTTATCAGCACACAAATGACTGTTTGGTGTGTTGTAACCAGAAAAACTAACTTCAATCAACTTATTCAAATACTCGTTAAACCAGTCTACGTTAGGTATTTTTGTCAAGTCTCCATCATTAAATTCATTAACTATTGGGTTAATCATTTTTATTAAATCATTGTAGTCGTTATCATTCACATATACTTCTAAACTTTCCTTCCATCCTTCATATTTTCTATTTAAGTTATATAATTCTGTTACTTCATTAACACACAATTCTCTGTTTACATCTCTCTCTTCATAACCCCAAATCACACTCTCAAAAGTATTACAGACAGAGGGTATAAATTCAATTAAATCTTTTCTGACTTCTACAGGAAAAGCAAAAAACTTCAAAAAACAATTATTTGTAGCACATTTGTCTACACAATATATACGTGAAGGTCTTACTTCACCCCCCATTCTACCTCGTAAACAATTTACCCCCTGTTTCCTACCTGTAATATAGCTCTCTCTCCACTCTTCTCTAACTCATTAACACATATTAACATTTCATAATCACATTCTACAACTTCATTAGTACTCTCAGATATTATATTTTCAATGACATTATTATCAACATCATTATTATTTATTAATTCATTACCTAATACAACATTGTCATTACAACTTTCGTTTGTATTACTCGTACTTGATTCTACTTTATTCAGACTATTTCTTGTAATTTCATTAGCATTTTCAAGACATACATTCTTGTCTTGTATGTTATTTATCAACTCGTCAAGTTTTATATTTATATTTTGCTGAAACTGAATATTCTGTTCTTTAATTTCATTAAAAATAATATCATTTTTAATATTCTGCTGTTCGCATTTTATTTTCTGCTCTTTGAATTCGTTACTTAAAATTTCAAATTTCTCGTCATTAGTATCAAAACGTTTATTTATTGCATTGAATTTGGTCTCAAAATTATTATTCATTCTTTCGAATTGACTGAGCATAATACTCATCATATTTGTTTCCTCTGATTGTTTACTTTTATTAATTGAAACGGGGGTCAACTGGATCCCCGAATCAGCATCTGTTTCGCTTGCTTGTGGTTGAGACGCAATCGGAGTGGAATGAACTATTACATTACTGCCGCCAGCTGTTTCTGTAACAGCACCCGTCTCCCCCCTCAACATACCACTTTCATCCAGCGATTGCGACTCAAGGCCACTTTCGCTCATAATTGAATTTATTATACTGCTCTTCTCTCTGTTTTCAGACATTTTTATTTAATCTATTTTTTCTTACGTAACAACTACAAATGATTAGTCTTTTTTCCAGACTGATATTACACATACATAAAATCACCCTTTTATTATAATTACGTAAGTTTACATCACTACACTTTTACTTTCGCAACCGTACTCCGTTCAATGTACTGTCAAAATATAGGCCGGTGCAATAACTTTTGTTATATTACATCCTGGTCACGCGGCACCAATTGTAACTTTTATCTTGTTTAAACTTCTTTTTCAAATTAATTTAACAACTTCCAATTACCTTACGACTTGGATCTGGCCGGATCTCGTAGTGGAGGTAAACCCATTTCGTTCGGCGAACTATGACAGCACATCAAACGAACTAAGGTTTTGAAAGAATTTTAAATCGCAATTTTGTGGAAGAGAAATTAGATTTTTCTTTAATTCGTCTGAATTATTGACATTACAAATCTTCGTGCGACATGTTACGCAATTATTATACCTTACTGACTATAGCTTACCTTGTAATGGACAATTTTACAACTTCATAATTATACACATATAAACAAAAAAAAAACACAGCCCAGCTTTGCACACTCGCTACTCACATTCCGTTTTCAAAACCCCAATTATCAGATTGACTACATAATTTTTATAACACTACCGATAACGCTTACTTCGGTGACCTCGTGGCCAGCCCGCGGTAGATTGAAGATGTCTATGAAAAAGACGAAAAGGAATTCCAAATTTACATATTAGTGTTCTACACTCCTCCCATACTACCACTGCTTTTAAAAGAACTGCTTTACTTTCATTATTGAAAAATAACGAGATTACACGAGCGTATTGAGCTCGCGTGTCGGCGCCGACACAGTCAGAGACGAACTGGGCAATGTGCTTGGTTAAACTGGCGGAAGCGGCAATTCAAAGCCACTGGATTTTAGTCGCCGTATACAGTTGACTTGCTGCGGCATATCCAGTTTATGCATAGATTATAGCTGGTATATGTGTGTGTCCAGAGGCCGATATTGGACTTGGTTCCGCTGATGTCATAGGAAAGACCGGATTTAGCCATGACTTCCTGCCGCTCCAACAGCACATTGTGGAATTTTATTCGTCCTAGGACATCCGGTTTTGTGGCTGGCTGCGTCACTCAGATGTGTAGTGATACCGTTGCGTCTGTGTGCTGTTTACACAAATACAGAGTTCTTAGAATTTTGGTGGAGGTAAATTCTTCTGCCGTGTTACACCACTGAAATTGCGCATCGCCTTGGTTCCAAACTCTATTTCTCAACAACAACTGCGCCTTATTGCGTTGTTTCACTGTTCTGTTATACTGACACATACGTTGCGCAATACAATTACTTCGCAATGTTTTATAAGGCTCCCGACCGAAAACGAACTGAATAAAAATATAATTATCCCATACTGTTGAAAATAAAAACACCCAAAATTTGACCTGCTACAAACAATAGTCTTATTCTGTTCTTCTAACTTATTGTCTTTATTCTCTTAATTTTTGGTCTTGTTTGTTTATTTCTGTTTTCAATTCTATGTTACTAGCATTTATTTCTGATTTGATTTCAGTTTTCATTCCTGACATCATCTCCATTATTAACGCTAACTGATTAAATATATTTACATTATCGCTTATTTTTGCGTCTACTGTCTCAATCGTTAATTCGTGTGTTGTATTGTCTACACTCTCGTTAATATTTGTCGATATTAAATTGTCTTGCGTAACATTTAAAATTGACCCCTCCACAACATCTTCACATAAATTTACACTCTCGCTTTTCTCTGCCATTTTCGATCAGTTTGAAAATTGAGTTAACTCAATTTACAAAGTACCTGTTAGACGGGCGCCATTAAAACGTTACGAGTTTTATTAAATTATTGAAATACTGAATTTTGTCCCATTTTTTGGGTACCAACTGAGGTTACACATGTTTCTTGTTGTTTAAAATAAATGAAGTTCCAAATCACTTACCTTTACTAAGTTATTTACCAGGGTGTCGTCTGATGTACTTAGGCAGAGAAAAACGACAGGCAGTGCAGTGACAAACACCTATTTTGCAAGCACAAATAAATGGTACTTTATTTTTTGTAGCATGACAATTTTTCTGTTCACCTTTCGGTTTAAATTTACTAAAATAACATTCCGAACAATATTTGATTCACCTAGCCATACTAGTTTTATTAATTTGAAATAGATATATAAACTTACGACTAACTATAATAAGTTAAACGGAAACCAGCGCTTTCACACACACACACACATATCCACCCCCAGATTTTAAGAGCTCAACTTTATAATTTATGAAAAAGCCAGTATTTTAAAATGTTGAAATGGTATACATATTGTTGAAATGTCTACTTCCCTTGATTATGATGCGTAGAATTTCACCACACGGGACGTCTCCTCGTGGCATGCATGTTCTGCTGTTTTCACTGTTACATTTTAACGTATTACTGCCGAACTGTCAATTAATTACTGTTTTTGATGAATATTTAGCCAAATACTGTTTTCACTTTGGAGTATATATATAAAGATTCACATTTTTGTTGTATGCGGGCCCGCAAATTACGTTCCGGAACTTTATATATGTACCACTCGTGAGTGATGGAGTTAGACTGGGGCTAGGCCACCGGCACTATTTTATGAAGTCGCCGAGGTTGCATGACCAATTCTCATTGTTTTTAAATTGTATCACTACGCCAACTGCACTTAATATGTGAGGTCTGGCTGACACACCCTGCATAGCAGCGTGACGCATGCACTGACGTAATATGGTCTGATGTTCCGTTACATAACTTGTTTATGCTGTTTTGTGTGTCATTGGTTGACCTTGGCACAATTCCAGCTTGTTGCTTCTGTTCGCTTCAATATTCATGAATAATTGTCACACAGCAGTGCTACCACCGTCGCTATCGTCGCTACCACTGAATTTACCTTTCGTTTATAAGTTTTGTCCCAATTATTGTAAAAAATGTTATTTGTTTTATTAAAAAATACAAACTTCTTTATATTGCCTCAGGTAGGCCAAAATGTACCGTTACAGTGTGTGTGTGTGTGTGTGTAGATTTTTACTTCCATGTTCCTTAAGGAAATGGAAGTATGGTGATGGCAAAAAAAATCGTGTTCGAGATTATTGCAGATTCTGATTGTACTACACTCAAAACATGAAAAAAAGTCGTTTTTCGAAAAGTGTGTGTGTGTGTGTGTGTCTGTCTGTAGATTTTTTTTCTATGGCAAACGATAACAGCCGCAAATTCAAACAGAATCAAATAATGTTTCGCATACAGCCCTGAATTGTAGAGTTCTCAAGATCTGTTGATTTTGGTAAAGATCCGTTAAGGGCAAGGGGTAATTTACCTGCAACATTTTATGTTTTAACAAGGGTATTTTCTATGGCAAACGATAACAGCCACAAATTCAAACATAATCAAATAATGTTCTGCATACTGCCCTAATTTGTAGAGTTCTCATGACCTTTTGTTTTTGGTGAAGATCGGTTAAGGGAAAGGTGTAGTTTACCTGCAACGTTTTATGTTTTAAAAGGGTATTTTCTATGGCAAACGATAAGAGCCGCAAAATCAAACAGAATCAAATGTGATTTCGCATACAGCCCTGATTTCTTGAGTACTAAAGACCTATTGTTTTTGGTAAAGATCGTTTAAGGGAAAGGGGTAGTTTACCTGCCACGTTTTTTGTTTTATCAAGGGTATTTTGTATGGCAATCGATAACAGCCGCAAATTCAAACAGAATCATACAATATTGTGCATACAGCCCTGAATTGTAGAGTTCTCAAGACCTGTTGGTTTTGGTGAAGATCGGTTAAGGGAATAGGGTAGTTTACCTGCAACATTTTATGTTTTATCAAGGGTAATTTTTTTTATGACGAATGATAACTGCCGTACATTCAAAACAGAATCAACTACTCTTCTGCATACCTTTTTGAATTATACAGAACTCAAGGTCTGTTGATTTTGTTGAAGATCGGTTAAGGGAAAGGGGTAGTTTACCTGCAACGTTTTATGTTTTAACAAGGGTATTTTTTCTATGATGAACGATAACTGCCGTAAATTCAAAGAGAATCAAATAATTGTTTGCATACAGGCCTGAATTGTAGAGTACTCAAGACCTGTCGCATTTGGTGAAGATCGGTTAAGGGAAAGGGGTAGTTTACCTGCAACGGTTTTTTATCAAGGGTAATTTTACTTCCATATTCCTTAAGGAATGGAAGTATGGTGATGGCAAAAAAAATCGTGTTCGAGATTATTGCAGATTCTGATTCTACTACACTCAAAACATGAAAAAAAGTCGTTTTCCGAAAAGTGTGTGTGTGTGTGTGTGTGTGTGTGTGTGTCTGTCTGTCTGTCTGTGTGTCTGTGTGTCTGTAGATTTTTTTTCTATGGCAAACGATAACTGCCGCAAATTCAAACAGAATCAAATAATTTTTTGCATGCAGCCCTGATTTGCAGAGTACTCGCGACCTATTGTTTTTGGTGAAGATCGGTTGAGGGAAAGGGGTAGTTTACCTGCAACGGTTTTTTTTTAGCAAGGGTAATTTTGTTTGTTTGGCAAACGATAACAGCCGCAAATTCAAACGGAATCAAATAATGTTTCGCATACAGCCCTGAATTGTAGAGTTCTCAAGATCTGTTGATTTTGGTGAAGATCGGTTAAGGGAAAGGGGTAGTTTACCTGTAACGTTTTATGTTTTAACAAGGGTATTTCCTATGGCAAACGATAACAGCCGCAAATTCAAACAGAATCAAAAGATTATTTGCATACAGCCCTAAATTGTAGAGTTCTCAAGACCTATTGTTTTTGGTGAAGTTCGGTTGAGGGAAAGGGGTAGTTTACCTGCAACGTTTTTTTAACAAGGGTATTTTCTATGGCAAACGATAACAGCCGCAAATTCAAACAGAATCAAATAATGTTTTGCATACAGCACTGATTTGTAGAGTACTCAAGACCTATTGTTTTTGGTGAAGATCGGTTAAGGGAAAGGGGTAGTTTACCTGCAACGTTTTATGTTTTAACAAGGGTATTTCCTATGGCAAACGATAACAGCCGCAAATTCAAACAGAATCAAAAGATTATTTGCATACAGCCCTAAGTTGTAGAGTTCTCAAGACCTATTGTTTTTGGTGAAGATCGGTTGAGGGAAAGGGGTAGTTTACCTGCAACGTTTTTTTAACAAGGGCATTTTCTATGGCAAACGATAACAGCCGCAAATTCAAACAGAATCAAATAATGTTTTGCATACAGTCCTGATTTGTAGAGTACTCAATACCTATTGTTTTTGGTGAAGATCGGTTGAGGGAAAGGGGTAGTTTACCTGCAACGGTTTTTTTTTAGCAAGGGTAATTTTGTTTGTTTGGCAAACGATAACAGCCGCAAATTCAAACAGAATCAAATAATGTTTCGCATACAGACCTGAATTGTAGAGTTCTCAAGATCTGTTGATTTTGGTGAAGATCGGTTAAGGGGAAGGGGTAGTTTACCTGCAACCTTTTACGTTTTAACAAGAGTAAAGTACTTGAAAATTTATTTAAACTTTTTGAAACAATGGTAATTGTTAAAAATAAAATAATTTTGTTGCCAGGCAATAAAATTATAATTTTTTCATTTTAATGTAATATAATATTTTTCATTTAATACAGCAATAAAAAGGCAGGTAAGACACAGCCTGGCTGTTTGGGTGAAAATGATTTTAAATATAAATCTTAGAATATGGAAGTCATGTATGGTTCTCCATACGGATATTTTTTACTTCCATATTCCTTAAGGAATGCAAGTATGGTGATGGCAAAAAAAATCGTGTTCGAGATTATTGCAGATTCTGATTGTACTACACTCAAAACATGAAAAAAAGTCGTTTTCCGAAAAGTGTCTGTGTGTCTGTCTGTCTGTCTGTCTGTCTGTGTGTCTGTGTGTAGATTTTTTTTCTATGGCAAACGATAACTGCCGCAAATTTAAACAGAATCAAATAATTTTTTGCATGCAGCCCTGATTTGTAGAGTACTCACGACCTGTTGTTTTTGGTGAATATCGGTTGAGGGAAAGGGGTAGTTTACCTGTAACGTTTTATGTTTTAACAAGGGTATTTCCTATGGCAAACGATAACAGCCGCAAATTCAAACAGAATCAAAAGATTATTTGCATACAGCCCTAAATTGTAGAGTTCTCAAGACCTATTGTTTTTGGTGAAGATCGGTTAAGGGAAAGGGGTAGTTTACCTACAACGTTTTTTTAACAAGGGTATTTTCTATGGCAAATGATAACAGCCGCAAATTCAAACAGAATCAAATAATTTTCTGCATACAGCCCTGATTTGTAGAGGACTCAAGGCCTTTAGATTTTGGTGAAGTTCGGTTAAGGGGAAGGGGTAGTTTACCTGCAACCTTTTACGTTTTAACAAGAGTAAAGTACTTGAAAATTCATTTAAACTTTTTCAAACAATGGTAATTGTTGAAAATAAAATAATTTTGTTGCCAGGCAATAAAATTATAATTTTTTCATTTTAATGTAAATCATGTGTAAGAGAAAATATATCGCGCTTGGCAGGCAATATTAAGATTTAAATATAAATCTTAGAATATGGAAGTCATGTATGGTTCTCCATACCGATATTTTTCTATGGTAAATGATAACAGCTGCAAATTCAAACAGAATCAAATGACGTTTTGCATACAGCCCTTTATTGTAGAGTTCTCAATACCTATTGGTGTTGGTGAAGATCGGTTAAGGGAAAGGGGTAGTTTACCAGCATTGGAGTTTTAGGATCCACCCTCGACTCGCCAGGGTCTCCAGTTTCCTTCTACAGTCGATAGTTAAGTAAGTGAATAAGTAGAACCAGCCAACACTAACATAAGGATGTATAAATAATTAACATGGAAGTGAGAAGATAGAACCAGCCCCAACACCAAGGAAGGGATATATAAATTATAACAAATGAAATAAAGGCAGTGAAAGTGCACAACACCAGTGATAGACCGAGTGAAAAGAGACCAATCAATAATAATTGTATATAATGATGATAATTGTAAACACAGACAAACAATGTAAAATAAGAAGTGTTAAATTTTAATGACTTAAGTTTTAGAAGGGTACATTAACCCAAATGAATAGAGATAACTATGACAAATCAAACTAGCACGACACAAACTTGATAGCTGTATAATCAAACCTAGTAGAGTGAAAGATATGAATTAAAATAATAATGAACATTTTTAAAAAATGAGAAAGAGAATTTTAGTAACCAATACCCACCAGTAACAGTTAAACCAAATATAGAGTGCAAGGTGTTAGTATTAAAATACCCAAAGTAAATAGAACCCCATTGATAGTGATAAACACTGATAAATCAGTGGAAAAAGTTTTAAGAGTGCATAAAAAGTGAGTGAAAGCTAATAATTGCTAAACACAGAAAGGACTGTGGCAATCAAAGGCAATTCTAAGTGAATGCCAGTATATGACAAACTAAACTAAAGTGTAGTAGATTAAATAATCAATAGAATTAAGGTAGCAGTAGTAGTGACTACATATCATATATTAAACTTTGAACAATTAGTATTCTAAGTGGCAATTTACATTATTACCTATGTGTTTAAGAAAAATTGACTATTAGTGTGATAATACACAGTATAGAGAATTTCTAATATACAGAGGTATAAAACCAAATATTATTAACCCAAAATGATAGGGGAAAGACATTTAATAATAATATAATCATTAAAAGATTTTAATATAATATAGTAAAAGGTTATTAGAGTGTCATGTTAATGACCTAATGTCAAATAGAATTAGTAATAAGGAATTATCATTATGTTCAAATATTTAATTAATGTTTATGTTTGTTTTTTATACTATGTAATAATTATTACTCACCAAAGAGTATGAGGAGATGAAGAAAATGAACATTGTGAGTAATGACAAGCAAGTAATTATGTTTGATGAATAGAATTATGTCTGTGGGAATTATTAGACCATAAGATTAAATGTTATATGTTAAATAATAAAGAATAAGAAATAATAATTAAAAACAAACAAAAGCAGTAAACAAGAAACAAAATAAATACAGACAAATCCAGTGATACCTAAAAAGGCAGTTATAACAATAGACAAGCCAGAATATGGTGTGATGGTACAATTCTGGTGCAATATTAAATTTATAAAAACATGGTACAAAAGACCATAATTATTGTATTCATATATTTTTAACAATTTGGTAATAATTATTTAAATATTTCATAATCCCTGTAAAGCTGTGGTGAGTGGACTATATAAATATTTTATAATACGCAAATGTGAATTGACAGGATTCTGACCGTTTTTCATTGCAAAACAACAAACTCCGCAAAAAACGTATGTAACACATAGCGATAAAGTGACGAGCCCTGATGACGTCAGTGGTGAGGAATGTATATTTCCGTAAACAACGCAAGGCTTGGCTATATGAACAAAAGCCTGATGACGTCGCTTTTACCCCACCTACACAATGTGAAACAAAGACTCTTGGTCATTTCATCCGAAAGCGTGAACGTAGCCGGCCGGCAAAAAGGTTCACTAAGTAAATTTTAACTTTTACACCACCAAAAGTGGATTTAAAACAGTGTTGCGGTAAGGTAATACTTCAAGATGTGACCGGTAGCGAAATTGGTGAACTCGCGGTGTGCAATGTTTTACCGGACAAACAAATGCAGCTAAGTAGCTGTCAATTTGGTGAGAACATTCCAATATTCTGTTTATTTCAAGGAAACCAACATCATTCAAATTCATAATGACCAATTTATATTTAAATATTTTATTTAAAAAATTTAAAAAATGAGCTCAATAAATAAAATAAAATTGTACCAGAGCGTGAGAGAGAGAGAGAGTGAGAGAGAGAGAGTGACATAAATCATGCTGGGTTGTGCGAACTATGTATATGTTCAATATTTAATGTTTAATAATCACATATCAATGTTTCATGTTTACTTGTAGGTATTTTGGAGGGTTTGATGTTTGCTAACGCCCATGGCATAATATGTACTTGTTTGGTACATATTAGAGTCAGTTTTCAGTATGTATTTAGATTCATCTTAAAAATAAAAAGTCACTTGTACATTTTCTCTTGAGTACAATTATTTCAGGTAATATATTTCACAACCCTGGTTCGTGTTACCTGAATTCTGGCCCTAAATGTAAACTTGTATCATGTTGCCCAATCTGACAACATGGCGTCCGGTTTTAAAAGTGAAAGTAATTATTACTAGTACACACAAGATAAATGTAACTAATTAAATAATAAAAGTCATTAGTTACAAATTGCGCCCGAAAGAACAGGGACATTAGTTACAATGGAACCAATAAAATCACATACAATTACAATAGAACAGACATAAAACCATAGAACAAATGAACAAACCATGTATTAAACCAATCAGAACCCATACAAGGGGAAAATATAATGTAATCTCTGTAATTTAAGAAAAATAACCAATTGCTGTTTAGGCCTAGGCAAATGCCTACTGTAAAACTACAAAAAAACTACAATTTTGAGAATTAAACAATAACATTAGCAAAACTAATGCAAATAAACAATAAAAGACGATCAGCCAATCATGTTAAGAAAGAAATATTAAAGTAATCATGTAAATTAAGAAAACGGTGTAATTAAACAATATCAACATAACTGTCAAAATGTTAATACATCAGTAAACACAATAGTATTGGATCCAAAATACGAACAGTGGTGATGATATTTAATACTTAAAATTGAATACCGAAGATTAATTGCAATTAGAAGATCTGTAACCATTTTAAATAAAAATTCAAATCTCCTAACAATGGTGTTAAGCCAAATTTTAACCAATCAGAATTTGTGAGTTACCATGACAACAGCAGAATATTGACAATTTTCAGTTAGGAACGAGGAGAATCTATAGTGACGCTTATATGAAAAGACGCCATGCCGTGAAGGGCCCAAAATTTTATCATAAAACATTGTTATGTTTCGCTTAAACTGGATTATTAATAAACATATATGTCAGATAATTATGTGTGTCTTATTGTATTTACATAATCTGAACCACACCTTTGGTGGAAACACGTGCTCAGTTTTTTCAAAGTACATTAGGCTTTTCGGGTCCAGAGTTGCGTTAAGCAGAAAGAGGCTGAGGTTGTTGGGTATAGAAATAACGTAACACACCAGATAAGGCTAATGAATTTGGTTTTATTTTGTTAAATATGTTGCAAATTGATACAAGAATAACCAACAATAATTATTCAGATTCAAAATGGCGGCGATGATATTCCGCACTTGACCTTGTTCAAGGTTAATTAAATATACTTTCTGATTTGATGTAAACTACCTCCTTTAGCCTTGTTATTATCATCATAAACAAAATCATAACTTTCTTTATATTTTAATAATAATACTTGTTAACCATTATCACAAACCAACGCCTCAGGTTATATTACGTTGATCAACATAGCCTTGCACGCTCACTTTCTCACTCTCTCACTTACTTGAATTTAAACATATTTGTGAAATTTGAGCTCATTTTGTAATTTTGAATTTAGATAATATTAATATAGGGCTTTCCCTAAATGATGTGGCGTAGATTCCTCCTTAGCTGTTCCTGGTGGTTAGCAGGTGTTGTCATTTTCCCACTGATTCTAATTTAAATACATTTTTGTTAATTACACTGCTTCTACTAATAGTTATTGTTAACTCTGATGCTGATTATATCATTTTATAAAGTAAATGTTACATTTTCGGCAGAGAACTGCCCACTGTAAACGGCAAGCGTATGTGTTCGCTGACTGCTTTTGAAGAACTGGGGCGAGGCCGACACAATTATTATGTAAAACAGCGGTGTCTGACGTCATGGTGCATTGTTCTTTTCGCCAACGCCCAGTATAACACGTAATTGTTTTATGTTGTCATTGTTTGTTGGTGACGATTTGTTTCAGTGGGCCAATGAAAAGTTCGGATTGTCACTTCGTAGTGCCTAAACCGCCATTACACTTGGTTAATTTCACTCGTACTCTGATGACCTTGGATCGGCTCCCCTCTGGTGAATTTGCGTATCTACTGGGACTTGGGTAAACTAACCTTGCCCATGTTAATATGTATGAACACAATAAAATTTACAATGATAATATGTCTCATACCATTATTCGGGTACAGGTAAATCTGTACTGTTACAAAACCCCCTCAATGAAAGGTTTGGTGTCGAGACACAAAAACTTTCATTGACTCATTCATACTTTTCTAAAAGGATCAGTTCCGATATGTGCCACAACCCCCTGTAGTGTTAATATAAAATATTTTTTCAATCACTTACCCTTGGTCCTATAGTGTCGATCGTACCTGTCTGACCTTACTGGACTTCTCCTTAGAGATCCCTACACCATAAGGCCATGAGGCACTGCACGCTCCTGTTCTGACGCTCCGGCCAGTGCAGGACCGCGGTCACAACACCATAAAACTCTGAAACATTCAATACAAAATTTTAAAATAGTGGTCTCATTTATCTACATATCCGCAACTGATATGTTTCCTCTTAGATGCATTGGTTTGTGATTAGAGGCGTTGGTTTTATTTATTTATAAAATTTCAAACAACACAATAAAATATAACAAGATTTAAGATAGATCATCATTCTACTTTTCAACACTCCTACATATTTATATCAATTGCTCTGACTCCAGTCAATATCAATTTGCTTCTTTCATCATAAGAAATTATACCCTTATACTAAACACAACACAACTTTAACTCTCAAACAACAACTACTATTTTTTATTCATTTATTTCACATAACATCAGTATATTTATCTATCATGGCAGCACTTCAAAACTATCTAAATTTCTTTACTCGTTTTCTTTACTTTAATTTTCCATTTTTATAACAATCATTTCTAGAGATTTGTTACCCTAACATAAAATTTAATATTATTATCGTCACTACCCTTATAGTAACCTCCTGACCACACACACTATTGCTTAATGAGGGATGAACTGTGACGTCCATTTGCTTTCACAAGGACTGTATTCTTTTAGAGGAATTTATCGCCTCTGTGCCCTTGCTTTGGCGTTACATTGAAAAAATTAGGTATCAACATACCCCTGTCATATATTTACATGCCCTTAAAACGGGTCTACCACCTGGCTTTGTTGTCCCTACGCGGACAGCGTAGCAGCCGCTGTTCCATAGTTCCGGGGGATTTCCCCTAGTTTCACCCCCCTATTAATTTCTACTGTTAACCAATTTCAAATCAGCTATGGTCAAGGGACTTGATCTGGCCATAGCTGACCGCTAGCCAAAGCCACGATTAGTGCTGGTAAGGCAGTAATCGCCCGAAAAGTCGGGGAAATCTACTTTACTTTCAAACATGTTCTACATCATATTATAGTCATACACTGCACGGTCAATAATCACATATAACACAAGATCATATTAAGCTTTGTGCAGTGTACTTACGCCTTATGGAGGCCTCCGATGATGGCAACGGTTTGTGCGTTACTCATCAACCCACTCCGCTAGCTACAATAGCACATACCACTACTGCACTAGCACATTTACTTCTAACTTAATTCCACCTACATATACTGTTCATACAGTCCATTTTGACTTACTTTTTCTAACACCAAACAACTATAAAACACCCTTTTACCTTGCTCAAAAACAAGTTCGTTAATTATTTAAAAAATTTATTCACATAGACACTTTACAAGTTCTAGCTTTCACTTTCACTGACAACTTCTTTTACTGTAAATTAGGAATTACCACAATGGATCACTTGATAAGATTACATAAAACAAAGTATATTTTCTTTCTCTCTCTCACTTTTTTTTTTTTTTTTTTTTTTTTTTTTTTTTTTTTTTTTTTTTTTTTTTTTTTAATGCAATTCTTGTCTAAACTCTAAGATGACCAATATAATTTTAAGTTTGTGGCATTGTGCGTTCCTACTACCTTCCCTGTATCTATGTCCTGCAACACATGAATTTTTCATCTTTATCCCTACTACCTCGTAAGGTCCTTCATAAAGCAGGAAGAATTTCTTTATCTCCTTTTCCTGAGCACTCGACAGATCGTGCCTCCTCACTAATACCAACTGTCCGACTTCATACTTTACCCACCTACCTTTTGTGTCGTGTCTATGTTTTCTGTGTTCGCCTTTGCTTAACAAGTTCTCGTTGGCCAGTCGGATCTTAATGCTCACATCCGTCCGCTCGCTCTCCTCGGGATAATCAAACAACTGCTCCAAAATTCTTGGGGGGCGTGTTCCCTTTACTAACTCGTAAGGTGTATAGCTGGTGGACTCGTGGGTGGTACTGTTCAGCCAATTTTCTACCTTCCTTACGTACAACGGCCACTCGCTGTGTTTAGCGTGACAATAGGCTCTAAAGATCCTGCCTATCTCTCTCATTACACGCTCAGCCTGGTTTGACTGGGGATGATACACAGCCGTATGCTTCGTGAGGATTCCTTCCCATCCTAAGGTCTGGCGCCATTTCCCACTGATGAACTGTGGCCCGTGGTCCGACAAAATCACCTTCGGCTTACCCACGTGAATCATGTAGTCCTTAGTCACCTTCTCACTCAATACCTTACTGGTAGCTCTCTTTACGCTATACAATTTCACATACTTCGAAAAAGTGTCAAGTAATACAAAAATATACACAACTCCGCCTCTACCCTTTGGCAATGGTCCAAACAAATCTACCGCAACTAAATCAAATGGTCTCTCTACCCTTATAAAATTCAACTCACCTTCAACCCTATAGTTTACCACTTTTGATTTCTGATATAAATCACAACTCCTCAGTAATTTCCTCACTCGTCTCTCCATGTTCCTGAAAACACATGACTCCTTCAATACATTAACACACTTCTTCGCCCCAAAATGACCGTATCTAATATGACAATCCCAAATAATCTTCTCTTCCAACCCTTCTGGTATCACTAACTTCCAATCACGCTCACCCCCTACTACCCTTTTAAACAACAATCCCTTGTAAATTTGGAAAAACTGGTTATACTCTGATTCCTCCAATTCCGTTTCTAAGCTGTTTATTATCTTACCCGACTTACCATCTGCTCTTTGCATGCCGACTTACCATCTGCTCTTTGCATGGTGCTGATATCTTTTAACTCTTCTCCAAAGATTTTATCCTCCCTAGTTATCTTGAAAATCTCGATCTCCTTTATGTCCCTACCTGTCCTGTTATTCTCACTGTCTACTCTGGAGAGAGTGTCAGGTACCTTGTTCTCTGTCCCTCGGATGTATTCCCACTCGAAGTTGTATTCCTGTAGCACGAGCACCCATCGTGTGAGACGGCTGTGAGCAAGCTTGCAAGTGTTCAAAAAGGATAACGCCTTGTGGTCCGTTCGTATGATGGTTCTGTTTCCCAGAATATATGTTCTAAATTTTCCAACGGCGAATACAATACTCAATAACTCTTTTTCTGTTGTCGTATAATTTTTCTCCGCTGGCAGCAAGGATCTACTCGCAAAGGCTATAGTGAGGTGCTCCTTTTCCTCATCCTCCTGGTACAGCTCCGCCCCGACGGCTACATTACTGGCGTCTGTCTGTAGATAGAACACTTTCTCAAAATCCGGGTGGTTCATCATGATCATTTCACTGAATTTTCTTTTAATCTCCTCAAAGGCTCCACGCTCTACGTCGCCCCATCTCCACTGTCTGCTCTTTTGTAGTATTATACTTAACCTTGCTGTCACGTGGGCGTAGTTCCTTTGAAATTTTCGGTAGAAATTGCACAGTCCTAGAAAACTTTGAAGTTGCTTTATGTTCCTCGGTTCAGGGAAGCGCATGATTGATTCGACTTTGTCCGGGTTTGCAGATATCCCTTTCGGTGTAATAATAAAACCTAAAAATTTAATCTCTGTTTGTAAGAATTCTGATTTGTCCCAATTCACTGTAAGTCCTCCTGCCTCCAATTTCGTTAATACATATTTTATATGTTCCAAATGCTCCTCGAAAGTCCTGGATGCTATTAAGATGTCGTCCACATAAATGGTCAAGAAATCCAAATCCTTGGGTCTCAAAATTTTGTCTAGGCATTTTATGAAGCTTGCCACACTGGTATTCAATCCGAAAGGTAGTCTCCTGAACTGGTAATTCTTTCCGTTGAACAAAAATGCGGTGTATTTTCTATTTTCTTCTGCTAACGGTACCTGCCAATATCCTGCAGTAAGGTCCAGCGATGTCATAAACTTCACGCCGCTGAATTTCTGGAATATTTCATTTATCGCTTCTGGTGACTCTCGGTCGGGTATAATTATCTGGTTTATCCTTCTTGCGTCCAAACACAGCCTGACTCTGCCGTCCTTCTTGATTACTACCACCAAAGGATTCGAGTAGGGCGATATTGATCTCTCTATAATTTTACCTTCCAGCATTTTGTCTAACTCCTCTTGCACCGCTCGTCTTTTGGAATAAGGCACAGGATAACTCTGTTGCATGAATGGTGTATGTTCTCTAATCTGTAAAGTACACTCGTAATCTTTTGCCCTTCCTGGTACATCGGCAAACACTCCCCTAAACTGCTCCACCACCTGCCATAACGCTGCACGCTGGCCACTCCCAACACCGGACCCTTCACTCCGAAACTTATCTGCCCTTATCTCCCACACTGCATCATTAATATTGCTCATTTCATTATCATCATCATAAATATACTCCGCCTCTCTACACCAATTGATTCTAGTATCGCTATTTTTTTCATCTACTCGTTTTTTCAATAGCCTTACCCCAGTTGTTTTAATTTTATCTAACACCTGTTCAAAATTTATCTTCACCGACCGGTCACCCCCATCTAACTCTATCACCTTTTCTTTAAAATTTATCACCACTCTATTCCTTTGTAAAAAATCGTTACCCAAAATAATGTCCAAACTCAGACCCTTAACTACCAAGAATGTACTATCAAAATCTATACCATTTATCAGAAAGTTCAAATGTATCTGTTTCGTCACTCGCTTACTCCTTACCCCTGTAACTCCTATCACTGTAACCCCTGCTACTGGCCAAACTGGAATATTTTTATTAAATTCTCTCAATTCCGTTAAAATGTTTTCTGCTATCACTGAAATTTTGCTCCCTGTATCTACCAGTGTTCTATAATGCTTACCTTCTATATTTACCTGAATTTCTGTTAATCCTGCTCTCCCTTCCGTTAAAGTATGGTTCTCCTCTTCTAATAAATCAGCTACTATGTCTGCTTTGATGACGTTGCTGGGGGATGTCTTCTGTTGGTTGGACCTCATGCGCTTCTCTGAACAGTGGTTGGGTCCTGGCTACCACTGTTGCTTCTAGTTTTCCGGCTGTCGTCTACTATTTCTCATTTCCTGTTGTTGTTGTTGATCGTTTGGTCGTCCTTGCCGGTGGTTGGATGTCCCACTGGTACCTGGTCCTCCTTTGTCGGTTGGTACGTATTGTTTCATATGTTCTCTCCTCCTTTGTTCTTCCTTAGGCAGTTGGCATCTGAAACATTGTTGTCTGTGAGCGTAGGTCTCTCTTCCGCATCTGGAACAGTTCTGTACTGTTACAACATTAAAAGTGCCCATATTTTATGAAGAGAAAAGGACCATACCAACTGATGAGAGGATGATACATTCGACCCAGATCAAGGACCAGCTTAATTTAATCCAGATGCATTGAAAATAAGGAAATTAACAAGAAGAAGACGCAAGACGTACCTGAAGCCCAAGATTTGGAGAAAGAAGAATCGACATCGGCGAACCAACCTACATTAACTATTGACAATACACTTCCTAGCAACTAATTTAAAGTAAACCTTATTCAATTTTAATGGTAACGATTATAAAGTGATATATTGTAATTTATTATCTTGTTTTAAAACTTCTTTGTCGTACTTAAAAGGACTCATTTGGTAAATTTATTGTGCATAAAGAATTAACGCCGTCTTGTGGCGAAAGAAAAAATATTGTATTGCCAACCCAGCCATCCGCTGAGTGAACGATTATTATTTGCCGAGGCTAAAATTATTATATTAATTACAAATTTTGTATAAGCGTTAACAAGGATCAACAGTTCTGAGCCAAATAAAAAAAGTGTGTATCATTAACAACTGTCCAGTAATTATTTACAGAAAAATATTATGTATGTTTTGTTTCATAGCAGCGAGTAAAACTAACCAACATTATTTCAAGTTGGTAACACGTTTCCCCCACTCAAACGAGATTCGAGTTCATGCCAGTTGGCGAACAATTCGAATCGACACTACCATACTGTAAAACAACCCAGGTAAAAACTTTTGTTTTCTAGCAAAACAATTTGGCACCTATCGGGAAGTACAAAACACAGAGATGGGACAGGTAAGGCACACAGGCTACTAGACGCTTAAATCACACCGAACGAGACTTCATAACGTTCGCAAAAAACTTTCATATTAATTTGAGCTCTTGTTACGTTAATCGTATTTCTAAAACATCTATGATTTTAATTCTACTTTACAAGAAACATTGACTCTTACTTTTAAATAAAATAGAAATGTCTTTAATTGTCTTTGAGTTCATTGTACGATTAAGATATAAATAAGTTGTTTATCACCTTATTGTCGTCAATCATACTCGATCATTTTGATCCATCTGTACTCGTCCTCGTCTCGCACTCCAGCGTCGGCTGTCTCTCTTCTCTTCTTGTCCAGCGTCGTATCACTCTCTGGAACTCTCCTCTTGTCCAGCGTCGAATCACTTCTTCTTATGTAATTCTTCTTATTTACTGCTGTTATTATTTAAAAATGATTGTATTTACAACTTAGTTACATAGTTGTATGTAACTGGAAAATTTTAATTATTTACAAAAAATAAATACGCCGTGCGGACGGGCATAAGCTCCCGCTGCACCGTGGATGATTTAAGAAAGAGAACTACTGTAGTTTGCGTGTCCTATTTATACCCATGTCTTGGTTGACACCTGCAGTGGTACGAAATCGACATGTCAGAAACTGTCTCTGGATTCAGTTCCCCCACTCTTTGTCAAATTCGCTATTTCTTATATTTCTGCGAATTGCAGAGTCCTGTAAGTATACTCTTATACTTATCTTATAACTATTTTTTCAACACATGTTCACTGTAATTTTGGACATTGCAACTTAACCCTTTCGATTTGTACACAGTTATTTCACTATTACACTCGTACGGTGTGTCACTTTCACGTGGTTTTCGTACACCGTATTTAGTAAATTTTATTACATTTTATTGTGTTTTTGGATTTTACTTCTTAATTATAGTTTATGAATAATTACGGAAAAACTAATTATGCAATTATTCATCTTGGGGTGGTAAACTCGCCTGCATAGACCTGCGTTCACACACACTAGCAAAATACTGGTGTACACACTTTCAGTTACATTTGTGTGTGTGTGTGCACGTCGATTCAAGTCGAAACACCTGTTCATATTTTTGTCTGAGCCAAGCTTGCAATCCCTGACATGCTTATTTCTAATATATTATTAATTATTTACAGTTTATTAGGTATATTTAAATTTTTATATTCAATGCTCAGTACATCACTTATTTGTACTGTCGCATTATCCCTCTGCTTGGTAACAAAAAAAATTTAATAAATTTATTTATTATAATTTTTTTTTTATTTATTATTATTATATTTGCAAAAAAATGTAACAAATAATAAAGAATAATATTCGTCATTTCACCCTTAATTGGAGTGTATACAAATGTCTTACCTCCCCTCTTCGTACGCTTACTGCTCGTGACCTTGTAGTAGGGTGGCTTTAACAAACAGCTGATCTGACTGGTTTCATTGACCTCGTCGTTTTCATGTGTAGAACTTCCTAAATGACGTTGCGTGGAATTTACCAATTTCTTTCTTCTGTATCTCATCATATACGATGAAAGTGTGTTGTCCTACTCGCTGTCTTAACGTATACAGTCCATTATAAAGTCTGAAGAATTTCTTCGCTGTATTATCACTCCCGTTTTCCCACTGGATTTGCTTTGAGTAGTATACTTTCTCCCACATTGAATTGTTGTAGCTTGTGAGTTAGATTAAATCTCTCTATTCTCTTGTTACCTCTTTCTCTTATCCGTTGCTTTGCGCATTCAATTTTCACACTTATTGGTACAGGTACATTTTGGTTATTAGGTTTGTTACTTAGTCCAAAATCTGTTTGGCTTCTTATCTTCTTCTAATTCCATGGGCGTGTATCCTGTTGCTTCACTATAATTTTCGTTAATGGGTTTTTCAAGAAATGGTAAATATTCTGCCCATTTATTGTGTTGATCATGGCAATATATTCGTAAATATTTACCTAATTCTTTGTTAACTCTCAGCAAGGTTTCCTTGAGGATGTCTTATGGATGTGAGTACAGTTTGTATTCCATTTTCCCTTAACGTCTTCTCCCATTTTTCACTTTGGAATTGTACACCTTGATCACTGAGTATCTTCTTCATTTTTCCATATAACGGAATATATTTCTGCAGTAGTATCTTTAGAACAACTTCGGTTGTGGGTCGCATAATTGGGTACAGTCGGACTGCCTTGGAAAACACATCGATACATACCAATATGTGCTTCACACCTCGACTTGATCGCGGTAGTGGTCCCAGAAAATCCACTGCAATTAGCTCTCCTTTGTTCTCCTTTTGTATACTCTGCATTCCTACATATGTGTGTAAATTCGGTCCTTAATTTTACATTATCTTACTCATACATTCTTACCTTTGCTTCTAATCTTCCTTAACTCTTTTCTTAACATGACATTACTTTATCTAATACATTACTTATACAATACATTAACATTCATTACCTTTTATTACATTTCTTTAACATTACCTTTCTGATCGCTACTACTTTCCTGAAATACACTTCCGTAACAGAATACTCTTTTAGCTTTGTAGTGTGTCGCATGATCGGTTACAGAGGAACTGTCTTGGAAAACAACGATATTTTTCTCGAAGTCCTTAATCCTAAGTAGTCTCTGCCCTTTTGACTTTTCACTCTCGCTTTCTTCTGTGTCCTTGTATCTTCATTAAGTGTTCGCTTGATCAGCCGTTCTAACAATTATGGCAATTATTTCCATTCCTAACACTTTCTTTTTACCAATAACAACAATAACATCTTTTACCATTACTTTCTTAAATATTTCTCTACAATAGCATTCCTTACCATTAATAATACATTTCTTAATTAACCCTTTTATATTATTACTTATTTCTTTTCACTAATATTCCTTTTTATTTGCTATCATATCCTTAATAACTAACATTTCTTAATTATACTCTCTTATATTATTATTAATAATTAATAGTAATATTATTTTTATCATTTAAAAATAATTATTTATTCCATTCGGGGATTGAGTTCTGAGTTCAGTGTGTAGTTCGATCTTACACCCCTCATTATAACAATTACATTGTCCGTCGTCTACCGGACGTATATTGTTCCTTTGTAACATAGTCGCCGTGCTTACCATTGTTCTCACCCTCGTGTAAACAACGTCCGCGTTCCATTGTATTACAGCGATGTTTGTTTTTATCATAGAAGTCACCTGTTCGTACGGCAAGAATTTGTTTCTTAGCTGTGATGAATAACTTCTCTCTCTTCTCTCCGCACGTTCCATAATTCTCTTGTCACTAATGCATTGTGTATATTCAGTCTGCTTGAAGCCCATGTAAACAACTGTCGACTGTTTTTTCATCCGTCGTTTATGATACCTCTGTAGTTTTCATACTTACAGTTATAATAATTGTTACTATAATTATCATGCGTATATCTAACATCATACTTACCACAATTTTGCGTTGTGTTTTGTATAGATAATTTACTACGTTTATTGTTAGGCCTACAGTGATATTTATCTCCGTAAGTGTAGTGTCTTAAGTGTTTCACCTGTGTCATCTTGTGTGGCTTACTAGTGTTTGTGTGTCTCACAATAGGGATATCGCTTTTATTAACCTTAATTTGCTTCTCTTCATTAATGTTAATTACTTTTTATAATTATCGTTAGTAATTACGAACGTATTTTCTCTCTTATTTTTAATTCTTATGGTTTGTTTATATTCTACTGCCGCAATGTGCGTATTAGAATCGTCAATTCTTTCTACTAATTCCTCTTTTGCTTTCCTTTCTTCTCTTAATTTTTCGGTCTGTTTTGTAAAAAATTCTGTTAACTCTTCTATTTGCGTTCTAATATTATTTTCTTTTACTTTTTCTGTTTGTTTGTTCTCTGCTTCACCAAATACGGCTTGCATCATAGCTTGAAGTGCTTCTCCCATCCTTAAACTTCCTGATATTGCCATGGTGAATTATTATTAAAATATTTATTTAGTAGTAATTCTGTAACACTTATTATTGATAACCGTTCCCTACTTATTTATTTATTTCTTTATTTTTATTAATAGTTATTATTAATACTCATTACAGTTACACCTGTTACATAGACAAACAATATTATTCATGGGCGCCAGCTGTGTGATTACACAACAATTAACATTACATTCAATTACTGTTTAATATAAATAATAATTACATATTATACATTTTTCATTTAACAGACTCTTTATATTTTAGAGCAACCATTTAGCTACATAAAAAAAATTTTAATAGTTAAATGATGGGGATCGGGCCATACGTTCATGGGCTACAATTTATGTAACAACTTTTTGTACTTAAATTTAGGCATGTCGTGCCCCACGTCCAGGGCGACAAATATATGCAATGTATTTATGTGTGTGAATTTTTTATATGTACTTTAATTTGTATAGCCCCACGTTCTTTGGGAGCCAAATATGCAACAATACATATACATAAATACATATACATATACACAAATTTAGCGTGACCGGTCTCACGTTCAAGATTGACAAATTATGTAACAATATAACATTTAAATTGGGTTTCAGGTGTATCTGCAATAAGAACTCTATGTAACTTGTAACGGTATTTCAAATTTATTTGATATTATTAAAAATTGTGCACATGGCACTGACTTCGATTTAAAACATTCGTTATTAATTGTTATTATGCCGTAAGGCTTATGCTATATACATCCTTACTGACTAAATATTCTATTCTACTAATTATTGTATTACAGAAAAATCTCATTTTCAGACTACTCAGTCGATTAATGTGTTTCAAAATATCAATATTTAAATCTCTTTTTATATATTGTAATGTACTCAAAATATTAATAGTTATTGAATTTATCTTTTGTTTCTCAGTACTGTTTTATCTCAAATATTAATTGTTTTCATTTAAATGCTTTGTATTCATTTTATTTCATATTAATTTGAGCTCTTGTTACGTTAATCGTATTTCTAAAACATCTATGATTTTAATTCTACTTTACAAGAAACATTGACTCTTACTTTTAAATAAAATAGAAATGTCTTTAATTGTCTTTGAGTTCATTGTACGATTAAGATATAAATAAGTTGTTTATCACCTTATTGTCGTCAATCATACTCGATCATTTTGATCCATCTGTAGTCGTCCTCGTCTTGCACTCCAGCATCGGCTGTCTCTCTTCTCCTCTTGTCCAGCGTCGGCTGTCTCTCTTCTCTTCTTGTCCAGCGTCGTATCACTCTCTGGAAATCTCTTCTTGTCCAGCGTCGAATCACTTCTTCTTATGTAATTCTTCTTATTTACTGCTGTTATTATTTAAAAATGATTGTATTTACAACTTAGTTACATAGTTGTATGTAACTGGAAAATTTAAATTATTTACAAAAAATAAATACGCCGTGCGGACGGGCATAAGCTCCCGCTGCACCGTGGATGATTTAAGAAAGAGAACTACTGTAGCTTGCGTGTCCTATTTATACCCATGTCTTGGTCGACACCTGCAGTGGTACGAAATCGACATGTCAGAAACTGTCTCTGGATTCAGTTCCCCCACTCTTTGTCAAATTCGCTAGTTCTTATATTTCTGCGAATTGCAGAGTCCTGTAAGTATACTCTTATACTTATCTTATAACTATTTTTTCAACACATGTTCACTGTAATTTTGGACATTGCAACTTAACCCTTTCGATTTGTACACAGTTATTTCACTATTACACTCGTACGGTGTGTTACTTTCACGTGGTTTTCGTACACAGTATTTAGTAAATTTTATTACATTTCATTGTGTTTTTGGATTTTACTTCTTAATTATAGTTTATGAATAATTACGGAAAAACAGTAATTATGCAATTATTCATCTTGGGGCGGTAAACTCGCCTGCATAGACCTGCGTTCACACACACTAGCAAAATACTGGTGTACACACTTTCAGGTACATTTGTGTGTGTGTGCACGTCGATTCAAGTCGAAACACCTGTTCATATTTTTGTCTGAGCCAAGCTTGCAATCCCTGACATGCTTATTTCTAATATATTATTAATTATTTACAGTTTATTAGGTATATTTAAATTTTTATATTCAATGCTCAGTACATCACTTATTTGTACTGTCGCAATATATATATATTCAATTCAATCACTTTCTGCTACAGTTCATTTCTTGATATATATGAAGTATTTAAAATTTATATTTATATTACCTCAAGATGTTATTTTTCCTTATTTGGAACATGTTTCGAGAGCTCCCGCATGTTCCAAATAAAGAAAAATAACATCTTGAAGTAATATAAATACAAATTTTAAATACTGTATATACGAGGGGTAACCCAAAAATAAGGTCTCCATATTTTTTTAAAATAGAAAAAAAAAATTTATTATTAAAACTTTTTACATGGTTGTGAAGCATAAGAAAACACTATTTTTCAACATAATCGCCAAAGTTGTTCAATGCATTTTTCGAGCCGCTGTGGCAGTTTTAGTATGCCAGTGTAATAGAAACTCGCCGCCATGTCATTGAGATAGCGTTTGACCTCGTCTTTCACCTCGTCATCGTCGTCAAATCGCATTCCACCCAAATGTTCTTTCAAATGTGTAAACAAATGATAGTCACAAGGTACCAAGTCCGGACTATAGGGGGGGGTGGGTGATTATGTCCCATCCAAATTGGTTCAGAAGATCGGCGGTTGCGCAGGCAACATGAGGGCGAGCATTGTTGTGAAGAATGGACACGCCCTTGGTGAGCATTCCTCTTCTCCGGTTCTGAATCGCCCGTTTGAGTTTTCTGAGTGTCTCACAATATGCGTCTGTGTTTATTGTGGTCCCAGTAGGCATGAAATCTATCAACAATACACCTTTCCGATCCCAAAACACAGTCGCCATGATCTTGCCGGCAGACTGTGTTTGTTTGAATTTTCGCCGCCACTGAAGTGATTGTTGTTTGGATTCAGGTGTGAAGTGGTGAACCCACGTTTCGTCACCTGTGACAATGGAATTCAAAAAGTCATCTCTTTCGTCTGCATAGTGCTTAAGAAATTCGCGGGCAGCTTCGACGCGTTGCCGTTTGTGGTCTTCTGTGAGCATTCGCGGAACCCACCTTGCGCACACCTTCCGATATTTCAACTTTTCAGTCACAATCCTCTGAATGGTGGATTTTGAAACTTCAGGAAGGAAACAAGAGAGCTCGTGGATAGTGATCCTCCGATCTTCACGCACGACTTCGTCAAGTTTCCTGATCGTCTCATCTGACACTGACGGTCTCCTGCTTCTTTCGTCATCATGAATTTCTGTACGACCAGCTTTAAACTCTCTACACCACTTGCGGACGTTTTTGACATCCATACACCCCGCACCATACACTTCAATCAACTGTCTATGGATTTCAATAGGCTGAACACCTTTTGCGTTAAGAAATCGAATGACTTCGCGAAGTCTGCACTTGACGAGAACAGCGTTTGGGAGCTCCATTCTTAATGGCTGCCAAGCCAAGACTAATCGACCGAGCAAGCTCAGCGACCGCTTGTTTGAAAGAGGGGAGATGTCCGCACACAGCAGTGCTGCCAACTGCCGCCCAAAATATTTCCCTGCAGCTCTAGTCCTTTGGAGACCTTACTTTTGGGTTACCCCTCGTATATATATATATATTGACGACATCATCCAATCATGGAGATATTTCCTCAGGAATTTGACTTAACCAGAACACAAGTTTGGATATTTTATTGTATGCTGACGAGGCAGTCTTAATAAAGGAAACAGAATTAGTTGCAGCAGTGGCGTAAATATGGGGGGATAGAGGGGATCAATCCCCCCCAAAGGAAATAAATAAATAAAAATTATTAATTATGATTGACAGAAACCTAGGTAAAGTAATAATTTTGATAAAAATAAACTTAAGGCGTTTGAATAAAGCGTTTTTCCCAATCAAACGTCTTAACTTTATTTTTATCAAAATTATTAGTGTACAAGTCCAAAACAATAAAATCGAACTTTGTGTTTTTCAAAATTCCCGCCTTATATAAAAATCCCTCCTGAAATAAAAATACTTACAATTAACTTTTTTACCCAAAAGTTACATAATTCCTTCATTAAAAAATAAATCGCAGCATAAACAACTAATAAACGACCTTGTTTATAAGTCCAAAACAATAACACCGAACTTTGTGTTTTTGAAAATTCCCTCCTTCGAGCCGCAGCCGTGTAGAGGAACCGCATATGTGAAAGCACTCTAAGCCTGCAGTGCCATTCGGTCATTGTACTTGTCACGTGATATTCAGCCAGCGAATACTAGGCAAACCTAACCTCTTTAGTCCAGTGCAGTGGTTGATATTGAGAAGTTCAGCATCTGCATTGATACCGTCGTACTGATTTGTGTTTGTGCAAGTGTAGTTTTTATTTATTTTATTTTTTTCAGAAGTTCGTTTTTGCTTTGTGGAATTATAACACTGTGGTCTAACTATTTCGCTCTAGAACTGTGTCAGGTAAAGGAAAAGGCCAGTGTTTAATATCTGATCTTTTTAAGAAAAAGGCAAAAGAAGACGATTCTTCAAATGTACTAAGTAAACCAAGTGTTTCTAGTCTTCAATCAGAAAGTTTACCTCCGTCGGGTCTCGTAAGTAGGCCTACTGTAAGTGAGGTTAAGCCGATTGAAGTAACGCCTGTGAATCACGGAAAGTCGTTTAGTCCTTATGACATAGGGCTGTTTTTACATAAACCAGTGCCAGACGAAGAAAAAATAACCGTCCTTCAGAACTTTTGGCAGCCCTCAATCACGTACCATGTAAAGTATAAAATGGGTTAACGAAATTATTGCACATATCAAATCCAAATAATCCTTTCTGTAGCTGGTTTTCGTCTGAACGACTCTGGACCCGAAATTCGAAGGTAAGAATAAGATTATAGTATTTCAATTAATTAATATTGTTTCAACCAGTTTCCTGTTTTGGAAAAGTTCCAAAAACGTAAGTTGAAATTTCAGTTTTTATGGTTTAACGAGTTTCCTTGGCTAGTGTACTCGGAAAAAGAAGAGGGAGCTTTCTGTAAATATTGTTCCTTGGTTGCTAAACATGGGGCAGGTGTAAACAGCCAGGAGCTTGGTTCTTTAGTTAAACACAAATTCACAAATTGGAAAAAAGCTAAAGAGCTTTTTAGTAATCACTCTTGTACAGATTATCATAACAACAGTGTGACTGACTTCAAAAATTTGAAGAAGACCCTAGAAAATAAGTCTGTTATGATTGTCAATCAACTGGATAGTGCACGTCATGCTGCAGTAATGAAAAATAGGCACAATTTGAAACCTGTTATTGAAACTATTGTGTTATGTGGGCAGCAAGAACTTGCCCTAAGAGGCCACAAAGACTCTGGAAATATTGTGACTCTTTCAAGTGTGCGGATAAAAATGCGGGGAACTTCAGAGCTCTCTTAAGATATAGGAGCCGAGGGGACAAAGAGTTGCAAGAAATGTTGGATGGAAGTGGGAAAATTAAGTATCTTTCGCCCCTTTTACAAAATGAAATAATTTCATCGTGTAACTCCGTTATGAAGAGTAAACTTGTAAAAGAAATAAATGACACTCAATATTTCTCAATTCTTGTAAAAGAGACGTGTGACATTTCAAATATAGAACAAATGTCACTGTGCGTTCGGTACATGGTTTTTGAAAATGGTAGCCACTGTGTAAAAGAGCACTTTTTACAGTTTGAACCAGTTTCTGACTTAACAGGCAAAGGTCTAGCTTCCACCATATTAAGTGGTTTGGAAAGTTATGGTATCAATTTAAATGGTTTAAGAGGACAGGGATATGACGGAGCTGCTAATATGTCTGGTAAATACAACGGTGTTAGCAAAATTGTGCAAGACCAGCACCCTTTAGCTGTTTATGTCCACTGTGCAGCCCATTCATTGAACTTAGCTGTATCAAGAGCCTGCGAAGTTCAAGAAGTCCGGAACTGTCTTGGTACAATTGAAAAATGCTATACATTTTTCAATACACCCAAGAGGCAGGAAGTTCTTAATGACGCAATTGAAAAATCAGAACTTGACCCAAGAATCAAAACTTTAAAAAGACTGTGTGCTACACTTTGGGTTGCAAAGTTTAATGCAGTTCGGGATTTTATGCACATATTTGATTTTGTGGTAGTGGCCCTTGGCACAATTTCCTCTTGGAAGGACAAGGACGGTTGTGAATCCATCAACTTGAAATGGGTACTGTTAAACACTGAGTTTTGTGTTGCTGTACACGTTATTGCAAACGTCAAATATATTGTAACTTACCGCCTAAGTTTACATGTTTTGGGACACTTGTCCCATCCTCAGAACTTAAAAGTGTGTTCGTATATCATCAAACAAACGATGATATAGTTGTCGAATAATTAAAACATTAAAATCCACATTAAACAAAACCACAATACTTAAATGTACAAAGTCGAGCGCGACGGTTAAACGGTGTACACCGTACGGCGACTGACCGCGCACTGAATCAAGACTGACTCTTATCACGATAATAATGCAAAGCAGTGTCGTACAATATATTCGATTTAAAAAGCAGTTGATCGTTTAGGACACGCGGCTTGGTATCAGCATTGTTATAAGCTCTGTAAATTTTGAACTCTTCAGGGGCGTTCATATGTCGCCCTTTCTTGCATATGTGAAGAGGTATCAAGTTTGTTTTAAAATTAGTATAATTGTGATTCTCTGTGATGAGGTGTTTTGCAAATTTTGATCTAATGTAGTCCAAACTGTGAAAGTATGTAGGCGGTCTATGTTCTGTGAACCTTTTTAAAAAGCCACAGCCTGTCTGGCCTATATAAAAGGCGTCACAATCGTCACATAACAATTTGTAAATACCTGTTTTGTGTTCGAGGTTGGTAGGTCCATGTACGCGAAGTTTATTCATAATGTGGTTAGTGGTCTTGTATGTGACGTTTATATTGCTATTTTTATTGAAAATTGACCCAAGGACCTTAGGCATAAAGTGTGTATATGGTGTTGTAATGTATTTGCGTGTTATACTCTCACGAGTTCCATGTCCGTTAATTTTTTTTCCGGATTTATTCCTTTTAAATATTGCAAACGTGTTTGCTTTTGGGATCCCATTCTGTAAGGAACTTCAAAAAGAATATTTAAACTTAAAAGAAGCTGTTTTGTTGGCCGATATTTGCCAATCAGAGTTGCAGCTCATGCATAAAAACGCTGAAAAAGAGTTCCATGAAATGTTTACCCAAGTCAAGGTTGTAGCAAGTGATAATGGTATTGACTTAAAATTCCTAGGACGTGCAAAATACAAAAGAACAGAAGTAATGCACCATACACATCCCAGGATAATGCTGACGTGAGTGTAGGCCTACAGGACAGAATTGAGCAGCATTTCAGAATAAACTTATTTGTGCCATTTCTTGAATTTTTCATTTCACAGTTGGAAGAACGATTCAAGAAACATAAATCAATTTTTGAAGGATTCCAGTGTTTGTTTAGTTCTGAACTAACAAATAATTGCAAAATCAAATTGGAGGCTTTGGTCCAGTTTTATGCTACTGATGTGTATTCTATTAGTGATGACATTTTTGTTGAACTGAAAGTATGGAGGAAAGAGGTTGAAAGAACTGGAAACAAGGAAGTTTTGAAGTCTGCTATAACCAGTCTCGATTCATGTGATCCTACATTGTATCCTTCTATCTACCATCTGTTGAAAATTCTGTGCACGCTGCCTGTGACAACTTGTACTCCAGAGAGGTCCTTTTCGACATTGAAGAGAATAAAGACTTATTTCAGGAACTCTACTGGACAAGTAAGTGTGGAGATTTTATCTCTTAATTATTATATGAATTTCTATTCTATTCATTTATTCATGCTACTTTTAAGGGAAAAAGGAATGTTGCAAAGTAAAATAACTGTTTTTTGCTACATTCTTGCAAGAGAAGTAACTTGTTGTAAAATTGATTAGTTTTGAAGAGTTGTTTCACTGCAATAAAGTTCCTTAAATTATTACAACAAGTAACAAGATAATAACAATAAACAATTGATGAGTAAGTAATTGTTATATGTTATGTAAGTTTACTAGCTACATTTTTGTATATTATTATTTTTGTAGCTACAAAAATGTAGCTAGTAAACTTACATAAATATAAGCTTAACCATTTAAGAACTAGAAAAGCTGTCAACATCAGCTTATTCTTAAAAGTTACCTATCTCAAAAACTGAACCTTTTTATTTAATTACAGGCAAGACTGAATGGCCTTGCGATGCTTTTGATTCATCGAGAGATAAAAATAACAGTTGATGAGATCATAGAAGATTTTGCTAAGAAACCCAGGAAGTTAGATTTTGTCCTGTAATCTAGCTGCTACTCAAAGTATTAATTATTATTACTGTATGTTAATAAACACTTTTAAATACAAAGGTCAGTGGTTTATATTCATTTTAAACATCATCTTCTCTAAAATATGTATACTTATACTTTACACTGTATTTAACATTTTAGGATCATTAGTAGTTAACTTAACCATTATTACTCTTTTACTCTATAAAGTCCTTTAGTTCGAATTTTTTTAATAAGTTTTGTCAACAAAATTAAAGTAATATATAACTTTATAAAGACTGGATTTCAATCTTGTGTACAAATATTTAACTATCATACTCCTTTACTTACAAACTTATTTTATACAAGATTTTGCTACTCTATAACTTAAACAAACTGTTTAGTGCGTGTCAGTAAAATCTAATATCTAGCACAAATCGTTTATGATATTTTCTCTTAAAACTAGCACCAGTAGGCTCTAAAATGTTGATTTGACAGGTCAATTTTTCAAATTTTTCCGGGGGAGGGCCCTGGACCTCCCGGTAGAGTCTCCTACAAACTAGACGGTCCCCCCAAAAGCTAATCCTATTTACGCCACTGAGTTGCAGTATTCTTTACATCGTTTAAATCATATTTGTAAACAATATGATTTTCAAATATCTAAGCAGAAAACAAAATCATGGCTTTTTGGGGAAAGTTTGCAGTCAGATAAAAATTGTTCTTGAGGGAACAGTTTTGGAACAAGTCTCAGACTTCAATTACCTAGGTTGCTATAAGTATTGGGAACAACACAATCCCCGCACACAATCCACAGCCTAAGATATCACTACAAAAATATTGAGGTTTGAGATGATTGTCCACCCCCCTCCACATGTATGTGGTGTCATACATAGAACGTTGACCAAAAAGACGAGGGTTAAATTTTATAAAACAATGGCAGTGCCTGTTTTACTATGTGGATGTGAAACATGGGTCCCTACAAAGAAGATTAAAAATCAGATTCAAACTACAGAAATTAAGTTTCTGAGAAGAACAAAGGGTTGCACGAGACAGGATCATTTGCACAATGATGATATTAGAGAAGAGCTACAGGTATTCTTCATAAATGATAAAATCCAGACATATCGCAGGGAATGGCTACAGCATCTGGACAGAATGGAGGATGGACCTAAGGTTGCATTTCGATATAGACCCTTTGGAACAAGAGGCGTAGGAAGACCGCGAACAAGATGGAGAGATACTCTGTGAAGACGGAACAGGCAAAGTGCCTACTCCGTGAGGTGCAGACAAAGAAGAAGAAGATTTTGGGAAGATCAGGAGAATCATTCACTGCCATGTTTTCTAAATTTAAAATAGTGCAAACAGATATTGCACTGTTGCACACCACTATTAAGAGAATTCTCAATTAGTGCTTTCAAGCTTTACAGATTGGCATCAGATCTGAATTATGATAATTCCTGTGTAATTTCTGTTTGTGATTATAACCACTAACACAGCTTTATTGATTAAATATTAAAATTATTGCCTTTTGAGATTCCTATTATACTTATGCGAAACTTGTGTTGCTACCACTAATACTCACTTACACTTCCATGAGCCCTTTCAAGCCTCTCGGCTCATCTTCAGATGGAAACAACCTTCTTCTCGGCTCATCTTCAGGTTGTTTCCATCTGAAGATGAGCCAAGAGGGTTGAAAGCACTCATGGAAGTGTAAGTGAGTATTAGTGGTAGCAACACAAGTTTAGCATACGGTAAGTTAGACTTAACCACTAAATTGTATTTATCCTTATTATTGTTATCAAGACAGTGTGTGTATCAGAAGTATAAACATTGGGAACATTGAAAGTATTTACAGGAAAAAATTAATGAGTGTCATAACTACAAATAACTACTTTATTAAAAACCTTCAGCTTTCTAACAGTTCAGCATCAGAATTCAAAGATAGTATTATCAATGATGTTATTCAGGTTTTAAATAGGTAAATATTCTCTCTTTTTAGCTACACAACATAGAACAGTAGAAGTTTAATTATAAGATAGTTTGTATTTTATAAAATAATGCTGTTACGGAGTTTATGTTGCACACTTGCCATGTGTGATGGAACCCAGTGAGCCTTAAGGTCCCAAGTTTCCTCCATGAATAATGTTTGAAGCTTAGTAGATGTTAAGATTTTGTTATAATGTGTTAAAACATTAAGTTCAGTTGGTTATGAAATAAGTGTACAGTTGAAACTTCCTCCTTATCCAGATCAATTGGAATCAAGGGTAATTTGGATATGAAAAATCCAGATATGGAAAGTACAAAAAAATAAAGTCCCAAATAAATGAGAAAACAGTATGCAGTTTCTTTAAATTTACAATTAATGCTTTGATCCACTGCCTGAAGGATGGGTGTTATGTTAGGTTGTAATATTCTCTCTCTTATTACTTTTTACCGTTTACAATCTTGTTAACAATTACTTTATTTACCATGTTGATTCAGGCGCCATGTTGCTTATTACCAACATCACATATTTTGCGTTAGGGTCCAGGTTCTTAAGCGAAGCAGAAACTGAATGGTTATTAGAAATAATCAACTCTAATATCATTTGTTCAAACTTGTGTTTTAATTTACTGAAATTTTCAATCTTTCAATAACAAAAACAGAAAACAAGATGGAGTCGTACTCCTTTGGTTAGACTCAAATACAAAATGGCCGCTATATATTTTCGCTCCATCTGCCTTTAGTGTGACACAATTATATAACATATATTTTATCTCTGATTAACTATTAAATGAATTTAGAACATACTGCAGTTTACTAGTTCAAATTGTTACGTTGTCTGAATCACGTAACGTCAACCAATGCTTGTGATTTTTATATATGCATATACTGGTAAACACGCACCCATGCTCTCTCTCTCTCTCTCTCTCTCTCTCTCTCTCTCTCTCTCTCTCTCTCACACACACAATAGTGTGTGTGGAAATAAGCTGGCCATTACAAACCAGGGGCAAAAATATAGCATTTATGCAAATGTGTAAATGCCTTGCACGGTTTACCCGTGAGGTTATTTACCAAATTGTAACGGGGTTAGGGGGGATATTATAAAATGATGTGGAAGGAGAGTTGTTTGTAAATGATTATCCTGATCATAATTATGATAAAGTATCGACGGAGATTGTCCTGGTACTATATGCATCTGTTGTGTTACATAATTTGCGATTCTGTATTAATCCTGTTTGCATTGTATAAAGTTAACAGAAGTAATCTACCTTATAAGGGAGACATTAAATGTATATTCTAATGACAAGGTAAGATGGAAATATCGATAAATTGAACTCATAGTTGAACTGTTGAATTAATTTTTGTGTTGGAATTCTATCTTGTAGAAGTATCATTATATGTAGTTTCAATCAAATGTACCATGTTAGATTAAGGGTATATAGTAAACCAAGTATTTATGTATTAGTAGATAACTAAGATGAGCAACCAGTACTTTGCAAAGGACAAACCAGTACGGGCTAAGAGGAAACCAAATCAGTTGGGGATATGGCATCGTGAAAGGCCAGTTATTGATGTTTTTGTTTAATTGTTACAGGGTCTTGTGATACTGTGGTGGCGCGCCTGTCTGACTTTATGATGTTGGGATCTCGACAAGGGAAGTCCAGTAAGGTCATGCAGGTGCAGCCGCAGTCACCGGACAAGGGGGGTAAGTTACCCATGATTTTAATAAGGAATTATGGGTGGTCGTGGCGCCATATCCTAGCTGGTCCTCTTTGGATTAGACAATGAGAGTTTTTCTGTTTCAGCAGAAACCCTCTCATTGGGGGGGGGGTATTGTAACGGGACAAACTGAGAGGGTTTTAATTTCATCATTTTATTGTAACAATTTGTAGTAAACCAGTTGAGGGAACCTTTTTAGATCACCAAATGTGTGACTTTTGTGAACACCTGGTAGTCAGCTCAGTGCAATGGTGTGCAAGGTACAAAGGAAATTAGAACATTGGAATGTGTAAGAGCGTGTGTGTGCCGCCTTTTGCGACGTAAAATTTGTGCACATGGTCTCCTTAGCGTCTTTCATGAGATGTCGAGAAAGGCGCAAGACATTCACCAGCCAATCAGAGAGCAAGTTGATGACGGGAGCTACACGGAAGGTCCACTGAGCGTATTCTCGCCATTTTGGACGCTTTCAGTCGACTAAAATCCTTCAGACCGCGCGATCAGAAAAAATGGTGCTCGCGAGCAGATTTATGGTCGATCAACAAAAAATGTATATTAAATAATGTGAAACAATAGTTAAACGTGATCAGAAACAATCTACAGTAGTATTGAAGTTTAAACAGTTTTAAAACCTAATTTCGGAACTTTAAATAAAAAAGTGAATCAAGTGGTGGTGAAACAGCGGGGAGACATTGTGAAGTTAATCATTTTATCATTTTAATAATACATTTAAATAATAAAATATTTCTTTCCCCTTTCCTTTTTTTTTTCCTTCCTCCAGCCCAGGGTTAGTCGCACGAACGGTGTAATGCAAGTGTGATTATAAGGTTACATAACAGATTATAAATAGGTTACATAACAAACGTACGCTACACTCATTTGTTTGATGGAATTCAAAAATTTCTTATTTCTTATTATTAATCAAAATTGATTATATGATTATTTCATTTTAAATAAAATTTCAAATAAAACTTAGCTTTTTTCTCCTTTTTGATACAGATACAACATGCAGATTTCTTTAGGCATTTTCTTATTCTAACATATTTTCAATTACTCAAGGCGAACCCCAGCTTGCCACACTCTCACATTCAGACAATTTATTAAAACCCCCACATTTACTTAATTTAGGCCTTTATAACAAATATTTGAATGGCATACGGTTACTTGTTGCAGTAGCGTCCCCGCCGACCACATGGCGCATCCTGTAACATTCTCGCACTATGTCCACACGGCTGTTAGTTCATTTTCTACACACTCACTTGATTCGATGGCGTTACATATTAATCTCAACTTTTACATTGTTTTACCAACTCTGATACAACTTGGTTAGTCGGCCGACTTAATAAAATGAAAATTTGCCCGGGCAGAAAAATATAGTTGGACCACGCGTGGCCTATATTGTTTGTCGACTGGGGACAGAATTATTAACGCACCTCCCTCCAAACGTTCGGGCAGAGCGGAAATTTCAATGCTGTTAAAGTCTTCGTCACTGCACGTTCAACACATGTTATTTATGTGCGTTGGACGTCGACGAAATCTCACTGCCACTGGTTTCGTCACTAAGATAGGCAGGATCTCTAATTATGTTTCCGCCCGCTTCTGAACACGTGGCACACAAAATTCACAATCAATCCATGTTGGTTTAGCTTCTCGGCGTCGTTTGCGCGCTCCGCTGGGGTTTGCGCGTTTGTGTGTGTCACATGGCACCGAAATTCTTAGAATTGTATTGCGCTGTCTCATACAGACCGCATTCCATTGTACAACTACACCTCACTACCACTGTTCCTTTGTTTGACGAACTTTTCTATAACATGTGACTGACCATACAAATTTGAAACAAAATTATGATTTTTAATAAAACAAAACCCTCTCCTTTTAGCCCCGTTACAAAACCCCCCCAATGAGAGATATTCTGCCGAAACAGAAGAAATCTCATTGCTAAACCCCTAATAGGATCGGTGAGGATATGGTGCCAACAACTCCCCGTTAATTCTTAACACATCATGGGTAAACAACCTCCTGGCTCGGCGACTATGGCCGCACCTGGACGAGATTACTGGACTTCTCTATCCGAGATCCCAACACCATAAAATCGAACAGACACATACCACAGTGCACCTAACCTTCTAACATGCCAACCCCTAAATTCCAAACCCTTGGTCTTATACCATGCCAGATCCTCGACTGATATGTTCCCCCTTGTCATGCATACTGGATCGCCTTCAGCAATACTGGGCGCATACATATACTTATTAACATATCCTAACAAAAATTTATTTTTAAATTCAAAATTTCATTTTAATTGAAATCAAATTGTTATGTCTCCATTACTTTCTCAAAAAATCAGAATAAAATCTTTTGCATGAATCCATCAACTCTACTAATTCTCTTCAATACTAATAACAATCCTAAAGAAAAACAAATTGAATACCTTATTAAAATATGAATTAACTTACTCTAACGTTTGTTTACCCATATATTCTAAACAATATAATTCAATAAGCAATAGTAACACACATAAACAATAATATACTTGAAACTTAAACATCATCTGTATGGCAGGCGGAAAAATCACAAATTTTTTTTTTCAAAAAAAATTTAAATTTATCAAAATATACTTTTCTCAATATTCAGAAACATTTAAAATCTTTTAATTCAATTAAACAACAAAATTGCATCACTAGATTGCTAGAAACTGGTCTTGTCTATAACATCTACCATCAGCTGATCTCTCTGGGTCAAGTCAACGACCTTGACATACATATGTTACACAAAGTTACATCATAAAATACATGAGCCATCTTTAAAATTTCTCATCTTTAAACATAATACCACATAATAAACTAAGACCTTTAAAATTAACATGGTTACTATTACAATAAACAATAAAATTGACATTTAAATTGACCAAAGATCACACATTTTATAGGTTTACATTATTCTCAATTTCTATTAAAATCTGTCACTTGTTTCAATTTAATTTTATATTTTGACTATGACTTTCTTTCTTTAACATTCTCATTCTCAATTAGTTTGGGTGACTCAATTATTCATAATAACTCATTTTATCAACTTGGCATTGGTATATATAATCTTCCCCCCTTCTGACTCCAAACATCTACGAACCATTCTCTATCCCTAACTTACTACTCAACTCATATCGCATCATTCTACCCATATATAAAAAAATACTCTCTACCCCTTTGTACTCAGGATGTGTATTTCCCTCCCATTGCTCACTCCCTTATGTTGGTTCCTGGACTCCCCCTAGGTAACCCTTTCCGGCGCTCGGTTCCCCTCCCGCCACAACGCTTTTCGTTGAGGACTCCTTATCACACCACCCCCCTTACAAAATTACCATCAACTAATTACTCTCCCAATACATCACTTTCATCTACAAAATATCTCCATTTATTTATTAACTCAATATATCAATCATTACTCTACACATTTTCCCCATAGCTACTGTGTCACTATTACCTCTCAAATTCTACATTGCATTTATTCACAACAATCTTATCTTGTTCACCTCCCCTTTTAACTTAACTTGGACTGATCTAAATGTCCTAACAAAATAATAATCACCCAAATTCTAACATTTACCACATTCTACATTTTAACTCTTGAAAATTCAAAACTAGCTCCATTCATTTTACCATTTACTTCAAAATCTATTAAACCACATTGAAAATCTATTATTCAATCATTAATTATATTCAAACAGTTAATGGCATTGAAAAATTTGTAAATTATTTGTAAGTGATATACTACTGCAGATCAGCTGATTTTCTTGGCAAGCTGAATGACCTTACTATAGATACATTCTACAATGATACTGAATACATATTTTTACAATCCTTATATCTAACATACTACATACAATTAATACACATACACAAAATTATATAGGTACACTACAATGTTATCTGAATTCATTACTATTTAAACCTGGTACTTAAAATGGTTTTTCTCTCATAGGGACATACATACATCACTACTCATTGAGTCATAGTCATAGCAACAGTTACTGAACAGCTCTATGGATTGTCAACCCCCAACTCTCTCTATAGAGTCGTGTTATAAGTTGACCGCCCGCTGTTTACAGAGGTCGTCACCCTCTCACTGCATTTACAGCTACACTCCCACTACATCGTCGCTTAAAGTCTACCCCCCTGGCTTATACTTGCCAGCTCCTTTACCACACACACTATTGTTTACTGCTGGTGGACTGTGGCGTCCATTTGCATTCCCAAGAACTGAAGTTACATGTATAAGGTATAATCGCTGACTATACCGTTCTTGGTTCAGCGTTATATAAAAATTCGGTATTACTGATGTCCGAAGACACCAGTAATCCTACTAAAATGATTCACACACCCTTAAAGACAGCACTATCGACACCTTCGACGATAGCCGCTGTTCCATAGTTATGCAGTTTCTCCTGTTACCCCTTGGTTCAATTTCAAAATTCACCAATTTTGTAAATACTTACTAATTCCACGGCCAGGGCCTGGTGAAACCGTGACTGCCCGAAATGTGGGGAAACTACCAAAAGACATATAAGGCCAACGCTGACACCGCTACTAGAATTCACGGAAGGTCAACTCTTATATGTTTGGGTATATTATTAATTGATTGATTTTCATTTTTTATATTTTTTAGACACATCTATATACTTAACCTTTACACAGCAAACCTCTCGCTTTTCTTAGCTTATACTACAAATTTCATGATTATAATGGTCACTTATTTACTAAAATACACTATAACTACGGACATAATTTTAAAATTATAAACATTCCAAATTATTTATTGATAAGTTGGAGGCTAATTTTATCCTTAAAGCCAATACGGTAGTAATCGCCCGAAAAGATGGGGGTTTTGCCACGAGGTAAAGTGGGGGACAAGATAGATCCACTACGTGAATTCACGTTCCCCTTCTAAACCAAATCTACTCCCCCTCTCCTACCAATTATCCAACCCACCGTCTATCTATTCCCTCAGCCCACCTCTCAACAAAACTCATCTTTTTAATTATTCTGTAACTGCTCTCATTTGTGGAATTTTATTTTTACCAATGAGACTAAAAAATTTTTTGTTTGTGAATGCACTGCCTTTTTGAAATATACCCTCCATAAATTTTTACAATCACTCGAAAGCAGTGCTGGTACGTGATATGGTACACCTAGCCGCTACACCTTGAGTGTTAAAAAAATAATTCGTACCACGTACCTTTATGGGTCCCCCTCCCCGTTCAACAATGTGGTGAAATTTCTAATCTTTACCAATTTTGGTGGAGCCGGACCATCGTCGTTTCACCACCCGTAGGAAGTTCTGCCAACCGAAACCCACGGTCAGGACTGGTAAGGTCGTGACCGCCCGAAAATGGGGGAGAGCCCCTTCTGGAAACATAAAATAACATATTACAATTAAAAATTAAATTTTACCTTGACCAATACAATTTTAAATTTGTAGCATTTTGCGTCCCCACTATCTCCTGTGTTACTTGGTTGCGTAGTACATATGCATTATTCATCTTTATTTCTACAATCTCATAAGGGCCTTCATACAATAGGAAAAACTTCTTTATTTCTTTATCTTGAGCGCTAGACACATCGTGTCTCCTCACCAATACTAATTGGCCTACCTCGTATTTGATCCATTTACCCTTTTCATCGTGCTTCCTCTTTCTCCTCTCTCCCTTGGTGAGTAGACTCTCGTTTGCAAGTTGTATTTTTACATTTCGGTCGATAGTTCTCTTCTGGTGGATATTCAAAAAGTTGTTCTAATATTCTGGGTGGTCTGGCTCCTTTTATTAATTCGTATGGTGTAAACCCTGTAGAATCGTGGGTTGTGCTGTTTAACCAATCCTCCACCTTCTTTACATATAAAGGCCATTCTGAGTGTTTGGAGTGACAATACGCCCTGAATATCCGGCCGATTTCTCGCATCACCCGCTCTGCTTGGTTTGACTGTGGATGGTAAACTGCCGTATGCTTGGGTATGATGCCTTCCCAGCCAAGAGTCTGTCTCCACTTGCCGCTGATGAACTGCGGTCCATGATCAGATAAAATTACCTTCGGCTTACCTACGTTGATCATGTAGTCCTTGGTTATCTTTTCGCTGAGCACCTTGCTAGTAGCTCTCTTTACACTGTACAACCTAACAAACTTAGTAAAAGTGTCTAAAACAACAAAAATATATACCACTCCACCTCTACCTTTAGGCAATGGTCCATACAAATCTACCGCAACTAAATCGAAAGGTCTTTCAACTTTAATATAATTCATTTCCCCTTCAACCCTATACTTTACTACTTTTGATTTTTGACACAAATTGCAAACTCTTAATACTCTTCTAACTCTCCTCTCCATATTTTTGAAAACACAAGATTCTTTTAAAACATTTGTACATTTTTTCGCACCAAAATGCCCATATCTTACGTGATAATCCCAAATAATTCTATCTACTAACTCGTCAGGTATCATTAACCTCCAATCCCGTTCACGCCCTTCTACTTTCTTAAACAGAATTCCCTTATATATTTGGAAATGTGTATTGTACTCTGAACCATTTACATCTGCTTCTAAACTAGCTATTGTCTTACCCAATTTGTTGTCTGATCTTTGTATGTTTTTTATTTCCCTTAATTCCTCCCCAAAAATTCTATCTTCCCTTGTTAATCGAAAAATTTTATTTCTTTCAGGTCTCTCCCTGTCTTATTATCTATTGTATCTACCCTGGACAGAGTGTCGGTTACTTTGTTATCAGTTCCCTTAATATATTCCCACGAAAAATGATATTCTTGTAATGCTAGCACCCACCTGGTTAATCTGCTATGCGTCAGCTTACATGTGTTCAAAAACGATAAGGCCTTATGATCGGTCCTGATGACTGTTTTGGTTTCCTAGCAGGTACGTGCGGAATTTCTTTACTGCGAAGACGATGCTCAGCAATTCTTTCTCTGTCGTGGTGTAGTTCCTTTCTGCTGCTAATAAAGTCCTGCTGGCAAAAGCGATGGTCCGGTGTTCTTGATCCTCACCCTCCTGGTAGAGTTCTGCGCCGAGGGCTATGTTGCTGGCATCTGTCTGTAAATAAAACTTTTTCTGAAAATCGGGGTGATTCATCCTTATCATATTTATAAATTTCTCTTTAATTTCATTGAAAACCATTCTTTCCTCCTCGCCCCATTTCCATTGTTTGTTCTTTTGTAAAACCGCACTTAGTTTAGAGGTAATATGCACATAATTTCTCTGAAATTTTCGATAAAAGTTGCATAATCCTAAAAAGCTCTGTAAGTGTTTGATATTTTTTGGTTCTGGAAAACGTATGATGGCTTCTACTTTGTCTGGATTTGCTAAAATACCCTCTGGGGTGATAATAAAACCTAAAAAGTGTGTCTCAGTTTGGAGAAATTTTGACTTCTCCCAATTAACAGTTAATCCCCCTTGTTGCAATTTATTTAATACATATTCTACGTGTTCTAAATGTTCCGAGAATGTCCTTGACGCTATTAGTATGCCATCAACATATACAGTTAAAAAATCTAGATCCTTGGGTTGCAAAATCATATCTAAACATTTTATAAAACTGGCTACGCTAGTGTTTAGTCCGAATGGCAAACGCTTAAATTGATAGTTCTTACCATTGAAGAGAAACGCAGTAAATTTCCGGCTCTCTAGCACTAATGGAACTTGCCAGTAGCCTGCTGTCAAATCTAAGGACGTCATATATTTGACCCCGCTAAACTTCTGAAAAATTTCATTCATGGCTTCCGGTGACTCCTGGTCAGGTATTATAATTTGGTTGATTTTTCTGGCGTCTAAGCACAATCTACCTTACCATCCTTCTTGATGACCACCACTAATGGATTAGAGTAAGGCGATATCGATCTTTCAATGATGTCTCCTTCCATCATCCGGTCCAACTCATCTTGTACTGCTCTCCTCTTTGAAAATGGCACTGGATTACTCCTCTGCATGTAGGGTGTGTTCTCGAATCTTCAACTCTCATACGTAGTCCGTGGCTTTTCCAGGCAACTCAGCAAACACATCTCTAAAACGTTCAACAACTGCCCACAACTCCTGTCGTTGGGGACTCCCTGCAACTCCACCCTCATTAAAAAATTTATCTGCCCTATTTTCCCATACTCTCTCATCATTCTCTACGCTCTCACTCTCTTGACATACATTCACTCTGGTTTCTATAATTCCCTCGCCTACTCGGTTTTGTATCATCTTTACACCCGTAACTCTAACTTCATCTAACACCCTCTTAAAACCTACCCTGGCTGGTTCATGCCCCTTATTAAATTCTACTATTCTCTTGTTAAAATCAATTAGTGCTTTATTTCTTTCCAAAAAATCGTTTCCCAGAATTATATCTAAATTCAAACCCTTAACTACTAGAAAAGTATTCTCAAATTGTATTTCATTAATGTATATGTTTAATTGTACTTGTTTAGTAACTCTTTTACTTCGTACTCCAGTCACCCCCACTACTGTTACTCCCACAACTGGCAATGATGGAATATTTTTATTTACCCTTTGTAATTCACCCAGTACATTCTCTGAAACTACTGATATTTTGCTCACTGTGTCAATTAATGTTTTATAATTCTTACCTTCTATGGTTACGAATACCTCCGTCAATCCTGTTTTTGTTTCTGTCATTTCTGCATCGTCCTCCTCCAGTAACTCCTCCGCCATGTCCTTAATAATTACATTGCTTCGGTAGTTACACTCCTCTTGGACCCCCAGGTTCTCCTCCAACAATGGATGGGCCCGGTTCCCCATTGTCTCTTCTAGTTTCCCGTGGATGGACCTGCTACTGCCTGGTTATACCCTCCTCTGCCTCTGTTTCCGCTTCCATTTCCCCTCGGTGCTCCTCTGGTGTTCTCGGCTCCTCTCTGCGGTTGATTCTGTTGCTGGTACGTTCTCTCACTGCGTTGACATTCTCTTGGCTTGTGACATCTAAAACAGGTTGTTCTTATAGCATAGTTTTCAACATTACAATTGGCACATCTCCAACCCTCGGCTCGATTATCATTATTTCCCCCACGTGCCCCTCGGTGAACCTTGGGCATTCCCCTGGGTTGATTATAATTCCCATCTATATGTGATGCTGGTGTGTTTATCCGCCTACTCATATCCCGTCCTCTTATATTCTGAAATATTTCTAATATTTTCTCTAGTTCCGTAATTTCTATAATCTCTCGTGTCATTAAGGTAATTTGTATTTCTCTCGGCAAATGCTTACTTATGTGACGGACGAATGACCGAAATGGTAACGGTGGCTCTAAATATTTTGCCTCATTGAATAGTCGCATTACGTACATAGTCACGTTACCCCCTTGGGTCCCAAAATTACCTGGTCCCATTATTTTACTCCATAATATTTCTTGTTCTCCTTCTGACCAATACTTATCTCTAAAGGCCGTCTCAAAACTCTGATAATTTACCCAGTCTACTTTATGTACCTCCGCCCATACCGCGGAATTCCCTCTAAAACATTTCATTATCTTTAACAACTGTACTTCCCAGCTACTTCGACAAAACTGATTGAATTCTTTAACTCTATTTAAAAACTGCATAGGGTGTACCCCCCTGTTTTCGCAATTAAACAATTCCAAATCAATGTCACTATTCATATCTCTAGTAATTACGACTTGTTCAGTAGCACTATTAAGTTTTTTATTTATAGCTATATTCAATTCATCTTTAACATTAACTATGCTCTGCTCAATTAACACTATGCTCTGCTCAAATTTATCATTATTTAAATATTCAAATTGTTTATTACTTTTATCTATAGTATCTAGCATAGCTTGTATCTCTGATTTGCAATTACTTTCTATTTCATTTATTTTGAAATTGGTATTAGTTTCGTATGTCTTAATCTTATCAATTACACAATTAAACTTGTACTCACTACTAGCATTACATTCATTTATTTTACATTCAAACTTTTCAGTTACTTCATGTATTTGTTTATCGATTTTTTTCTACCACACTACTCTCTATTTCGTCAATTCTGTTATTCATACTTTTTAATGAATGACTCAACTTTTCGTTTAATTCATATTTCAATTCGTTAAAACTACTCTCACACTTATTTTTTACATCATTTATATAAATTTTAAGTTCATCAAATTTAGCGTCAAATTTATTATTTTGTTCATTGAATTTGGTGTCAAAACTACTCTTTTGTTCGTCAAATTTACAGTTCATTTTCTCGAATTGATTTAGTATAACACTCATCATATCATTGTCTAATTTGTTACTAACTTTTGTTAAGGTTGGAGTCAACTGGACTCCCAAGTCCTCAGTCACATTACTTTGATCTGTTACATCTAATTCTACTATCTTGTCTTGACTCACACTTGGAGTCGAATGTACCTCAAAATTACTCATAATATTTGATTCATCAAAATTGTCAACACTAGTTATTTCATTCATATCGCTTTCATTTCCTGCCATTTTTAAATTGTAAATTTACTAACTTTTGTTTCATTAATCTTTAATTCACATCTACATACAATCTTATCTACTTTACGTAATTCTATACTCAACCCCTCAACCACACTTGCATTTCCGTAGGTGCGGAATTTCATATAAAATTTATTTAGTAAAATTCGTTCCAGTTCGTGGCGCCATTTGTGAAGTTAATGATTTTAATAATACATTTAAATAATAAAATATTTCTTTCCCACTTTTTTTTTTCAGCCCAGGGTTAGCCATACGAACGGTGCAATGCAAGTGTGATTATAAGGTTACATAACAAACGTACGCTACACTCATTTGTTTGATGGAATTCAAAAATTTCTTATTTCTTATTATTAATCAAAATTGATTATACGATTATTTCATTTTAAATAAAATTTCAAATAAAACTTAGCTTTTTTCTCCTTTTTGATACAGATACAACATGCAGATTTCTTTAGGCATTTTCTTATTCTAACATACTTTCAATTACTCAAGGCGAACCGAGCTTGCCACACTCTCACATTCAGACAATTTATTAAAACCCCCACATTTACTTAATTTAGGCCTTTATAAAAAATATTTGAATGGCATACGGTTACTTGTTGCAGTAGCGTCCCCGCCGACCACATGGCGCGTCCTGTAACATTCTCGCACTATGTCCACACGGCTGTTAGTTCATTTTCTACGCACTCACTTGATTCGATGGCGTTACATATTAATCTCAACTTTTACATTGTTTTACCAACTCTGATACAACTTGGTTAGTCGGCCGACTTAATAAAATGAAAATTTGCCCAGGCAGAAAAATTTAGTTGGACCACGCATGGCCTATATTGTTTGTCGACTGGGGACACAGTTATTAACGCACCTCCCTCCAAACGTTCGTGCAGAGTGGAAATTTCAATGCCTTTGCTGTTAAAGTCTTCGTCACTGCACATTCAGCACATGTTATTTATGACGTCGACGAAATCTCACTGCCACTGGTTACGTCACTAAGATAGGCGGGATCTCTAATTATGTTTCCGCCCGCTTCTGAACACGTGGCACACAAAATTCACAATCAAGCCATGTTGTTTTAGCTTCTCGGTGTCGTTTGCGCGCTTCGCTGGGGTTTGCGCGTTTGTGTGCGTCACACGGCACCGAAATTCTTAGAATTGTATTGCGTTGTCTCATACAGACCGCGTTCCATTGTACAACTAACCTCACTACCACTGTTCCTTTGTTTGACGAACTTTTCTATAACATGTGACTGACCACACAAATGTGAAACAAAATTATGATTTTTAATAAAACAAAACCCTCTCCTTTTAGCCCCGTTACAATATCTACAAAATGGCTAAGTACCATTTATAATCTAATGAATAAACTTCAGAAATTGTTCATTTAGGCGTTTAAAGGCAAAATTCATATTTAACATAATAATAAAGAGATCTCTAAGAGCAGGGGGGTGTAAAGTATGCATAAAGAATGAAAGCGTGAGCAAATACTGGTTTGTCAAATAAAAATAAAAGGTATACCGCTTAGTTGATTTAGTAAATTTTGTTTTTATAAATGTTCAACATATTATATTATAGAGAGTTTGATAAAGCAGAGAATTTGATGAACTGTTAAAGAGTTACAAACAGAGAGTAATTAACTTTAAATGAATATAAATAAAATGGGTTAATAGCGTAACCATGTGTTAAGTCAATTATTACGCCTAATTATCATCACTTGTCCTGAATGGAAAATCTCGCCTAAAACGAACCTGGTAAGTAATTAAAGTCAAAAAGGGGAAGTGTATTACGGTTTCCATATTTATCATTTTAAAAATATTGGTGGCGACCTGAAGTAATCTGGGAGTCTTCTGTTTTGGTAAGTCAGGGTAAAGTGTAATCAGGGCCGGTGCGTAAAAAGATCGCACGAGGTAAGTAGAAGTCACGTGGGGGATTTGTAAAAAAGTAAATAAAGTTACACCTTCATGTTTGTCACTTTCAAGAATGCATTGCCTTTCTGACAAAAATTAACACTAGTACTGTTTTGGATAATTTCTAAAATATATGCTGTGATAGTAATTTCTGGGTATCATTTGTAACATATTAGTTTTTTTTTAAAGTAAAGTTATTGAATTTTTTAATATATTATAATAATGTTGGTCCTTTTTTTAAGGAACGGAGCTCACAATTTGTATAACAAGAGAAGATCGGAAAATAGAACATACAAGCAGAATAAGTGAGTAGTTTTATTAGTATCTAGATGATACCATTTTACAATAATCAGTTTTGTTATATTTAATTAGTTGTAACGGTCCAAAAATGTGGGTATTTTTATTTTATTTCATTTCGGGGATTCATAAAAAATATTGTGTAAGTTTTATTCCATTGTGACAGAACACGTGTATAGAACAGTTTGTAACGAGGCCGCAACGCAATATTACGTTGCGAAATCAGTCAAGGAAGTTGCACCACACTAGGGTTCCAAGAATTTTGTAAGAGTATGACAGCGCGCACGTACGCGTCAAGTGAGCATACGCTCGGACCCACGCTATGGCAGAAACTCAAAATGGCCTAGAGGGGAATTGTTGCCTTGCACATGTCCCCATGAAGAAGGAAATGTGGCTAAGTCACCGCCCATTTTGTGACATCAAGCCAGAAGCACCTAGATATCATCGGCGCACACTACCGAAAAGAACAACTATGTATCAGGCGCATAGCGACTAAAATGCAACAACTCAACTATGAGCGTCGACAAAATTCGTTCGGCAGGGCATCAACATCCGTCCGCCACAAATAGACTCTTTGCCCAGTTCGTCACTGATTGTGTCGGCTGACTCAGAGCCAAGTGCGCTCTGCTAAATTTTATCAGTTTTTTTTAATCTAAAAAGTGAATTACTTTAATCTCAAAGTAACCAAAACAGGTCAGTGGTAGTGATGAACATGTAAGAACCAGCAGATCAGTTTTATTTGACGGCGACATAATTATTTAACAAAACGAACCGAGCTCGAATGGTCACCGCGTGGCTGGCAGGGGTTATTATTTTAAAAATGTTAAGGGCATCGTAAATTTTCTGTGTGTTTGTGAGAGTGTGAGAAATTGCAGGCTGGGCTCTGTCTGTATTTATAATGAAGTAAGGTAAGATTTTAGAATAAGTTAATATGTAGCAGAAGATAAAGCGAACAAAGAAAGAAACAAGAAAAAAATGTAATTTAATCTGTAAAACCATGAATTTAAATTTTGGACAAAATTTCTATGTGATTCAAAAGAATTAAATTATTAATTCTCTTCATAAAAATGTGTAGAGTAAGTCATTTCACTAACCTATGAAACACATGTTTGCGTCTGACGTACGTGCGATCGGATTCTGGACCCAGATAAAGAAAGAACCTTTACAGGTAGGTGAAAATAAATTATATTTTTGTATTTTATATATTTAAAAAGTGTTAATAACAGCACAATGGCGCCCGTGACAGGAACGAATTTAATAAATTAAATTCCACACCTACAAAGATGCAAACGTGTGTTGTTAGGTTAGCGGAATAAAATAAAAAGTGCGTCATTCACATAAAATTGGCTATACAGTATATTATAGATTGATTATATTATATGTACGCACAAGTATCAATTATAAAAAGTAAAAATGGCAGATAATAATGAAGTCAGTTTCTCTGACAGTCAGATAGAAAGCCAAATAAGTAGCGACTCCGGAATTCAAACAAATGACAGTAGTCTTGAGGAGTCAAAAATAATACAGACAGTTGAGATTCATTCAACACCTATTTTAGGAAGTCAAAATAAGAAATCTGATGATGATAATATGTTAACAAGATTGTATAATATGATGCACAATAGTTTAGAAAAACAAGATAGTAATTTTAGAGAATTGAATGACAAATTGGATAGACAAAGTAGGGATATTAATGAATTAAAAAATGAGATCCAAGAAATGCATAAATGTTTTGAAAATAATAATGAACTAATAAGAACTAGTTTGAGTAAATTAGAGCAGAGTAGTGAGCGAATGGGAGTAGTTGTAATAAATCCAAATAAAGATAATCCAAATGAAAATTATAATGACAAAGAGTTAATAAATGATAATAATGATGTTGAAAATAATGAGAATAGTATTGAGAATAGTGATGTAATTGAAAATGTAGTATTTGAGAGTAATGATGAAGTTGGGGAATGTGATAATGAAATGTTGATGTGTGCTTATGAGTTGGAGAGAGAGAGGAAAGAGAATATAGTGGTAGAATGGGGGCAGAGGGTAAATTTTCCCCTTATTATTTATGATGATGATTTAATGTGTTCACAAGTATTGTTTAAGAAGGGCAAGAGTCCCGTGTTGATAGAAGATTTGAAGTGTTTATTTTTGTTGTATAATTTTGTACCCTCTGTCTGGAATAATATTGAGAGTGTGATATGGTATTGTGATGAGAGAGATTTAAATAGAGAATGGTATGTTAATAAAGAAACAGAATTGTATGAATTGAATAGAGAGTATGATGAATGGAAAGTAAGGTTAGAAGCGTGTCTAAGTAATAATGAGGTAATTGATAATACAAAAGTAAATAACCCGATAATGAATATAATTACTGATGGAGACTTAACAGATGTACTTAACGTTGACTGGTGTTATGATTATTTTGGTAAAATGAATGAATTTGGTTTTTATGGTTACAACACACAAGACAGTAATTTGTGTGTTAATAAAATGGAAAAGTGTTATATAAAACCAAGATTAATCTATGACGATGGAGGGTAGGCTATAAAACGATAAAGGACAGTTATAAATATTTTGTTTTATGGTTTTGACCTGGCAGATTTGGACAATGAAGTGTGAAAAGACGGAACAGTAATAACAAAAGTTTGTAAATAGTTGTAGTGAATTTATTTGTGTGTATTGTAGAAGGTCAGATAAACAATGTATGTATGTAGGTAAGTGATAATAATAATAGTAATATTTTGCAATTTAAATAAATAACCGAATTAATTTTGAAAACAGTAATTGACTAATTGTAATTGTTTCGATAGCTATATAATTTGTATTTTCAGTAATTAATATAATTAAAACAATTTGATAGGTTTTAAATGTTTTGATTGATTATTTAAATGGTAATTAATTAAATTTTCTAATGAATTTAAATTATTTTACGAGGTGAATTTGGTAATTACATGATAAATTGTTTGACTTAAACTAACATTTGTGTCAAATGTTTCAGAGGTGAGGTGAAAGTATTGGTGATGTGTATATATTTTGTGTATGTCATTTTAAATGGACTGTAAGTATAGAAATTTTATAGTCCGAATCATGTATAATAAAAATGTTTACCGGTGTAACTCAGATCTTAATTAAATATTGAGATGATTTGAAATAATTGTGAAGTAAAAATGATAATTAAAAAATTTAAATAATAACTGAAAGATGATATATAATAATTATTAATAATAAATTTGGAAATTTTTGTGTGTGGATCAGGGGGTGGCCCAGATGAGCCACGAATTTAAATTTATAACATAAAAATTGCTAACTCTAATTTTGATCTAATAAAAATTCTTGTGTTCTGTTTAAATAACTAGATGCTCATACATTCACTATAAGGTGTTCATTCTATATTTTAAATGTAGTATTTTATTGTAATAGGGTAGAAATAAGAATTTATAAAAGGTATATGTTTTACATAATTTGTGTATTTTTGAAACTAAGATAACTAAACCGACTGGCAGGCGGTTAACATAAAATTACCAGAATCAGAGAAAGGGGAAACATTGATGGTAGAAGTAAGAATTGATAATCATATGTATTTAATGTAATTTGCACAATTTTGAAATGTGTTTACAATTAGGAGTGTCAGCTGATCAGCAATAAAATGTCACTGTTATATTGGTTGTAAATGTTCAAGGTAATTAATGTTTAATGTAATGTTTCAATGTATTACAGATGCTATTTAAAGTAATGAGAAAAGTAATTTGATAAAGTGAGAAATAAAGTAATAATTTGTGAAAGCTAATAAAAGATAGTTTTTTGGGTGATTAGTATTTTGTGGGACATATAGATCAGTCCAAGTCAAAGTTAAAGGGGTAGTAGAGAGAAAAATATTGTTTTGAGTTAATGAAATGTTGTTTTGAGTTAATGTAAGGTTGTTTTGAGTTAATGTATGTTATAGAGTTTTGAGAAGTATGGATGTTGACACAGTAGTTATGGAGAATATATGTAGAGTATTGAGGGATATATTGATGTTAATAATTGATGATGTTATTTTGTTGTAGTTGAAGTGGGGTAATAAGATTGAGATTATTGGGGATGGTAATTTTGTAATAGGGAGTAGTGTAATATGGGAGTCTGCAACATAAGGGTTGGGACGGGAAGGGACCGATTTAGTGGGAAGGGGTTGCCTTAGGTAGAATCCAGGAACCAACATAATGGGAAATGAGTTTTTTTTGGGGGGGGGGAACACTTATCCTAGGTACAAAGGGTTAGAGAGTATTTTTTTTTTATATATTGAGAGAAGGTGGCGATTTGAGTTTAATGATAAGTTGGGGTTAGAGAGTGTTTTGATAGATATTTTGATAGAGATGGGTGTCCTGATAGTTGAAGTTATTAGTGGTTAGAGTCAGAGAGAGGTAAAGATGATATATGTATAAATGTCAAGTGGTAAATTAAATTGTTATAAGTATTTAAATCACCCACAGTAATGGAGAATAAGATTGTCAAATAAAGAAAGAGATTTATATAAAAAATATAAAATTTTTTTAATTAAAACCAGTGACAAATTTTTGACAGAATTTGGAAATGTAAAGCTATAAAGTGTTTATTTGAATAATTTAAATGTCAATTTGATTGTTATTTATAATATTTTGTTATTTTCAAGGTTTTATTTTATTATGTTTTTGTGTTTTAAGAGAGAATTTTACAGATGTTAAGTGTATTCACAGATGTAACTTATACATAACACATGTAGGTCAAGGTTGTGGACTTGACCTAGTTTTGATCAGCTGATAGTGAGGGCATATACTAGGCATGTTTAGCAAGGAAGTTTATCCAATTTTTGTTTTTAACTGATTTAAATAATTTCAATATGAAAAGAAAAATATTTTAAGAAAGTTAAATTTTTTAGAATTTAAGATTTTTTTTTGGAAATTTTGAATTTTAAGATTTTGGAAAAAAAATGTCTTGATTTTGCGCCTGCCAGATAATGGATATTTGTAAACTTTGATTATTTTATTGCTTGTGTACTAACCATGTTTATTATTATTGAATTATTTTGTTGAATTGTATTGTTAGACTCTAGGTAATCAAATGTTAGGCTAAGGATGTTTTTTATTTTTAAGAAGTGTTCCATTGATGTAAATTTTGATAACAAAAAACAAAAACCAATGAAGAGAATAATTCAAAAGAGATACAAAATTTGATTTGATTTTAAATGAAAACAACCAGTGAGTTGTAATTTAAGTAAATTTTCAAAGAAGTTTTCAATTTTCAGTATGTAGTATCAGTGTGTGTGTGAGCCCAGTTTCTGCTAAAGGCAGCCCAGCTTGCATATAAGGGGGAACATATCGGTTGAGGATCTGGCATGATCAAAGCCAGGGATTGAGGATTTTTGGGGTAGCATGATAGAAGGCGAGGTGCGCTGTGGTGCGTGTCTGTTCGATTTTTCGGTGTTGGGATCTCTTACGGAGAAGTCCAGTGATCTCGTTCAGATGCGTCCATGTTCGCCGAGCCAGGGGGGTCGTGTACCCATGAAGTGTAAGGACAGAAGGGGGTTGTTGGCACCAGTTTCCTCACCGGTCCTCTTAGGGGTTTTATCAATGAGATTTCTTCTGTTTTGACAGAAGATATCTCATTGAGGGGGTATTGTAACGGTCCAAAAATGTGGGTATTTTTATTTTATTTCATTTCGGGGATTCATAAAAAATATTGTAGCTTTTAAATAAAACTTAGCTTTTTTCTCCTTTTTGATACAGATACAACATGCAGATTTCTTTAGGCATTTTTTTTTCTAACATACTGTCAATTACTCAAGGCGAACCCAGCTTGCCACACTCTCACATTCAGACAATTTATTAAAACCCCCACATTTACTTAATTTAGGCCTTTATAAAAAATATTTGAATGGCATACGGTTACTTGTTGCAGTAGCGTCCCCGCCGACCACATGACGCGTCCTGTAATATTCTCGCACTATGTCCACACGGCTGTTAGTTCATTTTCTACGCACTCACTTGATTCGATGGCGTTACATATTAATCTCAACTTTTACATTGTTTTACCAACTCTGATACAACTTGGTTAGTCGGCCGACTTAATAAAATGAAAATTTGCCCGGGCAGAAAAATTTAGTTGGACCACGCGTGGCCTATATTGTTTGTGGGACAGAATTATTAACGCACCTCCCTCCAAACGTTCGGGCAGAGTGGAAATTTCAATGCCTTTGCTGTTAAAGTCTTCGTCACTGCACATTCAACACATGTTATTTATGTGTGTTGGACGTCGACAAAATCTCACTGCCACTGGTTACGTCACTAAGATAGGCGGGATCTCTAATTATGGTTCCGCCCGCTTCTGAACACGTGGCACACAAAATTCACAATCAAGCCATGTTGTTTTAGCTTCTCGGCGTCGTTTGCGCGCTTCGCTGGGGTTTGCGCGTTTGTGTGCGTCACACGGCACCGAAATTCTTAGAATTGTATTGCGTTGTCTCATACAGACCGCATTCCGTTGTACAACTAACCTCACTACCACTGTTCCTTTGTTTGACGAACTTTTCTATAACATGTGACTGACCATACAAATGTGAAACAAAATTATGATTTTTTATAAAACAAAACCGTCTCCTTTTAGCCCCGTTACAATATCTACAAAATGGCTAAGTACCATTTATAATCTAATGAATAAACTTTAGAAATCGTTCATTTAGGCGTTTAAAGGCAAAATTCATATTTAACATAATAATAAAGAGATCTCTAAGAGCAGGGGGGTGTAAAGTATGCATAAAGAATGAAAGCGTGAGCAAATACTGGTTTGTCAAATAAAAATAAAAGGTATACCGCTTAGTTGATTTAGTAAATTTTGTTTTTATAAATGTTTAACATATTATATTATAGAGAGTTTGATAAAGCAGAGAATTTGATGAACTGTTAAAGAGTTACAAACAGAGAGTAATTAACTTTAAATGAATATAAATAAAATGGGTTAATAGTGTAACCATGTGTTAAGTCAATTATTACGCCTAATTATCATCACTTGTCCTGAATGGAAAATCTCGCCTAAAACGAACCTGGTGAGTAATTAAAGTCAAAAAGGGGAAGTGTATTACGGTTTCCATATTTATCATTTTAAAAATATTGGTGGCGACCTGAAGTAATCTGGGAGTCTTCTATTTTGGTAAGTCAGGGTAAAGTGTAATCAGGGCCGGTGCATAAAAAGATCGCATGAGGTAAGTAGAAGTCATGTGGGGGGGGATTTGTAAAAAAGTAAATAAAGTTACACCTTCATGTTTGTCACTTTCAAGAATGCATTGCCTTTCTGACAAAAATTAACACTAGTACTGTTTTGGATAATTTCTAAAATATATGCTGTGGTAGTAATTTCTGGGTATCATTTGTAACATATTAGTTTTTTTTAAAGTAAAGTTATTGAATGTTTTAATATATTATAATAATGTTGGTCCTTTTTTTAAGGAACGGAGCTCACAATTTCTATAACAAGGGAAGATCGGAAAATACAACATACAAGCAGAATAAGTGAGTAGTTTTATTAGTATCTAGATGATACCATTTGACAGTAATCAGTTTTGTTATATTTAATTAGTAAGCTGTATGTATTGTATCAAATAGTTGTTTCATTAATCAAAAAGTGAATTAAATTTGTTTCATTAATTAAGAAATTAATTAAATCCATTCTTGAAGACTTTATACTGTTGTATGATAGAATGTAATTATTTTTCAACAGAGGCCCACAAAATGTGCATTGCAGTGAAGGAAATTTTAATAAAAATGGCCAGAAGGAAAATCAAAATGAGTGAGTATCATTTCGTGTTTTTACTATGGATTGCACTTTTTTGACTGCAGAACACTGCGTGGGTGAAGTGAAATTTACCATAAATTTTATCCAAAAGACCTTGTGACTTTTAAATTTATTTAACAAACTTTGTAAACATAAAATATCTAAAAACTGTCAACTTCCAAAATTCTTACCTTACCGTGTCCAGGATCTTATATACGAACTCGTGACCTGTAAGAGTGGTTATTGGGTTTTGTTACATAATAAATATTAACTCTCATTTACTACATTTAAACAACTTTGTTTATTAAAATTATCTCCCACATACTTTCTTTCTCTTTATATTCTTTGCAAAACGGTTATTTCTTTTTATCTCGTATACATTTCCCAAACATTAGGAATAGGCAACTGTTCTACATAACTCTTTACGTTCTTTATAAAAGTGATTTTTACTTAACTACTATTCATTTTTCAGGAAAATATGAATTAGCTTAATTATGAAATAGATATATATATATATATATATATATATATATATATACACACAGTAGGACCTCCGAATTTGATGGTTCCTAAGAAAAAATTTGATATATAGAAATTTCGATATACAGAAACCTGTTTCTTATTATTATTCGTAGGTTAAGAAAAGCACTGGAATTTGTTAAAAAAATCATGTATAGGCCTCCATACTATTAAAACGACATTTTGGTAATAAATAAATGAAAACCATAAGCATTTATTTAATAAAAAGTATTTAGTGTACAGTACAGTATTTATTTATTTACTTTAAACAATTGTTTGTATTTAAAAAAGTAGGAACTTACGTGTTAAATGAGTAATACTGTATTTTATTAATTGGTCGTAAAATAATTTCGAATGTCTTTCTGAACCAAATTTGATGCAGATTCCTCATAAAAGTGTTCACATTTGTTGAGCGACTGGAAAATATCATCAGGCACATATTCTTCCGATTGAAGACCTCGACGGATTGTTTCAAATGCTGCCATCATTTCTTTCTTAGAAGGTTTAGGAACTTCAATTTCTTCTGCCTCATTGTCTTCACCTAAATCTTCAGTATCAATCACAATCTAAATCACAATCAAGCCATGTTGTTTTAGCTTCTCGGCGTCGTTTGCGCGCTCCGCTAGGGTTTGCGCGTTTGTGTGTGTCAAACGGCACCGAAATTCTTAGAATTGTATTGTGTTGTCTCATACAGACCGCATTCCATTGTACAACTACACCTCACTACCACTGTTCCTTTGTTTGACGAACTTTTCTATAACATGTGACTGACCATACAAATGTGAAACAAAATTATGATTTTTAATAAAACAAAACCCTCTCCTTTTAGCCCCGTTACAAAACCCCCCCAATGAGAGATCTTCTGCCGAAACAGAAGAAATCTCATTGCTAAACCCCTAAGAGGATCGGTGAGGATATGGTGCCAACAACTCCCCGTTAATTCTTAACACATCATGGGTAAACTACCCCCTGGCTCGGCGACTATGGCCGCACCTGGACGAGATTACTGGCCTTCTCTATCCGAGATCCGAACACCATAAAATCGAACAGACACGCATCACAGTGCACCTAACCTTCTAACATACATATACTTATTAATATATCCTAACAAAAATTTATTTTTAAATTCAAAATTTCATTTTAATTGAAATCAAATTGTTATGTCTCCATTACTTTCTCAAAAAATCAGAAATAAAATCTTTTGCATGAATCCATCAACTCTACTAATTCTCTTCAATACTAATAACAATCGTAAAGAAAAACAAATTGAATACCTTATTAAAATATGAATTCACTTACTCTAACATTTGTTTACCCATATATTCTAAACAATATAATTCAATAAACACTAGTAACACACATAAACAATAATATACTTGAAACTTAAACATCATCTGTATGGCAGGCGGAAAAATCACACATTTTTTTTTCCAAAAAAATTTAAATTTATCAAAATATACTTTTCTCAATATTCAGAAACATTTAAAATCTTTTAATTCAATTAAACAACAAAATTGCATCACTCCATTGCTAGAAACTGGTCTTGTCTATAACATCAACCATCAGCTGATCTCTCTGGGTCACGTCAACGACCTTGACATACATATGTTACACAAAGTTACATCATAAAATACATGAGCCATCTTTAAAATTTCTTATCTTTAAACATAATACCACATAATAAACTAAGACCTTTAAAATTAACATGGTCACTATTACAATAAACAATAAAATTGACATTTAAATTGACCAAAGATCACACATTTTATAGCTTTACATTATTCTCAAATTCTATTAAAATCTGTCACTTGTTTCAATTTAATTTTATATTTTGACTATGACTTTCTTTCTTTAACATTCTCATTCTCAATTAGTTTGGGTGACTCAGTTATTCATAATAACTCATTTTATCAACTTGGCATTGGTATATATAATCTTCCCCCCTTCTGACTCCAATACTCACTAACAGCTTTAACTAATATGACACCCATCTATCAAAACATCTACCAACCATTCTCTATCCCTAACTTACTACTCAACTCATATTGCATCATTCTACCCTTATATAAAAAAAAATACTCTCTACCCCTTTGTACTCAGGATGTGTATTCTCAGCTGATTTTCTTGGCAAGGTGAATGACCTTACTATACATACATTCTACAATGATACTGAATACATGTTTTTACAATCCTTATATCTAACATACTACATACAATTAATACACATACACAAAATTATATAGGTATACTACAATGTTATCTGAATTCATTATGATTTAAACCTGGTACTTAAAATGGTTTTGCTCTCATAGGGACATACATCACTACTCATTGAGTCATAGTCATAGCAACAGTTACTGAACAGCTCTATGGATTGTCAACCCCCAACTCTCTCTATAGAGTCGTGTTATAAGTTGACCGCCCGCTGTTTACAGAGGTCGTTACCCTCTCACTGCATTTACAGCTACACTCCCACTACATCGTCACTTAAAGTCCCCCCTTATACCCCCCTGGCTTATACTTGCCAGCTCCTTTACCACACACACTATTGTTTACTGCTGGTGGACTGTGGCATCCATTTGCATTCCCAAGAACTGAAGTTACATGTATAAGGTATAATCGCTGACTATACCGTTCTTGGTTCAGCGTTATATAAAAATTCGGTATTACTGATGTCCGAAGACACCAGTAATCCTACTAAAATGATTCACATACCCTTAAAGACGGCACTATCGACACCTTCGACGATAGCCGCTGTTCCATAGTTATGCAGTTTCTCCTGTTACCCCCCTGGTTCAATTTCAAAATTCACCAATTTTGTAACTACTTACATAATTCCATGGCCAGGGCCTGGTGAAACCGTGACCGCCCGAAATGTGGGGAAACTACCAAAAGACATATAAGGCCAACGCTGACACCGCTACTAGAATTCACGGAAGGTCAACTCTTAATATGTTTGGGTATATTATTAATTGATTGATTTTCATTTTTTACATTTTTTAGACACATCTATATTCTTAACCTTTACACAGCAAACCTCTCGCTTTTCTTAGCTTGTACTACAAATTTCATGATTATAATGGTCACTTATTTAGTAAAATACACTATAACTATGGACATAATTTTAAAATTATAAACATTCCAAATTATTTATTGATAAGTTGGAGGCTAATTTTATCCTTAAAGCTAATACGGTAGTAATCGCCCGAAAAGATGGGGGTTTTGCCACGAGGTAAATTGGGGGACAAGATAGATCCACTACGTGAATTCACGTTCCCCTTCTAAACCAAATCTACTCCCCCTCTCCTACCATTTATCCAACCCGCCGTCTATCTATTCCCTCAGCCCCCCTCTCAACAAAACTCATCTTTTTAATTATTCTGTAACTGCTCTCATTGGTGGAATTTTATTTTTACCAATGAAACTAAAAAATTTTTTGTTTGTGAATGCACTGCCTTTTTGAAATATAGCCTCCATAAATATTTACAATCACTCGAAAGCAGTGCTGGTACGTGATATGGTACACCTAGCCGCTGCATCTTGAGTATTTAAAAAAATAATTCGTACCACGTACCTTTATGGGTCCCCCTCCCCGTTCAACAATGTGGTGAAATTTCTAATCTTTACCAATTTTGGTGGAGCCGGACCATCGTCGTTTCACCACCCGAAGGAAGTTCTGCCAACCATGGCCCGCGTCCAAGTGCCGAAACCCACGGTCAGGACTGGTAAGGTCGTGACCGCCCGAAAATGGGGGAGAGCCCCTTCTGGAAACATAAAATAACATATTACAATTCAAAAATAAAATTTTACCTTGACCAATATAATTTTAAATTCGTAGCATTTTGCGTCCCCACTATCTCCTGTGTTACTTGGTTGCGTAGCACATATGCATTATTCATCTTTATTTCTTTATCTTGAGCGCTAGACAAATCGTGTCTCCTCACCAATACCAATTGGCCTACCTCGTATTTGATCCATTTACCCTTTTCATCGTGCTTCCGCTTTCTCCTCTCTCCCTTGGTGAGTAGACTCTCGTTTGCAAGTTGTATTTTTACATTTCGGTCAATAGTTCTTTCTTCCGGTGGATATACAAAAAGTTGTTCTAATATTCTGGGTGGTCTGGTTCCTTTTATTAATTCATATGGTGTAAACCCTGTAGAATCGTGTGTTGTGCTGTTTAACCAATCCTCCACCTTCTTTACATATAAAGGCCATTCTGAGTGTTTGGAGTGACAATACACCCTGAATATCCGGCCGATTTCTCGCATCACCCGCTCTGCTTGGTTTGACTGTGGATGGTAAACTGCCGTATGCTTGGGTATGATGCCTTCCCAGCCAACAGTCTGTCTCCACTTGCCGCTGATGAACTGTGGTCCATGATCAGATAAAATTACCTTCGGCTTACCTACGTTGATCATGTAGTCCTTGGTTATCTTTTCACTGAGCACCTTGCTAGTAGCTCTCTTTACACTGTACAACCTAACAAACTTAGTAAAAGTGTCTAAATCAACAAAAATATATACCACTCCACCTCTACCTTTAGGCAATGGTCCATACAAATCTACTGCAACTAAATCGAAAGGTCTTTCAACTTTAATATAATTCATTTCCCCTTCAACCCTATTGTAAGATAATATTTTAAAAAGATGGAAAGTAAGATGGCTTTCTTACATGATAATTTAATAGCCTCTGGTGAGCTCAAAGCAGCAGCATGCAGAATTGCTAATCAAATATAAATAATATAAAAATGACTTACTGTATCTCATAACGGGGTTGATCCTGACACTCAAGGCAGGATAGACTAGTTGGGAAAATGATGGGTGAAATACACGGATTTCTACCTGCCGAGGAGGGCCCGACACGTGGACGTTAACACTAAGATGGCTGGCGTACGACAGAGCTAAAAGTTCACGTGCAGGTATGAGCTCTACAAAGCCATAGTGCCAACCTCGGAAAATGAAAAGAATGACCGGTTCGATCCGAAATATCGAACACCGGCCCCCGTTGACCGCAATGGGTCAACCACCAACTACACCAAAAGACATGGCCAAAAATGCAGTACAAAAATTTGGCTTTTGGTGAACAGGAACGTTCTCTGAAAATTACCCTCCAACATAGGAGGGGGTCACATGCAAACACAAGAAAATACAAACATACAGAAAACATGCAATGAATCAGAAAACCATGCCGAATAACTCCGCCGTGGGCGCATCGACCAGGCGAGCAATCCGAAAGGTTCGGGTAGAGCAGACAAAACCCAGTAACATACAATAAACAATGGCCCAGCCAAACACAATGTAAAACTCAGCAAATCAACTTAGTGCCCTAGGTTTTTTTACATTTTTTTTTCTTTTTAATTTTTTTATTTTTTGTTGTTGTTCCCTTTATTCCCCCCTTTTTTTTTTACTTATTTTTGTTGTTGTTGATTTGTTGAGCATCCATAACTCCCAATGAACTGGCACAACGCCATGCCAGAAACATTCCACAATGTAAAATTCACTGCGGACAACAGCTGGAAGGAATCACCTGGGAAATCCCAGCAAAGTGTCCAGTAAGTCCACAACAATCATTGAAACTAATTCTGCTCACCCGAAAAAAAAACCAAGGTAAACCCAATTAAGAAGATATGGGCAACCGGTATAATTTAATAGCCGGTCGTTCAAAAGAACCTGTGGATGTTTTAACTGAAGCGCGACGAACAACCCCGTCGCTCCCCGGAAACACAGCTGAAACTCGGCCAAGAGGCCACATCAGGGGGGACAATTCTGTTCCTCCATAACCACCAGGTCCCCAACCATTAAATTTCTTGACTTAGACGACCACTTCGATCGGGCATGAAGTGCCGTCAAGTATTCCAAACGCCACCTTTTCCAAAAGGCTTGGAGCAAAGCGGCAATTTGTTTGTAATGACGGACGGTCCCTTCATTTAATGAGACTTCAGCTTCCGGGGGCGTGGTAATGGGGCGGCCAACCAAAAAATGACCAGGCGTTAGAGCCTGGTAATCACTCGGATCTGAGGATAGGGCAGTCAAAGGACGGGAATTTAAGATTCCCTCAATGCGAATGCATAACGATGAAAATTCTGCTATGGTCAGCGACCTGGTCCCAATCATACGTTTCATGTGAAACTTGGCCGACTGGACAGCCCGTTCCCACAAGCCACCCTGATGAGGGGCAGACGGAGGGATAAATTTAAATTCAATGTTATTGTCAACCGCAAAAGCTGTTATCTGAGCTGACTGGTCAGGATTGGAAAGCACATTTTGGAGCTCCCGATTCAGTTCGGAGCGCGACCCCACAAAATTCCTACCACAATCCGAATACAGTGTTTTCGGAGCCCCACGGTGACTAATAAACCGTCTCAACACATCAATAAACTGGGGCGATGAAAGATCCATAGCCACTTCAAAGTGAACTGCTTTAGTGGCTAAGCAGATGAAAATGCAGAGATACGCTTTGACTATAGGTGCCTTCCGAACAGCGTAGGCCCGTACCAAAAAGGGGCCAGCATAATCCATGCCGGAAGAATAAAATGGAGGTGCCGGATTAACCCTAGGAAGTGGCAGATCCCCCATTAACGGGTTGGTGGGGCGAGGACGCGCCCTGAAACAAGGAAGACATTTCCAAATTATGGTTCTTATTGCCTGACGTGCGGACAAAATCCAATAATTTTGGGCAAGCTGAAATTGAACTTGCAAGGGCCCAGCATGACCTAACCACACATGGGTGTGCTGAATTAGCAACCCTACTAGGTGGTGACGCTTGGGCAGTAAAATCGGAAAACGATTTCTAGTAACCGCAGAGTTGGTCAAGCGACCGCGTACTCGAATGAGGCCAAAATCATCTATAAACGGGACCAGGCGCTGAATGCGGACCGGGAGCCGCTTACCTAAACGAAGAGCCGCGAGCTCCTGTCCAAACACGCTGCGCTGAAGGTAGCGTAAAATATACTTAACAGCCAACTTCTTCCAATCCATGGCTGTGGAAGCTTCAATCTGCGAAGGCATAGCCCACCTTAAGATGACTGAGGTAACCCCCACCACTAAGGGCCACGAGGACAAGTGCTCAAACAATTCCACCCGGGGCTCCTGAGTGAGAAACGAAGAGACCTTGGTTTCCAAGGCAACATCTTGCACGTCGTGATTCGGGCGATAATTAATAGGGGGCCAGCATAGAGCATCAAGCTTTAACCAATGTGGCCCTGACCACCACAATGTCAACGACCGGAGGCTGGAGAGTGATGTGCCTCTAGAGGCTAAATCAGCGGGGTTAGAAACACCATGCACATGACGCCAAGATTTAGTATCGGTCCACTCGGTAATGGCAGCCACCCGATTAGCACTAAATGTCTTCAATTTAAAAGTAGGCATATTCAGCCAATCCAAGACAATCGTCGAGTCCGTCCATAAGAAAACTTGACTCAATTGAATACATGATGAGAATAAGCCAACATAATGACGAACAAGTTTGGCTAAAAGATAAGCTCCCAACAACTCCAAACGTGGGATTGTTAAAGTTTTAAGAGGTGCCACTTTAGTTTTAGACGACACCAACGAAACCACCGGAGGACCAGAGTCAGTATAAATGGACAGATAGAGGACGGCCGCGTAACCCAACTGGGAAGCATCACAGAAACCATGCAATATTACCCTGTCAATATGCCCACCTTTAGGGAAGAATGGCCGGGAAATAGTAATTACCGGAAGATGATTCAAAGAGGACAGGAATTGACTCCAATAATCGTTTAAGTCATCACTTAGAGGAGCATCCCAGTCCAAGCCCTCAGCCCAGAGTTTTTGGAAAAAAGCCTTGGCCCTGAAAATCACTGGCGAAAGCCAACCACATGGGTCAAATAATTGTGCCATCTGAGATAACACGACACGTTTGGTAAATTGAACCTGAGCATTGCTGCAACAGGCCAAAGGAGGAAAGGAGAAGCAATCGGTAAAATGGTCCCAACTTAAACCCAGAATATCCTTATCCTTAGCAACGACGGAATCACTCGGAGCGGCTGATTCAGGTAGGCAGTCGGGTTGATTAGTGCACCATTTCTTCAAATTGAACCCTCCTGAAGACAACAACAGAATTAATTCCCGTTGTAATTTGCAAAGCTCTGATTTTGAATCAGCGCCAGCAGCAATATCATCCACAAAAATATTACGGCTAAGTACCGCCGCTCCCGCAGGAAAATTAACTGCCTCATCCTGAGCCAACCACTGCAAGGTTCGCAACGCCTGAAAAGGGGCGCAAGCCAGCCCGTAAGTAACGGTACGCAAAGCGAAAACCCTTAGTGGGGCGGTAACCTCCTCACGCCATAAAATACACAGGTACGCCGAGTCATCAGGATGCATAGCAATTTGGCGATACATCTGTTCGATGTCGCACGTAAAAACATGGCTAAACCGCTGAAACAAAGTCAAAACGTCGGACAGTAAGGTCTGCAACTTAGGGCCGACACATAACACATCATTTAAGGAAATCCCAGAGGACGTCTTCATGCTGGCGTCAAACACCACTCTTATTTTTTAAGTATCACCTCTCACTTTAAAGATACCATGATGAGGGATGAAATATTTTGGAAAATTGGGGTCAGACACCAATGACATATGCCCCTAAGCGACATAATCCGTTATAAATTGTATATACTGGCTCTTAAACTGACTATTCGCCGCAAATTTCCTTTCCAACGCAAAAAACCGAGACATGGCTCCCTTAAGGGAATTTCCCAAAATGTGAGAAGAGTTTTTGAAGAACGGCAAGCGCACCTGGTAACGACCCGACGGCAACCGACTTGTTAACTCCATGTAAAACCTTTCAGCAAAGTGATCCTCTTCAGATAATTGGTGGGGTACAGCTGGAGGCTCTTCGACCTCCCAAAAACGATGAACTTGCTCAAGTAGGTTTGTTGTATCCGTTGATAACGTTGTGACGGAAGGATAAAAGTGGTGGAAATGACAGTGAAGCTGATGTGCAGATACCAGATCCAAAGGAAGGCCAGTGAGACCGCTAGCACAAGTCAATGCACAATTAAGTGAAATTGGGGCTCTACCCATAATCACAAACCCAAAACGTGTCCTAACTGCAACAGGCAAACCTGCACCCAAAGGAATAGTCTCTCCCATAAGAATAGCCGCTACAATATCGGCTCCAAACAACGCATCAATTGGGGCTGCTACATCAAAGGTAGGGTCAGCTAACAAAAGATCTTTTGTAGCCTGCTTAACTTCAGGCAACACCTGGAACCTAGGTGAGTCCGACGAGATCTTAGAAAGAATTATAAAGGCATGGTTAGATGCCACAACCTCGCGTTTTAAAGTTTCCAAGGACAGATGGCACACCTTTTTTGCTTTGGTGGCAATATCACCTACCCCATTGACACTTACTGAAGCGTCAAAACAAGCACACTTTAAGCGAGATGCACATGCTTCAGTTATGAAAGAAGCATGGGACGCGCTATCCAGGATGGCCCCAACTACAATATAACCACCATTCGGAGACAAGACTGCTAGACAGGTGGCTAACAGAACCCTTGCAGGATGGGGCAGAGACACGGTCAGAGTAGTGCTAGACAGATCAACAAGCGATGACTCCGAAGCCTTGAGTTCAGCTGTGTCAGAAATCTGTGAACGAGACGGAGACGGACGGGCACTTTTGAAATGAAGTAAAGTGTGGTGGTATTTAGAGCCACACGTTTTGCACCTATTTTTGCACCAGCCCGAATGTTTATGTTGGAGGCACGAAAGACAACATTTTTTATTTTTAAGACTCTGAAATCGAGCCCTAGGGTCTTTACTCAGCCACGCCGGACACTTGAGAAGCACATGGGTCCGGGAATCGCAATGAAAGCAACGTGAACCAGATGCATCCCGTTGCGTAACCTCCGCAGATAAAGTAGACACAGCAAGAGGAGTAGCCTTAGAAAAAGAAACCTTCTGGGTTTTCTGGTGGCTAGTGCTGGGAAGAGCAGGTAAAGCCGATTCCAAAGATGCCTGTTCTTTCTGTTCCGCCATAGCGGTTAAAAATGTCATAATTTCTGTTAGGGCAGGGAGATTCTCTTTGTCCGTAACAGACGCCTCAAAACGTTCACGCAATGATAGATCCAGCCTAGACAATACAAAAGACGCATATATTGCTTGATATATATCAGCAATGTTTAGAGCTGACAACGCTGAAAAGTTAGTATTGAAGCTGTCCACCAACTTTCTAATAGACGCAGCTGATCGCATAGAAGCGGCTGGTAACTGAAGCAGATTGGTACAATAAACCCGAGCGGCCAAACGAGGATTGTGATAACGACTTTTAAGAGTTGACAGTGCAAGCGAATAACTATCATCAACTATGGGAAGCGCGGCAACCTTCTCATAAGCCTCACCCTTAAGATGAGTCAATAAATATAACAATTTCTGCTTCGGAGTGAGGGCAGGACTTTCGTCCACTAATGTGGTGAACTTTGACCAAAACTCGGACCAACATTTGGCCTGGCCATCAAAACAAGGTAATGAAAGCTTCGGCAACTCATGAACGAGAACACCTGAGTGCCCGCCACTTGCCGATGAGAACCGACCGGAACCAACCGGTATCTGGTTTTGTTAGTTTCGAAGCTAAAATGCTACCCCGGACATAAATATCCTCAATTTGCGCTACCACTGAAAAAATGTGGTCCTCGTCCAATCCCTCGGGCAATGACTTGGCCGATAGGTAAGGATCCACCTTACCTAGAAGATCTTGATATTTTTCGGACAACCTGGAGGCCAAGATACCGGCTTCATGTTGATCCATGACCCTTAATTGCGGCAACCCTTCCAACCTATTTATTAAATGCTGCAACGCAAGTATTCCCACCGAAGTGGTCCGGTCAAAAGCTGCCAGCGACAATTTAGCAGGCATACTGAATTAAAAAATATCACGCAACCGACAACCACCCTTAATAAGAGAATTAGAAACTGAACAATAATCATGCACCGACTTAGCCTAACAGTGCTTGAGATAACTAGGCGTCTCACACAACTACTTTGCATAAACAATACCGAGCAAGATAAATACAAAAGTAAATTAGTGCACGGCAAAATACAACTTACACAATCCAACAGGCAAATAATGCCAAACACAATAAATTAAACACGCAACAAATTGATTTACACAGCGCAAAAGCACGACAACAAAACACAAGTTACACAAGATTACAGCACATACGGTGCAAAATAATGGTACACAAAAGTGCACCCAAAAACAAACATGTATAATACCAAATAGAATAAATACACACAAAACACAGCAAAGTACAATGTACAACAATTCACCAGTTACCGAACCAAACACAAATAACTGGGACACATTAAGTGCCAAAATTGATGGTCAACGCGTCGTGTATGGACAGGATATCGCATGTGCAAAATATAAATCGCACCTAAAGGTAATAGTCATGCCAAACAATTAAATTAAATACAAAGGCAGGCTAATCCGAAATCCGGATAACCTAAAACCGTTCCCTTTACGCCTGACAGTCACAAACACGTAGCGCACAATTTTATGTGGGACGCAAACCGTAACAGGACGGAAACAAACTTTACCAGACTTGACCCAGTAATTAAACGACTACCCCAAAAAAACAAGGTGCAAAATTTTTACACAAAATTTGCCCACCTGGCGATGCACACACGACGACACTGCTGATCACAAGCAATAGCCATAAACGCAAACTCGTAGTTCACATGCCTACGTATTATACCAACGTGCTTCCGTGCAAAGCACGCAAATGATAAACATTCATGAAATTTAAAAAAATTAACCGCATGCAAAACACCCACGAGCAGGGACAAAAAACGAAACGGCACGGCACGTTGGTAATTAAAATAAAAATCACGCAGCCAAAACTGACTTACAACCCAATTACTGAAACTCAACCCACCAGCAGCATCATGCACAAAATTATGAAGCACGTGCTCCCAGTCGTGACGGCAAAATATTTAATTGAAAAGCTAGCAACCTCATGAAACCTCTGGTAGTAAATATATGTAAGATAATATTTTAAAAAGATGGAAACTAAGACGGCTTTCTTACATGATAATTTAATAGCCTCTGGTGAGCTCAAAGCAGCAGCATGCAGAATTGCTAATCAAACATAAATAATATAAAAATGACTTACCGTATCTCACGACGGGGTTGATCCTGACACTCAAGGCAGGATAGACTGGTTGGGAAAAGGATGGGTGAAATACATGGATTTCTACCTGCCGAGGAGGGCCCGACACGTGGACGTTGACACTAAGATGGCTGGTGTACGACAGAGCTAAAGGTTCACGTGCAGGTATGAGCTCTACAAAGCCATAGTGCCAACCTCGGAAAATGAAAAGAATGACCGGTTCGATCCGAAATATCGAACACCTATAATTTACTACTTTTGATTTTTGACACAAATCGCAAACTCTTAATACTCTTCTAACTCTCCTCTCCATATTTTTGAAAACACAAGATTCTTTTAAAACATTTGTACATTTTTTCACACCAAAATGCCCATATCTTACGTGATAATCCCAAATAATTCTATCTACTAACTCATCAGGTATCATTAACCTCCAATCCCGTTCACCCCCTTCTACTTTCTTAAACAGAATTCCCTTATACATATTTGGAAATGTGTATTGTACTCTGAACCATTTACATCTGCTTCTAAACTAGCTATTATCTTACCCAATTTGTTGTCTGATCTTTGTATGTTTTTTATTTCCCTTAATTCCTCGCCAAAAATTCTATCTTCCCTTGTTAATTGAAAAATTTCTATTTCTTTCAGGTCTCTCCCTGTCTTATTATCTATTCTATCTACCCTGGACAGAGTGTCGGTTACTTTGTTATTGGTTCCCTTAATATATTCCCACGAAAAATGATATTCTTGTAATGCTAGCACCCACCTGGTTAATCTGCTATGCGTCAGCTTACATGTGTTCAAAAACGATAAGGCCTTATGATCAGTCCTGATGACTGTTTTGGTTTCCTAGCAGGTACGTGCGGAATTTCTTTACTGCGAAGGCGATGCTCAGCAATTCTTTCTCTGTCGTGATGTAGTTCCTTTCTGCTGCCAATAAAGTCCTGCTGGCAAAAGCGATGGTCCGGTGTTCTTGATCCTCACCCTCCTGGTAGAGTTCTGCGCCGAGGGCTATGTTGCTGGCATCTGTCTGTAAATAAAACTTTTTCTGAAAATCAGGGTGATTCATCATTATCATATTTATAAATTTCTCTTTAATTTCATTGAAAACCATTCTGTCCTCCTCGCCCCATTTCCATTGTTTGTTCTTTTGTAAAACCGCACTTAGTTTAGAGGTAATATGCGCATAATTTCTCTGAAATTTTCGATAAAAGTTGCATAATCCTAAAAAGCTCTGTAACTGTTTGATATTTTTTGGTTCTGGAAAACGTATGATGGCTTCTACTTTGTCTGGGTTTGCTAAAATACCTTCTGGGGTGATAATAAAACCTAAAAAGTGTATCTCAGTTTGGAGAAATTTTGACTTCTCCCAATTAACAGTTAATCCCCCTTGTTGCAATTTATTTAATACATATTCTATGTGTTCTAAATGTTCCGAGAATGTCCTTGATGCTATTAGTATGTCATCAACATATACAGTTAAAAAATCTAGATCCTTGGGTTGCAAAATCATATCTAAACATTTTATAAAACTGGCTACGCTAGTGTTTAGTCCGAATGGCAAACGCTTAAAATGATAGTTCTTACCATTGAAGAGAAACGCAGTAAATTTCCGGCTCTCTGGCACTAATGGAACTTGCCAGTAGCCTGCTGTCAAATCTAAGGACGTCATATATTTGACCCCGCTAAACTTCTGAAAAATTTCATTCATGGCTTCCGGTGACTCCTGGTCAGGTATTATAATTTGGTTGATTTTTCTGGCGTCTAAGCACAATCTTACATTACCGTCCTTCTTGATGACCACCACTAATGGATTAGAGTAAGGCGATATCGATCTTTCAATGATGTCTCCTTCCATCATCCAGTCCAACACATCTTGTACTGCTCTCCTATTTGAAAATGGCACTGGATAACTCCTCTGCATGTAGGGTGAGTGTTCTCGAATCTTCAACTCGCATACGTAGTCCCTGGCTTTTCCAGGCAACTCAGCAAACACATCTCTAAAACGTTCAACAACTGCCCACAACTCCTCTCGTTGGGGACTCCCTGCAACTCCACCCTCATTAAAAAATTTATCTGCCCTATTTTCCCATACTCTCTCATCATTCTCTACGCTCTCACTCTCTTGACATACATTCACTCTGGTTTCTATAATTCCCTCGCCTACTCGGTTTTGTATCATCTTTACACCCGTAACTCTAACTTCATCTAACACCCTCTTAAAACCTACCCTGACTGGTTCATGCCCCTTATTAAATTCTACTATTCTCTTGTTAAAATCAATTAGTGCTTTATTTCTTTCCAAAAAATCGTTTCCCAGAATTATATCTAAATTCAAACCCTTAACTACTAGAAAAGTATTCTCAAATTGTATTTCATTAATGTATATGTTTAATTGTACTTGTTTAGTAACTCTTTTACTTCGTACTCCAGTCACCCCCACTACTGTTACTCCCACAACTGGCAATGATGGAATATTTTTATTTACCCTTTGTAATTCACCCAGTACATTCTCTGAAACTACTGATATTTCGCTCCCTGTGTCAATTAATGTTTTATAATTCTTACCTTCTATGGTTATGAATACCTCCGTCAATCCTGTTTTTGTTTCTGTCATTTCTGCATCGTCCTCCTCCAGTAACTCCTCCGCCATGTCCTTAATAATTACATTGCTTCGGTAGTTACACTCCTCTTGGACCCCCAGGTTCTCCTCCGACAATGGATGGGCCCGGTTCCCCATTGTCTCTTCTAGTTTCCTGTGGATGGACCTGCTACTGCCTGGTTATACCCTCCTCTGCCTCTGTTTCCGCTTCCATTTCCCCTCGGTGCTCCTCTGGTGTTCTCGGCTCCTCTCTGCGGTTGATTCTGTTGCTGGTACGTTCTCTCACTGCGTTGACATTCTCTCGGTTTGTCACATCTAAAACAGGTTGTTCTTATAGCATAGTTTTCAACATTACAATTGGCACATCTCCAACCCTCGCCTCGATTATCATTATTTCCCCCACGTGCCCCTCGGTGAACGTTGGGCATTCCCCTGGGTTGATTATAATTCCCATCTATATGTGATGCTGGTGTGTTTATCTGCCTACTCATATCCCGTTCTCTTATATTCTGAAATATTTCTAATATTTTCTCTAGTTCCGTAATTTCTATAATCTCTCGTGTCATTAAGTTAATTTGTATTTCTCTCGGCAAATGCTTACTTATGTGATGGACGAATGACCGAAATGGTAACGGTGGCTCTAAATATTTTGCCTCATTGTATAGTCGCATTACGTACATAGTCACGTTACCCCCTTGGGTCCCAAAATTACCTGGTCCCATTATTTTACTCCATAATATTTCTTGTTCTTCTTCTGACCAATACTTATCTCTAAAGGCCGTCTCAAAACTCTGATAATTTACCCAGTCTACTTTATGTACCTCCGCCCATACCGCGGAATTCCCTCTAAAACATTTCATTATCTTTAACAACTGTACTTCCCAGCTACTTCGACAAAACTGATTGAATTCTTTAACTCTATTTAAAAACTGCATAGGGTGTACCCCCCTGTTTTCGCAATTAAACAATTCCAAATCAATGTCACTATTCATATCTCTAGTAATTACGACTTGTTCAGTAACACTATTAAGTTTTTTATTTATAGCTATATTCAATTCATCTTTAACATTAACTATGCTCTGCTCAATTAACACTATGCTCTGCTCAATTAACACTATGCTCTGCTCAAATTTATCATTATTTAAATATTCAAATTGTTTATTACTTTTATCTATAGTATCTTGCATAGCTTGTATCTCTGATTTGCAATTACTTTCTATTTCATTTATTTTGAAATTGGTATTAGTTTCGTATGTCTTAATCTTATCAATTACACAATTAAACTTGTACTCACTACTAGCATTACATTCATTTATTTTACATTCAAACTTTTCAGTTACTTCCTGTATTTGTTTATCGATTTTTTCTACCACTCTACCACACTACTCTCTATTTCGTCAATTCTGTTATTCATACTTTTTAATGAATGACTCAACTTTTCGTTTAATTCATATTTCAATTCGTTAAAACTACTGTCACACTTATTTTTTACGTCATTTATATCAATTTTAAGTTCATCAAATTTAGCGTCAAATTTATTATTTTGTTCATTGAATTTGGTGTCAAAACTACTCTTTTGTTTGTCAAATTTACAGTTCATTTTCTCGAATTGATTTAGTATAACACTCATCATATCATTGTCTAATTTGTTACTACCTTTTGTTGAGGTTGGAGTCAACTGGACTCCCGAGTCCTCAGTCACATTACTTTGATCTGTTACATCTAATTCTACTATCTTGTCTTGACTCACACTTGGAGTCGAATGTACCTCAAAATTACTCATAATATTTGATTCATCAAAATTGTCAACACTAGTTATTTCATTCATATTGCTTTCATTTCCTGCCATTTTTAAATTGTAAATTTACTAACTTTTGTTTCACTAATCTTTAATTCACATCTACATACAATCTTATCTACTTTACGTAATTTTTACGTAATTCTATACTCAACCCCTCAACCACACTTGCATTTCCGTAGGTGCGGAATTTCATATAAAATTTATTTAGTAAAATTCGTTCCAGTTCGTGGCGCCATTTGTGAAGTTAATCATTTTAATAATACATTTAAATAATAAAATATTTCTTTCCCACTTACCTTTTTTTTTTCAGACCAGGGTTAGTCACACGAATGGTGTAATGCAAGTGTGATTATAAGGTTACATAACAAACGTACGCTACACTCATTTGTTTGATGGAATTCAAAAATTTCTCATTTCATATTATTAATCAAAATTGATTAATGATTATTTCATTTTAAATAAAATTTCAAATAAAACTTAGCTTTTTTCTCCTTTTTGATACAGATACAACATGCAGATTTCTTTAGGCATTTTCTTATTCTAACATACTTTCAATTACTCAAGGCGAACCCAGCTTGCCACACACTCACATTCAGACAATTTATTAAAACCCCCACATTTACTTAATTTAGGCCTTTATAAAAAATATTTGAATGGCATACGGTTACTTGTTGCAGTAGCGTCCCCGCCGACCACATGGCGCGTCCTGTAACATTCTCGCACTATGTCCACACGGCTGTTAGTTCATTTCCTACGCACTCACTTGATTCGATGGCGTTACATATTAATCTCAACTTTTACATTGTTTTACCAACTCTGATACAACTTGGTTAGTCAGCCGACTTAATAAAATGAAAATTTGCCCAGGCAGAAAAATTTAGTTGGACCACACGTGGCCTATATTGTTTGTCGACTGGGGACAGAATTATTAACGCACCTCCCTCCAAACGTTCGGGCAGAGCGGAAATTTCAATGCCTTTGCTGTTAAAGTCTTCGTCACTGCACATTCAACACATGTTATTTATGACGTCGACGAAATCTCACTGCCACTGGTTACGTCACTAAGATAGGCGGGATCTCTAATTATGGTTCCGCCCGCTTCTGAACACGTGGCACACAAAATTCACAATCAAGCCATGTTGTTTTAGCTTCTCGGCGTCGTTTGCGCGCTTCGCTGGGGTTTGCGCGTTTGTGTGCATCACACGGCACCGAAATTCTTAGAATTGTATTGCGTTGTCTCATACAGACCGCATTCCATTGTACAACTAACCTCACTACCACTGTTCCTTTGTTTGACGAACTTTTCTATAACATGTGACTGACCACACAAATGTGAAACAAAATTATGATTTTTAATAAAACAAAACCGTCTCCTTTTAGCCCCGTTACAATATCTACAAAATGGCTAAGTACCATTTATAATCTAATGAATAAACTTCAGAAATCGTTCATTTAGGCGTTTAAAGGCAAAATTCATATTTAACATAATTATAAAGAGATCTCTAAGAGCAGGGGGGTGTAAAGTATGCATAAAGAATGAAAGCGTGAGCAAATACTGGTTTGTCAAATAAAAATAAAAGGTATACCGCTTAGTTGATTTAGTAAATTTTGTGTTTATAAATGTTTAACATATTATATTATAGAGAGTTTGATAAAGCAGAGAATTTGATGAACTGTTAAAGAGTTACAAACAGAGAGTAATTAACTTTAAATGAATATAAATAAAATGGGTTAATAGCGTAACCATGTGTTAAGTCAATTATTACGCCTAATTATCATCACTTGTCCTGAATGGAAAATCTCGCCTAAAACGAACCTGGTAAGTAATTAAAGTCAAAAAGGGGAAAGTGTATTACGGTTTCCATATTTATCATTTTAAAAATATTGGTGGCGACCTGAAGTAATCTGGGAGTCTTCTATTTTGGTAAGTCAGGGTAAAGTGTAATCAGGGCCGGTGCATAAAAAGATCGCATGAGGTAAGTAGAAGTCACGTGGGGGATTTGTAAAAAAGTAAATAAAGTTACACCTTCATGTTTGTCACTTTCAAGAATGCATTGCCTTTCTGACAAAAATTAGCACTAGTACTGTTTTGGAGAATTTCTAAAATATATGCTGTGATAGTAATTTCTGGGTATCATTTGTAACATATTAGTTTTTTTTAAAGTAAAGTTATTGAATTTTTTAATATATTATAATAATGTTGGTCCTTTTTTTAAGGAACGGAGCTCACAATTTCTATAACAAGGGAAGATGGGAAAATAGAACATACAAGCAGAATAAGTGAGTAGTTTTATTAGTATCTAGATGATACCATTTTACAATAATCAGTTTTGTTATATTTAATTAGTAAGCTGTATGTATTGTATCAAATAGTTGTTTCATTAATCAAAAAGTGAATTAAATTTGTTTCATTAATTAAGAAATTAATTAAATCCATTCTTGAAGACTTTATACTGTTGTATGATAGAATGTAATTATTTTTCAACAGAGGCCCACAAAATGTGCATTGCAGTGAAGGAAATTTTAATAAAAATGGCCAGAAGGAAAATCAAAATGAGTGAGTATCATTTCGTGTTTTTACTATGGATTGCACTTTTTTGACTGCAGAACACCGCGTGGGTGAAGTGAAATTTACCATAAATTTTATCCAAAAGACCTTGTGACTTTTAAATTTATTTAACAAACTTTGTAAACATAAAATATCTAAAAACTGTCAACTTCCAAAATTCTTACCTTACCGTGGTCCAGGGTCTTATATACGAACTCGTGACCTGTAAGAGTGGTTATTGGGTTTTGTTACATAATAAATATTAACTCTCATTTACTACATTTAAACAACTTTGTTTATTAAAATTATCTCCCACATACTTTCTTTCTCTTTATATTCTTTACAAAACGGTTATTTCTTTTATCTCGTATACATTTCCCAAACATTAGGAATAGGCAACTGTTCTACATAACTCTTTACGTTCTTTATAAAAGTGATATTGACTTAACTCCTATTCATTTTTCAGGAAAATATCAATTAGCTTAATTATAATATATATATATATATATATATATATACAGTAGGACCTCTGAATTTGATGGTTCCTAAGAAAAAATTCGATATATAGAAATTTCGATATACAGAAACCTGTTTCTTATTATTATTCGTAGGTTAGGAAAAGCACTGGAATTTGTTAAAAAAATCATGTATAGGCCTCCATACTATTAAAACGACATTTTGGTAATAAATAAATGAAAACCATAAGCATTTATTTAATAAAAATTACTGTATTTATTTAATAAAAAGTATTTAGTGTACAGTACAGTATTTATTTATTTACTTTAAAAAATTGTTTGTATTTAAAAAAGTAGGAACTTACGTGTTAAATGAGTAATACTGTATTTTATTAATTGGTCGTAAAATAATTTCGAATGTCTTTCTGAACCAAATTTGATGCAGATTCCTCATAAAAGTGTTCACATTTGTTGAGCGACTGGAAAATATCATCAGGCACATATTCTTCCGATTGAAGACCTCGACGGATTGTTTCAAATGCTGCCATCATTTCTTTCTTAGAAGGTTTAGGAACTTCAATTTCTTCTGCCTCATTGTCTTCACCTAAATCTTCAGTATCAATCATAATCTAAATCACAATCAAGCCATGTTGTTTTAGCTTCTCGGCGTCGTTTGCGCGCTCCGCTGGGGTTTGCGCGTTTGTGTGTGTCAAACTGCACCGAAATTCTTAGAATTGTATTGCGTTGTCTCATACAGACCGCATTCCATTGTACAACTACACCTCACTACTACTGTTCCTTTGTTTGACGAACTTTTCTATAACATGTGACTGACCATACAAATGTGAAACAAAATTATGATTTTTAATAAAACAAAACCCTCTCCTTTTAGCCCCGTTACAAAACCCCCCCAATGAGAGATCTTCTGCCGAAACAGAAGAAATCTCATTGCTAAACCCCTAAGAGGATCGGTGAGGATATGGTGCCAACAACTCCCCGTTAATTTTTAACACATCATGGGTAAACTACCCCCTGGCTCGGCGACTATGGCCGCACCTGGACGAGATTACTGGACTTCTCTGTCCGAGATCCCAACACTATAAAATCGAACAGACACGCACCACAGTGCACCTAACCTTCTAACATACATATACTTATTAATATATCCTAACAAAAATTTATTTTTAAATTCAAAATTTCATTTTAATTGAAATCAAATTGTTATGTCTCCATTACTTTCTCAAAAAATCAGAAAAAAATCGTTTGCATGAATCCATCAACTCTACTAATTCTCTTCAATACTAATAACAATCGTAAAGAAAAACAAATTGAATACCTTATTAAAATATGAATTCACTTACTCTAACATTTGTTTACCCATATATTCTAAACAATATAATTCAATAAACACTAGTAACATACATAAACAATAATATACTTGAAACTTAAACATCATCTGTATGGCAGGCGGAAAAATCACAAATTTTTTTTTTCCAAAAAAATTTAAATTTATCAAAATATACTTTTCTCAATATTCAGAAAATTTAAAATCTTTTAATTCAATTAAACAACAAAATTGCATCACTCCATTGCTAGAAACTGGTCTTGTCTATAACATCAACCATCAGCTGATCTCTCTGGGTCAAGTCAACGACCTTGACATACATATGTTACACAAAGTTACATCATAAAATACATGATCCATCTTTAAAATTTCTTATCTTTAAACATAATACCACATAATAAACTAAGACCTTTAAAATTAACATGGTTACTATTACAATAAACAATAAAATTGACATTTAAATTGACCAAAGATCACACATTTTATAGCTTTACATTATTCTCAAATTCTATTAAAATCTGTCACTTGTTTCAATTTAATTTTATATTTTGACTATGACTTTCTTTCTTTAACATTCTCATTCTCAATTAGTTTGGGTGACTCAATTATTCATAATAACTCATTTTATCAACTTGGCATTGGTATATATAATCTTCCCCCCTTCTGACTCCAATACTCACTAACAGCTTTAACTAATATGACACCCATCATTCTACCCTTATATAAAAAAATACTCTCTACCCCTTTGTACTCAGGATGTGTATTTCCCTCCCATTGCTCACTCCCTTATGTTGGTTCCTGGACTCCCCCTAGGTAACCCTTTCCGGCGCTCGGTTCCCCTCCCGCCACAACGCTTTTCGTTGAGGACTCCTTATCACACCACCCCCCTTACAAAATTACCATCAACTAATTACTCTCCCAATACATCACTTTCATCTACAAAATATCTCCATTTATTTATTAACTCAATATATCAATCATTACTCTACACATTTTCCCCATAGCTACTGTGTCACTATTACCTCTCAAATTCTACATTGCATTTATTCACAACAATCTTATCTTGTTCACCTCCCCTTTTAACTTAACTTGGACTGATCTAAATGTCCTAACAAAATAATAATCACCCAAATTCTAACATTTACCACATTCTACATTTTAACTCTTGAAAATTCAAAACTAGCTCCATTCATTTTACCATTTACTTCAAAATCTATTAAACCACATTGAAAATCTATTATTCAATCATTAATTATATTCAAACAGTTAATGGCATTGAAAAATTTGTAAATTATTTGTAAGTAATATACTACAGCTGATCAGCTGATTTTCTTGGCAAGGTGAATGACCTTACTATAGATACATTCTACAATGATACTGAATACATATTTTTACAATCCTTATATCTAACATACTACATACAATTAATACACATACACAAAATTATATAGGTATACTACAATGTTATCTGAATTCATTACTATTTAAACCTGGTACTTAAAATGGTTTTGCTCTCATAGGGACATACATACATCACTACTCATTGAGTCATAGTCATAGCAACAGTTACTGAACAGCTCTATGGATTGTCAACCCCCAACTCTCTCTATAGAGTCGTGTTATAAGTTGACCGCCCGCTGTTTACAGAGGTCGTCACCCTCTCACTGCATTTACAGCTACACTCCCACTACATCGTCACTTAAAGTCCCCCCTTATACCCCCCTGGCTTATACTTGCCAGCTCCTTTACCACACACACTATTGTTTACTGCTGGTGGACTGTGGCGTCCATTTGCATTCCCAAGAACTGAAGTTACATGTATAAGGTATAATCGCTGACTATACCGTTCTTGGTTCAGCGTTATATAAAAATTCGATATTACTGATGTCCGAAGACACCAGTAATCCTACTAAAATGATTCACACACCCTTAAAGACGGCACTATCGACACCTTCGACGATAGCCGCTGTTCCATAGTTATGCAGTTTCTCCTGTTACCCCCCTGGCTCAATTTCAAAATTCACCAATTTTGTAACTACTTACATAATTCCATGGCCAGGGCCTGGTGAAACCGTGACCGCCCGAAATGTGGGGAAACTACCAAAAGACATATAAGGCCAACGCTGACACCGCTACTAGAATTCATGGAAGGTCAACTCTTATATGTTTGGGTATATTATTAATTGATTGATTTTCATTTTTTACATTTTTTAGACACATCTATATTCTTAACCTTTACACAGCAAACCTCTCGCTTTTCTTAGCTTGTACTACAAATTTCATGATTATAATGGTCACTTATTTAGTAAAATACACTATAACTATGGACATAATTTTAAAATTATAAACATTCCAAATTATTTATTGATAAGTTGGAGGCTAATTTTATCCTTAAAGCTAATACGGTAGTAATCGTCCGAAAAGATGGGGGTTTTGCCACGAGGTAAATTGGGGGACAAGATAGATCCACTACGTGAATTCACGTTCCCCTTCTAAACCAAATCTACTCCCCCTCTCCTACCATTTATCCAACCCGCCGTCTATCTATTCCCTCAGCCCCCCTCTCAACAAAACTCATCTTTTTAATTATTCTGTAACTGCTCTCATTGGTGGAATTTTATTTTTACCAATGAGACTAAAAAATTTTTTGTTTGTGAATGCACTGCCTTTTTGAAATATAGCCTCCATAAATATTTACAATCACTCGAAAGCAGTGCTGGTACGTGATATGGTACACCTAGCCGCTGCACCTTGAGTGTTTAAAAAAATAATTCGTACCACGTACCTTTATGGGTCCCCCTCCCCGTTCAACAATGTGGTGAAATTTCTAATCTTTACCAATTTTGGTGGAGCCGGACCATCGTCGTTTCACCACCCGAAGGAAGTTCTGCCAACCATGGCCCGCCTCCAAGTGCCGAAACCCACGGTCAGGACTGGTAAGGTCGTGACCGCCCGAAAATGGGGGAGAGCCCCTTCTGGAAACATAAAATAACATGTTACAATTCAAAAATAAAATTTTACCTTGACCAATATAATTTTAAATTCGTAGCATTTTGCGTCCCCACTATCTCCTGTGTTACTTGGTTGCATAGTACATATGCATTATTCATCTTTATTTCTACAATCTCATAAGGGCCTTCATACAATAGGAAAAACTTCTTTATTTCTTTATCTTGAGCGCTAGACAAATCGTGTCTCCTCACCAATACCAATTGGCCTACCTCGTATTTGATCCATTTACCCTTTTCATCGTGCTTCCGCTTTCTCCTCTCTCCCTTGGTGAGTAGACTCTCGTTTGCAAGTTGTATTTTTACATTTTGGTCGATAGTTCTTTCTTCCGGTGGATATTCAAAAAGTTGTTCTAATATTCTGGGTGGTCTGGCTCCTTTTATTAATTCGTATGGTGTAAACCCTGTAGAATCATGGGTTGTGCTGTTTAACCAATCCTCCACCTTCTTTACATATAAAGGCCATTCTGAGTGTTTGGAGTGACAATACACCCTGAATATCCGGCCGATTTCTCGCACCACCCGCTCTGTTTGGTTTGACTGTGGATGGTAAACTGCCGTATGCTTGGGTATGATGCCTTCCTAGCCAACAGTCTGTCTCCACTTGCCGCTGATGAACTGCGGTCCATGATCAGATAAAATTACCTTCGGCTTACCTACGTTGATCATGTAGTCCTTGGTTATCTTTTCGCTGAGCACCTTGCTAGTAGCTCTCTTTACACTGTACAACCTAACAAACTTAGTAAAAGTGTCTAAATCAACAAAAATATATACCACTCCACCTCTACCTTTAGGCAATGGTCCATACAAATCTACCGCAACTAAATCGAAAGGTCTTTCAACTTTAATATAATTCATTTCCCCTTCAACCCTATAATTTACTACTTTTGATTTTTGACACAAATCGCAAACTCTTAATACTCTTCTAACTCTCCTCTCCATATTTTTGAAAACACAAGATTCTTTTAAAACATTTGTACATTTTTTCGCACCAAAATGCCCATATCTTACGTGATAATCCCAAATAATTCTATCTACTAACTCATCAGGTATCATTAACCTCCAATCCCGTTCACCCCCTTCTACTTTCTTAAACAGAATTCCCTTATACATATTTGGAAATGTGTATTGTACTCTGAACCATTTACATCTGCTTCTAAACTAGCTATTATCTTACCCAATTTGTTGTCTGATCTTTGTATGTTTTTTATTTGCCTTAATTCCTCGCCAAAAATTCTATCTTCCCTTGTTAATTGAAAAATTTTTATTTCTTTCAGGTCTCTCCCTGTCTTATCATCTATTGTATCTACCCTGGACAGAGTGTCGGTTACTTTGTTATTGGTTCCCTTAATATATTCCCACGAAAAATGATATTCTTGTAATGCTAGCACCCACCTGGTTAATCTGCTATGCGTCAGCTTACATGTGTTCAAAAACGATAAGGCCTTATGATCGGTCCTGATGACTGTTTTGGTTTCCTAGCAGGTACGTGCGGAATTTCTTTACTGCGAAGGCGATGCTCAGCAATTCTTTCTCTGTCGTGGTGTAGTTCCTTTCTGCTGCCAATAAAGTCCTGCTGGCAAAAGCGATGGTCCGGTGTTCTTGATCCTCACCCTCCTGGTAGAGTTCTGCGCCGAGGGCTATGTTGCTGGCATCTGTCTGTAAATAAAACTTTTTCTGAAAATCAGGGTGATTCATCATTATCATATTTATAAATTTCTCTTTAATTTCATTGAAAACCATTCTGTCCTCCTCGCCCCATTTCCATTGTTTGTTCTTTTGTAAAACCGCACTTAGTTTAGAGGTAATATGCGCATAATTTCTCTGAAATTTTCGATAAAAGTTGCATAATCCTAAAAAGCTCTGTAACTGTTTGATATTTTTTGGTTCTGGAAAACGTATGATGGCTTCTACTTTGTCTGGGTTTGCTAAAATACCTTCTGGGGTGATAATAAAACCTAAAAAGTGTATCTCAGTTTGGAGAAATTTTGACTTCTCCCAATTAACAGTTAATCCCCCTTGTTGCAATTTATTTAATACATATTCTATGTGTTCTAAATGTTCCGAGAATGTCCTTGATGCTATTAGTATGTCATCAACATATACAGTTAAAAAATCTAGATCCTTGGGTTGCAAAATCATATCTAAACATTTTATAAAACTGGCTACGCTAGTGTTTAGTCCGAATGGCAAACGCTTAAAATGATAGTTCTTACCATTGAAGAGAAACGCAGTAAATTTCCGGCTCTCTGGCACTAATGGAACTTGCCAGTAGCCTGCTGTCAAATCTAAGGACGTCATATATTTGACCCCGCTAAACTTCTGAAAAATTTCATTCATGGCTTCCGGTGACTCCTGGTCAGGTATTATAATTTGGTTGATTTTTCTGGCGTCTAAGCACAATCTTACATTACCGTCCTTCTTGATGACCACCACTAATGGATTAGAGTAAGGCGATATCGATCTTTCAATGATGTCTCCTTCCATCATCCGGTCCAACACATCTTGTACTGCTCTCCTATTTGAAAATGGCACTGGATAACTCCTCTGCATGTAGGGTGAGTGTTCTCGAATCTTCAACTCGCATACGTAGTCCCTGGCTTTTCCAGGCAACTCAGCAAACACATCTCTAAAACGTTCAACAACTGCCCACAACTCCTGTCGTTGGGGACTCCCTGCAACTCCACCCTCATTAAAAAATTTATCTGCCCTATTTTCCCATACTCTCTCATCATTCTCTACGCTCTCACTCTCTTGACATACATTCACTCTGGTTTCTATAATTCCCTCGCCTACTCGGTTTTGTATCATCTTTACACCCGTAACTCTAACTTCATCTAACACCCTCTTAAAACCTACCCTGACTGGTTCATGCCCCTTATTAAATTCTACTATTCTCTTGTTAAAATCAATTAGTGCTTTATTTCTTTCCAAAAAATCGTTTCCCAGAATTATATCTAAATTCAAACCCTTAACTACTAGAAAAGTATTCTCAAATTGTATTTCATTAAGGTATATGTTTAATTGTACTTGTTTAGTAACTCTTTTACTTCGTACTCCAGTCACCCCCACTACTGTTACTCCCACAACTGGCAATGATGGAATATTTTTATTTACCCTTTGTAATTCACCCAGTACATTCTCTGAAACTACTGATATTTCGCTCCCTGTGTCAATTAATGTTTTATAATTCTTACCTTCTATGGTTATGAATACCTCCGTCAATCCTGTTTTTGTTTCTGTCATTTCTGCATCGTCCTCCTCCAGTAACTCCTCCGCCATGTCCTTAATAATTACATTGCTTCGGTAGTTACACTCCTCTTGGACCCCCAGGTTCTCCTCCGACAATGGATGGGCCCGGTTCCCCATTGTCTCTTCTAGTTTCCCGTGGATGGACCTGCTACTGCCTGGTTATACCCTCCTCTGCCTCTGTTTCCGCTTCCATTTCCCCTCGGTGCTCCTCTGGTGTTCTCGGCTCCTCTCTGCGGTTGATTCTGTTGCTGGTACGTTCTCTCACTGCGTTGACATTCTCTCGGTTTGTCACATCTAAAACAGGTTGTTCTTATAGCATAGTTTTCAACATTACAATTGGCACATCTCCAACCCTCGCCTCGATTATCATTATTTCCCCCACGTGCCCCTCGGTGAACGTTGGGCATTCCCCTGGGTTGATTATAATTCCCATCTATATGTGATGCTGGTGTGTTTATCTGCCTACTCATATCCCGTTCTCTTATATTCTGAAATATTTCTAATATTTTCTGTAGTTCCGTAATTTCTATAATCTCTCATGTCATTAAGTTAATTTGTATTTCTCTCGGCAAATGCTTACTTATGTGACGGACGAATGACCGAAATGGTAACGGTGGCTCTAAATATTTTGCCTCATTGTATAGTCGCATTACGTACATAGTCACGTTACCCCCTTGGGTCCCCAAATTACCTGGTCCCATTATTTTACTCCATAATATTTCTTGTTCTTCTTCTGACCAATACTTATCTCTAAAGGCCGTCTCAAAACTCTGATAATTTACCCAGTCTACTTTATGTACCTCCGCCCATACCGCGGAATTCCCTCTAAAACATTTCATTATCTTTAACAACTGTACTTCCCAGCTACTTCGACAAAACTGATTGAATTCTTTAACTCTATTTAAAAACTGCATAGGGTGTACCCCCCTGTTTTCGCAATTAAACAATTCCAAATCAATGTCACTATTCATATCTCTAGTAATTATGACTTGTTCAGTAACACTATTAAGTTTGTTATTTATAGCTATATTCAATTCATCTTTAACATTAACTATGCTCTGCTCAATTAACACTATGCTCTGCTCAATTAACACTATGCTCTGCTCAAATTTATCATTATTTAAATATTCAAATTGTTTATTACTTTTATCTATAGTATCTTGCATAGCTTGTATCTCTGATTTGCAATTACTTTCTATTTCATTTATTTTGAAATTGGTATTAGTTTCGTATGTCTTAATCTTATCAATTACACAATTAAACTTGTACTCACTACTAGCATTACATTCATTTATTTTACATTCAAACTTTTCAGTTACTTCCTGTATTTGTTTATCGATTTTTTCTACCACTCTACCACACTACTCTCTATTTCGTCAATTCTGTTATTCATACTTTTTAATGAATAACTCAACTTTTCGTTTAATTCATATTTCAATTCGTTAAAACTACTGTCACACTTATTTTTTACGTCATTTATATCAATTTTAAGTTCATCAAATTTAGCGTCAAATTTATTATTTTGTTCATTGAATTTGGTGTCAAAACTACTCTTTTGTTTGTCAAATTTACAGTTCATTTTCTCGAATTGATTTAGTATAACACTCATCATATCATTGTCTAATTTGTTACTACCTTTTGTTGAGGTTGGAGTCAACTGGACTCCCGAGTCCTCAGTCACATTACTTTGATCTGTTACATCTAATTCTACTATCTTGTCTTGACTCACACTTGGAGTCGAATGTACCTCAAAATTACTCATAATATTTGATTCATCAAAATTGTCAACACTAGTTATTTCATTCATATCGCTTTCATTTCCTGCCATTTTTAAATTGTAAATTTACTAACTTTTGTTTCACTAATCTTTAATTCACATCTACATACAATCTTATCTACTTTACGTAATTTTTACGTAATTCTATACTCAACCCCTCAACCACACTTGCATTTCCGTAGGTGCGGAATTTCATATAAAATTTATTTAGTAAAATTCGTTCCAGTTCGTGGCGCCATTTGTGAAGTTAATCATTTTAATAATACATTTAAATAATAAAATATTTCTTTCCCACTTACCTTTTTTTTTTCAGACCAGGGTTAGTCACACGAATGGTGTAATGCAAGTGTGATTATAAGGTTACATAACAAACGTACGCTACACTCATTTGTTTGATGGAATTCAAAAATTTCTCATTTCATATTATTAATCAAAATTGATTAATGATTATTTCATTTTAAATAAAATTTCAAATAAAACTTAGCTTTTTTCTCCTTTTTGATACAGATACAACATGCAGATTTCTTTAGGCATTTTCTTATTCTAACATACTTTCAATTACTCAAGGCGAACCCAGCTTGCCACACACTCACATTCAGACAATTTATTAAAACCCCCACATTTACTTAATTTAGGCCTTTATAAAAAATATTTGAATGGCATACGGTTACTTGTTGCAGTAGCGTCCCCGCCGACCACATGGCGCGTCCTGTAACATTCTCGCACTATGTCCACACGGCTGTTAGTTCATTTCCTACGCACTCACTTGATTCGATGGCGTTACATATTAATCTCAACTTTTACATTGTTTTACCAACTCTGATACAACTTGGTTAGTCAGCCGACTTAATAAAATGAAAATTTGCCCAGGCAGAAAAATTTAGTTGGACCACACGTGGCCTATATTGTTTGTCGACTGGGGACAGAATTATTAACGCACCTCCCTCCAAACGTTCGGGCAGAGCGGAAATTTCAATGCCTTTGCTGTTAAAGTCTTCGTCACTGCACATTCAACACATGTTATTTATGACGTCGACGAAATCTCACTGCCACTGGTTACGTCACTAAGATAGGCGGGATCTCTAATTATGGTTCCGCCCGCTTCTGAACACGTGGCACACAAAATTCACAATCAAGCCATGTTGTTTTAGCTTCTCGGCGTCGTTTGCGCGCTTCGCTGGGGTTTGCGCGTTTGTGTGCGTCACACGGCACCGAAATTCTTAGAATTGTATTGCGTTGTCTCATACAGACCGCATTCCATTGTACAACTAACCTCACTACCACTGTTCCTTTGTTTGACGAACTTTTCTATAACATGTGACTGACCACACAAATGTGAAACAAAATTATGATTTTTAATAAAACAAAACCGTCTCCTTTTAGCCCCGTTACAATATCTACAAAATGGCTAAGTACCATTTATAATCTAATGAATAAACTTCAGAAATCGTTCATTTAGGCGTTTAAAGGCAAAATTCATATTTAACATAATTATAAAGAGATCTCTAAGAGCAGGGGGGTGTAAAGTATGCATAAAGAATGAAAGCGTGAGCAAATACTGGTTTGTCAAATAAAAATAAAAGGTATACCGCTTAGTTGATTTAGTAAATTTTGTGTTTATAAATGTTTAACATATTATATTATAGAGAGTTTGATAAAGCAGAGAATTTGATGAACTGTTAAAGAGTTACAAACAGAGAGTAATTAACTTTAAATGAATATAAATAAAATGGGTTAATAGCGTAACCATGTGTTAAGTCAATTATTACGCCTAATTATCATCACTTGTCCTGAATGGAAAATCTCGCCTAAAACGAACCTGGTAAGTAATTAAAGTCAAAAAGGGGAAAGTGTATTACGGTTTCCATATTTATCATTTTAAAAATATTGGTGGCGACCTGAAGTAATCTGGGAGTCTTCTATTTTGGTAAGTCAGGGTAAAGTGTAATCAGGGCCGGTGCATAAAAAGATCGCATGAGGTAAGTAGAAGTCACGTGGGGGATTTGTAAAAAAGTAAATAAAGTTACACCTTCATGTTTGTCACTTTCAAGAATGCATTGCCTTTCTGACAAAAATTAGCACTAGTACTGTTTTGGAGAATTTCTAAAATATATGCTGTGATAGTAATTTCTGGGTATCATTTGTAACATATTAGTTTTTTTTAAAGTAAAGTTATTGAATTTTTTAATATATTATAATAATGTTGGTCCTTTTTTTAAGGAACGGAGCTCACAATTTCTATAACAAGGGAAGATCGGAAAATAGAACATACAAGCAGAATAAGTGAGTAGTTTTATTAGTATCTAGATGATACCATTTTACAATAATCAGTTTTGTTATATTTAATTAGTAAGCTGTATGTATTGTATCAAATAGTTGTTTCATTAATCAAAAAGTGAATTAAATTTGTTTCATTAATTAAGAAATTAATTAAATCCATTCTTGAAGACTTTATACTGTTGTATGATAGAATGTAATTATTTTTCAACAGAGGCCCACAAAATGTGCATTGCAGTGAAGGAAATTTTAATAAAAATGGCCAGAAGGAAAATCAAAATGAGTGAGTATCATTTCGTGTTTTTACTATGGATTGCACTTTTTTGACTGCAGAACACCGCGTGGGTGAAGTGAAATTTACCATAAATTTTATCCAAAAGACCTTGTGACTTTTAAATTTATTTAACAAACTTTGTAAACATAAAATATCTAAAAACTGTCAACTTCCAAAATTCTTACCTTACCGTGGTCCAGGGTCTTATATACGAACTCGTGACCTGTAAGAGTGGTTATTGGGTTTTGTTACATAATAAATATTAACTCTCATTTACTACATTTAAACAACTTTGTTTATTAAAATTATCTCCCACATACTTTCTTTCTCTTTATATTCTTTACAAAACGGTTATTTCTTTTATCTCGTATACATTTCCCAAACATTAGGAATAGGCAACTGTTCTACATAACTCTTTACGTTCTTTATAAAAGTGATATTGACTTAACTCCTATTCATTTTTCAGGAAAATATCAATTAGCTTAATTATAAAATATATATATATATATATATATACAGTAGGACCTCCGAATTTGATGGTTCCTAAGAAAAAATTCGATATATAGAAATTTCGATATACAGAAACCTGTTTCTTATTATTATTCGTAGGTTAGGAAAAGCACTGGAATTTGTTAAAAAAATCATGTATAGGCCTCCATACTATTAAAACGACATTTTGGTAATAAATAAATGAAAACCATAAGCATTTATTTAATAAAAATTACTGTATTTATTTAATAAAAAGTATTTAGTGTACAGTACAGTATTTATTTATTTACTTTAAAAAATTGTTTGTATTTAAAAAAGTAGGAACTTACGTGTTAAATGAGTAATACTGTATTTTATTAATTGGTCGTAAAATAATTTCGAATGTCTTTCTGAACCAAATTTGATGCAGATGCCTCATAAAAGTGTTCACATTTGTTGAGCGACTGGAAAATATCATCAGGCACATATTCTTCCGATTGAAGACCTCGACGGATTGTTTCAAATGCTGCCATCATTTCTTTCTTAGAAGGTTTAGGAACTTCAATTTCTTCTGCCTCATTGTCTTCACCTAAATCTTCAGTATCAATCATAATCTAAATCACAATCAAGCCATGTTGTTTTAGCTTCTCGGCGTCGTTTGCGCGCTCCGCTGGGGTTTGCGCGTTTGTGTGTGTCAAACTGCACCGAAATTCTTAGAATTGTATTGCGTTGTCTCATACAGACCGCATTCCATTGTACAACTACACCTCACTACCACTGTTCCTTTGTTTGACGAACTTTTCTATAACATGTGACTGACCATACAAATGTGAAACAAAATTATGATTTTTAATAAAACAAAACCCTCTCCTTTTAGCCCCGTTACAAAACCCCCCCCAATGAGAGATCTTCTGCCGAAACAGAAGAAATCTCATTGCTAAACCCCTAAGAGGATCGGTGAGGATATGGTGCCAACAACTCCCCGTTAATTCTTAACACATCATGGGTAAACTACCCCCTGGCTCGGCGACTATGGCCGCACCTGGACGAGATTACTGGACTTCTCTGTCCGAGATCCCAACACTATAAAATCGAACAGACACGCACCACAGTGCACCTAACCTTCTAACATACATATACTTATTAATATATCCTAACAAAAATTTATTTTTAAATTCAAAATTTCATTTTAATTGAAATCAAATTGTTATGTCTCCATTACTTTCTCAAAAAATCAGAAAAAAAATCTTTTGCATGAATCCATCAACTCTACTAATTCTCTTCAATACTAATAACAATCGTAAAGAAAAACAAATTGAATACCTTATTAAAATATGAATTCACTTACTCTAACATTTGTTTACCCATATATTCTAAACAATATAATTCAATAAACACTAGTAACATACATAAACAATAATATACTTGAAACTTAAACATCATCTGTATGGCAGGCGGAAAAATCAAATTTTTTTTTTCCAAAAAAATTTAAATTTATCAAAATATACTTTTCTCAATATTCAGAAACATTTAAAATCTTTTAATTCAATTAAACAACAAAATTGCATCACTCCATTGCTAGAAACTGGTCTTGTCTATAACATCAACCATCAGCTGATCTCTCTGGGTCAAGTCAACGACCTTGACATACATATGTTACACAAAGTTACATCATAAAATACATGAGCCATCTTTAAAATTTCTTATCTTTAAACATAATACCACATAATAAACTAAGACCTTTAAAATTAACATGGTTACTATTACAATAAACAATAAAATTGACATTTAAATTGACCAAAGATCACACATTTTATAGCTTTACATTATTCTCAAATTCTATTAAAATCTGTCACTTGTTTCAATTTAATTTTATATTTTGACTATGACTTTCTTTCTTTAACATTCTCATTCTCAATTAGTTTGGGTGACTCAATTATTCATAATAACTCATTTTATCAACTTGGCATTGGTATATATAATCTTCCCCCCTTCTGACTCCAATACTCACTAACAGCTTTAACTAATATGACACCCATCATTCTACCCTTATATAAAAAAATACTCTCTACCCCTTTGTACTCAGGATGTGTATTTCCCTCCCATTGGCTCACTCCCTTATGTTGGTTCCTGGACTCCCCCTAGGTAACCCTTTCCGGCGCTCGGTTCCCCTCCCGCCACAACGCTTTTCGTTGAGGACTCCTTATCACACCACCCCCCTTAAAAAATTACCATCAACTAATTACTCTCTCAATACATCACTTTCATCTACAAAATATCTCCATTTATTTATTAACTCAATATATCAATCATTACTCTACACATTTTCCCCATAGCTACTGTGTCACTATTACCTCTCAAATTCTACATTGCATTTATTCACAACAATCTTATCTTGTTCACCTCCCCTTTTAACTTAACTTGGACTGATCTAAATGTCCTAACAAAATAATAATCACCCAAATTCTAACATTTACCACATTCTACATTTTAACTCTTGAAAATTCAAAACTAGCTCCATTCATTTTACCATTTAGTTCAAAATCTATTAAACCACATTGAAAATCTATTATTCAATCATTAATTATATTCAAACAGTTAATGGCATTGAAAAATTTGTAAATTATTTGTAAGTAATATACTACAGCTGATCAGCTGATTTTCTTGGCAAGGTGAATGACCTTACTATAGATACATTCTACAATGATACTGAATACATATTTTTACAATCCTTATATCTAACATACTACATACAATTAATACACATACACAAAATTATATAGGTATACTACAATGTTATCTGAATTCATTACTATTTAAACCTGGTACTTAAAATGGTTTTGCTCTCATAGGGACATACATACATCACTACTCATTGAGTCATAGTCATAGCAACAGTTACTGAACAGCTCTATGGATTGTCAACCCCCAACTCTCTCTATAGAGTCGTGTTATAAGTTGACCGCCCGCTGTTTACAGAGGTCGTCACCCTCTCACTGCATTTACAGCTACACTCCCACTACATCGTCACTTAAAGTCCCCCCTTATACCCCCCTGGCTTATACTTGCCAGCTCCTTTACCACACACACTATTGTTTACTGCTGGTGGACTGTGGCGTCCATTTGCATTCCCAAGAACTGAAGTTACATGTATAAGGTATAATCGCTGACTATACCGTTCTTGGTTCAGCGTTATATAAAAATTCGGTATTACTGATGTCCGAAGACACCAGTAATCCTACTAAAATGATTCACACACCCTTAAAGACGGCACTATCGACACCTTCGACACCTTCGACGATAGCCGCTGTTCCATAGTTATGCAGTTTCTCCTGTTACCCCCCTGGCTCAATTTCAAAATTCACCAATTTTGTAACTACTTACATAATTCCATGGCCAGGGCCTGGTGAAACCGTGACCGCCCGAAATGTGGGGAAACTACCAAAAGACATATAAGGCCAACGCTGACACCGCTACTAGAATTCACGGAAGGTCAACTCTTATATGTTTGGGTATATTATTAATTGATTGATTTTCATTTTTTACATTTTTTAGACACATCTATATTCTTAACCTTTACACAGCAAACCTCTCGCTTTTCTTAGCTTGTACTACAAATTTCATGATTATAATGGTCACTTATTTAGTAAAATACACTATAACTATGGACATAATTTTAAAATTATAAACATTCCAAATTATTTATTGATAAGTTGGAGGCTAATTTTATCCTTAAAGCTAATACGGTAGTAATCGTCCGAAAAGATGGGGGTTTTGCCACGAGGTAAATTGGGGGACAAGATAGATCCACTACGTGAATTCACGTTCCCCTTCTAAACCAAATCTACTCCCCCTCTCCTACCATTTATCCAACCCGCCGTCTATCTATTCCCTCAGCCCCCCTCTCAACAAAACTCATCTTTTTAATTATTCTGTAACTGCTCTCATTGGTGGAATTTTATTTTTACCAATGAGACTAAAAAATTTTTTGTTTTTTAATGCACTGCCTTTTTGAAATATAGCCTCCATAAATATTTACAATCACTCGAAAGCAGTGCTGGTACGTGATATGGTACACCTAGCCGCTGCACCTTGAGTGTTTAAAAAAATAATTCGTACCACGTACCTTTATGGGTCCCCCTCCCCGTTCAACAATGTGGTGAAATTTCTAATCTTTACCAATTTTGGTGGAGCCGGACCATCGTCGTTTCACCACCCGAAGGAAGTTCTGCCAACCATGGCCCGCCTCCAAGTGCCGAAACCCACGGTCAGGACTGGTAAGGTCGTGACCGCCCGAAAATGGGGGAGAGCCCCTTCTGGAAACATAAAATAACATGTTACAATTCAAAAATAAAATTTTACCTTGACCAATATAATTTTAAATTCGTAGCATTTTGCGTCCCCACTATCTCCTGTGTTACTTGGTTGCATAGTACATATGCATTATTCATCTTTATTTCTACAATCTCATAAGGGCCTTCATACAATAGGAAAAACTTCTTTATTTCTTTATCTTGAGCGCTAGACAAATCGTGTCTCCTCACCAATACCAATTGGCCTACCTCGTATTTGATCCATTTACCCTTTTCATCGTGCTTCCGCTTTCTCCTCTCTCCCTTGGTGAGTAGACTCTCGTTTGCAAGTTGTATTTTTACATTTTGGTCGATAGTTCTTTCTTCCGGTGGATATTCAAAAAGTTGTTCTAATATTCTGGGTGGTCTGGCTCCTTTTATTAATTCGTATGGTGTAAACCCTGTAGAATCATGGGTTGTGCTGTTTAACCAATCCTCCACCTTCTTTACATATAAAGGCCATTCTGAGTGTTTGGAGTGACAATACACCCTGAATATCCGGCCGATTTCTCGCACCACCCGCTCTGTTTGGTTTGACTGTGGATGGTAAACTGCCGTATGCTTGGGTATGATGCCTTCCTAGCCAACAGTCTGTCTCCACTTGCCGCTGATGAACTGCGGTCCATGATCAGATAAAATTACCTTCGGCTTACCTACGTTGATCATGTAGTCCTTGGTTATCTTTTCGCTGAGCACCTTGCTAGTAGCTCTCTTTACACTGTACAACCTAACAAACTTAGTAAAAGTGTCTAAATCAACAAAAATATATACCACTCCACCTCTACCTTTAGGCAATGGTCCATACAAATCTACCGCAACTAAATCGAAAGGTCTTTCAACTTTAATATAATTCATTTCCCCTTCAACCCTATAATTTACTACTTTTGATTTTTGACACAAATCGCAAACTCTTAATACTCTTCTAACTCTCCTCTCCATATTTTTGAAAACACAAGATTCTTTTAAAACATTTGTACATTTTTTCGCACCAAAATGCCCATATCTTACGTGATAATCCCAAATAATTCTATCTACTAACTCATCAGGTATCATTAACCTCCAATCCCGTTCACCCCCTTCTACTTTCTTAAACAGAATTCCCTTATACATATTTGGAAATGTGTATTGTACTCTGAACCATTTACATCTGCTTCTAAACTAGCTATTATCTTACCCAATTTGTTGTCTGATCTTTGTATGTTTTTTATTTGCCTTAATTCCTCGCCAAAAATTCTATCTTCCCTTGTTAATTGAAAAATTTTTATTTCTTTCAGGTCTCTCCCTGTCTTATCATCTATTGTATCTACCCTGGACAGAGTGTCGGTTACTTTGTTATTGGTTCCCTTAATATATTCCCACGAAAAATGATATTCTTGTAATGCTAGCACCCACCTGGTTAATCTGCTATGCGTCAGCTTACATGTGTTCAAAAACGATAAGGCCTTATGATCGGTCCTGATGACTGTTTTGGTTTCCTAGCAGGTACGTGCGGAATTTCTTTACTGCGAAGGCGATGCTCAGCAATTCTTTCTCTGTCGTGGTGTAGTTCCTTTCTGCTGCCAATAAAGTCCTGCTGGCAAAAGCGATGGTCCGGTGTTCTTGATCCTCACCCTCCTGGTAGAGTTCTGCGCCGAGGGCTATGTTGCTGGCATCTGTCTGTAAATAAAACTTTTTCTGAAAATCAGGGTGATTCATCATTATCATATTTATAAATTTCTCTTTAATTTCATTGAAAACCATTCTGTCCTCCTCGCCCCATTTCCATTGTTTGTTCTTTTGTAAAACCGCACTTAGTTTAGAGGTAATATGCGCATAATTTCTCTGAAATTTTCGATAAAAGTTGCATAATCCTAAAAAGCTCTGTAACTGTTTGATATTTTTTGGTTCTGGAAAACGTATGATGGCTTCTACTTTGTCTGGGTTTGCTAAAATACCTTCTGGGGTGATAATAAAACCTAAAAAGTGTATCTCAGTTTGGAGAAATTTTGACTTCTCCCAATTAACAGTTAATCCCCCTTGTTGCAATTTATTTAATACATATTCTATGTGTTCTAAATGTTCCGAGAATGTCCTTGATGCTATTAGTATGTCATCAACATATACAGTTAAAAAATCTAGATCCTTGGGTTGCAAAATCATATCTAAACATTTTATAAAACTGGCTACGCTAGTGTTTAGTCCGAATGGCAAACGCTTAAAATGATAGTTCTTACCATTGAAGAGAAACGCAGTAAATTTCCGGCTCTCTGGCACTAATGGAACTTGCCAGTAGCCTGCTGTCAAATCTAAGGACGTCATATATTTGACCCCGCTAAACTTCTGAAAAATTTCATTCATGGCTTCCGGTGACTCCTGGTCAGGTATTATAATTTGGTTGATTTTTCTGGCGTCTAAGCACAATCTTACATTACCGTCCTTCTTGATGACCACCACTAATGGATTAGAGTAAGGCGATATCGATCTTTCAATGATGTCTCCTTCCATCATCCGGTCCAACACATCTTGTACTGCTCTCCTATTTGAAAATGGCACTGGATAACTCCTCTGCATGTAGGGTGAGTGTTCTCGAATCTTCAACTCGCATACGTAGTCCCTGGCTTTTCCAGGCAACTCAGCAAACACATCTCTAAAACGTTCAACAACTGCCCACAACTCCTGTCGTTGGGGACTCCCTGCAACTCCACCCTCATTAAAAAATTTATCTGCCCTATTTTCCCATACTCTCTCATCATTCTCTACGCTCTCACTCTCTTGACATACATTCACTCTGGTTTCTATAATTCCCTCGCCTACTCGGTTTTGTATCATCTTTACACCCGTAACTCTAACTTCATCTAACACCCTCTTAAAACCTACCCTGACTGGTTCATGCCCCTTATTAAATTCTACTATTCTCTTGTTAAAATCAATTAGTGCTTTATTTCTTTCCAAAAAATCGTTTCCCAGAATTATATCTAAATTCAAACCCTTAACTACTAGAAAAGTATTCTCAAATTGTATTTCATTAAGGTATATGTTTAATTGTACTTGTTTAGTAACTCTTTTACTTCGTACTCCAGTCACCCCCACTACTGTTACTCCCACAACTGGCAATGATGGAATATTTTTATTTACCCTTTGTAATTCACCCAGTACATTCTCTGAAACTACTGATATTTCGCTCCCTGTGTCAATTAATGTTTTATAATTCTTACCTTCTATGGTTATGAATACCTCCGTCAATCCTGTTTTTGTTTCTGTCATTTCTGCATCGTCCTCCTCCAGTAACTCCTCCGCCATGTCCTTAATAATTACATTGCTTCGGTAGTTACACTCCTCTTGGACCCCCAGGTTCTCCTCCGACAATGGATGGGCCCGGTTCCCCATTGTCTCTTCTAGTTTCCCGTGGATGGACCTGCTACTGCCTGGTTATACCCTCCTCTGCCTCTGTTTCCGCTTCCATTTCCCCTCGGTGCTCCTCTGGTGTTCTCGGCTCCTCTCTGCGGTTGATTCTGTTGCTGGTACGTTCTCTCACTGCGTTGACATTCTCTCGGTTTGTCACATCTAAAACAGGTTGTTCTTATAGCATAGTTTTCAACATTACAATTGGCACATCTCCAACCCTCGCCTCGATTATCATTATTTCCCCCACGTGCCCCTCGGTGAACGTTGGGCATTCCCCTGGGTTGATTATAATTCCCATCTATATGTGATGCTGGTGTGTTTATCTGCCTACTCATATCCCGTTCTCTTATATTCTGAAATATTTCTAATATTTTCTCTAGTTCCGTAATTTCTATAATCTCTCATGTCATTAAGTTAATTTGTATTTCTCTCGGCAAATGCTTACTTATGTGACGGACGAATGACCGAAATGGTAACGGTGGCTCTAAATATTTTGCCTCATTGTATAGTCGCATTACGTACATAGTCACGTTACCCCCTTGGGTCCCCAAATTACCTGGTCCCATTATTTTACTCCATAATATTTCTTGTTCTTCTTCTGACCAATACTTATCTCTAAAGGCCGTCTCAAAACTCTGATAATTTACCCAGTCTACTTTATGTACCTCCGCCCATACCGCGGAATTCCCTCTAAAACATTTCATTATCTTTAACAACTGTACTTCCCAGCTACTTCGACAAAACTGATTGAATTCTTTAACTCTATTTAAAAACTGCATAGGGTGTACCCCCCTGTTTTCGCAATTAAACAATTCCAAATCAATGTCACTATTCATATCTCTAGTAATTACGACTTGTTCAGTAACACTATTAAGTTTGTTATTTATAGCTATATTCAATTCATCTTTAACATTAACTATGCTCTGCTCAATTAACACTATGCTCTGCTCAATTAACACTATGCTCTGCTCAAATTTATCATTATTTAAATATTCAAATTGTTTATTACTTTTATCTATAGTATCTTGCATAGCTTGTATCTCTGATTTGCAATTACTTTCTATTTCATTTATTTTGAAATTGGTATTAGTTTCGTATGTCTTAATCTTATCAATTACACAATTAAACTTGTACTCACTACTAGCATTACATTCATTTATTTTACATTCAAACTTTTCAGTTACTTCCTGTATTTGTTTATCGATTTTTTCTACCACTCTACCACACTACTCTCTATTTCGTCAATTCTGTTATTCATACTTTTTAATGAATGACTCAACTTTTCGTTTAATTCATATTTCAATTCGTTAAAACTACTGTCACACTTATTTTTTACGTCATTTATATCAATTTTAAGTTCATCAAATTTAGCGTCAAATTTATTATTTTGTTCATTGAATTTGGTGTCAAAACTACTCTTTTGTTTGTCAAATTTACAGTTCATTTTCTCGAATTGATTTAGTATAACACTCATCATATCATTGTCTAATTTGTTACTACCTTTTGTTGAGGTTGGAGTCAACTGGACTCCCGAGTCCTCAGTCACATTACTTTGATCTGTTACATCTAATTCTACTATCTTGTCTTGACTCACACTTGGAGTCGAATGTACCTCAAAATTACTCATAATATTTGATTCATCAAAATTGTCAACACTAGTTATTTCATTCATATCGCTTTCATTTCCTGCCATTTTTAAATTGTAAATTTACTAACTTTTGTTTCACTAATCTTTAATTCACATCTACATACAATCTTATCTACTTTACGTAATTTTTACGTAATTCTATACTCAACCCCTCAACCACACTTGCATTTCCGTAGGTGCGGAATTTCATATAAAATTTATTTAGTAAAATTCGTTCCAGTTCGTGGCGCCATTTGTGAAGTTAATCATTTTAATAATACATTTAAATAATAAAATATTTCTTTCCCACTTACCTTTTTTTTTTCAGACCAGGGTTAGTCACACGAATGGTGTAATGCAAGTGTGATTATAAGGTTACATAACAAACGTACGCTACACTCATTTGTTTGATGGAATTCAAAAATTTCTCTTGATTAATGATTATTTCATTTTAAATAAAATTTCAAATAAAACTTAGCTTTTTTCTCCTTTTTGATACAGATACAACATGCAGATTTCTTTAGGCATTTTCTTATTCTAACATACTTTCAATTACTCAAGGCGAACCCAGCTTGCCACACACTCACATTCAGACAATTTATTAAAACCCCCACATTTACTTAATTTAGGCCTTTATAAAAAATATTTGAATGGCATACGGTTACTTGTTGCAGTAGCGTCCCCGCCGACCACATGGCGCGTCCTGTAACATTCTCGCACTATGTCCACACGGCTGTTAGTTCATTTCCTACGCACTCACTTGATTCGATGGCGTTACATATTAATCTCAACTTTTACATTGTTTTACCAACTCTGATACAACTTGGTTAGTCAGCCGACTTAATAAAATGAAAATTTGCCCAGGCAGAAAAATTTAGTTGGACCACACGTGGCCTATATTGTTTGTCGACTGGGGACAGAATTATTAACGCACCTCCCTCCAAACGTTCGGGCAGAGCGGAAATTTCAATGCCTTTGCTGTTAAAGTCTTCGTCACTGCACATTCAACACATGTTATTTATGACGTCGACGAAATCTCACTGCCACTGGTTACGTCACTAAGATAGGCGGGATCTCTAATTATGGTTCCGCCCGCTTCTGAACACGTGGCACACAAAATTCACAATCAAGCCATGTTGTTTTAGCTTCTCGGCGTCGTTTGCGCGCTTCGCTGGGGTTTGCGCGTTTGTGTGCGTCACACGGCACCGAAATTCTTAGAATTGTATTGCGTTGTCTCATACAGACCGCATTCCATTGTACAACTAACCTCACTACCACTGTTCCTTTGTTTGACGAACTTTTCTATAACATGTGACTGACCACACAAATGTGAAACAAAATTATGATTTTTAATAAAACAAAACCGTCTCCTTTTAGCCCCGTTACAATATCTACAAAATGGCTAAGTACCATTTATAATCTAATGAATAAACTTTAGAAATCGTTCATTTAGGCGTTAAAGGCAAAATTCATATTTAACATAATTATAAAGAGATCTCTAAGAGCAGGGGGGTGTAAAGTATGCATAAAGAATGAAAGCGTGAGCAAATACTGGTTTGTCAAATAAAAATAAAAGGTATACCGCTTAGTTGATTTAGTAAATTTTGTGTTTATAAATGTTTAACATATTATATTATAGAGAGTTTGATAAAGCAGAGAATTTGATGAACTGTTAAAGAGTTACAAACAGAGAGTAATTAACTTTAAATGAATATAAATAAAATGGGTTAATAGCGTAACCATGTGTTAAGTCAATTATTACGCCTAATTATCATCACTTGTCCTGAATGGAAAATCTCGCCTAAAACGAACCTGGTAAGTAATTAAAGTCAAAAAGGGGAAAGTGTATTACGGTTTCCATATTTATCATTTTAAAAATATTGGTGGCGACCTGAAGTAATCTGGGAGTCTTCTATTTTGGTAAGTCAGGGTAAAGTGTAATCAGGGCCGGTGCATAAAAAGATCGCATGAGGTAAGTAGAAGTCACGTGGGGGATTTGTAAAAAAGTAAATAAAGTTACACCTTCATGTTTGTCACTTTCAAGAATGCATTGCCTTTCTGACAAAAATTAGCACTAGTACTGTTTTGGAGAATTTCTAAAATATATGCTGTGATAGTAATTTCTGGGTATCATTTGTAACATATTAGTTTTTTTTAAAGTAAAGTTATTGAATTTTTTAATATATTATAATAATGTTGGTCCTTTTTTTAAGGAACGGAGCTCACAATTTCTATAACAAGGGAAGATCGGAAAATAGAACATACAAGCAGAATAAGTGAGTAGTTTTATTAGTATCTAGATGATACCATTTTACAATAATCAGTTTTGTTATATTTAATTAGTAAGCTGTATGTATTGTATCAAATAGTTGTTTCATTAATCAAAAAGTGAATTAAATTTGTTTCATTAATTAAGAAATTAATTAAATCCATTCTTGAAGACTTTATACTGTTGTATGATAGAATGTAATTATTTTTCAACAGAGGCCCACAAAATGTGCATTGCAGTGAAGGAAATTTTAATAAAAATGGCCAGAAGGAAAATCAAAATGAGTGAGTATCATTTCGTGTTTTTACTATGGATTGCACTTTTTTGACTGCAGAACACCGCGTGGGTGAAGTGAAATTTACCATAAATTTTATCCAAAAGACCTTGTGACTTTTAAATTTATTTAACAAACTTTGTAAACATAAAATATCTAAAAACTGTCAACTTCCAAAATTCTTACCTTACCGTGGTCCAGGGTCTTATATACGAACTCGTGACCTGTAAGAGTGGTTATTGGGTTTTGTTACATAATAAATATTAACTCTCATTTACTACATTTAAACAACTTTGTTTATTAAAATTATCTCCCACATACTTTCTTTCTCTTTATATTCTTTACAAAACGGTTATTTCTTTTATCTCGTATACATTTCCCAAACATTAGGAATAGGCAACTGTTCTACATAACTCTTTACGTTCTTTATAAAAGTGATATTGACTTAACTCCTATTCATTTTTCAGGAAAATATCAATTAGCTTAATTATAAAATATATATATATATATATATATATATATACAGTAGGACCTCCGAATTTGATGGTTCCTAAGAAAAAATTCGATATATAGAAATTTCGATATACAGAAACCTGTTTCTTATTATTATTCGTAGGTTAGGAAAAGCACTGGAATTTGTTAAAAAAATCATGTATAGGCCTCCATACTATTAAAACGACATTTTGGTAATAAATAAATGAAAACCATAAGCATTTATTTAATAAAAATTACTGTATTTATTTAATAAAAAGTATTTAGTGTACAGTACAGTATTTATTTATTTACTTTAAAAAATTGTTTGTATTTAAAAAAGTAGGAACTTACGTGTTAAATGAGTAATACTGTATTTTATTAATTGGTCGTAAAATAATTTCGAATGTCTTTCTGAACCAAATTTGATGCAGATGCCTCATAAAAGTGTTCACATTTGTTGAGCGACTGGAAAATATCATCAGGCACATATTCTTCCGATTGAAGACCTCGACGGATTGTTTCAAATGCTGCCATCATTTCTTTCTTAGAAGGTTTAGGAACTTCAATTTCTTCTGCCTCATTGTCTTCACCTAAATCTTCAGTATCAATCATAATCTAAATCACAATCAAGCCATGTTGTTTTAGCTTCTCGGCGTCGTTTGCGCGCTCCGCTGGGGTTTGCGCGTTTGTGTGTGTCAAACTGCACCGAAATTCTTAGAATTGTATTGCGTTGTCTCATACAGACCGCATTCCATTGTACAACTACACCTCACTACCACTGTTCCTTTGTTTGACGAACTTTTCTATAACATGTGACTGACCATACAAATGTGAAACAAAATTATGATTTTTAATAAAACAAAACCCTCTCCTTTTAGCCCCGTTACAAAACCCCCCCAATGAGAGATCTTCTGCCGAAACAGAAGAAATCTCATTGCTAAACCCCTAAGAGGATCGGTGAGGATATGGTGCCAACAACTCCCCGTTAATTCTTAACACATCATGGGTAAACTACCCCCTGGCTCGGCGACTATGGCCGCACCTGGACGAGATTACTGGACTTCTCTGTCCGAGATCCCAACACTATAAAATCGAACAGACACGCACCACAGTGCACCTAACCTTCTAACATACATATACTTATTAATATATCCTAACAAAAATTTATTTTTAAATTCAAAATTTCATTTTAATTGAAATCAAATTGTTATGTCTCCATTACTTTCTCAAAAAATCAGAAAAAAAATCTTTTGCATGAATCCATCAACTCTACTAATTCTCTTCAATACTAATAACAATCGTAAAGAAAAACAAATTGAATACCTTATTAAAATATGAATTCACTTACTCTAACATTTGTTTACCCATATATTCTAAACAATATAATTCAATAAACACTAGTAACATACATAAACAATAATATACTTGAAACTTAAACATCATCTGTATGGCAGGCGGAAAAATCAAATTTTTTTTTTCCAAAAAAATTTAAATTTATCAAAATATACTTTTCTCAATATTCAGAAACATTTAAAATCTTTTAATTCAATTAAACAACAAAATTGCATCACTCCATTGCTAGAAACTGGTCTTGTCTATAACATCAACCATCAGCTGATCTCTCTGGGTCAAGTCAACGACCTTGACATACATATGTTACACAAAGTTACATCATAAAATACATGAGCCATCTTTAAAATTTCTTATCTTTAAACATAATACCACATAATAAACTAAGACCTTTAAAATTAACATGGTTACTATTACAATAAACAATAAAATTGACATTTAAATTGACCAAAGATCACACATTTTATAGCTTTACATTATTCTCAAATTCTATTAAAATCTGTCACTTGTTTCAATTTAATTTTATATTTTGACTATGACTTTCTTTCTTTAACATTCTCATTCTCAATTAGTTTGGGTGACTCAATTATTCATAATAACTCATTTTATCAACTTGGCATTGGTATATATAATCTTCCCCCCTTCTGACTCCAATACTCACTAACAGCTTTAACTAATATGACACCCATCATTCTACCCTTATATAAAAAAATACTCTCTACCCCTTTGTACTCAGGATGTGTATTTCCCTCCCATTGCTCACTCCCTTATGTTGGTTCCTGGACTCCCCCTAGGTAACCCTTTCCGGCGCTCGGTTCCCCTCCCGCCACAACGCTTTTCGTTGAGGACTCCTTATCACACCACCCCCCTTAAAAAATTACCATCAACTAATTACTCTCTCAATACATCACTTTCATCTACAAAATATCTCCATTTATTTATTAACTCAATATATCAATCATTACTCTACACATTTTCCCCATAGCTACTGTGTCACTATTACCTCTCAAATTCTACATTGCATTTATTCACAACAATCTTATCTTGTTCACCTCCCCTTTTAACTTAACTTGGACTGATCTAAATGTCCTAACAAAATAATAATCACCCAAATTCTAACATTTACCACATTCTACATTTTAACTCTTGAAAATTCAAAACTAGCTCCATTCATTTTACCATTTACTTCAAAATCTATTAAACCACATTGAAAATCTATTATTCAATCATTAATTATATTCAAACAGTTAATGGCATTGAAAAATTTGTAAATTATTTGTAAGTAATATACTACAGCTGATCAGCTGATTTTCTTGGCAAGGTGAATGACCTTACTATAGATACATTCTACAATGATACTGAATACATATTTTTACAATCCTTATATCTAACATACTACATACAATTAATACACATACACAAAATTATATAGGTATACTACAATGTTATCTGAATTCATTACTATTTAAACCTGGTACTTAAAATGGTTTTGCTCTCATAGGGACATACATACATCACTACTCATTGAGTCATAGTCATAGCAACAGTTACTGAACAGCTCTATGGATTGTCAACCCCCAACTCTCTCTATAGAGTCGTGTTATAAGTTGACCGCCCGCTGTTTACAGAGGTCGTCACCCTCTCACTGCATTTACAGCTACACTCCCACTACATCGTCACTTAAAGTCCCCCCTTATACCCCCCCTGGCTTATACTTGCCAGCTCCTTTACCACACACACTATTGTTTACTGCTGGTGGACTGTGGCGTCCATTTGCATTCCCAAGAACTGAAGTTACATGTATAAGGTATAATCGCTGACTATACCGTTCTTGGTTCAGCGTTATATAAAAATTCGATATTACTGATGTCCGAAGACACCAGTAATCCTACTAAAATGATTCACACACCCTTAAAGACGGCACTATCGACACCTTCGACGATAGCCGCTGTTCCATAGTTATGCAGTTTCTCCTGTTACCCCCCTGGCTCAATTTCAAAATTCACCAATTTTGTAACTACTTACATAATTCCATGGCCAGGGCCTGGTGAAACCGTGACCGCCCGAAATGTGGGGAAACTACCAAAAGACATATAAGGCCAATGCTGACACCGCTACTAGAATTCATGGAAGGTCAACTCTTATATGTTTGGGTATATTATTAATTGATTGATTTTCATTTTTTACATTTTTTAGACACATCTATATTCTTAACCTTTACACAGCAAACCTCTCGCTTTTCTTAGCTTGTACTACAAATTTCATGATTATAATGGTCACTTATTTAGTAAAATACACTATAACTATGGACATAATTTTAAAATTATAAACATTCCAAATTATTTATTGATAAGTTGGAGGCTAATTTTATCCTTAAAGCTAATACGGTAGTAATCGTCCGAAAAGATGGGGGTTTTGCCACGAGGTAAATTGGGGGACAAGATAGATCCACTACGTGAATTCACGTTCCCCTTCTAAACCAAATCTACTCCCCCTCTCCTACCATTTATCCAACCCGCCGTCTATCTATTCCCTCAGCCCCCCTCTCAACAAAACTCATCTTTTTAATTATTCTGTAACTGCTCTCATTGGTGGAATTTTATTTTTACCAATGAGACTAAAAAATTTTTTGTTTGTGAATGCACTGCCTTTTTGAAATATAGCCTCCATAAATATTTACAATCACTCGAAAGCAGTGCTGGTACGTGATATGGTACACCTAGCCGCTGCACCTTGAGTGTTTAAAAAAATAATTCGTACCACGTACCTTTATGGGTCCCCCTCCCCGTTCAACAATGTGGTGAAATTTCTAATCTTTACCAATTTTGGTGGAGCCGGACCATCGTCGTTTCACCACCCGAAGGAAGTTCTGCCAACCATGGCCCGCCTCCAAGTGCCGAAACCCACGGTCAGGACTGGTAAGGTCGTGACCGCCCGAAAATGGGGGAGAGCCCCTTCTGGAAACATAAAATAACATGTTACAATTCAAAAATAAAATTTTACCTTGACCAATATAATTTTAAATTCGTAGCATTTTGCGTCCCCACTATCTCCTGTGTTACTTGGTTGCATAGTACATATGCATTATTCATCTTTATTTCTACAATCTCATAAGGGCCTTCATACAATAGGAAAAACTTCTTTATTTCTTTATCTTGAGCGCTAGACAAATCGTGTCTCCTCACCAATACCAATTGGCCTACCTCGTATTTGATCCATTTACCCTTTTCATCGTGCTTCCGCTTTCTCCTCTCTCCCTTGGTGAGTAGACTCTCGTTTGCAAGTTGTATTTTTACATTTTGGTCGATAGTTCTTTCTTCCGGTGGATATTCAAAAAGTTGTTCTAATATTCTGGGTGGTCTGGCTCCTTTTATTAATTCGTATGGTGTAAACCCTGTAGAATCATGGGTTGTGCTGTTTAACCAATCCTCCACCTTCTTTACATATAAAGGCCATTCTGAGTGTTTGGAGTGACAATACACCCTGAATATCCGGCCGATTTCTCGCACCACCCGCTCTGTTTGGTTTGACTGTGGATGGTAAACTGCCGTATGCTTGGGTATGATGCCTTCCTAGCCAACAGTCTGTCTCCACTTGCCGCTGATGAACTGCGGTCCATGATCAGATAAAATTACCTTCGGCTTACCTACGTTGATCATGTAGTCCTTGGTTATCTTTTCGCTGAGCACCTTGCTAGTAGCTCTCTTTACACTGTACAACCTAACAAACTTAGTAAAAGTGTCTAAATCAACAAAAATATATACCACTCCACCTCTACCTTTAGGCAATGGTCCATACAAATCTACCGCAACTAAATCGAAAGGTCTTTCAACTTTAATATAATTCATTTCCCCTTCAACCCTATAATTTACTACTTTTGATTTTTGACACAAATCGCAAACTCTTAATACTCTTCTAACTCTCCTCTCCATATTTTTGAAAACACAAGATTCTTTTAAAACATTTGTACATTTTTTCGCACCAAAATGCCCATATCTTACGTGATAATCCCAAATAATTCTATCTACTAACTCATCAGGTATCATTAACCTCCAATCCCGTTCACCCCCTTCTACTTTCTTAAACAGAATTCCCTTATACATATTTGGAAATGTGTATTGTACTCTGAACCATTTACATCTGCTTCTAAACTAGCTATTATCTTACCCAATTTGTTGTCTGATCTTTGTATGTTTTTTATTTGCCTTAATTCCTCGCCAAAAATTCTATCTTCCCTTGTTAATTGAAAAATTTTTATTTCTTTCAGGTCTCTCCCTGTCTTATCATCTATTGTATCTACCCTGGACAGAGTGTCGGTTACTTTGTTATTGGTTCCCTTAATATATTCCCACGAAAAATGATATTCTTGTAATGCTAGCACCCACCTGGTTAATCTGCTATGCGTCAGCTTACATGTGTTCAAAAACGATAAGGCCTTATGATCGGTCCTGATGACTGTTTTGGTTTCCTAGCAGGTACGTGCGGAATTTCTTTACTGCGAAGGCGATGCTCAGCAATTCTTTCTCTGTCGTGGTGTAGTTCCTTTCTGCTGCCAATAAAGTCCTGCTGGCAAAAGCGATGGTCCGGTGTTCTTGATCCTCACCCTCCTGGTAGAGTTCTGCGCCGAGGGCTATGTTGCTGGCATCTGTCTGTAAATAAAACTTTTTCTGAAAATCAGGGTGATTCATCATTATCATATTTATAAATTTCTCTTTAATTTCATTGAAAACCATTCTGTCCTCCTCGCCCCATTTCCATTGTTTGTTCTTTTGTAAAACCGCACTTAGTTTAGAGGTAATATGCGCATAATTTCTCTGAAATTTTCGATAAAAGTTGCATAATCCTAAAAAGCTCTGTAACTGTTTGATATTTTTTGGTTCTGGAAAACGTATGATGGCTTCACTTTGTCTGGGTTTGCTAAAATACCTTCTGGGGTGATAATAAAACCTAAAAAGTGTATCTCAGTTTGGAGAAATTTTGACTTCTCCCAATTAACAGTTAATCCCCCTTGTTGCAATTTATTTAATACATATTCTATGTGTTCTAAATGTTCCGAGAATGTCCTTGATGCTATTAGTATGTCATCAACATATACAGTTAAAAAATCTAGATCCTTGGGTTGCAAAATCATATCTAAACATTTTATAAAACTGGCTACGCTAGTGTTTAGTCCGAATGGCAAACGCTTAAAATGATAGTTCTTACCATTGAAGAGAAACGCAGTAAATTTCCGGCTCTCTGGCACTAATGGAACTTGCCAGTAGCCTGCTGTCAAATCTAAGGACGTCATATATTTGACCCCGCTAAACTTCTGAAAAATTTCATTCATGGCTTCCGGTGACTCCTGGTCAGGTATTATAATTTGGTTGATTTTTCTGGCGTCTAAGCACAATCTTACATTACCGTCCTTCTTGATGACCACCACTAATGGATTAGAGTAAGGCGATATCGATCTTTCAATGATGTCTCCTTCCATCATCCGGTCCAACACATCTTGTACTGCTCTCCTATTTGAAAATGGCACTGGATAACTCCTCTGCATGTAGGGTGAGTGTTCTCGAATCTTCAACTCGCATACGTAGTCCCTGGCTTTTCCAGGCAACTCAGCAAACACATCTCTAAAACGTTCAACAACTGCCCACAACTCCTCTCGTTGGGGACTCCCTGCAACTCCACCCTCATTAAAAAATTTATCTGCCCTATTTTCCCATACTCTCTCATCATTCTCTACGCTCTCACTCTCTTGACATACATTCACTCTGGTTTCTATAATTCCCTCGCCTACTCGGTTTTGTATCATCTTTACACCCGTAACTCTAACTTCATCTAACACCCTCTTAAAACCTACCCTGACTGGTTCATGCCCCTTATTAAATTCTACTATTCTCTTGTTAAAATCAATTAGTGCTTTATTTCTTTCCAAAAAATCGTTTCCCAGAATTATATCTAAATTCAAACCCTTAACTACTAGAAAAGTATTCTCAAATTGTATTTCATTAAGGTATATGTTTAATTGTACTTGTTTAGTAACTCTTTTACTTCGTACTCCAGTCACCCCCACTACTGTTACTCCCACAACTGGCAATGATGGAATATTTTTATTTACCCTTTGTAATTCACCCAGTACATTCTCTGAAACTACTGATATTTCGCTCCCTGTGTCAATTAATGTTTTATAATTCTTACCTTCTATGGTTATGAATACCTCCGTCAATCCTGTTTTTGTTTCTGTCATTTCTGCATCGTCCTCCTCCAGTAACTCCTCCGCCATGTCCTTAATAATTACATTGCTTCGGTAGTTACACTCCTCTTGGACCCCCAGGTTCTCCTCCGACAATGGATGGGCCCGGTTCCCCATTGTCTCTTCTAGTTTCCCGTGGATGGACCTGCTACTGCCTGGTTATACCCTCCTCTGCCTCTGTTTCCGCTTCCATTTCCCCTCGGTGCTCCTCTGGTGTTCTCGGCTCCTCTCTGCGGTTGATTCTGTTGCTGGTACGTTCTCTCACTGCGTTGACATTCTCTCGGTTTGTCACATCTAAAACAGGTTGTTCTTATAGCATAGTTTTCAACATTACAATTGGCACATCTCCAACCCTCGCCTCGATTATCATTATTTCCCCCACGTGCCCCTCGGTGAACGTTGGGCATTCCCCTGGGTTGATTATAATTCCCATCTATATGTGATGCTGGTGTGTTTATCTGCCTACTCATATCCCGTTCTCTTATATTCTGAAATATTTCTAATATTTTCTCTAGTTCCGTAATTTCTATAATCTCTCATGTCATTAAGTTAATTTGTATTTCTCTCGGCAAATGCTTACTTATGTGACGGACGAATGACCGAAATGGTAACGGTGGCTCTAAATATTTTGCCTCATTGTATAGTCGCATTACGTACATAGTCACGTTACCCCCTTGGGTCCCCAAATTACCTGGTCCCATTATTTTACTCCATAATATTTCTTGTTCTTCTTCTGACCAATACTTATCTCTAAAGGCCGTCTCAAAACTCTGATAATTTACCCAGTCTACTTTATGTACCTCCGCCCATACCGCGGAATTCCCTCTAAAACATTTCATTATCTTTAACAACTGTACTTCCCAGCTACTTCGACAAAACTGATTGAATTCTTTAACTCTATTTAAAAACTGCATAGGGTGTACCCCCCTGTTTTCGCAATTAAACAATTCCAAATCAATGTCACTATTCATATCTCTAGTAATTACGACTTGTTCAGTAACACTATTAAGTTTGTTATTTATAGCTATATTCAATTCATCTTTAACATTAACTATGCTCTGCTCAATTAACACTATGCTCTGCTCAATTAACACTATGCTCTGCTCAAATTTATCATTATTTAAATATTCAAATTGTTTATTACTTTTATCTATAGTATCTTGCATAGCTTGTATCTCTGATTTGCAATTACTTTCTATTTCATTTATTTTGAAATTGGTATTAGTTTCGTATGTCTTAATCTTATCAATTACACAATTAAACTTGTACTCACTACTAGCATTACATTCATTTATTTTACATTCAAACTTTTCAGTTACTTCCTGTATTTGTTTATCGATTTTTTCTACCACTCTACCACACTACTCTCTATTTCGTCAATTCTGTTATTCATACTTTTTAATGAATGACTCAACTTTTCGTTTAATTCATATTTCAATTCGTTAAAACTACTGTCACACTTATTTTTTACGTCATTTATATCAATTTTAAGTTCATCAAATTTAGCGTCAAATTTATTATTTGTTCATTGAATTTGGTGTCAAAACTACTCTTTTGTTTGTCAAATTTACAGTTCATTTTCTCGAATTGATTTAGTATAACACTCATCATATCATTGTCTAATTTGTTACTACCTTTTGTTGAGGTTGGAGTCAACTGGACTCCCGAGTCCTCAGTCACATTACTTTGATCTGTTACATCTAATTCTACTATCTTGTCTTGACTCACACTTGGAGTCGAATGTACCTCAAAATTACTCATAATATTTGATTCATCAAAATTGTCAACACTAGTTATTTCATTCATATCGCTTTCATTTCCTGCCATTTTTAAATTGTAAATTTACTAACTTTTGTTTCACTAATCTTTAATTCACATCTACATACAATCTTATCTACTTTACGTAATTTTTACGTAATTCTATACTCAACCCCTCAACCACACTTGCATTTCCGTAGGTGCGGAATTTCATATAAAATTTATTTAGTAAAATTCGTTCCAGTTCGTGGCGCCATTTGTGAAGTTAATCATTTTAATAATACATTTAAATAATAAAATATTTCTTTCCCACTTACCTTTTTTTTTTCAGACCAGGGTTAGTCACACGAATGGTGTAATGCAAGTGTGATTATAAGGTTACATAACAAACGTACGCTACACTCATTTGTTTGATGGAATTCAAAAATTTCTCATTTCATATTATTAATCAAAATTGATTAATGATTATTTCATTTTAAATAAAATTTCAAATAAAACTTAGCTTTTTTCTCCTTTTTGATACAGATACAACATGCAGATTTCTTTAGGCATTTTCTTATTCTAACATACTTTCAATTACTCAAGGCGAACCCAGCTTGCCACACACTCACATTCAGACAATTTATTAAAACCCCCACATTTACTTAATTTAGGCCTTTATAAAAAATATTTGAATGGCATACGGTTACTTGTTGCAGTAGCGTCCCCGCCGACCACATGGCGCGTCCTGTAACATTCTCGCACTATGTCCACACGGCTGTTAGTTCATTTCCTACGCACTCACTTGATTCGATGGCGTTACATATTAATCTCAACTTTTACATTGTTTTACCAACTCTGATACAACTTGGTTAGTCAGCCGACTTAATAAAATGAAAATTTGCCCAGGCAGAAAAATTTAGTTGGACCACACGTGGCCTATATTGTTTGTCGACTGGGGACAGAATTATTAACGCACCTCCCTCCAAACGTTCGGGCAGAGCAGAAATTTCAATGCCTTTGCTGTTAAAGTCTTCGTCACTGCACATTCAACACATGTTATTTATGACGTCGACGAAATCTCACTGCCACTGGTTACGTCACTAAGATAGGCGGGATCTCTAATTATGGTTCCGCCCGCTTCTGAACACGTGGCACACAAAATTCACAATCAAGCCATGTTGTTTTAGCTTCTCGGCGTCGTTTGCGCGCTTCGCTGGGGTTTGCGCGTTTGTGTGCGTCACACGGCACCGAAATTCTTAGAATTGTATTGCGTTGTCTCATACAGACCGCATTCCATTGTACAACTAACCTCACTACCACTGTTCCTTTGTTTGACGAACTTTTCTATAACATGTGACTGACCACACAAATGTGAAACAAAATTATGATTTTTAATAAAACAAAACCGTCTCCTTTTAGCCCCGTTACAATATCTACAAAATGGCTAAGTACCATTTATAATCTAATGAATAAACTTCAGAAATCGTTCATTTAGGCGTTTAAAGGCAAAATTCATATTTAACATAATTATAAAGAGATCTCTAAGAGCAGGGGGGTGTAAAGTATGCATAAAGAATGAAAGCGTGAGCAAATACTGGTTTGTCAAATAAAAATAAAAGGTATACCGCTTAGTTGATTTAGTAAATTTTGTGTTTATAAATGTTTAACATATTATATTATAGAGAGTTTGATAAAGCAGAGAATTTGATGAACTGTTAAAGAGTTACAAACAGAGAGTAATTAACTTTAAATGAATATAAATAAAATGGGTTAATAGCGTAACCATGTGTTAAGTCAATTATACGCCTAATTATCATCACTTGTCCTGAATGGAAAATCTCGGCCTAAAACGAACCTGGTAAGTAATTAAAGTCAAAAAGGGGAAAGTGTATTACGGTTTCCATATTTATCATTTTAAAAATATTGGTGGCGACCTGAAGTAATCTGGGAGTCTTCTATTTTGGTAAGTCAGGGTAAAGTGTAATCAGGGCCGGTGCATAAAAAGATCGCATGAGGTAAGTAGAAGTCACGTGGGGGATTTGTAAAAAAGTAAATAAAGTTACACCTTCATGTTTGTCACTTTCAAGAATGCATTGCCTTTCTGACAAAAATTAGCACTAGTACTGTTTTGGAGAATTTCTAAAATATATGCTGTGATAGTAATTTCTGGGTATCATTTGTAACATATTAGTTTTTTTTAAAGTAAAGTTATTGAATTTTTTAATATATTATAATAATGTTGGTCCTTTTTTTAAGGAACGGAGCTCACAATTTCTATAACAAGGGAAGATCGGAAAATAGAACATACAAGCAGAATAAGTGAGTAGTTTTATTAGTATCTAGATGATACCATTTTACAATAATCAGTTTTGTTATATTTAATTAGTAAGCTGTATGTATTGTATCAAATAGTTGTTTCATTAATCAAAAAGTGAATTAAATTTGTTTCATTAATTAAGAAATTAATTAAATCCATTCTTGAAGACTTTATACTGTTGTATGATAGAATGTAATTATTTTTCAACAGAGGCCCACAAAATGTGCATTGCAGTGAAGGAAATTTTAATAAAAATGGCCAGAAGGAAAATCAAAATGAGTGAGTATCATTTCGTGTTTTTACTATGGATTGCACTTTTTTGACTGCAGAACACCGCGTGGGTGAAGTGAAATTTACCATAAATTTTATCCAAAAGACCTTGTGACTTTTAAATTTATTTAACAAACTTTGTAAACATAAAATATCTAAAAACTGTCAACTTCAAAATTCTTACCTTACCGTGGTCCAGGGTCTTATATACGAACTCGTGACCTGTAAGAGTGGTTATTGGGTTTTGTTACATAATAAATATTAACTCTCATTTACTACATTTAAACAACTTTGTTTATTAAAATTATCTCCACATACTTTCTTTCTCTTTATATTCTTTACAAAACGGTTATTTCTTTTATCTCGTATACATTTCCCAAACATTAGGAATAGGCAACTGTTCTACATAACTCTTTACGTTCTTTATAAAAGTGATATTGACTTAACTCCTATTCATTTTTCAGGAAAATATCAATTAGCTTAATTATAAAATATATATATATATATATATATACAGTAGGACCTCCGAATTTGATGGTTCCTAAGAAAAAATTCGATATATAGAAATTTCGATATACAGAAACCTGTTTCTTATTATTATTCGTAGGTTAGGAAAAGCACTGGAATTTGTTAAAAAAATCATGTATAGGCCTCCATACTATTAAAACGACATTTTGGTAATAAATAAATGAAAACCATAAGCATTTATTTAATAAAAATTACTGTATTTATTTAATAAAAAGTATTTAGTGTACAGTACAGTATTTATTTATTTACTTTTAAAAAATTGTTTGTATTTAAAAAAGTAGGAACTTACGTGTTAAATGAGTAATACTGTATTTTATTAATTGGTCGTAAAATAATTTCGAATGTCTTTCTGAACCAAATTTGATGCAGATGCCTCATAAAAGTGTTCACATTGTTGAGCGACTGGAAAATATCATCAGGCACATATTCTTCCGATTGAAGACCTCGACGGATTTGTTTCAAATGCTGCCATCATTTCTTTCTTAGAAGGTTTAGGAACTTCAATTTCTTCTGCCTCATTGTCTTCACCTAAATCTTCAGTATCAATCATAATCTAAATCACAATCAAGCCATGTTGTTTTAGCTTCTCGGCGTCGTTTGCGCGCTCCGCTGGGGTTTGCGCGTTTGTGTGTGTCAAACTGCACCGAAATTCTTAGAATTGTATTGCGTTGTCTCATACAGACCGCATTCCATTGTACAACTACACCTCACTACCACTGTTCCTTTGTTTGACGAACTTTTCTATAACATGTGACTGACCATACAAATGTGAAACAAAATTATGATTTTTAATAAAACAAAACCCTCTCCTTTTAGCCCCGTTACAAAACCCCCCCAATGAGAGATCTTCTGCCGAAACAGAAGAAATCTCATTGCTAAACCCCTAAGAGGATCGGTGAGGATATGGTGCCAACAACTCCCCGTTAATTCTTAACACATCATGGGTAAACTACCCCCTGGCTCGGCGACTATGGCCGCACCTGGACGAGATTACTGGACTTCTCTGTCCGAGATCCCAACACTATAAAATCGAACAGACACGCACCACAGTGCACCTAACCTTCTAACATACATATACTTATTAATATATCCTAACAAAAATTTATTTTTAAATTCAAAATTTCATTTTAATTGAAATCAAATTGTTATGTCTCCATTACTTTCTCAAAAAATCAGAAAAAAAATCTTTTGCATGAATCCATCAACTCTACTAATTCTCTTCAATACTAATAACAATCGTAAAGAAAAACAAATTGAATACCTTATTAAAATATGAATTCACTTACTCTAACATTTGTTTACCCATATATTCTAAACAATATAATTCAATAAACACTAGTAACATACATAAACAATAATATACTTGAAACTTAAACATCATCTGTATGGCAGGCGGAAAAATCAAATTTTTTTTTTCCAAAAAAATTTAAATTTATCAAAATATACTTTTCTCAATATTCAGAAACATTTAAAATCTTTTAATTCAATTAAACAACAAAATTGCATCACTCCATTGCTAGAAACTGGTCTTGTCTATAACATCAACCATCAGCTGATCTCTCTGGGTCAAGTCAACGACCTTGACATACATATGTTACACAAAGTTACATCATAAAATACATAAGCCATCTTTAAAATTTCTTATCTTTAAACATAATACCACATAATAAACTAAGACCTTTAAAATTAACATGGTTACTATTACAATAAACAATAAAATTGACATTTAAATTGACCAAAGATCACACATTTTATAGCTTTACATTATTCTCAAATTCTATTAAAATCTGTCACTTGTTTCAATTTAATTTTATATTTTGACTATGACTTTCTTTCTTTAACATTCTCATTCTCAATTAGTTTGGGTGACTCAATTATTCATAATAACTCATTTTATCAACTTGGCATTGGTATATATAATCTTCCCCCCTTCTGACTCCAATACTCACTAACAGCTTTAACTAATATGACACCCATCATTCTACCCTTATATAAAAAAATACTCTCTACCCCTTTGTACTCAGGATGTGTATTTCCCTCCCATTGGCTCACTCCCTTATGTTGGTTCCTGGACTCCCCCTAGGTAACCCTTTCCGGCGCTCGGTTCCCCTCCCGCCACAACGCTTTTCGTTGAGGACTCCTTATCACACCACCCCCCTTAAAAAATTACCATCAACTAATTACTCTCTCAATACATCACTTTCATCTACAAAATATCTCCATTTATTTATTAACTCAATATATCAATCATTACTCTACACATTTTCCCCATAGCTACTGTGTCACTATTACCTCTCAAATTCTACATTGCATTTATTCACAACAATCTTATCTTGTTCACCTCCCCTTTTAACTTAACTTGGACTGATCTAAATGTCCTAACAAAATAATAATCACCCAAATTCTAACATTTACCACATTCTACATTTTAACTCTTGAAAATTCAAAACTAGCTCCATTCATTTTACCATTTACTTCAAAATCTATTAAACCACATTGAAAATCTATTATTCAATCATTAATTATATTCAAACAGTTAATGGCATTGAAAAATTTGTAAATTATTTGTAAGTAATATACTACAGCTGATCAGCTGATTTTCTTGGCAAGGTGAATGACCTTACTATAGATACATTCTACAATGATACTGAATACATATTTTTACAATCCTTATATCTAACATACTACATACAATTAATACACATACACAAAATTATATAGGTATACTACAATGTTATCTGAATTCATTACTATTTAAACCTGGTACTTAAAATGGTTTTGCTCTCATAGGGACATACATACATCACTACTCATTGAGTCATAGTCATAGCAACAGTTACTGAACAGCTCTATGGATTGTCAACCCCCAACTCTCTCTATAGAGTCGTGTTATAAGTTGACCGCCCGCTGTTTACAGAGGTCGTCACCCTCTCACTGCATTTACAGCTACACTCCCACTACATCGTCACTTAAAGTCCCCCCTTATACCCCCCTGGCTTATACTTGCCAGCTCCTTTACCACACACACTATTGTTTACTGCTGGTGGACTGTGGCGTCCATTTGCATTCCCAAGAACTGAAGTTACATGTATAAGGTATAATCGCTGACTATACCGTTCTTGGTTCAGCGTTATATAAAAATTCGGTATTACTGATGTCCGAAGACACCAGTAATCCTACTAAAATGATTCACACACCCTTAAAGACGGCACTATCGACACCTTCGACACCTTCGACGATAGCCGCTGTTCCATAGTTATGCAGTTTCTCCTGTTACCCCCCTGGCTCAATTTCAAAATTCACCAATTTTGTAACTACTTACATAATTCCATGGCCAGGGCCTGGTGAAACCGTGACCGCCCGAAATGTGGGGAAACTACCAAAAGACATATAAGGCCAACGCTGACACCGCTACTAGAATTCACGGAAGGTCAACTCTTATATGTTTGGGTATATTATTAATTGATTGATTTTCATTTTTTACATTTTTTAGACACATCTATATTCTTAACCTTTACACAGCAAACCTCTCGCTTTTCTTAGCTTGTACTACAAATTTCATGATTATAATGGTCACTTATTTAGTAAAATACACTATAACTATGGACATAATTTTAAAATTATAAACATTCCAAATTATTTATTGATAAGTTGGAGGCTAATTTTATCCTTAAAGCTAATACGGTAGTAATCGTCCGAAAAGATGGGGGTTTTGCCACGAGGTAAATTGGGGGACAAGATAGATCCACTATGTGAATTCACGTTCCCCTTCTAAACCAAATCTACTCCCCCTCTCCTACCATTTATCCAACCCGCCGTCTATCTATTCCCTCAGCCCCCTCTCAACAAAACTCATCTTTTTAATTATTCTGTAACTGCTCTCATTGGTGGAATTTTATTTTTACCAATGAGACTAAAAAATTTTTTGTTTGTTAATGCACTGCCTTTTTGAAATATAGCCTCCATAAATATTTACAATCACTCGAAAGCAGTGCTGGTACGTGATATGGTACACCTAGCCACTGCACCTTGAGTGTTTAAAAAAATAATTCGTACCACGTACCTTTATGGGTCCCCCTCCCCGTTCAACAATGTGGTGAAATTTCTAATCTTTACCAATTTTGGTGGAGCCGGACCATCGTCGTTTCACCACCCGAAGGAAGTTCTGCCAACCATGGCCCGCCTCCAAGTGCCGAAACCCACGGTCAGGACTGGTAAGGTCGTGACCGCCCGAAAATGGGGGAGAGCCCCTTCTGGAAACATAAAATAACATGTTACAATTCAAAAATAAAATTTTACCTTGACCAATATAATTTTAAATTCGTAGCATTTTGCGTCCCCACTATCTCCTGTGTTACTTGGTTGCATAGTACATATGCATTATTCATCTTTATTTCTACAATCTCATAAGGGCCTTCATACAATAGGAAAAACTTCTTTATTTCTTTATCTTGAGCGCTAGACAAATCGTGTCTCCTCACCAATACCAATTGGCCTACCTTGTATTTGATCCATTTACCCTTTTCATCGTGCTTCCGCTTTCTCCTCTCTCCCTTGGTGAGTAGACTCTCGTTTGCAAGTTGTATTTTTACATTTTGGTCGATAGTTCTTTCTTCCGGTGGATATTCAAAAAGTTGTTCTAATATTCTGGGTGGTCTGGCTCCTTTTATTAATTCGTATGGTGTAAACCCTGTAGAATCATGGGTTGTGCTGTTTAACCAATCCTCCACCTTCTTTACATATAAAGGCCATTCTGAGTGTTTGGAGTGACAATACACCCTGAATATCCGGCCGATTTCTCGCACCACCCGCTCTGTTTGGTTTGACTGTGGATGGTAAACTGCCGTATGCTTGGGTATGATGCCTTCCCAGCCAACAGTCTGTCTCCACTTGCCGCTGATGAACTGCGGTCCATGATCAGATAAAATTACCTTCGGCTTACCTACGTTGATCATGTAGTCCTTGGTTATCTTTTCGCTGAGCACCTTGCTAGTAGCTCTCTTTACACTGTACAACCTAACAAACTTAGTAAAAGTGTCTAAATCAACAAAAATATATACCACTCCACCTCTACCTTTAGGCAATGGTCCATACAAATCTACCGCAACTAAATCGAAAGGTCTTTCAACTTTAATATAATTCATTTCCCCTTCAACCCTATAATTTACTACTTTTGATTTTTGACACAAATCGCAAACTCTTAATACTCTTCTAACTCTCCTCTCCATATTTTTGAAAACACAAGATTCTTTTAAAACATTTGTACATTTTTTCGCACCAAAATGCCCATATCTTACGTGATAATCCCAAATAATTCTATCTACTAACTCATCAGGTATCATTAACCTCCAATCCCGTTCACCCCCTTCTACTTTCTTAAACAGAATTCCCTTATACATATTTGGAAATGTGTATTGTACTCTGAACCATTTACATCTGCTTCTAAACTAGCTATTATCTTACCCAATTTGTTGTCTGATCTTTGTATGTTTTTTATTTGCCTTAATTCCTCGCCAAAAATTCTATCTTCCCTTGTTAATTGAAAAATTTCTATTTCTTTCAGGTCTCTCCCTGTCTTATTATCTATTGTATCTACCCTGGACAGAGTGTCGGTTACTTTGTTATTGGTTCCCTTAATATATTCCCACGAAAAATGATATTCTTGTAATGCTAGCACCCACCTGGTTAATCTGCTATGCGTCAGCTTACATGTGTTCAAAAACGATAAGGCCTTATGATCGGTCCTGATGACTGTTTTGGTTTCCTAGCAGGTACGTGCGGAATTTCTTTACTGCGAAGGCGATGCTCAGCAATTCTTTCTCTGTCGTGGTGTAGTTCCTTTCTGCTGCCAATAAAGTCCTGCTGGCAAAAGCGATGGTCCGGTGTTCTTGATCCTCACCCTCCTGGTAGAGTTCTGCGCCGAGGGCTATGTTGCTGGCATCTGTCTGTAAATAAAACTTTTTCTGAAAATCAGGGTGATTCATCATTATCATATTTATAAATTTCTCTTTAATTTCATTGAAAACCATTCTGTCCTCCTCGCCCCATTTCCATTGTTTTTTCTTTTGTAAAACCGCACTTAGTTTAGAGGTAATATGCACATAATTTCTCTGAAATTTTCGATAAAAGTTGCATAATCCTAAAAAGCTCTGTAACTGTTTGATATTTTTTGGTTCTGGAAAACGTATGATGGCTTCTACTTTGTCTGGGTTTGCTAAAATACCTTCTGGGGTGATAATAAAACCTAAAAAGTGTATCTCAGTTTGGAGAAATTTTGACTTCTCCCAATTAACAGTTAATCCCCCTTGTTGCAATTTATTTAATACATATTCTATGTGTTCTAAATGTTCCGAGAATGTCCTTGATGCTATTAGTATGTCATCAACATATACAGTTAAAAAATCTAGATCCTTGGGTTGCAAAATCATATCTAAACATTTTATAAAACTGGCTACGCTAGTGTTTAGTCCGAATGGCAAATGCTTAAAATGATAGTTCTTACCATTGAAGAGAAACGCAGTAAATTTCCGGCTCTCTGGCACTAATGGAACTTGCCAGTAGCCTGCTGTCAAATCTAAGGACGTCATATATTTGACCCCGCTAAACTTCTGAAAAATTTCATTCATGGCTTCCGGTGACTCCTGGTCAGGTATTATAATTTGGTTGATTTTTCTGGCGTCTAAGCACAATCTTACATTACCGTCCTTCTTGATGACCACCACTAATGGATTAGAGTAAGGCGATATCGATCTTTCAATGATGTCTCCTTCCATCATCCGGTCCAACACATCTTGTACTGCTCTCCTATTTGAAAATGGCACTGGATAACTCCTCTGCATGTAGGATGAGTGTTCTCGAATCTTCAACTCGCATACGTAGTCCCTGGCTTTTCCAGGCAACTCAGCAAACACATCTCTAAAACGTTCAACAACTGCCCACAACTCCTGTCGTTGGGGACTCCCTGCAACTCCACCCTCATTAAAAAATTTATCTGCCCTATTTTCCCATACTCTCTCATCATTCTCTACGCTCTCACTCTCTTGACATACATTCACTCTGGTTTCTATAATTCCCTCGCCTGCTCGGTTTTGTATCATCTTTACACCCGTAACTCTAACTTCATCTAACACCCTCTTAAAACCTACCCTGACTGGTTCATGCCCCTTATTAAATTCTACTATTCTCTTGTTAAAATCAATTAGTGCTTTATTTCTTTCCAAAAAATCGTTTCCCAGAATTATATCTAAATTCAAACCCTTAACTACTAGAAAAGTATTCTCAAATTGTATTTCATTAATGTATATGTTTAATTGTACTTGTTTAGTAACTCTTTTACTTCGTACTCCAGTCACCCCCACTACTGTTACTCCCACAACTGGCAATGATGGAATATTTTTATTTACCCTTTGTAATTCACCCAGTACATTCTCTGAAACTACTGATATTTCGCTCCCTGTGTCAATTAATGTTTTATAATTCTTACCTTCTATGGTTACGAATACCTCCGTCAATCCTGTTTTTGTTTCTGTCATTTCTGCATCGTCCTCCTCCAGTAACTCCTCCGCCATGTCCTTAATAATTACATTGCTTCGGTAGTTACACTCCTCTTGGACCCCCAGGTTCTCCTCCGACAATGGATGGGCCCGGTTCCCCATTGTCTCTTCTAGTTTCCCGTGGATGGACCTGCTACTGCCTGGTTATACCCTCCTCTGCCTCTGTTTCCGCTTCCATTTCCCCTCGGTGCTCCTCTGGTGTTCTCGGCTCCTCTCTGCGGTTGATTCTGTTGCTGGTACGTTCTCTCACTGCGTTGACATTCTCTCGGTTTGTCACATCTAAAACAGGTTGTTCTTATAGCATAGTTTTCAACATTACAATTGGCACATCTCCAACCCTCGCCTCGATTATCATTATTTCCCCCACGTGCCCCTCGGTGAACGTTGGGCATTCCCCTGGGTTGATTATAATTCCCATCTATATGTGATGCTGGTGTGTTTATCTGCCTACTCATATCCCGTTCTCTTATATTCTGAAATATTTCTAATATTTTCTCTAGTTCCGTAATTTCTATAATCTCTCGTGTCATTAAGTTAATTTGTATTTCTCTCGGCAAATGCTTACTTATGTGACGGACGAATGACCGAAATGGTAACGGTGGCTCTAAATATTTTGCCTCATTGTATAGTCGCATTACGTACATAGTCACGTTACCCCCTTGGGTCCCCAAATTACCTGGTCCCATTATTTTACTCCATAATATTTCTTGTTCTTCTTCTGACCAATACTTATCTCTAAAGGCCGTCTCAAAACTCTGATAATTTACCCAGTCTACTTTATGTACCTCTGCCCATACCGCGGAATTCCCTCTAAAACATTTCATTATCTTTAACAACTGTACTTCCCAGCTACTTCGACAAAACTGATTGAATTCTTTAACTCTATTTAAAAACTGCATAGGGTGTACCCCCCTGTTTTCGCAATTAAACAATTCCAAGTCAATGTCACTATTCATATCTCTAGTAATTACGACTTGTTCAGTAACACTATTAAGTTTTTTATTTATAGCTATATTCAATTCATCTTTAACATTAACTATGCTCTGCTCAATTAACACTATGCTCTGCTCAATTAACACTATGCTCTGCTCAAATTTATCATTATTTAAATATTCAAATTGTTTATTACTTTTATCTATAGTATCTTGCATAGCTTGTATCTCTGATTTGCAATTACTTTCTATTTCATTTATTTTGAAATTGGTATTAGTTTCGTATGTCTTAATCTTATCAATTACACAATTAAACTTGTACTCACTACTAGCATTACATTCATTTATTTTACATTCAAACTTTTCAGTTACTTCCTGTATTTGCTTATCGATTTTTTCTACCACTCTACCACACTACTCTCTATTTCGTCAATTCTGTTATTCATACTTTTTAATGAATTACTCAACTTTTCGTTTAATTCATATTTCAATTCGTTAAAACTACTGTCACACTTATTTTTTACGTCATTTATATCAATTTTAAGTTCATCAAATTTAGCGTCAAATTTATTATTTTGTTCATTGAATTTGGTGTCAAAACTACTCTTTTGTTTGTCAAATTTACAGTTCATTTTCTCGAATTGATTTAGTATAACACTCATCATATCATTGTCTAATTTGTTACTACCTTTTGTTGAGGTTGGAGTCAACTGGACTCCCGAGTCCTCAGTCACATTACTTTGATCTGTTACATCTAATTCTACTATCTTGTCTTGACTCACACTTGGAGTCGAATGTACCTCAAAATTACTCATAATATTTGATTCATCAAAATTGTCAACACTAGTTATTTCATTCATATCGCTTTCATTTCCTGCCATTTTTAAATTGTAAATTTACTAACTTTTGTTTCACTAATCTTTAATTCACATCTACATACAATCTTATCTACTTTACGTAATTTTTACGTAATTCTATACTCAACCCCTCAACCACACTTGCATTTCCGTAGGTGCGGAATTTCATATAAAATTTATTTAGTAAAATTCGTTCCAGTTCGTGGCGCCATTTGTGAAGTTAATCATTTTAATAATACATTTAAATAATAAAATATTTCTTTCCCACTTACCTTTTTTTTTTCAGACCAGGGTTAGTCACACGAATGGTGTAATGCAAGTGTGATTATAAGGTTACATAACAAACGTACGCTACACTCATTTGTTTGATGGAATTCAAAAATTTCTCATTTCATATTATTAATCAAAATTGATTAATGATTATTTCATTTTAAATAAAATTTCAAATAAAACTTAGCTTTTTTCTCCTTTTTGATACAGATACAACATGCAGATTTCTTTAGGCATTTTCTTATTCTAACATACTTTCAATTACTCAAGGCGAACCCAGCTTGCCACACACTCACATTCAGACAATTTATTAAAACCCCCACATTTACTTAATTTAGGCCTTTATAAAAATATTTGAATGGCATACGGTTACTTGTTGCAGTAGCGTCCCCGCCGACCACATGGCGCGTCCTGTAACATTCTCGCACTATGTCCACACGGCTGTTAGTTCATTTCCTACGCACTCACTTGATTCGATGGCGTTACATATTAATCTCAACTTTTACATTGTTTTACCAACTCTGATACAACTTGGTTAGTCAGCCGACTTAATAAAATGAAAATTTGCCCAGGCAGAAAAATTTAGTTGGACCACACGTGGCCTATATTGTTTGTCGACTGGGGACAGAATTATTAACGCACCTCCCTCCAAATGTTCGGGCAGAGCGGAAATTTCAATGCCTTTGCTGTTAAAGTCTTCGTCACTGCACATTCAACACATGTTATTTATGACGTCGACGAAATCTCACTGCCACTGGTTACGTCACTAAGATAGGCGGGATCTCTAATTATGGTTCCGCCCGCTTCTGAACACGTGGCACACAAAATTCACAATCAAGCCATGTTGTTTTAGCTTCTCGGCGTCGTTTGCGCGCTTCGCTGGGGTTTGCGCGTTTGTGTGCGTCACACGGCACCGAAATTCTTAGAATTGTATTGCGTTGTCTCATACAGACCGCATTCCATTGTACAACTAACCTCACTACCACTGTTCCTTTGTTTGACGAACTTTTCTATAACATGTGACTGACCACACAAATGTGAAACAAAATTATGATTTTTAATAAAACAAAACCGTCTCCTTTTAGCCCCGTTACAATATCTACAAAATGGCTAAGTACCATTTATAATCTAATGAATAAACTTCAGAAATCGTTCATTTAGGCGTTTAAAGGCAAAATTCATATTTAACATAATTATAAAGAGATCTCTAAGAGCAGGGGGGTGTAAAGTATGCATAAAGAATGAAAGCGTGAGCAAATACTGGTTTGTCAAATAAAAATAAAAGGTATACCGCTTAGTTGATTTAGTAAATTTTGTGTTTATAAATGTTTAACATATTATATTATAGAGAGTTTGATAAAGCAGAGAATTTGATGAACTGTTAAAGAGTTACAAACAGAGAGTAATTAACTTTAAATGAATATAAATAAAATGGGTTAATAGCGTAACCATGTGTTAAGTCAATTATTACGCCTAATTATCATCACTTGTCCTGAATGGAAAATCTCGCCTAAAACGAACCTGGTAAGTAATTAAAGTCAAAAAGGGGAAAGTGTATTACGGTTTCCATATTTATCATTTTAAAAATATTGGTGGCGACCTGAAGTAATCTGGGAGTCTTCTATTTTGGTAAGTCAGGGTAAAGTGTAATCAGGGCCGGTGCATAAAAAGATCGCATGAGGTAAGTAGAAGTCACGTGGGGGATTTGTAAAAAAGTAAATAAAGTTACACCTTCATGTTTGTCACTTTCAAGAATGCATTGCCTTTCTGACAAAAATTAGCACTAGTACTGTTTTGGATAATTTCTAAAATATATGCTGTGATAGTAATTTCTGTGTATCATTTGTAACATATTAGTTTTTTTTAAAGTAAAGTTATTGAATTTTTTAATATATTATAATAATGTTGGTCCTTTTTTTAAGGAACGGAGCTCACAATTTCTATAACAAGGGAAGATCGGAAAATAGAACATACAAGCAGAATAAGTGAGTAGTTTTATTAGTATCTAGATGATACCATTTTACAATAATCAGTTTTGTTATATTTAATTAGTAAGCTGTATGTATTGTATCAAATAGTTGTTTCATTAATCAAAAAGTGAATTAAATTTGTTTCATTAATTAAGAAATTAATTAAATCCATTCTTGAAGACTTTATACTGTTGTATGATAGAATGTAATTATTTTTCAACAGAGGCCCACAAAATGTGCATTGCAGTGAAGGAAATTTTAATAAAAATGGCCAGAAGGAAAATCAAAATGAGTGAGTATCATTTCGTGTTTTTACTATGGATTGCACTTTTTTGACTGCAGAACACCGCGTGGGTGAAGTGAAATTTACCATAAATTTTATCCAAAAGACCTTGTGACTTTTAAATTTATTTAACAAACTTTGTAAACATAAAATATCTAAAAACTGTCAACTTCCAAAATTCTTACCTTACCGTGGTCCAGGGTCTTATATACTGCAACGAATCACAGGATCATGATAGGCGGGGCAAGTTCATATATTACACAGACAATGGACATTCATATTATATTGGTAGATGTTTAAGTTTGGTTGTTATCAATTGTATTTAGTAAGGTTAAGGGTTTAGTTTAGGAAAACTGTGCATTATTATTTATGGTTATTCATGTACTGTGTTAGTGGAAATGTGCGCGCGTGTGCGAGTGGGAAACGTTTCCCGTGCGGTGCGTGAAGTATTATCGTTGTTTTGACATTAGCTGAACTGAGACATGTGTATCGCTACAATCCCTATACCTGTCGGACTATTGTTTACGTTCATGTATATTATTAGTATGTAGGCAGTCATGCATGAGATACGTGTAGTCTGATTACCGCTATGCATGCTGTTACAAAGTAAATGCACTCTACTGCATGAAAAGTGCATGGTCACTTTACTAACCATGTGACTTCCATCCACCAATAGAATGCTGACTGGTGGTTGGAAATTTTCTTAAGCCTGTTGTTACACAGGCAGTTCTTCTACGCCATCTACCGCGAACGGGTCGTGCACTCCTTGTACAAGAATTCTACCGCTTGCAAGGTGTTGTAAAGACTATTCGTCGTTAGTGAAACGGGAAGACTCAGAACTGTGTGTGTAGTACATTTGCACACATCAGTGTTTTAACGCATTGTGCGTAAAATTACAAGCAGTTCTTCACTGCTGCTACCGTGAACGGTACATACAATTCCTTGTACAAGATTATACCGCTTGCAAGGATTGGTTAAGACTTTTCGGGGATAGTAACGCGTGTGACGCATAACAATTGATTTTATATCTTTACACACGTTATTAATATTGTAGTATTACGTGTGTAAGAAGTGAGTGTAACTGTATCACTGTGCGAGATTTTCCGCAGTGACAGTATCATTAATTGTTACGCAATAGTTCCATCAAGACGTTTCCGTGCTAGTGCAAGATTTCCTCATAGGGTGGTCTGCTGATCGCGGTAGACCTTGGTATTCGCGAGAACACTTGAAGAAGCCGGAGAGGTATAAGCTCAATATACCATATAAACTATAACTTGGGTTTGTACAATAAATAATCTTAAACCCTCCAATATAGACTTGTAATTTGAAATACACATACTATCATATCCTATGCGCCAATAGTTTAGTAATTTGTGTTGTCGCATAGAGATATTTTGGCGCTTAGCAACGTAGGGCTCGTTAAATAGCGGTAAATTTACGCTATTACATATTTGTCTATGAATATAAAATTTGTTGGAAAAATCCGACGTATAAAAATAATTAACATAATAATTGTATGTGTATTGTTCATATGAAAATCTGAGAATATAATTTTTCAAGTGTGCATATTCTCTTGTATATCATATATGAACAGATTTTATCAGTATATTGGAGGTAGATTATTAGTTGTTGTATGTTAGATAAGGTATTTACATGTTGATATTTTGAACTGCTTTCTGTGTGCATATAAACTGGTTACCATATGTTCTAATCTTGTTGTGATAATAATAACTTGCTTTGCGTATAAATCAATAAATTTAAATTTACTAAATTTTAAATTAAATTTTAATCATTATGGAGGATACTGCAGAAATCAAGAATGCTTTAGCGGCCTTATTAGCGATGATGAAAGCTGATAGAGAAGAAATGAAAGCCTGGCGTGAGGAGATGAAAGCCGAGGAAGAAGAGATGATAGCGGATATGCAAAGAATTTCAGAGGAAAGTAAAGCCAGAGATGAGGAGATGATAGCCATTAGGCAGAAATTTTGGGAAGAAATGGACGCCGATAGAGAGGAGAGGATGGCGAAACTACAGGAAATGTCAGCTGATATTGAAGTAGATTTACCTGTTGAGAGTATTGTACCTTGTGATAATTTTGAAGTACCAAATGTCCTTGTGGAACATACTCTCAACGAAAGTAATATGGAAGTTAACCAAGATGTGACATCTGAAGGATTAACGGAGAACAGTAGCGTAGCAGGTGAACTTGAAAGTGATTATACAGAAACCACCTTATTAGGGCCTAGTAGTTCATATCTCGGTAAAGTCGAGTATTTAGATTCTGCATCGGATTGTAGTGAAGATAACAGAAATGAAATTAGTAGTAACAACACTATTAATCTGGAACATACTTCAGGTAAGTGCTGTGATGAGCTGATATTTTATAGTGTAACAGATATAGCATGCGAGAACTGTGAACGTATGATAGAATCTGAAGCTATCATGGATGCGGACAGTGTATGCATAACACATAAAAATTCCGAACCAGTAGTAGAGCGTGGAACTAGTATGGATACTAACGGTGCAGGTATTTATGACACATGGCCTAATGATGAGGTACTAGATGAATCTATATCAGGTACTGAGGTGTTTACGGAGGACGGAGAGGTGAATGATACTGGTGACAATAAGGTGACAACAATTATGGTAAATAATAATGAACCGCCGCGTAATCAGTTTCATGTTCAAACACCACAAATTCAGCCGCAATCACAACAACATAAAAATACAACTCAGCAAATTAATACCAACTTATTAGCAACAGTTACTGAAAATGATTCAGTTGAAAAGCAGTTCAATCAATCAAGTATGAAAAATGTTAGTTATAAGAATGAAACTGTTATGTATGGCCTATATCCTGCCGAAATTAGGGATAATTTATTGTATAATAATGATAATAGTAGTAGATATGAGGGTAATATTAATATTGAAAATGGCACCGATCTTGTGGTCGAAGCAAAAATTAGGGGTTATGTTGACGAGATATTGTTTGACAGCGGCACAGGAATATCGCTGTTGGACGAGCAGTTGCTAAAGAGGTGTAAAAACCACTTTATACAAATGCCGATTCTGCCGGTAAGTCACACAAGGATAAAATCAGCAGCGTGTGCGTCGCAGATAGTTGAAAAACAGGCAAGTATAACAAGATATGTGCAGGGAACGGAAATAGATGTGACCGTAATTGGAGTTAGAAAACTCGGACATAATATTATATTGGAAATCGACGAATTGAATAAACTGCCAGTTGGAGTTCCAAACCATACATTACGAGATAAGGTTGATAGTGTAGAGCACCTTATCAGACTAGGACGCTCGAAAGATAAGATAACGAATAACTCACCGACCCCCAAGGTTCAGTTAATGAGTTGCGAGATAAGGCAATTACGGCGTATATTAAACAAATTCAAATCTGTATTTCCAAGTAAACGTGTGCGTTTCAAAGCTGAGAAAAATTTATACAAAAAACTCAGAAATAAATGTCAGGATATAGGGGTAAGAATGTGTAGTGATTTAAATATGTCAATTCAGGTTTAAATGTTGTATGTAAGATGGCTCTGTGAATGAACAATAATCTAGTTTTGTTAAGAAATGTTGTCTGTGTACCCTATGACCCTGCATAAGATTTCGTTATCTGTGTTTCAAGAACATGTGTGTTTGTTTTGGTTTGAAGGTTACCACGTGTCTTTTGATTTGATGCTTCTGTCAAAGTGACAGTTGGAAATGTTAGTATTAATTGAGGATGTTTATTTGATTTTAGTTTGAGGGTATTATTATTATTTCAGGATTAGGATGTTGTTTTGGTTATATTGAAAAAAAAAAAAAATTGTTTATTTTTTGTTAGTTAACTAAAGAAAAAAAAAAAATTTTTTTTTTTTTGTGCGGGAAGGAGTTAATCCTGCAACGAATCACAGGATCATGATAGGCGGGGCAAGTTCATATATTACACAGACAATGGACATTCATATTATATTGGTAGATGGTTAAGTTTGGTTGTTATCAATTGTATTTAGTAAGGTTAAGGGTTTAGTTTAGGAAAACTGTGCATTATTATTTATGGTTATTCATGTACTGTGTTAGTGGAAATGTGCGCGCGTGTGCGAGTGGGAAACGTTTCCCATGCGGTGCGTGAAGTATTATCGTTGTTTTGACATTAGCTGAACTGAGACATGTGTATCGCTACAATCCCTATACCTGTCGGACTATTGTTTACGTTCATGTATATTATTAGTATGTAGGCAGTCATGCATGAGATACGTGTAGTCTGATTACCGCTATGCATGCTGTTACAAAGTAAATGCACTCTACTGCATGAAAAGTGCATGGTCACTTTACTAACCATGTGACTTCCATCCACCAATAGAATGCTGACTGGTGGTTGGAAATTTTCTTAAGCCTGTCGTTACACAGGCAGTTCTTCTACGCCATCTACCGCGAACGGGTCGTGCACTCCTTGTACAAGAATTCTACCGCTTGCAAGGTGTTGTAAAGACTATTCGTCGTTAGTGAAACGGGAAGACTCAGAACTGTGTGTGTAGTACATTTGCACACATCAGTGTTTTAACGCATTGTGCGTAAAATTACAAGCAGTTCTTCACTGCTGCTACCGTGAACGGTACATACAATTCCTTGTACAAGATTATACCGCTTGCAAGGATTGGTTAAGACTTTTCGGGGATAGTAACGCGTGTGACGCATAACAATTGATTTTATATCTTTACACACGTTATTAATATTGTAGTATTACGTGTGTAAGAAGTGAGTGTAACTGTATCACTGTGCGAGATTTTCCGCAGTGACAGTATCATTAATTGTTACGCAATAGTTCCATCAAGACGTTTCCGTGCTAGTGCAAGATTTCCTCATAGGGTGGTCTGCTGATCGCGGTAGACCTTGGTATTCGCGAGAACACTTGAAGAAGCCGGAGAGGTATAAGCTCAATATACCATATAAACTATAACTTGGGTTTGTACAATAAATAATCTTAAACCCTCCAATATAGACTTGTAATTTGAAATACACATACTATCATATCCTATGCGCCAATAGTTTAGTAATTTGTGTTGTCGCAATACGAACTCGTAACCTGTAAGAGTGGTTATTGGGTTTTGTTACATAATAAATATTAACTCTCATTTACTACATTTAAACAACTTTGTTTATTAAAATTATCTCCCACATACTTTCTTTCTCTTTATATTCTTTACAAAACGGTTATTTCTTTTATCTCGTATACATTTCCCAAACATTAGGAATAGGCAACTGTTCTACATAACTCTTTACGTTCTTTATAAAAGTGATATTGACTTAACTCCTATTCATTTTTCAGGAAAATATCAATTAGCTTAATTATAAAATATATATATATATATATATACAGTAGGACCTCCGAATTTGATGGTTCCTAAGAAAAAATTCGATATATAGAAATTTCGATATATAGAAATTTCGATATACAGAAACCTGTTTCTTATTATTATTCGTAGGTTAGGAAAAGCACTGGAATTTGTTAAAAAAATCATGTATAGGCCTCCATACTATTAAAACGACATTTTGGTAATAAATAAATGAAAACCATAAGCATTTATTTAATAAAAATTACTGTATTTATTTAATAAAAAGTATTTAGTGTACAGTACAGTATTTATTTATTTACTTTAAAAAATTGTTTGTATTTAAAAAAGTAGGAACTTACGTGTTAAATGAGTAATACTGTATTTTATTAATTGGTCGTAAAATAATTTCGAATGTCTTTCTGAACCAAATTTGATGCAGATTCCTCATAAAAGTGTTCACATTTGTTGAGCGACTGGAAAATATCATCAGGCACATATTCTTCCGATTGAAGACCTCGACGGATTGTTTCAAATGCTGCCATCATTTCTTTCTTAGAAGGTTTAGGAACTTCAATTTCTTCTGCCTCATTGTCTTCACCTAAATCTTCAGTATCAATCATAATCTAAATCACAATCAAGCCATGTTGTTTTAGCTTCTCGGCGTCGTTTGCGCGCTCCGCTGGGGTTTGCGCGTTTGTGTGTGTCAAACTGCACCGAAATTCTTAGAATTGTATTGCGTTGTCTCATACAGACCGCATTCCATTGTACAACTACACCTCACTACCACTGTTCCTTTGTTTGACGAACTTTTCTATAACATGTGACTGACCATACAAATGTGAAACAAAATTATGATTTTTAATAAAACAAAACCCTCTCCTTTTAGCCCCGTTACAAAACCCCCCCAATGAGAGATCTTCTGCCGAAACAGAAGAAATCTCATTGCTAAACCCCTAAGAGGATCGGTGAGGATATGGTGCTAACAACTCCCCGTTAATTCTTAACACATCATGGGTAAACTACCCCCTGGCTCGGCGACTATGGCCGCACCTGGACGAGATTACTGGACTTCTCTGTCCGAGATCCCAACACTATAAAATCGAACAGACACGCACCACAGTGCACCTAACCTTCTAACATACATATACTTATTAATATATCCTAACAAAAATTTATTTTTAAATTCAAAATTTCATTTTAATTGAAATCAAATTGTTATGTCTCCATTACTTTCTCAAAAAATCAGAAAAAAAATCGTTTGCATGAATCCATCAACTCTACTAATTCTCTTCAATACTAATAACAATCGTAAAGAAAAACAAATTGAATACCTTATTAAAATATGAATTCACTTACTCTAACATTTGTTTACCCATATATTCTAAACAATATAATTCAATAAACACTAGTAACATACATAAACAATAATATACTTGAAACTTAAACATCATCTGTATGGCAGGCGGAAAAATCACAAATTTTTTTTTTCCAAAAAAATTAAATTTATCAAAATATACTTTTCTCAATATTCAGAAACATTTAAAATCTTTTAATTCAATTAAACAACAAAATTGCATCACTCCATTGCTAGAAACTGGTCTTGTCTATAACATCAACCATCAGCTGATCTCTCTGGGTCAAGTCAACGACCTTGACATACATATGTTACACAAAGTTACATCATAAAATACATGAGCCATCTTTAAAATTTCTTATCTTTAAACATAATACCACATAATAAACTAAGACCTTTAAAATTAACATGGTTACTATTACAATAAACAATAAAATTGACATTTAAATTGACCAAAGATCACACATTTTATAGCTTTACATTATTCTCAAATTCTATTAAAATCTGTCACTTGTTTCAATTTAATTTTATATTTTGACTATGACTTTCTTTCTTTAACATTCTCATTCTCAATTAGTTTGGGTGACTCAATTATTCATAATAACTCATTTTATCAACTTGGCATTGGTATATATAATCTTCCCCCCTTCTGACTCCAATACTCACTAACAGCTTTAACTAATATGACACCCATCATTCTACCCTTATATAAAAAAATACTCTCTACCCCTTTGTACTCAGGATGTGTATTTCCCTCCCATTGCTCACTCCCTTATGTTGGTTCCTGGACTCCCCCTAGGTAACCCTTTCCGGCGCTCGGTTCCCCTCCCGCCACAACGCTTTTCGTTGAGGACTCCTTATCACACCACCCCCTTACAAAATTACCATCAACTAATTACTCTCCCAATACATCACTTTCATCTACAAAATATCTCCATTTATTTATTAACTCAATATATCAATCATTACTCTACACATTTTCCCCATAGCTACTGTGTCACTATTACCTCTCAAATTCTACATTGCATTTATTCACAACAATCTTATCTTGTTCACCTCCCCTTTTAACTTAACTTGGACTGATCTAAATGTCCTAACAAAATAATAATCACCCAAATTCTAACATTTACCACATTCTACATTTTAACTCTTGAAAATTCAAAACTAGCTCCATTCATTTTACCATTTACTTCAAAATCTATTAAACCACATTGAAAATCTATTATTCAATCATTAATTATATTCAAACAGTTAATGGCATTGAAAAATTTGTAAATTATTTGTAAGTAATATACTACAGCTGATCAGCTGATTTTCTTGGCAAGGTGAATGACCTTACTATAGATACATTCTACAATGATACTGAATACATATTTTTACAATCCTTATATCTAACATACTACATACAATTATACACATACACAAAATTATATAGGTATACTACAATGTTATCTGAATTCATTACTATTTAAACCTGGTACTTAAAATGGTTTTGCTCTCATAGGGACATACATACATCACTACTCATTGAGTCATAGTCATAGCAACAGTTACTGAACAGCTCTATGGATTGTCAACCCCCAACTCTCTCTATAGAGTCGTGTTATAAGTTGACCGCCCGCTGTTTACAGAGGTCGTCACCCTCTCACTGCATTTACAGCTACACTCCCACTACATCGTCACTTAAAGTCCCCCCTTATACCCCCCTGGCTTATACTTGCCAGCTCCTTTACCACACACACTATTGTTTACTGCTGGTGGACTGTGGCGTCCATTTGCATTCCCAAGAACTGAAGTTACATGTATAAGGTATAATCGCTGACTATACCGTTCTTGGTTCAGCGTTATATAAAAATTCGGTATTACTGATGTCCGAAGACACCAGTAATCCTACTAAAATGATTCACACACCCTTAAAGACGGCACTATCGACACCTTCGACGATAGCCGCTGTTCCATAGTTATGCAGTTTCTCCTGTTACCCCCCTGGCTCAATTTCAAAATTCACCAATTTTGTAACTACTTACATAATTCCATGGCCAGGGCCTGGTGAAACCGTGACCGCCCGAAATGTGGGGAAACTACCAAAAGACATATAAGGCCAACGCTGACACCGCTACTAGAATTCACGGAAGGTCAACTCTTATATGTTTGGGTATATTATTAATTGATTGATTTTCATTTTTTACATTTTTTAGACACATCTATATTCTTAACCTTTACACAGCAAACCTCTCGCTTTTCTTAGCTTGTACTACAAATTTCATGATTATAATGGTCACTTATTTAGTAAAATACACTATAACTATGGACATAATTTTAAAATTATAAACATTCCAAATTATTTATTGATAAGTTGGAGGCTAATTTTATCCTTAAAGCTAATACGGTAGTAATCGTCCGAAAAGATGGGGGTTTTGCCACGAGGTAAATTGGGGGACAAGATAGATCCACTACGTGAATTCACGTTCCCCTTCTAAACCAAATCTACTCCCCCTCTCCTACCATTTATCCAACCCGCCGTCTATCTATTCCCTCAGCCCCCCTCTCAACAAAACTCATCTTTTTAATTATTCTGTAACTGCTCTCATTGGTGGAATTTTATTTTTACCAATGAGACTAAAAAATTTTTTGTTTGTGAATGCACTGCCTTTTTGAAATATAGCCTCCATAAATATTTACAATCACTCGAAAGCAGTGCTGGTACGTGATATGGTACACCTAGCCGCTGCACCTTGAGTGTTTAAAAAAATAATTCGTACCACGTACCTTTATGGGTCCCCCTCCCCGTTCAACAATGTGGTGAAATTTCTAATCTTTACCAATTTTGGTGGAGCCGGACCATCGTCGTTTCACCACCCGAAGGAAGTTCTGCCAACCATGGCCCGCCTCCAAGTGCCGAAACCCACGGTCAGGACTGGTAAGGTCGTGACCGCCCGAAAATGGGGGAGAGCCCCTTCTGGAAACATAAAATAACATGTTACAATTCAAAAATAAAATTTTACCTTGACCAATATAATTTTAAATTCGTAGCATTTTGCGTCCCCACTATCTCCTGTGTTACTTGGTTGCATAGTACATATGCATTATTCATCTTTATTTCTACAATCTCATAAGGGCCTTCATACAATAGGAAAAACTTCTTTATTTCTTTATCTTGAGCGCTAGACAAATCGTGTCTCCTCACCAATACCAATTGGCCTACCTCGTATTTGATCCATTTACCCTTTTCATCGTGCTTCCGCTTTCTCCTCTCTCCCTTGGTGAGTAGACTCTCGTTTGCAAGTTGTATTTTTACATTTTGGTCGATAGTTCTTTCTTCCGGTGGATATTCAAAAAGTTGTTCTAATATTCTGGGTGGTCTGGCTCCTTTTATTAATTCATATGGTGTAAACCCTGTAGAATCATGGGTTGTGCTGTTTAACCAATCCTCCACCTTCTTTACATATAAAGGCCATTCTGAGTGTTTGGAGTGACAATACACCCTGAATATCCGGCCGATTTCTCGCACCACCCGCTCTGTTTGGGTTGACTGTGGATGGTAAACTGCCGTATGCTTGGGTATGATGCCTTCCCAGCCAACAGTCTGTCTCCACTTGCTGCTGATGAACTGCGGTCCATGATCAGATAAAATTACCTTCGGCTTACCTACGTTGATCATGTAGTCTGTAGCGGGTCAAATTTTGGGTGTTTTATTTTACCGTATGGGGCAAGTATATTTTTATATATTTCGTTTTGGGCGGACTTTTCATAAAATCATTGTGCAACGTATGTGTCAGTATAACAGTCAATGTAACAGAACAGTGAAACAACGCTATAAGACGCAGTCGTTGTTGAGGAATGCGGCTGAAGAATTTACCTCCACAAAATTCTGAGAACTTTGTACCTATGTGTGGCAGCGCACATACGCAACTGCTCAATCACGCTCCAAGTGACGCTCTAACAAAAACCAAGATGGCTAGAGAGAATAATCTTTGTCGTTTTCTCCAAGACGTTCCGGAAAGACTGTTTTAAGTCCGGCCCACTTAAATGACATCAGCAGAGCAGAAGCCAATATTGACCTCTGGTCACACACATATACCAGCTCTATGCCACGCATAAAATGGTTACACGACAGCAGGAACAAGATGCGACGACGAAAACATCATGGCATGGAAGTACAACTTCCATGCAGGAACAGGTAGTTGTACCTGTTACGTTCTAGGTGACAGTCGACAGTAGTCAGAGACGCCAAGCGGTCAACGAGATACAGAGTTCCGCTACAGACGCATATATTTTGTTTCGGACCCGGTTGGTCAAGTTTTCGGAAAATGTAATTAATTCAGGAAGACCGACCGGGACCCGAGGAATCGAACGGTGTTACAAACAGTGCTGTGTAGTGACGATTCGAGAGCAGCTAATAACATAAAATGTGACCGTAACGAAAGCACGTGCTCGGCCGGCCTCGCGCATATCAAACTAACGCAAAACGAAACCGTGATCCTTAAAGAATAACTATTTTTTTTTTCTTTTCTAATTTTTTATAACATTTGAAAAAGGGTTTGTATGGGGTGTGATCGAGTGAATGAGTAGAGCTGGGCTACCTTGTAAGTAAAAATCATATTGTAAATGTAAGAGTCATGTAACCAACTCAGTTTATGTTTTCGTTCCTTGGTGTTTTTGGATTAAGGATGTCCGTATTTAGTAAGTAAAGCATTCTTTCATAACAAAATGTGTTAGTCTAAGTTATTTCGTCATTGCCACTTTCTCATTTCTGTGTTGCGAAATTCGTCTAACGGACCGGAATCTTTCTGAGTTATTAATTGGGTGGGTCAGATTGCTAAATTGTCCGTTTTATTAAGGTGGAGTGTAAAGGTTTTCGATATTTTATCCTATAAAAAATAATCGTGGCGACCTTGGTCTTCTGGTGAAATTTGGATATGGTAAGTAATTGATGGCGTACAGGTAAGTTCTGGCAGTGGATCTTATTTATTTTATATTTCGGCCTATTTTTTAACGTCACACTGGCGACCCTGCCAGGATTTTCGTTTAATTATAATTTTATACGAGATAGACCTATTTTAATACACAGAAAATAGGATGTGGTAATGACGAATGTATAAAAATTTTATCGTACAGAATTAAGTAGGTTAGGTTTATGTTATTGTGATTCACAGTAGGGTTAGGCGTTTGATTATAGGAAAAAAGTGGTTTTGTTATATATAAAGTGTTGTATACAAACAAACTTTAAAAAAAAAAAAAATGTCTATAATACAAAATAATGATAGTGATTTTGCGTGGGATAAGTGGGAGAAAGAATTTCGAGGTGTTGTGGGTGAGATGACAGACGAGGAATGGGGTAATTTAGACAGTAGATTAACACAAATGGAAGAACAAGAGGAAGGAATATTCGCAGAAATTAATAAACATAGTGAGATGACCAATGATACAGGTAAGATAGTTGAAGAGATAGTGGTAGAAAATAAGACAGAAAATAGGCCTAATGATAACGATAGTGTAGGGGCGGAAGAAAAAGAGTATACAGTATATGACCTATTTAACCTACTTAATGAGTTAAAAACAAAAATGGATAAGGGTTCTGATATGATAAATAAACATTTTAACGAGTGGGACAAAATGATGGACAAACAGTTTGATAATCTGAATAGAATAATGGATGAGGGTTTCAATAAAGTAAAAAATGCTTGTGATAAACCAGACGAGAAGTGGGAGGGAGATAGATATCAGTTAAAAGAGAGTACAGAAGTGGAGTTAACACAGGTAAGTGGTAATGATGTCTTTGATAATAGCGAAGAAATAACTAACAAGGTAAGTTGCAGTTGTAAAACTGAATTAATAAATAATAGTGATAAAATAGTTGAAAACGAGCTATTTAAGAATGATGTAGTGAAAACAAATAGTGATGATGAAGTTTGTGGTGAAGTAGAATTTAATAACAAAATGTTAGCGAGTGTTGATGAAATTGAGAGAGAGTGTGATGAAAGGTTAGGGTGTCAAAGGGCAAATTTTCCCCGTGATATAAGTGGAGTAAGGACTCCGCTAGTAGTGAATTTTGAGGACAGAGTTTCCTCCGTTAATTGTGTGGAAGACGAGGTGTCTTCAAGCAGTCCCCTAATTTTTTGTAAACCTGGAAAAGCCAGGAAATGGTATAGTAAGTTTGTTGTGCCCTTTGCATGGAGTGAAGTAGGTCAGTGGTGTGGTGACAGGTATTGTGATGAAAGTGATTATGAGAGAGAGAAAGAGTTAGAGTGGTTCAAGGTAAATAGAGGTTATGTAGAGCTGATAGAGAAGATGGATATAAAGAGAGTTATGATAAATAATGTAGACATACCTTGTGTAGTAGTAGACAATGATTATATTGATGATAAATGTGTACCTGTAGGAAGAATTAGTGTACTTGTAGTGGAGGAATATGATGAGAAAATAAATTACCTGGGTGTAACAACAAATATTCACGGAGGCGGGATAAAAACAAATAATAGTGACAAGTCTTATGAGATAATAAAAGGGAAAATGAATGACATAGAGGTAATGGTTTATGATAAAAATAATAATAATAAACTGGATGTAAATAAAAATCATTTAATATACAAATATGTGAGGTATATTTTTGACGATGGTGGCTAAAATATAAAACAGAAAAGACAGTTAAATATTTTGTTTTAAGCTATTTGACTTGGCTGATTTGGAAATTGAGATGTGATAACTGAGTAAATACTGAAGTAAATTTGTAAATAAATATGTAGTAAAGCCAATGGTATGTGTTGTGGTTAAGTGAACAGTGTATGTAGGTAATTAATTGTTGTAAGAATAATATTGAAATACTTGCCATTTAAATAAATAAACCAAATTAATTTGAAAAACAAGTAATCAGAGAATTGTAATTGTTTGGATGGTAATGAATTCTATATTGTTAATAATTAATTTAATTAAACAATTTAATACATGTTAAATATTTTGTTTGACTATTTCAATATTGTATAATTAACTTTTTAAGGAATTTAGATCATTTTGATAATAGATGGCTGAATTATTTGAGGTGAACTAATATGTTGTGAAATGTTTCAGTGGTGAGGTGAGAGTATTGTGGTATGTTGTATATGTTTTGAGAAATGGGCTGTAAGTATTGAAATTTTACAATATGAATAATGTATGACAAAAAGGTTGACAGGAGTGATTGATATGTTAATTCAGTAATGAAATATTTTGAAATAATTGCGCTAAATAAAAATGATGGTTAAAAATCTATGTTAATAATAAATTTAGAATTTTTGAAAATCTGATTACAACACAGGATAAATTCATCATGATGATAAATAAAAAGAGTTAATGAAAAATTTTGAATAATAATGTTTATAAATTTTTATATAAATTATTTAAAAGAGAATTGTGTGTTTGATGTATGCTAATAATCCAGGTTTATTGCTATTTGTGTATTGTGTTATGTGATGGATTATAACAGTGTAGTGTGGAACTGCTATGGGTTGTAAATTTTGTATTTAATATTTTATGTTAATAATGGTTAAGCTTCCATATAAAGTGGGTTAAAACCCCATCTAAATTAATATTGTCATTTAAATTTTAATTTAAGATTACGAAAGATATTTTACTTGTGATTCCCCAAATTTTCGGGCGGTCACGGCCTCACCGAACCCTGACCGTGGAATTGGTTTAGCTTTAACAGCTATGGTTGGGGCACATTACGATTACGCGCTGACCATAACTGGCCATAGCTGTTATCGTTGTAAAGGTGTATTTTGAAATTGATGGGGGGTAATAACAAGGGGAATCACCAAACTATGGAACAGCGGCTGCCACTCTGTTCGAGAAGGAACAGCAGAGCCAGGTGGTAGAACCGTTTAAGGGTGCATGATTATTAACGAGAACATGATGATGTTCACCAATTTAAACTTAACAGCAGAAGCAGAGACACGGAGAGGTAAAACCCTGCTCCAAAATATACAGTCTCTGTGGAAGCGAAAGGGCGAAACAGTCCTCCATAATCGGAAATAGTGTGTGTGGCTGGGAGGTGACGCAAAGGAGTCACGAATTTTAAAATCTTATGACGTAAAAGTTTTGCTTATTCAAAGTAATCCAATCAAAAATGCTTGTGCTCTGTCCACATAATTATATGCTCAGACTCGTAAAATAAGGTTCATACTATAATTTTAAAGGTATCATTTTATTGTTGTGTGTTAGATATAGTTGTTGATAAAATGTATTTTCATTATGTGTGTAATTTTTTTTCTAAGCCAATCATTAGACGCCTGGCAGGCAATCAACATAATAGAAGTAAGTGTTGATAATGTATTACATGTAACTGTTCAATTTTGAAAGGTATCCATGGTGTTTTAATTATGTTAGGATATCAGCTGATCAACAATACCATGTCACTGGTATATGGGTTTGTAAAGGTTACAAATAATTAATGTTTTGTGTACTACAGACATTTTGAAGTAAAGACAAAAAGAATATGAGAAATAAAATAACAATAATTCATGCAAATTAATAAAAGATAATTCATGGGTGATAAATGTTTTATGGGACAAGTAGACCTGTCCCAATTGAATTCCAAGTGGAGTTGAAATAATGAATATGATGTAATGTTGTTTTTGAGTTAATGTAATGTAATAGAATCTTGTGAAATATAGATGTTGACACAGTGGTAATGGAGACTTTATGTAGATTTTGAATGATATATTGTTGTTTTTATAGTTAATGAGGTTATTTTGTGTATTTGTGGTAATGAAATGAGATTGAGATTTTTGGGGAAGGCAATTTTGTATTAGGGGGTAGTGTATTTGGGGAGTCCGCAACAAGGGTTGGGACGGGATAGGGACCGATTGGCGCCGGAAAGGGTTACCTAGGGAGGGTCCAGGAACCAACATAAGGGGATGAGTTTTGGGAAGGAAACACGTATCCTATGTACAAAGGGTTGGAGAGTATTTTTTTTTATATATGGGGAGAAGGCGGCGAAGTGTGTTAAATGATAAGTTGGGGTTTAGAGTGTCCTGATTAGTAGATATTTTGATAGAGATGGGTGTCATGGGAGTTGAAGTTGATGAATATTGGAGTCAAAGGGGTAAAGATTATATAGGTAGACAGAATAAATGAGAATAAATAATTTACATCACCCACAGTATATTAAAGTAAGATTGTTGAAAAGCCAGAGAGATTCATGATAAAGTATATATATAATTGTTTATTTTTTTGTTTCAACCAGTGACAGAATTTTGATAAAATTTGATGTAAAGTCAAGAAGTGTTTAATTTAAATGATTTAAATGCCAATTTGATTATTATTTGTATTAATATTTTGTTTATTTTAAATATTTTATGTTATTATGTTTTGTATTTCAAGTTAGGATATTACAGATATTTAAAGTGTTTTCAGAAATTATACATAACATATGTAGGTCAAGGGTTTTGTACTTGACCTAGTTTTGATCAGCTGATGAGTTCATACACCTACTAAGCTTGTAGAGTAGGAATTCAATTTTAATTTGTTTGCTTGATTAATTCAAACTAATCTTTGAATAATTTTAATAAATGTTATTTAACAAATAAATTTAATAAATATTTAATGAATAATTTTTTTGAATTTTAAAATGTTGAAAATTTTAAATTTTTTTGAAGAAAAAAAAACTTGATTTGTCGCCTGCCAGCGAGTGAATATGTTAGATAATTATTATTTTATTGTGTATGTACTAATGATGTTTCTTTTATTGTATTGCTTTATATTGGTAGACTATAAATGATTCTCCATGTTAGAATAGAAATGTTTATATTAGTAGAAATGTCGAGGTTAAGTCAATTGTAACAAAAATTAGAAAAAAGAGGAAGAGAATTTTTTGGTAAACGATTTTTTTTTGGAAGATTGAATTTTTTGAATTTATAATAAATTTTAAAAGGAAGTTTTTATTTTAATGTGTTATGACAATATGTAATGTTAATGTGTGTGAGCCCAGTATCTGCTAAAGGCAGCCCAGCTTGCAAAAAGGGGATCCATATCGGCGGAGGAGCTGGAATAATTTTAGCCAGGGATTGAGGATTTAGGGGGTAGCATGTTAGAAGGCGAGGAGCGCTGTGGTGCGAGTCTGATCGATTTCTCGGTGTTGGGATCTCTTACGGAGAAGTCCAGTGATCTCGTTCAGATGAGTCCATGGTCGCCGAGCCAGGGGGGTCGTGTACCCATGAGATTAAGAACAAGGGGGTTGTGGCACCAGTTCCTTACCGATCCTCTTCGGGGTTATCGATGAGATTTCTTCTGTCATGGACAGCAGAATTCTCATCGAGGGGGTATTGTAGCGGGTCAAATTTTGGGTGTTTTATTTTACCGTATGGGGCAAGTATATTTTTATATATTTCGTTTTGGGCGGACTTTTCATAAAATCATTGTGCAACGTATGTGTCAGTATAACAGTCAATGTAACAGAACAGTGAAACAACGCTATAAGACGCAGTCGTTGTTGAGGAATGCGGCTGAAGAATTTACCTCCACAAAATTCTGAGAACTTTGTACCTATGTGTGGCAGCGCACATACGCAACTGCTCAATCACGCTCCAAGTGACGCTCTAACAAAAACCAAGATGGCTAGAGAGAATAATCTTTGTCGTTTTCTCCAAGACGTTCCGGAAAGACTGTTTTAAGTCCGGCCCACTTAAATGACATCAGCAGAGCAGAAGCCAATATTGACCTCTGGTCACACACATATACCAGCTCTATGCCACGCATAAAATGGTTACACGACAGCAGGAACAAGATGCGACGACGAAAACATCATGGCATGGAAGTACAACTTCCATGCAGGAACAGGTAGTTGTACCTGTTACGTTCTAGGTGACAGTCGACAGTAGTCAGAGACGCCAAGCGGTCAACGAGATACAGAGTTCCGCTACAGACGCATATATTTTGTTTCGGACCCGGTTGGTCAAGTTTTCGGAAAATGTAATTAATTCAGGAAGACCGACCGGGACCCGAGGAATCGAACGGTGTTACAAACAGTGCTGTGTAGTGACGATTCGAGAGCAGCTAATAACATAAAATGTGACCGTAACGAAAGCACGTGCTCGGCCGGCCTCGCGCATATCAAACTAACGCAAAACGAAACCGTGATCCTTAAAGAATAACTATTTTTTTTTTCTTTTCTAATTTTTTATAACATTTGAAAAAGGGTTTGTATGGGGTGTGATCGAGTGAATGAGTAGAGCTGGGCTACCTTGTAAGTAAAAATCATATTGTAAATGTAAGAGTCATGTAACCAACTCAGTTTATGTTTTCGTTCCTTGGTGTTTTTGGATTAAGGATGTCCGTATTTAGTAAGTAAAGCATTCTTTCATAACAAAATGTGTTAGTCTAAGTTATTTCGTCATTGCCACTTTCTCATTTCTGTGTTGCGAAATTCGTCTAACGGACCGGAATCTTTCTGAGTTATTAATTGGGTGGGTCAGATTGCTAAATTGTCCGTTTTATTAAGGTGGAGTGTAAAGGTTTTCGATATTTTATCCTATAAAAAATAATCGTGGCGACCTTGGTCTTCTGGTGAAATTTGGATATGGTAAGTAATTGATGGCGTACAGGTAAGTTCTGGCAGTGGATCTTATTTATTTTATATTTCGGCCTATTTTTTAACGTCACAAGTCCTTGGTTATCTTTTCGCTGAGCACCTTGCTAGTAGCTCTCTTTACACTGTACAACCTAACAAACTTAGTAAAAGTGTCTAAATCAACAAAAATATATACCACTCCACCTCTACCTTTAGGCAATGGTCCATACAAATCTACCGCAACTAAATCGAAAGGTCTTTCAACTTTAATATAATTCATTTCCCCTTCAACCCTATAATTTACTACTTTTGATTTTTGACACAAATCGCAAACTCTTAATACTCTTCTAACTCTCCTCTCCATATTTTTGAAAACACAAGATTCTTTTAAAACATTTGTAAATTTTTTGCACCAAAATGCCCATATCTTACGTGATAATCCCAAATAATTCTATCTACTAACTCATCAGGTATCATTAACCTCCAATCCCGTTCACCCCCTTCTACTTTCTTAAACAGAATTCCCTTATACATATTTGGAAATGTGTATTGTACTCTGAACCATTTACATCTGCTTCTAAACTAGCTATTATCTTACCCAATTTGTTGTCTGATCTTTGTATGTTTTTTATTTCCCTTAATTCCTCGCCAAAAATTCTATCTTCCCTTGTTAATTGAAAAATTTCTATTTCTTTCAGGTCTCTCCCTGTCTTATTATCTATTGTATCTACCCTGGACAGAGTGTTGGTTACTTTGTTATTGGTTCCCTTAATATATTCCCACGAAAAATGATATTCTTGTAATGCTAGCACCCACCTGGTTAATCTGCTATGCGTCAGCTTACATGTGTTCAAAAACGATAAGGCCTTATGATCGGTCCTGATGACTGTTTTGGTTTCCTAGTAAGTACGTGCGGAATTTCTTTACTGCGAAGGCGATGCTCAGCAATTCTTTCTCTGTCGTGGTGTAGTTCCTTTCTGCTGCCAATAAAGTCCTGCTGGCAAAAGCGATGGTCCGGTGTTCTTGATCCTCACCCTCCTGGTAGAGTTCTGCGCCGAGGGCTATGTTGCTGGCATCTGTCTGTAAATAAAACTTTTTCTGAAAATCAGGGTGATTCATCATTATCATATTTATAAATTTCTCTTTAATTTCATTGAAAACCATTCTGTCCTCCTCGCCCCATTTCCATTGTTTGTTCTTTTGTAAAACCGCACTTAGTTTAGAGGTAATATGCGCATAATTTCTCTGAAATTTTCGATAAAAGTTGCATAATCCTAAAAAGCTCTGTAACTGTTTGATATTTTTTGGTTCTGGAAAACGTATGATGGCTTCTACTTTGTCTGGGTTTGCTAAAATACCTTCTGGGGTGATAATAAAACCTAAAAAGTGTATCTCAGTTTGGAGAAATTTTGACTTCTCCCAATTAACAGTTAATCCCCCTTGTTGCAATTTATTTAATACATATTCTATGTGTTCTAAATGTTCCGAGAATGTCCTTGATGCTATTAGTATGTCATCAACATATACAGTTAAAAAATCTAGATCCTTGGGTTGCAAAATCATATCTAAACATTTTATAAAACTGGCTACGCTAGTGTTTAGTCCGAATGGCAAACGCTTAAAATGATAGTTCTTACCATTGAAGAGAAACGCAGTAAATTTCCGGCTCTCTGGCACTAATGGAACTTGCCAGTAGCCTGCTGTCAAATCTAAGGACGTCATATATTTGACCCCGCTAAACTTCTGAAAAATTTCATTCATGGCTTCCGGTGACTCCTGGTCAGGTATTATAATTTGGTTGATTTTTCTGGCGTCTAAGCACAATCTTACATTACCGTCCTTCTTGATGACCACCACTAATGGATTAGAGTAAGGCGATATCGATCTTTCAATGATGTCTCCTTCCATCATCCGGTCCAACACATCTTGTACTGCTCTCCTATTTGAAAATGGCACTGGATAATTCCTCTGCATGTAGGGTGAGTGTTCTGGAATCTTCAACTCGCATACGTAGTCCCTGGCTTTTCCAGGCAACTCAGCAAACACATCTCTAAAACGTTCAACAACTGCCCACAACTCCTCTCGTTGGGGACTCCCTGCAACTCCACCCTCATTAAAAAATTTATCTGCCCTATTTTCCCATACTCTCTCATCATTCTCTACGCTCTCACTCTCTTGACATACATTCACTCTGGTTTCTATAATTCCCTCGCCTACTCGGTTTTGTATCATCTTTACACCCGTAACTCTAACTTCATCTAACACCCTCTTAAAACCTACCCTGACTGGTTCATGCCCCTTATTAAATTCTACTATTCTCTTGTTAAAATCAATTAGTGCTTTATTTCTTTCCAAAAAATCGTTTCCCAGAATTATATCTAAATTCAAACCCTTAACTACTAGAAAAGTATTCTCAAATTGTATTTCATTAATGTATATGTTTAATTGTACTTGTTTAGTAACTCTTTTACTTCGTACTCCAGTCACCCCCACTACTGTTACTCCCACAACTGGCAATGATGGAATATTTTTATTTACCCTTTGTAATTCACCCAGTACATTCTCTGAAACTACTGATATTTCGCTCCCTGTGTCAATTAATGTTTTATAAGTCTTACCTTCTATGGTTACGAATACCTCCGTCAATCCTGTTTTTGTTTCTGTCATTTCTGCATCGTCCTCCTCCAGTAACTCCTCCGCCATGTCCTTAATAATTACATTGCTTCGGTAGTTACACTCCTCTTGGACCCCCAGGTTCTCCTCCGACAATGGATGGGCCCGGTTCCCCATTGTCTCTTCTAGTTTCCCGTGGATGGACCTGCTACTGCCTGGTTATACCCTCCTCTGCCTCTGTTTCCGCTTCCATTTCCCCTCGGTGCTCCTCTGGTGTTCTCGGCTCCTCTCTGCGGTTGATTCTGTTGCTGGTACGTTCTCTCACTGCGTTGACATTCTCTCGGTTTGTCACATCTAAAACAGGTTGTTCTTATAGCATAGTTTTCAACATTACAATTGGCACATCTCCAACCCTCGCCTCGATTATCATTATTTCCCCCACGTGCCCCTCGGTGAACGTTGGGCATTCCCCTGGGTTGATTATAATTCCCATCTATATGTGATGCTGGTGTGTTTATCTGCCTACTCATATCCCGTTCTCTTATATTCTGAAATATTTCTAATATTTTCTCTAGTTCCGTAATTTCTATAATCTCTCGTGTCATTAAGTTAATTTGTATTTCTCTCGGCAAATGCTTACTTATGTGACGGACGAATGACCGAAATGGTAACGGTGGCTCTAAATATTTTGCCTCATTGTATAGTCGCATTACGTACATAGTCACGTTACCCCCTTGGGTCCCCAAATTACCTGGTCCCATTATTTTACTCCATAATATTTCTTGTTCTTCTTCTGACCAATACTTATCTCTAAAGGCCGTCTCAAAACTCTGATAATTTACCCAGTCTACTTTATGTACCTCCGCCCATACCGCGGAATTCCCTCTAAAACATTTCATTATCTTTAACAACTGTACTTCCCAGCTACTTCGACAAAACTGATTGAATTCTTTAACTCTATTTAAAAACTGCATAGGGTGTACCCCCCTGTTTTCGCAATTAAACAATTCCAAATCAGTGTCACTATTCATATCTCTAGTAATTACGACTTGTTCAGTAACACTATTAAGTTTTTTATTTGTAGCTATATTCAATTCATCTTTAACATTAACTATGCTCTGCTCAAATTTATCATTATTTAAATATTCAAATTGTTTATTACTTTTATCTATAGTATCTTGCATAGCTTGTATCTCTGATTTGCAATTACTTTCTATTTCATTTATTTTGAAATTGGTATTAGTTTCGTATGTCTTAATCTTATCAATTACACAATTAAACTTGTACTCACTACTAGCATTACATTCATTTATTTTACATTCAAACTTTTCAGTTACTTCCTGTATTTGTTTATCGATTTTTTCTACCACACTACTCTCGATTTCGTCAATTCTGTTATTCATACTTTTTAATGAATGACTCAACTTTTCGTTTAATTCATATTTCAATTCGTTAAAACTACTCTCACACTTATTTTTTACGTCATTTGTATCAATTTTAAGTTCATCAAATTTAGCGTCAAATTTATTATTTTGTTCATTGAATTTGGTGTCAAAACTACTCTTTTGTTCGTCAATTTTACAGTTCATTTTCTCGAATTGATTTAGTATAACACTCATCATATCATTGTCTAATTTGTTACTACCTTTTGTTGAGGTTGGAATCAACTGGACTCCCGAGTCCTCAGTCACATTACTTTGATCTGTTACATCTAATTCTACTATCTTGTCTTGACTCACACTTGGAGTCGAATGTACCTCAAAATTACTCATAATATTTGATTCATCAAAATTGTCAACACTAGTTATTTCATTCATATTGCTTTCATTTCCTGCCATTTTTAAATTGTAAATTTACTAACTTTTGTTTCACTAATCTTTAATTCACATCTACATACAATCTTATCTACTTTACGTAATTTTTACGTAATTCTATACTCAACCCCTCAACCACACTTGCATTTCCGTAGGTGCGGAATTTCATATAAAATTTATTTAGTAAAATTCGTTCCAGTTCGTGGCGCCATTTGTGAAGTTAATCATTTTAATAATACATTAAAATAATAAAATATTTCTTTCTCACTTACCTTTTTTTTTTCAGCCCAGGGTTAGTCACACGAACGGTGTAATGCAAGTGTGATTATAAGGTTACATAACAAACGTACGCTACACTCATTTGTTTGATGGAATTCAAAAATTTCTCATTTCTTATTATTAATCAAAATTGATTAATGATTATTTCATTTTAAATAAAATTTCAAATAAAACTTAGCTTTTTTCTCCTTTTTGATACAGATACAACATGCAGATTTCTTTAGGCATTTTCTTATTCTAACATACTTTCAATTACTCAAGGCGAACCCAGCTTGCCACACACTCACATTCAGACAATTTATTAAAACCCCCACATTTACTTAATTTAGGCCTTTATAAAAAATATTTGAATGGCATACGGTTACTTGTTGCAGTAGCGTCCCCGCCGACCACATGGCGCGTCCTGTAACATTCTCGCACTATGTCCACACGGCTGTTAGTTCATTTTCTACGCACTCACTTGATTCGATGGCGTTACATATTAATCTCAACTTTTACATTGTTTTACCAACTCTGATACAACTTGGTTAGTCAGCCGACTTAATAAAATGAAAATTTGCCCAGGCAGAAAAATTTAGTTGGACCACACGTGGCCTATATTGTTTGTCGACTGGGGACAGAATTATTAACGCACCTCCCTCCAAACGTTCGGGCAGAGCGGAAATTTCAATGCCTTTGCTGTTAAAGTCTTCGTCACTGCACATTCAACACATGTTATTTATGACGTCGACGAAATCTCACTGCCACTGGTTACGTCACTAAGATAGGCGGGATCTCTAATTATGGTTCCGCCCGCTTCTGAACACGTGGCACACAAAATTCACAATCAAGCCATGTTGTTTTAGCTTCTCGGCGTCGTTTGCGCGCTTCGCTGGGGTTTGCGCGTTTGTGTGCGTCACACGGCACCGAAATTCTTAGAATTGTATTGCGTTGTCTCATACTGACCGCATTCCATTGTACAACTAACCTCACTACCACTGTTCCTTTGTTTGACGAACTTTTCTATAACATGTGACTGACCACACAAATGTGAAACAAAATTATGATTTTTAATAAAACAAAACCGTCTCCTTTCAGCCCCGTTACAATATCTACAAAATGGCTAAGTACCATTTATAATCTAATGAATAAACTTCAGAAATCGTTCATTTAGGCGTTTAAAGGCAAAATTCATATTTAACATAATTATAAAGAGATCTCTAAGAGCAGGGGGGTGTAAAGTATGCATAAAGAATGAAAGCGTGAGCAAATACTGGTTTGTCAAATAAAAATAAAAGGTATACCGCTTAGTTGATTTAGTAAATTTTGTGTTTATAAATGTTTAACATATTATATTATAGAGAGTTTGATAAAGCAGAGAATTTGATGAACTGTTAAAGAGTTACAAACAGAGAGTAATTAACTTTAAATGAATATAAATAAAATGGGTTAATAGCGTAACCATGTGTTAAGTCAATTATTACGCCTAATTATCATCACTTGTCCTGAATGGAAAATCTCGCCTAAAACGAACCTGGTAAGTAATTAAAGTCAAAAAGGGGAAAGTGTATTACGGTTTCCATATTTATCATTTTAAAAATATTGGTGGCGACCTGAAGTAATCTGGGAGTCTTCTATTTTGGTAAGTCAGGGTAAAGTGTAATCAGGGCCGGTGCATAAAAAGATCGCATCAGGTAAGTAGAAGTCATGTGGGGGATTTGTAAAAAAGTAAATAAAGTTACACCTTCATGTTTGTCACTTTCAAGAATGCATTGCCTTTCTGACAAAAATTAGCACTAGTACTGTTTTGGATAATTTCTAAAATATATGCTGTGATAGTAATTTCTGGGTATCATTTGTAACATATTAGTTTTTTTTAAAGTAAAGTTATTGAATTTTTTAATATATTATAATAATGTTGGTCCTTTTTTTAAGGAACGGAGCTCACAATTTCTATAACAAGGGAAGATCGGAAAATAGAACATACAAGCAGAATAAGTGAGTAGTTTTATTAGTATCTAGATGATACCATTTTACAATAATCAGTTTTGTTATATTTAATTAGTAAGCTGTATGTATTGTATCAAATAGTTGTTTCATTAATCAAAAAGTGAATTAAATTTGTTTCATTAATTAAGAAATTAATTAAATCCATTCTTGAAGACTTTATACTGTTGTATGATAGAATGTAATTATTTTTCAACAGAGGCCCACAAAATGTGCATTGCAGTGAAGGAAATTTTAATAAAAATGGCCAGAAGGAAAATCAAAATGAGTGAGTATCATTTCGTGTTTTTACTATGGATTGCACTTTTTTGACTGCAGAACACCGCGTGGGTGAAGTGAAATTTACCATAAATTTTATCCAAAAGACCTTGTGACTTTTAAATTTATTTAACAAACTTTGTAAACATAAAATATCTAAAAACTGTCAACTTCCAAAATTCTTACCTTACCGTGGTCCAGGGTCTTATATACGAACTCGTGACCTGTAAGAGTGGTTATTGGGTTTTGTTACATAATAAATATTAACTCTCATTTACTACATTTAAACAACTTTGTTTATTAAAATTATCTCCCACATACTTTCTTTCTCTTTATATTCTTTACAAAACGGTTATTTCTTTTATCTCGTATACATTTCCCAAACATTAGGAATAGGCAACTGTTCTACATAACTCTTTACGTTCTTTATAAAAGTGATATTGACTTAACTCCTATTCATTTTTCAGGAAAATATCAATTAGCTTAATTATAAAATATATATATATATATATATATATATACAGTAGGACCTCCGAATTTGATGGTTCCTAAGAAAAAATTCGATATATAGAAATTTCGATATACAGAAACCTGTTTCTTATTATTATTCGTAGGTTAGGAAAAGCACTGGAATTTGTTAAAAAAATCATGTATAGGCCTCCATACTATTAAAACGACATTTTGGTAATAAATAAATGAAAACCATAAGCATTTATTTAATAAAAATTACTGTATTTATTTAATAAAAAGTATTTAGTGTACAGTACAGTATTTATTTATTTACTTTAAAAAATTGTTTGTATTTAAAAAAGTAGGAACTTACGTGTTAAATGAGTAATACTGTATTTTATTAATTGGTCGTAAAATAATTTCGAATGTCTTTCTGAACCAAATTTGATGCAGATTCCTCATAAAAGTGTTCACATTTGTTGAGCGACTGGAAAATATCATCAGGCACATATTCTTCCGATTGAAGACCTCGACGGATTGTTTCAAATGCTGCCATCATTTCTTTCTTAGAAGGTTTAGGAACTTCAATTTCTTCTGCCTCATTGTCTTCACCTAAATCTTCAGTATCAATCATAATCTAAATCACAATCAAGCCATGTTGTTTTAGCTTCTCGGCGTCGTTTGCGCGCTCCGCTGGGGTTTGCGCGTTTGTGTGTGTCAAACTGCACCGAAATTCTTAGAATTGTATTGCGTTGTCTCATACAGACCGCATTCCATTGTACAACTACACCTCACTACCACTGTTCCTTTGTTTGACGAACTTTTCTATAACATGTGACTGACCATACAAATGTGAAACAAAATTATGATTTTTAATAAAACAAAACCCTCTCCTTTTAGCCCCGTTACAAAACCCCCCCAATGAGAGATCTTCTGCCGAAACAGAAGAAATCTCATTGCTAAACCCCTAAGAGGATCGGTGAGGATATGGTGCCAACAACTCCCCGTTAATTCTTAACACATCATGGGTAAACTACCCCCTGGCTCGGCGACTATGGCCGCACCTGGACGAGATTACTGGACTTCTCTGTCCGAGATCCCAACACTATAAAATCGAACAGACACGCACCACAGTGCACCTAACCTTCTAACATACATATACTTATTAATATATCCTAACAAAAATTTATTTTTAAATTCAAAATTTCATTTTAATTGAAATCAAATTGTTATGTCTCCATTACTTTCTCAAAAAGTCAGAAAAAAAATCTTTTGCATGAATCCATCAACTCTACTAATTCTCTTCAATACTAATAACAATCGTAAAGAAAAACAAATTGAATACCTTATTAAAATATGAATTCACTTACTCTAACATTTGTTTACCCATATATTCTAAACAATATAATTCAATAAACACTAGTAACATACATAAACAATAATATACTTGAAACTTAAACATCATCTGTATGGCAGGCGGAAAAATCACAAATTTTTTTTTCCAAAAAAATTAAATTTATCAAAATATACTTTTCTCAATATTCAGAAACATTTAAAATCTTTTAATTGAATTAAACAACAAAATTGCATCACTCCATTGCTAGAAACTGGTCTTGTCTATAACATCAACCATCAGCTGATCTCTCTGGGTCAAGTCAACGACCTTGACATACATATGTTACACAAAGTTACATCATAAAATACATGAGCCATCTTTAAAATTTCTTATCTTTAAACATAATACCACATAATAAACTAAGACCTTTAAAATTAACATGGTTACTATTACAATAAACAATAAAATTGACATTTAAATTGACCAAAGATCACACATTTTATAGCTTTACATTATTCTCAAATTCTATTAAAATCTGTCACTTGTTTCAATTTAATTTTATATTTTGACTATGACTTTCTTTCTTTAACATTCTCATTCTCAATTAGTTTGGGTGACTCAATTATTCATAATAACTCATTTTATCAACTTGGCATTGGTATATATAATCTTCCTCCCTTCTGACTCCAATACTCACTAACAGCTTTAACTAATATGACACCCATCATTCTACCCTTATATAAAAAAATACTCTCTACCCCTTTGTACTCAGGATGTGTATTTCCCTCCCATTGCTCACTCCCTTATGTTGGTTCCTGGACTCCCCCTAGGTAACCCTTTCCGGCGCTCGGTTCCCCTCCCGCCACAACGCTTTTCGTTGAGGACTCCTTATCACACCACCCCCTTACAAAATTACCATCAACTAATTACTCTCCCAATACATCACTTTCATCTACAAAATATCTCCATTTATTTATTAACTCAATATATCAATCATTACTCTACACATTTTCCCCATAGCTACTGTGTCACTATTACCTCTCAAATTCTACATTGCATTTATTCACAACAATCTTATCTTGTTCACCTCCCCTTTTAACTTAACTTGGACTGATCTAAATGTCCTAACAAAATAATAATCACCCAAATTCTAACATTTACCACATTCTACATTTTAACTCTTGAAAATTCAAAACTAGCTCCATTCATTTTACCATTTACTTCAAAATCTATTAAACCACATTGAAAATCTATTATTCAATCATTAATTATATTCAAACAGTTAATGGCATTGAAAAATTTGTAAATTATTTGTAAGTAATATACTACAGCTGATCAGCTGATTTTCTTGGCAAGGTGAATGACCTTACTATAGATACATTCTACAATGATACTGAATACATATTTTTACAATCCTTATATCTAACATACTACATACAATTATACACATACACAAAATTATATAGGTATACTACAATGTTATCTGAATTCATTACTATTTAAACCTGGTACTTAAAATGGTTTTGCTCTCATAGGGACATACATACATCACTACTCATTGAGTCATAGTCATAGCAACAGTTACTGAACAGCTCTATGGATTGTCAACCCCCAACTCTCTCTATAGAGTCGTGTTATAAGTTGACCGCCCGCTGTTTACAGAGGTCGTCACCCTCTCACTGCATTTACAGCTACACTCCCACTACATCGTCACTTAAAGTCCCCCCTTATACCCCCCTGGCTTATACTTGCCAGCTCCTTTACCACACACACTATTGTTTACTGCTGGTGGACTGTGGCGTCCATTTGCATTCCCAAGAACTGAAGTTACATGTATAAGGTATAATCGCTGACTATACCGTTCTTGGTTCAGCGTTATATAAAAATTCGGTATTACTGATGTCCGAAGACACCAGTAATCCTACTAAAATGATTCACACACCCTTAAAGACGGCACTATCGACACCTTCGACGATAGCCGCTGTTCCATAGTTATGCAGTTTCTCCTGTTACCCCCCTGGCTCAATTTCAAAATTCACCAATTTTGTAACTACTTACATAATTCCATGGCCAGGGCCTGGTGAAACCGTGACCGCCCGAAATGTGGGGAAACTACCAAAAGACATATAAGGCCAACGCTGACACCGCTACTAGAATTCACGGAAGGTCAACTCTTATATGTTTGGGTATATTATTAATTGATTGATTTTCATTTTTTACATTTTTTAGACACATCTATATTCTTAACCTTTACACAGCAAACCTCTCGCTTTTCTTAGCTTGTACTACAAATTTCATGATTATAATGGTCACTTATTTAGTAAAATACACTATAACTATGGACATAATTTTAAAATTATAAACATTCCAAATTATTTATTGATAAGTTGGAGGCTAATTTTATCCTTAAAGCTAATACGGTAGTAATCGTCCGAAAAGATGGGGGTTTTGCCACGAGGTAAATTGGGGGACAAGATAGATCCACTACGTGAATTCACGTTCCCCTTCTAAACCAAATCTACTCCCCCTCTCCTACCATTTATCCAACCCGCCGTCTATCTATTCCCTCAGCCCCCCTCTCAACAAAACTCATCTTTTTAATTATTCTGTAACTGCTCTCATTGGTGGAATTTTATTTTTACCAATGAGACTAAAAAATTTTTTGTTTGTGAATGCACTGCCTTTTTGAAATATAGCCTCCATAAATATTTACAATCACTCGAAAGCAGTGCTGGTACGTGATATGGTACACCTAGCCGCTGCACCTTGAGTGTTTAAAAAAATAATTCGTACCACGTACCTTTATGGGTCCCCCTCCCCGTTCAACAATGTGGTGAAATTTCTAATCTTTACCAATTTTGGTGGAGCCGGACCATCGTCGTTTCACCACCCGAAGGAAGTTCTGCCAACCATGGCCCGCCTCCAAGTGCCGAAACCCACGGTCAGGACTGGTAAGGTCGTGACCGCCCGAAAATGGGGGAGAGCCCCTTCTGGAAACATAAAATAACATGTTACAATTCAAAAATAAAATTTTACCTTGACCAATATAATTTTAAATTCGTAGCATTTTGCGTCCCCACTATCTCCTGTGTTACTTGGTTGCATAGTACATATGCATTATTCATCTTTATTTCTACAATCTCATAAGGGCCTTCATACAATAGGAAAAACTTCTTTATTTCTTTATCTTGAGCGCTAGACAAATCGTGTCTCCTCACCAATACCAATTGGCCTACCTCGTATTTGATCCATTTACCCTTTTCATCGTGCTTCCGCTTTCTCCTCTCTCCCTTGGTGAGTAGACTCTCGTTTGCAAGTTGTATTTTTACATTTTGGTCGATAGTTCTTTCTTCCGGTGGATATTCAAAAAGTTGTTCTAATATTCTGGGTGGTCTGGCTCCTTTTATTAATTCATATGGTGTAAACCCTGTAGAATCATGGGTTGTGCTGTTTAACCAATCCTCCACCTTCTTTACATATAAAGGCCATTCTGAGTGTTTGGAGTGACAATACACCCTGAATATCCGGCCGATTTCTCGCACCACCCGCTCTGTTTGGGTTGACTGTGGATGGTAAACTGCCGTATGCTTGGGTATGATGCCTTCCCAGCCAACAGTCTGTCTCCACTTGCTGCTGATGAACTGCGGTCCATGATCAGATAAAATTACCTTCGGCTTACCTACGTTGATCATGTAGTCCTTGGTTATCTTTTCGCTGAGCACCTTGCTAGTAGCTCTCTTTACACTGTACAACCTAACAAACTTAGTAAAAGTGTCTAAATCAACAAAAATATATACCACTCCACCTCTACCTTTAGGCAATGGTCCATACAAATCTACCGCAACTAAATCGAAAGGTCTTTCAACTTTAATATAATTCATTTCCCCTTCAACCCTATAATTTACTACTTTTGATTTTTGACACAAATCGCAAACTCTTAATACTCTTCTAACTCTCCTCTCCATATTTTTGAAAACACAAGATTCTTTTAAAACATTTGTACATTTTTTCGCACCAAAATGCCCATATCTTACGTGATAATCCCAAATAATTCTATCTACTAACTCATCAGGTATCATTAACCTCCAATCCCGTTCACCCCCTTCTACTTTCTTAAACAGAATTCCCTTATACATATTTGGAAATGTGTATTGTACTCTGAACCATTTACATCTGCTTCTAAACTAGCTATTATCTTACCCAATTTGTTGTCTGATCTTTGTATGTTTTTTATTTCCCTTAATTCCTCGCCAAAAATTCTATCTTCCCTTGTTAATTGAAAAATTTCTATTTCTTTCAGGTCTCTCCCTGTCTTATTATCTATTGTATCTACCCTGGACAGAGTGTTGGTTACTTTGTTATTGGTTCCCTTAATATATTCCCACGAAAAATGATATTCTTGTAATGCTAGCACCCACCTGGTTAATCTGCTATGCGTCAGCTTACATGTGTTCAAAAACGATAAGGCCTTATGATCGGTCCTGATGACTGTTTTGGTTTCCTAGTAAGTACGTGCGGAATTTCTTTACTGCGAAGGCGATGCTCAGCAATTCTTTCTCTGTCGTGGTGTAGTTCCTTTCTGCTGCCAATAAAGTCCTGCTGGCAAAAGCGATGGTCCGGTGTTCTTGATCCTCACCCTCCTGGTAGAGTTCTGCGCCGAGGGCTATGTTGCTGGCATCTGTCTGTAAATAAAACTTTTTCTGAAAATCAGGGTGATTCATCATTATCATATTTATAAATTTCTCTTTAATTTCATTGAAAACCATTCTGTCCTCCTCGCCCCATTTCCATTGTTTGTTCTTTTGTAAAACCGCACTTAGTTTAGAGGTAATATGCGCATAATTTCTCTGAAATTTTCGATAAAAGTTGCATAATCCTAAAAAGCTCTGTAACTGTTTGATATTTTTTGGTTCTGGAAAACGTATGATGGCTTCTACTTTGTCTGGGTTTGCTAAAATACCTTCTGGGGTGATAATAAAACCTAAAAAGTGTATCTCAGTTTGGAGAAATTTTGACTTCTCCCAATTAACAGTTAATCCCCCTTGTTGCAATTTATTTAATACATATTCTATGTGTTCTAAATGTTCCGAGAATGTCCTTGATGCTATTAGTATGTCATCAACATATACAGTTAAAAAATCTAGATCCTTGGGTTGCAAAATCATATCTAAACATTTTATAAAACTGGCTACGCTAGTGTTTAGTCCGAATGGCAAACGCTTAAAATGATAGTTCTTACCATTGAAGAGAAACGCAGTAAATTTCCGGCTCTCTGGCACTAATGGAACTTGCCAGTAGCCTGCTGTCAAATCTAAGGACGTCATATATTTGACCCCGCTAAACTTCTGAAAAATTTCATTCATGGCTTCCGGTGACTCCTGGTCAGGTATTATAATTTGGTTGATTTTTCTGGCGTCTAAGCACAATCTTACATTACCGTCCTTCTTGATGACCACCACTAATGGATTAGAGTAAGGCGATATCGATCTTTCAATGATGTCTCCTTCCATCATCCGGTCCAACACATCTTGTACTGCTCTCCTATTTGAAAATGGCACTGGATAATTCCTCTGCATGTAGGGTGAGTGTTCTGGAATCTTCAACTCGCATACGTAGTCCCTGGCTTTTCCAGGCAACTCAGCAAACACATCTCTAAAACGTTCAACAACTGCCCACAACTCCTCTCGTTGGGGACTCCCTGCAACTCCACCCTCATTAAAAAATTTATCTGCCCTATTTTCCCATACTCTCTCATCATTCTCTACGCTCTCACTCTCTTGACATACATTCACTCTGGTTTCTATAATTCCCTCGCCTACTCGGTTTTGTATCATCTTTACACCCGTAACTCTAACTTCATCTAACACCCTCTTAAAACCTACCCTGACTGGTTCATGCCCCTTATTAAATTCTACTATTCTCTTGTTAAAATCAATTAGTGCTTTATTTCTTTCCAAAAAATCGTTTCCCAGAATTATATCTAAATTCAAACCCTTAACTACTAGAAAAGTATTCTCAAATTGTATTTCATTAATGTATATGTTTAATTGTACTTGTTTAGTAACTCTTTTACTTCGTACTCCAGTCACCCCCACTACTGTTACTCCCACAACTGGCAATGATGGAATATTTTTATTTACCCTTTGTAATTCACCCAGTACATTCTCTGAAACTACTGATATTTCGCTCCCTGTGTCAATTAATGTTTTATAATTCTTACCTTCTATGGTTACGAATACCTCCGTCAATCCTGTTTTTGTTTCTGTCATTTCTGCATCGTCCTCCTCCAGTAACTCCTCCGCCATGTCCTTAATAATTACATTGCTTCGGTAGTTACACTCCTCTTGGACCCCCAGGTTCTCCTCCGACAATGGATGGGCCCGGTTCCCCATTGTCTCTTCTAGTTTCCCGTGGATGGACCTGCTACTGCCTGGTTATACCCTCCTCTGCCTCTGTTTCCGCTTCCATTTCCCCTCGGTGCTCCTCTGGTGTTCTCGGCTCCTCTCTGCGGTTGATTCTGTTGCTGGTACGTTCTCTCACTGCGTTGACATTCTCTCGGTTTGTCACATCTAAAACAGGTTGTTCTTATAGCATAGTTTTCAACATTACAATTGGCACATCTCCAACCCTCGCCTCGATTATCATTATTTCCCCCACGTGCCCCTCGGTGAACGTTGGGCATTCCCCTGGGTTGATTATAATTCCCATCTATATGTGATGCTGGTGTGTTTATCTGCCTACTCATATCCCGTTCTCTTATATTCTGAAATATTTCTAATATTTTCTCTAGTTCCGTAATTTCTATAATCTCTCGTGTCATTAAGTTAATTTGTATTTCTCTCGGCAAATGCTTACTTATGTGACGGACGAATGACCGAAATGGTAACGGTGGCTCTAAATATTTTGCCTCATTGTATAGTCGCATTACGTACATAGTCACGTTACCCCCTTGGGTCCCCAAATTACCTGGTCCCATTATTTTACTCCATAATATTTCTTGTTCTTCTTCTGACCAATACTTATCTCTAAAGGCCGTCTCAAAACTCTGATAATTTACCCAGTCTACTTTATGTACCTCCGCCCATACCGCGGAATTCCCTCTAAAACATTTCATTATCTTTAACAACTGTACTTCCCAGCTACTTCGACAAAACTGATTGAATTCTTTAACTCTATTTAAAAACTGCATAGGGTGTACCCCCCTGTTTTCGCAATTAAACAATTCCAAATCAGTGTCACTATTCATATCTCTAGTAATTACGACTTGTTCAGTAACACTATTAAGTTTTTTATTTGTAGCTATATTCAATTCATCTTTAACATTAACTATGCTCTGCTCAAATTTATCATTATTTAAATATTCAAATTGTTTATTACTTTTATCTATAGTATCTTGCATAGCTTGTATCTCTGATTTGCAATTACTTTCTATTTCATTTATTTTGAAATTGGTATTAGTTTCGTATGTCTTAATCTTATCAATTACACAATTAAACTTGTACTCACTACTAGCATTACATTCATTTATTTTACATTCAAACTTTTCAGTTACTTCCTGTATTTGTTTATCGATTTTTTCTACCACACTACTCTCGATTTCGTCAATTCTGTTATTCATACTTTTTAATGAATGACTCAACTTTTCGTTTAATTCATATTTCAATTCGTTAAAACTACTCTCACACTTATTTTTTACGTCATTTGTATCAATTTTAAGTTCATCAAATTTAGCGTCAAATTTATTATTTTGTTCATTGAATTTGGTGTCAAAACTACTCTTTTGTTCGTCAATTTTACAGTTCATTTTCTCGAATTGATTTAGTATAACACTCATCATATCATTGTCTAATTTGTTACTACCTTTTGTTGAGGTTGGAATCAACTGGACTCCCGAGTCCTCAGTCACATTACTTTGATCTGTTACATCTAATTCTACTATCTTGTCTTGACTCACACTTGGAGTCGAATGTACCTCAAAATTACTCATAATATTTGATTCATCAAAATTGTCAACACTAGTTATTTCATTCATATTGCTTTCATTTCCTGCCATTTTTAAATTGTAAATTTACTAACTTTTGTTTCACTAATCTTTAATTCACATCTACATACAATCTTATCTACTTTACATAATTTTTACGTAATTCTATACTCAACCCCTCAACCACACTTGCATTTCCGTAGGTGCGGAATTTCATATAAAATTTATTTAGTAAAATTCGTTCCAGTTCGTGGCGCCATTTGTGAAGTTAATCATTTTAATAATACATTAAAATAATAAAATATTTCTTTCTCACTTACCTTTTTTTTTTCAGCCCAGGGTTAGTCACACGAACGGTGTAATGCAAGTGTGATTATAAGGTTACATAACAAACGTACGCTACACTCATTTGTTTGATGGAATTCAAAAATTTCTCATTTCTTATTATTAATCAAAATTGATTAATGATTATTTCATTTTAAATAAAATTTCAAATAAAACTTAGCTTTTTTCTCCTTTTTGATACAGATACAACATGCAGATTTCTTTAGGCATTTTCTTATTCTAACATACTTTCAATTACTCAAGGCGAACCCAGCTTGCCACACACTCACATTCAGACAATTTATTAAAACCCCCACATTTACTTAATTTAGGCCTTTATAAAAAATATTTGAATGGCATACGGTTACTTGTTGCAGTAGCGTCCCCGCCGACCACATGGCGCGTCCTGTAACATTCTCGCACTATGTCCACACGGCTGTTAGTTCATTTTCTACGCACTCACTTGATTCGATGGCGTTACATATTAATCTCAACTTTTACATTGTTTTACCAACTCTGATACAACTTGGTTAGTCAGCCGACTTAATAAAATGAAAATTTGCCCAGGCAGAAAAATTTAGTTGGACCACACGTGGCCTATATTGTTTGTCGACTGGGGACAGAATTATTAACGCACCTCCCTCCAAACGTTCGGGCAGAGCGGAAATTTCAATGCCTTTGCTGTTAAAGTCTTCGTCACTGCACATTCAACACATGTTATTTATGACGTCGACGAAATCTCACTGCCACTGGTTACGTCACTAAGATAGGCGGGATCTCTAATTATGGTTCCGCCCGCTTCTGAACACGTGGCACACAAAATTCACAATCAAGCCATGTTGTTTTAGCTTCTCGGCGTCGTTTGCGCGCTTCGCTGGGGTTTGCGCGTTTGTGTGCGTCACACGGCACCGAAATTCTTAGAATTGTATTGCGTTGTCTCATACTGACCGCATTCCATTGTACAACTAACCTCACTACCACTGTTCCTTTGTTTGACGAACTTTTCTATAACATGTGACTGACCACACAAATGTGAAACAAAATTATGATTTTTAATAAAACAAAACCGTCTCCTTTTAGCCCCGTTACAATATCTACAAAATGGCTAAGTACCATTTATAATCTAATGAATAAACTTCAGAAATCGTTCATTTAGGCGTTTAAAGGCAAAATTCATATTTAACATAATTATAAAGAGATCTCTAAGAGCAGGGGGTGTAAAGTATGCATAAAGAATGAAAGCGTGAGCAAATACTGGTTTGTCAAATAAAAATACAAGGTATACCGCTTAGTTGATTTAGTAAATTTTGTGTTTATAAATGTTTAACATATTATATTATAGAGAGTTTGATAAAGCAGAGAATTTGATGAACTGTTAAAGAGTTACAAACAGAGAGTAATTAACTTTAAATGAATATAAATAAAATGGGTTAATAGCGTAACCATGTGTTAAGTCAATTATTACGCCTAATTATCATCACTTGTCCTGAATGGAAAATCTCGCCTAAAACGAACCTGGTAAGTAATTAAAGTCAAAAAGGGGAAAGTGTATTACGGTTTCCATATTTATCATTTTAAAAATATTGGTGGCGACCTGAAGTAATCTGGGAGTCTTCTATTTTGGTAAGTCAGGGTAAAGTGTAATCAGGGCCGGTGCATAAAAAGATCGCATGAGGTAAGTAGAAGTCATGTGGGGGATTTGTAAAAAAGTAAATAAAGTTACACCTTCATGTTTGTCACTTTCAAGAATGCATTGCCTTTCTGACAAAAATTAGCACTAGTACTGTTTTGGATAATTTCTAAAATATATGCTGTGATAGTAATTTCTGGGTATCATTTGTAACATATTAGTTTTTTTTAAAGTAAAGTTATTGAATTTTTTAATATATTATAATAATGTTGGTCCTTTTTTTAAGGAACGGAGCTCACAATTTCTATAACAAGGGAAGATCGGAAAATAGAACATACAAGCAGAATAAGTGAGTAGTTTTATTAGTATCTAGATGATACCATTTTACAATAATCAGTTTTGTTATATTTAATTAGTAAGCTGTATGTATTGTATCAAATAGTTGTTTCATTAATCAAAAAGTGAATTAAATTTGTTTCATTAATTAAGAAATTAATTAAATCCATTCTTGAAGACTTTATACTGTTGTATGATAGAATGTAATTATTTTTCAACAGAGGCCCACAAAATGTGCATTGCAGTGAAGGAAATTTTAATAAAAATGGCCAGAAGGAAAATCAAAATGAGTGAGTATCATTTCGTGTTTTTACTATGGATTGCACTTTTTTGACTGCAGAACACCGCGTGGGTGAAGTGAAATTTACCATAAATTTTATCCAAAAGACCTTGTGACTTTTAAATTTATTTAACAAACTTTGTAAACATAAAATATCTAAAAACTGTCAACTTCCAAAATTCTTACCTTACCGTGGTCCAGGGTCTTATATACGAACTCGTGACCTGTAAGAGTGGTTATTGGGTTTTGTTACATAATAAATATTAACTCTCATTTACTACATTTAAACAACTTTGTTTATTAAAATTATCTCCCACATACTTTCTTTCTCTTTATATTCTTTACAAAACGGTTATTTCTTTTATCTCGTATACATTTCCCAAACATTAGGAATAGGCAACTGTTCTACATAACTCTTTACGTTCTTTATAAAAGTGATATTGACTTAACTCCTATTCATTTTTCAGGAAAATATCAATTAGCTTAATTATAAAATATATATATATATATATATATACAGTAGGACCTCCGAATTTGATGGTTCCTAAGAAAAAATTCGATATATAGAAATTTCGATATACAGAAACCTGTTTCTTATTATTATTCGTAGGTTAGGAAAAGCACTGGAATTTGTTAAAAAAATCATGTATAGGCCTCCATACTATTAAAACGACATTTTGGTAATAAATAAATGAAAACCATAAGCATTTATTTAATAAAAATTACTGTATTTATTTAATAAAAAGTATTTAGTGTACAGTACAGTATTTATTTATTTACTTTAAAAAATTGTTTGTATTTAAAAAAGTAGGAACTTACGTGTTAAATGAGTAATACTGTATTTTATTAATTGGTCGTAAAATAATTTCGAATGTCTTTCTGAACCAAATTTGATGCAGATTCCTCATAAAAGTGTTCACATTTGTTGAGCGACTGGAAAATATCATCAGGCACATATTCTTCCGATTGAAGACCTCGACGGATTGTTTCAAATGCTGCCATCATTTCTTTCTTAGAAGGTTTAGGAACTTCAATTTCTTCTGCCTCATTGTCTTCACCTAAATCTTCAGTATCAATCATAATCTAAATCACAATCAAGCCATGTTGTTTTAGCTTCTCGGCGTCGTTTGCGCGCTCCGCTGGGGTTTGCGCGTTTGTGTGTGTCAAACTGCACCGAAATTCTTAGAATTGTATTGCGTTGTCTCATACAGACCGCATTCCATTGTACAACTACACCTCACTACCACTGTTCCTTTGTTTGACGAACTTTTCTATAACATGTGACTGGCCATACAAATGTGAAACAAAATTATGATTTTTAATAAAACAAAACCCTCTCCTTTTAGCCCCGTTACAAAACCCCCCCAATGAGAGATCTTCTGCCGAAACAGAAGAAATCTCATTGCTAAACCCCTAAGAGGATCGGTGAGGATATGGTGCCAACAACTCCCCGTTAATTCTTAACACATCATGGGTAAACTACCCCCTGGCTCGGCGACTATGGCCGCACCTGGACGAGATTACTGGACTTCTCTGTCCGAGATCCCAACACTATAAAATCGAACAGACACGCACCACAGTGCACCTAACCTTCTAACATACATATACTTATTAATATATCCTAACAAAAATTTATTTTTAAATTCAAAATTTCATTTTAATTGAAATCAAATTGTTATGTCTCCATTACTTTCTCAAAAAGTCAGAAAAAAAATCTTTTGCATGAATCCATCAACTCTACTAATTCTCTTCAATACTAATAACAATCGTAAAGAAAAACAAATTGAATACCTTATTAAAATATGAATTCACTTACTCTAACATTTGTTTACCCATATATTCTAAACAATATAATTCAATAAACACTAGTAACATACATAAACAATAATATACTTGAAACTTAAACATCATCTGTATGGCAGGCGGAAAAATCACAAATTTTTTTTTCCAAAAAAATTAAATTTATCAAAATATACTTTTCTCAATATTCAGAAACATTTAAAATCTTTTAATTCAATTAAACAACAAAATTGCATCACTCCATTGCTAGAAACTGGTCTTGTCTATAACATCAACCATCAGCTGATCTCTCTGGGTCAAGTCAACGACCTTGACATACATATGTTACACAAAGTTACATCATAAAATACATGAGCCATCTTTAAAATTTCTTATCTTTAAACATAATACCACATAATAAACTAAGACCTTTAAAATTAACATGGTTACTATTACAATAAACAATAAAATTGACATTTAAATTGACCAAAGATCACACATTTTATAGCTTTACATTATTCTCAAATTCTATTAAAATCTGTCACTTGTTTCAATTTAATTTTATATTTTGACTATGACTTTCTTTCTTTAACATTCTCATTCTCAATTAGTTTGGGTGACTCAATTATTCATAATAACTCATTTTATCAACTTGGCATTGGTATATATATACTTCCCCCCTTCTGACTCCAATACTCACTAACAGCTTTAACTAATATGACACCCATCATTCTACCCTTATATAAAAAAATACTCTCTACCCCTTTGTACTCAGGATGTGTATTTCCCTCCCATTGCTCACTCCCTTATGTTGGTTCCTGGACTCCCCCTAGGTAACCCTTTCCGGCGCTCGGTTCCCCTCCCGCCACAACGCTTTTCGTTGAGGACTCCTTATCACACCACCCCCCTTACAAAATACCATCAACTAATTACTCTCCCAATACATCACTTTCATCTACAAAATATCTCCATTTATTTATTAACTCAATATATCAATCATTACTCTACACATTTTCCCCATAGCTACTGTGTCACTATTACCTCTCAAATTCTACATTGCATTTATTCACAACAATCTTATCTTGTTCACCTCCCCTTTTAACTTAACTTGGACTGATCTAAATGTCCTAACAAAATAATAATCACCCAAATTCTAACATTTACCACATTCTACATTTTAACTCTTGAAAATTCAAAACTAGCTCCATTCATTTTACCATTTACTTCAAAATCTATTAAACCACATTGAAAATCTATTATTCAATCATTAATTATATTCAAACAGTTAATGGCATTGAAAAATTTGTAAATTATTTGTAAGTAATATACTACAGCTGATCAGCTGATTTTCTTGGCAAGGTGAATGACCTTACTATAGATACATTCTACAATGATACTGAATACATATTTTTACAATCCTTATATCTAACATACTACATACAATTAATACACATACACAAAATTATATAGGTATACTACAATGTTATCTGAATTCATTACTATTTAAACCTGGTACTTAAAATGGTTTTGCTCTCATAGGGACATACATACATCACTACTCTTTGAGTCATAGTCATAGCAACAGTTACTGAACAGCTCTATGGATTGTCAACCCCCAACTCTCTCTATAGAGTCGTGTTATAAGTTGACTGCCCGCTGTTTACAGAGGTCGTCACCCTCTCACTGCATTTACAGCTACACTCCCACTACATCGTCACTTAAAGTCCCCCCTTATACCCCCCTGGCTTATACTTGCCAGCTCCTTTACCACACACACTATTGTTTACTGCTGGTGGACTGTGGCGTCCATTTGCATTCCCAAGAACTGAAGTTACATGTATAAGGTATAATCGCTGACTATACCGTTCTTGGTTCAGCGTTATATAAAAATTCGGTATTACTGATGTCCGAAGACACCAGTAATCCTACTAAAATGATTCACACACCCTTAAAGACGGCACTATCGACACCTTCGACGATAGCCGCTGTTCCATAGTTATGCAGTTTCTCCTGTTACCCCCCTGGCTCAATTTCAAAATTCACCATTTTTGTAACTACTTACATAATTCCATGGCCAGGGCCTGGTGAAACCGTGACCGCCCGAAATGTGGGGAAACTACCAAAAGACATATAAGGCCAACGCTGACACCGCTACTAGAATTCACGGAAGGTCAACTCTTATATGTTTGGGTATATTATTAATTGATTGATTTTCATTTTTTACATTTTTTAGACACATCTATATTCTTAACCTTTACACAGCAAACCTCTCGCTTTTCTTAGCTTGTACTACAAATTTCATGATTATAATGGTCACTTATTTAGTAAAATACACTATAACTATGGACATAATTTTAAAATTATAAACATTCCAAATTATTTATTGATAAGTTGGAGGCTAATTTTATCCTTAAAGCTAATACGGTAGTAATCGTCCGAAAAGATGGGGGTTTTGCCACGAGGTAAATTGGGGGACAAGATAGATCCACTACGTGAATTCACGTTCCCCTTCTAAACCAAATCTACTCCCCCTCTCCTACCATTTATCCAACCCGCCGTCTATCTATTCCCTCAGCCCCCCTCTCAACAAAACTCATCTTTTTAATTATTCTGTAACTGCTCTCATTGGTGGAATTTTATTTTTACCAATGAGACTAAAAAATTTTTTGTTTGTGAATGCACTGCCTTTTTGAAATATAGCCTCCATAAATATTTACAATCACTCGAAAGCAGTGCTGGTACGTGATATGGTACACCTAGCCGCTGCACCTTGAGTGTTTAAAAAAATAATTCGTACCACGTACCTTTATGGGTCCCCCTCCCCGTTCAACAATGTGGTGAAATTTCTAATCTTTACCAATTTTGGTGGAGCCGGACCATCGTCGTTTCACCACCCGAAGGAAGTTCTGCCAACCATGGCCCGCCTCCAAGTGCCGAAACCCACGGTCAGGACTGGTAAGGTCGTGACCGCCCGAAAATGGGGGAGAGCCCCTTCTGGAAACATAAAATAACATGTTACAATTCAAAAATAAAATTTTACCTTGACCAATATAATTTTAAATTCGTAGCATTTTGCGTCCCCACTATCTCCTGTGTTACTTGGTTGCATAGTACATATGCATTATTCATCTTTATTTCTACAATCTCATAAGGGCCTTCATACAATAGGAAAAACTTCTTTATTTCTTTATCTTGAGCGCTAGACAAATCGTGTCTCCTCACCAATACCAATTGGCCTACCTCGTATTTGATCCATTTACCCTTTTCATCGTGCTTCCGCTTTCTCCTCTCTCCCTTGGTGAGTAGACTCTCGTTTGCAAGTTGTATTTTTACATTTTGGTCGATAGTTCTTTCTTCCGGTGGATATTCAAAAAGTTGTTCTAATATTCTGGGTGGTCTGGCTCCTTTTATTAATTCATATGGTGTAAACCCTGTAGAATCATGGGTTGTGCTGTTTAACCAATCCTCCACCTTCTTTACATATAAAGGCCATTCTGAGTGTTTGGAGTGACAATACACCCTGAATATCCGGCCGATTTCTCGCACCACCCGCTCTGTTTGGGTTGACTGTGGATGGTAAACTGCCGTATGCTTGGGTATGATGCCTTCCCAGCCAACAGTCTGTCTCCACTTGCTGCTGATGAACTGCGGTCCATGATCAGATAAAATTACCTTCGGCTTACCTACGTTGATCATGTAGTCCTTGGTTATCTTTTCGCTGAGCACCTTGCTAGTAGCTCTCTTTACACTGTACAACCTAACAAACTTAGTAAAAGTGTCTAAATCAACAAAAATATATACCACTCCACCTCTACCTTTAGGCAATGGTCCATACAAATCTACCGCAACTAAATCGAAAGGTCTTTCAACTTTAATATAATTCATTTCCCCTTCAACCCTATAATTTACTACTTTTGATTTTTGACACAAATCGCAAACTCTTAATACTCTTCTAACTCTCCTCTCCATATTTTTGAAAACACAAGATTCTTTTAAAACATTTGTACATTTTTTCGCACCAAAATGCCCATATCTTACGTGATAATCCCAAATAATTCTATCTACTAACTCATCAGGTATCATTAACCTCCAATCCCGTTCACCCCCTTCTACTTTCTTAAACAGAATTCCCTTATACATATTTGGAAATGTGTATTGTACTCTGAACCATTTACATCTGCTTCTAAACTAGCTATTATCTTACCCAATTTGTTGTCTGATCTTTGTATGTTTTTTATTTCCCTTAATTCCTCGCCAAAAATTCTATCTTCCCTTGTTAATTGAAAAATTTCTATTTCTTTCAGGTCTCTCCCTGTCTTATTATCTATTGTATCTACCCTGGACAGAGTGTTGGTTACTTTGTTATTGGTTCCCTTAATATATTCCCACGAAAAATGATATTCTTGTAATGCTAGCACCCACCTGGTTAATCTGCTATGCGTCAGCTTACATGTGTTCAAAAACGATAAGGCCTTATGATCGGTCCTGATGACTGTTTTGGTTTCCTAGTAAGTACGTGCGGAATTTCTTTACTGCGAAGGCGATGCTCAGCAATTCTTTCTCTGTCGTGGTGTAGTTCCTTTCTGCTGCCAATAAAGTCCTGCTGGCAAAAGCGATGGTCCGGTGTTCTTGATCCTCACCCTCCTGGTAGAGTTCTGCGCCGAGGGCTATGTTGCTGGCATCTGTCTGTAAATAAAACTTTTTCTGAAAATCAGGGTGATTCATCATTATCATATTTATAAATTTCTCTTTAATTTCATTGAAAACCATTCTGTCCTCCTCGCCCCATTTCCATTGTTTGTTCTTTTGTAAAACCGCACTTAGTTTAGAGGTAATATGCGCATAATTTCTCTGAAATTTTCGATAAAAGTTGCATAATCCTAAAAAGCTCTGTAACTGTTTGATATTTTTTGGTTCTGGAAAACGTATGATGGCTTCTACTTTGTCTGGGTTTGCTAAAATACCTTCTGGGGTGATAATAAAACCTAAAAAGTGTATCTCAGTTTGGAGAAATTTTGACTTCTCCCAATTAACAGTTAATCCCCCTTGTTGCAATTTATTTAATACATATTCTATGTGTTCTAAATGTTCCGAGAATGTCCTTGATGCTATTAGTATGTCATCAACATATACAGTTAAAAAATCTAGATCCTTGGGTTGCAAAATCATATCTAAACATTTTATAAAACTGGCTACGCTAGTGTTTAGTCCGAATGGCAAACGCTTAAAATGATAGTTCTTACCATTGAAGAGAAACGCAGTAAATTTCCGGCTCTCTGGCACTAATGGAACTTGCCAGTAGCCTGCTGTCAAATCTAAGGACGTCATATATTTGACCCCGCTAAACTTCTGAAAAATTTCATTCATGGCTTCCGGTGACTCCTGGTCAGGTATTATAATTTGGTTGATTTTTCTGGCGTCTAAGCACAATCTTACATTACCGTCCTTCTTGATGACCACCACTAATGGATTAGAGTAAGGCGATATCGATCTTTCAATGATGTCTCCTTCCATCATCCGGTCCAACACATCTTGTACTGCTCTCCTATTTGAAAATGGCACTGGATAATTCCTCTGCATGTAGGGTGAGTGTTCTGGAATCTTCAACTCGCATACGTAGTCCCTGGCTTTTCCAGGCAACTCAGCAAACACATCTCTAAAACGTTCAACAACTGCCCACAACTCCTCTCGTTGGGGACTCCCTGCAACTCCACCCTCATTAAAAAATTTATCTGCCCTATTTTCCCATACTCTCTCATCATTCTCTACGCTCTCACTCTCTTGACATACATTCACTCTGGTTTCTATAATTCCCTCGCCTACTCGGTTTTGTATCATCTTTACACCCGTAACTCTAACTTCATCTAACACCCTCTTAAAACCTACCCTGACTGGTTCATGCCCCTTATTAAATTCTACTATTCTCTTGTTAAAATCAATTAGTGCTTTATTTCTTTCCAAAAAATCGTTTCCCAGAATTATATCTAAATTCAAACCCTTAACTACTAGAAAAGTATTCTCAAATTGTATTTCATTAATGTATATGTTTAATTGTACTTGTTTAGTAACTCTTTTACTTCGTACTCCAGTCACCCCCACTACTGTTACTCCCACAACTGGCAATGATGGAATATTTTTATTTACCCTTTGTAATTCACCCAGTACATTCTCTGAAACTACTGATATTTCGCTCCCTGTGTCAATTAATGTTTTATAATTCTTACCTTCTATGGTTACGAATACCTCCGTCAATCCTGTTTTTGTTTCTGTCATTTCTGCATCGTCCTCCTCCAGTAACTCCTCCGCCATGTCCTTAATAATTACATTGCTTCGGTAGTTACACTCCTCTTGGACCCCCAGGTTCTCCTCCGACAATGGATGGGCCCGGTTCCCCATTGTCTCTTCTAGTTTCCCGTGGATGGACCTGCTACTGCCTGGTTATACCCTCCTCTGCCTCTGTTTCCGCTTCCATTTCCCCTCGGTGCTCCTCTGGTGTTCTCGGCTCCTCTCTGCGGTTGATTCTGTTGCTGGTACGTTCTCTCACTGCGTTGACATTCTCTCGGTTTGTCACATCTAAAACAGGTTGTTCTTATAGCATAGTTTTCAACATTACAATTGGCACATCTCCAACCCTCGCCTCGATTATCATTATTTCCCCCACGTGCCCCTCGGTGAACGTTGGGCATTCCCCTGGGTTGATTATAATTCCCATCTATATGTGATGCTGGTGTGTTTATCTGCCTACTCATATCCCGTTCTCTTATATTCTGAAATATTTCTAATATTTTCTCTAGTTCCGTAATTTCTATAATCTCTCGTGTCATTAAGTTAATTTGTATTTCTCTCGGCAAATGCTTACTTATGTGACGGACGAATGACCGAAATGGTAACGGTGGCTCTAAATATTTTGCCTCATTGTATAGTCGCATTACGTACATAGTCACGTTACCCCCTTGGGTCCCCAAATTACCTGGTCCCATTATTTTACTCCATAATATTTCTTGTTCTTCTTCTGACCAATACTTATCTCTAAAGGCCGTCTCAAAACTCTGATAATTTACCCAGTCTACTTTATGTACCTCCGCCCATACCGCGGAATTCCCTCTAAAACATTTCATTATCTTTAACAACTGTACTTCCCAGCTACTTCGACAAAACTGATTGAATTCTTTAACTCTATTTAAAAACTGCATAGGGTGTACCCCCCTGTTTTCGCAATTAAACAATTCCAAATCAGTGTCACTATTCATATCTCTAGTAATTACGACTTGTTCAGTAACACTATTAAGTTTTTTATTTGTAGCTATATTCAATTCATCTTTAACATTAACTATGCTCTGCTCAAATTTATCATTATTTAAATATTCAAATTGTTTATTACTTTTATCTATAGTATCTTGCATAGCTTGTATCTCTGATTTGCAATTACTTTCTATTTCATTTATTTTGAAATTGGTATTAGTTTCGTATGTCTTAATCTTATCAATTACACAATTAAACTTGTACTCACTACTAGCATTACATTCATTTATTTTACATTCAAACTTTTCAGTTACTTCCTGTATTTGTTTATCGATTTTTTCTACCACACTACTCTCGATTTCGTCAATTCTGTTATTCATACTTTTTAATGAATGACTCAACTTTTCGTTTAATTCATATTTCAATTCGTTAAAACTACTCTCACACTTATTTTTTACGTCATTTGTATCAATTTTAAGTTCATCAAATTTAGCGTCAAATTTATTATTTTGTTCATTGAATTTGGTGTCAAAACTACTCTTTTGTTCGTCAATTTTACAGTTCATTTTCTCGAATTGATTTAGTATAACACTCATCATATCATTGTCTAATTTGTTACTACCTTTTGTTGAGGTTGGAATCAACTGGACTCCCGAGTCCTCAGTCACATTACTTTGATCTGTTACATCTAATTCTACTATCTTGTCTTGACTCACACTTGGAGTCGAATGTACCTCAAAATTACTCATAATATTTGATTCATCAAAATTGTCAACACTAGTTATTTCATTCATATTGCTTTCATTTCCTGCCATTTTTAAATTGTAAATTTACTAACTTTTGTTTCACTAATCTTTAATTCACATCTACATACAATCTTATCTACTTTACATAATTTTTACGTAATTCTATACTCAACCCCTCAACCACACTTGCATTTCCGTAGGTGCGGAATTTCATATAAAATTTATTTAGTAAAATTCGTTCCAGTTCGTGGCGCCATTTGTGAAGTTAATCATTTTAATAATACATTAAAATAATAAAATATTTCTTTCTCACTTACCTTTTTTTTTTCAGCCCAGGGTTAGTCACACGAACGGTGTAATGCAAGTGTGATTATAAGGTTACATAACAAACGTACGCTACACTCATTTGTTTGATGGAATTCAAAAATTTCTCATTTCTTATTATTAATCAAAATTGATTAATGATTATTTCATTTTAAATAAAATTTCAAATAAAACTTAGCTTTTTTCTCCTTTTTGATACAGATACAACATGCAGATTTCTTTAGGCATTTTCTTATTCTAACATACTTTCAATTACTCAAGGCGAACCCAGCTTGCCACACACTCACATTCAGACAATTTATTAAAACCCCCACATTTACTTAATTTAGGCCTTTATAAAAAATATTTGAATGGCATACGGTTACTTGTTGCAGTAGCGTCCCCGCCGACCACATGGCGCGTCCTGTAACATTCTCGCACTATGTCCACACGGCTGTTAGTTCATTTTCTACGCACTCACTTGATTCGATGGCGTTACATATTAATCTCAACTTTTACATTGTTTTACCAACTCTGATACAACTTGGTTAGTCAGCCGACTTAATAAAATGAAAATTTGCCCAGGCAGAAAAATTTAGTTGGACCACACGTGGCCTATATTGTTTGTCGACTGGGGACAGAATTATTAACGCACCTCCCTCCAAACGTTCGGGCAGAGCGGAAATTTCAATGCCTTTGCTGTTAAAGTCTTCGTCACTGCACATTCAACACATGTTATTTATGACGTCGACGAAATCTCACTGCCACTGGTTACGTCACTAAGATAGGCGGGATCTCTAATTATGGTTCCGCCCGCTTCTGAACACGTGGCACACAAAATTCACAATCAAGCCATGTTGTTTTAGCTTCTCGGCGTCGTTTGCGCGCTTCGCTGGGGTTTGCGCGTTTGTGTGCGTCACACGGCACCGAAATTCTTAGAATTGTATTGCGTTGTCTCATACTGACCGCATTCCATTGTACAACTAACCTCACTACCACTGTTCCTTTGTTTGACGAACTTTTCTATAACATGTGACTGACCACACAAATGTGAAACAAAATTATGATTTTTAATAAAACAAAACCGTCTCCTTTTAGCCCCGTTACAATATCTACAAAATGGCTAAGTACCATTTATAATCTAATGAATAAACTTCAGAAATCGTTCATTTAGGCGTTTAAAGGCAAAATTCATATTTAACATAATTATAAAGAGATCTCTAAGAGCAGGGGGTGTAAAGTATGCATAAAGAATGAAAGCGTGAGCAAATACTGGTTTGTCAAATAAAAATAAAAGGTATACCGCTTAGTTGATTTAGTAAATTTTGTGTTTATAAATGTTTAACATATTATATTATAGAGAGTTTGATAAAGCAGAGAATTTGATGAACTGTTAAAGAGTTACAAACAGAGAGTAATTAACTTTAAATGAATATAAATAAAATGGGTTAATAGCGTAACCATGTGTTAAGTCAATTATTACGCCTAATTATCATCACTTGTCCTGAATGGAAAATCTCGCCTAAAACGAACCTGGTAAGTAATTAAAGTCAAAAAGGGGAAAGTGTATTACGGTTTCCATATTTATCATTTTAAAAATATTGGTGGCGACCTGAAGTAATCTGGGAGTCTTCTATTTTGGTAAGTCAGGGTAAAGTGTAATCAGGGCCGGTGCATAAAAAGATCGCATGAGGTAAGTAGAAGTCATGTGGGGGATTTGTAAAAAAGTAAATAAAGTTACACCTTCATGTTTGTCACTTTCAAGAATGCATTGCCTTTCTGACAAAAATTAGCACTAGTACTGTTTTGGATAATTTCTAAAATATATGCTGTGATAGTAATTTCTGGGTATCATTTGTAACATATTAGTTTTTTTTAAAGTAAAGTTATTGAATTTTTTAATATATTATAATAATGTTGGTCCTTTTTTTAAGGAACGGAGCTCACAATTTCTATAACAAGGGAAGATCGGAAAATAGAACATACAAGCAGAATAAGTGAGTAGTTTTATTAGTATCTAGATGATACCATTTTACAATAATCAGTTTTGTTATATTTAATTAGTAAGCTGTATGTATTGTATCAAATAGTTGTTTCATTAATCAAAAAGTGAATTAAATTTGTTTCATTAATTAAGAAATTAATTAAATCCATTCTTGAAGACTTTATACTGTTGTATGATAGAATGTAATTATTTTTCAACAGAGGCCCACAAAATGTGCATTGCAGTGAAGGAAATTTTAATAAAAATGGCCAGAAGGAAAATCAAAATGAGTGAGTATCATTTCGTGTTTTTACTATGGATTGCACTTTTTTGACTGCAGAACACCGCGTGGGTGAAGTGAAATTTACCATAAATTTTATCCAAAAGACCTTGTGACTTTTAAATTTATTTAACAAACTTTGTAAACATAAAATATCTAAAAACTGTCAACTTCCAAAATTCTTACCTTACCGTGGTCCAGGGTCTTATATACGAACTCGTGACCTGTAAGAGTGGTTATTGGGTTTTGTTACATAATAAATATTAACTCTCATTTACTACATTTAAACAACTTTGTTTATTAAAATTATCTCCCACATACTTTCTTTCTCTTTATATTCTTTACAAAACGGTTATTTCTTTTATCTCGTATACATTTCCCAAACATTAGGAATAGGCAACTGTTCTACATAACTCTTTACGTTCTTTATAAAAGTGATATTGACTTAACTCCTATTCATTTTTCAGGAAAATATCAATTAGCTTAATTATAAAATATATATATATATATATATACAGTAGGACCTCCGAATTTGATGGTTCCTAAGAAAAAATTCGATATATAGAAATTTCGATATACAGAAACCTGTTTCTTATTATTATTCGTAGGTTAGGAAAAGCACTGGAATTTGTTAAAAAAATCATGTATAGGCCTCCATACTATTAAAACGACATTTTGGTAATAAATAAATGAAAACCATAAGCATTTATTTAATAAAATTACTGTATTTATTTAATAAAAAGTATTTAGTGTACAGTACAGTATTTATTTATTTACTTTAAAAAATTGTTTGTATTTAAAAAAGTAGGAACTTACGTGTTAAATGAGTAATACTGTATTTTATTAATTGGTCGTAAAATAATTTCGAATGTCTTTCTGAACCAAATTTGATGCAGATTCCTCATAAAAGTGTTCACATTTGTTGAGCGACTGGAAAATATCATCAGGCACATATTCTTCCGATTGAAGACCTCGACGGATTGTTTCAAATGCTGCCATCATTTCTTTCTTAGAAGGTTTAGGAACTTCAATTTCTTCTGCCTCATTGTCTTCACCTAAATCTTCAGTATCAATCATAATCTAAATCACAATCAAGCCATGTTGTTTTAGCTTCTCGGCGTCGTTTGCGCGCTCCGCTGGGGTTTGCGCGTTTGTGTGTGTCAAACTGCACCGAAATTCTTAGAATTGTATTGCGTTGTCTCATACAGACCGCATTCCATTGTACAACTACACCTCACTACCACTGTTCCTTTGTTTGACGAACTTTTCTATAACATGTGACTGACCATACAAATGTGAAACAAAATTATGATTTTTAATAAAACAAAACCCTCTCCTTTTAGCCCCGTTACAAAACCCCCCAATGAGAGATCTTCTGCCGAAACAGAAGAAATCTCATTGCTAAACCCCTAAGAGGATCGGTGAGGATATGGTGCCAACAACTCCCCGTTAATTCTTAACACATCATGGGTAAACTACCCCCTGGCTCGGCGACTATGGCCGCACCTGGACGAGATTACTGGACTTCTCTGTCCGAGATCCCAACACTATAAAATCGAACAGACACGCACCACAGTGCACCTAACCTTCTAACATACATATACTTATTAATATATCCTAACAAAAATTTATTTTTAAATTCAAAATTTCATTTTAATTGAAATCAAATTGTTATGTCTCCATTACTTTCTCAAAAAGTCAGAAAAAAAATCTTTTGCATGAATCCATCAACTCTACTAATTCTCTTCAATACTAATAACAATCGTAAAGAAAAACAAATTGAATACCTTATTAAAATATGAATTCACTTACTCTAACATTTGTTTACCCATATATTCTAAACAATATAATTCAATAAACACTAGTAACATACATAAACAATAATATACTTGAAACTTAAACATCATCTGTATGGCAGGCGGAAAAATCACAAATTTTTTTTTCCAAAAAAATTAAATTTATCAAAATATACTTTTCTCAATATTCAGAAACATTTAAAATCTTTTAATTCAATTAAACAACAAAATTGCATCACTCCATTGCTAGAAACTGGTCTTGTCTATAACATCAACCATCAGCTGATCTCTCTGGGTCAAGTCAACGACCTTGACATACATATGTTACACAAAGTTACATCATAAAATACATGAGCCATCTTTAAAATTTCTTATCTTTAAACATAATACCACATAATAAACTAAGACCTTTAAAATTAACATGGTTACTATTACAATAAACAATAAAATTGACATTTAAATTGACCAAAGATCACACATTTTATAGCTTTACATTATTCTCAAATTCTATTAAAATCTGTCACTTGTTTCAATTTAATTTTATATTTTGACTATGACTTTCTTTCTTTAACATTCTCATTCTCAATTAGTTTGGGTGACTCAATTATTCATAATAACTCATTTTATCAACTTGGCATTGGTATATATATACTTCCCCCCTTCTGACTCCAATACTCACTAACAGCTTTAACTAATATGACACCCATCATTCTACCCTTATATAAAAAAATACTCTCTACCCCTTTGTACTCAGGATGTGTATTTCCCTCCCATTGCTCACTCCCTTATGTTGGTTCCTGGACTCCCCCTAGGTAACCCTTTCCGGCGCTCGGTTCCCCTCCCGCCACAACGCTTTTCGTTGAGGACTCCTTATCACACCACCCCCCTTACAAAATACCATCAACTAATTACTCTCCCAATACATCACTTTCATCTACAAAATATCTCCATTTATTTATTAACTCAATATATCAATCATTACTCTACACATTTTCCCCATAGCTACTGTGTCACTATTACCTCTCAAATTCTACATTGCATTTATTCACAACAATCTTATCTTGTTCACCTCCCCTTTTAACTTAACTTGGACTGATCTAAATGTCCTAACAAAATAATAATCACCCAAATTCTAACATTTACCACATTCTACATTTTAACTCTTGAAAATTCAAAACTAGCTCCATTCATTTTACCATTTACTTCAAAATCTATTAAACCACATTGAAAATCTATTATTCAATCATTAATTATATTCAAACAGTTAATGGCATTGAAAAATTTGTAAATTATTTGTAAGTAATATACTACAGCTGATCAGCTGATTTTCTTGGCAAGGTGAATGACCTTACTATAGATACATTCTACAATGATACTGAATACATATTTTTACAATCCTTATATCTAACATACTACATACAATTAATACACATACACAAAATTATATAGGTATACTACAATGTTATCTGAATTCATTACTATTTAAACCTGGTACTTAAAATGGTTTTGCTCTCATAGGGACATACATACATCACTACTCTTTGAGTCATAGTCATAGCAACAGTTACTGAACAGCTCTATGGATTGTCAACCCCCAACTCTCTCTATAGAGTCGTGTTATAAGTTGACTGCCCGCTGTTTACAGAGGTCGTCACCCTCTCACTGCATTTACAGCTACACTCCCACTACATCGTCACTTAAAGTCCCCCCTTATACCCCCCTGGCTTATACTTGCCAGCTCCTTTACCACACACACTATTGTTTACTGCTGGTGGACTGTGGCGTCCATTTGCATTCCCAAGAACTGAAGTTACATGTATAAGGTATAATCGCTGACTATACCGTTCTTGGTTCAGCGTTATATAAAAATTCGGTATTACTGATGTCCGAAGACACCAGTAATCCTACTAAAATGATTCACACACCCTTAAAGACGGCACTATCGACACCTTCGACGATAGCCGCTGTTCCATAGTTATGCAGTTTCTCCTGTTACCCCCCTGGCTCAATTTCAAAATTCACCATTTTTGTAACTACTTACATAATTCCATGGCCAGGGCCTGGTGAAACCGTGACCGCCCGAAATGTGGGGAAACTACCAAAAGACATATAAGGCCAACGCTGACACCGCTACTAGAATTCACGGAAGGTCAACTCTTATATGTTTGGGTATATTATTAATTGATTGATTTTCATTTTTTACATTTTTTAGACACATCTATATTCTTAACCTTTACACAGCAAACCTCTCGCTTTTCTTAGCTTGTACTACAAATTTCATGATTATAATGGTCACTTATTTAGTAAAATACACTATAACTATGGACATAATTTTAAAATTATAAACATTCCAAATTATTTATTGATAAGTTGGAGGCTAATTTTATCCTTAAAGCTAATACGGTAGTAATCGTCCGAAAAGATGGGGGTTTTGCCACGAGGTAAATTGGGGGACAAGATAGATCCACTACGTGAATTCACGTTCCCCTTCTAAACCAAATCTACTCCCCCTCTCCTACCATTTATCCAACCCGCCGTCTATCTATTCCCTCAGCCCCCCTCTCAACAAAACTCATCTTTTTAATTATTCTGTAACTGCTCTCATTGGTGGAATTTTATTTTTACCAATGAGACTAAAAAATTTTTTGTTTGTGAATGCACTGCCTTTTTGAAATATAGCCTCCATAAATATTTACAATCACTCGAAAGCAGTGCTGGTACGTGATATGGTACACCTAGCCGCTGCACCTTGAGTGTTTAAAAAAATAATTCGTACCACGTACCTTTATGGGTCCCCCTCCCCGTTCAACAATGTGGTGAAATTTCTAATCTTTACCAATTTTGGTGGAGCCGGACCATCGTCGTTTCACCACCCGAAGGAAGTTCTGCCAACCATGGCCCGCCTCCAAGTGCCGAAACCCACGGTCAGGACTGGTAAGGTCGTGACCGCCCGAAAATGGGGGAGAGCCCCTTCTGGAAACATAAAATAACATGTTACAATTCAAAAATAAAATTTTACCTTGACCAATATAATTTTAAATTCGTAGCATTTTGCGTCCCCACTATCTCCTGTGTTACTTGGTTGCATAGTACATATGCATTATTCATCTTTATTTCTACAATCTCATAAGGGCCTTCATACAATAGGAAAAACTTCTTTATTTCTTTATCTTGAGCGCTAGACAAATCGTGTCTCCTCACCAATACCAATTGGCCTACCTCGTATTTGATCCATTTACCCTTTTCATCGTGCTTCCGCTTTCTCCTCTCTCCCTTGGTGAGTAGACTCTCGTTTGCAAGTTGTATTTTTACATTTTGGTCGATAGTTCTTTCTTCCAGTGGATATTCAAAAAGTTGTTCTAATATTCTGGGTGGTCTGGCTCCTTTTATTAATTCGTATGGTGTAAACCCTGTAGAATCATGGGTTGTGCTGTTTAACCAATCCTCCACCTTCTTTACATATAAAGGGCATTCTGAGTGTTTGGAGTGACAATACACCCTGAAAATCCGGCCGATTTCTCGCACCACCCGCTCTGTTTGGTTTGACTGTGGATGGTAAACTGCCGTATGCTTGGGTATGATGCCTTCCCAGCCAACAGTCTGTCTCCACTTGCCGCTGATGAACTGCGGTCCATGATCAGATAAAATTACCTTCGGCTTACCTACGTTGATCATGTAGTCCTTGGTTATCTTTTCGCTGAGCACCTTGCTAGTAGCTCTCTTTACACTGTACAACCTAACAAACTTAGTAAAAGTGTCTAAATCAACAAAAATATATACCACTCCACCTCTACCTTTAGGCAATGGTCCATACAAATCTACCGCAACTAAATAGAAAGGTCTTTCAACTTTAATATAATTCATTTCCCCTTCAACCCTATAATTTACTACTTTTGATTTTTGACACAAATCGCAAACTCTTAATACTCTTCTAACTCTCCTCTCCATATTTTTGAAAACACAAGATTCTTTTAAAACATTTGTACATTTTTTCGCACCAAAATGCCCATATCTTACGTGATAATCCCAAATAATTCTATCTACTAACTCATCAGGTATCATTAACCTCCAATCCCGTTCACCCCCTTCTACTTTCTTAAACAGAATTCCCTTATACATATTTGGAAATGTGTATTGTACTCTGAACCATTTACATCTGCTTCTAAACTAGCTATTATCTTACCCAATTTGTTGTCTGATCTTTGTATGTTTTTTATTTCCCTTAATTCCTCGCCAAAAATTCTATCTTCCCTTGTTAATTGAAAAATTTCTATTTCTTTCAGGTCTCTCCCTGTCTTATTATCTATTGTATCTACCCTGGACAGAGTGTCGGTTACTTTGTTATTGGTTCCCTTAATATATTCCCACGAAAAATGATATTCTTGTAATGCTAGCACCCACCTGGTTAATCTGCTATGCGTCAGCTTACATGTGTTCAAAAACGATAAGGCCTTATGGTCGGTCCTGATGACTGTTTTGGTTTCCTAGCAGGTACGTGTGGAATTTCTTTACTGCGAAGGCGATGCTCAGCAATTCTTTCTCTGTCGTGGTGTAGTTCCTTTCTGCTGCCAATAAAGTCCTGCTGGCAAAAGCGATGGTCCGGTGTTCTTGATCCTCACCCTCCTGGTAGAGTTCTGCGCCGAGGGCTATGTTGCTGGCATCTGTCTGTAAATAAAACTTTTTCTGAAAATCGGGGTGATTCATCATTATCATATTTATAAATTTCTCTTTAATTTCATTGAAAACCATTCTTTCCTCCTTGCCCCATTTCCATTGTTTGTTCTTTTGTAAAACCGCACTTAGTTTAGAGGTAATATGCGCATAATTTCTCTGAAATTTTCGATAAAAGTTGCATAATCCTAAAAAGCTCTGTAACTGTTTGATATTTTTTGGTTCTGGAAAACGAATGATGGCTTCTACTTTGTCTGGGTTTGCTAAAATACCCTCTGCTGTGATAATAAAACCTAAAAAGTGTATCTCAGTTTGGAGAAATTTTGACTTCTCCCAATTAACAGTTAATCCCCCTTGTTGCAATTTATTTAATACATATTCTATGTGTTCTAAATGTTCCGAGAATGTCCTTGATGCTATTAGTATGTCATCAACATATACAGTTAAAAAATCTAGATCCTTGGGTTGCAAAATCATATCTAAACATTTTATAAAACTGGCTACGCTAGTGTTTAGTCCGAATGGCAAACGCTTAAATTGATAGTTCTTACCATTGAAGAGAAACGCAGTAAATTTCCGGCTCTCTGGCACTAATGGAACTTGCCAGTAGCCTGCTGTCAAATCTAAGGACGTCATATATTTGACCCCGCTAAACTTCTGAAAAATTTCATTCATGGCTTCCAGTGACTCCTGGTCAGGTATTATAATTTGGTTGATTTTTCTGGCGTCTAAGCACAATCTTACATTACCGTCCTTCTTGATGACCACCACTAGTGGATTAGAGTAAGGCGATATCGATCTTTCAATGATGTCCCCTTCCATCATCCGGTCCAACTCATCTTCTACTGCTCTCCTCTTTGAAAATGGCACTGGATAACTCCTCTGCATGTAGGGTGAGTGTTCTCGAATCTTCAACTCGCATACGTAGTCCCTGGCTTTTCCAGTCAACTCAGCAAACACATCTCTAAAACGTTCAACAACTGCCCACAACTCCTGTCGTTGGGGACTCCCTGCAACTCCACCCTCATTAAAAAATTTATCTGCCCTATTTTCCCATACTCTCTCATCATTCTCTACGCTCTCACTCTCTTGACATACATTCACTCTGGTTTCTATAATTCCCTCGCCTACTCGGTTTTGTATCATCTTTACACCCGTAACTCTAACTTCATCTAACACCCTCTTAAAACCTACCCTGACTGGTTCATGCCCCTTATTAAACTCTACTATTCTCTTGTTAAAATCAATTAGTGCTTTATTTATTTCCAAAAAATCGTTTCCCAGAATTATATCTAAATTCAAACCCTTAACTACTAGAAAAGTATTCTCAAATTTTATTTCATTAATGTATATGTTTAATTGTACTTGTTTAGTAACTCTTTTACTTCGTACTCCAGTGACCCCCACTACTGTTACTCCCACAACTGGCAATGATGGAATATTTTTATTTACCCTTTGTAATTCACCCAGTACATTCTCTGAAACTACTGATATTTCGCTCCCTGTGTCAATTAATGTTTTATAATTCTTACCTTCTATGGTTACGAATACCTCCGTCAATCCTGTTTTTGTTTCTGTCATTTCTGCATCGTCCTCCTCCAGTAACTCCTCCGCCATGTCCTTAATAATTACATTGCTTCGGTAGTTACACTCCTCTTGGACCCCCAGGTTCTCCTCCGACAATGGATGGGCCCAGTTCCCCATTGTCTCTTCTAGTTTCCCGTGGATGGACCTGCTACTGCCTGGTTATACCCTCCTCTGCCTCTGTTTCCGCTTCCATTTCCCCTCGGTGCTCCTCTGGTGTTCTCGGCTCCTCTCTGCGGTTGATTCTGTTGCTGGTACGTTCTCTCACTGCGTTGACATTCTCTCGGTTTGTCACATCTAAAACAGGTTGTTCTTATAGCATAGTTTTCAACATTACAATTGGCACATCTCCAACCCTCGCCTCGATTATCATTATTTCCCCCACGTGCCCCTCGGTGAACGTTGGGCATTCCCCTGGGTTGATTATAATTCCCATTTTATGTGATGCTGGTGTGTTTATCTGCCTACTCATATCCCGTTCTCTTATATTCTGAAATATTTCTAATATATTCTCTAGTTCCGTAATTTCTATAATCTCTCGTGTCATTAAGGTAATTTGTATTTCTCTCAGCAAATGCTTACTTATGTGACAGACGAATGACCGAAATGGTAACGGTGGCTCTAAATATTTTGCCTCATTGTATAGTCGCATTATGTACATAGTCACGTTACCCCCTTGGGTCCCCAAATTACCTGGTCCCATTATTTTACTCCATAATATTTCTTGTTCTTCTTCTGACCAATACTTATCTCTAAAGGCCGTCTCAAAACTCTGATAATTTACCCAGTCTACTTTATGTACCTCCGCCCATACCGCGGAATTCCCTCTAAAACATTTCATTATCTTTAACAACTGTACTTCCCAGCTACTTCGACAAAACTGATTGAATTCTTTAACTCTATTTAAAAACTGCATAAGGTGTACCCCCCTGTTTTCGCAATTAAACAATTCCAAATCAATGTCACTATTCATATCTCTAGTAATTACGACTTGTTCAGTAACACTATTAAGTTTTTTATTTGTAGCTATATTCAATTCATCTTTAACATTAACTATGCTCTGCTCAAATTTATCATTATTTAAATATTCAAATTGTTTATTACTTTTATCTATAGTATCTTGCATAGCTTGTATCTCTGATTTGCAATTACTTTCTATTTCATTTATTTTGAAATTGGTATTAGTTTCGTATGTCTTAATCTTATCAATTACACAATTAAACTTGTACTCACTACTAGCATTACATTCATTTATTTTACATTCAAACTTTTCAGTTACTTCCTGTATTTGTTTATCGATTTTTTCTACCACACTACTCTCGATTTCGTCAATTCTGTTATTCATACTTTTTAATGAATGACTCAACTTTTCGTTTAATTCATATTTCAATTCGTTAAAACTACTCTCACACTTATTTTTTACGTCATTTGTATCAATTTTAAGTTCATCAAATTTAGCGTCAAATTTATTATTTTGTTCATTGAATTTGGTGTCAAAACTACTCTTTTGTTCGTCAAATTTACAGTTCATTTTCTCGAATTGATTTAGTATAACACTCATCATATCATTGTCTAATTTGTTACTACCTTTTGTTGAGGTTGGAATCAACTGGACTCCCGAGTCCTCAGTCACATTACTTTGATCTGTTACATCTAATTCTACTATCTTGTCTTGACTCACACTTGGAGTCGAATGTACCTCAAAATTACTCATAATATTTGATTCATCAAAATTGTCAACACTAGTTATTTCATTCATATTGCTTTCATTTCCTGCCATTTTTAAATTGTAAATTTACTAACTTTTGTTTCACTAATCTTTAATTCACATCTACATACAATCTTATCTACTTTACATAATTTTTACGTAATTCTATACTCAACCCCTCAACTACACTTGCATTTCCGTAGGTGCAGAATTTCATATAAAATTTATTTAGTAAAATTCGTTCCAGTTCGTGGCGCCATTTGTGAAGTTAATCATTTTAATAATACATTAAAATAATAAAATATTTCTTTCTCACTTACCTTTTTTTTTTCAGCCCAGGGTTAGTCACACGAACGGTGTAATGCAAGTGTGATTATAAGGTTACATAACAAACGTACGCTACACTCATTTGTTTGATGGAATTCAAAAATTTCTCATTTCTTATTATTAATCAAAATTGATTAATGATTATTTCATTTTAAATAAAATTTCAAATAAAACTTAGCTTTTTTCTCCTTTTTGATACAGATACAACATGCAGATTTCTTTAGGCATTTTCTTATTCTAACATACTTTCAATTACTCAAGGCGAACCCAGCTTGCCACACACTCACATTCAGACAATTTATTAAAACCCCCACATTTACTTAATTTAGGCCTTTATAAAAAATATTTGAATGGCATACGGTTACTTGTTGCAGTAGCGTCCCCGCCGACCACATGGCGCGTCCTGTAACATTCTCGCACTATATCCACACGGCTGTTAGTTCATTTTCTACGCACTCACTTGATTCGATGACGTTACATATTAATCTCAACTTTTACATTGTTTTACCAACTCTGATACAACTTGGTTAGTCAGCCGACTTAATAAAATGAAAATTTGCCCAGGCAGAAAAATTTAGTTGGACCACACGTGGCCTATATTGTTTGTCGACTGGGGACAGAATTATTAACGCACCTCCCTCCAAACGTTCGGGCAGAGCGGAAATTTCAATGCCTTTGCTGTTAAAGTCTTCGTCACTGCACATTCAACACATGTTATTTATGACGTCGACAAAATCTCACTGCCACTGGTTACGTCACTAAGATAGGCGGGATCTCTAATTATGGTTCCGCCCGCTTCTGAACACGTGGCACACAAAAATCACAAGCAAGCCATGTTGTTTTAGCTTCTCGGCGTCGTTTGCGCGCTTCGCTGGGGTTTGCGCGTTTGTGTGCGTCACACGGCACCGAAATTCTTAGAATTGTATTGCGTTGTCTCATACAGACCGCATTCCATTGTACAACTAACCTCACTACCACTGTTCCTTTGTTTGACGAACTTTTCTATAACATGTGACTGACCACACAAATGTGAAACAACATTATGATTTTTAATAAAACAAAACCATCTCCTTTTAGCCCCGTTACAATATCTACAAAATGGCTAAGTACCATTTATAATCTAATGAATAAACTTCAGAAATCGTTCATTTAGGCGTTTAAAGGCAAAATTCATATTTAACATAATAATAAAGAGATCTCTAAGAGCAGGGGGGTGTAAAGTATGCATAAAGAATGAAAGCGTGAGCAAATACTGGTTTGTCAAATAAAAATAAAAGGTGTACCGCTTAGTTGATTTAGTAAATTTTGTTTTTATAAATGTTTAACATATTATATTATAGAGAGTTTGATAAAGCAGAGAATTTGATGAACTGTTAAAGAGTTACAAACAGAGAGTAATTAACTTTAAATGAATATAAATAAAATGGGTTAATAGCGTAACCATGTGTTAAGTCAATTATTACGCTTAATTATCATCACGTGTCCTGAATGGAAAATCTCGCCTAAAACGAACCTGGTAAGTAATTAAAGTCAAAAAGGGGAAAGTGTATTACGGTTTCCATATTTATCATTTTAAAAATATTGGTGGCGACCTGAAGTAATCTGGGAGTCTTCTATTTTGGTAAGTCAGGGTAAAGTGTAATCAGGGCCGGTGCATAAAAAGATCGCATGAGGTAAGTAGAAGTCACGTGGGGGGATTTGTAAAAAAGTAAATAAAGTTACACCTTCATGTTTGTCACTTTCAAGAATGCATTGCCTTTCTGACAAAAATTAACACTAGTACTGTTTTGGATAATTTCTAAAATATATGCTGTGATAGTAATTTCTGGGTATCATTTGTAACATATTAGTTTTTTTAAAGTAAAGTTATTGAATTTTTTAATATATTATAATAATGTTGGTCCTTTTTTTAAGGAACGGAGCTCACAATTTCTATAACAAGGGAAGATCGGAAAATAGAACATACAAGCAGAATAAGTGAGTAGTTTTATTAGTATCTAGATGATACCATTTTACAATAATCAGTTTTGTTATATTTAATTAGTAAGCTGTATGTATTGTATCAAATAGTTGTTTCATTAATCAAAAAGTGAATTAAATTTGTTTCATTAATTAAGAAATTAATTAAATCCATTCTTGAAGACTTTATACTGTTGTATGATAGAATGTAATTATTTTTCAACAGAGGCCCACAAAATGTGCATTGCAGTGAAGGAAATTTTAATAAAAATGGCCAGAAGGAAAATCAAAATGAGTGAGTATCATTTCGTGTTTTTACTATGGATTGCACTTTTTTGACTGCAGAACGTGAGTGAAGTGAAATTTACCATAAATTTTATCCAAAAGACCTTGTGACTTTTAAATTTATTTAACAAACTTTGTAAACATAAAATATCTAAAAACTGTCAACTTCCAAAATTCTTACCTTACCGTGGTCCAGGGTCTTATATACGAACTCGTGACGTGTAAGAGTGGTTATTGGGTTTTGTTACATAATAAATATTAACTCTCATTTACTACATTTAAACAACTTTGTTTATTAAAATTATCTCCCACATACTTTCTTTCTCTTTATATTCTTTACAAAACGGTTATTTCTTTTATCTCGTATACATTTCCCAAACATTAGGAATAGGCAACTGTTCTACATAACTCTTTACGTTCTTTATAAAAGTGATATTGACTTAACTCCTATTCATTTTTCAGGAAAATATCAATTAGCTTAATTATAAAATAGATATATATATTGTAACGTAGCGGTTTTAGTAGAGGTACTAGCGAAACGTCCACCTTTAGTCAAGCCCCACTATTGGGTTCGCCAATCTACAACGTAGCGGTTTTTGTAGAGGTTTTAGCGAAAACTTTGTATGTTGCTTATTGGGTGTTCGTCTTATTTAATTAAGCTCCCAATGTTGTGTACGCCAATCTGTAACGTACTGCCTTGAGATATTAAAGTTTCCGCCTCTCCGCAGTTGCCACTTATGAATTATAATGACCAAAGTTTAAAAAATAAAGTATTTTGTAATGTTACTCAATCAAAAGCCGAAATCGAGAGTGTGTGATTTGGGGTCAAGGTGGGAAGTTGTTCAGCCTTATGAGGAAGAGAGAGTAAGTACCGATTATTTACACTCGGTTTAGATGATTTCTGAAAATTTTCAAATTGTTTGCTGTGATTTAAATCAGCTGATTGTGAGATGAGTTTCCACGCATAGTTCAACCAGCCTACACTATGGCAAAATATGACCCGATGGATCGATCTCTTCTATTTTTGTGCTGAAATCTATTACAACTACCCACTACAAAAAATATAACACATTTTTATTATTCAATATCATTTTTCAATAATATTTATTATTTATATTATTGGTTTTTTGTTTTCCTGCCACCAAAATACAAGTATCACAATCGATCTTTACTTAATTAAAACATAATATCGACTTCCTCGAGTAAACATGGAATTGTCCAAAAAAAAACATATATGGTTTTGTTTACCAAATTTTATACTATTTTTAAAACATCAATCAATATATAATTCTTAATATTTCCCCAGGGTTAAGGGTAAGTTCTTTTTGTTATGAGATGGTCAGAAATGGATAATTATACTACGCTTTACAAATACCGAAAAATATTAAAAAATTTTGTTTATTTTCGTATAATACGTAGTTACAGAAATGTCCGTAAGAGAGCAGCGTGCGTTTGTTTACTTGAGAACATGTGATTAATTTTGACTAGTTTTTTTGTTCTATATCACCATTCGGAATGCGTTTTCTTCGTTAACTATTAAATGAAATGTTTATATTACCTCTCTTCTTATAGTTCTTACTGGAATGAAGCCTTTTCTCTAGTGAGGTCCGTCTTGAGTTGTAATTTCATTACCGTCTGGCCCATATTCTATCGTCAACTTGAAACATAGCGAAACTAGGCCGAATCATCAGAAGGGTTTTCTTTCACTTTTTATTATGGAGTATAACCATTTAATTTTGATAAATAAGGTAGGATTATATAGTGTTCATATTGCTTTTTAATTTTGTACTAATTTTACACTTCTCCAAAGTGTCAAAAAGGATATTTTAATAGAATTGTGGTAGCATCATTTTGTCAACTCGCCAGGTTTAATTTCCCAATTTTTTTTTTTAACAATACTTGTTATTCTCGTCACTCTTAGTAACCCATAATATTTTTATTATACAGGCAGTTTGTAATTATTATAAATTTATATTTTATTTACCGAAAAATAATTCTTTTTAATTCCGGTTTCTTTCCCAATTTGGTTTACATAATAGGTTTCTGTTCATTTTCTTATGACCTTGTATATAAGTATTTAATATTTTTTAAATCTTTAAATGAATTTATATATTATTTATTAGTCTCTCATAGTATTCCTACACTGCACTACTTCCTTCTGCCATTTCCCTCATATAGTATTATTTTAATTTTTTATTATCATTTGATATTTAAATCTTTTATGTTTTTTAAAACGAACCCTGGGTTATCTTATATTATAACACAAATATTTGAAAAAATATAAAATTAACTTAGGTATTACAATTGGTTGTCTATACAATATAAACATTACAATAAATTAACAAAATACATAATCGGTTAGTAGCATTGTAATCTACTATCATCGTTTATAATTCTCCCACCTACAACATAATTCTGTAAGAAGTTACCTTCACTTTCACTTTTTACCTCAATGGGTACACTATAACTCACTTGTCACTGTATATCACTCGAATTGTTTATAATGTTTAGTGATATACTTTAATTTTGAGCTAGTTACCCATTTCTGACCTTTATGTTCTTACATGATTTAATTTATCGGGACCGGGTTATGTAACGTTACAATATATATATATATATACAGTAGGACCTCCGAATTTGATGGTTCCTAAGAAAAAATTCGAGATATAGAAATTTTGATATACAGAAACCTGTTTCTTATTATTATTCGTAGGTTAGGAAAAGCACTGGAATTTGTTAAAAAAATCATGTATAGGCCTCCATACTATTAAAACGACATTTTGGTAATAAATAAATGAAAACCATAAGCATTTATTTAATAAAAATTACTGTATTTATTTAATAAAAAGTATTTAGTGTACAGTACAGTATTTATTTATTTACTTTAAAAAATTGTTTGTATTTAAAAAAGTAGGAACTTACGTGTTAAATGAGTAATACTGTATTTTATTAATTGGTCGTAAAATAATTTCAAATGTCTTTCTGAACCAAATTTGATGCAGATTCCTCATAAAAGTGTTCACATTTGTTGAGCGACTGGAAAATATCATCAGGCACATATTCTTCCGATTGAAGACCTCGACGGATTGTTTCAAATGCTGCCATCATTTCTTTCTTAGAAGGTTTAGGAACTTCAATTTCTTCTGCCTCATTGTCTTCACCTAAATCTTCAGTATCAATCACAATCTAAATCACAATCAAGCCATGTTGTTTTAGCTTCTCGGCGTCGTTTGCGCGCTCCGCTGGGGTTTGCGCGTTTGTGTGTGTCAAACGGCACCGAAATTCTTAGAATTGTATTGCGTTGTCTCATACAGACCGCATTCCATTGTACAACTACACCTCACTACCACTGTTCCTTTGTTTGACGAACTTTTCTATAACATGTGACTGACCATACAAATTTGAAACAAAATTATGATTTTTAATAAAACAAAACCCTCTCCTTTTAGCCCCGTTACAAAACCCCCCCAATGAGAGATCTTCTGCCGAAACAGAAGAAATCTCATTGCTAAACCCCTAAGAGGATCGGTGAGGATATGGTGCCAACAACTCCCCGTTAATTCTTAACACATCATGGGTAAACTACCCCCTGGCTCGGCGACTATGGCCGCACCTGGACGAGATTACTGGCCTTCTCTATCCGAGATCCCAACACCATAAAATCGAACAGACACGCATCACAGTGCACCTAACCTTCTAACATACATATACTTATTAATATATCCTAACAAAAATTTATTTTTAAATTCAAAATTTCATTTTAATTGAAATCAAATTGTTTGTCTCCATTACTTTCTCAAAAAATCAGAAATAAAATCTTTTGCATGAATCCATCAACTCTACTAATTCTCTTCAATACTAATAACAATCGTAAAGAAAAACAAATTGAATACCTTATTAAAATATGAATTCACTTACTCTAACATTTGTTTACCCATATATTCTAAACAATATAATTCAATAAACACTAGTAACACACATAAACAATAATATACTTGAAACTTAAACATCATCTGTATGGCAGGCGGAAAAATCACAAATTTTTTTTTCCAAAAAAATTTAAATTTATCAAAATATACTTTTCTCAATATTCAGAAACATTTAAAATCTTTTAATTCAATTAAACAACAAAATTGCATCACTCCATTGCTAGAAACTGGTCTTGTCTATAACATCAACCATCAGCTGATCTCTCTGGGTCAAGTCAACGACCTTGACATACATATGTTACACAAAGTTACATCATAAAATACATGAGCCATCTTTAAAATTTCTTATCTTTAAACATAATACCACATAATAAACTAAGACCTTTAAAATTAACATGGTCACTATTACAATAAACAATAAAATTGACATTTAAATTGACCAAAGATCACACATTTTATAGCTTTACATTATTCTCAAATTCTATTAAAATCTGTCACTTGTTTCAATTTAATTTTATATTTTGACTATGACTTTCTTTCTTTAACATTCTCATTCTCAATTAGTTTGGGTGACTCAGTTATTCATAATAACTCATTTTATCAACTTGGCATTGGTATATATAATCTTCCCCCCTTCTGACTCCAATACTCACTAACAGCTTTAACTAATATGACACCCATCTATCAAAACATCTACCAACCATTCTCTATCCCTAACTTACTACTCAACTCATATCGCATCATTCTACCCTTATATAAAAAAAAATACTCTCTACCCCTTTGTACTCAGGATGTGTATTTCCCTCCCATTGCTCGCTCCCTTATGTTGGTTCCTGGACTCCCCCTAGGTAACCCTTTCTGGCGCTAATCGGTTCCCCTCCCGCCACAACGCTTTTTGTTGAGGACTCCTTATCACACCACCCCCCTTACAAAATTACCATCAACTAATTACTCTCCCAATACATCACTTTCATCTACAAAATATCTCCATTTATTTATTAACTCAATATATCAATCATTACTCTACACATTTTCCCCATAGCTACTGTGTCACTATTACCTCTCAAATTCTACATTGCATTTATTCACAACAATCTTATCTTGTTCACCTCCCCTTTTAACTTAACTTGGACTGATCTAAATGTCCTAACAAAATAATAAAACAGTTAATGGCATTGAAAAATTTGTAAATTATTTGTAAGTGATATACTACAGCTGATCAGCTGATTTTCTTGGCAAGGTGAATGACCTTACTATAGATACATTCTACAATGATACTGAATACATATTTTTACAATCCTTATATCTAACATACTACATACAATTAATACACATACACAAAATTATATAGGTATACTACAATGTTATCTGAATTCATTACTATTTAAACCTGGTACTTAAAATGGTTTTGCTCTCATAGGGACATACATCACTACTCATTGAGTCATAGTCATAGCAACAGTTACTGAACAGCTCTATGGATTGTCAACCCCCAACTCTCTCTATAGAGTCGTGTTATAAGTTGACCGCCCGCTGTTTACAGAGGTCGTCACCCTCTCACTGCATTTACAGCTACACTCCCACTACATCATACTTAAAGTCCCCCCTTATACCCCCCTGGCTTATACTTGCCAGCTCCTTTACCACACACACTATTGTTTACTGCTGGTGGACTGTGGCGTCCATTTGCATTCCCAAGAACTGAAGTTACATGTATAAGGTATAATCGCTGACTGTACCGTTCTTGGTTCAGCGTTATATAAAAATTCGGTATTACTGATGTCCGAAGACACCAGTAATCCTACTAAAATGATTCACACACCCTTAAAGACGGCACTATCGACACCTTCGACACCTTCGACGATAGCCGCTGTTCCATAGTTATGCAGTTTCTCCTGTTACCCCCCTGGTTCAATTTCAAAATTCACCAATTTTGTAACTACTTACATAATTCCATGGCCAGGGCCTGGTGAAACCGTGACCGCCCGAAATATGGGGAAACTACCAAAAGACATATAAGGCCAACGCTGACACCGCTAATAGAATTCACGGAAGGTCAACTCTTATATGTTTGGGTATATTATTAATTGGCTGATTTTCATTTTTTACATTTTTTAGACACATCTATATTCTTAACCTTTACACAGCAAACCTCTCGCTTTTCTTAGCTTGTACTACAAATTTACAAATTTCATGATTATAATGGTCACTTATTTACTAAAATACACTATAACTACGGACATAATTTTAAAATTATAAACATTCCAAATTATTTATTGATAAGTTGGAGGCTAATTTTATCCTTAAAGCTAATACGGTAGTAATCGCCCGAAAAGATGGGGGTTTTGCCACGAGGTAAATTGGGGGACAAGATAGATCCGCTACGTGAATTCACGTTCCCCTTCTAAACCAAATCTACTCCCCCTCTCCTACCATTTATCCAACCCGCCGTCTATCTATTCCCTCAGCCCCCCTCTCAACAAAACTCATCTTTTTAATTATTCTGTAACTGCTCTCATTGGTGGAATTTTATTTTTACCAATGAGACTAAAAAATTTTTTGTTTGTGAATGCACTGCCTTTTTGAAATATAGCCTCCATAAATATTTACAATCACTCGAAAGCAGTGCTGGTACGTGGTATGGTACACCTAGCCGCTGCACCTTGAGTGTTAAAAAAATAATTCGTACCACGTACCTTTATGGGTCCCCCTTCCCGTTCAACAATGTGGTGAAATTTCTAATCTTTACCAATTTTGGTGGAGCCGGACCATCGTCGTTTCACCACCCGAAGGAAGTTCTGCCAACCATGGCCCGCCTCCAAGTGCCGAAACCCACGGTCAGGACTGGTAAGGTCGTGACCACCCGAAAATGGGGGAGAGCCCCTTCTGGAAACATAAAATAACATATTACAATTCAAAAATAAAATTTTACCTTGACCAATATAATTTTAAATTCGTAGCATTTTGCGTCCCCACTATCTCCTGTGTTACTTGGTTGCGTAGTACATATGCATTATTCATCTTTATTTCTACAATCTCATAAGGGCCTTCATACAATAGGAAAAACTTCTTTATTCCTTTATCTTGAGCGCTAGACAAATCGTGTCTCCTCACCAATATCAGTTGGCCTACCTCGTATTTGATCCATTTGTAACTCTATTAATTTGTTCAAATACTAAAATCTTACTCTTACCTTCGGGTTTGGGTCCAGAGTCGTTCAGACGAAACCAGCTACAGAAAGGATTATTTGAAGGTTACCAGTACACATATAAATACGCAGTTCGTTTATAAAACAAATCGCTTCCAATTTATTAGCCCCATTATTTACTCATCAATTAAACACTAGTCTTTATATTGGTAATACATTATATTCAAATAAATTAATAAATGAAATTTTTCTTAACCTATAACAAATTATATCTTTTTGAATAAACCAGTACGTTTATTTTTTATTCTTTCACCTTGCTCTCATATTTAATATAAAAACCTTTTTCTTAGAGATCTCTTTGTTTCTTACTTTTTAAGCTTTTGTTAATCAAAATTTACTAAACATTGGTTTAAATGTTAATATGCTGTGATTTTAGTTACCCATCCATTACGTTTTCTTCTGGTTTGCTACGTCGTCTCATGATAACCGTTTTACACGTTTTTTCGCACTCCGGCACTATTAACATTGAGTTTGGTTGTTTTAAATAATTTGTGCACTGTAAGATGTATACTGTATATGTTTTTTTATATAGCCGGCCGGCTTTTAAGATTCGCCCAGGCACTTAGAATTTTAACGGTCGCGCGACCATGAGTTGCAATAGAACTGGCGTTAGTTCGCTAAAGTTGAGCACACAGAGGTTTCTGGTCACGTGATCTTGAGTCTGCGCTCCCATTGGTGTTGTTAAAAGAGCGCTATAACTTAGGCGTAAGATTTAGCAATATTTTACCGCCTGGCGCAATATGAAGTTACATTACTTTCTTCCGTGATTCACGGCTGATGCGAAGTTAGGTGTTATTTCACAATCGGTCTACGCTGCTTGAGTGCGGAGACAAAACATAGACGTTTTGTTCTGTAATAAACACAGCCTAATTGGTTGACTAACTCGGGGTTCTACAAGGGTGAACAATGACTGCATGGAGAATATAATTTTAAAATGTTATCTTGGTCCTACAATTTTGTACCGTTACAATACCCCCCCAATAAGAGATTGAAGGCCGAAGCGTTCAAACTCTTATTGCCTAAACCCTTAAGAGGATCAGTGAGGATATGGTGCCACAACCCCCCTGAACACTCTACTAAAATCATGGGTTCTTGCCCCCCTAGTCTGGCGGCTGTGACAGCACCCATCCGACCTTACTGGACTTCTCTGTTCGAGATCCCAACACCATAAGCTCGGACAGATACCCGCCCCAGTGTCGCCTGACTTTGAAACATTTAATTAAAAAATCGACAAACGGCCTTCCATCACTCCATATCCCACAACTGATTTGTTTCCTCTTAGCCGTACTGGTTCATTGACAACGTACTGGCTCATTTTATATTATAGACCCTAGAAAATAGTGTTAATAAAACAATATAGGTTTACAGTAGTACACATAAATTCCAGTCAAATTGAATAATATTCCCCGTACAATATTGCCCAGCCAAAAATGACACATTAATTATACAGGATTACATTAACTCACAGTAATCGTACCTAAAATACAAATTATGTCCTTACTTGCCTACTCATATTTATATAGAATAAACAAAATTTTTTTTTTCCTACCCCCTTTTAATCCCTTAACCCCTGATACCCGTTACATATTAATGTGTTCTGCGCTAGGCTTCTTGGCCTTTTCCAGCCTCATCCTTGCCGTAAACCACATCTCCCTCGTGACATGTAACTGGGTCACCGCCCATCCACACTCACTATTACCCCCCTGGACTGTGGCATCCAGTTGCTTTCACAAGGACTGATGCGGAAGGGGTGGACATTTTTTTCTTTTATTCCACCCCCATCCTTGCTTTGGGGTTACAATAAAATTCGGTATTACACCTACTATTCTTGATTTATACACCCCTAATGGACTACCACCCCTATCTGGGTGAAAATAGACCTGTTCCAAAATTTGGTAGATTCCCCAAAAAATAACCCCCCTACTAAATCTAACAAACCACCGGGTTAACAAAATAAAACAAACCACAAGCCGGTTTTATCAGGTAAAATTTATGATTTGCCACAATTAACTACTTTCACAGTCATGATCCGGTGAGATCATGGCCGCACTTAGGTGGGGAGTCTACAGTTAAACATAAAACATAAGTTGACATTAATAAAAATTTATATGAACGGTAATATACACCTCTAAGTTTCCCAAACATTTTTGATAGCATTCACACAAAATTTCCTTCAGGTTCCAATTTAAGTAAAGTACATCTTTCATTTATTTAACAATTACATTTGAAATTTGAATCAGAATATATTTAAATTTATTATTAAAATCATCTTTCCAATTAATTTAATTACCAAATTAATTTAAGTGTATTTAATTTCTCAAACTCTAAGTTACAGTAATTACCTCATTATTATTTTATCAAAAAAATTAACTTCATTTCTTTTGTTTCACAATAAGATTTTGCTCAAGATACTGATTCAGCAGACTAAACATTTTTTGTTATTGTCACCAAGCATGACTGTAGACATTAGTCACAACATACAACATACCTGTTTACATAAACAATTGTGTGCCAGACTTGTGTTATAAACACTCTCAGTTTCAACATTCATGGTTAAGTCATATACTGACACATATACTTACTTCCACTGTTAATTTCTCTAACATATTTATCGACTGGTACCAATTCGTACCCAAATTAATTTTACTTCATTAATAAAATTGACCCTTTTAAATTATTTGTTTAACTTAAAAATTCTTTAATAACCTCCGCTCAAAACAGTTTAACTTTAATTATAGTTATATGCAGTTAATGTATAAAATATATAAAATTACAGTTTCAATTTGAATCAAAAGGAAGTTAAACACATCACTAACATTCACAATATTAAATTACTCCAGGGACGACTCCAATTCAATTTAATCTCTTCGTACATTCAAAACAATATCAATTACTTTAAATACATTTATCAAAAAGATTCTAATTGGTCTAATGTTTCAGTTTTTCTTAATATTTCTATAAATTTTACAAACATTACATCATTTGTTTCAAATCTCTCTTTAAATTCCTCCACAATCACATTCTATATACCATTTATCTCTACTCATAACCTAACATGGCAGGTACCACAAAATAATCATTAAACCTTTTGGTTACATAGCTTTTCCTTTAAATATTTCCAAAAATTATTTTTTCCCTAACTACCCGTAAATAGGTTATATGTTACATATACAGAATAATGGTATACCGCGATGCGTCTGAAAACGAGCAGAACCCAGCTCCATAATTTTAAGTAACTACCTTTTTGCAAACCTCAGATCCTTATCTGCCCCGTGTTTCCCAACTTAAAAAAAAAACAAACCACAACCACTAATCTACAACCCCAATGCAGTAGACCATAATTCTATTCTTATACAGAAAATTTTATTTCGTTTGTCTACTCAGCCACAAAACTTCTCCACTACCTACCTAATTAAGGGATGAGTTTACAATTCGTAAATAACACCAGTTTTCAATTTTGAGGATCACCCTAATGTATTATTTAGAATTAAGGCAATCAAGTGGTTCCAAAAAGTGTGCCAATTTGTGTAACTATTGTTATATTTTCTCTATGGGGAGGGTTAAGGAAATCGGGAAGATAAAAAGGGTAAGGATCATTAAAAGGTCGAGAGCTAGGACTGAAGGTAAGGACGAAGCTTCCTCCGAAAATAAGGGTAAATGGAGAAAACCAAGGCTCACGTGGGCAGGGGCACGTCCCTGAAGTAGACGAACCCCACTGGGACAAGTGGGGAGCATCTACCCGCTACCACTTACTGTTTTATATGTTGAATTCCTAATTGTATAGTTATTTAGTTTATATTTAATTACAAGATTTAATGTATTATTTTATTTATTATTATTTCATTTTGACCAATACTTTTTTAAATTGGTGGCATTATGGGTACCCACTATTTCCCCAGTCATTTGGTTTCGTAAAACGTAGGCATTATCCATTTTGATTTCAACTACTTCATACGGTCCTTCATACAACAAAAAGAATTTTTTAATCTCTTTATCTTGTGCACTTGATAAATCGTGTCTTCTCACTAATACCAGCTGACCTATCTCATACTTAATCCACTTACCTTTGGCATCATGACGCCGTTTTCTTCTTTCTCCCTTAGTTAATAAGTTTTCATTTGCGAGTTTAAGTTTTACTTCCAGATCTCGTGGGTTGTTCTCCAGTGGAAAGTTGAACAGCTGTTCCAGGATCCTGGGTGGACGTTTTCCCTTGACTAGCTCGTATGGTGTGAACCCCGTTGATTCATGAGTTGTACAGTTTAACCGTTCTTCAATTTTTTCCACATAGGCTGGCCATTCACTATGTTTAGCATGGCAATATGCCCGGAAAATTCTCTTGGTTCGACTGAGGATGATATACCGCCGTGTGTTTAGGTATGATACCTTCCCAACCCAAAGTTTGTCGCCATATTCCGCTAATAAATTGGGGTCCATGGTCAGATAATATTATTTTAGGTTTTCCGGTTTTAATCATATAATCCTTCGTTATTTTCTCACTTAGTACTTTACTAGTGGCCCTTTTTACACTATATAATCTTACAAATTTCGTGAATGTATCTAACACTACAAAAATATACATTATGCCTCCCCTTCCCTTTGGTAGAGGGCCAAACAAGTCTACCGCAACTAAATCAAAAGGCTTTTCTACTTTAATACACCTCATCTCTCCCTCTAAACGGTAATTAACTACTTTTGGCTTTTGGCATAAATCACACCCCCGGAGTAAAGTTCTAACCCTCCGTTCCATATTTTTAAATAAACATGATTCTTTTAATACATTTACACACTTCCTAGCACTGAAATGCCCATACCGAAAATGACAGTCCCATATTATCTTGTCTACCAATCCTGCCGGTATAACTAACCTCCAGTCACGCTCTCCCCCCTCTACTTTCTTAAACAAACTCCCTTGATAGATTTGAAAATAACGGCTATACCCTAACTCATCTGAATCGGACTCTAAGCTAGTTATTATTTTGTTCAATTTAGGATCTGTCCTTTGCGTGCTATTAATATTTCTCAATTCTTCCCCAAACAATCTATCTTCCCTACTAAGTCTGAAAATTTCTATTTCTTTTAAATCCCTCCCTGTTCTCATTCCCTCTGTATCTAACCTAGATAAAGTGTCAGGTATTTTGTTTTCTACCCCTTTTATATACTCCCAACTAAAATTGTACTCTTGTAAAGCTAGCATCCACCTGGTTATCCTGCTGTGTGTCAACTTACAGGTGTTTAAAAAAGATAATGCCTTGTGGTCAGTACGGATGATAGTGGAATTTCCCAGTAGATATGTTCGAAACTTCTTCACCGCAAAAACAATGCTTAATAGTTCCTTCTCCATTGTTGTGTAGTTTCTTTCAGCAGCTAATAAGGTACGACTGGCGAAAGCGATGGTGTGATGCTCCTTTTCGTCGTCCTCCTGGTACAGTTCTGCACCCAGTGCGATGTTACTAGCATCGGTCTGTAAATAAAATGTGCATTCAAAATTAGGGTGATTCATCATGATCATGTTACTAAAATGGTCCTTTATTTCGATAAACACCTTTCGTTCTCTTTCCCCCCATTTCCATTGTTTGTTCTATTGTAACACCACATTCAACTTTGAAGTTATATGGGCATAGTTTTTCTGAAATTTCCTATAAAAATTACATAGTCCTAAAAAACTTTGTAACTGCTTAATATTTCGAGGTTCTGGGAATTTTAAAATTGATTCTACTTTCTCTGGGTTAGCTTTTATCCCCTCTTGGTGTAATTATGAACCCTAAAAAATGTATTTCTTTCTGTAGGAATTTAGATTTCTCCCAATTGACAGTCAACCCCCCTGTACGCAGTCTATCTAATACATATTCTAAATGTTCCACATGTTCGGAAAATGTTCGTGATGCTATCAATATATCGTCTACATAAATGGTTAAAAAATCTAAATTTTGTGGCTGGAGTATTTCATCTAAACATTTTATAAAGCTGGCCACACTAGTATTCAGCCCAAAAGGTAATCGTTTAAATTGGTAATTCTTTCCATTAAACAAGAATGCTGTGTATTTCCTACTTTCACATGCTAACGGGACTTGCCAGTACCCCGCGGTTAAATCTAATGAGGTCATATATTTAACTCCACTGAATTTTTGAAAAATTTCATTTATTGCTTCGGGTGACTCCCGGTCCGGGATAATTATTTGATTAATCTTACGGGCATCTAAACATAATCTAACGCGGCCATCTTTCTTAATGACTACTACTAACGGGTTAGAGTATGGTGATACTGATCTTTCTATTATGTCCCCTTCTAACATTTTATCTAATTCCGCCTGAACCGCCCTTCTTTTTGAATAAGGTACCGGATAGCTTCTTTGTACATAGGGTGGGTGCTCCCTTCCTTTTAATTCACACTCATAATCTCTTGCCCTCCCTGGTACATCGGCAAACACTTCTCGAAGACACTCTATTACCTGCCACAATGCTTTACGTTGAGAGCTCCCTACGTCACCCCTTTCACTACAAAATTTCACTGCTCTGTCTTCCCAAATTCGTTTATTTATATTACCCCCTAACTCTCCCTCTCTACATACATACGTATTAACTTCCATTTCTATTTTACTGGCCCGATTCAGTATCATCTTAACTCCCGAAATTCTAACTTTATCTACTACCCGCTCAAAGTTAATCTCAACTGGTCTACCTTCATTATTAAGTACTAACAACCGCTTCTGGAAATCAATTACCGCCTTATGCTGTATCAAAAAATCATTCCCCAAAATAACCTCCAAATTTAGTCCCCTTACTACTAAAAATGTATTGTCATGCTCTACTCCATTAATTATCATGTTCAAATGTACTTGTTTAGTTACACGTTTACTCCTAACCCCGGTAATACCTACGATGGTCACCCCCCGCTACTGGCAAAATTGGGATATTTTTGCTTGTCTCTTGCAAACTCTCTAATGTATGTTCAGAAATGACAGAAATTTCGCTACCTGTGTCGACTAAAGTTTTTACTTCCTTACCTTCAATTTGAATTCTTACCTCTGTCAGTCCAGTTTCTGGTCTTGCTGTCTCTAAATCCTCTTCCTCCATCAGTTCCTTGGACATATCAGTGCGGATGACATTATTTGTATAGTCATTGTTGTCTTGGGTCCCGCAGTCATTTGTCGACAATGGTGGGGTCCCTTGACTCACTGTCCTTGTTAGTTTTCCGTCTGAATGTTTGCACGGCCTGGTGTGTGACCACCACGACCTCTGTTGGAAGTTCCACTGCTTCCCGGTGCTGCTCCCTCCTCTCTGCGGTTGACTATTTTGGTTATGTTCAGTATTATTGCGTTGGCAACTCCTCTCTTTTTTGGCACCTGTAACAAGTTGTTCTACTACCATAGTTCTCGCAATGACACTCTCCACATCGCCAGTCATCACGTCTATAGTTTTTACTGTAGCCTCCCCTTGTCCCTCTATATGTGGTTGGTGTCCCACTAGATTGATTATGATTATGATTCTCATTGTTATGTACCCCTGACGGGTTTGAGCGCTTACCTATTTCCCGGTCCCTGATATTTTGGAAAATATCTAATATTTGTTCAAGATCATTTATACCTTCCACTTCCCGCGTCATTAGGTTAATTTGCACCTCCCTTGGTAAATGTTTACTTATATGACGTACAAATGATCTAAACGGTAATGGTGGTTCAAGGTATTTAGCTTCATTGTACATTTTCATTACATAAATGGTGACATTGTTACCATTAGTCCCAAAATTACCCGACCCCATTATCTTACTTCTAAGTACTTCTTGGTCCTCTTCAGACCAGTATTTACTTCTAAAATCCCCTTCAAAACTTTGGAAATCTAACCAATCTCCCTTGTGTACCTCCGCCCAAATTGAGGGCTTCCCTTAAAACATTTCATAACTTTCAATAATTTCATCTCCCAATTACTGTTACAAAATCTGTTAATGTCTCTTACTCTGTTTAGGAATTGCATAGGGTGTACCCCCCTCCTATCACCCGTAAATGACTCTAACTCTATTTCGCTATCTGCATTACGGATAATTACTACTTGCTCATTGACACTGTCTAATGTTTTATTTATTACCATGTTTAAGTCGTCTTTAACATTAATTATTTTTTGTTCCATTAAATTAAACTTGTTGTTAGTTACACGTTCAGATTGAATACTGGCATTATTTACCATTTCTACAGCACCTTTTAATAGCTGTATTTCTGACTTACAACTACTTTCTGTTTCACTAATCTTACTATCAACATTTTCATTAATTTCTACGATTTTATTCGAAAAACTCAATTGATATTCACTTATTTTGCTGCCGCAATTGCTTTCTATTTCATTTATTTTGAAATTAACATTAGTTTCATATGTCTTAATGTTATCTCTAACTTCTTCTATTTTCTCTACTGCATAATTAAATTGACACTCATTAGCAACATTACACTTATTTATTTTACTTTCAAAATTATCTCTCATCTCTTGAATTTGCTCATGCACTTGTATTTTGACTGTCTCTGACACTTGTTTGTTTACATTAATGATATGATTATGTAATTGTTCATTTACTGATCCTATCACTTGTTCTTTAATAGTGTTAAAGCATTCATCCATCTCATTTAAACGTTTGTTAATATTATCTTCTAACTTAACACTCTGTTGTTTCATATCACATAAACGCTTATCAAATTTTTTGTCAATATTATTTATGTCACCCTTTAACTCATGGAATTTAACATCAGAATCACTCTTTTGTTCTCTATTTTGTTCTTTTAATTCATTTAGATTACTACTTATATTTTCGGACATTGCTTTCATTAAGTTAAATATATCGTCCATCGACAACTCTTTGACTCTTGTTGTCGTTGGAGTATATTGTACTGCTACATTTTTGTCAGTGAAGCTGACTTCTTCATTATTAATTTTACTTTCCCTATTCAATTTTTGGGTTATTTGAATCCCCGAATCATCTGTATTATTTATTTCATTTGTAATATCTGGTTTTATTTTATTGTCCTGACTCCCATTTGGAGTCGAGTGGACCTCAATATTATGCACAACAGCCGACTCATCAAGATTGTCAACGTTAACTATTTCATTGATATCGTCACTATTCCCTGCCATTTTTTATAAATTTATAAAATGTTACATAAGAATTTCAATCTTATCCAATATTGACTTAACCCTTTTAATATATCACTATGTTTATATAATTTACCAAAACGTCCTCCCTCTCAAATAACCTGTTCTGCAGCTTGGTTAGGTCTGGCGAATGTAAGTTGTAAAGCCTACACTCGCGTCACTGTTACGGGAGCCAATGTAACTCTATTAATTTGTTCAAATACTAAAATCTTACTCTTACCTTCGGGTTCGGGTCCAGAGTCGTTCAGACGAAACCAGCTACAGAAAGGATTATTTGAAGGTTACCAGTACACATATAAATACGCAGTTCGTTTATAAAACAAATCGCTTCCAATTTATTAGCCCCATTATTTACTCATCAATTAAACACTAGTCTTTATATTGGTAATACATTATATTCAAACAAATTAATAAATGAAATTTTTCTTAACCTATAACAAATTATATCTTTTTGAATAAACCAGTACGTTTATTTTTTATTCTTTCACCTTGCTCTCATATTTAATATAAAAACCTTTTTCTTAGAGATCTCTTTGTTTCTTACTTTTTAAGCTTTTGTTAATCAAAATTTACTAAACATTGGTTTAAATGTTAATATGCTGTGATTTTAGTTACGTATCCATTACGTTTTCTTCTGGTTTGCTACGTCGTCTCATGATAACCGTTTTACACGTTTTTTCGCACTCCGGCACTATTAACATTGAGTTTGGTTGTTGTTAAATAATTTATGCACTGTAAGATGTATACTGTATATGTTTTTTTTATATAGCCGGCCGGCTTTTAAGATTCGCCCGGGCACTTAGAATTTTAACGGTCGCGCGACCATGAGTTGCAATAGAACTGGCGTTAGTTCGCTATAGTTGAGCACACAGAGTTTTCTGGTCACGTGATCTTGAGTCTGCGCTCACATTGGTGTTGTTAAAAGAGCGCTATAACTTAGGTGTAAGATTTAGCAATATTTTACCGCCTGGCACAATATGAAGTTACATTACTTTCTTCCGTGATTCACGGCTGATGTGAAGTTAGGTGTTATTTCACAATCGGTCTACGCTGCTTGAGTGCGGAGACAAAACATAGACGTTTTTTTCTGTAATAAACACAGCCTATTTGGTTGACTAACTCGGGGTTCTACAAGGGTGAACAATGACTGCATAGAGAATATAATTTTAAAATGTTATCTTGGTCCTACAATTTCGTACCGTTACACATTTACCCTTTTCATTGTGCTTCCGCTTTTCTTCTCTCCCTTGGTGAGTAGACTCTCGTTTGCAAGTTGTATTTTTACATTTCGGTCGATAGTTCTTTCGTCCGGTGGATATTCAAAAAGCTGTTCTAATATTCTGGGTGGTCTGGCTCCTTTTATTAATTCGTATGGTGTAAACCCTGTAGAATCGTGGGTTGTGCTGTTTAACCAATCCTCCACATTCTTTACGTATAAAGGCCATTCTGAGTGTTTGGAGTGACAATACACCCTGAATATCCAGCCGATTTCTCGCATCACCCGCTCTGCTTGGTTTGACTGTGGATGGTAAACTGCCGTATGCTTGGGTATGATGCCTTCCCAGCCAACAGTCTGTCTCCACTTGCCGCTGATGAACTGCGGTCCATGATCAGATAAAATTACCTTCGGCTTACCTACGTTGATCATGTAGTCCTTGGTTATCTTTTCGCTGAGCACCTTGCTAGTAGCTCTCTTTACACTGTACAACCTAACAAGCTTAGTAAAAGTGTCTAAAACAACAAAAATATATACCACTCCACCTCTACCTTTAGGCGATGGTCCATACAAATCTACCGCAACTAAATCGAAAGGTCTTTCAACTTTAATATAATTCATTTCCCCTTCAACCCTATAATTTACTACTTTTGATTTTTGACACAAATCGCAAACTCTTAATACTCTTCTAACTCTCCTCTCCATATTTTTGAAAACACAAGATTCTTTTAAAACATTTGTACATTTTTTCGCACCAAAATGCCCATATCTTACGTGATAATCCCAAATAATTCTATCTACTAACTCATCAGGTATCATTAACCTCCAATCCCGTTCACCCCTTTCTACTTTCTTAAGCAGAATTCCCTTATATATTTGGAAATGTGTATTGTACTCTGAACCATTTACATCTGCTTCTAAACTAGCTATTATCTTACCCAATTTGTTGTCTGATCTTTGTATGTTTTTTATTTCCCTTAATTCCTCCCCAAAAATTGTATCTTCCCTTGTTAATCGAAAAATTTCTATTTCTTTCAGGTCTCTCCCTGTCTTATTATCTATTGTATCTACCCTGGACAGAGTGTCGGTTACTTTGTTATTGGTTCCCTTAATATATTCCCATGAAAAATGATATTCTTGTAATGCTAGCACCCACCTGGTTAATCTGCTATGCGTCAGCTTACATGTGTTCAAAAACGATAAGGCCTTATGATCGGTCCTGATGACTGTTTTGGTTTCCTAGCAGGTACGTGCGGAATTTCTTTACTGCGAAGACGATGCTCAGCAATTCTTTCTCTGTCGTGGTGTAGTTCCTTTCTGCTGCCAATAAAGTCCTGCTGGCAAAAGCGATGGTCCGGTGTTCTTGATCCTCACCCTCCTGGTAGAGTTCTGCGCCAAGGGCTATGTTGCTGGCATCTGTCTGTAAATAAAACTTTTTCTGAAAATCAGGGTGATTCATCATTATCATATTTATAAATTTCTCTTTAATTTCATTGAAAACCATTCTTTCCTCCTCGCCCCATTTCCATTGTTTGTTCTTTTGTAAAACTGCACTTAGTTTAGAGGTAATATGCGCATAATTTCTCTGAAATTTTCGATAAAAGTTGCATAATCCTAAAAAGCTCTGTAACTGTTTGATATTTTTTGGTTCTGGAAAACGAATGATGGCTTCTACTTTGTCTGGGTTTGCTAAAATACCCTCTGGGGTGATAATAAAACCTAAAAAGTGTGTCTCAGTTTGGAGAAATTTTGACTTCTCCCAATTAACAGTTAATCCCCCTTGTTGCAATTTATTTAATACATATTCTATGTGTTCTAACTGTTCCGAGAATGTCCTTGATGCTATTAGTATGTCATCAACATATACAGTTAAAAAATCTAGATCCTTGGGTTGCAAAATCATATCTAAACATTTTATAAAACTGGCTACGCTAGTGTTTAGTCCAAATGGCAAACGCTTAAATTGATAGTTCTTACCATTGAAGAGAAACGCAGTAAATTTCCGGCTCTCTGGCACTAATGGAACTTGCCAGTAGCCTGCTGTCAAATCTAAGGACGTCATATATTTGACCCCGCTAAACTTCTGAAAAATTTCATTCATGGCTTCCGGTGACTCCCGGTCAGGTATTATAATTTGGTTGATTTTTCTGGCGTCTAAGCACAATCTTACATTACCGTCCTTCTTGATGACCACCACTAATGGATTAGAGTAAGGCGATATCGATCTTTCAATGATGTCTCCTTCCATCATCCGGTCCAACTCATCTTGTACTGCTCTCCTCTTTGAAAATGGCACTGGATAACTCCTCTGCATGTAGGGTGAGTGTTCTCGAATCTTCAACTCTCATACGTAGTCCCTGGCTTTTCCAGGCAACTCAGCAAACACATCTCTAAAACGTTCAACAACTGCCCACAACTCCTGTCGTGGGGACTCCCTGCAACTCCACCCTCATTAAAAAATTTATCTGCCCTATTTTCCCATACTCTCTCATCATTCTCTACGCTCTCACTCTCTTGACATACATTCACTCTGGTTTCTATAATTCCCTCGCCTACTCGGTTTTGTATCATCTTTACACCCGTAACTCTAACTTCATCTAACACCCTCTTAAAACCTACCCTGACTGGTTCATGCCCCTTATTAAATTCTACTATTCTCTTGTTAAAATCAATTACTGCTTTATTTCTTTCCAAAAAATCGTTTCCCAGAATTATATCTAAATTCAAACCCTTAACTACTAGAAAAGTATTCTCAAATTGTATTTCATTAATGTATATGTTTAATTGTACTTGTTTAGTAACTCTTTTACTTCGTACTCCAGTCACCCCCACTACTGTTACTACCACAACTGGCAATGATGGAATATTTTTATTTACCCTTTGTAATTCACCCAGTACATTCTCTGAAACTACTGATATTTCGCTCCCTGTGTCAATTTGTGCCGTACTGGGTTCGGCAGCGTATTATAAGTATTTTAAAACGAGCGGCGGTGATGTCATGCACTGCCATACGGTTGTTGTTGTTGTCCTCCGTTTATACACACAGATGTAGTGCAACTACGCAATTCGGTTGGCGCGTCCAGCTGTTTCTGTACATTCCTGCATCCAGAGTTTACCTAGGTAGACCGACACAGTAAATCGGTCTCATTTCTGTTCGATCCTCCGACCTGGTCATCTGCTCTCGACTGGCGGCTACTTTTTGTTCAGGACTTCCTCAGCTATCGATATGGTTGGCTAAATAAAGTATAGCTCCAGGTATGTACAAGTTAGCGGGTTCTGAAAATATTCTAACCCCAAATATATTTTGTGTTTCAGCGTCTGTTATAAAATATACTTGTGTGTGTGTGTGTAGAGCAGTTTTCAATGTGTGCGTTAACGCAATTACAAAATTAAATTGATATGAGTGTAAATGTTGTGGGCCAAATTGACTTCAATAAAGAAAATGCTAATGCATCTCGCACTCAGCTGTGTTTGGTGTTATTAACAGTTATGAAATACGTAATTAATTAATTGTTATATTTCAACGAAATACTTAAAAGGTAGTTGGTACATAAGTGAAGTAAGTCACAGCTGGGGAGCTTAATACTGATTAAAATGAATTAGTGGCGATGTGTGTGTGCGCTGTTGATGTTTAAAGTTGGTGTTGGAGTTTAATGTGGACGGCCTATGTGGCGTATTTTTTCTCATGACACCCTCTACAACCTATTACATGTCACAGGTGCTCGAACAAAGGCGAGATGGGTGTCGGGTGTGATGAAGATCTGTCCACCCTACTGGCAGAGATGATCTTCTAGCCATGATTGCCGTCAGTCGAGGACAACTGTTGGGAAACTCCTCCAAAGCTACGCTGCCCCAGGACTTGTGATACGACCGTTACATTACTGATCAGTGCCAATATGGACTAAGTACACTGGACAATCCAGGTGGGAACATTCTAATTATCTATTTCTCTCTCCACAACATGGTGAATGCACAGAAGCCGCCAGAAGCTCACTCGTGAAGTTTTGACCGTTATACTCTAGCACAAACTCTCATGTTCAATTATGTTATTGCATGTGTAAACATTACAGCAGTAGACCTAATGAAATATCTTATAACTGTTCATAATGTGTAAGAAATTACACACATACACACATATCCGCAGTTTGCTGTAGGATCTAACTTTTCATCTAATTAAGACCATTAGGGAGTTAATTATCTTGTACTATCATGTCATCTGGTCATGGCCGAGTTTTAATCACGTAACGGGGGCTGTCTGATGCTTTAGATGAGAAACTATTTTCTTTCCCACATATACTTAGCGCTTTAACGATTAAAGTCAGGGTCGTTTAGCCGGTTGAGTCTGGGGGCGGTCACTTACATTCTCTGGTGTTAATTACCAAGGCAAATCTATACTTAGGAGCTGTGATTATCAGTTTACGTTGTCATTTATATTTGTACATATCTATACATATTATGGTGCATTCATTTACTGTAGTTGGAATGGGTTTATGAGGAAGTTAGTACTGAAATGAGGGATGTTTTGTTATTTATGTCGTGTATGTGTTTGTGTGTGTAATTTTACTATATTTTGCTGGGGGAATATGTAATGAATTTAAAAAAGAAAAAACCATAAATGTGCTTACTAAGACAAAAGGCTAGCCTATTTGAAACTATACAACACTTATGGATTGGTGAATTGCTTTTATGAATGAGATTATTGTTATCATTGACTCATACATAATCAGGCAGAAATTTTGGCAATTATGTTAATATCAAATTCACTTATTTTTTTGACATTCTGAATATTAATTGATATACATATATATAAATAATCCTGCCATTAATTGTGTGCTTACACAATCGAGAACTTGTCAGTTTATGTAACATCTTGCAGGTTTAATAAAGCACACGCTTGTTGGTTAAAAGACTTTTTCATTTGCAAGTCCTGTCATTCACCTGGGGGGGGGGACATGTCTGTAATTGTAATTGGGCCTTGCACACTTTTGCTTCCTCTAGGTTTTCCACCTAGTTCTAAATATAATGTCTCTCCCCTTTACAAAAAAAAACTTAATAAAAATAAAATTAAATAAAATAAAAATTCAAAAAAAAAATTACAAAAACTTAAAAAATAAAAGGGGGCTCTGCAAATGTTAGATCAGAGCGTGGTTATGATTCTAGGTAGGTAGTAGGTATTATTTCTGCCTTGTTTTTTTTTTCTTTTGAACTTGAGAAATTTTAGAATCTGGGGACTTACATTTATTTTCTTAAATGAAACTTGGTGTGGCTACAGACATGTCAGCTGGTGTTAGGACTTGCAAGTTATCTCAAATTATATTTAATTGGAATCCAAGTGTTGCAAGAAAACTTAATGGTAGTGTAACGAATTAATAGAAAGAATAACCAGAAAAATAGCACATTTTATAAAATGAATAAGGGGTTGATGAAGTTTCAAATAATTTAATATGTGTTAGTGTTTAAGTGATTATTTTGTGATGTTGAGTGTAAGATGAATTTTGAAGAGGGGTTATAAGAATGTGATTGATTTTTTTTAATGAATGTGTGCTGATTGACTTCACTTGCACATACCCTGGAGCTCAAACAGATTCTGGACGTGATGAGGGCCGTCAGTACTTGTCGATTTTGATTGTGATTTGTCTCCTGGATTAGACAACGTGTTTTATAGCATTCCCGTTATATAGTACTTGTTTATTGAGGGCGTTGCGTGGCGGTATCATGTATTTTGAATGCGGTTATGGTCCGACCAAGGGCATGGATGTGATAGTTTATATTTTCGATTACATTCAATTTTATGTGTACTTTGTGGATTGTAGTTAGTGAGTCAGTTTGTGGTTTTGTGTCGTGTTCTCTTCTGGAAATTTTATATGGCTGTTTCTCTGCTTTTACGACTCCCATCTCGTCGCATCGCTAGAGCACTCTGGAGCGGCTCAAAGGAAGAAGAGTACTTGAGTTTTTTCCGGATCCTTTGTCTTTGTGTTTTGTAGGTTACGTTGTGTTATGTGTTTCATGGGGATTTAAGTTATTGTGTTGTGTTTGAGAATTGTGCAACTCTGGCGACGGTATGTTACCAGGAATTGTCCCACCCAATTTCAGGGATTTTCCAGAAACTTTCAGTATTGGATGGAGTAGATGAGGACAGGTTGTTGGTCTTCTTGGACCTGGTCCTGTAGATTATCAGTTTTGCCTGTTCTAAAAATAAGATGGAGAAGTTATGTGCTGTTTCCTGGTGTATAGAGGTTGAATTTGGTTGTCGATCACTGTAGGGTCGGGTCCATGCCGCATTCCCCGGTTGATTTCTCTGGTGTGTCAGTTTTGGATTAAGTGTGGTTTGTTTAGACGGTGGAAAAGTAAACCCCCCTCTTGCTAGTTATGCTGCTTTGAAAAGTTAAGAAATAGGATTGATGTTCGCGTGCCCTCTGCACGGTCTTCTCTGCCTTGTGAATCGGGTCCGCCCACCCTAGTGTGGGAAGGTGGGCCAGTCATGTGTCAAGGATGGAGGATGCCTTGTTTGCTTCACATGGCTGGTCAGTCCACGACGGTGGACGGTTCTCTAGGGGTACTCGCATATCAAGGTTTGTAACACCTTGTTAGCCTTCGGGCGTGAATATGTGAGTGCCAGGAGAGTTAGGTGGTGGTCACCGGAGATGGTGACGTGTTGGGGCGGTCCTGAGAGTTGGCATGGAGGAGAGGACTCGCGTGGGGGATGGTCGCAGTGTGGTAGAGATTTTCAGTCCTGGGAAGGGAGGAATAGTGTTAATGGTCCTGGGTCTCAGTTATTAGATTTGGGAGGCCTTGGTGATCAGTACTCAGAGCTGGCCTGCGATTCTTCTCTTTCTCCTGTTCTTTTCTGTCTCTTATATCTGCATGCGGACCAGGGCCCGGCGAGCATGCAGGACGCACACTTACATCTTCTCTTTCAGACACACATTCACTGACTTACACCTCTTCCTTCTGCTTTTCGTTTTCCTGTGTTACTGAACTCACCAAGAGCGTTTTAGAATCTGAGATTTTTCCAGGTTTCCCGCAGCCGTCGTGCTTGAGGACTGGTTTGTTTTGGGTCAACCATGTTGCCCTTTTGGGGTGAGGGTGTGCCGTACTGGGTTCGGCAGCGTATTATAAGTATTTTAAAACGAGCGGCGGTGACGTCATGCACTGCCATACGGTTGTTGTTGTTGTCGTCCGTTTATACACACAGATGTAGTGCAACTACGCAATTCGGTTGGCGCGTCCAGCTGTTTCTGTACATTCCTGCATCCAGAGTTTACCTAGGTAGACCGACACAGTAAATCGGTCTCATTTCTGTTCGATCCTCCGACCTGGTCATCTGCTCTCGACTGGCGGCTACCTTTTGTTCAGGACTTCCTCGGCTATCGCTATGGTTGGCTAAATAAAGTATAGCTCCAGGTATGTACAAGTTAGCGGGTTCTGAAAATATTCTAACCCCAAATATATTTTGTGTTTCAGCGTCTATTATAAAATATACTTGTGTGTGTGTGTGTGTGTGTGTAGAGCAGTTTTCAATGTGTGCGTTAACGCAATTACAAAATTAAATTGATATGAGTGTAAATGTTGTGGGCCAAATTGACTTCAATAAAGAAAATGCTAATGCATCTCGCACTCAGCTGTGTTTGGTGTTATTAACAGTTATGAAATACGTAATTAATTAATTGTTATATTTCAACGAAATACTTAAAAGGTAGTTGGTACATAAGTGAAGTAAGTCACAGCTGGGGAGCTTAATACTGATTAAAATGAATTAGTGGCGATGTGTGTGTGCGCTGTTGATGTTTAAAGTTGGTGTTGGAGTTTAATGTGGACGGCCTATGTGGCGTATTTTTTCTCATGACACCCTCTACAACCTATTACATGTCACAGGTGCTCGAACAAAGGCGAGATGGGTGTCGGGTGTGACGAAGATCTGTCCACCCTACTGGCAGAGATGATCTTCTAGCCACGATTGCCGTCAGTCGAGGACAACTGTTGGGAAACTCCTCCAAAGCTACGCTGCCCCAGGACTTGTGATACGACCGTTACATTACTGATCAGCGCCAATATGGACTAAGTACACCGGACAATCCAGGTGGGAACATTCTAATTATCTATTTCTCTCTCCACAACATGGTGAATGCACAGAAGCCGCCAGAAGCTCACTCGTGAAGTTTTGACCGTTATACTCTAGCACAAACTCTCATGTTCAATTATGTTATTGCATGTGTGAACATTACAGCAGTAGACCTAATGAAATATCTTATAACTGTTCATAATGTGTAAGAAATTACACACATACACACATATCCGCAGTTTGCTGTAAGATCTAACTTTTCATCTAATTAAGACCATTAGGGAGTTAATTATCTTGTACTATCATGTCATCTGGTCATGGCCGAGTTTTAATCACGTAACGGGGTCTGTCTGATGCTTTAGATGAGAAACTATTTTCTTTCCCACATATACTTAGCGCTTTAACGATTAAAGTCAGGGTCGTTTAGCCGGTTGAGTCTGGGGGCGGTCACTTACATTCTCTGGTGTTAATTACCAAGGCAAATCTATACTTAGGAGCTGTGATTATCAGTTTACGCTGTCATTTATATTTGTACATATCTATACATATTATGGTGCATTCATTTACTGTAGTTGGAATGGGTTTATGAGGAAGTTAGTACTGAAATGAGGGATGTTTTGTTATTTATGTCGTGTATGTGTTTGTGTGTGTAATTTTACTATATTTTGCTGGGGGAATATGTAATGAATTTAAAAAAGAAAAAACCATAAATGTGCTTACTAAGACAAAAGGCTAGCCTATTTGAAACTATACAACACTTATGGATTGGTGAATTGCTTTTATGAATGAGATTATTGTTATCATTGACTCATACATAATCAGGCAGAAATTTTGGCAATTATGTTAATATCAAATTCACTTATTTTTTTTGACATTCTGAATATTAATTGATATACATATATATAAATAATCCTGCCATTAATTGTGTGCTTACACAATCGAGAACTTGTCAGTTTATGTAACATCTTGCAGGTTTAATAAAGCACACGCTTGTTGGTTAAAAGACTTTTTCATTTGCAAGTCCTGTCATTCACCTGGGGGGACATGTCTGTAATTGTAATTGGGCCTTGCACACTTTTGCTTCCTCTAGGTTTTCCACCTAGTTCTAAATATGATGTCTCTCCCCTTTACAAAAAAAAACTTAATAAAAATAAAATTAAATAAAATAAAAATTCAAAAAAAAATTACAAAAACTTAAAAAATAAAAGGGGGGTTTCAAATTAATGTTTTATAATTCTTACCTTCTATGGTTACGAATACCTCCGTCAATCCTGTTTTTGTTTCTGTCATTTCTGCATCGTCCTCCTCCAGTAACTCCTCCGCCATGTCCTTAATAATTACATTGCTTCGGTAGTTACACTCCTCTTGGACCCCCAGGTTCTCCTCCGACAATGGATGGGCCCGGTTCCCCATTGTCTCTTCTAGTTTCCCGTGGATGGACCTGCTACTGCCTGGTTATACCCTCCTCTGCCTCTGTTTCTGCTTCCATTTCCCCTCAGTGCTCCTCTGGTGTTCTCGGCTCCTCTCTGCGGTTGATTCTGTTGCTGGTACGTTCTCTCACTGCGTTGATATTCTCTCGGTTTGTGACATCTAAAACAGGTTGTTCTTATAGCATAGTTCTCAACATTACAATTGGCACATCTCCAACCCTCGCCTCGATTATCATTATTTCCCCCACGTGCCCCTCGGTGAACGTTGGGCATTCCCCTGGGTTGATTATAATTCCCATCTATATGTGATGCTGGTGTGTTTATCTGCCTACTCATATCCCGTTCTCTTATATTCTGAAATATTTCTAATATTTTCTCTAGTTCCGTAATTTCTATAATCTCTCGTGTCATTAAGGTAATTTGTATTTCTCTCGGCAAATGCTTACTTATGTGACGGACGAATGACCGAAATGGTAACGGTGGCTCTAAATATTTTGCCTCATTGTATAGTCGCATTACGTACATAGTCACGTTATCCCCTTGGGTCCCAAAATTACCTGGTCCCATTATTTTACTCCATAATATTTCTTGTTCTTCTTCTGACCAATACTTATCTCTAAAGGCCGTCTCAAAACTCTGATAATTTACCCAGTCTACTTTATGTACCTCCGCCCATACCGCGGAATTCCCTCTAAAACATTTCATTATCTTTAACAACTGTACTTCCCAGCTACTTCGACAAAACTGATTGAATTCTTTAACTCTATTTAAAAACTGCATAGGGTGTACCCCCCTGTTTTCGCAATTAAACAGTTCCAAATCAATGTCACTATTCATATCTCTAGTAATTACGACTTGTTCAGTAACACTATTAAGTTTTTTATTTATACCTATATTCAATTCATCTTTAACATTAACTATGCTCTGCTCAATTAACACTATGCTCTGCTCAAATTTATCATTATTTAAATATTCAAATTGTTTATTACTTTTATCTATAGTATTTACTGTATCTTGCATAGCTTGTATCTCTGATTTGCAATTACTTTCTATTTCATTTATTTTGAAATTGGTATTAGTTTCGTATGTCTTAATCTTATCAATTACACAATTAAACTTGTACTCACTACTAGCATTACATTCATTTATTTTACATTCAAACTTTTCAGTTACTTCCTGTATTTGTTTATCGATTTTTTCTACCACACTACTCTCTATTTTGTCAATTCTGTTATTCATACTTTTTAATGAATGACTCAACTTTTCGTTTAATTCATATTTCAATTCGTTAAAACTACTCTCACACTTATTTTTTACGTCATTTATATCAATTTTAAGTTCATCAAATTTAGCGTCAAATTTATTATTTTGTTCATTAAATTTGGTGTCAAAACTACTCTTTTGTTCGTCAAATTTACAGTTCATTTTCTCGAATTGATTTAGTATAACACTCAACATATCATTGTCTAATTTTTTACTACCTTTTGTTGAGGTTGGAGTCAACTGGACTCCCGAGTCCTCAGTCACATTACTTTGATCTGTTACATCTAATTCTACTATCTTGTCTTGACTCACACTTGGAGTCGAATGTACCTCAAAATTACTCATAATATTTGATTCATCAAAATTGTCAACACTAGTTATTTCATTCATATCGCTTTCATTTCCTGCCATTTTTAAATTGTAAATTTACTAACTTTTGTTTCACTAATCTTTAATTCACATCTACATACAATCTTATCTACTTTACGTAATTCTATACTCAACCCCTCAACCACACTTGCATTTCCGTAGGTGCGGAATTTCATATAAAATTTATTTAGTAAAATTCGTTCCAGTTCGTGGCACCATTTGTGAAGTAAATCATTTTAATAATACATTTAAATAATAAAATATTTCTTTCCCACTTACCTTTTTTTTCAGCCCAGGGTTAGTCACACGAACGGTGTAATGCAAGTGTGATTATAAGGTTACATAACAAACGTACGCTACACTCATTTGTTTGATGGAATTCAAAAATTTCTTATTTCTTATTATTAATCAAAATTGATTAATGATTATTTCATTTTAAATAAAATTTCAAATAAAACTTAGCTTTTTTCTCCTTTTTGATACAGATACAACATGCAGATTTCTTTAGGCATTTTCTTATTCTAACATACTTTCAATTACTCAAGGCGAACCCAGCTTGCCACACTCTCACATTCAGACAATTTATTAAAACCCGCACATTTACTTAATTTAGGCCTTTATAAAAAATATTTGAATGGCATACGGTTACTTGTTGCAGTAGCGTCCCCGCCGACCACATGGCGCGTCCTGTAACATTCTCGCACTATGTCCACACGGCTGTTAGTTCATTTTCTACGCACTCACTTGATTCGATGATGTTACATATTAATCTCAACTTTTACATTGTTTTACCAACTCTGATACAACTTGGTTAGTCGGCCGACTTAATAAAATGAAAATTTGCCCGGGCAGAAAAATTTAGTTCGACCATGCGTGGCCTATATTGTTTGTCGACTGGGGACAGAATTATTAACGCACCTCCCTCCAAACGTTCGGGCAGAGCGGAAATTTCAATGCCTTTGCTGTTAAAGTCTTCGTCACTGCACATTCAACACATGTTATTTATGACGTCGACGAAATCTCACTGCCACTGGTTACGTCACTAAGATAGGCGGGATCTCTAATTATGGTTCCGCCCGCTTCTGAACACGTGGCACACAAAATTCACAATCAAGCCATGTTGTTTTAGCTTCTCGGCGTCGTTTGCGCGCTTCGCTGGGGTTTGCGCGTTTGTGTGCGTCACACGGCACCGAAATTCTTAGAATTGTTTTGCGTTGTCTCATACAGACCGCATTCCATTGTACAACTAACCTCACTACCACTGTTCCTTTGTTTGACGAACTTTTCTATAACATGTGACTGACCACACAAATGTGAAACAAAATTATGATTTTTTATAAAACAAAACCGTCTCCTTTTAGCCCCATTACAATATCTACAAAATGGCTAAGTACCATTTATAATCTAATGAATAAACTTCAGAAATCGTTCATTTAGGCGTTTAAAGACAAAATTCATATTTAACATAATAATAAAGAGATCTCTAAGAGCAGGGGGGTGTAGAGTATGCATAAAGAATGAAAGCGTGAGCAAATACTGGTTTGTCAAATAAAAATAAAAGGTATACCACTTAGTTGATTTAGTAAATTTTGTTTTTATAAATGTTTAACATATTATATTATAGAGAGTTTGATAAAGCAGAGAATTTGATGAACTGTTAAAGAGTTACAAACAGAGAGTAATTAACTTTAAATGAATATAAATAAAATGGGTTAATAGCGTAACCATGTGTTAAGTCAATTATTACGCCTAATTATCATCACTTGTCCTGAATGGAAAATCTCGCCTAAAACGAACCTGGTAAGTAATTAAAGTCAAAAAGGGGAAAGTGTATTACGGTTTCCATATTTATCATTTTAAAAATATTGGTGGCGACTTGAAGTAATCTGGGAGTCTTCTATTTTGGTAAGTCAGGGTAAAGTGTAATCAGGGCCGGTGCATAAAAGGATCGCATGAGGTAAGTAGAAGTCACGTGGGGGGGGATTTGTAAAAAAGTAAATAAAGTTACACCTTCATGTTTGTCACTTTCAAGAATGCATTGCCTTTCTGACAAAAATTAACACTAGTACTGTTTTGGATAATTTCTAAAATATATGCTGTGATAGTAATTTCTGGGTATCATTTGTAACATATTAGTTTTTTTTAAAGTAAAGTTATTGAATTTTTTAATATATTATAATATGTTGGTCCTTTTTTTAAGGAACGGATCTCACAATTTCTATAACAAGGGAAGATCGGAAAATAGAACATACAAGCAGAATAAGTGAGTAGTTTTATTGTATCTAGATGATACCATTTTACAATAATCAGTTTTGTTATATTTAATTAGTAAGCTGTATGTATTGTATCAAATAGTTGTTTCATTAATCAAAAAGTGAATTAAATTTGTTTCATTAATTAAGAAATTAATTAAATCCATTCTTGAAGACTTTATACTGTTGTATGATAGAATGTAATTATTTTTCAACAGTGGCCCACAAAATGTGCATTGCAGTGAAGGAAATTTTAATAAAAATGGCCAGAAAAAATATCAAAATGAGTGAGTATCATTTCGTGTTTTTACTATGGATTGCACTTTTTTGACTGCAGAACACTGCTTGGGTGAAGTGAAATTTACCATAAATTTTATCCAAAAGACCTTGTGACTTTTAAATTTATTTAACAAACTTTGTAAACATAAAATATCTAAAAACTGTCAACTTCCAAAATTCTTACCTTACCGTGGTCCAGGGTCTTATATATGAACTCGTGACCTGTAAGAGTGGTTATTGGGTTTTGTTACATAATAAATATTAACTCTCATTTACTACATTTAAACAACTTTGTTTATTAAAATTATCTCCCACATACTTTCTTTCTCTTTATATTCTTTACAAAACGGTTATTTCTTTTTATCTCGTATACATTTCCCAAACATTAGGAATAGGCAACTGTTCTACATAACTCTTTACGTTCTTTATAAAAGTGATTTTGACTTAACTCCTATTCATGTTTCAGGAAAATATGAATTAGCTTAATTATAAAATAGATATATATATATACTTTAATATTTATAACTAAATTTACCTCAAGATATACTTTTTTCCTATTAGGAACATGTTTCGAGAGTTCCTGTACTCTCATATTCCTGTATATTCGTGTGTGTATTTTTGGGGGTTATATATGTATTGTACATTTGTGTGTATTTTTGGGGGAGTTAGATATAGGGTGTAAAAAGACCCTGTATGTCGGTCTTTACAAAAGAAAAAAAATAAAATGGAAATTTCAATAATAACAAAATTTCCAAATAATAAAATTATTTTGTTTATGTTTAAGAGGTATGTATACTAGATAAATCTGTTTTTTAAAGGGTTCTGTGAAAATTTTAATAACAGGTAAGTATTTATGGACCGTCGAGCACTTCTTGAAGATTTGCACCAAGTCTGGAGTTAAATAGATTAACTCCAGGTAATAATCGATTGGTGACTTTCCTTACTGGTCCAATATCTTGTTCAAAATAGAGTATATTCCTTTCACTTAATACCTTCAGCCTTATAAATACCCTTAAATTACCCTGTGAAATAAATACAGATACAAAATAATAGAAATATAAAGATTTATTGACAATTTTAGATAAATAATCGATATTTTATCGATGGAGAGCAATTATCGACTCTGTCTCAGGAATTATCGATTGTCATACAGAACAAAATTTTATGTTATATTAAAGACAGGTTCTTTTAGCGATTAAGAAATTAATAGTCAGAGAAGGGTGACGAGAAAGTATAACATTAACAGTTAACACATATAAATACAATTATTACTATTTAATAGTATTTAAATAATTCAAGTTATGATATTAGAATAAATGTTTTGTCGAACCAATGAAGACTGATGTGACGTCAGTAACGATGATGTAGTAGGCAGGTTTCGTTTTCAAGATGGCCGCTCCTTGGTTGGTCTCGGCTATGGTATATTCGTCGAGTCAGAAAATTACTATAAAATTACCTTCATCAAGGTCTAAAATGTCCCCGCACTGGTGTAATAAGTCTGTTAATCTATTTAGTGTATTCTGGTGAAGTGTTTTGTGTAAACTTGCGTTATTTAGTTTATTTTCTGTTTGTTCAACTATTACGGCTAAGCTTTCAAGTTGCGGTTAGGTTTGTAGAGTAAATCAGTTGTAATATAATGTTTTACCGTTTACTGTCACTCGTATAGTGAAGTTAGAGGTTTGTTTTCACTATTGTCGTGAATGTTTTTATAGTATTGGCTTCAAAAAGTGTTTAATTTGTCTAACTCTCGTTCACTGATTTCAAAGGCTAAAACGTTAGCTTCATGTTCAACTCGGTTTAAAGAACGTTTTTTTTTCACACACCTATTCAGCTTGATATTCAACAAAAGACTAATTAACTTGGTCATAAATCTTGCCCAGTTAATCCTTGAAAAAGTATTGTTAACATTTTTCGATTTCATACACATTAGAAAATATTACATTATATATGGAATTTTTCTATTTTATTCCTTACTTTTATGAATTATTAATCTTATTATTAGTTTAATCATCTTATTCCCTTTAAATTGATGTATTATAGTCCATATCTGTAGACATTTTGTGGAAATTAACAAATTTTGTTCTCACTTTGGAAATATAGGCTCAAAATTGGATTTCCGTTTTTATATAAAATTCCTTCCATTTTAAATATTATTAATACTATTATAATAAATTTTAATTAGTCATATTTCTCTTCCTTTCCTTAAATACATATAAATTACACCTTTTGAACTGGTTTTTTGTGTTAATTTGTAGATTTGATATTGCTCTTTAAAATTAATTAATTTATATATTTTGACAATTTACAAAATGTTAAGGTATATTTCCTTATTGTCATTTTAATTCATAGGATCATTCCTAGTAGTAGTTAATTGTGTTATCTTATATAAATCTGGGTAGTTTACAGGATTTATTAGTGAATTATACTATTTTATATTGGTTCTCTGATTTCACCAAATGGCCTAGATTTTAGAATTTTATATTTCTTTCTTTCTCAATAAATTAAACTTGATTCCTCCTCTGACTTTACATAACTACAATTATATGAAAATAACATGATCTATAACTTATTGTTTTGTGTAGTAGTTAATTAACACTACAGTTATTAAAATAATTAATTATGAACATTGTTTATTAATCTGCACAATTTAACATATTGCAGATACAGCTTAAACATATCTCTTTTGACTATTTTCAATCTAACATAGCATACCTTTTAGTACATTATTACTGGTATGTAGGTTATTATTTATCAAACATAATTCTTTTTAAAACACATAACATAAATCTTATTTTCTAATAAACCTTACAAATACATTTATTTAATACATTGATTTTAGGACTGTGAAATAATAGTCTATTTAAACATGTTACACTTATTCATACTATATTAGTACCATTCCTTTTTGGTTTAAATCATTATTATTGTGATTCCCCACATCAGCAAACATTAATTCCCATACTCTATTTATTATCATCCTTTTTTACAAAGGTCTTTTAAATAAGGATTTACATAAAAATAATAAAATACTGGAAACTTTCCATTTTATTATTTTATCATGCTGGTTATTATTAGACTTTAAAGTTGTGATATAGCATACTACTAAGTTATAGTATCACCAACTTTAAGTTTATTGCATTTTTTAAAAAACACTTATACAAATTCACTTTCACTGTTGGTTCTGATATTCTGAGTCTTATTATCTCAGACCAGACCTTTAGTCATCATGGACCGTTAAGACTAGTTTATTTTCTTTATTACACAATAGCTTTAGCCGGTGCACTTCTTATAACGCTATACAACACTTTAGTTTTCTCAATAATTACATTTTTATAAGATTTTGGGGATGTTATACTTTCTTTGACATAGTTTTTGTGGGTTTGGGATTGATAGTAGTTTATATAATAATAGGTTTTACTACGGTGTTTCTTTCATACTATGTCTTCCTCTCCTCCTGTCTTCCTTCTTGTCCTTCTTCATATCTTCCTTCTGGTATTCATTCTTGTCCCTCTTCTAGTTTTCATTCTTGTCCCTCGTCTAGTCTTCACTCTTCTGTTCTTCTTTCCTCATTCTTGGGAACCAAGGTACTTGGTGTTATCACGACTGAGGTTTAGCTTGGAGTATTGAATTTCTTCACTGAACTGACTTTATTCTTCTATTTGTTTTTAGAGTATTTTGGTATTCACCACTCTTTGATTGAGTCTCTTTTTTCGGGATATTGTCTTATGTAACTGGTTTACTGCTCTGAGCTTCCTGGGTAACTTACTGGTATTATTTATGAGTTGATGAGTTGCTTCAATACTTTCTTTGGTTTCTTTTAACAGTGGTTTTTATATATTATGTAGTGAGGATTTTTATCTTATTGTGTTTCATTCCTCTGATTTATTTAAATGTCATTTAATATTATTACAACATTTTTTGATGTAATTAAATTTTTATCATTTCATATGATTTACAATGTAGTGGATTTTCTGTCACGCTACAGAATGCCCTTCTCCAGAAGTAATTTTTTCAGACTATACTTGCTTTGTCTGAAACAATTGCTTATGATAATTATTCAAAGTTTGTTATTATTTTGGACTTCCTTCCATTTTAAAATTCTCTTATTTATATCTGAGTTTATATCACTCTCACTTGATCTTCCTTGATAGTAATAGTCTTCTGAGTTTCATATTTATTATTTCATTTTTATATTCCTTCTTAGTATTTTCTCCTTGGGATATTTTCTCCCTATCGTTCCCTACTTTGTGAGCTGGTTCAGTTCAGAGAGGCACTGTACGCTACTTTCCTCTGCTGTCCAATACTTCACACATATTTGAGTACAGAGGCAAATCATCTCTGCTCAAAAAATATATTAATCCTGCTGGAATTATCATCAGACAGATTAAAAAAATTATTCAGAATAGTACACATTTGTTACTATTTAAAAAATATCTTTGGGATACTTCACTTATTACTTATTATATTTCTCAGAGATTTTAATATTTCTATCTCAGTTGTTCATCTGACTTATTATCTGGATGTTTCTTTCATTTGATATTATGGTAGGAAGCTCTTCTATTATTACCTTTTTATACTTTTATTATCATATAAATCTTTTGGTTATAAATTCTTTATTACCTTCTGGTTTTTTCATTATAATCTGCATTATTTGTAGTAGCATATCTTTGTGACATTTTTAGACTGTTTCTTGTTTCTTAAAATTTCCACTTGTTCTATTTTCTAGAATTTTTTATAACTGTCATTATCATAATTGTCATTTAATTTAAAATCATTTTATATTAATTCATTTAATTACATACATTTTTGACATTATTTTCACATTATTCCGGTCATTGCGATTATACTTGCAAGTGCTGGTTTTTTTTTTTTTTTATTTATTTCATTATGAGGTCATATTTTCTCCTCATACCACTTAAAGTTTCATTCTCTCATAATTCCAAAGAAGTTTTTGTACTTTATTTTATTCACTCACTTAAATCGTATTAAAGAATTTTCTCTTTTTTATTTCCTTCAACAACATTTTACGGAAAGGTTTTTACTCTTCATATTGAACTTAGACATGATTAAAATGTCTAGAATTATTTGTTTTTTGACCTTAGATGGTTTTATTTCTAAATTCTCTCCTTCTTTATTATTATATTATAGCCATAAAGTTTTTCTTAGATAATTGGTATGTAAGGTGATCTCATTTATGTTTAAAATTTTGTTGACTTATTTCAAACTCTTCTTATATTATTCTTCTTTTCAAATAATTTCTTTCAAATAATCTTTTATGTAAGATTGGCTCACACCTTTTTAGAATTTTGGGGTTTTTATGTTTTTAAACTTCTTCTCTTCTATTCTAGCCATAAAGTTTTTTCATATTTTCTTGGTATGTAAGGTGAACTTACTTATTTTTTAGAATTTAGAGGGTTTTATGTTTTTAAACTTCTTCTCTTCTATTCTAGCCATAAAGTTTTTTCACATTTTCTTGGTATGTAAGGTGAACTTACACCTTTTTAGAATTTAGTTGAATTTATATTTTTAAACTTCTTCTCTTCTATTCTAGCCATAAAGTTTTTTTACATTTTCTTGGTATGTAAGGTGAACTTACACCTTTTTAGAATTTAGAGGATTTTATGTTTTTTTTTAAACTTCTTTTCTTCTATTCTAGCCATAAAGTTTTTTCATATTTTCTTGGTATGTAAGGTGAACTTACTTATTTTTTAGAATTTAGTTGATTTTATTTTTAAACTTCTTCTCTTCTATTCTAGCCATAAAGTTTTTTCATATTTTCTTGGTATGTAAGGTGAACTTACGTATTTTTTGAATTTAGTGGTTTTTATGTTTTTAAACTTCTTCTCTTCTACTCTAGCCATAAAGTTTTTCACATTTCCTTGGTATGTAAGGTGAACTTACTTATTTTTTGAATTTAGTTGTATTTATGTTTTTAAACTTCTTCTTATTATTTTTCCTTTATACCCAGGTGGATGCTTTTATTTATAGTGCATTGTTGCTCATAGTTCCTTTATAAGGTGTAGTTTCTTAATTAATTTATTTCTTAAATTCCCATTTTGGTTCTTTGTCCCTTCTTCTTCTCATTTTTCCTCAGTGGTAATTATTTTCATCTTCTTTGTGGTGGTTTTGCCGTTGTCGGTTATCATGACATCCATCCCTTTTACCACCTCATTATGTATTCGTATAGATCCTTATCAGATCCAAACTTTTGCTCCTACGCGCCGGATAGTACCTCGGTTGGTCCCGTTCTAGGCTCCTCCGAACTTCTTCTCTTCTATTCTAGCCATAAAGTTTTTTCATATTTTCTTGGTATGTAAGGTGAACTTACGTATTTTTTGAATTTAGTGGTTTTTATGTTTTTAAACTTCTTCTCTTCTACTCTAGCCATAAAGTTTTTCACATTTCCTTGGTATGTAAGGTGAACTTACTTATTTTTTGAATTTAGTTGTATTTATGTTTTTAAACTTCTTCTTATTATTTTTCCTTTATACCCAGGTGGATGCTTTTATTTATAGTGCATTGTTGCTCATAGTTCCTTTATAAGGTGTAGTTTCTTAATTAATTTATTTCTTAAATTCCCATTTTGGTTCTTTGTCCCTTCTTCTTCTCATTTTTCCTCAGTGGTAATTATTTTCATCTTCTTTGTGGTGGTTTTGCCGTTGTCGGTTATCATGACATCCATCCCTTTTACCACCTCATTATGTATTCGTATAGATCCTTATCAGATCCAAACTTTTGCTCCTACGCGCCGGATAGTACCTCGGTTGGTCCCGTTCTAGGCTCCTCCGCCTTTCTTCGTATCTTCGGTAACTGTTCCCTCTATGGTGGTTGAAACCTCGCTGTCTTCCATCTGTGGCCCGTATGAAGTTCACTCTTGGGCGAGGAAACCTATTATTACTAAAATTACTATTATTGGGACCCACACGATTGGTATTATTATGGTAAGGACTATTACCATAATTGGGGCTTCTCTGACTATTTACGTTACCAGGGTTGGGATTGTGGTTACCCTGATAACCATTAGAGGGTCGACTCGGGTTTTGATAATTTGGACCCGTATTATTATTATCGTGGTAATTTATATTGTTCCCATTATTATCTTGTCTTATATTCCAATATGTCTCTGGTCCATATGCTGTATGACCTGAAAAATATCTGTGAGGTTCTTCATTTGGTTTATCAATTATCTGCTTCTCTGAATCCCCATAATCTGGTTCATCATCACAAATCCATCCGGAATGTATACATTTTTGTGTAATTGTACACTGGAATAGTCCTGGATGGTGCACTAATGGAACACACTCTGGTGATTCACCAGTGCCATCGTCACAGTCTGATAATATGTTATATTTCCATCTTTCTGAAATACACTGTTTAGTTCCGCACTGGAACTGATCTAGTCCATATGTAGTATTCCGTTTACTTCTGGTCCTTCCCCATTGATAAACTACTGTCTTGTGGTAAATTATCTCTGAGATTATCTTGAATCTCCTTCCGAAATTTCTGTAATTACTGATTTCTTCATGGTCGGTTATTGGAATATTCTTGACATCCATTAAACCATGGTTCATCATTTCTATTTCTTCCTTGGTTTTTATTACCTTTCTTGGATACATTCTCCTTTTCCTTGGTTTAATATCTTCCTGGTTTCGGTTAGTTTCAATTTCAGGTACTACCATTACTTGTTCCTGCGTTTTGTCATTTAGTACTTCTTCTGGTTCTGGTTGGCTATCATATTTTATTTCTTCGGTCTTCTCCTCTCTTAATTTTTTCCTAAACAGTTTATTATCATTACTTATATCATCCAGTTTCCCCATTATCGATTCGTGGTTCTCATCCATTTTCTTGCAGAAATTTTCCATCATTTTCTTTCTATCTTCCATAATCTCGTCCATTTTCTTACTAAAATTTTTACTGGTTTCTTCGATCCTCTTATTGGTATTCTCTATCTTACGGCCCAATTCTTCCTTTGTTGATTTGAATTCTTCTTTCAGAGACTGGTTGTCTTCCTTCCTTTCCTTATTACTTTCGTCCATCTTCTTGTTGGTATTTTCTATGTTTTTATTTATTTCACCCAAATCTTCCTTGGTGGATTGGTTATCCTTCTTCAAACCTTCTAACTTTTTATTACTTTCTTCCATTTTTTGTAAAAACATTTCCATGAATCTGTCCATTTTATCCTCTTCCGTTACTTTGGATTTCCCCATCTGTCTTTCCTGGACATTGACTTCCCCTGTCTGCGTTGTTACTTCTAATTGTTCCTCTGGTGGTTCAGGTTGTTTATGTTTCACCTGGATTGGTAACACTTCCGGATCCTCCACCGGTGTTGCCTCCTTATCCCCCATGTCCATCTCTTTCTCGGCCTCTGCCGCCCTCTTTTTCGATGTAGCTCGTCTCTGCATCTTTCTGCTGTCTATCAATCAATCGCTGCCAAGCTTAGATTATTAAGCCCTCTAAGTTGGACGCCACTTTGTAAAAAGACCCTGTATGTCGGTCTTTACAAAATAAAAAAAATAAAATGGAAATTTCAATAATAACAAAATTTCCAAATAATAAAATTATTTTGTTTATGTTTAAGAGGTATGTATACTAGATAAATCTGTTTTTTAAAGGGTTCTGTGAAAATTTTAATAACAGGTAAGTATTTATGGACCGTCGAGCACTTCTTGAAGATTTGCACCAAGTCTGGAGTTAAATAGATTAACTCCAGGTAATAATCGATTGGTGACTTTCCTTACTGGTCCAATATCTTGTTCAAAATAGAGTATATTCCTTTCACTTAATACCTTCAGCCTTATAAATACCCTTAAATTACCCTGTGAAATAAATACAGATACAAAATAATAGAAATATAAAGATTTATTGACAATTTTAGATAAATAATCGATATTTTATCGATGGAGAGCAATTATCGACTCTGTCTCAGGAATTATCGATTGTCATACAGAACAAAATTTTATGTTATATTAAAGACAGGTTCTTTTAGCGATTAAGAAATTAATAGTCAGAGAAGGGTGACGAGAAAGTATAACATTAACAGTTAACACATATAAATACAATTATTACTATTTAATAGTATTTAAATAATTCAAGTTATGATATTAGAATAAATGTTTTGTCGAACCAATGAAGACTGATGTGACGTCAGTAACGATGATGTAGTAGGCAGGTTTCGTTTTCAAGATGGCCGCTCCTTGGTTGGTCTCGGCTATGGTATATTCGTCGAGTCAGAAAATTACTATAAAATTACCTTCATCAAGGTCTAAAATGTCCCCGCACTGGTGTAATAAGTCTGTTAATCTATTTAGTGTATTCTGGTGAAGTGTTTTGTGTAAACTTGCGTTATTTAGTTTATTTTCTGTTTGTTCAACTATTACGGCTAAGCTTTCAAGTTGCGGTTAGGTTTGTAGAGTAAATCAGTTGTAATATAATGTTTTACCGTTTACTGTCACTCGTATAGTGAAGTTAGAGGTTTGTTTTCACTATTGTCGTGAATGTTTTTATAGTATTGGCTTCAAAAAGTGTTTAATTTGTCTAACTCTCGTTCACTGATTTCAAAGGCTAAAACGTTAGCTTCATGTTCAACTCGGTTTAAAGAACGTTTTTTTTTCACACACCTATTCAGCTTGATATTCAACAAAAGACTAATTAACTTGGTCATAAATCTTGCCCAGTTAATCCTTGAAAAAGTATTGTTAACATTTTTCGATTTCATACACATTAGAAAATATTACATTATATATGGAATTTTTCTATTTTATTCCTTACTTTTATGAATTATTAATCTTATTATTAGTTTAATCATCTTATTCCCTTTAAATTGATGTATTATAGTCCATATCTGTAGACATTTTGTGGAAATTAACAAATTTTGTTCTCACTTTGGAAATATAGGCTCAAAATTGGATTTCCGTTTTTATATAAAATTCCTTCCATTTTAAATATTATTAATACTATTATAATAAATTTTAATTAGTCATATTTCTCTTCCTTTCCTTAAATACATATAAATTACACCTTTTGAACTGGTTTTTTGTGTTAATTTGTAGATTTGATATTGCTCTTTAAAATTAATTAATTTATATATTTTGACAATTTACAAAATGTTAAGGTATATTTCCTTATTGTCATTTTAATTCATAGGATCATTCCTAGTAGTAGTTAATTGTGTTATCTTATATAAATCTGGGTAGTTTACAGGATTTATTAGTGAATTATACTATTTTATATTGGTTCTCTGATTTCACCAAATGGCCTAGATTTTAGAATTTTATATTTCTTTCTTTCTCAATAAATTAAACTTGATTCCTCCTCTGACTTTACATAACTACAATTATATGAAAATAACATGATCTATAACTTATTGTTTTGTGTAGTAGTTAATTAACACTACAGTTATTAAAATAATTAATTATGAACATTGTTTATTAATCTGCACAATTTAACATATTGCAGATACAGCTTAAACATATCTCTTTTGACTATTTTCAATCTAACATAGCATACCTTTTAGTACATTATTACTGGTATGTAGGTTATTATTTATCAAACATAATTCTTTTTAAAACACATAACATAAATCTTATTTTCTAATAAACCTTACAAATACATTTATTTAATACATTGATTTTAGGACTGTGAAATAATAGTCTATTTAAACATGTTACACTTATTCATACTATATTAGTACCATTCCTTTTTGGTTTAAATCATTATTATTGTGATTCCCCACATCAGCAAACATTAATTCCCATACTCTATTTATTATCATCCTTTTTTACAAAGGTCTTTTAAATAAGGATTTACATAAAAATAATAAAATACTGGAAACTTTCCATTTTATTATTTTATCATGCTGGTTATTATTAGACTTTAAAGTTGTGATATAGCATACTACTAAGTTATAGTATCACCAACTTTAAGTTTATTGCATTTTTTAAAAAACACTTATACAAATTCACTTTCACTGTTGGTTCTGATATTCTGAGTCTTATTATCTCAGACCAGACCTTTAGTCATCATGGACCGTTAAGACTAGTTTATTTTCTTTATTACACAATAGCTTTAGCCGGTGCACTTCTTATAACGCTATACAACACTTTAGTTTTCTCAATAATTACATTTTTATAAGATTTTGGGGATGTTATACTTTCTTTGACATAGTTTTTGTGGGTTTGGGATTGATAGTAGTTTATATAATAATAGGTTTTACTACGGTGTTTCTTTCATACTATGTCTTCCTCTCCTCCTGTCTTCCTTCTTGTCCTTCTTCATATCTTCCTTCTGGTATTCATTCTTGTCCCTCTTCTAGTTTTCATTCTTGTCCCTCGTCTAGTCTTCACTCTTCTGTTCTTCTTTCCTCATTCTTGGGAACCAAGGTACTTGGTGTTATCACGACTGAGGTTTAGCTTGGAGTATTGAATTTCTTCACTGAACTGACTTTATTCTTCTATTTGTTTTTAGAGTATTTTGGTATTCACCACTCTTTGATTGAGTCTCTTTTTTCGGGATATTGTCTTATGTAACTGGTTTACTGCTCTGAGCTTCCTGGGTAACTTACTGGTATTATTTATGAGTTGATGAGTTGCTTCAATACTTTCTTTGGTTTCTTTTAACAGTGGTTTTTATATATTATGTAGTGAGGATTTTTATCTTATTGTGTTTCATTCCTCTGATTTATTTAAATGTCATTTAATATTATTACAACATTTTTTGATGTAATTAAATTTTTATCATTTCATATGATTTACAATGTAGTGGATTTTCTGTCACGCTACAAGGGCTTATAAAAGAAAAGATAAAACATAGGGTTATATATATATATATATACACATTTAATTTTGATGACAATTAATTAATTCTATCTCTATTAATTTTAATTAATATTTTTTTTAAAGAGAATTGGTTATTCTAATTAACCTTATCAAGATGTATATAAAATTTATCTCAATTAAGTTTCAATTGATTTTATTTATAGAAGATAGAAAATAAATTTTGGATTTATTAATAATTTCAAGTAACCTTTTTAAAGAACAAATTATTTTTAATTAACAGTTTTTAAGGGGAAGATAGATTCTGAATGTTATATTATTGTTTTGTAGGTAACAGAAAGGAGATAGAATAATAAAAGGATTTTATTGATTGTTAATTTTATGAGTTTTAATTGCAAGTCCCGTCTCACTGGATCCAGCGCATTTTTGGCTTCTCTAGGCTTTGGGTCTAGTTCTAATTATCTTGTGGCCCCTCTTTAAAAAAATTCAAAAAAATTTTTTTCAAAAAAAAAATAATTTTTTTTTACCAGTCTAAGCAAAAGTGGGGTTACAGTGCCTCAGTACAACACAGTGTCAGCATAAACAATGATGTCTAGACAACCAGACTAGACGTATTGCGTAACCGCCCCAGTAAGCAGCAGTCCTTGTGAATTACAGTATGCAGTTTAAAAAAAAAAATTTCAAAAAAATGTTTTCAAAAAAAAATAATTTTTTTTTACCAGTCTAAGCAAAAGTGGGGTTACATTTGGTAGCAGAGCGTGGTTAAGATTAGGGTCAACCCTTGGGTCCTTTGGGTGTGACGGGGCTTGCAAACTCAGGAAACATTTTGTGGGTTCCAATGGAACTTAGAAGAATCTTTGAAAGGCCCTATATCTAAAAGTGACTATGTTTTGTTAGGTTTAAGGTTTTGTGTATTATATGTCTATGTACTTGCCTGCCTTGGATAGTTGAACGGTAGGTTGCCACGTGGTGTGAAATTTTAGAAGGGGACATTCCTTTGGAAACGCGAATTATCGCAGATCTGTGCCTAGGTGGAGATGGTTTGCGTGTTACCTTCCCCATAAGAGGGGAGGTGTATAATTTATGCGGTATGGCCCGATCGGCAGTCGGTCTTCTCCGACATACGGGAGCCGAAGTTATTCGAAATATATTTTGAAAATTGTCGTTGGTCGGTGATTTTGTCGTGTTGTGTGTTAGTGTGTGTGTCGTGTTCCTTAATGTGTAGAGTTGTTGAGAGAGAGCAGTTCAGTTAAGTGGGCTGGGTCCTCGCAACGGTAGGGGGACCAGCAGTCTGCTTAATGGAAGAACAGTACTTAAGATTTTCCTGTGTTAATTGTCATTAGTTTTCTAAGGTGTTGTGTTTTGTTTTGTGTGCCGACCGCGAAGCTCGACGATGAGTGTACTAACCCCCGAGCTGTTTTTGCGAGATGAATTAGAGTTCGAGCTACGGGCCCGGGGGAGAGACCCTAGAGGGATGGTTCTTGTTTTACGACGGCAGCTCCGAGAGGCGCTGGCCGCAGGTGATGCGCTCTCGAAGGTCACCATCGCTGACCAAGAGAGCGAATGGGAAATTTGCAATGAGAAGTGGGAGGAGCTGCGAGAATTAGCTCGCTGCGTAGAAAGTTTGGAGGCGGGACCGGGGTGCTCTATCGGCGTCCGGCGAATCCGGCAATGTCTGCAGCATGTAATACTCAGGCTGCAGAATCTTCAAGCACAAGGCGGCGAACTTGAGCCGGCCCATAACATAAATGATCTAATACAACAGATCACCTCGACCCTGCAGGGGTCTCAAACGGCTAGACCATCTACGCCGGCTCCAGTTGCTGAGTCCGTGGTCTCAGCAGTAGATTCCTCGTATAGAGGTATAGAGCCTGTAGCAAGCACCCTGGTTCTCACCGGTTTGGGGGCGGCGTCTTATCATAAGCTGCCCAACCCACTGTCTCACATCATCCAACAACTACCAGTCGTGGATGGACTGGATGTAGAAAAACTATTACCTTTTTTTAAGACCGTTTTCCAGTTGGTAGACTACCCGGGCATGTCCGATCGCACTGTGCTCGAACTCATATTCCCTTATTGTCGCGGAACCATGGCTGAGAGGGTGGCGGAGGTCATGCGTTGTAATGGTGGAGTGGCGGAATTCCACTGGGTGGTGTTGGGGGCGTTCGTGCCCGGTAGATTAATGGAGCAGTTGCGACATCAACACTTTTATCGAGTGCAGGCGCGGGGCGAAAGTTTAGCCCAATTCGTACAACGAATCCGAAAAGTAGCTCGAATACTGGGACTGAGCATGTCGGAGGAGGAAGTGGTCCAGAATATTCTCGACGGCGTCTCCTCCGAGGACCGATTGCGTCTAGTTTTTGCAGAGCGGCCGCGGTGGTTTGCGGACCTGGACCGGCTGTGTGTCATGACCAAGGCCATCCAGATGAGCGACCACGCGAGGGGAGACGGTAGAGGAGAAGAACGAAGACCTCAGAGATCGGAAGGACCCAGGGAGCCTTTCTTCCCCCGACAGGCCCAGCCAGTTCGAAATCGCGAGCAAAAGAATGCGGTTGTTTGTTACAATTGTAACCACCCGGGACACGTGGCTAGAAATTGCACTCGAGGACGCGCGCGCCCAGCACCTCCTTTGTCTAGACCAGTACCAAAAATCTAAATAGCCAGGGGAAGATATGCCGGAGGATGTCTTCCCCTCGCTCTAAATCTGTTCAACTTCCGACGACCTCCAGGCAATTGTTAGCATCCAACTCTTCCGACATCAAGGTCCAGTCTACTACCTCGCAACACCTTTCAGTATGCCCCTTTCTGTCGCTCGAGGTAAAAGGGGGTCAGCTCAGAGCCTTAGTTGACTCCGGTTCAGCCCGATCCATCATCTCATCTTGGGTATACGCGGACCTTGAAAAGCAGGGCTTGATCAAGGAGTCGAACCTGTCATCTGCAGTATGCTGGACTGCCTCCCAGGAAATCTTTCCTATCTCCCGGGTTATCACCTTCAAAATTAAAATCGATGGATTTTCTTGGGTGTGGCCTTTTCTGGTTTCTCCTGCTCTGGGAGTGGATTGTATAATTGGTGCTGACTTCATCGCAAAAAGTGGTCTCGTGCTGGACATCCAAGCGCACCAATGTTTCTTTAAGTTTAATCAGGGAGTTCTAATTCCGTTCCTTGGGTACCAGGGCGCAAAGCCGGGTATCCAAGAAGTAGCTTGTCCCGATTCTGCACGAGATCATCTCACTCCATCCCAGCAGAAGGCCTTAGACCAATTGTGTGAGGAATTTCCCGAGGTGTTAACTCCTACCTTGGGACTCACACACCTGCTGGAGTACAAGATATGCCTAACAGATTCCAAAATAGTAAGGTCACACCCTTACAAATTCGCTCCTCCGAAGATGACCATTCTGCGAGAGAAGGTTCAAGAATTGTTAGAACAAGGGGTAATTGAACCTTCTCATTCGAGCTATGCCAGTCCAGCATTTTTAGTACCAAAGCCTGGGGGCAAGCAAAGAATGGTAATAGATTATCGGAAGTTGAATTCCAATATAGAGGTGGATTCTGTTCCCCTCCCAGATTTACATTCGGCCTTTGATTGGTTCAGTGGGGCCAGATATTTTACTATAATCGATCTTAACACGGCCTATCATCAGATTCCGCTGGCCAAAGAGAGTAGACCATATACGGCCTTTTGTGTACCCTGGAATTTGTACCAGTACACAAGGGTTCCCATGGGTTTGGCCGTGGGGGCCCAGACACTCACTCGTCTTCTCGATACCGTTTTTCACGATGTGAAATTCCGGTTCATGTTTAACTACCTTGATGATTTATTGGTATATAGTGAGACCTTCGATGATCATCTGGGTCATCTTAGAGAAGTGATGGCTCGGTTAAGGAGTTCTGGTCTCACTGTCAATCCCGAGAAGGTTCGTTTCGCCCAAGAGAGTATTTCTTTCTTGGGCCACTTAGTTTCACACCGGGGCATTACGGTCGACCCCGAGAGGACACAGGGCATCCGTGACTTCCCTCCCCCTAGGGATGCGAAGGGCATAGCGAGATTCGTTGGTATGGTAAATTTTTACCGACGTTTCATACCTAACATCGCCGAGATTGCCGCACCCTTGAACGAACTGAGGAAAAAGGGCGCCAAATTTACATGGGGTGAAAATCAACAAAAGGCTTTCGACACCTTGAAGGAAGCCATCATCTCCCCACCGGTGTTACGGATGCCCGACTTTTCGAAGCCGTTTATACTGCAGACGGACGCGAGTTCGGTTGCACTCGGGGCGGTTCTTTCCCAAGTTGTAGACGACGCTAGGCAGCCTGTGGCTTTCATTTCCTGGACATTGACCCAGCAAGAACGTAAATCATCTGTCTATGAGCTAGAGTGTTTAGCTGTTGTGTACGCTCTAGACAAGTTCAGGCGTTTCCTGGAACATGCTGAGTTCCTGCTCGAGACCGACAATCAGGCTCTCTCTTAGCTTCTGGCTCATCCCCGGCAACTGGGTAAAATTGGTAGATGGGTGGTAAAGATCTCATCCTTCAAGTTCACAGTGCAACACATTAGGGGATCTCAAAATGTGGTTGCAGATGCCTTGTCCCGCATGTTTTCACAGCCCAGTGATGCCCAATCTGAGCAACCCTGTTCCGTTCTATTAGACTTTCCATTAGCCTTCACTGATGTGTTACCCCATCAGTTAAACGACGAAGAGCTGGGTCCAGTCATCCAAAATATCAAGGAGGGTAACGTACAGGCCCCTTACTTCTTGTCCAAGGGAGTCCTCTGTTGCAGAGAAAGAAAAGGACGTGCCCCTAAGATCGTGCTGCCTAGCAAGTTAGTGCCCATGGTCTTCAGTTATTACCATAATTCCCCAGTAGGAGGCCACAAGGGAATTTCTAAGACCATTTCCAGTATTAGGAAACATTTCATCTGGAAGGGCATGGATAGGGACATCGCGACAAGGGTTAAGAGCTGTCATCTTTGTGGCTTGAGCAAGCCTGCCCAGAACACCAAACTAGGGTTGTTGTCATCTGAGGTGGCGAGCAGGCCGATGGAGAAGTTGTTCATCGACTACGTGGGGCCATTCCCCCGTAGCAAGTCAGGTAATGCTTACCTGCTTGTTTGTGTGGATGCTTTTTCTAAGTTTGCCTGGCTACTGCCCTTACGGCAGGCAACCGCTCGTTTAACCATTAACGCGCTACAGAACCATGTGTTTCAGCATTTCGGTCTTCCGACCATCATTGTCTCGGACAATGGCCCGCAGTTCATTTCGGGTGAATTCCGGCGTATGTGTTTCGCCAGTGGGATTAAACACGTAACCACTTCCCCTTATTACCCACAACCGTCCCATGCGGAGAGATACAATCGGAATCTCCGGTCCGCCCTGATTGCTTATCATGCAGAGCAACAAACCACCTGGGATCAGAATCTGAAGTGGTTACAGTTAGCTTTCAACACGGCCCGACACGATAGTCATCAGGCCGTGCCCTTTGAAGTCCTGTTTGGATTCTTGCCCGCACTCCCGTTGACCAATTTGTGGAATATCGAAGATCTTCTGCCACGGGAGCCCGATAATAAAACTACGGAGAGGTGGAAGGAAGCTCGGAAGAATTTGCTGGGAGCGCACGAGCGGGTCCGTCGGCGTTATAATCAGGGGCGAATTCCCAACCCCTTCCGAATTGGTGACTGGGTGTATTGCCAAAGCCACCCACTCAGCTCTGCCGCAGACAAACGTGCCGCAAAGTGTGTTACCGCTGGTCGGGGCCATATCGCATCCTGGGATTCACGTCACCGGTGACGGCCCGGCTGGGCGTACCAGGGGACGATTCTAAAATCATGGTAAGCCATATTTCTAAATTGAAGCACTGTCGGGGGCAAATCGCGGACTATTGAAGGGGGTTAGTCCCCGTAGAGATAGGGCAGATGCCCTGTTAAGGTGGCAGTCGTGTTCTGGTTCAGTGGACAAGCCTCAGGAGGTCGGAACTCGGGGATATCCCGAACTTTTCTTTCATCTTTTCTTCGCTGTCCCTCTTTGCTGTGGGCTGGCCCTGATCAGGTCAGCGTGCAGCACCCGCACACTTACATACTACATGCCTTCTTTCGTCTCTTTCGTTTTCTTTCTGAGCCTCTGTTCTCCTGAGAGCAAGTGCTGCTGGGCCGACCTAATCACGAAGACCACCGGCTTGTTTTGGGAGGGGGTACACTGCAGGGTACCCTCCCTGCGTTTAACTGTGAGGCAACTATGTTGCCCTTTTGGGGTGAGGGTGTGCCGAGTCTAGGATAGATTCGGTGCGTATTCACCGTTTAACGAAAAAGGAAGTAAAATAATGTACGGTATTTAACGTAGCAGCGGTAGAGATAAACCAATCTGCAGTTTTGATAAAATATCTGTAACTGATTTTACCATTTAGAGCGGCTTGATTAGTGCTGCACCCTGGCGTGAGCCACGGTTTACACGGTCAGAACGGAAATAACGTTTTCTGCAATTCTCTGTCTCGCTCCGAATGCCGTGCTGTTACCTACGTCTTTTGTTTTCTCCGGTAGAGAAGAATAAAATTGTTTCACCATCTTCATCTATGGCAGGCTGAATCTATACAGAACTGCGGTAAGTTACGGCATTATATTTATATATATCTATTTAAAGTTTTACAAACGAAAACTTTGTTTAAAGTGGCCACATTAAGTAGATTCAGATAACCTTTTACGACACCACGTGTTGAGTGGTGCAATACGTAATTTAAAGGTAATTATTTTGGTAACATACTAATACTATATTAAATTCACATGTCCTAACTAAGGCACCAAAATTGAAAGTATGTGAATGCAAAAAGTATTTGTTTAAATCGTACAGACATGGATGTATTCTGATAACCTTATTATGGCACCTCGTGGCAAGAGTGCAATGCGTAATTCAGAGTAAGTTACATACAACCTTTACTTGTGATTCTAGTAAAACTTATCAATTTCAGAAAGCTTACTAAAGCACCAATTGAGAAGAATGTAATTGCCAAAAGGTATTAATTTAATAAGTATAGATATGATTGTAATCCAGTAACCTTTCTGACCACGTGGCAAACAAAAATTCAGACTATGTGTAAATTTTATTAAAAGTGTAACAGGCCAAATAATTAGCTAATCAAAATTGAAGTATGTTAACCCACATGGGTAAAGCTTATTAATATGAAATTTTAATAGAGCTAAATGTTTTCAAATAGGGCCTGTTGGCCATATAACCTCTTCAAGTGTGTCAAAGATCATTTTTTAAATAGCCATAAAGCTGTGTTAATTTTTATATATGGGTTTTGGTGTGTGTGAAGTTTCTGGGGGAAATTGTTTTGTGAACTCTAGCTGATAATATGTTGTATGATCAGGGTTCCCCGATGAAGTCGAGGAACAGCACCACCACCTGAACATGTAACACCCAGATTCTCTCTCTCTCTTATCTGCCGGAGGAGAATGGCGATGGCTAACACAAACACCCTATCATGAAAGCCAGATGATCACCTCTTCACACCCATGGAAAAATTAAGGTGAACTCAATCCATATATAAAATTCTTTACACTTTGTGATGTAACTCTCAAAGCCAGTGGACATTCAATCACTCAACAACATGACTTTCAAGTTTTTAAACATTTTAATTGGGTCCCCGATTAACGGGACAGAATAGTGCGTGAACTGGGAGGGAAATCACTTGTAAATTTTATTAATTTCTTTGTATGATCTGTGAGCTCAGAGGCTGACATGCATCTTTGGCAGCTCACCATTCAAACGTGCAATTCCTTCTTACTTTCAGTATAAGGGTTTCATTACTGCTACTAATTTATTCAATCAACTTGTAATTTCTCTGTTTCAATTTAGTGTTCATTTTATATATTAATTTCTCATTTTTAAATTCAGTTTGGATTATATAGGGATAGAAGTTTCTGTGGTAGTTAAGTAGAGTCACAAGTTTAATCCTGTACAGATGCATGTCCATGCAGAGTTAAACATGCTGTTGAGACAGGTTGAATTATGTACTGACTTGCCCATGAACATGTCGGTCTCTGGGCCAAAATTACTTTTAAAAGGGTCATAAGGGACACATTACTATTTTCAAAACTTAACAATATTTATCAATATATAAATTCTTCTAATTAATTATGATCACTGGGGTGTTCACTGTATTCTGAATTTTATTATTTTATTTTGCCCAGTATAAGTGCCCAGTGTGGCAGCATTTTATAATAGTATTAGGCACTTGGCCAAATTTTGGATTTATTATATCCTGGGGACTACTGGTGTTGCATATATAATCAGATACACATGTAATGTGTTATGCACATTTTAAGAATTTAAAAAAAACTGACATGGATTTTCATAAATTATTAATGATGTACCTCATGGGGGTAGAAAAGGGTGTGGCAAGAGATCTATGTAATAATTGTCCTGTATTGTGGAACATGTAGATGTATTGTATATTCGTGTGTGTATTTTTGGGGGTTATATATGTATTGTACATTTGTGTGTATTTTTGGGGGAGTTAGATATAGGGCTTATAAAAGAAAAGATAAAACATAGGGTTATATATATATATATATATATACATTTAATTTTGATGACAATTAATTAATTCTATCTCTATTAATTTTAATTAATATTTTTTTTTAAAGAGAATTGGTTATTCTAATTAACCTTATCAAGATGTATATAAAATTTATCTCAATTAAGTTTCAATTGATTTTATTTAGAGAAGATAGAAAATAAATTTTGGATTTATTAATAATTTCAAGTAACCTTTTTAAAGAACATAAATTATTTTTAATTAACAGTTTTTAAGGGGAAGATAGATTCTGAATGTTATATTATTGTTTTGTAGGTAACAGAAAGGAGATAGAATAATAAAAGGATTTTATTGATTGTTAATTTTATGAGTTTTAATTGCAAGTCCCGTCTCACTGGATCCAGCGCATTTTTGGCTTCTCTAGGCTTTGGGTCTAGTTCTAATTATCTTGTGGCCCCTCTTTAAAAAAATTCAAAAAAAATTTTTTCAAAAAAAAAATAATTTTTTTTTACCAGTCTAAGCAAAAGTGGGGTTACAGTGCCTCAGTACAACACAATGTCAGCATAAACAATGATGTCTAGACAACCAGACTAGACGTATTGCGTAACCGCCCCAGTAAGCAGCAGTCCTTGTGAATTACAGTATGCAGTTTGTCACCACAGGAGTAACAACAGACAGCCAGCAGCAGCATACAGTGCAGAAAAAAGTTAAACGGTGGCCTCGGGTGTAAGCTGGGCCGAAACTATTACAATCAGCCTATTTATTAAAGTATTAAAACAGATAATAAAAAGTGTATAAACAGTGTAGCGCGCGGCCAACCTAAAAAAAAACATTAAGTGCGAAAAAGTTACGTCGGCCGACTTAATATTAACATACAGAGACATTAAATCAAACTAGTGAACTCATCATAAACAGTTGTAGGAGTGCGCACAGACTAAGAAAGCAGTCAACTAATAAAAAGTGATCAGTGCTCGTACCAGTGAAGTTACGTGAACTGATACAATTATTAGACGTGAACAATGATTTTGATAATCAGTAACAGCAGAGATAAATTATACCGCGATTTCCGAAGTGAGGGATAAAAAACGCACATCCCCAGTTGAAGCGAAGCCGCCACCAGGATGAATATAATAAAATTTATTTCATAAATTTTAACCACTATACGGTAATATTTATTTTTACAGACACTTTATTAAAAGAGATCTCTTAGGGAATGATAAAAATTAAACAAACAAAAACAAACGTACTGATTCATTATAAATATTAAATATGTAAATAATTTGTTACAGTCCAATAGATGTCATACTAAGAAATGTTTAGGTTAGTAATTAGTGTGATTTCATAAGATCATATTCATAGGTCTGAAGACCAATTAAAACTTTTGATTGTGGTCAAAATGAGAGTAAAGAAGTTGTTCAATAAACCATAAGAAATTCGTTTAAATATAATTTGTGTTGTTATATTTTACCGTCCTTCAATAACTTTCTGCAGCGGTGTTCGTCTGTACGACTCTGGAATAGAACCCTAAGGTAAGAGTATTTTATTATTTGCACAAACTAATATTGTTTCAACGTAAAATAAATTGTTTGATACTATTTAGATGTTGAAGTAGATATAATAAAACATGGTTAATTTCACATAATAAGATGTATTGGCTATTGCGTTTACCTATTTCTCTCTGCTAATGAGTACACCAGACGAGACCTTGGAAGTTGTACGAAAGGTAGGTAATACAACAAAAATCAATATTTCAATATTAATAATTTTTTTTTAACTCGTAATGTTTTATCTGTCCATTATGTTACTGTTTAGCCTGATGTACACCATTAAAAAGGCAGCACATTACAGAAAGGTATCTTAATAAGCGATTTTAGTGCTGGACTTAGTTGGCCCAGTTCTTACGAGCAGTGTTTCCTAAATTCATTGACCTAAGGTTATTATTTGTTGCGAGTATGCATTGTGTGTGTGTGTGTGTGTGTGTGTGTGTGTTTCAGAGAGTTGTAATGGTGTTACTAGTGTGACATATAGATGTTGATAAACTTGTGATTGTTTCGATTTCTGTGTTGTCAGTACTTCTTGTAGACCTGTAACAAATATATTTTACTGTAATTTCAAATATATGTTGTAATAAAACATGTGATTCCTGCCCTCTAATTATTATATGTGGTTATGTAGTTTGCCCCAAGTTGCTGGTGCCAAATTTATAACATGAAATATAATCTCTGTATTTCTTATTTCCTAAACTTACTCTAATTCACTGTATAATTCTATTTTAAATAAATAATCAAACTCCTTATTCGTTCTTGTTTAAAATTCAATTATTTTTATTAATCTTTTTTTTTGCAAAACAGTTCTGTTGTAGAGCATGTAAAATCTCAATCTCAGGGTTCATGTATAAGTCATGTCAAAGTATAGTACATAAGTCGTAAACATATAATATAACATAATATTTATAAATTAATGTTTTGTAATTAGGTGTTGTTGATGTATGTTGTGTATCAGTGGGTTCTTTGGATCATACAAAAGTGCAAATGAACGATTGAAAAAGAAACTCTTACTACTAATAATTATTGGTGTACAATTAGAATTCACTGTTCTAAAGTTTTTATTGTTTTTTACTATAGTATATCGCTATGATTCGAACTTTAAATGTTAAGATGTTTTCTAATATCTGGGTTAACTATTGGATAGATCTCACCCATCTGGTAGTTTTCTTTACGATCTTCTTTCTTGATACTTTGCGTCTGCACTTCTAGTTTTCTGCGCCATTGATTAAAATATCCTTCTTGTATATTTTATTTTCATAGTCTTTCAGTATCGTTTTGTCTCGTATTCTCCTTTAATTTGTATAAAAACCAGCATTAAAATTCGACACGTTCTACCTGGTTTCAATATTTTTTCCAACAATAATCCTTTCTATTAAAACACTAAGTTATTCAGATAACGTCTTGGCAATGACATATTTATGGGTCACAGGTTCGGTCTCCCAATTTATAATTAATATTATTCCGTAGAATCTTATTCTATCTTTGTCACTATAACATTATAAGTTTGTAACGGGAGATTCTTTATTTTTTAATTATTTCCACTTGGTTTTATTGCACTATATGAGTTACCTTGTGGTTTCATATAAATTATATGTTTCATGTGATGTTCATATTGTAAATATATTTATTCACTTACACTATACACTGTTTTTACTTCTTAATGTCTATCACCGTTGTTCTCACCTTCTTACACTGTTACACTCCCTAACTTTTATAATTATTGTTCAATATTTTTATATTTGTAATTTTAGATTAATTACAGTCTGGAGTTCACTTATACACAATAGCTGCTTGAGGTTCGCAGACCTCCTCATAGTTTTAATCTAAGGCTATACTCAATGTCTTATTTCTTACATGCTAAGTTTCATATTTGCACATTATGTGTTTACTAATAACTATTTACATTTTTCGTCATTTGATCGTCTCTTCTGGGTGTTTGTAATCGTCAGTTATTGTTTTGTCATGTTAATTGCATTATTTAATTCCTAAATTTGCATTCTGTATTTCCCAATTATTCATTTATAATAATATTTCCCTTTTTGTTTCGATTTCTTTTTATTCATTGAAAATATTAATTCTCTTTAAGTAATATATTGTCTCTTCATGACTGTATTTATTAAATTTATTTTATTCTTCTATTTCTTTTAATATTAATAAGATTGCATTTCTGCATATTTCACTACGAATTTTGATGGTAGGCCTATACTTGTCTTTCTTTGGAGGTGGAATCTTGTCACCTTATAATGTTAATGGCATTTTTAAAAAATAATGTTATCACGTTTTTGTGTTTTAATGTATAATATAATTACATGTGAATTTTTAAGAAACAGTGTACGCAGTTTCCATAACAGAAAATAGAACCCAGAAGCAGAATGTCTACTTGCCTGTATATGATTGTGTTTCCATTAAATTGCACAAAACTAATAGTTGTTTCATAATTCAAGAATTTAGGTGCATTGTATTTTTGAAGGCTGTATAATGTTGTATAACATAATTTAATTGTTTTGTAACAGTGGTCCACAAAATATACAATGCAGCCAAGGAAGTTTTGATAAGAACGGCCAGAAGAAAAACCACAATGAGTAAGTATTGATTGTTTTTTACACGCTTTTAATTTTTTACTATTTAAAATATTTAATTGTGAAATTGAGTAATTTAGACATATTGTTAAATGTTAAATATGAAATATGCTTCCCTAACTCGACTGCTTAACTCACAATAAAATCAGTCTCTATACTTGTTCATAAGTTGTGTCCTTGTAACTAGAATGTCATTAGCTGCCTGTCTGCCTTTGGAGAGGAATATTACAAGTAGTCTGTGATTCTATAAACAATTCATATTTTTACTAACATCAGTCAGCTTCATTGACTAGCAATATGTCTATATCTTTAACAGTGGCTCCTTTTTGTACCACAAAGAGATCAAGAGTTAGCTAGAGTAGGCTATCTTACATTCACTGTACCTTCAATCTTTTAGACCACCAATATTCTGCTAATATTCTTTGTTTGTCATTTAGCTCTGAAAAGAGCTGTTCTATAACTTCATCATTCTGAGATGTTGTATGTCACTGGTGATTTTCCTGTAGCACCATCCAGAGGACATCTCATGCTGTACACGTGACATTGCCTTTGTGATATAAGAAATAACTCTTGCTGTGTTTTGGATGATTTGTTTGGCCTTGGGATTTGTTTGAAATATTTTGTTGCAGATGTTATATCCTAATATTAAATTTAAGACTAATCGCTCATGATCTTGTCCTGTTTTGATAATATATGGTGAACTACTTTGCCCCACGGAAGTACTGTCCTGGACTATTTGCACCCATGTCATTGTTCCTGACCACATGTTAGTTCCATTTTCATCGAAGATTATTGCAAAAACCATTACTCATCAAAATAAATTTTCTTTATTATTTTATAATTTTATCTAACGATATTTTCCTTTTGTCAGTTTCTGTTTTCATTTCTTACACACACACATGCTCATGCATTCACATCACGGCCTGCTTAATACACATTTTCCGCTACCTTTTTGGCATTGGAATTTTTAATTTATATGGATACAGGTCATGTTCCATTACAGGTCCACACAATGTGCAGTGAAAAGAAGAAAATTTTGATAAGAATGGCCAGAAGGAAAATCAAATTGATTTAGTATCATTTTGTGTTTTTACTATAGATTGCACTTTTTTGACCTCAGAACACGGGAAGGGTCAAGTGAAATTTAATAAGAATTTTATGTAAAAATTCAGTGTCCTAAAGTTGGAAAAATGCATTATGAAGTAATTGATGCACTAACATGTGCAAGAATTTGATTTTTAAATTATTTTTATTTTTTAATGGTAACATTTTAATTGTTTAATTTTGAAATACTTTTTAATGTCAGTGGCATTTGTAGGCATTATACGTACAAACATAACTACAAAATAACTCAAAACTGTTGTTTAATTTTTTCATATATTTAACTTTCAAATTTAAAATGTTAGAGAAGCATATTTAATAACAAAAATCTTATTCAGTCACCTTCATCTTCAAACAAGGATTAAACCAAAAATAGTTTGTGCTTATTCAATAACAGTAATAAAATTTAAATATGTTAGAGGTCATTGGGATTTATTATACTAAAAAATTATAGGGAAAAACCAGTTGCCTTACCAAATTCATTGAATTCAAACAAAAAATTACAAATATTAAATAAAATGATACTTATTTGAAAGATTTTACTGTCACAGTGGGATTCATCACTCATGACAGTGGTCACTGTCCTGTCTCTTCTATTTTTATGTTTTGAGTATGACTTCATAAATGATGGAGCTGTTTATGACACTGAGATATTTCAGACTAGTATGTTTGTTTTTTATGCATGCACTTTGAAATCGCTGAATTTGGTTTGGTGGTTTTCATTATAACAATGTTTAAAATATTACTTTACGCTAAGACACTATGTAACATTCAATTCAAATGATAAAGGTGTTAGGTTCCAGTTTTTATTGATCTTAGGTATGAATAACATGTGTTTGTAAATTATGCTTTGTCTGTACTGGTCTTTCATATGACCTCACAGTAAAGGTGCAGAATGTTTTATGTTATTGTTATGTTTACGTGAAATGTTATTGTTATCATTTGTCTGTTATGCACAAGAGTGGCAAGTCATCGAAATCACAACTAAACACTACAGTTGAAGAGTTGGAACCAAGTGTTCCTGAATTTAAAGAGGAGGAAAAGCCATTACCTGAAGAAAAAAAGAAAGAAAATTTAAAAAGCAATCAGAAAAAATACAAACAAAACTGGAATAAAAGAATTTTAAAAGAGAAGGGATCTGTCAAACCAGCATCTGAAGCTGAAATAAAGTAAAAATAATTTTTGTATTTATACTGGCCTAGATAAGAATGAAGTAAAGATCAGTTTCCAAATATATTAGAGTGTAACAACACCCAGAGTAATCAACATTTTTATGATTCATTATATTATAGTCTCCAAGTTACATGTATAAGTATTTAATTGTAGTATTTGTAAACAGTTGGTTACTCACCATCTTGTGATCTTTTTAAAACTTCCAATAACAATGCATTTCAGGGATAAATCCTCATCATCAGGTTATAAAAATACCAGTCCTTCTGGGGAAGTCGTCAAAAAATCAAAATTTGATTTTTGTATGACCACCAGAAGGATTGGTATTTTTATAACCTGATGATGAGGATTTATCCTTGAAATGAATTGTTATTGGAAGTTTTAAAGAAGTGACAAGACGGTGAGTAACCAAGTGTTTACAAATACTGTCAACTCTCGATTATCTGGGATAATCACCGGCAGGGTGATCACGGATAAGTCAAAATCCCGGTTAGAGCAAAAATTGTAACCTAGTGCTTAAATGAAGTTCTTAGTTAAAAATAAAATATGTGCATACAATAAAGTAGAACATACCTTTTATTACACAATAAAAATTAGTCAAATCATGTTTTTGTCAATTAAAATAGTATATTTACAAGCAGAACAATATGTACAGAGTCAGTATTTATACACACTGAAAATAATCTGGTAATAATTTTTGCTTCTTAGCACTTGCTGTTTTCTTTAAAATAGACGACCTTTTTTTGCGTAAAACCAACTTGTCACGCAACAGAGTGTCTTCTTGTCCTTCTAAATAGTCAAGAAGCCCCTCCACATAATTGAGCACTGTCCCGTGTGTGACTTTGGGATCAGAAACACATTCGTCACTCCCCTCCCCTCATCATCACTACCACTCTCACTTTCTGCTACGGCTTGCGCGCGCATCAATATTTCGTCGTCTGTCAAAACCTCGCATGTTAGCGTTGACTTCAAACCACTCGTTTATGTTATCTTGGTCAACGTTTTCACCACCTGGGACAGTGTTTGCTAACTGGGCCAAGTCAGCTGAGGTTGCAACGTCATCCTCAAACCCAGCAAAATCCTTATATTCCGATACATTAGGAAATATTTTTTTCCACGACTTTGTCATCGTAGTGAGTTTAACTTTGTCCCACACAGCTGCAGTCTCGTAGATCATGTCCAGAAACTTAGTCCCTTAAAAAAGGTCTTCAAATCGTTCCCTTCCTCTATAAACTTTCTCAAAATACTTGACCGATAGTTACGTTTTACAGTGGCTATTACCCCTTGATCCATTGGCTGGATCAAGGCTGTAACATTGGGCGGCAAGTATTTAACAACGATCTGTCCTTTGTTGGATCTGAGCAACAGTTCACTTGGATGTTATTTAGCATTGTCTAATACTATCACTGCTTTTTGGGGAAGTCCTTGTGATTTTAAAAACTCTCGAACTTGTGGACAAAACTTATTGTGGAACCAATCATAAAAAATGTCTTTATTCATCCAACCTTTCTTTTGATTGTAGTAAATTACATGCATATTACCTGCTCGTGTTCCTTTAAATGATCGTGGTTTTTTTGATTTTCTTATCACTAGGAGCTTAGGTTTAGTGTCCCAGTCACGTTAGAGCAATACATTACTGTTATTCGTTCCTTACTAACTTTGTGTCCCGGCGCACTTTTTTCATTTTCAGACGCTAAAGTTTTTGTCGGTAAGCACTTCCAAAATAATCCCGACTCATCGGAATTGTAAATTTGTGCTGGTTGTAAATTTTCATCCAAAATAAACTGATTAAGTCTTTGCAAAACTGTTCTGCTGCCGGTTGATTGCCACTCAATTTTTCTTCACGAATTTCCAACTCTCTTATGCCGTGATGTGGTTTGAAACGTGTCAGCCAGCCAGATGATGCGTCAAAATTTCCTTCTAGACCTAAACTTTCAAAAAAAAAACTTAGCTTTTTCAGCGCATATTTGTCCGCTTACAGGATTCCCTTGTGCACGTTGATTATTGAACCACTGGAGTAAAGCTTGGTCCAAGTCTTCGTACGTTGACTTCTTCATAGTTTTCCGTTTCTTCATGCCAGATGCTGAATAAGAAGAACACGCAAATTTTAAAAGTCCCACCTTTTTCTTAGCCAAATCACGAACTGTTTGGTCACCAATTCCATATTCGTCCTTTAACGATTTAACAGTTTGGCCTTTCTCATATTTTTCTATAATCTCAAGTTTTTTCTGAATCGATAAAATGATCCTTTTACGGTTTTTATCCATTTCGACGAACTCAAATCAGAAACAAAACATGCGAACACAATAAAACAACACGTGAGGTAAACAATTCGGTTAAGCACGAGTCATAATGCAACGAATTACTGACTGGACTGTCAAGGTCAAACTCGGCACACCACGCTACACTCTGTCTGCGCCTAAAGCCAGTTTGTGCTAAGATGAGTCATGCAATTTGATGCAGTGCATTGCGTCTTCTAATCGCGCACGCGCGCAGTGTTAAGAGGCCGTCAAATTGTACCGTAACACATTAAACAGACTGTCATTTGCTTATAATAATTGCAACTAGTGATTTATTTGCTACAGTACAACACTGAAAATAATAGGCTTAAGAATACTGTAATAAATTAAAGTCATTATAAGCATAGTATGTATCAGTATTTTTGCTAAAACTACAATTTTTTGAAATCATATATTTTTCCTGGTTGATCCGCAACCCGGTTGACCCTATCCTGGAAATCGGGAGTTGACTGTACTACAATTAAATACTTTTATAGTATGTAAAAATACGATCATACAATTCATATGGCATAATGTGACAATGGTTGTTCACAGTGGACCTATCAAGTTTTGGAGCGTCCTTTAATGGAAGATAGTATAGTTTTAACATTTTTTTCAAATATTTTTTTATAGTGACTTCCACAATAATTATAAGAAGTAAAAACAAATTTTGCAAATTTCCTGTAATCAAAGAATGTTTTGGAACATCTTTTCTTTATGTAGTGACCTACGTGGTCTATCTTAAATATATTAATTATCATATTGTTACGACGGTCTACTCGATCGTCGTAGGTACAGTGGAAACAAAATAAGTACAAGACACCAGTTAAGTCACTAATCACCAGCTTTTAATTTTCACAGTTAAACAGTCCGTAATTAACAACACTGTCTCTTACAACAAATCAAATAAAAATTGTTCACACGCAATAAACAATGTCTACTAATAGAGTCTTGCACAATTATAAAACACATAACACAATAATTCTTCACTTTGACAAGCACTCAATCCACACTAGCGAAAGTCGCTCACATAACTGACTGACAATCTGCCTGCTATGGCTTTATATAGGCCCTGGAGAGGTGCAGTACAGCTTTGCCTCCTTATTGCATGCCGCGCCAGCAGCTTAACGCGTATATCTAAGTATTCTGGGAACTCACTAGAATCATGTAGTTGACTGACACAACAGCTGCCACACTGGACAGGGGGAGTGGAGAATGTTCTGGATTGTTCGGTATGCTTCTCGCAACACTGCCCCCTCCTTAAGCCTGTTCGTCCCGAACTGGCAAACCGTCTCTGAAGTAATACTTGGCCAGGCAATCTAGGTGGACGTCCTTGTGAAAGATAATTCTCCCGTCCTTCGAATTCGGTCTTGTGTGATCCGAACATCAAGTTCCCAGGAATACGAATCTTCCGTGCAACCGCTAGTTTTGCTGGAATCACTCCCGTTACATTATGTATTGATGACCTAAACACCACTGGCTGATCCAAGTCTGTTTGGTTCTTGTCAACAACCTCTTGCATAAGTTCATCTTCAGCAACTTTTCCCCTGGGTGCTTCTATTAACTCACGGACAAACAAGGGGTTTTCCTTGACACCCATAGTTGGCTTTCCAGTCACTTCTTTTGCCGTTTCATGTATTTTTACTTCCTCTGATAGTTCTTCTTCCATTTCCGCCTGGAATAGGAAAGGTTCCTCTTGACCAGACCTGTTGACTTCTTCTTTGGCCAATGCCACTTGCATAATCGAATGGTTGGTTGACCTTGTCATTTTAGCCCTGAAAGCTTTTTTCTCTTGGCCAACCTTCAGGACATTTTCTCTTAAGTCCACAACAAATCCGTAGGCATTCATAATGTCCTTGCCAAGGATCACTTCATCGACAATGTCTGCAACGAGCATTTGGTGGCTAAACTTGAGAAGACCCAGGCATACACGTACATCTACCTTTCCTAGCACCTTGACGGGGCTTCCAGTCACGGTCTGTATTGTACAAGAGCTAATTTGAGGCCGTCGGTTGCTGATTAAGTCAGGGCATACAATAGACACTGTAGAGCTTGTGTCAACTGTAAATAATGTTCGTTTACCTTCTGCAAATCCATTAACGATCAGGTTTCCAGTAGTCTTATGTAGCGTGGAAACTGTGTGCTGTTCTGGGGCATTACTTCTCCAATTGGTGTGATCACTCCCTTCTCTCGGTACTTTCTTCTCCCAACAGTCTACCTGTAGATGCACACGTTTCCCACAGTTGTAGCACTTTGGTCTTCTTCTTTATCCTTTGGTTCGAAAGATCGTTGTGGCGCTGCTGACTTCTTGTAGCCAAACTGTTGTTTTTGAATCGTCTCTTTATGCCGTCCACCATGACGATACTGTGATATTGGATCCGTTTGGCTACAACGTGATGGCATACTTTGATTAATGTAGGTAGCCGACTTGGCAGCTTCAAAACGAAGAGCATAAACAAGAGCGTCTGATTTATTATCATGCCGTGCCAGTCTTAACACTTGTTGTAATTGACTATCTCTGATGATACTGTCAATAAACATAATGAGGGAAATCCACTTCCGGAAGTCCTCCGATTCTTCGGGATAAGCAAATCTCGCCAGTCGGTCGATATTCGCTTCAAAATCTTGAAGGCTCTCCCCTGAACGCTGTCGCCTCGCTTTAAGTTGTTCGCGGTACACTTCGCACAAATCCTGGTCACCGTACCGTAATTCCAGAGCTTTAGTTAATTTGGCATAGACGTTCTGACTGTCAGATGGCACTTTCCGTATTAGTTCTGGAGCAGGCCCTTTTAAAGCAAGAATTAGTGAAAGGCCTTTCTCTTCTTCCGTCCATTTATTTAAGCAAGCGGCAGCTTCAAATTGGCGAATATAAGTTGCCCAGTGAATGCTTCCATCAAATGTTGGGGCCTTTGCAAACACTGGCCCTACTACAGTTTGATTTCTCTGATATTTTGAATCTTCATCAGCATTTATTGATGGTCTTTCTTTATCAACTATTTCTTTGACTAAATGCTCGACTTCCTTTTTAATTTGTTTTATTGAATTTGTAATAGAATCTTCTAAACTTGACATACTTGTTTTTATAGTTGACACCGATTTTTCTATTTCAGATATTCTGTCAACTTGTTTGTTTAGCTCACCTCGTGAAAGGACAAATTTTGCAGTGTTATCATCTTGTACGAACGCCTTAACATCGTCTGCTTGACGACTAAATTCTTCTTTTTTTTGTCCCTCTGGTGTTTCATTTTCACGCTTACATTTTTCGTCTTGTCGTTTTTCTGCCTCTTCTCTTTCCTGTCTCCGTTCTTCTTTTTCTTGTTCCTGACTTTGCTGTAGCATTGCTCGGAATGCTTCTATCATCTGACTGGTATCCATTTTATTCATTAATTATGAACTACACTCGTCTTGTACAAAGTGTCCACTGTTAACCGTTCTATTCCAGTTCTGACCAGTACAGTACAAGTGGAAACAAAATAAGTACAAGACACCAATTAAGTCACTAATCACCAGCTTTAATTTTCACAGTTAAACAGTCTGTAATTAACAACACTGTCTCTTACAGCAAAGCAAATAAAATTTGTTCACACGCAATAAACAATGTCTACTAATAGAGTCTTGCACAATTATAAAACACATAACACAATAATTCTTCACTTTGACAAGCACTCAATCCACACTAGTGAAAGTCGCTCACATAACTGACTGACAATCCGCCTGCTATGGCTTTATATAGGCCCCGGAGAGGTGGAGTACAGCTTTGCCTCCTTACTGCACGCCACGCCGGCAGCTTAACGCGTATATCTAAGTGTTCCGGGAACTCACTAGAATCACGTAGTTGACTGACGCAACAGCTGTCACACTGGACGGGGGGAGTGGAGAAAGTTCTGGATTGTTCGGTACGCTTCTCGCAACAATGTTTTGTTTAGTTTACAACTTTTTATTACGAGGATGGTCTGAGAAGTTCTTGGCCTCAACTGTAGATAGCAACACTATCACCAGTTTTTTTCTATATTAGTACTACATCTATTTTTAGCATCTGTTTGTAATTTTGGTCATTCTATCAAGTAATTAGTTTGATACAGCTGTTTGAAACAGAAGTGTTGCCCGTATTCCTAAAACTGGAGGAAACTGAGTCGCCCGCAGTCATAAAATTCATTGTGAAAGAAGCTTTAACACCAAGTGACATTTTGAAACAGAAGTGTTGCCCGTATTCCTAAAACTGGAGGAAACTGAGTCGCCCGCAGTCATAAAATTCATTGTGAAAGAAGCTTTAACACCAAGTGACATTTATTCAAGGGTCATTAAAGTGTATTGGGACCTTTATTCATTATTTTCACCAATTGAAAAATGAAGTGCTGAGTTTAAATGTAGCCATACCAGCCTGGAGGACATCCTAAAACAGTATCATATGATGGTATTAATCAGTGTAACACAGTAACATCCTAAAGCTGGAAACTACTGAAAAAAGCCTCTGAAGAAGCCTTTTAAAGGTGAAAACCTGTTCAGGTTGTAAGGTAAAACTTTGTTTTTACTTATAAACAATGACAAGTAGCATTATTATAATAATGTATTATAACATTGAAGCCGGCCGTGAAAGCCTCAGACAGAATTTATGACAAGTAGCAGTTTAGCAAAGGTGGAATCTTCATAGTTGTATTGAATGCTACTGTCAGCATCTTCATCCAACAGTGTCTTTATCCAATATTTGAATGTCTTGATTAAACTGTGTCCTTCTGACTAAGGTTAAAGAGTAAAGGACTGATCTTATTCCTGCTTTTTAATATTTTTTCTTATTTACATGCATATTATGTATTGTTATATGTTCTAGTTATTATGTTATTATAGTATCTAATCATGGTTTTTATAAACTATGCAGACATTGCCATTCAGTTTTGGGATTTACAAACATGTTATTTAATTTTGGGTTAAACCTATTTTTTTAGAAAGTTCTAATATCACTGAAAACATTACTATTAATGGTGTTAATAGTGTAATTAATATAGATTATTAAACTTTCACTTGTGAAACTTACTTTGTTTCCTCCCGTACACGTTTCTGCGTGATGTGCACCTTCATCAGCGGTTTGAGGCAGACTGCCAGTAACTTGTAACAGTTTTATTTGGTAGGTTGAGTGGGGGTGGTGTGTGGTGGAAGGGGATTGGCGCGGGGATCCGAATTATTGTTTGTTTTATGTATAATTGTGTCAAAGAGTGTGTGCGATTTATAGTGTAATTGGTTGTTAAGTATGCTGTTTGGTTGTGTTGTGTAGTGTTTGTATATTTCATATTGTTCTGCTGTGTTAAGTTTTCGACTTTTGGGTAAGTAGTGTAATATCTCAAGTTAATAGTGTAAGTAAAAAAATGTTAAAACATTTTTATTTCAGAAGTTGTTGTTAGATTTCAATTTCTACTCATTTACGAAAAGTTTTAATTAATCTTTTTATATTATTAATGTAATTGATAGAATATTATAGACATGTATAATTTATTTTTACATTGCCAGTCAATTTTAAGACTATTAATTCACTAGATTAAGATCACGAATAGAATTAAGATAAGTCAATTTCTGGTCAGTTTTGCCACCAATTCGTTTTGGTACTTTATTTTGTCTTAGAAGTTTCAACTCTTCCAAACCAAGCTCAGAAATTTTATCATTGCATTGTTTAAATACAGATGAAAATTTTTTATTGTCCTCAGCGCATCCAGTCCATCAATGATGTGTTTAACTGATTTATGAAGTCCTGCCACAGTTCTGTTATTGACCTGGAAACAGTTGTTTAAAATTCCGAGAAGTTCAATTATGTCTTGTCCCATGATCAAACCAACATATGCCTCTTCATTCTCATATACACTAAGAAGACAACTAGTGCTGCCATATCCTTGTTGTCCTAGTTGGGTTAGTATTATTAGAATTACCAGTTCATAACTCTTTACAATTTCCTTGATTTTGTGACCGCCAACAAAGCCATATTGTGGGACACATTGGCTTGATCTTGGGAATGTTATCAATTAGACCCTCACCTACACGCTCTTGGGTATACATAAACACAGATTTTGCTTTAGTGTTTGAAAACAGAATTTCTTATTGGTGGTCCATTCCATAGCATTTTGTACTGATATAGAAGATTCACAATTTCCTTTAATGACTTAAGTAATCACCACCTCAGTGCACATAATCAGCAAAGGTTGCTTCTGGCTTATGTTAGCCTGTTCACCTTTGTTGATGCCACTCATGTTCCTAGCTCTATCATAGAGCTACAAATGAATGATGGTAACACCAGTTTTACAGAAACCCATTAAACTTTCTTCAGGTTTCAGGTTATCATCATACCAATGACCACAGATACTGTCTTCTGTTCATCTCCTGAAATGTCTTGTATATCTTGTTTGCAAGCATTTTTTAGTAATACAGTAGAAGCCCGATATAGCGCGGTTGTCGGGTGACATACTTTCCCCCGCGTTATAGGCGTAACCGCGGTATATCGGAAGGTGACCTGTACAGTGACAAATGATGGAGAGGGAGGACCGGGAAAAAGGCTACAGTATAATGCACTACTATATACTGTACGTAAATTACGTCACCAAATGTAGAAATAAAAAATAAGAAAACTGTATTTTAATCCAATACGTATTTTAATCTGTTTTAATCCAATGGAATATAAAATACACTATTTATACATTGCTCACTCGACCTACTGTAGGCCTAATTGTTGGTCTTAAAAAAGTCCGTAATTGTTGTTTGACGGGATAATGCACAGAGTGGTCTAGAGCCTCCAGGTGGTCTAGTGGCTAACGCGGGCGATTGATGCGCTCGTGGTCCCGGGTTCAATTCCCGGCGGAGGCTCCATACGGCATGCACTCAGCGTTGTGAGGCAAACTGAGTAGGCGCTGAGATAACAGCGCCGCCTCCTGGCCGTGAATACCGCAACTAGCGGCTGGTGGCGCGTAGTACTAGCCATACACCATCACACTAACACAAAAGCCGCGCGGTACGCCTTGGTCCTTAACGGACTGTGGAGCGGAGGTTTATTTATTTATTTATTTAATGCACAGCGTTTCTTTTCCGCGTATTGTTTTATAAACGCGGGGTGCAGCAGATGAACATTATTAGATTCACTTTGCCTCTCCATCCACGAAATTACTTTGTTTATTTGTATTATCACTTCACTAACATTTGGAATAACTTCTTTCACTTCCACCCCATTTTCATTTCCATCATCGTCATCGTCTTCTTTTTCTTCGCAATTTGCATTTCGGACTGCATCGATGATATCTTTATCTCCTATACATTCTGTAACAGGCTCACCATTGTCAACTTCTGCCCAGTCATTCAAGTCATCTAGAGTGAAGTTGCAATGCAGAGCACTACTAGCAGACTGTACAAAATGTACATCACTATTAGTGAATCCGGCAACAGAGCAATTTCCATCGGCGATGTTTTGTTCAAAGGAACATTTCTTCCACCAATTCTGAATCGTAGCCGTACTAATACTTTCCTATGCAAGACCTATTGAATACGCAACTGTTTTTCAGGTTTATTGACTTGAGGTAAATTTCCATTTCCTCATCAGAATTCACTATAGCACTCAGAAGTTCACGGCGGTAATGCGCTTTAAATGCTTTTATGATGCCTTGATCTAATGGCTGGATCAGTGCTGTAGTGTTTTTCGGCAAGAACATGACTCCGATTTTCCCATCTCTTGACTGTAGCATATCAGCAGGTGGATGTGCTGGACAGTGGTCAAGGGTCAGTACAGCTTTTTCTTCGAGGTTGAGTGACCGCAGGTGGCTTCTCACAGATGGAACAAATTCTTCATGGAACCATTTACCGAAAATATCACTTGTCATCCAAGCATTTTTTGTATTACAATATGTGATGGGTAATGACGTCATGTTAACATGTAGAAAGCATCTAGGATTTCGGCTTTTCCCTATACAGAGAGGTTTAACTTTGTGGCTGCCTGATTTATTTGTGGCAGACAGGAGGGTAACTCTATCCTTATTTATTTTTAATCCAGATTTATTTATTGAATTATTCACATCCAGAGTTCTGGTAGGAAGCATTCGAAAATACAGAGCAGTTTCATCACAGTTACACACTAGATGGTCATTTAAATCGTTATCGATCATTACTTTGTTTAATGCCTGAGGAAAAAGTGCTGCAGCTTCACTGTCACATAATCGTGCTTCCCCTTCAATGCTTATCTGGCTTATACCATGACGAGATTTCCATCGCGAAAACCACCCATCAGATGCATTAAAGTCACTGTTGCCATGTAAATCACTATGGAATTTCACAGTTTGAGCTCTAATAACTGGTCCTGACAGTGGCACACCTTCACTTCATTTTATTAAAAACCACCTGTACAGACACTCATCTAGTTCACTATCCTTACCTACTTTAGTCTTTTTTCTTTGCAACCCCACTTCACTTTCAACTGTGTTCACAAAACTTTTAAGTTTATCTTCTTCCTTCATCCACCCTCTAATTGTTCCTTCTGGAATGCCACACTCACGTGATAAACTTGCCTTTGACTCTCCGTTCTTCACACGATCAATTATTTTGAGTTTATCACTCACAGAATATGCTTTTCTTTTCTGCGACATCACAAAACTCTACACTATGCAAATTTATGACAAAGACTATACACTTTGATAAGATAATATCAGAATATGATCTTATACTGTACTGTAATATGAGGGAGAGAAGGGATTTAGTTGGCTGCTTGCCTTGGCATTAATTCTTAGAAACGTAGAGACTGTAAATAGCTCAGGCAATTGTTTATGTCTACAGGTACACTTGAACTGGCAATTCTGACTGTTGTTTACAACGCCGTTTCCAACAACAAGCCTTTGTTTACAATAAACGCAACGCATTCCAATGTTGTGGCTACGGAAATCACGATAAACAATTCATAATTTACTCACTCTCTACAAGTAAGAATTTTCGCTAATAACGGGCGACATACTCTTCACCGCGTTATATCCAAATCCGTGGTATATCGGACCGCGCTATATCGGGCTTCTACTGTATTAACAACTATTTCATTTCCTAGGATTTGGATGATTTCATTTTGTAGCACAGGGTGTGTGTATATAATTCTGTTGTATTTGGAACCACTTCCTTAAAAAATGGCTAGTCCACACTGCAAAATTTTAGTAAGCTATGAAGTTTCCTTCAAAATTTATATGACCTGTCCCTTCAAAATAGCCAGTCTCTGTCTAATGATATATTTAAGAATGCTTATAATAAGCATTAATGACTCTAAAGCTACTTTTTCTTCTGAGCTTTAATTTTTTACAACTGTCTTTCATTAGGGGCTTTCTGTTGAGCATGGCTAAATACAGCGTGGGTATAAGGAGCAATTATTTAATAGCTCTTAAACCTTTCAATTGCCTGTATCCAGTTTTTGAATCCTTTCCCACTACAAGCCATGTGTGCTTTGTTTGAAAGTGTTTTATCTGGACATAACTGAACATATTTTGTTCAGTAAAAACAGCTTACCCCATCATTTGCAGATACATGCAGCCCTGAAAATTTTGTGTATCAATTTTGTTGAAAACTCATCCTGTGAGATGCTAATGATTTGGAAACGATCAGGTAAAATTTCAGGCTTGTATGGAAGACATGGTGATTCAGTTTTGGGTGTAACCGGATCACATCCTGTAAACACTGTTGTGGTAAGCTTTCAGAAAATTTTGAAACTTGAGATTCATTGGCAGGAAGTGAATTCTTCACATGATGGCCCAGGATCTGAAAATAAAATATATTGGACTTCTGGGATCAAGAAAGGGAATGAGTATTATAAGCGCTATTTGAAAACCAACCTCCGACTGGTTCACCAGAAAATCCAAAAAGTTACGAACAAATGTATATTACTTTTGCACATAGTCATAACATTGTCACCACCCAAGTTTAAGTTCAGGCAGTTAACATATTTTGGCACCAGCTTTTGCCACGTGAAAATCTGCCGCCAAGGTACCCAGCCAATATTTGTTTCCATCAGTGAGGTTTTGAAGCCCTAGATTATCAACCACACTTTCACCTTGATAACAAGACAGCATCCCTGCACAGATTAGCTCCTATGGTTTACCAGCCTCGCTTAGGTCGCCAACAATGCATGTAAAAGGTTGGCTGAAAGTTCCCAAGTGTAATTCTCCTGAAGGGGAAGCCTCTTACGTACATGGAGCCTGGCTTCTGCAATTGTTAGGTCCATGTTGGCTGGTTCCCAGCAAAGGGGGAGGGGTCAACAGTCTGATGAAGACGCATCGAAAACTCAGCACCTCGCACTAACGTGATTCGATTGTGATTGGCAGGGATACCGCCGACCAACCAGGTTGTTGGGGGGCATGGTTGCGCACTGACATGTCAGCGTCCAGACAATCTTGCTCTTGCCTTTTGTAACATTTTCTTAATAATGTTTAATAAAATCAACCAAACAACAACTTTCAAGAGCTCGTTTCTCACTTACCTTTTACGTTGTAACGTAGCGGTTTAAAGAGGCGTTCACCACTTATGAGTGTATTGCAATTACGGGTTTCGTTAATTCAGCCCCACTGTTGTAAGCGCCAATCTATAACGTAGCGGTTTTTGTAGAGGTTTTAACGAAAACTTTGTATGTTGCTTATTGGGTGTTCGTCTTATTTAAGCTCCCAATGTTGTGTACGCCAATCTGTAACGTACTGCCTTGAGATATTAAAGTTTCCGCCTCTCCGCAGTCGCCACTTATGAATTATAATGACCAAAGTTTAAAAAATAAAGTATTTTGTAATGTTACTCGATCAAAAGCCGAAATCAAGAGTGTGTGATTTGGGGTCAAGTAGGGAAGTTGTTCAGCCTTATGAGGAAGAGAGAGTAAGTACCGATTATTTACACTCGGTTTAGATGATTTCTGAAATTTTTTCAAATTGTTTGCTGTGATTTAAATCAGCTGATTGTGAGACGAGTTTCCACGCATAGTTCAACCAGCCTACACTATGGCAAAATATGACCCGATGGATCGATCTCTTCTATTTTTGTGCTGAAATCTATTACAACTACCCACTACAAAAAATATAACACATTTTTATTATTCAATATCATTTTTCAATAATATTTATTATTTATATTATTGGTTTTTGTTTTCCTGCCACCAAAATACAAGTATCACAATCGATCTTTACTTAATTAAAACATAATATCGACTTCCTCGAGTAAACATGGAATTGTCCAAAAAAAAAAACATATATGGTTTTGTTTACCAAATTTTATACTATTTTTTAAAACATCAATCAATATATAATTCTTTTTATTTCCCCAGGGTTAAGGGTAAGTTCTTTTTGTTATGAGATGGTCAGAAATGGATAATTATACTACGCTTTACAAATACCGAAAAATATTAAAAATTTTGTTTATTTTAGTATAATACGTAGTTACAGAAATGTCCGTAAGAGAGCAGCGTGCATTTGTTTACTTGAGAACATGTGATTAATTTTGACTAGTTTTTTGCTCTATATCACCATTCGGAATGCGTTTTCTTCGTTAACTATTAAATGAAATGTTTATATTACCTCTCTTCTTATAGTTCTTACTGGAATGAAGCCTTTTCTCTAGTGAGGTCCGTCTTGAGTTGTAATTTCATTACCGTCTGGCCCATATTCTATCGTCAACTTGAAACATAGCGAAACTAGGCCGAATCATCAGAAGGGTTTTCTTTCACTGTTTATTATGGAGTATAACCATTTAATTTTGATAACTAAGGTAGGATTATATAGTGTTCATATTGCTTTTTAATTTTGTACTAATTTTACACTTCTCCAAAGTTTCAAAAAGGATATTTTAATAGAATTGTGGTAGCATCATTTTGTCAACTCGCCAGGTTTAATTTTCCAATTTTTTTTATTAACAATACTTTTTATTCTCGTCACTCTTAGTAACCCATAATATTTTTATTATACAGGCAGTTTGTAATTATTATAAATTTATATTTTATTTACCGAAAAATAATTCTTTTTAATTCCGGTTTCTTTCCCAATTTGGTTTACATAATAGGTTTCTGTTCATTTTCTTATGACCTGGTATATAAGTATTTAATATTTTTATTATCTTTAAATGAATTTATATATTATTTATTAGTCTCTCATAGTATTCCTACACTGCACTACTTCCTTCTGCCATTTCCCTCATATAGTATTATTTTAATTTTTTATTATCATTTGATATTTAAATCTTTTATGTTTTTTAAAATGAACCCTGGGTTATCTTATACTATAACACAAATATTTGCAAAAATATAAAATTAACTTAGGTATTAAACTTGGTTGTCTACACAATATAAATATTACAATAAATTAATAAAATACAGAATCAGTTAGTAGCATTATAATCTACTATCATAGTTTTATAATTCCCAAACCTACAGCACAATTCTGTAATAAGTTACCTTCACTTTCACTTTTTACCTCAATGGGTACACTATAACTCACTTGTCACTGTATATCACTCGAATTGTTTATAATGTTTAGTGATATACTTTAATTTTGAGCTAGTTATAGGTTACCCATTTCTGACCTTTATGTTCTTACATGATTTAATTTATCGGGACCGGGTTATGTAACGTTACATAAAGCCCCCCCACTAGAACAAATTTATTTTGGTTTTACTCATTTATTAAAATAAATTGTTGATTGTTTCAATTCTCCTAATAGTCTTGGCTTTATCTTCATAATAATGTTTCATTTCAAACTGGTTATACTCTGACTGGTAATTCAGACTGGTGGTAATTGCTGTTTTCTTACTCTACTCTCTCTCTCTTGGAGGCAAATTCATCAATTATTTATTTCTGGGTAGTGGTACTTCCACATTTTATTTGATAAGGACTGGTCACACTAATCATATTAAACTTGTTTTAACACTCATTTCTATTTACTTCTATAAATTATCTTTATCAATTAAGCTTCGGTCTGCTATCTTCCTTATATTTTCTTCATCTATACTTCTGGAATCTAATATCAATCTATACAGCTATTTTATAATTATTATCCCTTAAATATCCAATTTCCCTAACATTTTTCCCTATCTTGTGCGGTGGTACCAGTAGGGTGGCCACTCTGGGTCCATACTCCTCTGTCCATCCTTACACCTTCTGAGACCAGGGGAACATCATCCCTGCTCATAAAAATTATTGCCGGAACATTTCTACAGTCAATACATAAAAATAAAAAACTTATAAGTAGTAGTCAATTAGCGACTAGTACTAAACACTTTTGGGATTCTTCATACTGTAGCTGTTTGCATTTATTTATATATTTCTTCTTCTCCTTGATTCCTTCTTCTTTTCCATTAACTAATAGCGTATAACATTATTGATAGGCCTTATGTTAAAATTCTTTTGACTTTACTTCTTGTGACATATTTCTCCGTATCATTTCTTCTTATATAATCTTCAATTCTGAGAAATTCTAATTATTGTATTAATTATCATCCTCCTTCAGTTTCATTGGAGTCATTAAATTATTCTTTATTCTTCTTATCTGAGCACATTACCATCAATTGTTTTTGGTCATTTAATTTTTCTTCTGTTTGTTACCATTAAAAATATTACTTTTTCCCATTATTTCAGTTTAAATCAGTTATTTATAATTAAATTATATAATCTGCTCTTACATTTTCTTGGTTTTTGTCTTTTTATTTTAAATTATATGGTTTCAAAATAACTTGAGTAAGATGTCCTTACATGCTTTTAGAATTTTGGGGTTTTAGTCTCTTCACTTTAAATTATATGGTTTCAAAATAACTTAAGTAAGATGTCCTTACATGCTTTTTAGAATTTCGAGGTTTTATCCGCTATTCAATGGGTTGCTGGGTCGGTTTTCAGAATTTCAGTCCCCTTTTCTGGTTTGTGATCACATAGGTTAACCATGGTCCAATAACTCAGGTACTACATGTTCTCAGATTACTGGGGTATTCATAATGATTTTGGTATTTGTTATATACCTCTCTTTCACCTGGCATCGTAACTCAGCTGATACTAAGTCTTCATAGAAGTCACAGTTTTCCGTCATTGTTAGTTCTTTTTTAACTAACAGGTATTGCACCTCCTCTGACATAACATATTTGCTCATATTTAATCTCATTTCATTCCCTTTTACCTCTGGATTATTTACCAAATATTTGAATGTTATATTCCATCTTGAAGATATGACTGATATTGTCTGATACACTTCGATCGTCGACATATTTAATTGAGATCTAAACTTAATTAACTCCCTTTGTTCATTAATTGGGAGGTTAAATACATTAATTAATCCATCTGTAATCATCTCCCATTCTTCCCTTGTATTTATGATTTTCTTTCTACATGTTTTTCTTATTTCCTTGGTCTTCTTTTCCAGGTATTGATTATCCTCTTTGTTATGGCTATTTTTATTTTCCGATGGCATTACACCTTGGTATTCTGTAATTTCTATTTCCTTCCTCCTCTCTTCTGTATTCGGACTTACTTTAATACCTTCTGAAGTGCTGTCTGATGTTTCATCCAAATTCTTGACACTATGGTCCATTTGTTTATTTGTCTCCTCCTTGTATGTATCTGCTTTTTGGCTAAGTGTATTAACATTTTCACACTTCTCCCCGAAAGTTTTCTTCGTTTATTTTCTCAATTTGTTTTAAACTGTCTCTCAAGGTTTCATTCTGTTTCCTTGAGTTCTCTTCCTGTTTCTTAAAATTCTCATCTATTTTGTCAAATTTTTCGCTCATGGTTTCATTTTGTTTCCTTGAGTTTTCAATTATTTTATCAAATTTTTCCTCCTGTCTCCTAAAATTCTCCTTAATTTCCTCATTGGTTTGCTTCGAGTTTTCCTCCTGTTTCTTAAAATTCTCATCTATTTTATCAAATTTTTCGCTCAAGGTTTCATTTTGTTTCCTTGAGTTTTCATCTATGGTTTGTTTATTGCTTTCCTTAATGCTATCAATTTTCTCCATCATCATCCTCATCATTTCTTGCCAATCGGGTTCTCTTCTGGCTTCCGCTTTTTCTGGTTGGTCCCCTTGGGCATCCTCTTCAATTATTTCCGTTTCCGGGTCCATAACTACTTTGGTTTCTTCTTTATCACCTGTCGGTTGGTCCATTTCACTGTCCGTGACTAATTCTATTTCTTGTTCGTGTCCTCCTTCTTCCTTCTCCTTTTCTTCTGCCCTCTTCTTCGATTTGCCTCGGGTATTATGCATTTCTTGTTTTCTCATAACTGCCGACGATAATTAGATTTTTTGGTATATATTTTTATTAAATATATCACAATTCTTTTCTAATTACAGCCCTTTTACGTTGAGCGCCAATCTGTAACGTAGCGGTTTAAAGAGGCGTTCACCACTTATGAGTGTATTGCAATTACGGGTTTCATTAATTCAGCCCCACTGTTGTAAGCGCCAATCTATAACGTAGCGGTTTTTTGTAGAGGTTTTAACGAAAACTTTGTATGTTGCTTATTGGGTGTTCGTCTTATTTAAGCTCCCAATGTTGTGTACGCCAATCTGTAACGTACTGCCTTGAGATATTAAAGTTTCCGCCTCTCCGCAGTCGCCACTTATGAATTATAATGACCAAAGTTTAAAAAATAAAGTATTTTGTAATGTTACTCAATCAAAAGCCGAAATCAAGAGTGTGTGATTTGGGGTCAAGTAGGGAAGTTGTTCAGCCTTATGAGGAAGAGAGAGTAAGTACCGATTATTTACACTCGGTTTAGATGATTTCTGAAATTTTTTCAAATTGTTTGCTGTGATTTAAATCAGCTGATTGTGAGACGAGTTTCCACGCATAGTTCAACCAGCCTACACTATGGCAAAATATGACCCGATGGATCGATCTCTTCTATTTTTGTGCTGAAATCTATTACAACTACCCACTACAAAAAATATAACACATTTTTATTATTCAATATCATTTTTCAATAATATTTATTATTTATATTATTGGTTTTTGTTTTCCTGCCACCAAAATACAAGTATCACAATCGATCTTTACTTAATTAAAACATAATATCGACTTCCTCGAGTAAACATGGAATTGTCCAAAAAAAAAACATATATGGTTTTGTTTACCAAATTTTATACTATTTTTTAAAACATCAATCAATATATAATTCTTTTTATTTCCCCAGGGTTAAGGGTAAGTTCTTTTTGTTATGAGATGGTCAGAAATGGATAATTACACTACGCTTTACAAATACCGAAAAATATTAAAAATTTTGTTTATTTTAGTATAATACGTAGTTACAGAAATGTCCGTAAGAGAGCAGCGTGCGTTTGTTTACTTGAGAACATGTGATTAATTTTGACTAGTTTTTTGCTCTATATCACCATTCGGAATGCGTTTTCTTCGTTAACTATTAAATGAAATGTTTATATTACCTCTCTTCTTATAGTTCTTACTGGAATGAAGCCTTTTCTCTAGTGAGGTCCGTCTTGAGTTGTAATTTCATTACCATCTGGCCCATATTCTATCGTCAACTTGAAACATAGCGAAACTAGGCCGAATCATCAGAAGGGTTTTCTTTCACCGTTTATTATGGAGTATAACCATTTAATTTTGATAACTAAGGTAGGATTATATAGTGTTCATATTGCTTTTTAATTTTGTACTAATTTTACACTTCTCCAAAGTTTCAAAAAGGATATTTTAATAGAATTGTGGTAGCATCATTTTGTCAACTCGCCAGGTTTAATTTTCCAATTTTTTTTTATTAACAATACTTGTTATTCTCGTCACTCTTAGTAACCCATAATATTTTTATTATACAGGCAGTTTGTAATTATTATAAATTTATATTTTATTTACCGAAAAATAATTCTTTTTAATTCCGGTTTCTTTCCCAATTTGGTTTACATAATAGGTTTCTGTTCATTTTCTTATGTCCTGATATATAAGTATTTAATATTTTTATTATCTTTAAATGAATTTATATATTATTTATTAGTCTCTCATAGCGTTCCTACACTGCACTACTTCCTTCTGCCATTTCCCTCATATAGTATTATTTTAATTTTTTATTATCATTTGATATTTAAATCTTTCATGTTTTTTAAAATGAACCCTGGGTTATCTTATACTATAACACAAATATTTGCAAAAATATAAAATTAACTTAGGTATTAAACTTGGTTGTCTACACAATATAAATATTACAATAAATTAATAAAATACAGAATCAGTTAGTAGCATTATAATCTACTATCATAGTTTTATAATTCCCAAACCTACAGCACAATTCTGTAATAAGTTACCTTCACTTTCACTTTTTACCTCAATGGGTACACTATAACTCACTTGTCACTGTATATCACTCGAATTGTTTATAATGTTTAGTGATATAATTTAATTTAGAGCTAGTTATAGGTTACCCATTTCTGACCTGTATGTTCTTACATGATTTAATTTATTGGGACTGGGTTATGTAACGTTACAACGTCTTACCCAGAGTTCTATAGACGAACCTGTGAACCTATAGAATTGGGTCATTTGGTTGGTGTGGCATAATAATTTGTAACACAATTTAAAAAAAATTTAGTTTTAGTATTTGATTACGACCAAAACATTATTGAACACTATTCATCAAAAGAGTCATTTTAAAAAAGGAAAGATCTTATTTGTTTTTTGTGAAACAGTTACAATATTCTTGACCAATAATTAATATCGATTAATTAAACTTATCTTATTTCATAACTTATGTATGTAGCAACCCAGTACTTTATACTTCCCTTTTTATTTCATTCCCTGTATCACACTCTCACACACTAGTTACATACTATGGTGAGATCTCATTATTATTATACCGATTTTACTTTTGTGATTTCAAAATTGGAATGTTTTTTATTGAGACAAAGATGTCTTATGTACTCATCCTTTCGCTGGGGTTTCCATGATGTTGTGACACTGTTGTAAATTCACTGTTTGTTTACTTAACGTTCCAAAAAATTGTTTTTAAACTGTTTCCATGTCCATCACTGTTAGATTGTCACCATTGTATGTTTTACTATTGTTGTGTATTGATTAACAGATCATAAGTTCGGCCGAACTTATATTTGCTCGCAAGCACTAAACTGTTGACTGCATTTTAAAAGTTTATTATTTCTTCATTATAACATATTCACGCTGATTTAGAGGCAGACCTAGCGTATTTACCCGCCTAGGCCGCCCAACACTAGTTCACTCTGACCGTTTAATATGAAGGTTGGCTGTAGACTGCTGCCACCAAGCGAAGCGTGGGTACGCTCTGCAGCGCGTCTGGCTGGCCACGTGGCCGCAAATTCAAACTCTGATTGGCTGTTCTCATAGAAAATTCTCGAAGCTGAGCGAGTGAATTCTTATAATTTCTCAAGTGGTGGATTCTTGGTATTTTGTAACATGCACATTGCTGATAATTTACATTTCTGTACCGGTTCGTACCTCACACGGCGCTACAGTCAGTGACCAAAAGTACACACTGGGTAAATAAAAAGGGTTACCTCAAATGTCGTCTATAGATTTTAAATATAAAGAATAAAATCTACCCCTTTTGTACCGTCACAATACCCCCCCCAATGAGAGGTTTTATGCCGAAGCATAAAACTCTCATTGCCTAAAACCCAAGAGGACCAGTCAGGATATGGCGCCATGACCCCCTTTACTTTCTTACAAAATCATGGGTAACTTACCCCCCTAGTTTGGTGACTGCAGCTGCACCTGCATGACCTTACTGGACTTCCCTAGTCAAGATCCCAACACCATATAGTCAGACAGGAACGCCACCACAGTATAACAAAACTCTGTAACATTCAATAAAAACATCAATAACTGGCCTTTCACCATACCATATCCTCAACTGATTTGGTTCCCCTTAGTCGTACTGGTTTGCTTTTAGCAAAGTACTGGTTGCTCATCTTATTTATCCACTAATACATAAATACTTGGTTTACTGTATACCCTCAATCTAACATGGTACATTTGATTGAAACTACATATAATGATACTTTTACAAGATAGAATTCAAACACAAAAATTAATTCAACAGTTCAACTATGAGTTCAATTTATCAATATTTCCATCTTACATTTTCATTAGAATATACAATTAATGTCTCCCTTATAAGGCAGATTACTTCTGTTAACTTTATACAATGCCAAACAGGATTAATACAGAATCGCAAATTGTGTAACACAACAGATGCATATAGTACCAGGACAATCTCCGTCGATACTTTACCATAATTATGATCATGATAATCATTTACAAACAACTCTCCTTCCACATTTTTTTTTATATATTTTCCCCCCAATGCCCTTGTTACAATTGGTAAATGACCTCACGGGTAAACCGGTTCTTGGTATTTACACATTTGCATAAATGCTATATTTATGCCCCTGGCTTGTAACAGCCAGCTCCTTTTCACACACTCTATTATCACTCTATGCTGGACTGTAGCACCCATTTGCTTCCACAAGAACTGAAGTGGTTAAGGTGTAAACGCTGCTTACACCGTTCTTGCTTTGGTGTTATAAAATCTTCGGCATTACTGGTATTCAAGATACCAGTAATCCTACTAAAAATTACTTATATGCCCTTAAACGGTCTACCACCCCATTCGGTGGATAGCCACTGTTCCAGAGTTTACCGTAGATTCCCCTGATTCACCCCCCAGTTAATTTCTAAAGTCACCAATTTTGAAAATAATAAGTATGGTCAGGGTACAATAAGCCTGCCCACATCTTGTTACCAATAATCCAAATCCACGATCAGGGTTCGGTGAAACCATGACTGCCCGAAAATGGGGAATCTATTTAAAATATTTAACATTTAATGTATTTGTTATACCTATACACACTTGTATAATACTCAAAATAAAATTTACAAATATTACATTACAATACAATTTTTAGTTCTGATCTTGACTAAAATTCACAAACATTACTGTTTAGTATCCATTTTCCATCACATTCTCATTGTCACATTATAACTACACTATGCCTTTACTACTCATTACAAACAGTGGGTACAAATTTATAATTTATCTAATTCACAATGACCTTACTAGGTTTAACTTTTCTATTAGACACTTGTCGGTTACTTTTCATTAGTTACAATATATTCTTATAAAGTATGTATCTATTTATACATACATTGTAGCATGACAGATAATCCACACAAATACATTACTCAATGATCATTAATAAAGCTCTAATATATGGAATATTCAGATGAGAATTAATTAAAATGCACTGTTTAATAATATATTCACAAGAAAGGTTGAATAAAGAAAATTTCTGCAAATAATATAATATAATACAAATTTAAAAACCCAGAAGACTAAAAATAATAATAACAAAATTACCCAGATAAGATAGAAGCAGGCAATTAATATACCCCGTCAAAGAAACCAGACCAGAAAAAACAAAGCTACTGAAGACAGAAGAAAGAAGAATAATTAGAACTAGGAAGAAAGAAGAACTAATTAAAATTACTACTACTGAAGAAAGAAGAAGGAAGACTAATTAAAACTACTACTACTGAAGAAAGAAGAACAATTAAAACTCAAAGAAGAATAATCCCAAACTAAATCTACTGAAGAAAGAAGAAGGAAGACTAATTAAAACTACTATTACTGAAGAAAGAAGAAAGAAGAACAATCAAAGCTACTGAAGAAAGAAGAACAAACTAAATCTAATGAAGAAAGAAGAACAATCAAAGATAGAGAAAAAAAGAAGAACTAATTAAAACTATCACTACTGAAGACAGAAGAAAGAAGAATAATTAAGACTACTATTACTGAAGAAAGAAGAAAGAAGAACAATTAAAACTCAAAGAAGAAAGAAAAATAATCCCAAACTAAATCTACTGAAGAAAGAAGAAGGAAGACTAATTAAAACTACTACTACAGAAGAAAGAAGAAAGAAGACTAATTAAAACTACCAATACTGAAGAAGGAAGAAAGAAGAACAATCAAAGCTACTGAAGAAGGAAGAAAGAAGAATAATTAAGACGATCCATATAAAACAAAAACCCCATAGGGAAAGAACCCCCAAAAAACCCCAAAATCAATGAATGCCCAAAGAGAAAGTATAACACCCTAAAAAACCATATCACTGTAAAACTGACAAAAACTAAAAGTGTTAGTAGTATTAAATATTAGTGCATTCAAAAAGTTATTATTTAGTTTGTATAGACAAGTCTTCACAGTTCCCCCATGGTTGAATATTTCATATTAAAAGCTAGAAAAAGACTAGTAAATATATTGATAATTCACCATAGACAAGTGCAAGTGATCAAATTATAAATAATAAACTTTAAAAGGGTGCATGAGTTGCAGTACATAGTAACAAACTTTAAGTTTTGTGAACAGTGCCTACTTTGATAATGAAGTAGTAATATTACTAAATAAAAGCTACTAAAGCGATATGAACATTCCATAGAATGGAATATAACTCAGGTAGCTAGGGGTATACTTTAAGAGGGGGTATAAATTTTATAAATGGGGAACTACAGAACAAACTGTTTATGATGAAGTTTATAGAAGGTGTTAACAATTATATATGGAACCAGGATGTTAGGTTCCTATTACATATAACATTTAGATAAATAAGGGTTAGTCATAAGAGATATTAGTATTATAACTGTTATTTTATTGTTCAGTTTAATTTAGGAATGCACTGTCTAAAAATAGATATCATTCCAATGTTGTAGAAATACTCTTTATTATGTTATTAGGTAATATACTAAGCAAGGTTATTCAGAACACTAGTTGTGATATAGAGAGATGTTATATGTTAATTATATAATCAATAATTTATGTTATACCAGTCAGAGAAGGATATAAAATAGCTACATTAATAAAACATTTGGAAATTAGCCACACATCAGATCTAGGCCAAAGAATAAATTTAAACTGCAGAATAATTAACAAACCTAGTCTTATAAACCATATAAAATGACAAGATTCATGCAAAATAAACTCAACATATCAAATACTATGTAAATAAGGCTTTCTAAAGATATGGTCATTATATGAGTAAAATTATTTAATTGTCTAATAAAATACCATTAAAACTGAAATAGATTAACTGACACTATCCTAGGGGAAGTCATATACAATTGAATTATATTAAAAAACCATCATTAGTATACTAAATTGCAATAAAATAAGTGAGAATTGATAATTATACAAATTTCAGATTTTATAGAATAATAATTATATTAGGGAAAATGGCTATTATTTACATAGAAGACAGGAAGTATAATTTTAGGCCTACCTCCCAAAAAATTATAAGAAATATAATTTTCAGATAAAACTTTGTAATACTAACTTAATTACTATCAAAATAAGTAGAATAGAATAGTGAAAACGAATATGTATTTTATATTTCAAACAGTTAACTAATAACGAATTTATTTTATGAACATAAAGTACATTTTTAAAGTGTATCGGAAGTTATGGCAAATTTAAACAATGTATGAGATATATTATATAGGCTAAGACTTTCATGAGAAGAAGGAAATACAGACAGTTCATTATTATGTGTTGACGAGTGCACTTAAAGTAACCTTTCGCCAGAAATAACCTTTAATGGCGTTTATGTTATAAACCGTATCTCAGTGAAAATTTTGAAAATAATTATTTTAAACTATTTTATAGATTGTGAAGTGGTGAAAGTGACCTATGAACACAGTAACACTAATAAATTGAACCACACATAACTAGATAAGCAGAATAACACTGATATTACACCAAATACAGACCGAAATTTCGAGGTTAAAAACGACACACATAAACACAACGAGATATATCCAGTGACAACATTTTACACCAAGTGAACTATTCCATCATACACCAGTGACATTTAAATATATCCAGGACGATCGTATACAATTGCTGAGAGCATTTACTCGAAGAAAGGACATCTTTATTACAACAAAAACTTCATCAACGCTGGAGGCTTCCTTGCGCATGCGTCAGTCAACCATTTTGGTCCGGTCCGCTGCAGTATAGAAACGACATGGCTACTATTGGTTCGAAATCAAATCATATATAAACTTTTAATATTTTTAAGTATTATTGTATTGTTAAATTTTAAGACATTTAATAATTGTAAATGTTATACTTTCCTTCCCATAACCTTCTCTGGCTATATATTTTAATAACCGTTTAAAGAACCCTATGTTATAATACCAATATAAATTGTTTATATCGACCGGCCCTGAGCGAGTCGATACTGCATTGTAATATCAATTTTAATCAAACAATTTCATTATTTTTTGTTAATAAACATTCTGTATCGGTAAATTGGAGTTGATTTTTTATTATAAAAAAGACTTAACAATTAATTAATGAAGAAACCCAACTAACTGAAGGGCGGTATATACGAAACGACAACGTTTCAAAAAGAAGAAGAAGAGAGCCGTCTTTCGTTCAAACTTGGAGTTAACAAGATTATCTTTTCAACAAAATTACTGAAAGTGACACTATTACTAGAATAACCACGATACCATTTCATTTATAATTACAACCGACTAACTCGATTTGTTCCTAAACATTAAGAACAAGTTACCCAAAAAACATTTTCCAGAAAATTAAAATTTTTTTTATAAAATTTTAAATTTTATTTTTATTTTTTCAAATTGCTACAACAGCAATATACACAGATTTTATTTGCAACTACGAAGACTAGGATCATTACCAAATTGACGTTTCCGGAGCGGAACGTCAGAAAACTACACACATACATACATAAAATATTTTGTTACAGGACTTCATTGTCTTATTACAACATATATATATATATATATATATATATATATATATATACTATTAAATTTTAAAACCAGGCACCTACACAGGGGATAACCTTAATTAAATTTGTCAGATACCAAAAAGGTCGCGATACAAATTCATTGCAAAATTGGGGGCTCCACATGGAGTGTACAGGTCCCCTTTAAAAAAAACAATCTGGGATACGTGATGTAAATAAATTCTCTGTTGTAAATAAATACTCTTTAAAAAAATCACAGCCTTAGCTATAAATAAAAATTTTTAAATAATACTGTTTTCAATAATACCCATACTTTAAGTATTATCTTGAGCAGTGTCCTACACAATACACTTATTATCGTCCACTCAAGATCACTTGGGGTCCCCCTCCCCATTCTTCAAAATTAATAATTTCTACTTACACCAATTTTGTAGAGGAAGACCATCGTTGTTCTACCACATGTCTGAGGTTTACTCCAACCATGGTCCACCCCTAAAAAGCCAAAATCCACTATCAGGTCTGGTGAGGCCGTGACCGCCCGAAAATGGGGGAGAGTCCCTTCTGAAAACAGTTAAATATGCAAGTACATTCACACATTTGTTATACATATATTTTAATTAGACCAATAAATCTTTAAATTCGTAGCATTATGTGTACCCACTATCTCCCGCGTCACTTGATTCTGTAAGTAATACGCGTTGTCCATTTTAATTTCTATGACATCATATGGACCTTCATATAACAAAAAGAATTTTTTAATTTCTTTATCTTGGGCATTGGATAAATCATGCCTCCTTACCAACACCAACTGACCTACCTCATATTTGGTCCATTTACCTTTCGCATCATTTGTGATGTTCCCTTTAGTCAATAAATTCTCATTAGTGAGTTTAAGTTTTATGTTTACATCTATTGTTTTACTTTCAGGTGGATAATTGAAAAGTTGTTCTAAAATTCTAGGTGGGTGTGTCCCCTTTATTAACTCATAAGGGTTAAACCCGGTGGATTCATGGGTGGTACTATTCAACCAATCCTCTATCTTCTTTACGTACATCGGCCACTCACTGTGCTTGGCATGGCAATATGACCTAAAAATCCTATCTATTTCACGCATCACCCTTTCGGCTTGATTTAACTGTGGATGGTATACTGCCGTATGCTTTGGTATAATTCCTTCCCAACCTAAAGTTTGTCTCCATTTCCCGCTAATGAATTGTGGTCCGTGGTTAGAAAGTACTACTTTTGGTTTTCCCATGTTGATCATGTAATCCCTCATTATTTTCTTGCTCAGAACTTTACTCGTTGCCCTTTTTATACTGTACAGTTTGACAAATTTGGAAAATGTATCTAACACCACAAAAACATACACGACTCCCCCTCTACTCTTAGGTAACGGTCCGTACAAATCCACCGCGACTAAATCAAAAGGTTTTTCTACTTTAATAAATTTCATTTCCCCCTCCAACTGATAATTTACTACTTTTGATTTCTGACATAAATCGCAACCCCGTAGTAATTTTCGAACCCGTCGTTCCATATTTTTAAATAAGCACGATTCTTTTAACATGTTCACACATTTTCTGGCCTCAAAATGCCCATACCTAATATGACAATCCCAAACTATCTTATCTACCAACCCATCTGGCACAACTAACCTCCAATCCCGTTCACCCCCTCTACTTTCTTAAATAAAAGCCCTTGATGTATTTGAAAATATTGTCTATACCCCGGATCATCTAAATTGGCTTCTAAACTTTCAATTATTTTACCCAGCTTTGTGTCAGATCTTTGCATATTTTGAATGTCTTTTACCTCCTCTCCAAAAAGTCTATCTTCCCTACTTAATCAAAAAATTTCTATTTCCCTTAAGTCCCTCCCTGTTTTATTTTCTTCAACATCTACCCTGGAAAGAGTGTCTGGTATTTTGTTTTCTGTCCCCTTAATGTACTCCCAGGAGAAGTTGTACTCTTGTAGGGCTAGTACCCACCTGGTTAGCCAGCTGGCTGTGTGTTAATCGGCTGGTGTTTAGAAAAGACAGCACCTTGTGGTCCATCCTGATGACTGTCCTGTTCCCCAAGATGTACGTGCGGAACTTCCCCACAGCAAACACGATACTTAGTAACTCCTCCGTAGTTATATAATTTCTCTCAGTCGCCAAAAGGAGAGAAAGGCAGTAGTGTATTTCTTACTCTCTACCGCTAACGGAACTTGGCAATAACCAGCTGTTAGATCTAATGACGTTATATACTTAACTCCGCTAAACTTTTGTAAGATTTCATTTATTGGTCGGGTGACTCTCGGTCAGGGATTATGATTTGATTTATCATCTTGGCATCTAAACACAATCTTACTCTCCCATCTTTCTTGATAACTACAACTTACGGGTTAGAATAGGGTGACACCGACCTCTCAATAATATCTGCCTCCAACATTCTATCCAACTCTACTTGAACCCCTCTCCTCTTCGAATATGGCACCGGATAACTTCTCTGCATAAAGGGTGTGTGTTCCCGTACCTTCAACTCGCATTCATAGTTCCTGGCCATTCCAGGTAACTCCGCAAACACCTCTTTAAAACTCTCCACGACCTGCCACAACGCCTTACATTGGGGACTCCCTACAACGCCACCCTCACTACAAAATTTATATTCCCTGTCCTCCCATATTCTATCATGACTCTCATCTATTTCTATCTCTTCACTCTCCACTCTCTCTCTCGACATACATTCACTTTCGCTTCTGTGTCCCTATTATCTACCCATTTCTGTATTATTTTCATTCCCGAAACTCTTTCCTTGTCTAGCACTCGTTCAAAACTAACTCTAACCGGTTTACTTTCATTATCTAACTCCACCATCCGTTTATTGAAATCAATTACTGCTTTGTGTCTCTTCAAAAAATCATTTCCCAAGATTACATCTAAACTCAACCCCTTGACTGCTAAGAATGCATTCTCAAATTCAACCCCGTCAATAAATATATTTAACTGAACTTGTTTGGTTACCCACTTACTTCACACCCCTGTAACCCCCACTACTGTAACACCCGCAACTGGTAATGATGGAATATTTTTGTTTACTTCTTTTAACTCTCCCAGTACATTTTCTGAAATAACAGATATTTCGCTCCCCGTATCTATCAATGTTTTAAAATTCTTACCTTCCATGGTGACAGTTACCTCTGTTAATCCGGTCTTTGGTTCCACAATCTCTGCATTGTCTTCTTCCAGCAGCTACCTAATTATGTCTGTCTTGATCACATTACTCTGATAGTTACTTACTTCCTGGACCCTGTTGCTATCTGTGGACAATGGTGAGGTCCTTTCTTCCATTGTCTGCCTCAGTTTTCCGTTTGGCCGGTGGTATTGCCCTGCGAGTATCCACTGTGACCTCTGGCCTGATCTCTACTGCTTCCAGGTGCTCCACCACTATTCTCTGCTCCTCTTTGGCGTTGACTGTGCTGTGATGTTGTTTCACTCCGTTGACCATGCTTCGCTTTTCTACATCTAAAACAAAAATTTCTTGAAGCATAATTCTCACCTTGATATCCCGTACATTTCCACATCTCGTTTCAGTTATTGTTTTCTCCTCTTACACCCCCCGTACCCGGCTGGTGACCTCCTCTGCTGTATATGATTTTCGCTATTGTTTGTTCCCGGTGGCTTCGGACGTCTACCTATCTCACGATCTCTAATACTTTGAAATATGTCCAAAATGTGTTCTAATTCATGTATATCGGTCACCTCCCTCGTCATCAAAGTAATTCTGTACCTCGCAGGGTAAGTGCTTACTAATATGTCTGACAAAGACCTGAACGGCAAAGGTGGTTCTAGGTACTTCGCTTCATTGAACATTCTCATAAATAGTTACGTTGTTACCGTGCATCCTAAAATTACCCGCTCACATTATTCTACTTCGCAATACCTCCTGGTCCTCTTCTGACCAATATTTATTTCTGAAAGCTCGTTCGAATTTCTCATAACTCCCCCATTCAGTGCTATGTACTTCCGGCCATATCGCGGAACTCCCTTTGAAACATTTTATTATTTTTAATAACTTCACTTCCCAATTACTATTGCAGAATTGATTAAAATCTTTTACTCTATTTAGAAACTGCTAGGGTGTACCCCCCTACTGTCACAATTAAATGATTCTAAATAAACTTCATTACTTAAATCGCGAGTCATAATTACTTGTTCTGTAACATTATTACTTTTTGGCTGATTGCCATACACAGTTCATCTTTCACATTAATTATGTTTTGTTCAATTGCAATAAATTTATTATTTATACATTCGGATTGAATACTACTTTTATTTATTACATTGACTGTATCTTGTAATGACTGTATTTCGATCTTACAACTACTCTCTAATTCATTAATTTTGTGTTGTGTATTAGATTCATACTCATTAATATTTTGATTAATTATCTCAATCTTATTAACTACACCACTATGCTTACATTCAATGTCAGTATTACATTTATTTATTTGACTTTCAAAATCTCTTTTACTTCACTAAGTTGTCTATTGAACTGCTCATTTACTGACTCTATCACTTGTTTGTTATTATCGCTAATACGATTATCTACTTGCTCATTGATGACGCTCAAACGCTCATTAAATTGTTTTTGTGATTCACTAATATCATCAAAGCATTTTTCAAACTGCTTTACTATACTGGTATTTATTTCATTAAATTTTACACTCATATCACCCCTAAATTCATTCAATTTAATGTTTTGTTATCTAATTTACTTTCTAATTTGATATTTTGTTCACTGAATTTAGTATCATTTGCATCAAACTGTTTATTAATATCGCTCTTTACTTCATCCAAATTTATATTGAACTTTGCAAACTGCTGTTGCAAAAAACTCATTACATGGTCATAAGATTGCTTATTTTTACTAGTTGAGGTTGGGGTTAACTGAATGCCCGAGTCATCCATAACATTTGACTCGTTTAATTTACTGTCTTGGATTGCATTTGGAGTTGAATGAACCTCCAACCCACTCATAACAGCTGAATCAGTCAGCTGAATTCAGCGGAAGAATACCCCAAAATTCAAAAAATGAAGTAAGTTCAACTTACAAACAAGTATTTAAGAAAACAATTTATGAGGTATATAAAAAAGAGAATTTTGAAGATAAAAACAACCAAATTCGAAAAATAAGCAAGAACACCTTACTATATAATTCAGAAGAAATTACTTTAAACTAATAAAAAAGAAAAAAATAACACTGATTAAACCTAATAAAAATCATCAAAACCAAAAAACAAAATGAGTTTATCTGATGTAATATAATGGTGAGAAATGTAATTTAGAATGTAAAAGGAATAATAATGATTGTGCCAGAAGAATATAATTACATGATGTAATGTATAATACTAACCAAAATCTCATAACCAGCTGTATTGGTAATAAAGGAATATGAGCCAAGGAAGATAAGAGAATGAAGAAGCCAAAATGGAACCGTCAAAAGAATCACAAGAAAAGAAAAAAAACAAATATTTAAGAATTATCCGTAAAAAACCAATTAATAAATGTCAATAAAATAGCCAAGTATTGGAGAGGAGAAGTGTATAATAGAAGGAAGAATTAATATGAAGAAATAATATGATCTGAGTTAAAGTACAGTGAATAATCCCTAGAGTATTATTATTATTGATTATTTTATTGAAGGTCACATGATGACTACCTTGCGAGGTTTATTAATGAAGATTGACTGTAGAATATTCCAGCAATCATTTAACTGGGCAGAGATGATGTTCCTCTGATCTCAGAAAGTAGGCAATGGACGACGGTATTTGGTAAGCCGATAGAGCACCACCGATTCGATTCCAGTTATAATGTTAGGGAGGTTTAGGAAAATTAAATATTAGAGGGAAAACTCACAAATAAATAGAGATAAATAAATAAAACCAGATCCAAAATGTATAATTAATAAAGAATGTCACAAGAATGATTATAGAAGTAAGATTTAAACTTGGGAAATAATTGATTTTAAGAAGGAAAGAAGATATAATAGTAATATAACGGATAATTTCATATATAAATAAAGGAGTAGGAATTTTGAAATAAAGAATACAGGAAATGATATCCTATACCTCAATCCCTAAAACCAGCAGTGAGAAGGGAAATACAGAGTATGATGGAACTTAGAAGAAAAAAACAGAATGCAACCAGAAAAACTATCAAGTACACAGTCGGTGAAAAAATTTTAATAAGAAACAGGCAACAACCTAGCAGTTCTGAAGGGATAGCTAAAAAATTATTGTTATTATATGTTGGACCTTTTTTAATAAGCAAGGATAACCAAAACAACACATACGTGGTGACTGACCCAATGAATAACAAAGTAAGGGGTACTTATAACCAAACTGAAATAAAAAAATACTACGATTAAGAAGAAAACATTCCCAGACACAAACTATAAGTTTATTTCAACTAAACGATATTCAGCTAAAATAAACTTTTTTTTGGGAAGGGGAGTATTATGTAACGTAACAAAGTTAAGGTCCCATACGTTACATAAAGACTTTGTCACTATCAAATTAAAACAATACCCAATGTGTGCCATAATTAAGGTCAGGAAGGTAAACCTTCATATAATAAACATATTAATAATACCTAGTAAGGTTACTAGGTAATAAAATAATAAAAATGTCCGTAAACATACAATGGAGTGATCAGTGGAAGGTGTAAACAATAAACATAGTGTCCAATGATGTGAAATTACTATAGACAGTTTGAACTAAGAGTAGACTGGTTAATGGGTATTTAATATTTTATAATGATGTACATTAGGGTGGAACGAAAAAACCAAGTTTGGATTTTTAATTTGTAATAGCGCGGAAAAGTTGCCTTTTGGTGTAGATAAGATAAAAAAAAAATATGAAAAATATTGGAGCACGTCTTGAGGTGCCGCAAGGACGATAAATTTTCATAAAATTGCAATTTTCGCTATATTTTTAAGTTTTTTTAAGAAGTTGTCAAACATTTTTTTTTATTTCAAATACTGTCAAAAAAGCAGTTTTTATATCAAAAAAGACATACAATTTTTTTTTTAACTTTTTGGATTATGTCTTGAGGTGCCGCAAGAGCGGTAAAATTTTATAAAAACACACTTTTTGTAACTTTTTCAAAGATTTTACGTGTCTCGATTATAAAATAAAAAGTTTCAAATAGGCGTTTTAATATGAATAGAAAGATAAAAACAGTTTAACTATTGCATTCCATCAATAGTGTAACTACTGATAAAAACATATTGCATCAAGAAAAGAAAGTAATTAAGTTGTACAAAAAAGTTATTTCAGAAGACCACGTTTCACTAATAGAGGAACCAAACTCAAAGTTTTTAGGCCACGTAACACCTAAATCTGGCACTGAAAAAGACATAGCAGACAGTATTATGTGTTTCTTGAAGATAGAGAACACAACGAACAACTTTTGAACTTTACTGCTATTGGGTGTGATGGAACCGTTGTAAACACTGGACATAAATGGTGTGATTTCTTTGATGGAAAATGAAATAGGAAGACCTTTACAATGGTTAGTTTGTTTGTTCCATGGAAATGAGCTACCTTTGCGACATCTTTTTTGTCATTTAGATGGTAAAACATAGGGACCCAATGAGTTTAAAGGCGAAATAGGTCAGCAGCTGGAAAACTGTGCTAATCTTCCTGTGGTTACTTTCTTGCCAATTGAAAATAACCTTCCTCTTTTGGAAAACATAAATGATTTAAGTACAGATCAGAAGTATTTATTGGATATGTGTATCGCTGTATCAAGTGGAAATTGCTCACTAGATTTATCTTTAAGAAACCCTGGAAAACTTGCTCACTCCAGGTGGCTTACATTAGCAAACCGTATACTTAGATTGTATGTGGCAACTGAAAATCCAACTGAAAACCTTAAGACTCTGGCTGAGTACATTGTGAAAGTGTATGCACCTGTGTGGTTTAACATTAAGTTAAAACCTTCATGTACTTATGGTTCCAAACATCTGTTTAAGCTTATCTCATATTCACGCTATCTCTCTGATGATTTCAAGAACGTTCTAAACCCGGTTATTCAAAGAAATGGGTACTTTGCTGCTGGAGAAAATCTCCTTTTGTCCATGCTATGTGATGAGCGCAAAAATGTAAGAGAACTTGGTTTACGACGTGTTTTAAAAGCAAGAACAGAAAGTAGAGGCGGAGTCAGGAAGTTTAAAGTTCCAAAGATAAACTTTGACGCAAAGGATTACATCGACATGATCTCATGGGCTGAAAATGACGTAACTGAACCCCCCTTGGTAAAACATGTTTCCATTGACTCTCTCAAAGACTTTATACAGAAGACATCTGAAGCTCAACCAAATAGTAAAGTGGACCCGCTTATCGACTTTCCCCGGCTTCCTTGTCACACGCAAGCAGTGGAAAGAGCTGTGAAACTGGTGACCGAATCGGCTCAAAATGTCTGTGGTTTAATCGTAAGAGAAGGATATATAAGAGCAAAAATTGACTCACATGAGAACATGCCAAAATTTGATACAAAAAAAACAGTTTAATGTGTCAATGAAGTAGAAACAAACATTTTGCAGCTGTAATATTTGTAATTATTAAGGGTTTTTTAAATCATAAAAAATGAACTTTCAATGTCTTTAAAAGTGTATTATGATATTTTTTTACGTGTGCTGTAATAAAAAAAATATATAATTGATTTGACGAGCTTTTATTTCAACCTTATTTACTACTATTTGTAACAACCAAAATGTTCGCAAAAGTTTCAAAATTAGCAAAAATACAAACTTTTTGACATTAAAAAATATTTTTTTATTATTATTATATTTTGTAATTAATAATTTTTTCCAATTCTAATGCTTATATATGTATTTACAACTATCTTTTGTAACATTATATGTACGAGAAAACCATAAAAAATAATTTATCAAAGTTTATAATTTTTCAATTTTTTTACAAACTTTAAGCTCTTTGCGGCACCTCAAGATGTTGTAGTATAGCAACCAAATTTTTTTTCCTTCTTTTTGAACATAAAAGGCAACTTTTCCCCACTATTACAAAACTAAAAAAAAAAAAATTAAAAAAAGGCCATTTTCGTTCCACCCTAATGTACATGTTATTGTATTTTATCATGATCTTTTGTTCTCATGGTGTTTATGTTATCTTTTCTATGTAGCAGGTGTGAAGCAATTGCTTTAAGAAAGTATCAAGTAATTGATACTAATTTCATTCATGTTAAACTTTATAAGAATAACTATTTGTGTATTTACTTTGAGTAATTAATGATGATATCGTTAGATAAAGTTTGTAAACTTGGCCATGAAGGCAGTACTTGTTAATAAATTGCCAAGGGATCATTGTAATTATGTTATAAACAGATGAAGGGTTCAATAATAAAATTAATAATAATAAATTGAAATCAGGATAAAATAAAATTAGAATGCTTGGCCATAAGCCAGTGACTCATTGTAAAGTAGGTCAGGTCAGAAAGGTTAAATAAAAAATTATAACACATGTAATAAAACAAATAGGCCTAAAATTAGTATTTTGTAAAAGGAAAATAATACCTTTTAAACTAAGTCGATCAAGAAGAAAATGTAGTAAAATGTATATAGTTTAATAATGCATATTAGGTGAAAGTTTTATATGATTTAATGTAATTTTAATAATGGAGTATTTTATTAAATAAGTGCAAGAATATTTTCTAATTACGGCTCTAGGATAACAAATATTATCCAATAACAGAAGAAGAAATGGTTGTCATGGACGACTGAATGCAAGATATCTTGTTGATTTCAACACTTAATTGTTATATGTGAATGGGTAGAGTTCAGTTAATACAAATTTAAAAAAGAAAACCAAAAACCTCATGAATCAAATTAATATAAATCAAATTTCATAAGCAGTAATCCATTAAAAAGGACAGTGGATTGACTTCCGAGGCTATCTCTCAGCAAATATAATTCGATCTACATTAAAGTTAAATGAATTAAAAAAAATAAATTATCCCACCTATTAAAGGCAAATAAGTAATAATGAAGATTAACTATAAATAAATGAAGATGATCCATAGGCGAGGGATGCAAAATTAATTAAATATATAAAAAACAAACAAAGAAATTTGAAACAACGTACAAAACCTCACTTTTCACCACCGAACGAAGTCTTAATACTACACAAATTCTGTTGGGACCTGTAACTACCAGAACCGTGAAGATTAACGAAGATCAGAACTGAAACTTCTACTGCATCCTGGGACATCAATACCAAACTTTTATTAAGAAGTTGGAGACTGTTATTATCCAAAAGTTGAATCAACATTCTGCTCTCGTCTCGGCGTAGCGAAACACAGCCATACTAAAGTATCCTGGCAAAGTACGGTAAAAAACCTGCTTAGATTTGAATTTTATATAATAAGATTTTATAACTAAATTGTAATACCTAGTAACCTTAAAAATTGCATTACCTGACCTTACTAATAGTCAAAAGAACTACATGTACCCTGAGGTAAAAAATATAATTAAATTTTAACACATCTAAAACCCGAATTAAATGACGAATCGATTACGTACTGTGTAATCGATATGGTGTATTTGTGGCAAGAGGAGGCATCTGTTGAATTAAAAAATATTTAAAATAAAGAATCCTTCTTGAATTTGACGATTTCTTGTTATTTGTAGAGTAATTAGTGTTTTTCGAATAAGTTGTAAGTTACAGAGAAAGGAACGTGAGAAATACAGCAAGTGGAACGACTTAACCTATAATAACTGTCCGATTGTAGATAACAGCGCTCATCTGCAGACAGCTGGTGAATACGGGAGAATAGAAAACTAACTTGCTTTCTCCGCTCTCCTCTCTTGGCTCTCTCGATAGTATATACAGACTAGGCTTGGAGAAATATATTGAATTACCCAATATATTAACTGGAATAGAGCGTTTTTCTTTTGTAAAGCACTTAATAACTACCTAATACAGAGATATTATCAATAATTGAATAATATAATCCATAAAAAATAATTTTTCTTTATAATTAGATTAACGTTGATACACGATTTAGATTACAAATTGGCGAACCCAGCAGTGGGGCTTAAGAAATAAACTAAATACGGGAATTATTATATTACACGTATAAGTATATTTATATTACAATTACTTGTGTTCAATTAGACGAGAGTTTCGAAGAGTATAAGGAGTCTCATTTATATTACAAATTGGCGCTCAGCGAGTGGGCTTGAGTTAAGTAAAAAATCGACTACATCGCTATTACTTAACTTGAGCAGGCAACTATTAGAGGCACAGGAATGCATATGAGAGGTGTTTCTAAAAGGATGGCAAAGGACCAAGAAACGGAAGAAGATAGGACGGGAAGAAGAAGCAGAGGTAGTTGCAGACACCGAAGTGGAACAACAGGCGGGCGATAAAGAGGAAGCCAGAGGAGGACTAAATTGGGAAAAATTAATGGAATTAATGAGTAGAATGGAGGAACAAAATAAACAAACTAATGAGAAAATAGACCTTATTAAAGAAGATTCCAAGAAACAGAAGGAAGAATTAAATAAAAAATTTGATGAAAATTCAGAAAAGCTAGAAAATAAAATAGACAGTATAAATGAAAATTCAGAAAAGCTAGAAAACAAAATAGACAGTATAACGAAAACTCAAAGAAACAAAAAGTTTTGAGTGAGAACTTAAACTAACGAACGAAAATTTTGACAAAAATAAAGAGGAAACTGATGAGAATAACCGGCTGATAAATGAAAACTTAAACCACATTAATGAAAGGTTTGACAGGAATGACGAGAGCTTAAGGCTGATTCAGGAAAATAACAAACAAATAGACGAAAGAATTGAAAACAGTAATAAGGATTTGCGGCAAATTATAAATGAACAAAACCGAGCGTTGAGGGAAGTCGTCAATGAAAGGATTGCAAATGTCAATGAAACACATAGCAAAAGGGTGGATGATTACGAAGAGGAAGTAAGACGGCAAATAACTGAAACCAAGGTGGGTCTAGAAAAGACAGATGAAACCATCATACAACTCGGAGTGGAAGTAGAGGCCAAAATAAATCAAGTAGAAAACAATAACAAAACTAGAATAAAAGAGGTATGATTAGAAACTCAAGGAAAATTGGACGAAGTACAAATTAACATAGCTGGGAGAATTGAGATAGTTAACAATGAAATAACGCAAATAAAAACCCAAGTGGATCAAAATAAAGTTGAAAACATACAGAATCAGGAGTTGACTAATATAAAGGAGTCAATAGAAAATTTACAAAATCGACCAATGTACCTGGCACATCACATAGCCCCTGAGCAAAAAGAAAACATCAATTTCAAAATTTATAGAGGAAACCCCATAGAATTTTTAGAGAGAATAGATGGTTTGGTAGAATTAAAGTGACCCGATGGAACATAATCAAGAATTTGTTGGATGACTGTTTTAAAAACATAAATGATGATTGGTGGTCGGCGGTTTGAAACGAAACGAGTAATTATGAAGAATTTAAAAAGGGTTTTAGGTCAAAATACTGGTCGGATTCCGTACAAAACATGATTAGGGACAACATCACCAACGGAAGATTCAACATTAATCAAGAACAGTCCCCAACTACCTACTTTTTGGGAAAAGTGTGTTTGGCATGTCATTTGGAACCACGAATACCAGAGGAGTGTTTGGTGAACAAACTATCATACCATTTCGAAGAAAAAATAGTTCGTGCTAGACGCAGTGGGCAAGTGAAGACAGTAGGAGCAATGGAAACATTATTAGCCAGCTATGAAATGGAAGACTATTATCAGAGGTCTCGAAGACAAAATCACTATTCAAACAATAGGAGAGAGGAGCAAAATCAAGAACCGTGTCAGGGAATGAATAGATATAACCATAATAATTATAACCGAAGTGTTAATGACATTATATGAATAACCGCTACTGCAACAATAATTACCAAAACAATATCATTATAATAACCCTAATAATAACCGATACAGCACTGGCCGCAGGAATTTTGACAATGGGAGAGACTATTGGAATAGTAACCGAGGGAACAATGACCGACGAAATCAAAACAGTAATAGAAGTCGACAGGATGATCTACCTAGGAACCAAGAAAGTAATAGAGAATTCAGAACAGATGATGGCAACCCAGGAAACACTGCTAGAGACGATCGTCCGCAGGATAGGGTGGAAAACTAAATTCAGCAGTGGAAGTATCAAGTAACCCCTCACTGCTGGGATTGAAAGGCTATATACAAACAAAAAAAGAAAATATCAAAATTCAAACTATAATAAGAACAACTTATTGAAGATAAACGAGAAAAATAATTTACCAAGAAAAAATAACACTGATTAAACCTAATAAAAATCATCAAAACCAAAAAACAAAATGAGTTTATCTGATGTAATATAATGGTGAGAAATGTAATTTAGAATGTAAAAGGAATAATAATGATTGTGCCAGAAGAATATAATTACATGATGCAATATATAATACTAACCAAAATCTCATAACCAGCTGTATTGGTAATAAAGGAATATGAACCAAGGAAAATAAGAGAATGAAGAAGCCAAAATGGAACCGTCAAAAGGATCACAAGAAAAGAAGAAAAAAAAACAAATATTTAAGAATTATCTGTAAGAAAGCCAATTAATAAATGTCAATAAAATAGCCAAGTATTGGAGATGAGAAGTGTATAATAGAAGGAAGAATTAATATGAAGAAATAATATGATCTGAGTTAAAGTACAGTGAATAATCCCTAGAGTATTATTATTATTAATTATTTTATTGAAGGTCACATGATGACTACCTTGCGAGGTTTATTAATGAAGATTGACTGTAGAATATTCCAGCAATCATTTAACTGGGCAGAGATGATGTTCCTCTGATCTCAGAAAGTAGGTAATGGACGACGGTATTTGGTAAGCCGATAGAGCACCACCGATTCGATTCCAGTTATAATGTTAGGGAGGTTTAGGAAAATTAAATATTAGAGGGAAAACTCACAAATAAATAGAGATAAATAAATAAAACCAGATCCAAAATGTATAATTAATAAAGAATGTCACAAGAATGATTATAGAAGTAAGATTTAAACTTGGGAAATAATTGATTTTAAGAAGGAAAGAAGATATAATAGTAATACAACGGATAATTTCATATATAAATAAAGGAGTAGGAATTTTGAAATAAAGAATACAGGAAATCATATCCTATACCTCAATCCCTAAAACTAGCAGTGAGAAGGGAAATGCAGAGTATGATGGAACTTAGAAGAAAAAAACAGAATGCAACCAGAAAAACTATCAAGTACACAGTCGGTGAAAAAATTTTAATAAGAAACAGGCAACAACCTAGCAGTTCTGAAGGGATAGCTAAAAAATTATTGTTATTATATGTTGGACCTTTTTTAATAAGCAAGGATAACCAAAACAACACATACGTGGTGACTGACCCAATGAATAACAAAGTAAGGGGTACTTATAACCAAACTGAAATAAAAAAATACTACGATTAAGAAGAAAACATTCCCAGACACAAACTATAAGTTTATTTCAACTAAACGATATTCAGCTAAAATAAACTTTTTTTTGGGAAGGGGAGTATTATGTAACGTAACAAAGTTAAGGTCCCATACGTTACATAAAGACTTTGTCACTATCAAATTAAAACAATACCCAATGTGTGCCATAATTAAGGTCAGGAAGGTAAACCTTCATATAATAAACATATTAATAATACCTAGTAAGGTTACTAGGTAATAAAATAATAAAAATGTCCGTAAACATACAATGGAGTGATCAGTGGAAGGTGTAAACAATAAACATAGTGTCCAATGATGTGAAATTACTATAGACAGTTTGAACTAAGAGTAGACTGGTTAATGGGTATTTAATATTTTATAATGATGTACATGTTATTGTATTTTATCATGATCTTTTGTTCTCATGGTGTTTATGTTATCTTTTCTATGTAGCAGGTGTGAAGCAATTGCTTTAAGAAAGTATCAAGTAATTGATACTAATTTCATTCATGTTAAACTTTATAAGAATAACTATTTGTGTATTTACTTTGAGTAATTAATGAAGATATCGTTAGATAATGTTTGTAAACTTGGCCATGAAGGCAATACTTGTTAATAAATTGCCAAGGGATCATTGTAATTATGTTATAAACAGATGAAGGGTTCAATAATAAAATTAATAATAATAAATTGAAATCAGGATAAAATAAAATTAGAATGATTGGCCATAAGCCAGTGACTCATTGTAAAGTAGGTCAGGTCAGAAAGGTTAAATAAAAAATTATAACACATGTAATAAAACAAATAGGCCTAAAATTAGTATTTTGTAAAAGGAAAATAATACCTTTTAAACTAAGTCGATCAAGAAGAAAATGTAGTAAAATGTATATAGTTTAATAATGCATATTAGGTGAAAGTTTTATATGATTTAATGTAATTTTAATAATGGAGTATTTTATTAAATAAGTGCAAGAATATTTTCTAATTACGGCTCTAGGATAACAAATATTATCCAATAACAGAAGAAGAAATGGTTGTCATGGACGACTGAATGCAAGATATCTTGTTGATTTCAACACTTAATTGTTATATGTGAATGGGTAGAGTTCAGTTAATACAAATTTAAAAAAGAAAACCAAAAACCTCATGAATCAAATTAATATAAATCAAATTTCATAAGCAGTAATCCATTAAAAAGGACAGTGGATTGACTTCCGAGGCTATCTCTCAGCAAATATAATTCGATCTACATTAAAGTTAAATGAATTAAAAAAAATAAATTATCCCACCTATTAAAGGCAAATAAGTAATAATGAAGATTAACTATAAATAAATGAAGATGATCCATAGCCGAGGGATGGAAAATTAATTAAATATATAAAAAACAAACAAAGAAATTTGAAACAACGTACAAAACCTCACTTTTCACCACCGAACGAAGTCTTAATACTACACAAATTCCATTGGGACCTGTAACTACCAGAACCGTGAAGATTAACGAAGATCAGAACTGAAACTTCTACTGCATCCTGGGACATCAATACCAAACTTTTATTAAGAAGTTGGAGACTGTTATTATCCAAAAGTTGAATCAACATTCTGCTCTCGTCTCGGCGTAGCGAAACACAGCCATACTAAGTATCCTGGCAAAGTACGGTAAAAAACCTGCTTAGATTTGAATTTTATATAATAAGATTTTATAACTAAATTGTAATACCTAGTAACCTTAAAAATTGCATTACCTGACCTTACTAATAGTCAAAAGAACTACATGTACCCTGAGGTAAAAAATATAATTAAATTTTAACACATCTAAAACCCGAATTAAATGACGAATCGATTACGTACTGTGTAATCGATATGGTGTATTTGTGGCAAGAGGAGGCATCTGTTGAATTAAAAAATATTTAAAATAAAGAATCCTTCTTGAATTTGACGATTTCTTGTTATTTGTAGAGTAATTAGTGTTTTTCGAATAAGTTGTAAGTTACAGAGAAAGGAACGTGAGAAATACAGCAAGTGGAACGACTTAACCTATAATAACTGTCCGATTGTAGATAACAGCGCTCATCTGCAGACAGCTGGTGAATACGGGAGAATAGAAAACTAACTTGCTTTCTCCGCTCTCCTCTCTTGGCTCTCTCGATAGTATATACAGACTAGGCTTGGAGAAATATATTGAATTACCCAATATATTAACTGGAATAGAGCGTTTTTCTTTTGTAAAGCACTTAATAACTACCTAATACAGAGATATTATCAATAATTGAATAATATAATCCATAAAAAATAATTTTTCTTTATAATTAGATTAACGTTGATACACGATTTAGATTACAAATTGGCGAACCCAGCAGTGGGGCTTAAGAAATAAACTAAATACGGGAATTATTATATTACACCTATAAGTATATTTATATTACAATTACTTGGGTTCAATTAGACGAGAGTTTCGAAGAGTATAAGGAGTCTCATTTATATTACAGTATCGACAGACTAATTAGACTGGCCTATTCTGAAGTGCCAGAAGATTTTCGAATGCGTTTTGCGATGCAGAGATTTACTGCCGGTGTCCGGGATAACGAACTACAGCAAGTGTTACGAATGGCAAGACACTCATAACAGTGCGGACGCCCTGGTACATGCTTTGCAATTTGAGGCCGCCAAATCAGCGTCAGATTGGACAAGTCATAAAGTGCGCGCGCTAAAAGATCACAACGGCACAGACGATGAGGAAGAAGAACAAGGAACAGAGACTCAATGGTCGGCGCCACAGAATAAAATAAGAAAGGATGGAAGACCAAAGTGTTATCGATGTGGGAAACCTGGACATCTACAACGAGATTGTCGGGTTAGAATTCAGCAGCAGGGAAACGAGCAATAGTCTGTACAACGGGGCGTGTGCTGACTAACTGGAGGAACGAAGCCCCTAGAGAATACGCAATTTCTACACTTCAGAAAAACAGCGGGAGCTTGGTAGTTACCGGATTTGTTCAAGAAAGGCCAACCTCGATTACAGTTGACACAGGCGCAACAGTTTCTATTGTGCGCCCCGACGTGGTGAAAGATCTCAAGCCAATCTGGTGTTCTTGCAGCTTGCGAACAGCTACTGGACGGCCTGTAAAAGTGTATGGAAAAGTGGAGATACACCTATGCCTCGGTAGACTTGAGTTTAATCATCAAGTAGTTGTTGCCGACATTGTGGATGAAGCAATTCTTGGTGTGGACGTTATGAACGCATACGGATTTATAGTCGACTTCAAAAACAATGTCTTGAGAATTGGAGGCGAAGAGGTAATGCTATCAACAATGACGACAGCAGAAAAATCGATGGACGTCATAAACCAAGTGGCCGTAACTGTTCCGCCAAACTCCAAAAAGATCATCATGGTTAGAACTGCGGTAGATACTAGGGGCAATCAGTGCTCTATATTCGAACCCCAGGTAGTCAGCACACCGGGCATACTAATTGCCAGAAGTTTAGTAAAACCTGACAAAACCGGAATGTACCTTTTAGAGTGGCGAATATTTTGGATCAAGCTATCACTTTACTAAGCAATACGCTCCTAGGCAAATTGACTCCTGTGGCCTGGGTAGCCGGAATAACGCAACGAAGACCCAGTTCTTCGGATACTTCTAAATTACCAGAGGAACTGCAAGAATTATTGAACAGATCTTCTAACGGCCTCTCAAGTGATGAGGTAAAAGAACTCTGACAGTTTTTACACGAATTCAAAGATTGTTTTGCAGTTCGGGGACAGTCACTGGGAAGAACCTCTCTTGTGCAACATCGCATCAATACCGGGGACACAACACCGATACGCCAACCTCCTCGAAGGCCTCCATTATCTAAACAAGAGGAGATGTCTCGGTTAGTACAGGACATGTTGACAGCAATCAAACCTTCGTTAAGTGCTTGGTCTTCCCCTGTAGTGCTTGTAGCGAAGAAGGATGGTGGATTGCGTTTCTGCGTAGACTACCGGAGGTTAAATGACGTTACAAAGAAAGACTGCTATCCATTACCTTGCGTTGACGATACACTCGACACGGCCGGAGCACAGTGGTTTTCCACATTGGACCTGAAGAGTGGATATTGGCAAGTGGGTCTTCATCAAGAAGACAAGGAAAAGACCGCTTTCTCGACCCCAAGTGGCTTATTCCAATTTAACGTCATGCCATTTGGACTCTGAACGGCAACATTTGAGAGATTGATTGACCTGATACTCCAAGGCCTGACGTGGAAAACTTGCCTTGTTTACTTAGACGATGTCATAGTGATCGCGAAGACTTTCAAAGATCATTTGGAATACCTTAAGGAAGTTCTAACTAGAATTCACGGTGCACAACTGAAGCTGAGCCCGAAGAAGTGTTCTCTATTCCAGAAGGAAGTACAGTATTTAGGCCATCTGGTTTCGGCAGCAGGTGTTAGCATGGATCCTAGTAAAGTAGACACCTGTGACGGTACGAACGTCCGTCTTAAGGAATTATGGTATTCAGGAATCTTGTATTGTATTTTTATTGTGTTTTCATATGTAAAAGAGAGTTAGGTCAACTTCCCCTGTGTTTAAATACACGACGCAGTTTCATCTATATAATTCGTTTCAAGGCCAAGAGCGTACGTGCGAAATGAGGCACACTCGATGGTTGCACTGATCGACAACGCTGACTTGTCATAACAAAATATGACACACGTAATAATGATGACGTGGAACAATACCATCATCTGGCTCAGACAAAGGATTAATAACAGTTAATCCCCACCACCTGTCGATAATACGACAATATGTCTGCCCAGTCGGCAGAAGAACTTCATGTAGTGAGCACGTTCAAAAGTGTGCTGGTGTAAATTTTACCAGTTAAAATGTTATAATTAATCAATATGTAACAGTTACATAAAATATCCAAAATGTAATAACAGTTAACAATGTAGAGTCAGTGCCAACGAGACAGACAACCAGAAAAAGTACGCCGAACATCGGGCGAGAAATGGACAGCATCTGAACCACACGGAAACCTCAACCTTTCAGGAAAGTGCAACATTTAAATAATACCTCTTTTACCAAATAAACGAGCTCGAGATAATATGAACAGTAAAATTAAGTAAATCAAAATTATTAAATATATAATGAGAGAGAGAGAGTGATAGAGTGGGTGAGAGAACAGGCCGGCCGGGTCTTTTAAAAGAGGGGTAGGTTTGTGTTTAATAACTTTTCAATGGTAATATTAGAGAAATTAAATACTGCAGTATAAAATGTTTTTTTGTTTTGATGTAATAGACGTAAAGAGAGAATAAATATTGGAGCCGCAAAATATTAATAAAGAGCGGAAGTCAAATGGCCGCCATGTTGTAGGTGCAGTATAAGCCACCATTTGTATTTTGAATAGTAACTATGCAAATGAAGTAACAATTAAACAAAGTTTTACACCTTTCAATGATAATCAGTCTTATTATTTCGTACAACCCCAATGTTTCTGTGCTTTCGCTTATAGAACTCTGGACCCTTGGCATAAAATGTAGTGTGAGTATCTTGGGAGTACGTGCTTACCGGAAATGTTACAAACACGTGGTGAGTAGATGGAAATATGTATGTATTTATATTTATAAAAATAATGAGTAAGTATACACACCGTAAGAGACTGGCCAGTTCCGAAGAATAAACACGAAGTTCAGAGTTTCCTGGGGTTATGCTCATATTACCGACGTTTTGTGAAAGGCTTCGCTACTATTGCTAAACCACTACATGAGCTAACGGAAAATAAACGAAGCTTCCAATGGTCGAGAGAGTGTGACCAAGCATTTAGAAAGTTGAGATTGCATTATATTTGCAGCCAATTCTCGCTTTTCCAGCTTCCGAAGGGAAGTACGTCGTAGACACAGGCGCAAGCAATACTGGTCTAGGAGCAGTTTTGTCTCAAGTGCAGAACGGTGAAGAATGAGTAATAGCGTATTACAGCAAGACACTTTCTAAACCAGAGAGAAATTATTGTGTTACAAGAAGAGAGTTGTTGGCAATTGTCAGAGCTTTGGAGCACTTCCATAAATACCTCTATGGGAGAGAGTTTTCACTACGTACCGACCATGCTGCACTTGCATGGCTCTTGAGATTTAAAAATCCGGAAGGACAGTTGGCAAGGTGGCTCGAACGTCTGCAAGAGTACAACTTCAAGGTACAACATCGGCGGGGGCGCCTGCACGGTAATGCAGATGGCTTATCACGAAGACCGTGCCCGGAAGACTGCCGACATTGCCACAGAAAGGAAGAACAAAACTCAAGCGAACATATTCAAGCCATCACTGTAGATTTCCTGGCTGATGGCTGGAGAACACAAGACTGTCGACAAGAACAGATGACTGATGAAGACATTGGACCGATCTTGACAGCAAAAGAGGAAGGTCGCCGCCCGGATTGGCAAGATATCTGCCATGGTTCCGAAGTGCTGAAGGGCTATTGGGCACAATGGGAATCTCTCACCTTAGAAAACGGATTGCTGAAAAGGGCTTGGGAAAGTGCAGATGGACGAGATGTGGTCATGCAGTTGATAGTTCCCCGAAGTAAAGTGCAGTCTGTTTTGAAGGAGATGCATGATGGAACATCTGGAGGCCATCTTGGCGTTAACAAAACCCTTGACAAAATACGGAAGCGATTCTATTGGCTTCATCTTCGCCACGACGTAGAGGAATGGGTTCGGACGTCTGAAATATGTGCTGCAAGCAAAGGCCCACAAACCAGAAGCAGGGGAAAATGAGACGGTATAACGTTGGACAACCTTTCGAGAGAATTGCCATAGACATTGCTGGACCATTCCCAGTTACTGACGATGGAAACCGGTACATCATGGTTGTAGGTGACTACTTTACTAAGTGGGTGGAAGCCTACGGAATTCCAAATCAGGAGGTTACCACTGTGGCAAAGCAGTTAGTTCACAACTTCTGTTGCCGTTATGGAGGCCCTATGGAAATCATACAGATCAAGGGAGAAATTTCGAATCAGGAGTGTTTAAAGAATTATGCCGTCTACTCGGAATTCGAAAGACCAGGACAACGCCTCTGCATCCTCAGTCGGACGGGATGGTTGAGAGAGTCAACAGGACACTAGAGCAGCAGCTTTTGAAAGTTGTTGACGAGAACCAAACAGACTGGGACCAACGTATACCACTATTCCTTATGGTGTATAGGTCATCAGTACATGACACATCCGGCATGACTCCAGCAAAATTGGTGTTTGGGCGGGAGATTCGTCTTCCTGGGGACTTGATGTTTGGATCACCAGAGACTCGGTCCCAAGAGCCAAAGAACTATTCCTCGCAATTAGAAAACCAACTGCGAGAAATGAATCGCTTGGTAAGAGGACGGCTGAAGATTGCCAGTGATAAAATGAAAACTCGGTATGACATTCGCAGCAATAGTGTGGGTTTCCAAGAAGGAGATCAGGTCTGGTTGTTCAATCCAAAGCGCCGTCGTGGTCTCTCACCTAAGCTTCAGTATAACTGGAAAGGACCCTACACTGTGAAAAAAAGAATTAACGATGTTGTTTATCGGATTCAACAGGAAGGACAGCGAAAGTTCAAGGTCGTCCACCTAGATCGCCAGGCTAAGTACAACTTTAGAGACGGTTTGCCAGTTCGGGACGAACAGGCTTAAGGAGGAGGCAGTGTTACGACGTCACAGAACAATCTACGTGTTTATCGAACGTTCCAGAGAGATCCAGAGTGTATGCGTGTGGTGTACGTGCTTGTATCCGCATCTACAAGAAAGTTCTCGATGCCGCCAGCCGTGCGGACTGTGACAAGGTTAATTACGTAGTTCATATGCACGCTATGACGCAATTAGGAATCGTCTAGATATTCAACTAGCTATAAATACCGGTACTCAAACGACGTTCAGTATAGTACGTGGCGAATTTTTAACTGTGCGGTTTGAGAGTATTAGTGCGATATATTTACAGAGCGGTTCGAGTTATTACTGTGTACGTTCAAGTAGTTATTAGTGAAGTGTTGCGTTTTATATTCGGACGGTATAATTGTAATACAATTGAGTTGTAATATTAGTGGACATTTTATTGCATGTGAACAATTTTCATTTGATTTGTTGTTGACACTCTGTTGTTAATTACGAACTGTTTACCTGAAAAAAGGTGAAGGTGTGATTAATGACTTAATTGGTGTCTTGTACTTATTTTGTTTCCACTGTACCTACGACGATCGAGTAGACCGTCATAACAATACAAATATAGAAAATTTTAAATTGAACTCATTATTTCTGTTATGCTGTCACCCCAAACGACTCACTTCTACGTTCACATGTAAGCCCAGCCTATATAAAATAAGTTTAGTCCCTGTTCGAGGTGCCATTTCTAACATTTTCTTAATAATGTTTAATAAAATCAACCAAACAACAACTTTCAAGATCTCGTTTCTCACTTACCTTTTACGTCTTACCCAGAGGTCTATAGACGAACCTGTCAACCTATAGAATTGGGTCATTTGGTTGGTGTGGCATAATAATTTCTAACACAATTTAAAAAAAAAATGTTAGTTTTATTATTTGATTACGACCAAAACATTATTAAACACTATTCATCAAAAGACTCATTTTAAAAAAGGAAAGATCTTATTTGTGTTTTGTGAAACAGTTACAATATTCTTGACCAATAATTATATCGATTAATTAAACTTAGCTTATTTCATAACTTACGTATGTAGCAACCCAGTACTTTATACTTCTCCTTTTATTTCATTCCCTTTATCACACTCTCTCTCATACGCTAGTTACATATTATGGTGAGATATTATTATTATACTGATTTTACTTTAGTGATTTCGAAATTGGAATGTTTTGTATTGAGACAAAGATTTAGCTTAGGTACTCATCCTTTCGGTGTTTGTGCGAAACAAAACAAACAACTCATCCTCCATGATGTTGTGCGACACTGTTGTAAATTCACTGTTTGTTTACTTAACGTTCCAAAAAATCGTTTTTAAACTGTTTCCATATCCATCACTGTGTTAGATTGTCACCATTATATGTTTTACTATTGTTGTGTATTGATTAACAGATCATAAGTTCGGCTGAACTTATATTTGCTCGCGAGCACTAAACTGTCGACTGCGTTTTAAAAGTTTATTATTTCTTCATTATAATGTATTCACGCTGACTTAGAGGCAGACCTAGTGTATTTACCCGCCTAGGCCGCCCAACACTAATTCACTCTGACCGTTTAATATGAATGTTGGCTGTAGACTGCTGCCGCCAAGCGAAGCATGGGTACGCTCTGCAGCGCGTCTGGGTGGCCACGTGGCCGCAAAATCGAACTCTCATTGGCTGTTCTCATAGAAGATTCTCGAAGCTGAGTGAGTGAATTCTTATAATTTCTCAAGTGGTGGATTCTTGGTATTTTGTAACACGCACATTGCTGATAATTTACATTTCTGCACCGGTCCGTACCTCACACGGCGCTACAGTCAGTGACCAAAAGTACACACTGGGTAAATAAAAAGGGTTACCTCAAAGGTCGTCTACAGATTTTAAATATAAAGAATAAAACCTACCCCTTTTGTACCATCATACTTTTAATTGGTCAAGAGCCTCCTCATCCGAAATCGGGATAAATTCTGAGTAGACTATCAAACGAACCCGACAGGAGATGAAAGGTTCCAATAAATAGCAGAATACATCTCAAAGCTGGCATGAGAGATAATGACAGGGTGACATGAATTGGTGAGTGAAAATGCAAAAGTTGCAACTGCGTATGCGTTGTTTTGCTACTGCAAACTTTTTGTGTATACCTGTGTACATTCGTATCCGCATAAAACTCCTTTTAATTTCTTACTTCAGTTTTTGTAGTTTTACGATAGTTGGTAACTGTTTTTGGTTCTAGCTTCTCATAAAATTTACTCCCATTTAGTACACAGACACATACATAGGCTTATGAGGCCCAATACCTATAAGCCTGATTTAATTATTAGATAGCATTTTTTACAGGTTGCAAAATTTTATTAATTGTATAAAATATAGATTTGTAAAGTGAGACGTATGGGCTCGATATTGTTATGACGGTCGAGCTGATTGTCATATGGTACAGTTGAAAATAAAATACAAGACACCAATGAAGTCACTAATAACCAGCTTTAATTATCACAAATAATAGTTTATAATCAACTTGTACAATAATCCAAGTTAAACTTGTCACACACAATAGTAATGTCAGGTAATAGAGTCCACCACAATTATAACACTTCGCCACAATACTTTGAACCTCATTTGAATAAATTGCCACTTAAACTGAAACTAAGCAGCAGCTGTCGTTGTTTAAATAGATAGCACAAGTGTTCCAGAATAATCCATACTACACGTCAACACTATTCGAAAACAGTAGAGCGTAATCGATTGCGGTCTTGAACACAATGCGCCGACCAGTATGGTCTGGAATAGCCTCGTTTGTTGACGCGTGTTACAGTGGGCTCTGCTGGGATAGCAGAAAAACATGTAGAATATTCTGTAATGGCGCAACAGTATTTATTCAGAACAATGCGCTTTTAAATATTTACCAAAACGTTTTGAAATTATGACAAACAATAAGATCCTGTGATCCATCAGAACTTTATGATCCAAAATAAATAACTCTCCAGTTCAAAAATATCGAAGCAGTGCGATTCGAATAACCTTTGAAATGCTACTTTATAAAAAGTTGGAAGCTTTCTCTTCTTAGTATTTCTCTTCGTAGTCAGTTCTCTTCTTTCTCATGTTGATGTATTCAGCTAAGATTTAACTGAATTCTGTTTCTTGAGTTCGTCTTTTCTCCCTCTATTTCTCTTCATTATACCAATACAAAACACAATTAAACTGAACTAATTCGAAACAAATTAGAGTGAATAACAAATCCAACTAACTGAAAATGAAAGAGATAATCTTAAAATCTGTGACAATTATTTCTCAAATAACGAGAACTTTGTTTGTTGCCATGCACAGCTGATAAGCTTGTCAGACAATCAGAAATGGAGACAAAAAACCGTGGCGAAATGACACTAGGCAGACTGGGAGCCGAATCTGTACACGCTGCATTAGGAAGAATAGGAATATAGGTTTCTTGGGTGCGGCATTATTATTTTGTAAGTGTTTATATTTTTATGGCAGTGTCATCTTGTCAACAAACTGTCAAAAAATGGGTTCTAGCCGTCAACATGACTTGCGGGAACCTATCATTTATATACAAAGAAAATAAATCATGGGCCTCAAATTGGACTATCAGTGGCACTGATTCTGAGTTAATATTTTTACTCAGCTAATAATTTGTGTAAAAAAATAAAAAATTAATTTGAATAAAAAATAATTCAGGTTTTAACCTTTAGGAAAATATTTCGGAGGAATAGGTCCCCCTGTTCCTCTCGATCATAACTCCTGTGTTGGTACTATATAGAATACATAACACCAGTGGCGAAGCGTCAGGGGAGACAAAGTAGACAGTGTCTCCCAAATAATTTATTCATAAAATAATTAATTTTTATTTATGCACTAAGTTGCGTAAGTTACTCAGAAAGGTATAAAACTAATGTAAGAAGTTAAATATCATGCGACATGACACGAGTGTGAGCCATGGAACCTTGATGTGCGATGCAATTGTACGCGGAGTATCAGGGTAGACGTTACTTGAAATGTCTTTTTAACATAGCTGGAGGTGAGGAGGGCTTCGGTGGACGACAACGAGAAGGGACCTGCGCACGCAGCATAAAAATGCGTCCCGTAAATCACATCAGAAGACACGTCTCCCCTGCACTAAATAGCACAGAATTCTCGCCTGGCTACCTGTGTTTGTTTCAATGTGCTCGTGTAGTGAATATTTGTTTCTGTTGAGTTTACAAATTATTTTTAATTTTTTATATAGTTGTATAGACTAAGAAGTGTGTAATCATTTGCGCACTAATTATTTAATAATAATTGTCAAGTGTCGTCAGTTAAGTACTTTAAGCATACCATTTAATTGGTTTAAAGGAGCAAAATGAATACAATTGTAGCGGGTCGAATTTTGGGTGTTTTTATTTTTACCGTATGGGGCAAGTATATTTTTATGTATTTCATTTTGGGCGGACTTTTCATAAAATCATTGTGCAACGTATGTGTCAGTATAACAGTCAATGTAACAGAACAGTGAAACAACGCTATAAGACGCAGTTGTTGTTGAGGAATGCGGCGGAGCATCTGCACCTCCACAAAATTCTGAGAACTTTGTACCTGTGTGTGGCAGCGCACATACGCAACTGCTCAATCACGCTCAAAGGACGCTCTAACAAAAAACCAAGATGGCTAGAGAGAATAATATTTGTCGTCTTCTTCAAGATCCCCCGGAAGCACTGTTTTAAGTCCGGCCCACTTAAATGACGTCAGCCACTGCCTATAGAAGATCATGTGCGACATTGACTCAAAAACCACATGCATAGCATGGGCCGAAGCTTCGGCGACGAAGCCCAAGGCTGTGATTTCCATCAAAAAGTATGAGATCACGTTAGCTACACCTGCGACGTTTTCCTGCCCAGTTAGTCGTTGATCGTGTCGGCCGACACAGCGCCGAGTGCGCCCTGCTAACTCTTACAGTTTTATTTTAAAGCAAAAGTGAAATAACAGTTTAAATCCATGTAACCGCGGTTAATACCATTCAGTGAAGAATATCTACGTTTAGTTCCGGACAAACCAGTGATTGCCAAACGTTAAATAGTGAGTGCGAATGATGACCACGTTGCCGACTATAGAATTTCACAACATGTTTAAGGGTTCGGGGTAATAAAAATGTTCAGGGGAGGGTGTATAAATTGAGAGAATGAGTGAATGGCAGGCTGGGCTCTGTCTGTATATTTGTTTTGTATAGTGATCACTAAGGTAAGCTCTTAGAATAAGTAGCATGTAGCAGAGGCTAACCGAACAAAGAAAACTGTAACTTAATCTGTAAAACAATGATCAAAAGTTTTTGAACAAAATTTAAATATGATTCTGATTAATTAAAAAATCTAATTTCTCTTCTACAAAATTGCGAGTTAAAATTCTTTCAAAACCTTAGTTCGTTATATGTATCGTCAGAGTTCGTCGAACGAAATGGGTTAGTCCACACTATGCGATCCGGCCAGATCAAAGATGAAAGGTAAGTGGGAGTTTTAATCTGAATAGATCAAATATCCAAAATTAAAAAAGTTACAATTGGTGCCGTGATTTCCAGGATTTAATATAACTGAAGAGGGGTTATTTTAACACCGGCCTACATCTGACGATGCATAGCGAAGTAGGGTTATGAAAGCAAATTGATTTGGTAAAATATCAGTTTTGAAATAAAATTATTAATTGACAGTTGTTACGTAAGAAAGAATAGATAAAGTAAAAATGTCCGAGAATACAGAAAAAAGTAGTATAATAAATTCAATTATGAGTGAAAGTGGCCTTGAGTCGCAATCGCTGGATGAAAGTGGTATGTTGAGGGGGGAGACGGGTGCTGTTACAGAAACAGCTGGCGGCAGTAATGTAATAGTTCATTCCACTCCGATTGCGTCTCAACCACAACCAAACGAAATATACGTTGATTCGGGGATTCAATTGACCCCCGTTTCAATTAATAAAAGTAAACAATCAGAGGAAACAAATATGATGAGTGTTATGCTCAGTCAATTCGAGAGAATGAATAGTAATTTCAATGTAATGAATAGTCGTTTTGATGATAATGATATAATTTTAAACAAGATGAAAAGTGATTTTAACAATAAATTAGATGAACAGAGAATAAAATGCGAACAGCAGAATATTAAAAATTATATTATTTTTAATGAAATTAAAAAACAGAATATTCAGTTTCAGCAAAATATAAATATAAAATTTGACGAGTTGATAAATAACATACAAGACAAGAATGTATGTCTTGAAAATACCAATGAAATGACAAGAAATAGTTCGAATAAAGTAGAACAGAGTAAGAATAATACAAACGAAAGTTGTAATGACAGTGTTGTGTTAGGCAATGAATTAATAAATAATAATGATGATAATAATAACGAGAATAATAATATGTTTGAGAAATTGGTATCAGAAAGTGATACGGTAAAAATAAATAATGAAAGTATAGAATGCAGTGATTATGAGATGTTAATGTGTGTCAGTGAGTTAGAGAGAGAGAGAAAAAATAATGTTGTAGTAGAGTGGGGACAGAGGGGAAATTTTCCTTTTATTATTTACGATGATTTAATGTGGTCACAAGAGTTTTTGAAGGGCAAGAGTCCCGTGTTAGTAGAAGATTGGAGTTTAGTTTATTTGTATAAGTTTATACCCTCTGTGCGGAATGATTTTATAAGTATGAGATGGTGTTATGATGAGAGTGATTTAAATAGAGAATTGTGTGTTGAGAGAGAGATAGAGTTATATGAATTAAAGAGAGATTATGAGGAGTTGAAAGAAATATTAGAAGTATATTTAAACCTGAATGATGTAATTGATAATACAAAAGTAACTAACCCGATATTGGAAATATTTACTGACGGAGAGTTAACAGAAATACTTAACGCAGACTTGGTGAATGATTATTATGGTATAACAGATAAGTTGAAATTGTTTGGTTATGACACACAAGACAACAATATGTGTGTCAATACAATTGAAAAGTGTTATTTAGAACCAAGATTAATTTTTGACGATGGTGGCTGAACTAGAATATCAGTGTATAGACCTTGTTAGATACTGTAAATTCTGGTAATGACCTTGCTGATTTGGACATCTGAAGTGAGATACACTTGAACAATTTTGACGTATATTTTGTAAATAATATTGAATTCATTTGTGTGTATTGTGAAATGTAATGTGTATATGTTTTAGAAAATGTTGTATTAATAATAATAATATTATTAATATTTTTGCACTCTAATTAAATAACAAAATAATTACAAAGACAATAGTTAATGATTTGTAGAATGTTGATAATAATTGAGATATGTTATTTTAATAATCAAATGAATATTTAATTTTAATAATAAATTGAATTAAATAAGTGGAGATGTTTAGATAGTGTGATTGAATATTATGTGTTTGAATTTTATAAGGTAATTAAATTGTTTGGTGAGATTTTGATTTAATAATAATTAATAAGTAAATAAATGTTAAATGGTTTATTTTGTGGAACATAATGATTAAAAATATATGTTAATAATAAATTTAGAATTTTTGAAAATCTGATTACAACAGGATAAATTCATCATGATAAATAAAAAGAGTTAATGAAAAATTTTAAATAATAATGTTTATAAATTTATATATAAATTATTTAAAAGAGAATTGTTTGTTTGATGTATGCTAATAATCCAGGTTTATTGCTATTTGTGTATTGTGTTATGTGATGTATTATAACAGTGTAGTGTGGAACTGCTATGGGGGAAGGTTGTAGATTTTGTATTAATTATTTTATGTTTATAATGGTTAAGCTTCCATATAGAGTGGGTTAAAACCCCATCTAAATTAATATTGTCATTTAAACATAAATTCGTAAATTTAATATTACGAAAGACATTTTACTTGTGATTCCCCAAAATTTCGGGCGGTCACGGCCTCACCGAACCCTGACCGTGGAATTGGATTAGCTTTAACAGCTATGGTTGGGGCACATTACGATTACGCGCTGACCATAACTGGCCATAGCTGTTATCGTTGTAAAGGTGTATTTTGAAATTGATGGGGGGTAATAAAAAGGGGAATCACCAAACTATGGAACAGCGGCTGCCACTCTGTTCGAGAAGGAACAGCAGAGCCAGGTGGTAGAACCGTTTAAGGGTGCATGATTTTATATCAAGAACATGATGATGTTCACCAATGTTAAAATTTAACAGCGGAAGCAGAGACACGGAGAGGTAAAACCCTGCTCCAAAATATACAGTCTCTGTGGAAGCGAAAGGGCGAGACAGTCCTCCATAACCTGAAATAGTGTGTGTGGCTGGGAGGTGACGTAAAGGAGTCACGAATTTAAAATTTTATGACGTAAAAGTTTTGCTTATTCAAAGTTTAGTCCAATCAAAAATGCTTGTGCTCTGTCCACATAATTATATGCTCAGACTCGTAAATCAAGGTGTTCATGCTATAGGTTTAAGGGTATTATTTTATTGTTGTCTATTAGATAAGAATATGTAATTTTATTGTGTGTATTTTTTTAAAGCCATAAGTAAATCGTCTGGCAGGTTAACATAAACATCAGAATCAGAGAAATGGGAAACAATGAGGTGAGAAGTGAGAATAAATAAAAATAAATATGTATCTTCCATGTAATTTGTTCAATTTTAAGATGTAGGTTCATTGCGTTTTTATTATGTTAGGATATCAGCTGATCAACAATACCATGTCACTGGTATATTGGTTTGTAAATGTTACAAGTAATTAATGTTTAGTGTACTACAGATATTTTGAAGTAAAGATAAAAAGAATATGCAAATTAATAAAAGATAATTCATGGGTGATAAATGTTTTATGGGACATGCAGACCTGTCCAAGTTGAATTAAAAGTTGAATGTGAAATAGTGGAGATGAATATAATGTACTGTTGTTTTTGAGTTAATGTATGGTATAGAATTTGGTGAAATATTGATGTTGACACAGTGGTAATGGAGACTTTATGTAGATTTTGAATGATATATTGTTGTTTTTATAGTTAATGAGGTTATTTTGTGTATTTGTAGTGAGGTAATGAGATTGAGATTTTTGGGGATGGCAATTTTGTATTAGGGGGTAGTGTATTTGGGGAGTCCGCAACAAGGGTTGGGACGGGAATTGGAATAGATTTTAGTGAGGAGGGGCCGCCTTAGGTAAAATCCGGGGGCCAAATAAGGGAAATGAGTTTTTGGGAAGGAAACACGTATCCTATGTATACAAAGGGTTAGCGAGTTTTATATATGTAGAGAAGGCGGCGAATTGTGTTAAATGATAAGTTGGGGTTTAGAATGTCCTGATTAGTAGATATTTTTGATAGAGATGGGTGTCATGAGCATGGAAGTTGATGAATATTAGAGTCAGAGGGAGAAAGTTTAGGTGTATAGAAATATATAGAAATCTCATACAGAAAAACGAGAATAAATAATTTACATCACCCACAGTATATTAAAGTAAGATTGTTGAAAAGAAAGAGGAATTTATAATAAAGAATATATAATTGTTTATTTTTTTTGTTTCAACCAGTGACAGAATTTTGATAAAATTTGAAAATAATGTAAAGTCAAGAATTGTTTGTTTTAAATAATTTAAATGTCAATCTGTTTATTATTTGTATTAATATTTTGTTTGTTTTAAATATTTTGTTTATTATGTTTTGTATTTCAAGGTAGGATATTGAAAATGTTCAAGGGGTTTTCAGAAATCATACATAACATATGTAGGTCAAGGGTTTTGTACTTGACCTAGTTATGATCAGCTGATGAGTTCATACACCTACTAAGCTTGTAGAGTAGGAATTCAATTTTAATTTGTTTGATTAATTCAAACCAATATTTGAATAATTTTAATAAATGTTATTTAATAAATAAATGTAATAAAATTTTTTTTAATGAATAAATTTAAATTTTTTGAATTTTAAAATTTTTTTAAATTTTTTAATTTTTTGAAAAAAAAAATTTTTGAATTTTCGCCTGCCAGCGAATGAATATGTTAGATAATTATTCTTTTATTATGTGTGCATTAACCATGTTTATTTTATTGTATTGCATTGTATTGGTAGAATATAAGTGGTTCTCATGTTAGAGTAAGGATGTGTTTATATTATTAGAAATGTCTAGGTTAAGTCATTTGAAACAAAAAATTAGAAAAAACAAGGAAGAGAATTTTTTGGTAAACGATTATTTTTTGAATTTTGAATTTTTTAAATTTTTGATAAATTTTAAAAGAAAGTTTTATTCTTATGTGTTATCGTAATATGTAATGTTAGAGTGTGTGAGCCCAGTATTTGCCAAAGGCAGCCCAGCTTGCAAAAAGGGGATCCATATCGGCGGAGGAGCTGGAATGATTTTAGCCAGGGATTGAGGATTTTTGGGGGTAGTATGTTAGAAGGCGAGGCGCGCTGTGGTGCGAGTCTGATCGATTTCTCGGTGTTGGGATCTCTTAAGGAGAAGTCCAGTGATCTCGTTCAGATGAGTCCATGGTCGCTGAGCCAGGGGGGTCGTGTACCCATGCAGATTAAGAACCAGGGGGTTGTTGGCACCAGTTCCTCACCGGTCCTCTTCGGGGTCATCGATGAGATTTCTTCTGTCGTGGACAGCAGAATTCTCATCGAGGGGGTATTGTAGCGGGTCGAATTTTGGGTGTTTTTATTTTTACCGTATGGGGCAAGTATATTTTTATGTATTTCATTTTGGGCGGACTTTTCATAAAATCATTGTGCAACGTATGTGTCAGTATAACAGTCAATGTAACAGAACAGTGAAACAACGCTATAAGACGCAGTTGTTGTTGAGGAATGCGGCGGAGCATCTGCACCTCCACAAAATTCTGAGAACTTTGTACCTGTGTGTGGCAGCGCACATACGCAACTGCTCAATCACGCTCAAAGGACGCTCTAACAAAAAACCAAGATGGCTAGAGAGAATAATATTTGTCGTCTTCTTCAAGATCCCCCGGAAGCACTGTTTTAAGTCCGGCCCACTTAAATGACGTCAGCCACTGCCTATAGAAGATCATGTGCGACATTGACTCAAAAACCACATGCATAGCATGGGCCGAAGCTTCGGCGACGAAGCCCAAGGCTGTGATTTCCATCAAAAAGTATGAGATCACGTTAGCTACACCTGCGACGTTTTCCTGCCCAGTTAGTCGTTGATCGTGTCGGCCGACACAGCGCCGAGTGCGCCCTGCTAACTCTTACAGTTTTATTTTAAAGCAAAAGTGAAATAACAGTTTAAATCCATGTAACCGCGGTTAATACCATTCAGTGAAGAATATCTACGTTTAGTTCCGGACAAACCAGTGATTGCCAAACGTTAAATAGTGAGTGCGAATGATGACCACGTTGCCGACTATAGAATTTCACAACATGTTTAAGGGTTCGGGGTAATAAAAATGTTCAGGGGAGGGTGTATAAATTGAGAGAATGAGTGAATGGCAGGCTGGGCTCTGTCTGTATATTTGTTTTGTATAGTGATCACTAAGGTAAGCTCTTAGAATAAGTAGCATGTAGCAGAGGCTAACCGAACAAAGAAAACTGTAACTTAATCTGTAAAACAATGATCAAAAGTTTTTGAACAAAATTTAAATATGATTCTGATTAATTAAAAAATCTAATTTCTCTTCTACAAAATTGCGAGTTAAAATTCTTTCAAAACCGTAGTTCGTTATATGTATCGTCAGAGTTCGTCGAACGAAATGGGTTAGTCCACACTATGCGATCCGGCCAGATCAAAGATGAAAGGTAAGTGGGAGTTTTAATCTGAATAGATCAAATATCCAAAATTAAAAAAGTTACACAATTAGTACCAGTTCTATGGCAGAAGTATTTGATATAAACTCTGACAACTTTGATTTATTAGAATGTTTGTTAAAATGCCAGCTCAGTATGTTACATTTAGAGCAAAAATTATTGTTAATGTCAAAATATCTCGGGCGTCTTTAGACTTGTCACAGAAGGATGGAAAAGTTATCAGAAAATTTGGTATATATGGCTCTCTTGTTGTAAGCGAAACAAAACTCTGCACTTCTATTACTGTTTCATGTTTAATGGAGAGGAACCATGGAGCAAAGTTGGAGAAGGCACTATAAAAAATTTAGAAGTTGAAGTTGCTAAACATGGTAGTAACAAAACTCATATGAAAAATTCTGAGATGTTTCACATGGTCGGACGTAACAGAATTGAAAATGTTTGTCCAAAACGCCTAAAATTCAAGGAATACAGCACAATGAAAATGTGGCACGAAATCGAAGGATAGTAGGCCATTTGGAAGATGTTGTTTGTTATTTAGGGAGACAAGAGTTAGTTAGCTTTTAGTAGGCATAAGGAAAATGAGCAATCTCTCAATAAGGGCAATTATTTAGAAACTTTAAATTTACTGGCAACAGAAGAGTCTGTCATGAATTACAGAGTAATTCAAATTTGCATGGCAATCTCTCGGGAGCTGATTCTATAACTAAAAATAAGAAAAAAAAATGAGACACCGCGTGTAGATCTCATTTACAAGAAAATATGAACCATTTGTGTAATGCCTGGAGTAATCCGGATTTGTCACCATTACAAAATGTGAATAAAAATTTGTTTTTCTGGCAATATTTTCTAATTAAGATTCAGAAACAACACCAATAACAATATGATAGCTTTTTTTATATTTAGGCTAAATTATATAAAAATTCGTGTGTTTCAAACAGTCACTTAGATATTATCTGATAGAGGTAGCATTAACTCTATTTACCATAGTTTTACTGGTTCATTAAGAACGCCAATAATCTTAGTAAGAGGTTGCTTTTGGCTGGTATTTTTATGTCTACCCAAATTATTTTGTCACGCTTCACCACTGCATAACACCTTTGTATCTTCATATGTTTTAATTTTGTTCATAAAGATTTCATTCTTATCAGCACAATCCTAAGTTCTTGACAGATGGCAATACAGTTGTGTCCAGTCCTGTATCAGAGGTTGTGGGACTAGCTTTTGTGGTTACTTGTTGCATTTCTGATTTTTTTGTTAGAATAACATGAACTTAAAAATATGCTGCGTTCTTCTGCTTTTCAAACTTTCAAACAACAGCCAGATGCCAGAGTATTTTGAGCCTATGGAACTTGAGTATCATCAAGCAACAGTTCTGATCACAGGTCCATCACCTGTTGACTATAACCCGTTGAACTAATCGTAGTAATATGCACAGCTTATGTACTGATATTAATTTAATTTTTTTTTTTAATTTTCTTACTGTTTTGCCAAGTTTAAAGCAACATTTTGTTTGTTAAAATCTCCCTTCTCAAGCATCGCAAAACACAAACTACACACATATTAACAAATACCAGTAGTTGTAGCGCAATGAGTACTCACAATAGGATGAGGTAAACCTAAAATAGTACACGTAGAAAGAGACAAGATAATGGGACCTACTTACTGCCACTACTTCATGGCATTTCTACACATGCACTGTTTCCATGCCATTTATGAAGTTACACAGCTTTTGCACAGATCTCATGTGCAAAGTGAGTGAGCGTAACCAGTTCTTGCCATTATCCAGAATATATGTGATCGCGCTGTTGTATAATAATATGATTGGGCAAAACAGATATAAAACTAAGAAATTAATTATACTTTTTTAAAGGTGTCTTATGTATTCAGAATTCAAAACAGTAGCGTAGCGACCATGTAACTGCTGTTGCCAGCAGCAACAGTCCTGGAAACAAAAGAAAATAATATTAATTATATAACATAATAAATAGTTTAGTTATTGAATAATTAAAAATCCGAACAATATTAGGAGGGAAACTTGAAGAAATGCGTAGCATTGCTTTCGAACTGATGTGCACTTGCACCTTCTTGTGTTGCCGGCTCAGACATTGGCAATGTTTTACTGCATACGGTCATTGACCTCGTAGGAGTTGTCACTGTACAACATGGAGGGGGACACATTCGTCCACCCAATGTGTTGCTGCTGTATTAACCGGCAAAACGCTCAGTTAGCAGCTGTGTTCGTTTCAGAACCAACGTGCAACAGTCAGTACCTACCTATTTGTGTTTTATTTGTTTAGTTATGTGTTTTATTATTATAATTTGATTATTTGTGTCCTCCTTTATTCTGTGTAATGGAGTCAGATCCCGTTGAACTGGGACCCTTTTCTTCTGCCAGCGAAAGATAGAAAATACTCCAAAAATATATTTTAGATCTAAAAAGAATATTTTGCTCTAAAAAGAACACTTGGTACTGGAAAAATTCGAATTAATTTTTAGGCTAAGTTTGAGGCCTATCATAACCGGCAATAACTGTTATGTGCCCACACCATACCACTGATTCAAAACTGTCTAGTGCCCAACTGCCGTATTAATCACTAGATGTTTACATTTAATGTCTCACTTCCTCACAGCCTTCCCGGTCTTATGTTGTATCAACAGAATTATATGTGTAAGAGAACATTTCTATGCCCCCAATACACAAAAAATGTTGCTTATTTTTAATATACTAATATTAACAAAAGCCAAACCATTTCATCGTAATGATCTGAATGGTATACTTTGTTGCTCCAGCTACTTGCTCTTGATTTCCGCTTTTTCTGTTTTAAGATTATATCCTCTTACATCCTGTTATCTTGTCACTTTCCAAGTGCACTTATTTAGGTTTCCCCACCCTTGTCTTACCCCCGAATGTTCATTATAAACTGATTGTGTGTAACAATATGTTATCTACATTTAAAGTTTATAATTTCCGTTTCAAAAGTAAAACCCCTTTTCTGGTTCACTTCCGTGAATACCTCAAATTTTGTTTTCTTTGTAGTCCAACTAGTTTGTGTAATTTCAGATACAATTACATCGTATTCCTGTAGTCTTGTACACTTTCGAGTAACAAAAGTGTACTGAATGCATTCTGTCAGTTGCATGCTCTTGCTTATGTGTGTATGTTAATGCTTCTATAGAACTTTGATTTAGCTCGATAACAGTTTTGTTGTACTTACTGTTAGGTTACAAGAAGAAGGAGAAGCCATGAAGGGATCTGAAGATCAGAGGAAGACAGAAAAGGAAGAAAAAAGTGTGGCACAAGAAAATGTTCTGTCAGAAGTAGAAGCAGTCAAACATGCAGAGCAGATTGTTGTAGCTCAGACTCATGCCGAAGGCCAGAGTGATTCAGTGCGTGGACAAGAATATGCACAGACAAAAATAAAAGTAAGATCAAAGTACATTATCAGCTGATATATATTCTTATACTGAAAGTGTGGTGTAAAATAGTAATTTAAAACTGTTAAACATTTAATTAAGAAAGTTGTGTTAGTTGTTATAATCACAAACAGAATTATCACGGTTGCACACCACTATAGAAAAATTATTCCGATTAGCACTTTCAAGCTTCACAGCTTATCATCAGATTGGAAATAACAATAGTAGGACTAAACAACTTTTTCATACCCCCACTTGCCCTACCACCCATACACATTTTCGTAAACAAGCTATAAGTTAAATGTCCTTTCTGGCTATTATTAACTAGCGAGTTCAATCACCCATGTCTGTATTGTTACATATCTTTCTAGTACATTCTGTATGTTGTATATGTTGTGTGTGGTGTACAATACATTCTTTTCAATACTTAATGTTGTAAATCTTTTCTCATTCACACTTAATATTAAGCTAATAAACGATAATAATATGGGAGAATACAAGTATAAAAAACAATTTGTTAAAGTAGTTAAGGAATATTATATTTTTTTTTCATATTTTTACCAACAAGATAATTATAGTTAAGGAATGTCTAAATCAAAACTATTTTAGATTTAATAACAAGTTTTCTATACAGAAAAAAGGATTACATATGGGATCTTCATTATCCCCTATTCTTGCAGAAATGTACATGAACAATTTTGAAAAGCAACTTCTAAATTCCACTAGGTACAAAGAAAATATAAAATTATGGACTGGATACATTGATGATGTATTGGTAATTTGGGAAGGAAATATAGAAGAAGTACATGAATTTATAAATGAGGTAAATAATAAGGATAAAAACTTGAGGTTTAAAGAAGAGATAGGAGGTAAGAAAATACATTACTTAAATTTGAACATAGAAACTAAAAGTAACGAAAAACTACAATTTGAGATTTTTAGGAAAGAATCGTATTCTGATGTAATTATAACGAAAGAATCTTACCACCCTTGTAGATATAAAATGGCGTCAATCAATTCATTTTGTTATAGAGCTCAAAAGTGCTTAAAAGAGACAGAAACAAAAGATATGGAGATAAAAATGATAAAAGGAATTATAAAGAACAATGACTATGACACCAACATAGTGGATAAAGTTATGGAATGTATTAACATACAAAAAGATAAAGAACCAAAACAAAAGAATTATGCAGGGTCATTGACATACGTACCAGAAAAGTTATAAAATGTTTTGAAAAATACGGAGTAGATATAGCAATTACAAATGTGAAACGGTATTTGATAAGATAAGGAATAAAAATATAGCAACAAATCCCAATATTACAGAGAAGCGGACTTTATAAATTAGAATGTAAAGAATGCAACAAAGTGTACCTAGGTGAGACAGGATGGAAATTCATATGCAGGTTGTCTGACCACAAACGTGGAGAAGGAAATAGAACAACAAATTCATTATATGCAAGACATTTCATAGAAGAGAACCATAAGTTTGTTAATCCTTTAGAAGACTATGAAATTTTAAAAGTAGTGAATAACACATTGTGATAGTACATATCAACTACAAAATAATATTTAATAAAAAATACTCATATTCCACACTTCTTACCTTCATCGGGTCCCAGTGTTCTTCACTCGAACTCGTGGCCTAAAACGTGATTTAGGGTTTATGTTACTAAGAAATTCAGCTCTCATTGCTTGTTAACTAACTCAACTTTTATTTAACATTTTGTTTAGTATTCTCTTTTTGTGAATAAAATCATAATATAACTTTGTTTTAGCATAATCTTCAGAATTCAAATCAGACAGATTTTAACCTTGAGGCATAGACCCCATTTAACAAAGACACACAAAATTTAGCATTCTTTTCTTATAATTAAAGTAAATAATTAATTAAATTATATAAAGGAAACCCAGCATTTGCTCACACACTTCTTTCACACCTTTTACCCCCTTTAATTTAGATTTAGCACTTTTTTATAAAAATTTTCATAATTATTAGTTTAAGTTACACTGTTACTTGGTGGTGTCCCTGTTGTTGTGTTCGATTCGTGGTGGCCACACTCCCGAATTTTGTTTTATGATCACTTTGTCTGCCGAAAGATGTTTACACAGTTTGAATTTCGTTCACTGAACTTGGTTTGATACTTCACACGTTTAAAGTTACTTTATGTCAATTGTAGTTGTAATTTAATCACATTATTACCACTTTACTGGATTTTTCGGCTCGAGAGCCTGTTTATCGAACCGGCCGGTTCCAAAGTTATATGCCAACTGGCTTTGTTCTCAACGCACCTGGCGAGAAGGAATTTATTCAGACGTGACTTTTCCATGTGAACGTTGGCCTACACGTGCGCACATACGCATGAATACGCACCCTTGCTGATAGTCTGCATTTTTGTACCTCACCATACCAGTCACGGAGCTATAGTCGGTGACCAAAAATATACTCTTGTGAAATAAAAAATGAAAAGATTTGAATTACATATCCTCATCGGTTTGTACCATTACAATACCCCCTCAATGAGAGGTTTTCTGTTGAAACAGAAAAACCCTCATTGCTAAAACCCTAAGAGGACCAGCAAGGATATGGTGCCAACAACCTCCCTTAATCCCTTAACAAATCATGGGTAATCTACCCCCCTAGTTCGGCGATTATGGCTGTACCTGAATGACTCTACTGGACTTCTCTGTTCGAGATCCCAACACCGTAAAATCGGACAGGCACTCACCACAGTATCACCTAACCTTGTAACATTTCAGTAAAATTCAATAACTGGCCTTATACCAAACCAAATCCTCAACTGATATATATCCCCTTATACATACTGGATTGCCTTTATCAAAGTACTGGGTGCGTACATATGTACACATGTAAATTAACATGAACATTTCATCTTTACATATAAACACAATTCCCTCACATTACTCAACTTTTAACTGTTTGTCTGGTATTATCCTTCAAATCAAAAATAAATTGTTTAAATTTCATTCATGTATTAAAATACATCTAAGCTCATTACCAAAGTTCACATTTTAATTTAATTTGCAGCATCTCTTTCAATTAATTGTTTTAACTGAATTTTGTATTTACATACTTTGTCATCTCTTCCATGACCTTTAAAATAAACTTTAAAATTTACTTTCAAAATCTTCCACCTTTAAATGAATTTAATTTTCATTATAAATCTTTACAATCATATGCTGACAATCATTGTAAGATAAACAACAACTTATTACTATCATCAACTCAGTTATAACTACACTTGGTTACACCAATATAATATAAACACTATGACTCCGCTGATACATTATCGACATAGCATCACCTCATATAGCGAACTTGAAAACAAAATACAATCTTTACTTCAGAGAAAACAAATTTTTTTTTTAAATTAACTGAATTTAAATTTCAGAAATATATATAATCTGACAATTAATCACAAGAAATATAAAATTTTTTACTACCATAAATTTAACTGAAACTATAAATTGATTATACCAAACATACTATATACAGGGTGTCCCGGGAGGAGAGGGAAATAATTTGAGAAATGGTTCTATAGTGTAAAAGAATAAAAAAAGTTCATATAAAGATATGTCCGGAAACGCTTTGTAAGCGAGTTACGGCTAGCAAAAGATTTCGCCCGGGTTTCGGTTCCCCCGGGTAAATGAACACTTTCTGAAATTCTGGGAAAAGGCGAATTCTGTTGTTTCTTATGGTTTTTGACCTGAAAAATCTAATAAAACAGGTCGCAGAACTGTATCTCCCATAAGTTTCATGATATCCGACGTAAAACAGAAAAATCTTTGCCTAAAAACAAATTTTGGAAAATTGGAAAAAATTGGAATTTTTTGTTGATTTTTATTGACTTTGTTTACACCATTTTTCTGAGAATTAAATTCTTTACAAGTTTTGTTTTTAACTTTTATGGATTTATTAGTCATTTAACAAAGTTATTGTACTTCTAACCTAATCTGTTTTTTAGGTTAAAAGTACAATAACTTAGTTAAATGACTAATAAATGCATAAAAGTTAAAAACAAAACTTGTAAAGAATTTAATTCTCAGAAAAATGGTGTAAATAAAGTCAATAAAAATCAACAAAAAATTCCAATTTTTTCCAATTTTCCAAAATTTGTTTTTAGGCAAAGATTTTTCTGTTTTATGTCGGATATCATGAAACTTATGGGAGATACAGTTCTGCGACCTGTTTTATTCGATTTTTCAGGTCAAAAACCATAAGAAACAACAGAATTCGCCCCTTCCCAGAATTTCAGAAAGTTTTCATTTACCCGGGGGAACCGAAACCCGGGCAAAATCTTTCGCTAGTCGTAACTCTCTTACAAAGCATTTCCGGACATATGTTTATATGAACTTTTTTTTTTCTTTTACACTATAGAACCATTTCTCAAATTATTTCCCTCTCCTCCCGGGACACCCTGTATATAACACCAGGCATCAGCTGTCTTATTACCAGGTGAATAACCCTACTCTAGGTACACTGAATACAAGTAACACAAATACACAAAATTATCCAATTTAAGTCATAAAATGTCCTTGTTGATTATAAAATCATTACAATATTGAGTCTAGTATTTAAAATCATTAATTCTCATAAGTGAATGTTCATCACTAATCATTGAATTACAAAGCACATAGTAACCATTATAGAACAGTAATTGGGTCATCAATAACAAACTCTCTATTTAGAGTAAAGTAAACTTGACTTTACCACTGTTGTGGTCATTAATCCTCACTGATTTCTCAGTTACTTCTCCTTCTACCTCATCATTTTTATTATACCCCCCGTTAACCCAGTTACAATTAGGTAAACCACCTGCCGGGTAAACCGAATCAGGTATTTACCTTGTGCATAGATGCGTTATCTATGCCCCTGGCTTGTAACGGCCAGCTGCTTTTCCACACACACTATTTTTTCCTGATGGTGGACTGTAGCGCCCATTTGCATCCACAAGAACTGAAGTTATTTAAGGTGCAGACGCTGCCTACACCGTTCTTGTTTCAGTGTTATAAAAAATTCGGCATTACTTATGTCCGAGGACATCAGTAATCCTACTAAAAATTACTTATATGCCCTTAACACGGCACTATCACCCCCCTTCGATGATAGCCGCTGTTCCATAGTTATGGTGATTCCCCTGATTTACCCCCCGGTTGATTTCTAGAGTCACCAATTTTGAAAATAATAACAAGTATGGCTAGGATACAATCTGCCTAACCACACTTGCTACCAATAATCCAAATCCTCGGTCAGGGTTCGGTGACGCCGTGACCGCCCGAAAGTGGGGAATCACATGTAAATCACACAATACATGTTTAGGATTCCTACACACTAACATAATAAACATAATACAACATACATATTCATAAAGAATATAAACCTCATTTCATTAAAATAAACATCTCATTTGCATCTGAATAACAATTTACAAACATTCCAATTTTAATTTTAATTGAACCTTTCATTCCTCAACCTTTGATTATTTATCAGTTATTGTACCATTAAATTCTCAACAAAATTCAAATATATTATCAACATTCATTTTACATAACCTTTCAAATTCATATTTTCCACGCCTTACCTAAGTTAAATTCCTTCAAACTCACTTAATTAAAACATCTTACTTTACTTCCATTTCGGTACAAAATCCCTACTTACATATGGTTAATCATAAACTCCACACTATAAACATTCATTGCAACAAATATAACGTACATAACCCTTTGTAATTTCTAATACATCATAACAACCATATGACTCCACCACTAAACCCATTTTTACTGTGACTCATTTACTATTTATTATCAAGTTCAAATTTCAGAAACATCATTTAAATTTGTTACCAATACAATATTAATTAATCAATTAATTCATCTCAAATTATTTAATTCAATCAGTTTTTTTTTTAAACACTAAGTTTTTAATTACAATATTCCAAAACAATTGCACTTCATTTGCATTATAAACTTCATAATTACTCTCGTTATTTATTTAGTTTGATAAAATATTATTACCATTATTATAAAATCCATTCTCCTTGCATACCCACAGTGTTTACATAAAATACATAGTACAACGTAACCTACTACACAAACACAACCTCGCTACACATTTATTTACAATTTTTCGTCATTAATCATCATCGTCAATTTTCTCCATTGTATCAATATAGTAGTTACAACCCTTGTTGCCTACTATTAATTCAAAATTCCTGTCGACATTTGGTATGGTAAATTCTCCCTTAGTATTATTCGTTATTCCCATGTAAGTTATATCATCATACTCGTCTACTATGTCCATCATCTCACAAGGTAAGTGCTCATCATCTACAGTGGTATCATCAAAATAACCATCCACATTTACTACAACCGGTAAGTATTTCATATAGTTTATTCCCTCCAATTTTAATCTAAACTAACCCCTCATAACCTCTATTTAACTTAAATACCTCTATCATTCTCTCTCTCAACATATTTCTCATCATAACATCGGTCACAACAGCTCTGACCTACTTCACTCCATGCAAAGGGCACAACAAACTTACTATCACACTTCCTGGCTTTTCCAGGACTCAAAAAATTACGGGACTACTCGAAGACACCTCGTCTTCCACATAACCTCTTGAGGAACCTTTGTCCTCAAAAATCACTACTAGCGGAGTCCTTACTCCACTTACATCACGGGGAAATTTGCCCTTTGCCACCCTAACCTTTCATCACACTTTCTCTCAATTTCCTCAACACTCACTAATATTCCATTATTAAATTCTACTTCACCAAAAACTTCATCACCACTATTTGTTTTCACTATATCACTCTTAAATATCTTGTTTTCAACTATCTTATCATCACTACTTGTTAATTCCTCTTTATAACTATCACTTACCTTGTTAGTTGTTTCTTAATTATTTTTCGTCATTTTATTATCATTACAAACACTTACCTGTTTCAATTCAACCTCTGTATTCTCTTTTATCTGTCTCTAATTTCCACTTTTCATTCTGTTCATTCATATCATTAATATCACTGCTTAATTTATCCAATTTATTATTCATAATATCAAATTTAATATTCTGAACATCAAATTTTACGTTAATATTACTACTTATTTTATTGATATCACTACTCAGGTTATCAGACATTGTTGTTCACATGAAATTATATATCTTGGATTTCATTGTCCATGACGTGTCCATTACTTAACTAAATACAACTATTATATTAACGACTCTGAACACAACAAGTTTTTTATAAGTAAAAACATAAAGTTTTACCTTACAGCCTGAACTGGTTTTCACCTTTAAAAGGCTTCTTCAGAGGCTGCCGCTGGTAGCGCTGTCCGTCCTGTTGTGGACGACGGAATCGAATTTCGAAAGATCGATGCTGTGTGTGTGGAGTGAGATATGTTCGAATAAAGCGTGCGATTTGAATTGTGTCTGTTCATTTAGGATGTTGTTTTTATTTGTTTTCGTGTGTTTGTATATTTCCAATTGTTCTAGAGTGTCTAGTTTTTGGCCTTTTGTGTGTACGTGTAGAATGTTCATGTTATTGTCGATGTTTTTATATGTGTGGTTTGCTTCAATGAGGTGGTTTGCAAAGGTAGATTCTGTATTGGAATGGAGTGCCTTTGTGCGTTCAATGTATCTCTGTTTGAAGCTACGTCCTGTCTGGCCTATGTAGAATTTGTTGCGATTTGAGCAATTTAGGTTGTAAACACCGGGTAGATCGAATTTGTTTTGTGCTTTGTGTGTGTGTTTTGATAGTGTGTGTTCTGTTTTGTTAGCAGTTTTGTAAGCGATTCTGTATCCTGCTTTTTTGAATTTGTGGGCTATTTTTTCAGTTTGTTTGTTGATGTATGTTAGTGTTATGAATTTGTTGTTTTCTGTCTTTGTCTGTTGTTTGTTTTGTGTTTTGTGTAGGAGTTTACTGACTATTGTTCTGTCATATCTGTTAGATTCTGCTAGATATTTTATCGTGTTTAGTTCGTCTTTGTAGTCTTTTTCATCTAAGGGGATGTTGTTAAGTCTTATGTATCATGGTTCTGAAGGCAGCTAGTTTGTGTTGTATTGGGTGATTGGAGGAGTTGTGTATTAGTGTGTCAGTTGTAGTTGGTTTTCTGTATACACTGAATTTGTGCCTGTGTTCTAGTTTTGTGATGGAGAGGTCTAAGAAGTTTATGGTATTGTTGTGTTCGTATTCGGCAGTAAAGGTTATGTTTTTATGTATTTTGTTTATGTGCGTTAGTAACTGTTCACATTGTCTTTTGTTTCCCCTGTATAATATTAGAATGTCACAACATTTATATATCTATTATATATTACTATTATATATCTCGCCCAGTGACAATTCTTTTACTTTACTTATTATAAGAGTAGATTCTGCTTTTGCTTCACTTATTATTACAGATGGTGTCAAATAACTTTCATCTATTAGGCTTGGAGTTGTCTCCATTCCTGAATCATTTATATCATCTGATTCGTATAAAACGCTTTCTTTGACCACATTAGAGTCTGAATGAATTTGTACCTCCCCCGTGACAGTTACGTCAGTCATACTGACTTTATTTTCATTATTTTCCATTTCTATTTTATTTATGAAATTTTAATCTTACAAAAAATTAACCTTACATGTACTCAGTATTAATCAATATGTTAACTATTACTTAAATATAGTATAAGCATCGCATAACCTGCACGTAATTTATACGTACTCTGCTTTAACCTCTAAATCACGCTTATATCCACGGGTAAGTGTGGTTTGTATAAAATTGATTTTATAAAAACTGTCCAAGTTCGAGGCGCCAACTGTGATAGTACAAATCAACTACAAAATAATATTTAATAAAAAATACTCATATTCCACACTTCTTACCTTCATCGGGTCCCAGTGTTCTTCACTCGAACTCGTGGCGTATAAACGTGATTTAGGGTTTATGTTACTAAGAAATTCAACTCTCATTGCGTGTTAACTAACTCAACTTTTATTTAACATTTTGTTTAGTATTCTCTTTTTGTGAATAAAATCATAATATAACTTCGTTTTAGCATAATCTTCAGAATTCAAATCAGACAGATTTTAACCTTGAGGCATAGACCCCATTTAACAAAGACACACAAAATTTAGCATTCTTTTCTTATAAGTAAAGTAAATAATTAATTAAATTATATAAAGGAAACCCAATGTAAGAATAGGTCCAGAAGCATATGTAGAAACTCCCTCAGTTGAGGAAGTGAGAAGAGTAATTAATCGACTAAAGAACGGGAAAGTGCCTGGCGAAGATCAGCTTAGCCCTGAACTGATCAAAAAAGGCGATGGAGCACTAACTGCACAAATTCATGATATAGTATGTAGTGTATGGGAGGAAGAGACAATCCCAAATGACTGGAAGACTGGAGTAATATGCCCAGTTTTTAAAAAAGGAGATAAAACTGTATGCAGCAATTATAGGGGCATAACACTGCTAAGCTGTGTCTATAAGATATTGTCCATGATTCTCCTTGATAGGCTAAATGTATATGCAGAGGAAATCCTAAGTGAACATCAAAGTGGATTTAGAGCCGACCGGAGCACAGTCGATCAAATTTTCGTCATGAGGCAGTCACTCGAAAGATGTTTCGAATATGGTATTGACATCCATATACTGTTTATAGATTTCAGGCAAGCCTTCGATAGTGTAAATCGAATAATGTTGCGAATAGCATTGGAAGAACTGGGAGTACCTCAAAAGATTGTGAGACTGGTACTGCTCAGTCTGAATGATTTCAGGGGAAAAGTAGTTCTGGGAAGAAACAAAAGCCGAGATTTTACGGTTGGTACTGGAGTGAAGCAGGGTGATGCATTATCTGCGACCCTCTTTAACTTGGCACTACACTATGCTATAAACAAGATAGTCTTCAGAGGACACATCTTCAAAAGGACGAGGCAACTAGGGGCATATGCGGATGATATTGTGCTGGTAGCCAGGAACAAAAATGTATTAAAAGACACCTTTATTGAAATAGAGAGGGAAGTGAGCAGGATTGGTTTGGAAGTCAATGAGGCTAAAACAAAATACATGAAAGTGTCTGCGAAGGAAAATAGAGAACTGCTAGACCTTCACACAGGCCATTACTGTTTCCAAGGAGTTACAGAATTTAAGTACCTGGGTGTTATTCTGAATAATGAAAACCGAGTGAGCAGCAAAATAGTAAATAGAATCATAACCGGCAATAGAGCCTACTATGCAAACCAATCATTACTGAAATCAAAGCTTCTAACTCCAAGAACCAAATTGTTGTTATATAAAACACTGATCAGACCTGTTGTTACTTATGCACCCGAGACATGGACTCTCGTAAATAAGGATATAAGTGCACTAAGAATTTTTGAAAGAAGAATTTTGAGACAGATATTTGGACCGGTGAAGGAAGGGAATACGTATAGGATCCAAAATAACGGTGAAATAAATGAGTTAATTGGTGGACAAGACCTGGTGAGACACATAAAATCAGCTAGAATTAGATGGCTGGGACACGTATTCCGTATGAATGTTACGAGGATGCCCAAAACTATATTATTAAGTGGAACGATACTGGGCAAAAGAAGAAGAGGAAGGTGTCGAAGAAGATGGCAGCAGGATGTGGAAGAAGATCTAAGAAAGATGGGCATTAGGAACTGGAGACTGAAGGCAGTGGACAGAGATGAGTGGAGACGGGTCGTAGCGGAGGCCAAGGCTCACCATGGGCTGTAGTGCTGGAGAGTAGTAGTAGTATATAAAGGAAACCCAGCATTTGCTCACACACTTCTTTCACACCTTTTACCCCCTTTAATTTAGATTTAGCACTTTTTTATAAAAATTTTCATAATTATTAGTTTAAGTTACACTGTTACTTGGTGGTGTCCCTGGTGTTGTGTTCGATTCGTGGTGGCCACACTCCCGAATTTTGTTTTATGATCACTTTGTCTGCCGAAAGATGTTTACACGGTTTGAATTTCGTTCACTGAACTTGGTTTGATACTTCACAAGTTTAAAGTTACTTTATGTCAATTGTAGTTGTAATTTAATCACATTATTACCACTTTACTGATTTTTCGGCTCGAGAGCCTGTTTATCGAACCGGCCGGTTCCAAAGTTATATGCCGACTGGCTTTGTTCTCAACGCACCTGGCGAGAAGGAATTTATTCAGACGTGACTTTTCCATGTGAACGTTGGCCTACACATGCGCGCATACGCATGAATACGCACCCTTGCTGATAGTCTGCATTTTTGTACCTCACCGTACCAGTCACGGAGCTATAGTCGGTGACCAAAAATATACTCTTGTGTAATAAAAAATGAAAAGATTTGAATTACATATCCTCATCGGTTTGTACCATTACAACATTTGAAAGAAGGCTTAGAGAGGAGTTAGAAATATTGAAAGAAAGAGAGAAAGGATTAGATAATTTAATGATTACTAAAACTAAATTTGAAAATCGGTATGGACAACCATACATTACTTCCTTGTTCTAAGATTTATATTTAAAATATTTTACTGGAATTTGGTTTGATAATTTCTAAATAAGTGGATGCTTGAATTCTGAAGAAATGACGTATCAGCTAAAATGGTACCCCTATGTTAGGTGGGTGAAGACTATCCTGAACCTTCATGAGAAAGGACTGTACTTTTGGATAAAATGTTTGTAGGTTGAACGAAAAGCTGGCAATAGGGAGCTGTGATCTGATTCCTGTAATGAAATTGGACTCTCGCTGCGAGTTATCGGCCGAGGGTGAATGGTATCTATAGTGTTATCAAAGTCTTACCTGTCAATACTATACTTTTTTCATTTTTAGTCAATGACTGGTCATCATAATAGAAATAAGTACACAGATTGTATTAATTTATTAAAACATATATTGCTTCAAAATATGCATAAAATTAATTGCTTTAAAAGTTAATGTTTGATCTCCATTAAGTAGTGCTCAAGTTTCCAAAGTTTTTATATTATGATGTCCGTAATCAAAACATCAGAGCAGGTTTTAATGTGTATGAGGGTACACTGTGGACAAAAATTTTCGACATTCCCTATGAAGCATTGCTCAGAGTAAAGCTGTGAATCTACAGTTTCACAGAACAAACACGCAGAAAAGAAGGAGTGCCCTGAAGTCTCTCATGGACCCTGAGTATCTTGCTGAGGTTTCATTCCCTAAAGACAAAAAGTCTGTCTGTGAACCGTTCCTCTGTAAACACGTGCAGTTACACTGGCCAGCGATCCACAGGAAGCAAATCGCTGTCCACACTGGTCACCTTTTCGGCTTGCACCCATTGTGTTGGTGTGGCACTTTCCATTTAAAAAGCTTGCAAACGTAAGAAAATAAACATGAGTGAGGCCAAAAATAATGTGAATATTGTGTGTGTGTGTGTGTGTGTGTATGTGTGTGTCCTGTCTGCCTTTTTATTGCGGTAATCACAATAATAAAACTTTAGAAACGTAAAATTACATAATTGAGATATGCTTGCATGCCAGGAACAATATATTTTCACTTATACATGATTTAAATTAAAATGAACAAATTATAATTTTATTACCTGGCAACAAAATTATTTTATTTTTAACAACTACCATTGTTTGAAAAAGTGTAAATGAATTTTCAAGTACTTTAACCTTGATAAAACGTTAAACATTGCAGGTAAACTACATCTTCCCCTTAACTGATCTTCACCAAAATCAATAGGCCTTGAGTCCTCTACAACTCAGGCAGGTGTGCAAAACATTATTTGATTCTGTTTGAATTTACAGCAGTTATCGTTTGCCATAGAAAAAATTCTACATACACACACTTTTTCAAAAAATCGGTATGGAGAACCATACATGACTTCTATAGTGTAAGACTTATGTTTAAATAATTTACTTGAATTCAGTTCGGAAATTTCTAAAAAAATATCGCCCACCCTCAAACTAATTTCACTATTGTAACACCACAAAATGTTACATAACCTAGACACACACCAGAAGGGTAAATAATTACAGTAAAAGTATAGAAGTGAACCATTTGTAATGAATGTATGAAACTTTCTATATTATTAAAAAGAATGATATCGTAATAATTTAAAATTAATGTTAATTCACTCCTACTTACCATCGCGTGGCTTCAAGGTTGCGTCATACGTATGTTTGGGATGCAGACGTAATTTCTAAGGTTGTGGGAATGAGTTACACACACATTTTTTATGAAGAGAATTAACATTTTAATTTAGTTTTGAATCATTTAAATTTTTTATAAACTTTACTACATCTGAAATATTTTCGTAAGAATTGATCCTTTGCTTGGGTTACATGATTATCACTCTTATTCTATCTTATACTACAGCTTACCTTATTTTATATACACACACACAAGACTGCCCAGCCTGCAATTTTGCACACACACAAACACACAAAAAATTATATAACCCTTAACATTTTTTAATAATATCCCTCCCCGTCGGCAACGTGGTCCTCGCGTGCACTCCTCATTCCTTTATATTTCTTTTTAGTGTCCGAAAAATATATATATATATCTATGTTCTGCACTTTTACTTGACCTCGGTCACATACTTTGTTATTGTTAGTTGTTACATTAATTATAAAAATTTGTTTCTGAGCCCGGTTGACGGGCGGCCTGCGCAGGCGGGAGTCGACAACGAACTGCCGGCGTCTCTCAGTTCCCCACTCCGGGAGCATTTTAGTCAAGACGACGGACATCAATGCCTTCCAGTTAGTCGTCCCAGTTTTGACTCATACTAGTCACGTAGTTGTTGGAGTGACGATAGCAGACGATTTCAAATAGGCACTGGCTAATGTCATAAAAGTGGGTGGGACTTAAAACAGCATTTCCGCAAGATCTTGAAGAAAACGACAAAGATTATTCTCTCTAGCCATCTTGGTTTTTGTTAGAGCGTCACTTGGAGCGTGATTGAGCAGTTGCGTATGTGCGCTGCCACACACAGGTACAAAGTTCTCAGAATTTTGTGGAGGTAAATTCTTCAGCCGCATTCCTCAACAACAACTGCGTCTTATAGCGTTGTTTCACTGTTCTGTTACATTGACTGTTATACTGACACATACGTTGCACAATGATTTTATGAAAAGTCCGCCCAAAACGAAATACATAAAAATATACTTGCCCCATACGGTAAAAATAAAAACACCCAAAATTCGACCCGCTACAATACCCCCTCGATGAGAATTCTGCTGTCCACGACAGAAGAAATCTCATCGATGACCCCGAAGAGGACCGGTGAGGAACTGGTGCCAACAACCCCCTTGTTCTTAATCTCATGGGTACACGACCCCCCTGGCTCAGCGACCATGGGCTCATCTGAACGAGATCACTGGACTTCTCCGTAAGAGATCCCAACACCGAGAAATTGATCAGACTCGCACCACGGCACACCTCGCCTTCTAACATGCTACCCCCAAAATCCTCAATCCCGGGCTAAAATTATCCCAGCTCCTCCGCCGATATGTTTCCCCTTTTTGCAAGCTGGGCTGCCTTTAGCAGATACTGGGCTCACACACATTAACATTACATATTACCATAACACACAAAAAATAAAAAATTTCTTTTAAAATTTATTAAAAATTTAAAAAAACTCAAAATTCAAAAAAAAAAAAAATAATATTTTATCAAAAAATTCTCTTCCTTGTTTTTCTACTTTTTGTTGCAAATGACTTAACCTAGACATTTCTACTAATATAAACACATCCTTACTCTAACATGAGAACCACTTATAGTCTACCAATACAATGCAATACAATAAAATAAACATGGTTAATGCACACATAATAAAACAATCCCTACCTAAAATATGCGTTCGCTGGCAGGCGAAAAATCAAGTTTTTTTTTTTTTTTTTTTTAAATTAAAATTTTCAAAAATTTTAAAATTCAAAAAAATTTTAAATTTATTAATTAAAAAATTTTATTAAATTTATTTATTAAACAACATATTTATTAAAATTATTCAAATATTGGTTTGACTTAATTAAACAAACAAATTAAAATTGGTTTCCTACTATACAAGCTTAGTAGGTGTATGAACTCATCAGCTGATCATAACTAGGTCAAGTCCAAAACCCTTGACCTATATATGTTATGTATAATTTCTGAAAACACTTTAAATATCTGTAATATCCTACCTTGAAATACAAACATAATAACATAAAATATTTATAATAAACACAATATTAATATAAATAATAATCAAATTGGCATTTAAATCATTTAAATTAAACACTTCTTGACTTTACATTATTTTCAAATTTTATCAAAATTCTGTCACTGGTTGAAACAAAAAAATAAACAATTATATATATTCTTTATCATGAATCTCTCTGGCTTTTCAACAATCTTACTTTAATATACTGTGGGTGATGTAAATTATTTATTCTCGTTTTTCTGTATTAGATTTCTATACCTATATAAACTTTCTCCCTCTGACCCTAATATTCATCAACTGCAACTCCCATGACACCCAACTCTACCAAAATATCTACTAATCAGGACATTCTAAACCCCAACTTATCATTTAACACAAAACGCCACCTTCTCTACATATATAAAAAAAATACTCTCTAACCCTTTGTACATAGGATACGTGTTTCCTTCCCAAAAACTCATTTCCCTTATTTGGCGGCCCGGATTCTACCTAAGGCGGCCCCTTCCCCACTAAAATCTATTCTAATCCCGTCCCAACCCTTGTTGCGGACTCCCCAAATACACTACCCCCTAATACAAAATTGCCATCCCCAAAATTCTCAATCTCATTACCTCACTACAAATACACAAAATAACCTCATTAACTATAAACATAAATATAGATCATTCAAAACTCTACATAAAGTCTCCATTACCACTGTGTCAACATCTATATTTCACAAAATTCTGTTATATTACCTCAACTCAAAAACAACATTACATTATATTTATCTCTACTATTTCACATTCACTTTTTATTCAATTTGGACAGGTCTGCATGTCCCGTAAAACATTTATCACCCATAAATTATCTTTTATTAATCTGCATATTCTTTTTATCTTTACTTCGAAATATCTGTAGCCCACTAAACATTAATTACTTGTAACATTTACAAACCAATATACCAGTGACATGGTATTGTTGATCAGCTGATATCCTAACATAATTAAAACACAATGAAACTACATCTTAAAATTGAACAAATACATGTAATACATTATCAACACTTACTTCTATTATGTTGATTGCCTGCCAGGCGGCTAATTATTGGCTTCGAGAAAAAAAAAATACACATAATAAAAATACATTTTGTCAACAACTATATCTAACACACAACAATAAAATGATACCTTTAAAATTACAGTATGAACCTCATTTTACGAGTCTGAGCATATAATTATGTGGACAGATCACAAGCATTTTTGATTGGATTAAACCTTGAATAAGCAAAACTTTTACGTCATAAAATTTTAAATTCGTGACTCCTTTACGTCACCTCCCAGCCACACACACTATTTCAGATTATGGAGGACTGTTTCGCCCTTTCGCTTCCACAGAGACTGTATATTTTGGAGCAGGGTTTTACCTCTCCGTGTCTCTGCTTCAGCTGTTAAGTTTAAATTGGTGAACATCATCATGTTCTCGTTAATAATCATGCACCCTTAAACGGATCTACCACCTGGCTCTGCTGTTCCTTCTCGAACAGAGTGGCAGCCGCTGTTCCATAGTTTGGTGATTCCCCTTTTTATTACCCCCCATCAATTTCAGAATACACCTTTACAACGATAACAGCTATGGCCAGTTATGGTCAGCGCGTAATCGTAATGTGCCCCGACCATAGCTGTTAAAGCTAAACCAATTCCACGGTCAGGGTTCGGTGAGGCCGTGACCGCCCGAAAATTTGGGGAATCACAAGTAAAATATCTTTCGTAATACTAAATTTAAGAATTTATATTTAAATGACAATATTAATTTAGGTGGGGTTTTAACCCACTTTATATGGAAGCTTAACCATTAGTAACATAAAATAATTAATACAAAATCTACAACCCATAGCCGTTCCACACTACACTGTTATAATCCATCACATAACACAACACACAAATAGCAATAAACCTGGATTATTAGCATACATCAAACAAACAATTCTCTTTTAAATAATTTATATAAAAATTTATAAACATTATGATTTAAAATTTTTCATTAACTCTTTTTATTTATCATCATGATGAATTTATCCTGTGTTATAATCAGATTTTCAAAAATTCTAAATTTATTATTAACATATATTTTTAACCATCATTTTTATTTAGCGCAATTATTTCAAAATATTTCATTACTGAATTAACATATCAATTACTCCTGTCAACCTTTTTGTTATACATTATTCATATTGTAAAATTTCAATACTTACAGCCCCTTTCTCAAAACATATACAACATACCACAATACTCTCACCTCACCACTGAAACATTTCACAACATATTAGTTCACCTCAAATAATTCAGCCATCTATTATCAAAATGATTTAAATTCCTTAAAAAGTTAGTTATACAATATTGAAATAGTCAAACAAAATATTTAACATGTATTAAATTGTTTAATTAAATTAATTATTAACAATACAAAATTCATTACCATAAACTATTATTATTCAATTACTGTTTCTCAATATTAATGTTATTACTTATTTAACTGGCAAAATATTATTATTCTTATTATCACAATTACACACACTTATTTATTCAACATTCTACATAGACACAATCAAAGTTACTACATTATTATTTACAAATTTCAAATTTACAAAATATTCGTCAACAACTGTTCAAGTGTATCTCACTTCATGTCCAAATCTGCCATGTCAAACAACCATAAAACAAAATATTTATACTGTCTTTTATTGTTTTAATAGTTTAACCTCCATCGTTCCAAATCAACCTTGGTTTTATATAACACTGTTGCTTTTTATTTACAAACAACTGGTTACTTTGTGTGTCATAACCAGAACAACCAAATTCACTCATTTTACCAGAATACTCATTGAACCAGTCTACGTTAGGTATTTTTGTTAAGTCTCCGTCATTACATTCATTCACTATCGGTCTAATTATTTTTATCAAATCATTGTAATCATTATTATTCAAATATATTTCTAAGCCTTCTTTCCATTCATCATACTTTCTATTCAAATTATACAATTCTGTTACATACCATTCTCTATTTACCTCTCTCTCTTCATAACACCACATCACACTCTCACAATTATTCCGGACAGAGGGTACACAATTACTCCACAAAAATAAACACCTCAATTCATCTACCAATACGGGACTCTTGCCCTTCAACCACAACACTTGTGGACTCAATAAATCATCATAAACATCATAAATAATAAAGGGAAAATTTCCCCTCTGTCCCCACTCTACCACAACATTATTTTTTCGCTCTCTCTCTACTTCATCAATACACATGAACATTTCATTATCCCTACCTTCCACCAACTCATCAGTACTCTCATTCTTTATTTTTACCGTATCAGTCTCCGATACTAATTCTTCAAATACATTACTATTATTCTCATTATTTTCTACATTATTGTTATCATTTATTAACTCTTTCTCTGGTATTACATTTTTGTACTTGTCATTACAATTTTCATTTGTATTATCTTTCTCTGTCCTCATCACAACTACTTCCATTCTCTCCACACTCTGTTCTAATTTATTTAAACTATTTTTTATTGTTTCGTTATTATTTTCAAAACATTGATTGATCTCACTAATATGGTTTTTTAACTCACTGAAATTGCTTTCGCACTTTATTGTCTGTTCATGTATTTCGCTTTTCAACTCATGGAATTTAACATTCTGCTCATCGAATTTAACACACAACATTGCATTCATGCCACACAAATATCTCATTACATCACTATTCTCAGATTGATTATTTCTATTAGTCGAGATTGGGGTTATTTGAATCCCCGAATCATCTGTGCTACCTATTTCATTCATACTACTTGTGTTTAAAGTTTTGTCGCCTTGACCTACATTCGGCGTTGAATGTACTTCAAAACTGTTCACAACAGCTGATTCATTTAATTCAGCTATTTCGCTTATCACAGTCGAGTCGGACAAATCGACTCCGTTCTCTGCTGTATTTTCCATTATTATTATTATTTTTAGGTATTTATTCTGTTTACAATATAAATAATATATATTTTAAATATATATTTATATTTTAAATATTCTTTACTTACTTAGCGTAACTTAACTTTACATAAGTACCTTTTGCATATTCTCACACAACTTCAAAATTACGATTGCATCCCATTTATAGGTATGGAATTTATTTTATTAAATTCGTCCCTTTCGTGGCGCCAATGAAACTTTCTATATTATTAAAAAGAATGATATCGTAATAATTTAAAATTAATGTTAATTCACTCCTACTTACCATCGCGTGGCTTCAAGGTTGCGTCATACGTATGTTTGGGATGCAGACGTAATTTCTAAGGTTGTGGGAATGAGTTACACACACATTTTTTATGAAGAGAATTAACATTTTAATTTAGTTTTGAATCATTTAAATTTTTTATAAACTTTACTACATCTGAAATATTTTCGTAAGAATTGATCCTTTGCTTGGGTTACATGATTATCACTCTTATTCTATCTTATACTACAGCTTACCTTATTTTATATACACACACACAAGACTGCCCAGCCTGCAATTTTGCACACACACAAACACACAAAAAATTATATAACCCTTAACATTTTTTAATAATATCCCTCCCCGTCGGCAACGTGGTCCTCGCGTGCACTCCTCATTCCTTTATATTTCTTTTTAGTGTCCGAAAAATATATATATATATCTATGTTCTGCACTTTTACTTGACCTCGGTCACATACTTTGTTATTGTTAGTTGTTACATTAATTATAAAAATTTGTTTCTGAGCCCGGTTGACGGGCGGCCTGCGCAGGCGGGAGTCGACAACGAACTGCCGGCGTCTCTCAGTTCCCCACTCCGGGAGCATTTTAGTCAAGACGACGGACATCAATGCCTTCCAGTTAGTCGTCCCAGTTTTGACTCATACTAGTCACGTAGTTGTTGGAGTGACGATAGCAGACGATTTCAAATAGGCACTGGCTAATGTCATAAAAGTGGGTGGGACTTAAAACAGCATTTCCGCAAGATCTTGAAGAAAACGACAAAGATTATTCTCTCTAGCCATCTTGGTTTTTGTTAGAGCGTCACTTGGAGCGTGATTGAGCAGTTGCGTATGTGCGCTGCCACACACAGGTACAAAGTTCTCAGAATTTTGTGGAGGTAAATTCTTCAGCCGCATTCCTCAACAACAACTGCGTCTTATAGCGTTGTTTCACTGTTCTGTTACATTGACTGTTATACTGACACATACGTTGCACAATGATTTTATGAAAAGTCCGCCCAAAACGAAATACATAAAAATATACTTGCCCCATACGGTAAGAATAAAAACACCCAAAATTCGACCCGCTACATGTAGCAAAGAAGAGAAGGACCAGCAAAGAAGAAGGAAGAGGAAGGATCCCAAGAAGCAGTGATGAATACACTGCATGACACTACAACAAACACAATGACTGACATTAACTAATGGACATGCAAAGTTCACAATAAGCTGTTAAACGAGCCAGTTCATGATATTAATGTATAGAGTCATGTAAAAGTAAAACTAACTAACTAATGACTGAAATAAAGTAATAACAATAACAGCATTTTGGCTGAGATTAGAAGAACGACAAATAAATAACAAAGCCTATGACTAGACTAGTAGCTATAGTCACAATATATGTTAAAACTAGCTTTACAAACCCAGATGTAACATTAGTGGATAAAGATAGTTAGAAAAGGAAGTCTTATATGTATAAGCAACCTCCTGATTAAACAAAATGTAATTAGTAGTAAGTATTAAGGAATAAACATGGTGCTAAGAATGTGTCTAGACCATGCCTAAACGACTTTATGTCAGTAAGTTAATAGGGAAACAGGACTCCTAGTGAACATTAAATTTACTGAACAATAAATATAATTAAATGAGATGTGAAATACCACCACTCAATTATTATTGTATACCTTTAAATTGAGTAGGCCGGACAAAATGTATTTAGAGAATAAGGAATGTTTATAATAACGTATTATCATAATTATGTTAAGAATTAATATTGTGCAGATATAAATAGCTTTTAATTGTAATCATATATGTATTAGTATTCAAATAATAACGTTCTAAAGAGAACACAGTGTAAATAACGAAATGTAAAAAGATAGGAAATGATCGCATTGTGCATTATTAGCAGACGACAATGAGAAACCATGTTTCAAAACGCTATTTGTATGCATTGTCGGAGAAAGCGAGGTTAAAACCGGCACTAAGCCATATCAAATGAAAGAGCAGAGACTAAACTTTAATTTGATAATAATAACCTCGAGATCAGAATTATAATAAGTGCATAGTGAGTGTTAGCATCATTGAGTGTTATAGCAGTACCGAAGGGCCAACTATGTACAGGCCAACAATGAACAGGGAAGGAGGTGGTACTATCCAAAGCACCGTAGTTTCAACGGACATGATGACGAGGAGTACCAGCCCGAATACAGGAGAAATGCAAGAGGTGGACAACGGAGGAGTAGGAGTATCGAAGGCAACAGCCGCAACAACGATTATCGGCCACAAGTTCATTTCATGCCAAACAATGACCAGATTCACCGTGGAGGACGGCCCGATATGGAAGAGAGGAACCAGGTAAACACACCAGACCGACGCGATGAAGAGAGTGGACTCTCTGCATCGCGGCAGTGAGAAACCACATAGACCCCTCGCTGAACCATTCTATTGGGTGCAATTACGAAACGACTTCAAATAAAATAATAACAATAATAAGAAGTCACTATTTAAAAAATATCAGACAATAACTGATGGAAGAGGAAGAAATTGACCACCATCAGTGCAATAATGACATAGCATATGTGACTGCCAAAATAACATCATAACAGGAACATTACAGTATACGAACTGAGGATGAAAGTTTAATATTTCGAGAAGGCCCTATTCGTTGATTTGAAAATGGAATTTTACTGATTTTGGTGGTGTGTATATTACAGAATAACATCATAACAGGAACATTACAGTACACGAACTGAGGATGAAAGTTTAATATTTCGAAAATGCCTTATTCGTTGATTTCAAAATGGAATTTTACTGATTTTGGTGGTGTGTATATAATAATGTTATAACAAGTCAGTGGCATAATGTTTGGCAAAATAATATAATATTAGTGGGAGCGACTGGACGACAGAATAAAACCGTCAAGAAACAGGTCAGTCTTGAAGTGACCAGTCATGGAATAAAGATCCCAATGATATTTTTGGTAGCTACTGGATTACCATTTCCCAGTTTAATTGGCTGCGAATCCTGCGGAAATATTCAGCAATTATCGACCTGAGTAGAGCAAATATAACTAAGTACGCCAGATTTGGAATGGACGGCTGAGATTATTGGGAGTAAGGAATCTCCCCAAGACCGAACCATTTTCCACATCAGAGAAGTAAGAAATCCTAGGTATCAAATACCTATTAATGAAGTTGAGTATCAACCAACAAATGACAGTTTGTGGGATGAAAAAATCCAGGAAATCCGATGATTCAAGTCAACCACAAGAGACCATTCACCAAGCCCAGACCAAATTGAAATGTTGGTCAGTATACATAACAGATACCGGCATGTATTCTCAGACATCCCTGGGAAAGTAAAAAACTATCAATGTGAGTTAAGATTTAAAGAACCCGTAAATTTTAATCGGAAGTCGTACCCAATTGCTTATTCTTTAAAAGAAGCAGTTAGGACTGAAATTAATCAATTATTGAAAGACGATATCATTGAGTGCAGTCAGTCACCTTATACTAGCCCTATTGTAGCTATAAAAAAGAAGAACGGGAAGGTGAGACTTTGCCTAGATGCTAGGGAGATTAATAAAAACCTTATTAATAACCGAACATCTCCTGGCGAAATAGAGGAAATTTTAAAGAAGTTTCATGCCATACAATTTATTAGTTCATGGGACACCGTCTGCGGCTACTGGCAGGTGGAACTGCACCCCCACAGCCGGAAATATGTAGCCTTTATTTTCAAAGGGCGCAACTACCATTTCAACGATTGCCCTTCGGATTAGTGAACTCTGTAGCAATATTTATTCAGTGTATGGACCAAGTATTAGGCTAAGAAGCGCTCCAGTTCACTACTGTTTATGTAGATGATCTACTAATAACATCTACAAACTGGGAAGAACATTGTCATAGAGTAAACCATGTGTTGAAAAAATTATCTGAAAACAACATCACGTTGAAACTTGAAAAATCACAACTCATAGCCAAAGAAGTACAATTTCTAGGCTTCCAATTGACAGAACTGGGAATAACACCATCTAAGGAAAAAATAGAATCTATACAACAATTCCCCACCCCAAGAAACAAAAAACAATTACAGTCTTTTTTAGGCCTGTGCAATTATTATCGTAAATTCCAAAATAACTATTCGGAATTAACGACAAAATTATCTCCACAATTATCTTCAAAGGACAAATGGACATGGGGACCAACTCAAGATACGGTGTTCCAACAAATCAAAACCAAATTCCTAGAGACAGTGATGTTACATCACCCAGACTTCAACAAACCTTTTTACCTCAACTGTGATGCAAATGACATCAGCTTAGGTTCTACACTGTACCAGGAGGATGAAGATGGGAACCATCTGGTTATAAGCTTCGCCAGTAGAACACTAAACAAATGCGAACGGAATTACAACGTGACAGAAAAAGAGCTATTAAGTGTTGTATTTGCCTGCGGAAAATTCCGGACCTATATCTTAGGATATTCAATAACAGTACGGACAGACCACAAGTCAATATCCTTCCTAAAAAACTGTAAATTAAGCCACGGTCGTTTAGCAAGATGGACCCTAGTCTTACAAGAATATAACATCAGTTGGGAATACGTTCCAGGAAAAAAGAATATAGCAGCAGACGTATTGTCACGCATCAATATAACCAACCAGACCTATGAAGGAGAGAAGGAAACAATTGCAAAGGTCTATCACATCCTTAAGAGTCGGTCAGACTTAGAAGAAATAGTTAAAGAACTAGAGCAACACCAAAAGCAAGACAGCAAATTGATGCAAATCTATCAGAGGCTAAATGCACAAGACAATAGAGTAAATCAATACTATTGTATACACAACAATTTATTATTCATTAAGACCAAATACCATAACAATACCTGGAAATTGGTAATACCCAAAACATTAGAAAAATATATCATAACGGATTATCACATTCGTTATGGACACATGGGAGCAGTTAAAGTGATAAGAGCACTGGAAGAACACCTGTATATTAAGGACATCAACAGAAGAGTGCGTAATTATATCAGGAGTTGCCGTATATGTCAACTGGTGAAATGCACCAACGAAAGGAAAGATGGACTAATGATACCTATAACTTCATCAAACAAGTTGGAGAAAGTTTTTATAGACATCTGCGGTCCATTCCCCAGAAGTGGAGGTCGACATCAATATAAATATCTCATAATAATTTTCGACCATTACACAAAATTCACAAAGTTGTATCCAATAAATCGTGCCACTACAAGTAAGATACTTAATATAATTATACAAAGTTATATACCTGAAGTGGGGTGTCCGAAAACAATAATAACGGATCATGGTACCCAGTTCAAGGGCCGAAGATGGAGGGACACACTGCTGGACCTTGGGGTGAAAATGTATAAAACCTCAGTGTACCATCCCAGCAGTAACCCATCCGAAAGAGTGCTGAGAGAAGTTGGAAGAATTCTCAGAACCTATTGTTCCAACCAGCAAAGGAAGTGGAGTGAGTATATCTCAGCAACAGAAGACTATCAATCTAGCTCACCACGAATCAATAGAAACCACACCTTATAATGCCATGTTTGAGAAACCTCCACCACGAGAAATTTGTGACATTATTCAGTTTCCACAAAGCCAGGAATACCAATTTGACAGAATCCATTTCCATAACAAGATTATGGAGAAATTAGCACAAAGAAAAAGAAAGTATCAACACCAGGTACCATCAAAGATCATACAGTATCATGTAGGTGACCAAATACTACTAAAAAATAGAGAATTACCCAGTACGATGGAGGGTATCACTAAGAAACTGCTAGTACTGTATATAGGCCCTTATATAATAACAAAGAACAATCAGAACAATACTTATGAAATTTCTGATCCAGTAAGTAAGAAGGTCAAGGGTACATATAACCAAGCATCCTTGAAAAAATATTATATATAATGAGACTTATCATGAGATGTAGAATGTCATAACGGGTACAGTACCCTGATATATGTAATACTATGAGCAGAAGTCAAAAAATGAATCCATGAAAATGTAATTGACCCATAATGAGCCCAATAGAATGGTGAAAGCACAAAGACCCCCTTATATACTATTGAATGAACATATTATACTATTGTATGAACGTAATATACTATAATAGCCAACTTCATATACTACAATATTACTCTAATCCTTCAACATTAATTTCCATAAATGAAATTAAACATCCAGAATAAGTGGTAAACATGTATCACTTGAAGGAGCAGAGAAGAAAAACAACAAAGCGAGTAATACAGCAGAAGGATTTAACAAGGAATGAGAATAGTAATTAAATGATAAAGAAAAATGTTTATCATATTGTATATACTAAAAATGTTTATCATATATAACAAGAATGTTTATCAAATGAATATTGTAAACCCATGATAATCAAAGATGATAACGAACAAAGTGTTAAAAACCCAATGTATAAACAGTGTTAAGAGTGAACTATGGTGAAACTAAAGAAGAATTTGAAGACCAACTGCATAATTAGATAGTGATAAATTTAAGTGAGTAATTTAAAAAACATTGAAATAACCAAAACAATTTACAAACTAGTATCGAAGAATAACAACGAGGCTGATAAATAATATCAAGCCAATATGTCAAGTTATAAATAAAATAATGACCTGTGAAGAGAAGTATGTTAAATAAAATGTTAAAGCATGAACAGTGATAATAATGAAACCTCTAATACCTTGAATGTTATATTAAATATGATGTCTTATTGAAAAAATAAATGATATGTTATATTTTATGTGTTGTGATAGTGCAACTTTTTATTGTCCCAGACAGAGATGGAGATTCCTCTGATTCTGAGGATGTGTAGCTGAGGAATGGCGGAGAATGGAAGCCAAATAGAGCCCCTCTGATTCCGAACCCACTATAAATGTTAGGGAATTGAATTGTAATATGTCAAGGATTATAAATAAACCGCTGTGAGGTAAAATGAAAGAACAAAAGAGTTTGTCACAAGAATCAAGATGTGTTTAATGTACAGAAAAATGTGTTATTGTAAAACAGGAAATTGTTAATTTAAGAACTTAGATATGTTATAACTGAATGACTAACAGTATAAAAAACTTGAAAAATACTAGCAAGCTAAAAATAATACTAGCAAAGAACTCAGTCTAGTGCAACACACCAACAGACTATTGAACTTAATGCAGAAAGAAGCAGTAATAGTATGATGAAACAAAAATAAAGTGATAATTTCTTCAAACTGTAAAACTTTTCTCAAATTATCAATTTTGAGAGGGGAGTATATGTAACACCACAAAATGTTACATAACCTAGACACACACCAGAAGGGTAAATAATTACAGTAAAAGTATAGAAGTGAACCATTTGTAATGAATGTAGCAAAGAAGAGAAGGACCAGCAAAGAAGAAAGAAGAGGAAGGATCCCAAGAAGCAGTGATGAATACACTGCATGACACTACAACAAACACAATGACTGACATTAACTAATGGACATGCAAAGTTCACAATAAGCTGTCAAACGAGCCAGTTCATGACATTAATGTATAGAGTCATGTAAAAGTAAAACTAACTAACTAATGACTGAAATAAAGTAATAACAATAACAGCATTTTGGCTGAGATTAGAAGAACCATGACAAATAAATAACAAAGCCTATGACTAGACTAGCTATAGTCACAATACATGTTAAAACTAGCTTTACAAACCCAGATGTAACATTAGTGGATAAAGATAGTTAGAAAAGGAAGTCTCATATGTATAAGCAACCTCCTGATTAAACAAAATGTAATTAGTAATTAGTAAGCGAGGTTAAAACCGGCATTAAGCCATATCAAATGAAAGAGCAGAGACTAAACTTTAATTTGATAATAATAACCTCGAGATCAGAATTATAATAAGTGCATAGTGAGTGTTAGCATCATTTTTTATCAAAATTATGAAATTGTCTAAGTACCACGGATAACAACGACAGTTGAGTACAGCGAGAGCGCCGGTGGCGGTTAATAAAAACAATACGTCATCGTAACGGTTATCTGTGCCAATCAAAAAAGAATTTACTTAACAACTTTTGTTCCTAAACGCGATGAAGAGGAGGGGTATATAACCAGCCACGCTGAGAAATTCGTTAGATTCGCTACCTCACCTCGAGCCATCCAGTTGACGCTTGTCAGCATCATACATTTTAATGACTTAATACAGTATAATAGTAGTAAATACTTCTAAATTCATCAAAATAATCAACAGTACAGCGATACATCACACAGAAAGTGCATCGACAGTAATAAGTGAATATTTTGATTAGTGCGTGTGTTCGGAACGAGCGAAAGCATTTTAACCTGTAAGTTAACCAGCCCAGTTTTATTAAGAAGAGGGTATATTTCTCGTTCCAAGTGCGAATAAAGTGTAATTAACCAGTGATCATTATAATCCGATCACTGAAGTGTTTAAATTTTAATCTATGAGATTAAAGAGGAGAAAGGTAATACAGTGACCATTTTATTGTTTATCTGTTTTTACTGATCATAATTATCAACACTATTGTATTGACGCAAAGACAACCAAACTTTTGATAACAAACACCGTGTCAATTTATTTAGAGGATTAAATAATCCAATGTAAGAACATTTGTGTTAGAATTAAGCAGTATTATATTTGTTAGCATATAAGCATACAAAGTGATTGTTAATCTCAAAAATAGTTGCGAGTTTTTTAAAAGAGGCCAAATATTAATTATCATTATAGTAATGTCTGTCAAGGCAATTAATAGCATTCTATTTGTATTTCCAAGAACCTACCCATGAGGTAACTTATAAAATAAAATTAATATTTGTTAATAATTATAAGAGTTTTACATTGTTCTAAATTGAGCTAGGCCAGATAGTAGATGGGCAACTTACCATCCAGATTGTATTAATGTAGTAATTGTATTTTTTATTTTTGAGTTGATTTTAAAGGGTAGAATAAACCCGTAATGTTATACAGTATAAACTTTGGTTCCAATTATTTCATTTAGATAAGCAATACTCAGTATAGAGTACGTTGAGATAACTTTGAGCAGAAATATTACAATACTATATCTGAATTATTTTAAATGCCCTAAGCATTTAACAAGATATAAAGTGAACACCTACAATTTTTAAATTTAACAATTTGTTTTTTTCATGGGAACTTTTCATAAAGTAAACCCATGTGGCGCCCACATTACATACAAGGAGTTGTATAACCTTGTTTATAAAGTATAAGCTGGTCATAAGAGAATCTTGACAGTTTATTCTGGGTAAGTGAACGTCAGAACTTCAAGTACTGCTACCAGGTACGTGAAAGTTTTTTTTTTTATGTTAAATTATTTGTCCAGACGATACTTGACGGTACTTACACTGACGACATTTAACCAAGAAGAGGAGTTCCACTACAAGATCGACGCTACGGTTACATTCAATTACCAACCAGCAGTTATTATATTATCCATTAAAATTATCACACTATCATACGTAAATAATATTTACCAATTATAACAAAAGAGAATTACTGCATATAAAGTAGAGAAACTTTACTAAACACATTAAACATTGTATTTGTAACTACAAATTGACGCATCCAACGTGTGGCAGAAAAACACATGGCAAAAATCGTTTAGTTACAAATTGGCGCTCACAACAGTGGGGCATCATCGTCATCAAAACGGTTAGTTACACTATTTATAGATATTTTTGTTATTATGGGGTAGTCGTTTAATATAATGTTATTTTCAGTCACTTTATCCATAAAAATTAGGTAGGCTTACTTTATTCTTATAAGGAAACCGAACTACGCAGATAACATCCCTCCCCCGAAACGCTGCGAAGTCACTCATGGACCCCGAGCATCTTGCAGAGGGTTCATTCCCTTAAGACGAAAGTTTGTCTATGAACCGTTCCTCTGTAAACACATGCAGTTAGACTGCCCAGCGATCCACAGGAAGTAAATCGCTATCCACGCTGGAACTTTTTCGGCTTGCACGCGTTGAGTTGGTGTGGGTTTCGGCACTTTCCATTTAAAAAGGGTGCAGATGTAAGAAAATAAACATGAGTGAAGCCAGAAATAATGCGAAGTGTGTGTGTGTGTGTGTGTGTGTGTGTGTGTGTGTGTGTGTGTGTGTGTGTGTGTGTGTGTGTGTGTGTGTGTGTGTGTGTCTTGCCTGCCTTTTTATTGCGGTAATCTTAATAATACAATGGAAATGGAAATGTTACATAATTGAGATATGCTTGCCTGCCACGAACAATATATTTCCTCTCATACATGATTTAAATTAAAATAAAAAAAAACAGAATTTTCATAAATTGAAATGAAACGTTTCCATAGAAACTACTTCTTTGTTGTCAATAACGTATTACACATATAAAATTTACCTCCTCCATCATCAACTACCATTTTAATTTATACAAAAATATCGGTATGGAGAACCATACATGACTTCCATATTCTAAGATTTATATTTAAAATCATTTTCAGCCAAACAGCCAGGGAAGGAATTTTAACAAAAAAATACTTCTTTGTTGTCAATAACGTAGTACACATATAAAAAAAAATTATCCCCTCCCCCTTCAACTATAATTTTGATTTATAGAAAATTACCCCCAGCCCGTTCAACTAGCCTCTTCATTTATAGATATTTCATCTACGTTTCTACAGTGGATTATTAAGATCTTATCAGGATACTTTATCAAAATTAAGTACTTTACTCACGTTACAACAAAAAATGTTTCAGGTAAACTGCCCTTTCCCCGTAACCGATCTTCACCAAAATCAACAGACATTGAGTTCTCTATAGCTCAGGCATATATGTAAAAAATTATTTGATTCTGTTTGAATTTACGGCAGTTATGGTTCGTCATATAAAAAATTACCCATGTTAAAACATAAAACATGAGATTTATAAAACATATCTAAGATTTATATTTAAAATCATTTTTGAAATAAAATATTTTCATAGAACCTACTAACGCTGGGGAAATCTGAGGAGCCAATCAGAGTTGGGCCTACCTGTCACTCTGCTGAATTTGGTGGAAAGCCCTGTCACTGTCGTCAAAGTCAGCCTTGACAGGGCCCTCTTTTTCTGCAAAATGGGAGAGGCTTGAGATGGAGTGAGTGACATGGTCCCCACCTCAATGAAGAACCCATTGTTTTATAAAAATATATTTAAATTTTGAAAACTGAAAATTCTTTTCTTGTTGTAAATATTTATATTTTATAATCAAAATGACTTTATTTTTGTTACCTGGCAACAAAATTATTTTATTTTCAACAATTACCATTGTTTCAAAAAGTTTAAATAAATTTTCAAGTACTTTACTCTTGTTAAAACGTAAAAGGTTGCAGGTAAACTACCCTTTCCCCTTAACCGATCTTCACCAAAATCTAAAGGCCTTGAGACCTCTACAATTCAGGGACGTATGCAAAAACTTATTTGATTCTGTTTGAATTTGCGGCTGTTATCGTTTGCCATAGAAAATACGCTTGATAAAAAAACATTGCAGGTAAACTACCCCTTCCCCTCAACTGATCTTCACCAAAAACAATAGGTCTTGAGTACTCTACAAATCAGGGCTGTATGCAGAAAATTATTTGATTCTGTTTGAATTTGCGGCTGTTATCGTTTGCCATAGAAAATACCCTTGTCAAAAAAAACGTTGTAGGTAAACTACCCCTTTCCCTTAACCGATCTTCACCAAAAACAATAGGTCTTGAGAACTCTACAATTTAGGGCTGTATGCAAATAATCTTTTGATTCTGTTTGAATTTGCGGCTGTTATCGTTTGCCATAGGAAATACCCTTGTTAAAACATAAAACGTTACAGGTAAACTACCCCTTTCCCTTAACCGATCTTCACCAAAAACAATAGGTCTTGAGAACTCTACAATTCAGGGCTGTATGCGAAACATTATTTGATTCTGTTTGAATTTGCGGCTGTTATCGTTTGCCAAAAAAAAAAAAATTCCCTTGATAAAAAAAAACCGTTGCAGGTAAACTACCCCTTTCCCTCAACCGATCTTCACCAAAAACAATAGGTCGTGAGTACTCTACAAATCAGGGCTGTATGCAAAAAATTATTTGATTCTGTTTGAATTTGCGGCAGTTATCGTTTGCCATAGAAAAAAAATCTACACACAGACACACAGACAGACACTTTTCGGAAAACGACTTTTTTTCATGTTTTGAGTGTAGTAGAATCAGAATCTGCAATAATCTCGAACACGATTTTTTTTGCCATCACCATACTTCCATTCCTTAAGGAATATGGAAGTAAAAATTACACCCTCCCCCTTCAACTACCCTTTTCATTTATAGATATTTCATCTACCTTTCTTCAGTGGATTATTATGACCTTCTTTTCAGGATACTTTATTTATCAAAATTAAGCACTTTACTCTTGTTAAAACATAAAATGTTGCTGGTAAACTACCACTTTCCCTTAACCGATCTTCACATAAATCAATAGGCCTTGAGTCCTCTACAATTCAGAGCTGTATGCAAAAAATTATTTTTCTTTTATAAAATTGCTAAACTGCTATAATTGTTTTTATTATTTAGACAAAGCTTTTCGTCATTACTGACATCTTCAGGTCTTAAACAACCAAGACCTTCGTTGTTTAAGACCTGAAGATGTCAGTAATGACGAAAAGCTTTGTCTAAATAATAAAAACAATTATAGCAGTTTAGCAATTTTATAAAAGAAAAGTAAGGATGGCTGCTAATTTAAACAATACGAAGAATAAAAAATTATTTGATTCTGTTTGAATTTGCGGCTGTTATCGTTTGCCATAGAAAAAATTCTATACACAGACAAACACACACACACACACACACACAGACACTTTTCGAAAAATGACCTTTTTTCATGTTTTTAGTGTAGTACAATCCGAATCTACCATTATCTCGAACACGATTTTTTTGCCATGACCATACTTCCACTTCCTTATGTATGGAGCATGGAAGTAAAATATCGGTATGGAGACCATACATGAGTTCCATGTTCTAAGATTTATATTTAAAATCATTTACGAAATGAAATGTTTCCATAGAAACTACTTCTTTCCACTTATTGCTTCAGGCTTAACCACAGTACTGTGGTCACTAACGTATACCACTAAATGTATAAAACTATTTTTTTTTCTAAAACCTCGAAAAATCTCAACTTGAAGTAAGGCGGGAGTGGCCCAAGCTTCCCTATTATTATACATGCCACTTTTTGTGGCAGAACTCATTTTCCGACAAGTACTCGTTTTGTGACTAACAAAAAACAAACCTCCATTATGTACAATATGTAGAGCATATGTTGTCATTCCTTAATACAGTGTTTTTTGTTTTTCCATTAACCATAAATATTTGTATTTTTTCATTTTGTATTTGCTGTTGTTTTTTCCAATTTGTCAACTTAAAAACGTTAGGTTCTTTATTTTAAGTGTTACTCTATTATAAGCATTGTATTACACGTTTAATGTTATGTTTTCTCAACCACAGCTTTTATTTATTTTGGCAGTAAACTAAAAACCCAAAACCATTATTACCTAATCTCCCAAATGAAAACAACACGTATTTTTGCTTTACATTAAGAAATAGGGCAATTTACAATTAGTACACTTCTTCTTTTCCACACCGTAATATATTGATACAATCGCATATTAAAAACATCGAAATGTATTGCGGGTACTCATACAGTTCCAATCATTTACTTGAATTTGGTTCGATAATTCCTAAAAAAATATAGAATTTTATCAAAGTGAAATGAAATGTTTCCATAGAAACTACTTCTTTGTTGTCAATAACGTAGTACACATATAAAACTTATTAAAAAAAAATCGATATGGAGAACCATACATACTTCCATGTTCTAAGATTTATATTTAAAATCATTTTCGAAATGAAATATATACATAGAAACTACTTCTTTCTACTTACTGCTTCAGCCTTAACCACAGTACTGTGGTCACTAACGTATACCACCTCACGTTATCGCACTCGATTTTCACTGATGATGGAAGTCGATGCCACTGCCAAAGCATCTGGTTTTGCAGAAAACATTGGACTACGGCCAAACAGCCCGGGAAGGAATTTTAACAACAAACTACGTCCTTGTTGCCGATAACGTACTACACATATAAAAAATTATCCCCTCCCCCTTCAACTATAATTTTCATTATTTATAGAAAATTACCCCCACCCCGTTCAACTAGCCTCTTCATTTATAGATATTTCATCTACGTTTCTACAGTGGATTATTAAGATCTTCTTAGCATGATACTTTATTTATCAAAATTAAGTACATTACTCTTGTTAAAACATAACATGTTGCAGGTAAAATACCCCTTTCTCTTAACCGATCTTCACCAAAATCAATAGGCATCGAGTCCTCTACAATTCAGGGATGTATGGAAAAAATTATTTGATTCTGTTTGAGTGTGCGGCAGTTATCGTTCGTCATAGAAAAAATTACCCTTGTTAAAACATAAAAGGTTACTGGTAAACTACCCCTTTCTCTTAACCGATCTTTACCAAAATCAAAAGGCCCTGCACTCTCTACAATTCAGGGATATGTCCAAAAAATTATTTGATTCTGTTTGAATGTGCGGCAGTTATCATTCGTCTTATAAAAAATTACCATTGTTAAAACATGAAATATTGCAGGTAAACTACCCCTTTCTCTTAACCGATTTTCACCAAAATCAAAAGGCCCTTCGCTCTCGACAATTCAGGGATGCATGCAAGAAATTAGTTAATTCTGTTTGACTTTACGGCAGTTATCGTTCGTCATAGAAAAATTTACCCTTGTTAAAACATAAAACGTTGCAGGTAAACTACCCCTTTCTTGCAACCGATCTTCACCAAAATCAATAGGCCTTGAATGCTCTACAATTCAAGGATGTATGCAAAAACTTATTTGATTCTGTTTGAATGTGCGGTAGTTATCGTTTGTCATAGAAAAAATTACCCTTGTTAAAACATAAAACGTTGCCGGTAAACTACCCCTTTCCCTTAACCGATCTTCACCAAAAACAATAGGTCTTGAGTATTCTACAATTCAGGGCTGTATGCAAAAAATTATTGGATTCTGTTTGAATTTGCGGCTGTTATCGTTTGCCATAGAACAAATTCTACACACATACACACTTTTCAAAAAATTACTTTTCTTCATGTTTTGATGGTAGTACAATCAGACTCAGCCGTTATCTCGAACGTGATTTTTTCGCCATGACCATACTTCCATTTCCTTTTGGAACATGGAAGTAAAATGACTTTTCTTCATGTTTTGAGGGTAGTACAATCAGAATCAGCCCTTATCTCGAACACGATTTTTTTTGCCATCACTATACTTCCATTTCCTTATGGAACATGGAAGTAAAAATTTATTTAAATAAATAAAATTCTGTTTGTAAATTTGAAAATGAAGAAATATTTTACAATGTAATTAAGAAGTAAAAGGTAGTGGGCGAATAGATAGCATTAAGTAAGAAATTAAATTGGATAAATGGATGTTTTTGATATAAGGGTTAGTGACCGCACCCATAGGTAGTGATAGAAAGGGATGGAAAGGGTGTTTACCTAAGGTGTTGTTTGCACTGAATATAGAAAGGGAGAGGGAAAATTTTGACAATATATCACATTGTAAAACTGTACCAAAAAGGTACTTGCCGTTAAAAGTGTGAATGACAAAGTTTTTACAATGTTAAGTATTGAAAAGAATGTATACACACACACACACACACACACACAGAATGTACTAGAAAGCTATGTAACAATACAGGCATGGGCGATTGAACTCGCTAGTCAATAATAGCCAGACAGGACATTTAACTTATAGCTTGTTTACAAAAATGTGTGCCAGTGGTAGGCCAAGTGGGGGTATGAAAAAGTTGTTTAGTCGTATTATTGTTATTGTTATGTCGTGTTATTGTGAATCTTGAAAGCGCTAATCGGAATAATTTTTTTATAGTGGTGTGCAACAGTGGTAATTGTGTTTAAAACTGTTAATGCCAGTATAAAAAAATTCCAGACATAAAAAACAAACTGAAAAAATAGTTTATTAAGCAACATTAAGGAATTGAGTAAGTGACTAAATATAATGATATATTATTATATGCCATTGTATATTGAATATATTTGTTTTGTATTTTTTTTTTTACAGATTTTACTGAAAAATGGACGGGTATTGACACAATACTTTGGTACTAATGAATTATTGTCAGCAGTCCGTTGGTATGTGGAAACAAACAGAACAGATCAATGTTGGGCCCCATGTGAACTTGAGATACATTTTCCATTTAAAGTATTTAGCGTTGAAGATTATAAAAGATCTTTAGGTGTATTGGGTATGTACACATAATAGAATCACATGTAAAATTATGTTAAAAAGACAGATGTATGCTCTTTACTTCAAAAACTGTTAGATGAATATTTCTCTTTATTCCTTTCACTCCTTCACATTGACTCTCTCCCCCTCCCTCTCTCACCAATCTTCCCCTCTCTCAGACATCAACTGTTCATTTCTATTATTATTTAGAAGTTACAATATGTACCAAGTAAAATAAAAACATGGTGATCTATGGTGCTCTAGATGAATGTTCTTACTATACATTATACAAATGAACATGTATTATGTATTGTGGTAATTTAGTGGCTAGTAAAGTTATTGATGGGTAACAAGAATTATTAGTAATGAACTGTATATGAGAAACTCATGAGTTACAGTAGCAAAGTATAATGTCTGAATAAGATATTTGTCTGTTTCATAGTGGCAGAAAACATGTATGTACGCAGGTATAGAACAATATTTTTTAATATAATAATATTTAGCAAAATATGCAGTTCCAATGAAGACTAAGAAATTTAGCCCTAAACCAGGGCCGCTGCTACCATATGTACGAAATGTGCACCGTACACGGGCGGTTATAGATTCCCAAATTCATCAGTAGATATTGCAAAATAAATTAAAACAATGAATACCAACTAGGTCTAGGTATATGACATTAATGTTTATTGAGTTGTTCTTGATATTTGTTTTGTTAGCATTGCCGCAGTGTACTGGCATCTGCCTTTGTTTTGACTGCTAAGAAAGCGTATAGGTATTGTTGTACGGCATTTATATCTGAGTTATAGCTGCAGTTTCTTTGTAGTTTTGTGGACAGTCAAGTGCATGTCGACGCTGGCAACTATAAAATACTTACCCGATAAGATAAGAAAATATTTATGTTTTGTTTTGAGGAATGTAGGAACGTAAAATGTATTAAACACTTCTACTAGCACATCTTACACTTACATCATGTAAATACTCAGCTAAATAAGTTTTCAAAAAATATATTTATTTTCTGTCAATTTTATTATTTATGTCTGTCTCAATTTTTAATTAAAATAATATTAAATAGTGTGGTGAAGTAGGGATATGAAAAGTATTTTCAGGAGGGCGGTAAAGGTAAAACTGTTATCTTTCTTACTCTGACTTTTATTTAATAACATATTACTTTTGTTGACTTTTACACTTACGGCCAGTTCAGCCGCCATGTTGTATGGTACCAACATGAAATTATACTTACTAGGGTCCAGGATTCTATAGACGAGCTGAAATAACAAGATGGTTGCTTCGAAATAATTTACCTCAAATTATTGGTATTTTTCGAACTTGTATTTATTCATCATCTGAGCATTGTTAACAGAAGCAAAATTTACTCCCTTCATGGTTTACAAATTCAAACATGAATACTATACATTTCTTTACATCAAACTCTCTTCAGGGTATATTTAAACAATATAATTAAAATTCAAATGAAACTTGTTACACTTGAAATATATGTTGAAAATTATTAACTACCTTTCCGTAACGTAAACCAGTGCTTAGGATCTTAGATTAATTTAGGTACCCATACGCACACACTCACGCTATGTCATACAACACGGTACATTTGTTATTTATTGACCTCAATTATTATAAAAGGTCAGTATTTTAAATGATTTGAAAATGTCTACTTTCCTGATGTTGCGGAGAAATTCGATGCCATAGTTATCAACTCGTGACTTACAGTTTGCTGTTTTTTCGTAGTTCTCATTTTTACGGCCGAACTGTTAATTTATTGCCAATTTCACTCACTGTCTCTACTTTGTTGTTATAAAAGACAGTTTTAAATACAGAAATATATCAAAATTCACATTTGTTATTGTTCTGAGGGCCCGCAATTTACGTTCCGGAACTTAACGTGCCACTTGCACGAGAGATGGCTGTAGACTGGGGACGAACGTATTTCGTTCTTTGCTGAGGTGGAGAGGGTGCCACGTCACCAAGTCTCTTTGTCTTCGACACTATGACGTCTCAGTTTTTAAGGCTAGGCAACTACATACTGCATTCCTTATGTGACGTATTTACAGGATCAGCCTGTTGACAAGTTTGTTTGGCTAAAACTAGCTGTTGTTTTGCACGTATACCGCTGACCTTGATACAGTTCCTGCACTGAGCTTACTACGTCGTTCCACACTTTATAAAACTTTACCATTATTTATTTATGATTTTGATTTCACAATAAAATTTATATTGGTTATTTTCCCAAAACACCATATGTACCGGATTGTACCGTTACAAAACTGCACACGGGCAGCAAGCACCCTAGCGGCGGCCCTGTCCTAAATTTTTAGTATTTGAAAATTAATTTGTTTTTCAATTGATTGTATTGATAGGCCAAAGAACACTGAACCTCATTGTACTTTTAAATTTTATAGGTAAAAGCAGCAATCATACCAAATTCTTCGTTTTCAGGTAAAATTACACATAAGAAAAATCAACAGTGGTTTAAAACATTTCGGTTTACAAAGGCTTCATTAGTTAGAATACACAAATATGCACAACACAAATAAAATAGAACAGTTAATGAACTAAAAAGTCTTCAACCAACACAAAAGCAGGATAGCATTGTAAAAAAGACAAACATGAAGTTTGCGTTGAGTATTTTAGTTTTTTAAGGTGCTTCCACTGTTATTTTTCTTTATGGATTGTGCAGCTAATTGATAACTGATGAAGCTGTTGTGAAATAGGTACTAGAAAAAAGTAATTTTTCTAAGTTTACTGGTTTTCCCTATAAAAACTGTAAGTTTTAATTAAATTTGAAAACGTTTAGAATAAAATGTAAGTGTAATGAATTTTATTTAATAATTTTGTTGGTGGTTATTTTGCACCTGTTGTCTACAGTTTATCTTATGTTTACAGGTTTGGTTCCATCTGCAGTTCTTACTGCAGTTTACTGATGTATGTAACAACCGTTAAAAAGAAATTATTTGTATTATATCCACATGGGTGCGGTATGGGTAATGTGTATTTTATTTGTGTGTGTGTGTGTGTGTGTGTGTGTGTGTGTGTGTGTGTGTGTGTGAGAGAGAGAGAGAGAGAGAGAGAGAGAGAGAGAGAGAGAGAGAGAGAGAGAGAGAGAGAGAGAGAGAGAGAGAGAGAGAGAGAGAGAGAATAATTATAATAATGTGTTGGGTCCCCTTGCTTTCATTACAGTTGCTTCCGCTGAATGAGTTTCTAAGACACGTTGACAAATATATATGGAGACTAATAAAGGATATGCAATGTACATTTCCAAAGTAATATTTCAATAAAAAGTTAAAACATTAGTTTTGTAGCATTGGTCTTATTTTCAAAACCTACATTTTTCCTCATTATATGAGGGCTGTTTGTTTTTCAACCTCCGATAGGCCAATAAACAGACACATGAATGATGTCAATAATTGTATTATATACAAAAGTGTAACGGTACAGAATTGTATGTTAAAGAGATAATAATTTAAATCAGTTTTAATTTTAAAGTCAGTGTTCACCTGTGGGGTGCCTCGTGTTAGCTAACTATACATACAGTGTTATTGCAGACTGTTTATGTCTGAAGCCTGTAGCCTGCCCGGCTAGACGTAACCGCTGGCAAGCAGTCTCTTTGTGAATCACAGTAAAACACTTTGTTACCTCAGTTTTGCATCAGACAGTAGCAGAGAACAGTCGTTAACTAACACCAGAGCGGAATAGCAGTCTTCAACCAGAGCGGTTGTAAGTTAACGGTGGCCTCAGGTGCAAGATAGGCCGAAAATACTATAATCAGCCTATCTAGTAAAGTGCGCAATACAACAGTAAACTAACTATAGTGCCGGTTAAACGAAAAGTTTTAAAAACGAACTTTGGTGTCGGAGTAAAAAGACGTAATCGTAGTATGTGACCAAGTGTAGATAAGCAGCAGCGAAAACAGTCCATCTAATAATAATCCATCATTTATTTTTTTATAAAGTGTACATAAATAAATAATGAGATCTCAAACAGTGGGGTAATGAAAGAAAGTGAGTGAGTGAGAGAGAGAGAGAGAGAGAGAGAGAGAGAGAGAGAGAGAGAGAGAGAGAGTGTTTTAAAAGTAAAAAAGGGGAAAATGGTCAAATACTGGTTGGCTATAGTATAATTTGTGTCCAAAGATTGTTAATTTTCATAAGGTCTGTATTATCAAGCTTCATTGGACAATTTGGTGTCCAGTAAATTTTATTTGATACAATAACTATTTGACATAAAATAAATTCAGATTTTGTATGATGATAACCATGCGTAGAGAGTAGTTATTGCGTCCGTCTAACATAACCTGTCCTGTGTGGAAAAACTCACCTAGACGAACCTGGTAAGTAAGTAAAGTAAAAAAGGGGAAAATGTATTAAGGTTTCCATATTTGTCCTTTTGTTTAAAAATATTGGTGGCGACCTATAAGTATTTTTGGAATCTTCTGTTTTTGGTAAGTCAGGGCGAGTGCGTAAAAAGATCGCACGAGGTAAGTAAAAGTTCATGTGGGGGGTAAAGTAATAAAACGTTACAAATGGCGACCCTGCCAGGATGACTCATATGGAATCTTCTGATATGGGTTTAGGCCTAATTGGAAGTACGAGACAGGTTGTGGTAACGGCGTATGTGTGAAGAATTATCGTGTATAATTACGTTGTGTAAACTAGGTTATGTTTTGATAGCGTCAATGTGGGGTTTACTTTCACGTAATGCTAACTGTTTTATGGGTAGGATATTTTGAGTTCAATTGAATAATTAGGGTGTAAGAGAACGGTTATTCGAGAGTGAAGGCGGTTTTTTAAGGTAGAAAGGAGTAAAGTAAAAATATAAATTGAAGTCAAAGTGTATAATTGTATGTGTAAGCCATAATAATATATAAAATGGAGAATACAGAGAATCAAAAGTAACTGGCGGTAATGAGTCAGAAATTCAAGCATTGACCGAATCTACGGTCATGAGCGGGTTGGAGGTCCATTCAACTCCAATCGTAGATCAAAACAGAGAAGTAGATGAGTCAGCTGGCATAGATGACTCTAGGATTCAGTTAACCCCAACCTCAATTAATAAAAATAAACAATTTGACAATAATGATGTGATGAATATGATGCAGTTGTTGTAAGAGCAACAGAGTAAAATGTCTAACGACATCAATAAACATTTTGATAAACAAAGCACGATGTTAGATGACATGATTAATAAAATGAATAAACTTAATAAAGAAATAATTAACGAGGTAAGTAAAAGTGATAGTAATCACGATATCACAAGTAATAATGGTGACATAATTGAAAACGTAGTGATAGAGAGTGGTACATTGAATAATGATAATGATACTTTTACAAACAACAGTGTTAGTTAAGTGCAGTGGAGATTAAAAACGAGGTAGGTGAGGTGAATACAAGTGATAACCAGAAAGAGGTTAGTTTAAGTGCAAACAAGGTGATAATTGAAAAGGTAAGTGGAAATAATAGTGACAACTATAATTATAAGGGGGGAAATAATTACGAATAGTAATGATAATAGTTTAGATGCAAATCAGGTGATGAATTATAAGGTAAGTGCCAGTGTTAAAATAAGTAATGATGAAATATTATTGAATAAAAATAATGGTGGTATATTGAGTAATTGTGGTGGTGATACTGAGAGTATAAAATTAGTTGAGGTTAGAGGATTGCTAGTTAGTGTTTATGAGTTGGAGAAAGAATGGAGAGATAGTTTAAATGTAAAGTATGAACAGAGGGCAAATTTCTTTTGTGGTATATGTGAAGGAAAGGCTTCACAAGTGGTGTTGGAGGACAAAGGTTCCTCGAGAGGTTTTGTGGGAGGCAAATGGTCTCCGAAATGTCCCTTAATTTTTTGTGGTTTATCTGGTAGGGCCAGATGGTGTTTAAATAATAAAGTGGTATTGCCCTCTAAGCGGAGTGAGAAGGTGAAATTGGGTTGGGAGAGTGATAAAGAAAGATGTAGAGTGATAGAGTTGTTCAGGTTAAGTAGAGATTATGAAGGGTTAGTAGGGGGAATAAATATTGAAAGAAATGATTATATTATTAGTAATGTAGACTTACCTTGTGCAGTAGTAAACAATGATTATATTGATGATAAACATTCACCTGCTGGGAGAATTAGTGTACTGGTAGTAGCAGATAATTGTGATAATGATGTAACTCACCTGGGTTTAACAATAAATACTAACGGAGACTGGACTAAAAATAATAATGTAGATTTGGCTTATGATAAAATAATAATGGGGGACGACCCTAAGAATTATTATTATGGTATAATAGAAAAAACCAATTTTTATTGTTATCACACAAATGGTAATCATACAAGGTACGTAAATAAAAACGAAAAGTGTTATGTGAAAATAAGACTAATTTTCGATGACGGGGGTTAGAAAAACAGTGAATGAACATTTAATTATTTGAGTTAATGGTAATTACTTGGCTTATTTAGGTAATGAAGTGTGGTAACTAATAACTGGATATGACGAAGATTTGTAAATAAATGTGTTTGTGTTAAATGTATTGTGTCAAGGTTATATTGTTGGAATGTAGACTATAGCTTATGTAACACATGTTTGTAGTATTGTAATTGTAAAATCAATAGTAACTGACTACAATATTTATTTAAAGTGAAAATCAAAGGAAATGTTTGTGTTAAGGTGATATTAATATTTTGGTAGTGCATCAGCTGATATGCTGTTGACATGGACATTGTATGTTGTGTGACTAATGTTTACAGTCATGCTGTAGTTGACAACAACAATACTGTTTTATTTTGATAAATAATTGCCATAGAGGAATTTTCTTATGAAATAAAATAAATACAAGATGTGATGAAATGAAGGTAACTTTTTTTGAATGAAGTAACTTAGTGTTTTGATTGTAAGGTAGTTAAAATTTATGTGAGCGGATTTTATTAATGTAGAATCATTTTGGATAATATAACTAAAGTAATTTAAACCGTTTTGAATAAGGGAAGAAATTAAATTAAATTCGAGTTGGAATTAAATTAATTAAAATGTGAATTTTAGTAATGAATTTAAATTTTTTGTGATTGGAATTGTAAAATAAATGGTAACTGATTAAAACGTAAAGACTAAAGTATTTATTTAAATGGAAAATTGAGATTAAAATCGTAATGTTTATAACTTTTATTTAAATCTAAAGGAGAAATGTTGGTGTTACCTGTAACATGTATTATGCAGTAAGATTGTTATGATTTATTTGTATTTTATGTAATAAATTTGTAATTTTGGTGGGTAGCCTAATAGTGTTTTGTGAACATTATACAATTTGTAGGGGATTTATATGTCTTAGATGTAAGTATACAGTAAGTTTATATTGCCATTAGCAAATTAAATAAGCTGTGACAGTACGGGAAATCCTGATGTTGGATTTATGGTATGAGTGGTATCAAATTATTGTATTTCATTATTTTGCACACACATACATGGGTAGGACTATTTCCCTTTGTAAAAAGACGACGCAGATTTCAGTAAAGCAGAACGATTCCAAGGTCAGGAGCAGACGTGTGAAACCGAACGCATACAATGGCGGCATAAGTGAAGACAGACTCTCAATATCAATTTTCATTGGTCCATAAGGCTGGACGTCATCAAAAATATAAAAATGACATAACAACAATGACGTGACAACAGGGCATGAGCCGTATGAAACAGAAGACAATGACGGCGATGCACTCACACATACGCAAAAAATGTGCTTTGCATCGCCCCAGTCGGCATCAGACTACCAAGGCGTCAACACGCTGTGAAAATCGCCGGCAGCTTTTGCCAGCGAAAGTGTTTCTTTGTCAAATTATCAATGTATTGAAATGCAATAGTAACAATTAGACAGTAATCATTACATAATTATTCAAAATGTAAGCTAAAGTCAGTGTAACCAAGAAAACACATGGGACGTTAGGCCGAACACCTGCCTGACCATGGTTGACATCTGAGGACAACTTAGATTCTACATCGCACATCCAGGAAAGTCAAATTATATATATAAACCTTTCTTTATCTAAATTGAGCTCAAAAAACCAAAATTCAAATGTATGAGTAAATCGCTATTAGCGAAATGAGAGTGTGTGTATGTGTGTGTGTCAGACCGTACCGGTACACATAAGTAATGTTTTCATGAGACGTTGGTTTGTGTTATTTTAGATATAAGAATTTATCAATTTGAAGATAATAATTGCAGTTCCTTCAAAGTTACATTTATTATTAATTCCATAATGAAGTTAACACCTGAATAATGGGAAATAACGTAGTAGTAATATAGCGGAACATGTGGCCGCCATTTTGTTAATTTATGTACAAAATGATTCCATTTTGTTTTGTTGATTTTGGTGTCGATCTTAATTTTCAATGTCATTAGAAAGCAACTTTATATATCATACACTTTTTGAGTTAATTATTCCGAACAATCGTCCTGTCTCTGATGATCGCTTAATCGAATCCTGGGACCCTTACATAAAATTTTCGAAGCATGAGGTTGGTACTACAAGATGGCCGCCGAATTAGTATGACATATACGATAAATATGGTATCGAAAGGTAAGATATCAACACAAATAAAAATTTACAGAATTATAGAAAAGTGTAACTTAACAAAGCAACCAGTACTTTGAAAATAGTTAACCAGTACATTGATAACAACGAACCAGTGCAACTAAGAGGAAACGAATCAGTTGGGGATATGGAATAATGGAAGGCCGTTTAGTGATATTTTAATTGAATGTTTCAGAGTCAGGTGATATTGTGGTGATGTGCCTGTCTGATTTGATGGTGTTGGGATCTTGAGCAGAGAAGTCCAGTAAGGTCGGATAGGTGCAGCCACAGCCACCGGACTAGGGGGGTAAGTACTCATGATTTTAGTAAAGAGTTAAGGGGGGTTGTCGGCGCTATATCCTCACTGATCCTCTTAGGTTTTAGGCAATGAGAGTTTTTATGCTGTGGCATAAAACCTCTCATTGGGGGGGGTATTGTAATGGTACAGAATTGTATGTTAAAGAGATAATAATTTAAATCAGTTTTAATTTTAAAGTCAGTGTTCACCTGTGGGGAGCCTCGTGTTGGCTAACTATACGTACAGTGTTATTGCAGACTGTTTATGTCTGAAGCCTGTAGCCTGCCCGGCTAGACGTAACCGCTGGCAAGCAGTCTCTTTGTGAATCACAGTAAAACACTTTGTCACCCCAGTTTTGCATCAGACAGTAGCAGAGAACAGTCGTTAACTAACACCAGAGCGAAATAGCAGTCTTCAACCAGAGCGGTCGTAAGTTAACGGTGGCCTCGGGTGCAAGATAGGCCGAAAATACTATAATCGGCCTATCTAGTAAAGTGCGCAATACAACAGTAAACTAACTACATTGCCAGTTAAACAAAAAGTTTTAAAAACGAACTTTGGTGTCGGAGTAAAAAGACGTAATTGTAGTATGTGACCAATGTAGATAAGCAGCAGGAAAAACAGTCCATCTAATAATAATCCATCATTTATTTTTTTATAAAGTGTACACAAATAAATAATGAGATCTCAAACAGTGAGGTAATTAAAGAAAGTGAGAGAGAGAGAGAGTGTTTAAAAGTAAAAAAGGGGAAAATGGTCAAAGACTGGTTGGCTATAGTATAATTTGTGTCCGAAGATTGTTAATTTTCATAAGGTCTGTATTATCAAGCTTCATTGGACAATTTGGTGTCCTGTAAATTTTATTTGATACAATAACTATTTAATATAAAATAAATTCAGATTTTGTATGATGATAACCATACGTAGAGAGTAGTTATTGCGTCCGTCTAACATAACCTGTCCTGTATGGAAAATCTCGCCTAGACGAACCTGGTAAGTAAGTAAAGTAAAAAAAGGGGAAAATGTATTAAGGTTTCCATATTTGTCCTTTTGTTTAAAAATATTGGTGGCGACCTATAAGTATTTTTGGAATCTTCTGTTTTTGGTAAGTCAGGGCGAGTGCGTAAAAAGATCGCACGAGGTAAGTAAAAGTTCATGTGGGGGGTAAAGTAATAAAATGTTACAAAAGTTTCATATATATGTAAACTACTTTTCTACATAGTCACCACCATTGTTGAGGCACTTATCATAGCGAGGCACCAACTTGTCTATGCCCATGTTGTAGAATGTTTGCTCCTCAGTATTCAGCCAATCTGCCACACTGGACTTCAACTCATCATTGGAGTCAAACCGCTTCCCACTTAACAACTTTTTCAAGTAAGTGAACAAATCATAGTCACTTGGTGCCAAGTCTGGGCTATAAGGTGGGTGATCAAGGCCTTCCCAACCAAATTCATGAAGCAGGTTTTGTGTGAGTGCAGTTGCGTGAGGTCATGCGTTTGGGAACCCATCGAGCACAGAGTTCCTATACCCAAGCTTCTGAGTAAGAATATCATAAGGAACAGACCTAGAAATTTCAGGAAAATCAGCAAAAAGTTCCGTAATTGTGAAACGACGGCACTCTCGAACACATCCTGTCTACCCTTTCAACAACATCATCAGTAGCCACGGACTTTCTTCCTTACCCTCCTTCATCATGAACATCAATTCGCCCTTCTTTAAATTTTCAACATTATTCCTGAACTGAACCATCACTCATCACATTTTCTTCCATATACATTATACAACCTTCGATGAATTTCTGCAGCACTATGACCTTCAGCTTGAAGAAATCTAATAACAGAGCGAATCTCACACTTGGAGGCAATTTCAATTGCAGTTGCCATAATTAAACTGTCACCACAATAATAGACAAAATAACTATAAAACCAGTGGTTATAGGTTAGAACAAAGCTTAAAATACATTAATCAACAATCAGATTGTTGCTATGACAGCAGAATCAGGTTTGCCAACTGACTGCAGGTTGAAAAAAAAATAGCCTTGTAATAAGGGAAAATAGGATAAGCTATTTATTTTATCATGGATCTAACTGATTCTGAAAAAACTGAAACATAATAGGAATTGTGTGTGTGATGGACTAACATTTACTGTGGTAAACTGAAGATGCATGCCAAAGTATACTGTTTCCGTTCTTAGTTCAATCCTGACATAAACAAACCTACGTGGCAAATCTGAAACGCTATTGGTCAGTGGCATTGATATTGTTCACACAGTTATTACGCGCATGTGCAGAATGTCTGTATAGTCTTGTGAGAGTTGCCTTACTACTTGAATCGGGCACTCATTTTAAGCCTTTGTCCTTATCACTGTATTCCGAATCCTACTGAATTAATATGAAGCCAGTTGACAGGCAGGTATGTTGCCTGTTACAACTTTTGCTGCCTGATATAAAACAATTGATAGAGAAGGAGGTATTTGATAAACCAACGGCGGACAAGCGGCGTCATTGTATCCAGCATACAATCAAGAAAGGAGATAAGCTTTGGGACTTGGCCGACATTACCGACGTTGTGAACAGTCTTATTAATATAATAACGTAACGCTGACTCAAATGATGATACAAGTTCCGACACAGATATGAAAGGGATTGAATTACTTAACTGATAAATACAGTACACTGGCAACTATCAAAACTTCTATTTTTGTTTTAAATAAAGTTTACTTTTTTCCTTTGTTGCGATTTTTAAACGGTTAATAAAAAAAGCCATTAACTGGTGTTATAAAATATTTCTCTATCGGTCCGACAACAGTCGCACACATTTTACTTTGGTCAAGACAAATGTTTGAAGTTATACCCGACTTCTGGTGGGACGAACTCTTCGGTATCTATGAGTTGTTTACTGCCTAACCAACAGCAGCTTGCCTGGCTGTTGTTAACTCTGGCATTGTGATTTATGACTGCAACCGTACGTTTTAACAGCAAACTGAACAAAGAATACAAAGAAAAAGTGTACGTGCGTGCGTGCTCGCTCCCTTCTATAGGCGGCAAGACAAAGGATGAGTAGAGGGGGTGTGAGTAACATGCTTCTAACAGTAACCGGGTAAACTGACAGTGTGGTTTTTTGTTGTAACAGCGACAACATCGCTTATCTGTACTCTGTTTTCATTCGGCGTTTTTGTAGTGCGTTTGCGGTATGAGTGATCTTGTGGAGACTAAAAGCACGCAGCCAAATCAAATTCCAAAAAATAAACGTAACCCGTACGATGCGAATTATAAATTAATTTTGATACAACATGCAGAAAAAACATGCAATCGCGAAGCCGCAAGAAAACTCGATATTGATGAATCCTGTATTCGACGATGGAGAAAACAGAAGGAACGACTTAAATGCAAATACTGCGCGACGAGCCTTCACGGGACCTCAAGTTGGGCGTTTTGTAACAGTGGAGTCCAGCATCTGTGAATACGTACACCTTTTAAGAAGGCAAGGACTCCCTGCCACTAGACATGTTTTAAAATTAAAAGCTTTAGAAATCGCAGAAGAATTAAAAGTCTCCAGTTTCAAAGCCAACTTCGGGTGGATAAGACAAATGATGCAGCGAAATGGTTTGCGCTTAGACGACGTACATCACTCGCGCAAAAACTACCGAGTGACTACGAAGAAAAACTCTTTCAGTATCAGCGGTTTGTCATTAATTTACGCAAGAAGCATAATTATTCACTTGAACACATAGGAAATGCCGATGAAAAACCCGTATTTTTTTTACGTAAGCTCCAACTTTACGGGGGACCAAAAGGGAACCAAATCTGTAACGGTAAAGACTACGGGAAATGAAAAATTACGTGTCACTGTAATGCTTGCTGCAGTAGCCGATGAACGAAAACTTCCACCTTACGTAATATTAAAACGGAAAACCATGCCAAAAGAGAAGTTACCATCGGGTGTAATTTTTCGCTGTCACGAAAAAGATTGGATGACTTACGATCTTATGGTAGATTGGTTAAAATGTGTGGAATAAACGGCCAGGAGCATTATTAAAATGACGCGGTTTGTTAATGCTAGATTCATTTCGTGGTCACATTACAGATGAAATAAAAAAGCTTTATGAAGAAATGAACACTGATATCGCCGTTATTCCTGGAGGAATGACAAGTCAGTTCCAGGTGATGGATGTTGTAGTAAATAAACCTTTTAAAGATAACCTACGGCGTTTATATAATAATTGGTTGGTGGCAAGAAATCATCCTTTTGACTCCTACAGGAAAAATAAAAAAACCATCCGTAACAGAACTATGCAACTGGATCAAGAGTGAGTGGGAAAGCATCCCACCAGAATTCATAATTCAAAAAGTGCTGCGTATCGAACTGTATAGATGGAATGGAAGACAATGTCATTTATGAAGAGGACGAAGCGACCGTCTCAGGGACAAGTGACAGTGAAATTGAAGACAGTGACAGGGAATATTTTAAAGTGCACAAAATATAAACTACTGTACACTACTATAAAATAACTTGACAATAAAAAAGTATAATTTTTATAAACGGTTAGTAAATAATAATAATTATGTAACAATAATGTACTTTACCGTGCTATTTCTTTCGTAATCTTAATAAAATTTAATAATTTTTATTCAAAAAGTGACTTTACAGGTTTTGCAAATTTTTAACTTTTAACCTTCGATAATTTTTGTGGTGCGGCTTGTGTTCGGAACAATACGGTAATACAGAGACAAATTTTCGTGTGTGTGAACTAGAGGTGAGGTAGAGGCAGATAGCAGATGAGTGGGATAGACAGCATAAAGTGAGGTTAGGTGAGAGTGGGGGACAAAAGCAAATTTTCATAGTACGGTATTAAGTGGAGTAAGATCTCAACATGTGGTTATAGTGAACAATGGTAATGAGGGAGACATCGTGTCTGAGTTTTAGTGTTTTCAAAGTGGTTTTTTTGTGTTTTACCTGGTAAATCCAGGACGTAAATAATGAGTTTTTGTGCCCTTTGTAAAATGTGATATAGTCGGGGGTGGGGGGTTGGAGTAGGTCAATGATGAGAGGCAGAGAAATGTTAAGATAGATTTATTCAATCTAAGTAGAAGTTACAATAATTTAATAGATATCTGCGTGTTCTAGTGTGGAACAAGCAGTAGGCCTACATGTTATGACCTTATGTGACCTGGTTGATGACAACGAAGTGATTGGTAATAATAATAATATGTACCAGATTCTGGTTAGTAGCCCTGATGATGCAATTGTTGATTTTTGTAAAAACAGGTGTCAAATAAATAATGATGTTCATTCTTGATGGGTAATGATGAACTTTCCGGATGATAATATAATAATTGAGAACTTATATACTATGGTTACTTGGAGGAATGTGGAGAAATTGTATATAAATAACGTGAGGATGATTTATGATGATGGGGGTAGATATGCAGGGACGTATCTAGCCCATACTGCGCCCTTGGCGAAATGACCTGTCCCCCCCGCCGCCTTTCCAGGAAAAAATGACAATAAATTACTTATGTTGTTCAATGACACTCTTATATAGCTTTATATTAGCGAAATAAATTAAACAGCTAAAGTGTTTTTCTAAAATATTAATGAATATTCAATTGAATATGAATACGTCTTTTATTTTAAAATATAGGCCTTATATTGCTAACAAAACTTCTTCTTAATCGAGGTAAGAGTAGAACTAAGGACAGACTATGAGAGACAAAGTAATGATAATATTTCTTAAATTATCCACCAATAGCTGTGACTTTGTACTCGTTTATTCGTTAGTTGCGTAGGGGGCTCCCGCGACTGGGAACCGCGAGGTAGCGAGTAATCGGAACGGGTATTTCGACTTTTTAATTATCGTTGAATCGGAACAGGTATTTCAACTTCTCAGTCACTGTTGTACATGTTATAGATATATCGGCCCACCTCTAGTCTACACAATGTGATATTGCTATGAGTCACTTCGGTACAGAATTGGTTGGGGATGATGTAGTGCCCATGAAAACTTATACTGTTCAGAATTTACAGAGTCACCTAACGCTAGCTGATGGAATATGGAGCGATGATATTGGATCGGTGGATATTGGAAGCCGTATGATTTGCACAGCGGCGGTACGTTGCCTTGTTTGAGACTTGCAACACACGTAGAGCACACGCCTTCCATATTACTCGCACTTGAGTACTCGTCCGCTCCGAACACTGTGGTCAAGAGACTTATGTATGATGGTACGCACGGTCTTAGATCACTCTTGAACCACAAGCGATCGCAGATCCCACACACCGAGCCGAACGGATTGTTAATACAGTGCTTAGAGAATTCCTCGTCGACTCCTTTGAAGCGGCGACTTGGACCGGGCTGTTCTGCGCAGAGCATCGAGGGTCCAATGTTGTCGAAGCACAAGTTATTAATGTTCTCATCGTCTGTTTTCTTGCTAGCTAGCCGTACGCTCGATCTGAGTCGCTTTGGGGGCACGCCGGATGACCCAGGTATCGGAGATGCGGCCGCTTGGGCGCTGACGGGGTTTCGTCAATCTTCAAATGGTTGCCATTGTCTAAGTTCTCGGCCGATTTCTTTGATTTTAGTCTCAAACGATAGGCCTGTTGACGCTCTGCATAGGATTTGCCGGTTTTCGGTTTGAAAATTTTGGTTCGAGTTTTATCGCGATTTTTAGGTCGAGGCATTTCAAATTTTTGAGTTCAAATGTTGTTATTATTTTCTGTGAGTGCTTCTGGTACTCGGAATTGGTGTTATTGGAGAGATTTAGTTCTGAGGATCACAACGCACTTTGTATTTTCGCGATTGGACTTGTAGTTCCCGAGATATTTAAGTTTTAGTGGAGCAATTTAGAAATTTTCGGTGCAAAAACACCCTCACGCAGACAAAGCCTAGAGGCGACTGAAGTCAGTTGTAAAAATTCTCAGTACTATTGGTGGAAGGGGGCCGAGTGACTCGATCACCTGACACCTGGTTTGCTGGGATTGGTTGAGCGGTTCGTGAGATAGTGTTATGCCGAAAGTACATTTGAAACATAACGGTCGATTTTCGCGAAACGTGCGAGTAAGACATTACATACCTATGGATTCCATGTCAAAAATATAGAAGTTTTAAAAACTTTAATCAGTAGTATTGTTTCAAATTATCTGAATCGAGTTATGGTTTTGGAAGGATAATAATAGTGTGCGAAGGTAATTTTGGAACTTTTAAAAATAAAATTTAATACACAATAACAATAAAATCTCAAGAACATTCTCCAAAAAAATATGTACAGTCCAAAAATTGTGTACTCATTGGAGGTTCCACTTCCACAATCTACATATGCTCAAAATTTCACTTTCCTGGCTTTTATGGATGCAAATTCGTCAATGATGTCATCAAAGTTCAGGTTTGCTGCTGTTTTGTGCTCAATTGACAGAATTGCCAAACTGGTCAAGCGTCCCTGGCCGGTTCTTGAACGCAAGTAGTTCGTGATTAGTTTCAGTTTGCTAAAGCTTCTTTCACAAGATGCCACACTCACGGGCATTGTTAAATAAATTCTCAAGGCAATCTCAATATTAGGATAGGCATCTCTTAGTTGGTAGGTATTTATGGACTGTAATAGATGTAAGTGGGAAGCTGAGGCTACGTCTTTAAAGCAGCTCCGCCATATGAAATTTGTTGCTCTCTATTTCGCTTATCATTTCCACAGCGTCAACATCTCTGTTGTACTTCAGGCCAAAGTCCTAGGCACAGTTTTCCAATTCAGAAATGGTACATTTCTTCAATGATGACCCCGATAAAAATTCAAAGTCTGCAGATACTGATTCGTATGCCTTTGATCTGGTTTTCATTTCGATGATCAACTTGTCATAAACACAAAAACATTCTCGTTGGAATGCTTGTTTTGCTGATATGAGGCCGAGGCAGCTTTCATCTTTTGCCATTTCTGATGCCAAGGTCATCACTCTTTTGATGCGTTTATCAGTGGGAGTGGGAAAGTTACTTTCAACGCCAATTTCATCGCATGTTGCCACAGCTTTTTGTATGATAGCATCTACACCATCATCATGCCTTTTCTGGATTTTCTTTTACAATCCACCCAACAGCTTCGATGCAATGTCGAGGGATGTGTCTTTCTGTTGCAACAACTTGTTCGTATAATCAACTGATATCAATATCTGTGACCACATATGAAGTAGGCAAATAAATTTGAAATCAATATTTTTTATTATGCTAGAGGCCCCGTAGGCCCACTTTGCATTGTTTCATTCTTGATTGTTGGTCATTTTCTGAAGAGCAGTGTATAAACCATTCATGTTTTTTTCAACAGAAGTGATGGCCTGCCTCTTTGATGACCATCGAGTGTCAGTGTGTCCCTTTAGAGTGGTATACAAATATTTGTTTACGAACTCCCACCTAATGGTAGAACCACTAGCAAAACAATATATTTTGTATCACTCCAAAAAGGTAATCATTATTGGAGTTACCTATGCTGCATGGACACCTACCAAATTCAAGTTATGCGCGGCACATGGTACAAACCTAGCTAGATCATTCATACGACCAATGTGGGCCTGCACGCCGTTGTAAATTGCCTGCCATGTTTGACCCATCAAAACCTTGGCAGCGACAATCATTGATATACAATCCATCTTCTTTCATCTTTGCAAGAAATTCTTCTGAAATTCCCTCACCTGTTTTTTTATGGCTCACAACGAAATCCACAAAACTTTCAACAATTTGGCACTCTCCACTAGAAAAATCAACGTACCTTAAGACTTCACTCATTTGTTCGGAATGCGAAACGTCAGGAGTACAGTCAAAAAGAATTGAAAAGTACTTTGCGGATTTCACTTTCTTTAAAATGTGTGAGCGCACTCTATTCCCAAGGAGCTCAATCACTTCATTTTGAATCAGTGGTGAAAAATAGCTTGTGGCATTCTTTCTGGAATTAACGTATTCAATGTGGATTTTAAGTTGAGGATGATAGTGGCTTATAAGTTCTAACGTTCTCAAAAACACCCAACAGTTATGATCAGCTATAGAATCTGACGATCCTCTTAGTGGTAGGTTGTTTTTAGCACAGTACAAAACTACATCAACTACTACTTTCACTAAATTGCGCCACTTTTCTGTCTCTGCATTAATAGATCTTTGAAAATCCGCGTCCAAAGAAGAATTTTGCCTGAGCCCCACTTCTAGCTCTTTCCATTCAACATAGCACTTTCTGTGCATTTCAGAATTTTCATGTAGTTTGATGTGTGGATTGAGGTGTTTCCAATCATTGAACCCTTGTTTTATGTCTGCAAAGGGTCCAGTGTTTGACTCTTTGCTAAAGCGAATACATGGAAATCAAAAAACTGCATTTTGAGATTTGCTGTATAACATCCACTGTCCTTTCACACTTTCGCCGTTTGGAAGATCTTTGAAAAACCACTTTTTACTTAAGTGTCTGGCATCATCTGAGATCGGGAAATAAAATTTTTCCAGGTCTACTGTTGATCTAAACCTTCTTCTTCATTACTCTGCTCATTGTCCTCAGATGAGCGTAGATGATGCAGATTTGACTTGTTGTTTTAAACATTTCTCATATTGAGCGCCACTTTCTTTGCACTTTCATCTCTAGCTATCTGGGCTTTTTTGAAAGCACTGCCAGACAGCTTTTTGGTCCCATCCTGAAACAATATACAAGTATGCTATTCCAAAACTTGATTATTAATTTCCGTAGAGGAACTGAGCCTAATATGGGGAGTAATTTGTTCTAGGTTTGATTATAGGCACGCAAAATATTGAACAATGGTTTTAACTTGAACAATGACTTCATACATGTTTTAAGGAACATATTTGGGGTAAGGAGTTTTGGCGCAATGCTTATTGAGGTAATTGTAGCAGGATTTTTCAAATGTAGAATTCTCCCCATGTTAGGACACTATATACCTATTATGGGGAGGTGTTATGAATACAAAAAATAATATAAGTTTGTGAAAGTGGTTTGTAATCTAAGTTTAAAAACTCATTTTAACATACTATAATATATACTAAATCCTTCAAATAGCATAATCATAGACCCTCAATATCAAATTTTAATAATTAATATAAAAATGAAAACTTAAAAAATTCTGTGTTTCACAAAAACTGAAAGTTTTGGGTTTGTCAAGTCATTTACACAAATCACAAATAAAAACCTTGTCATCCGAACCTGCACAAAGTGTATGGCTCCATTTGAAGCATTTGCAGCAACGAATCCAGTCTTCACCTTCATTGTCTTCCGAAAACCGTCCAGCACAGAACAGACATTCGGCGTCTTTCTCATCTTCTGACAAGTCTTCATCCGAATCTTCAAGTTGGACAATGTCATCCTCGGAATCAGAAGGGTCGGTTACAAATGGAAGTCGCCTTTTTGACCTGGCACCACATGGAAGTGGTGACGTTTTCCACGGGAAGTTCCTTCTTTAGCACGTTCTTTTTCTCTCTGTTTTCTTGTCTGGGCATTCATGACTTTCTTCTGTTCAGCTTCCTTCTTTTTCCTTAGAGATTCTTCAATGGTTTGCTTGTATGGAGAGCTGGTAATAATTAGAGCAGATCCTGATCTGGAGCTGCTATTGCCTGATTTAGGTGGCAAGGAAGGCACTGGACTCACATCTGCTGCTCGAACAAGTGGAACTGATTCAGGAGAAGTAGGAGTTGAATCACTTTCCTTAGATGTTCCTGGCTGAAGTGGTGGCATTTGTTGAACTGGCAACTCAGATGTGTTGGAATGAGGAAAGTCATGTTCCCGGAAGACATCCCTATCGCACGGATAGAGCCCTGCTTTCCGAAACCCATTCATTGCACTTTCTACCGTAGCTGCTCTGGCATAGGCTTTCCCAAGCAATTCTGAAACTTGGTAGATAGTTACAGGTCGACCACCATCTGTCTAATCCATTGCTCTATCTCCTGAGCATAATAAGTCTTGAAAGGTGACATGAAGCTCAAATCGAGCGGCTGCATCTTGTGAGTTGCATGTGGCGGGAGGCATATTATGATGATGTTGTGTTCTCTGCCCAGCATAATTACATCTAAATTCCTCGTGTGTGAGCTGTGACCATCCAACACGAGCATGACGGGATCTTGTGCACTAGGTTTGATGTGCTCAATAAAATGACGCAGCCACTGTGTGAAGAGCTCTGTTTATATCCATCCTGACGGATGGCAAGCGTAGATGGACCCTGGTGGAGCTCCATTCATTAGCTCCAACTTCATATTTTTTTGTGGAAAAATTGTGAGTGGGGGAACATAGTGACCTGCCGCACTGAATCAAGTGACAACTGTGACGAGACAGCCTCTTTCAGCTGCTTGTAGAGCAGATATATGGCGCTTACCTTTCATGCCGATCACCTATGTATGCTTATGTTGCACTATGCTTATTCCTGTCTCGTCACAGCTGTAAATCCTGTGAGGTTGATGTTTAATTTTTTCCATAGCGGGCTCATAAATGTCAAAAAATTTTGCTACTGCCTCGAGCGTGAAATTTTTTGCGCGAGCAAAAGACAATCCCTGCGGCGATCGAACGGCGAGTTGCGGATTTTGTCGCAAGAAGTTCTTTACCCATTTTCTCCCCGCTGGTTCACTCTTCTTCGAAAATGGATGTGCGATTCCATTCTTCTCCGCCAACTGAAAAGCTAAACGACGTAGGTGGACGGTAGCGCGATGATTTTATTTTACTAGGTTGGCTAATCTGATTTATATCTCATCAACGTTCGCGTAATCGTACTTGACCAGTGCACATTCAGTAATCTCGGCGTTCGGTTCGCCGGACCTTTCCGTCAAGTTAGTGTCGACATTAGATGTAGGCCTTAGGCCTTACTATTTTCTATCATGGCCAACTAGCGCCACAACTTCATTCTTAACTAAATTTATTAATTATTGATTCAATATGCAGCATTAGCCAGCCTTCTTTCAATTTATTACAGCTGTAATGTGATCATTCAAATTATTAAAACTATTCGTATACAGTCCACTTCTCTTATTTCTTAATGTAATTTAATACATCCTACACAACATCTTCAATCATAATGGAAGACCAGCAGACAAATATTTAATGCAAGATACATAATTTTCGCCCGCTCGGGCTGAACAAATTAACTCTTCCGGTCCGCACTTGCGGGACGTTACTTGTCTTAAACTGTTTCGGCCCACTTGGGCCGGGATCAGCCATATTTTTGGTCCTCCGGGCCGGATTTCCACTTAATGTCTTTTGTATCTTTTTCTGGCCATCACGGGCGGGTTAGCACGTCAGCTAATGCGACCGTGGCGTGATTTGCGTCGCCACTTCGCTCGTCGTCGTCAGGCAACGTGATAGCAAGTTCCTGCCGGCTGCAGTGCCTCCAGGTGGTCATCTTGCCAGCTGTTCACCATCATCATCAAGGAGCCGACGCTGCGGGACGTCGCTGACCAGGTACCACCAGCAACAGTAATAAGGTGCGTAAAAGAATGTCTGAGGAAGGCCTCAAGGTGCTGACCAGAAAGAGAGGCGGATTAAGGTCCGCGATAGTGCGGATACAATCCGCGGTAAATTCATTTGACATTAATTTAACCACAAAACATTTTTTGACTGTGAGATTAGAAAGTCTTAAGAGCTTAGCCTCGAAGTACGACGAAGTACAGTCTGAGATAGAGCTTATAAGTAAGGACGTGAGCACTGCTCAGGCAGACCGAGTCGAGGTTGAGGAAATGATATACTCAACTGAGGCAAACATTTTACAACTTCTTGACACTGTTAATACTCAGACTGTGCCTCCTGTACTATCGACGCCTGTGCATTTAAAACCGATAAGTTTGCCCTGCTTCTCAGGCAACATACTTGAGTGGCAACATTTCTATTCAATTTTTAATGATCTGGTGCATTCAAGATCAGATTTAACACCAGTACAGAAACTGCATTACTTGCATTCATCGGTGAAGTGTGAACCATTAGACTTAATTAAATCATTACCAATTTGTCAAGAGAATTATGTAATAGCGTTGAACTTGCTGTCCGATAGGTACAATAATCCATTTATATTAGCAAAATATTATGTACAGAACCTACTTCAGGTTAAGTCCACAATAAAGGACTCAGTCCAAAGCTTGGCTGAGTTTACGAATACCATAACGTCTTCTGTTAATTCGCTGGCGGCAATGAAGCTGTCTGTAAACCTATTTGAGTTTATTACTATACAATTGCTTTCCACTAAACTTGACCCTATCACTTTAAAACGTTGGAAGGAGTCTATAGACCCTGACAACTTGCCTAGTTTTCAAGACTTTACTCATTTTTTGAATTTGCGCCGACAGCTTTTAGAAAATACTATGCCAATTGAACCCGGACAGCAATTCAATAAACCTAGTGTAAAACCAAACAATAAGTTTGAGAAATGTAGTTTAAGAAATACTGCTGGCAGCAGTACCTTTAAGAGTTATCATGCTACGGCAAGGCATTATTCATGTGTGTGCTGTAAATCTGATCACCCGCTTTATATGTGTAATAATTTTCGCATATTAAGTGCCGCTGAGCGGGGGCAATTGGTGGCAAACCATAAATGTTGTATTAACTGCCTTAGAGCAGGTCATTTGATAACAAATTGTAAAAGTAAACAGGTTTGTAAAATTTGTTCAAAGGGTCACCACACCTTGCTGCACGCTAATTACGTGCCGAAATCAGCAGCTGCCAGCAGTAACTACTGCTCATTTAAATTACAATGTAAAAACAATGTACTTTTATCCACTGCCGTTGTATATGTCATTGATCAGGCTGGCAATAGGCATAAGGCGCGCGCACTTCTTGACGCCGGGTCTCAGATCAATTTTTGTACGAAATCATTTGCGAAAAGATTGCACCTCAAACTAACCCGATCTAATATTCCGATTACAGGAATAAGCAACACAGCGTGTTGCGCTACTGACATTGTTTCTATGCGTATTATGTCTCGCTATCAGAGACATAGTTTCGAGGCCAAATTTGCCATCTTATCTAACTTAACTCATAATCTGCCTTCAATATCGTTTGACATCAACCGGTTCCACATTCCAAATAAAATTTTTCTCGCCGACCCAGATTTTAATATATCTTCACAGATCGACATACTATTGGGGGCTCAATTTTATCTAGATTTAATATTAGCTAATAAGTACACACGCGGACCCAACTTCCCTATCATTCAGGAGACAAAACTGGGTTACATTTTGGCCGGCAATCTGCCCAAGCACTGCCACACCCAGGGTCCTGCTGTTTCGTTCTTGGCAAGGAACAATGACAGCCAAATCCTGCAATCTCTTGAGAGATTTTGGGAGGCAGAAACGATCCCCGGCGATACCCCTAATGGCGAGTCGGCTTGCGAAGAGCATTTTATGCGCTACACTCAGCGCAACCACGAGGGTAGATTTATAGTGTCGCTCCCATTTAAGTCTGATAATCCTCACTTAGGGGAATCCTACACAAGTGCCGAATCAAGGTTTTTAAACTTGGAGCGTCGATTCAGGCGCGATCCCAAGCTCGCTCGCGACTACGCAGACTTTATCGGGGAATACATGAAGCTTGAGCACATGACACCCATTGATCATGGCGCTATCAATTTAGGATCGTCAAATATTTATTACTTGCCTCACCATGCCGTGTTTAAACATTCTAGCTTGACCACAAAACTGCGCGTTGTCTTTGATGGTTCCTCCAAGACTACAAATGGCCTTTCGTTAAATGACCTATTATTGGTAGGCCCCAATGTTCAGCAAGATCTCTTCTCTATTCTGTTGCGGTTTCGCACACATAAGTATGTCCTGATTGCTGACATCGAAAAAATGTATCGTCAGATTCGCGTTGCTGAAGAGGACTGTCACTATCAGCGTATTTTGTGGCGTGACTCTCCCCTCGAACCACTTAAGCATTTCGCGCTGCGAACAGTAACTTACGGCACGGCTAGCGCCTCCTTTTTGGCCACACGGTGCCTTTTACAAATTGCTAGAGACAATCAAACTTCCTTTCCCCAAGCGGCTTTAGCCATCACTAACGATTTTTATGTAGACGATCTACTTACCGGTTCTGACACTATCCCCGATCTGACTAATCTGAAATCCGACCTAGGTGCGTTACTTGCTCAATATGGTTTCACGTTGCACAAATGGGCATCAAATGAACCCACAGCGGTCGCAAGTCATCACAACCTTTCACGACCCCTAAATAAACAGGACAATGTGCGTACCCTGGGCATTCTTTGGAACAACACTGCTGATTCATTTTTGTTTGATGTCAACCTATCTCCGGTTCTTCATAGCATATCCAAGAGGCAAATTCTTTCAATAATCGCCGGAATATATGATCCACTGGGTTTAATCGGACCAGTTGTCTTTTTGTATAACACTTCATGCAGCGACTCTGGCTTTGTTAGCTTAGTTGGGATGAACCGCTTTCCGGTCAGTCACTGTCGGATTGGCATTCTTTGTGTAACAAATTAAGTCTGATTGGTAAAATAGTGGTCCCGCGATCTATTCGTTGCAACCATCAGGCGGTTACAGTTCAGTTGCATGGTTTTTCGGATGCTTCCGAGAGAGGGTTCGGCTGTTGTGTGTATGTCCGAGTCATTTATCAAGATGCTACTGCTTCCTGTCGTCTTTTGTGTTCAAAATCTCGCGTGGCTCCCTTGCGCCAAGTGTCATTACCTCGTATCGAGCTCTGCGGTTGTTTGTTATTATCGCGACTTGTGTCTAAAATTATTCCTGCTCTTCATTCATTCATTGAGGATGTACATTTGTATTCCGATTCTATGGTGGCTCTTTACTGGATTCATGCGCAGTCTTCGCGTTGGAAAACATACGTCGCTAATAGGGTTGCTGAAATTCAGCGTCGCACGCAAACTTGTACCTGGCATCACATTGATTCGCGACGCAATCCTGCTGATATTATTTCTAGGGGGTGTCTCCCGGACGTTTTGCGCGATTGCTCGCTTTGGTGGCACGGTCCTGGCTGTCTGTTTCAATCGTCAGAGTCTAATCCTTTTCCATCTTTCGTACCGGCCACTCCATCATCTTCGGAAGTCATCGCGGAAGAGAAAACTACACATAACCGTTCGCTAATGTCTACCCTGGCTGTTGACTTATCGTTGGACTTTTCCTCGTTACACCGGCTGACACGTGTATACGCGTACTGTTTTCGTTTCATCAGAAATATTAGGCACCCATCTGCGGACAGGCTTTCGGGCGATCTGACCCCTGCGGAAATTCATCAGTCTCTTAATTTCTTTATAAGGCAATCTCAATCGACCCACTTCCCAGGCGAAATTAGTTGTCTTCGGAACGGATCTTCTGTTTCCATCAGAAGCAAGTTAGCCTCTCTCGACCCGTTTCTTGACGACACTGGAGTGATACGCGTGGGCGGACGATTGCAGCATTCCCAGTTATCTTACGACTCGAAACATCCTATCGTACTACCCCCATCGGCGCATGTCACACGCCTTATCATCGAACGCGAACACATTCGTTTGCTTCATGCTGGTGCGCAGCTCGTGCATCATTCACTGCGTCAACGTTGGTGGATTGTTAATGCCCGGCTAGTCATCCGTTCCATTATTCGTAAGTGTCTCAAGTGCATCAGGTTTAGCGCCACACAGCAGGTTCAGAGGCTTGGCATCTTGCCATCCCCTAGAGTCACTCCTTCAAGGCCGTTTCTATTTTGCGCGGTTGATTATGGTGGTCCCTTCATGATTCGTCATGGCGGGCAGAAGTCTAGAACTCTTACTAAGGCGTACGTGTCTCTGTTTGTTTGCTTAGCAACTAGGGCTATTCACCTGGAATTGGTGTCCGACCTTATTGCCAGCGCGAGACGAGATGTGACACTATGGTTACAGCACAATGCGGCTTTATTCCGCCATTGACTTATTATTTATTACGACCATTTGGTCAACATGATTGTGATGGATTGTCACAATATTTTTGTCAATTTTGCGTCATGGCACGCTTCTGAGTATCACAGTTCTGGTGATATCTTAATATTTGTATTGTATGTTAATTTTTGTGGCATACTATGTCACACTTTCATTGATCTCATGGGGTGTACTGCATGTCTTTGGGTGGTCTTATTTATTAATGTTATTACATAATATTCGCATGTTTGCTGTCAAGTAACCATGCATTCATTTCTTTATATTGTGCTGATAAATATGTACTATTTTGTGAATGTCTTAAATTGTTAAATTGTTTCTGTAATTTCAGTATTGTATTGTTGGCTGACATTACAATTATTTATCTTGTAATTATGCAAATTATTATTGTTGTATTCACATAAATTGTGTCGATGTAAACTATTGTAAGCGTCTACCGTGTGTAACTGCCTTGTCTAATTTATTTATATTGTACTTATATTTTATTCATTTTTGTAAGTAAGCATGCACAATTCTTTATTTAAATTATGACATACACGTCATATCTGGGCTACATTCAGCATCTAGCTTGCTCACACGTTGGCATACATTGTAAATTCCTGAAACTTCAGGAATAGCGTATTTAGGTCGATACATGTCGCCCTCCTGAATATACAATGAAACATGCAACTGTAACATGTTCAACAACAATTTTATTCATGTAATGAACTTCTGTACAGGTCTACGGACCTTAGCTAGCATTAAGCTAACTCTATGACTTGCATATTATGTATTTTTCGTTCATGTTTTGTAGTGTTACGTACTGCGCACTTGTGTCAGTAATATTGGTTAACCAGACTTAGTGGTACATGAAACAGCTGTTTGCCAAACCTTGGCCTACAGTCGCCTATCTGCATGCTTATCTCAAATTAGCGGCCGATTGCCGTTATCTAATCTCAACTCAAGGTTCAACTCAGCCTTGAAGCTGATTCTAATTATTAAAACTCCACTATTTCAAATTGAATTGTAAATGTATTATAATTTATTAAAGAATGTATTAAAAAATCTTTTTGATTTTTGACGGGCAGCTTATGGACGGTAGCGCGATGATTTTATTTTACTAGGTTGGCTAATCTGATTTATATCTCATCAACGTTCGCGTAATCGTACTTGACCAGTGCACATTCAGTAATCTCGGCGTTCGGTTCGCCGGACCTTTCCGTCAAGTTAGTGTCGACATTAGATGTAGGCCTTAGGCCTTACTATTTTCTATCATGGCCAACTAGCGCCACAACTTCATTCTTAACTAAATTTATTAATTATTGATTCAATATGCAGCATTAGCCAGCCTTCTTTCAATTTATTACAGCTGTAATGTGATCATTCAAATTATTAAAACTATTCGTATACAGTCCACTTCTCTTATTTCTTAATGTAATTTAATACATCCTACACAACATCTTCAATCATAATGGAAGACCAGCAGACAAATATTTAATGCAAGATACATAATTTTCGCCCGCTCGGGCTGAACAAATTAACTCTTCCGGTCCGCACTTGCGGGACGTTACTTGTCTTAAACTGTTTCGGCCCACTTGGGCCGGGATCAGCCAGTAGGTCTTTTTGTGACAAACCAAAATACTGTTCTTCCAAAAGAATGCAGTGTTCGGCGAGATCTTTCTCCAGATCGGATGGTAGATATTGTTTTCTTCCCAGCTTCGTGTTTACAACATCTGTGGAACTCTTCATCTCGTCTTTCACATACCGTTCTAGGGTCGTTTGAGGAACATTATAAATTCTTGCAGCCTTAAAACGTCCCATTTCCCCGTTTCGTACTGCTTCCACTGCCGTTTTCATGTGCTCAGGGTTCCATTTCTTCCTTCCCAGCATCTAAAACAATGACGCGAACATTAATTTATGTTATAAAAAACCGCTAGAACAAAATATATTGTCTCCGCATTACTTCCCAAGCAAACAAAAAATACTGTAAGAGTTTATTTTTACCAATTTATTATTACAACCAAAATTTAATTTTCGCATCCGATGACTAAAAGATGCCGTCATACAAAATTTCAGTTAAATTGAATGAACCGTTCAGCAATTACCGCGGAGGATTACAGACACGCAGACAGACGTCATTCTGGAAATGATCTTAAATCTTTTTAGGGAACCTCGAAATATACATATCCGTAGTTTCCTTGATTTTCTGGATCGTTCAAAATACGTTCCGCACTGGAAAGAAATGGTGTTCCTAATATGGGGAGCCCCATATTCGGCAAAACACAGCCTCCCCATATTAGGATCAGACTAGCGTATGTTTGCAAACACTTATTTCTCTATTGTATAGATACCCACAAATTAAGTAACACGTGGGATGAAAGCCCAACTAATACTGATTCCATTAAAATATTCAGATAATTAATTAAGCTTACCTTTCTTGGATAATGACGAAATGTGTGAGAGCACTGAAAAACTTCCTGGATGCGCACAAACACAAACAACTGACTGACGCGAAGAAGGTTAGGCTCGGGCGTTGGAATTTACAACCACAGCACTTTCACAGATGTCTCTTGAAGTACCATTTATCACCGTTAGGCTTCGGCACCTCCTTAGCACACATTCCACGCCTCCCCATATTTGGAACACTCCCCATATTGGGTTCACTTCCTCTACACACATAACAAACTGCAAAAAAAAATAATAATAATAAAAAAACGAAGGAACGTTTCCTTTGTACTTTAGGGACCACAATACAACAAATTAATTCACCATAAAACGGTAAAACAAGTTGTTTTATGAAGGTTCCGAGCTTAACTTTAGGTATGAGACCTACTGTAGTTGTAATACGAGCTTATTTTTAGCTTAGTTTCTTAAGGTAAATTTGCTAGAAAAGAAAAACAGCGCACGCTTCCAGATCCGTCAAGGCAAAACTTTTGCCTAAAAGCATTTCAGCCTAAGTTACACGCAACACGTTTGATTTTGTGTGTGGCATGCCTAAAGAAGCGAGCGCGACACCACAACATAGGCCTACTGCAGTGAGAATAAAAAATACATTCCACATGACAAAAATAAGTTTTGGTTTTTATCTTCTTATTAACGTAAACACCGAAATGAATGATCCTTTTTAAATATATTGTCAATTTTCATGCAGCCGCCCGCCACACAGGTTACTTGTAATGGATTTTCTATGCCACATACTTTAGTACGCCATGATTATGAGCGCGCCAAGTGGCCGGAATGTCGAGACGGAAACAACATTTTACTCACTATGTTCAGGCGTAGAGGCGAGAGCGAGACGTGAACAGCAACAAAGTACGCGATAGCCTAACGCACACATAGATGTCGACGTAAATTTGAGAAACGCCGCCACAAAGGCAGTCCCAACAGACTCGCGACGAAGCAAGTAGTAGTTATAAATTTCCACTCGCTCTAACTGCTAGAAAACGTGGCGTAATGGGCATAGAAAATTGTGACCGACACTCGGCCGGCATTGTTAGGTTCCGCTAACGGACAAGGCGTAGAAGAGAGAGAAAGACTGCTGCGCGAAGCCTTGTCCGTCCGCGTAACCTAGCATTACAGGCCTTGTGTCGGTAATAACTATAGGCCTACTCTGCAACAAACAAATCTAGAATCTGGTATCAAAATCAATTACTAGCCCTTAGCCCTAAAGGCTAAAGCAATGTTAAAAGACACTTTCTTTCTTGAAAAAAACGGTGCGACGCCACTTAAGTTTACCAAGTTATTTCCTAGTCTTTGCTATATTGCGTTTGTTTATAATTTTTCATATTACGAGTTAATAGGCCAATACTAAAAATCAAACTATTTGTAGTATATTTTAGACTTACCTTCAAACTGTAGCACAGTAATAGGTGTGACAAATCGAAATCCAAACTAATAACGAACGAAAATAGCAACTGACTTATAACAACAAACTAAATTTGCGCCCTCGCGATCTAATCTCATCACATCCAGACAGATATTCACTCAACTCAGCGTTGCCAAGATAACAACACTTTAAACTCCCCGCTAAGACAAAGAAAAATTTCCCGCTTACGCATCATTACGCATTCAATCACTCACGCTTTTAACTTTTACAGATTTAGAAGCAGTTTTCTGAATTATTTTACTTTACGATTGTATGTTTGGCTTTCTATGATGGTGGCAAAAGGGTATTAAAGATCTAAATATATATTTTACGTCATCTAAGTTGTTCTTTGATTGACAAACTGCATTGATGTACTAAAAACATTCACGTCTGATAAATCTCAATTTTTTTCCTCAAGTCCATTTTGCGCCCTTTGGACACCTGCGCCCTTGGCGGGGGCCTCTTTCGCCAACCCCTAGATACGTTCCTGTAGATATGTATTGATGTGATGGACATTTGAGTAGTTGATTTTCATGGTGTTTGACAATTGGGTTCATTTAAGTAATGATTATGGTCAATACTGATGGGTTATATTACATTGTATATAAATTTTTATTTAGTTAAATGTATGGTGTTAGATTATTTATGTTATTATTATGGAGTATTTGAGTACATTTTTTGTTGTGTATGTATTTTGTATTTTTGTGTAAGCATGCTTTGCATTGAATAATGGTAACTCGTAATTCGGACTGGTGCAACTTTTGATTATAAATGTATTTTATTGTAATGTTTGTAATTTGGATTGGATGATTTGTATGCTGAATACAATCATATCATCTTCATCATCATCAGTAGCTCTACAGCCTCAGCCTCATCAGCTTCCCTCAGGTTTTCCTCCAGACTTCCTGATCCGTAGCCAAAGTCCACCAATTTTTCACTCCAAGTACTTTCACATCTTCTAGGATTCCATCAATCCATCATAGTCTAGGCCTTCCATGTCCTCTCTTTCCTTCTGGTGTGCATTTCATAATCCTCTTAAGAACATCCTCCTCATTCATTCTCTGTACATGTCCTACCCATCTCAGTCTAGCTATCCTAATTGATGTCACAATATCAGACAATCTATATAACTCATAGACCTCTCTGTTGTACCTTATTCTCCACTCTCCACCTTCCCTTTGGTCCATAAATTTTCCTTTTAAAAATGCAAGTCAAAACAGGTCGTCCTGTGTCAGTACCCATGTTTCACTTCTGTACATAAAGCCTGTATGTACTTCTGTATATTGGCGTTTATCACAACAGCTATAATAAACTGTGCAGTCCTCCTCTAAAACTCCGTTTCCTACCCACCTGATCTCTTGGAGAGCTGTAATATTTGCAGGTATTCATGATATTTCTAACTGGTCCAGCTCTTTTTGTATTTGTCAAGAGCTCTTGGCTTAAATTGAGACAGCACACTCCACGTATAGATCCACAAATCTTTATCCTTTATCCATTTGCAAGGTTGGCATTGATTAATCTCTCCGGTTTCTTTTCCTTTAGGCTTCAGATTCACAAATTGTTATCCTTTATCCGTTTGCCAGGTCGCCATCGATTAATCCTTCCCATTTCTTTTCCTTTAGGCTTCTCAACAATGAAGGGTTTTATGGGATGGATTGTCAGCAGCATGCCCAATCCCCAGCCTGGAGGACCAGAGACTTATTTTCAAAGTCCCAACCCTAGGAGGTTGTCTTCACCATGGCTATAGAGCTCCTCCTACCTTTTCGCAGTAAGCCACCTAACTGGGCCTCAGGAGCTGCCGTTGGCCTTCCAAGAGGTTTATCTACCACCACCCAAATACAAATCCTGCTGCCAATTCGCATCATCCTGACAGGTCTGATCTAGAGTTACGCCCTAGTAGCCCTGCCAGGACCCCTGTCTCTCGTCAGCTCGCCAACCCAGTCCCCCGAAGGGATTGGTTACCACAACCTTGGACCGGGTTGCTCGTTTTAACAGGGTCCATCACATGTAGGTGAAAGCGGAGTTGGAGTGGAGAGGCTAATCGATCTCTGTTGATGAGATCATGTAAGTCACATCACACTCCCATGGACCCCGAATACAATCATATAATTAACTAATTTGAATTTGTTTGTCAGATTTTCCAGTTGATTATAGATGACTGATTTGAAAGAGGGATGGGAGAAGGAAAAGGAAATAGTCAAAAGTAGGCCTACTAATTTGCCTGACTTTGTTATCAAAAAGTTCTAGTTTATGATAAGAAGCAGTAATATGAGCTATAATAGACTAAAACTGAATAAATAAATAAATAAAGTCATAAAGATAAAAATGTATGTAAGAAAAAAATGTAGGATGAGGTTAAGTTGGTTATATTTAACCAACACAAATTTAAACAACTGTATATGAACATATCAAATTTGCATTTGAGTAATAATGTTTTAAATTCAGTTGTTTGAAATAATTTGCTACACATAAAACATTCATTTGAGTTTTAATTGAATCAAAAATGTTTAAATTTATATGTTCAGAGTGAGATTCAATTATAAATTGTTCTTATTTGATTAGTATGTTCGTGACCTCAAATACTGTAAAATGTGTATTAACATGCTTAGGAGTAAAGTTATTTTTAACGTCATCTCGCCTTAACCTAAATTGTGCTCAACAAGTTCATCTAAATGAATCTGTAAAAATTCTGTTAAGGGAAAAATTGAAGTATTTAAGTTTTCTTCATGGGGACAGTGTTGCAGTTTCCACATTCCGCCTGTCAAAACGTGGTGGCGACTTTGGCTTTTGGTATTTTGGGGGGTTTTTGTGTTGTAAAATAAGTAAGTATTGTGGCCTTTGTATTGTTTAGAACCTTACAATGTTTAAATTAAATTGTGCTAACAAAACTGTATGTTTACATAAAGGAAAAATCTAGTGTAGAATTATTTTTTATTTCATAGTATCTTTGTTGAGAAGGTTTACAGTGTCCTTATGTTAGGCTGATCACATAAACTAAAGACATATAGATATGATTTATTCTATGACATTTTTTAAAATTTTATTCTACACTTTTTATTAAATTACGTTTCTCTGAATCAGTACATGAACAATCTTAATGTTGATAATTGCTTCTGTCATAGAATGTAATTGTAATTATTATTAAACCATAAGTATTTTGACAAATATTATTTCCAGTCTTCCATGATCATGTGTGCTCCCTTCTCTGCAATCATCACAGTTGCAGCCTGTGTATTGCCACTGACAATTGACGGCATTATTGAAGCATCCACCACTCTTAGGTTGTGTATACCGTGTACTCGTAACCTGTGGTCAACAACAGCTTCAGGATCGGTCTTTGGCCCCATCCGACATGTGCCAACAGGATGATACACAGTGTCTGCCAGATGTCTTATAGCACAAGTCCAATAGCCTTTTGATGGAATCTTGTAGTCTTTACAGCCGGATATTTTGATTTCTTTTAATTCTGCTCTAATTGATGCCATAGCCTCTGTTTTAACAAATTTCTGTACAAATTCAATGCTTTTTATTAGCGTCTGTATATCTTCATTCCTAGTTAAATAACCACTAAATATTTTAGGATATTGTCTGGGATCTTTGCTTTGTAATACTATCTTACCTTCACTTACTGGCCTTAATACTGTAGGCATCATAAGCAGTAGCGATGAATTACGATTCATTTCCAAGTATGACTTTGCAATTTCATCTTTAATGTTTAGCTTCTGTGAGAATAATTTAAGATTGCTTTGTTGGTTTGATTTATAATGAGAAAATATGAACTGTACGTCTGAATTGTTGTCATCATTTGTGTCAATAAAAGCAAAAGTATTTGTCAACCCAATATGAGCTAGATTTCCTGAAAATGAGGATGTTAAATACTTATAAAAGTCATCATCAACATTAGGACTATCATTGCTTGAAGTTACGTCATATGATATTACACTTCCTATAAATTTAATATGATCCTGTAAATGATGCCCAACTTTTAAGTCTTTAATAACAGTAATTCCCAAATTTTCCATATCACTTTTTGGGCCAATTCCAGATAACATTAGCAGTTGTGGAGAATTTATAGATCCTGCAGAAATTATTATTTCTTTGGAAGCAAGAATTTTCATGTACTTCTGATTATTACTGTTTTCTAAGATAATTCCGTATGCTTTCCTGTTTTTGTTTATAAGTATCTTTGTAACGACAGATTTTTTGGATATCTTCAGATTGTTCCTATTCTTGATTTTTGATAAGAAAGCTTTTGCCAAATTGTATCTTCTACCTTTATGCATTATACCATGAGAGGAAACAAATCCCCTTTGCAGTTCTGTGTTAATATCAGGAATAGTATCATAACCCACTTCTTTCATTGCTTTTGATAACACATGCTTCAGTTCTTTCACATCTTCATTTTGATCTTCACCATACAAGTCAACTATAAGATCACCTCCTGTTCCATGGTATTTTTTCAAGTGTTCATCTTGTAATATTTTTTGGTCCCTCATGTCCTCAGTTTTTATGAAAAATGGAAGAACATCTTTATACGACCAGCCATTATTTCCTAATTTTTGCCAGTGGTCATAGTCTTTGGGATTGCCACGGACGTATAGCATAACATTTATTACACTAGATCCACCCAGTGCCTTCCCTCGAGGCCAAGAACAACTATTGTTAACCATACCCAGACAGCTCAGTGGTGAAGGTTCAGTGTAGTAACACCAGTCGAGTTCAGTTCCCCAAGATGAAGCATAAAGTCTTGGAATGTCTGACCCTGCTGTAGGATTATCACCTGCCTCAATCAATAAAATTTTCCAGTTTTTGTTTTGTGACAATCTGTTAGCTAACAAACTTCCTGCAGAACCTGCACCTACTATTATAAAGTCAAATTCTTCTTGATCAAAAGGCGTATAGTGTTCAGGATACTGATCTTGCTTAAATAACTCTCTTTCTCCTTCAATAATTTTGCTATACAACTGGTGAACAAGCAAGGCTGCCACATCTGTGTTGCCAGCTCTGCAATTTCCAGTCCTGTAAAAAAATGCATGCTGAAGATATTCTATAGTCAACATGAGCTGATATTAAATGCTTAGTGTCTAACAAAAGAATAAGTAATTAGCATAATTGAAGATAAAAGATAGAAGTATTTTTACTTCCATGTTCCATAAGGAAATGGAAGTATGGTGATGTCGGAAAAAATTGTGTTTGAGATTAGGGCTGATTCTGATTGTACTGCCCTCAAAACATGGAGAAAAGTCGTTTTCCAAAAAGTGTCTGTGTGTAGAATTTTGTCTATGGCAAATGATAACTGCCGCAAATTGAAACAGAATCAAATAATTTGTTGCTTATGTACCTGAGTTGTAGAGAGCTCAAAGCCTATTGATTTTGGTGAAGATTGGTTATGGACAAGGGGAAGTTTACCTGCAATGTTTTATGTTTTAACAAGAGTAAAGTACTTAATTTTTATAAATAAAGTATCCTGAAAAGAAGGTTATAATAATCCACTGTAGAAACGTAGATGAAATATCTATAAATGAAAAGGGTAGTTGAGGGGGAGGGGGTAATTTTCTATAAATGAAAATGATAGTTGAAGGGGGAGGGGATAATTTGTTATACGTGCACTACGTTATTGGCAACAAAGAAGTAGTTTGTTGTTAAAATTCCTTCCTGGGCTGTTTGGCCATGGTCCAATGTTTTCTGCAAAACCAGACGTTTCAGCAGTGCCATCATCAGTAAAAATCGAGTGCGCTAACGTGAGGTTGTATATGTTAGTGACCACAGTACTGTGGTTAAGGCTGAAGAAAGAAGTAGTTTCTATGGAAATATTTCATTTCAAAAATGATTTTAAATATAAATCTTAGAACATGGAATTCATGTATGGATATTTTTATCCCAAATAGACAGTAAGTTTATACAAAATTATATAAGTGGGCAAATAATTGTGATTATTCAGTCGTAACATTTCTTATAAAATTATGTCCATATCATAATTTTTAAGTTTAGCATGTGAAATTGCTTAAATCAGCATTATTATGTAACAAATTTGGACCCAGGCAAGTTAAGTGACACATTACTGAGCATCCTCATTTCACACCATGTTCTGAGTACTCTTTTGTCATATTAGTAAAATTGTAGTTGTAGATATTTGGCTTCCATGTGAGTAATTTCTCGTCATTAACATGTAAACATATAGCAGGGGTCTCCAAACTACGGCCCGCGAAGGATCCGGCCTGTGAAGGATCATTGTCCAGCCAGCGGCAACCCGCGCCATACTGCGTGCAGTTTTTAAATAGATTATCAAAATACTTCAAATATTATAACATTTAACTAACTAAATGAAACAACTTCAGTAAAATGTTATAACATTTTGTACAAGTTTAAAACATTTATGTGGTTAATGTGCTTGTTCGTCTGACTGCCTTGAATGAATCACGCTTTTCAGTCACATCAACCTAATAACCTCACTTGCAAAAAATAATACATAAGAAATATCTTTGAATGTTATTTTTTCCTTACTTTTATTTACATTATTTTGAATAAATGAATTTGTTTTCTTTGTACAAGTCTGCTTCATTTTTATTTAAATACCTATTTTATTGACTTGATTATTTTGTAAACTTAAAAAAATAAGTACAATATATGTATGTTGTTGGCCCACCGACATCCAAGATTTTTTCAATTCAGCCCTCAAGTGAAAAGGTTTGGAGACCCCTGACATATAGTATTAAATACTCACCAGAGTCTTGTGTCTGTTTGATCAATGATATGACAATTTCTTCTTATGACAGTTATGGCAGTTTCTGTGATGTAAAATTTATAGAGAACTCAATACTGACTATTAAGACATTCGTGCCTTTAAGACTTAAAAATGAATTTTATCACAGTTCCTTTTATCAAAATTCTGTTCAGGGCTATTGGGCCATTGTCCTTATTTGAAACACAAAATGTTTCAGGTAGGCTGCCACAGTAGACATCCTAAATGGTTAGCTAGTCCAAATACTGCTTCTTTGGCAACTGATGACTGGACAGTCAATAGTAACAGCCTAGAACACAATATTGACACAAAGGCTGATAATTATGTCTACAAATTTTGTGTGGTATGTTATTTATGATATGTCCAGACTGCAATGTCATCAGCAAACATACTGACCTATATTTCCTCAGTTTTCTTCAGCCTTTTTGGCAGGTCGTTAATAGATACATTGAAGAGGGTTGTGCTGGAGGTGGCTCCTTGAGGAAGGCCCAGCTTCTCCTTCTTGTAGCTCAATTCTGTATCTTTACCCAAAATAGGTTTAGGGTAATTAGGCTCCTATGTCTGTGTATCGTTTTGAGTATATCATGGCCACCCCTTTCACTCTTCATAAATACTTCAAGTGCCTGTATGTACTTAACTCTTCGTCCCACTGAACACCACCCATACACAAAATTACAGTCTTAGTTTTCTTTGGTATTTCTCAGTTGTATATAACTTTATTTTTATCGCATGCAGAAATGTTGTTGTTTTATTATCTTTTCAATTATGTTCATTTCTTGTCACCTTGCTCACTTCTCTCTCTACTGACCTGTGTGTTTGCTGAGATTCCTATGCCAAACATATTTTGTTTCTTGTTTGATGGTCAGTACTAATTTAAAGTTGTTTCTTTGGACTGCTACGTGTGGGTCTGGAGCTCTTTCTGTTGCTCAAAGATTTTCTAGAACGGTCTTTGACATTTAGCTTTCCATATTTTCTGTGTTTGTCAGGGTAATTACTTTTTTCTATGCACACCCTTTGAAAACGGAATGAACTAACATTCACAGAAGTCAGGAGGATACAAAGATTGTTCATGATTGTGACTTATTTTTTCATAAATTCTGATACAATCAGATCTGCTATAGCTTTGTGTATGCTGTTACATTGTTATAGTGATGAATCTTTGATTATTTTCGTAAGAGAGAACTTTTTATTTTTTATATGATATCCCTGAGTCTGGAGATAATTCTTGGTTCACTGTTTGCTTGGCTGGTAAGAATTCAGAGTTCTAAGTTGGTGAATGAAAAAAAAAGGCAGTGACTACGTCACTAATTATATTTTAATGACTCAAATGACACCAGTAAAGAACCATATACTACCTGAAACTGCAAAACGTGTTTTCCTTATTAAATTGAGAGGTCTTTTCACAGTGTGTTGTGTCTTCAGTGTATTTTGAATGAGGCACATCTTCTGTATGTTTTGGACAACTTTCATTGCATGTTGCTCTGTAACAGTAATAGTTTAACTTTTATGGGTAAATTAGTATGAAAGTGTAAACAAAATAAGTCTAAAATTAATTCTTATAAGATTATATGGTGTACAGTTGTAGACTCCAATTAGTCGCTTTAAAACTAAATGTGTAAAAAAAAATACCATTTCACTTGCAAAAGTGTATTTATACATCACAGTGATTAACAGTATTGTTTTACCAAAAAGCTTTGATTTGTTGTTAAGTTAGAATGTGACAGTGAATCAATGTATGTATGTTTGTGTGTTCCTATGATAACATGTGAGTGTTTGTTTATATTTTATTCAGGGGAAAATTATTTGGATTGTTTTTGGCTATATCTGAACAAGAATAATTAACAATTTTTTTATAGTTTTTTCCTTTTATCAGTAGACATAACAGTGGAGAAAATTATGGATTAGTCACAGTAACAATAGTGGGCAGTAATTAACAAAATTATATTTGAAACTAGTTCAAGGGAACATTTCTGGAAAACCAGAGGGCAAATTGTCGTTAGGGCAGCACTGAGGTTGGGCCATAGAGGGAGGTCCAATTTCTCTAGGCATAAAACTGGCATGAGCCCAACCTCAGTGCTGCCCTAAAGGCAAAAAGTATATTTGTGAAAGGTTGTGAAGACACGGGTTGCAAGGCGTTAAATCAAAAAAGATGTTGTGGATGATTAATTATAAATTGGTAATATACGGCTTATCATTTACAGATATTCCAAGTTTAAAAAATCTAACTGTTCTAACAGTTTATGCATAATTTAGTGGGATATGCCTAGCCAATTCCATTGAACAAGCATTCTTTCAGAACTTTTCTATACAAAAGTTCAAGAACTATGAATGTCTATGTTTATATAAGAATATAAAAGCAACAGAATTTTTTACCTTAGTCAAAACGGTGTATGAACTAAATTCTTTTATTGTATTTAGCTTTTTTTTTGGAATGTGCCCCTAATCTTAGGAAATTACAAGTAGGATACTGAATGTTGCAAACAGTGGAAGAAAGGATCATGTTAAGAAAGGAGGAAGATTTACTAAACATCTGCCTTGATTAAATATGGTATGAAAATCTATATATATAAAACTCAAAGTCTGAGGATTTATGGGCACTGAATACAAATCCACACCATTACACCGATTCCCACCAAATTTTGCACACGTAACCTTTGACACAAGGCGAAAAATACTGTCTAACTTGGAATTTGATATTTTGCCCCGTTCACACGATTTAGGCCCTTTTAACTGTGCCTTTTCGTTGATATGTATGTATAAAGATGTCAACAACACTGTGGAGACCAGAATTAATTACCATAGTAACAAGTAAATAAACAAATGATATTTAGCAGCATTGGAACTGTACCTTTATCCGTTCCTGCAGTTTTTAATATGCGATTGTATCGATATATTTTGTAATTTTTCATAAAGGTACATCTATATATTTTGTAATTCTCTTAAATGATTATAAAATTTATGTTTATACGTATTTTTGATGATGCAATGAATAAGTAATGAAATATATTAAATACTACTACTAAAGATGTCAAAAACACCATGGAGACCAAAATTAATTACCATAGTAACAAGTAAATAAACAAAAGCTATTTAGCAGCATCGGAACTGTACATTTATCCATTCCTGCAGTACATTTTTGATGTTTTATATAATATGCGATTGTATCGATATATTACGATGTGGAAGAGAAGACATGTACTAATTATAAATTGTCAGTTATTTTTTCTATGTTAGCAGTCTTCATAACAACTTTGTCAAATTTTGTTGCTTCCCTGCTATATACACTTTTTCCTCGAACGAGGCCTTTCGGTTTCGCAACCATTATCAAGTTCTTCCTACAACAACATTAAAATACCTACTTCCCTTATATATATACTAACCCTCCCACGTATCATCGGTTACATTCAACCAATAGGAGGCAGTACTTACCGCCCAGTCCTTGTTAGCCCCGCCCCTTACTCAGTCAACCTGACCTCGTCATATACATTATCCTCTAGAAATCTCCTACAGCTTTCTACCTTCTGAACCTATCATGTAACCGTATTACACCTTTTATACACTACTCTTTCAAAATATAGTAAAATATATCCTCATTACTAAATTCAGTCTTTATGTTCATCAGCGCATTACTATTCTTTTTTTGTACTTTTAATATTTCTAATTCTTCATACAATTTGCGTTTACTTATGTTATTCTCTAACTTTACTATTTCGACGTTCTCTGTTAGGTCTAAAAACCTATGCCCTGTTTCATTAAAATGTCTCACATAGGGCGAATTCGTAGTTCTGTCTCCTTCTCCTCTCGCATGCTCTCTCAATCTAATTTCGAACTTACGTCCTGTTTCACCCAGGTAAACCTTATCACACTGTTTACAGTTCAACTTATAAACATCGCTTTTCTGTAAGTTGAACTGTAAACAGTGTGATAAGGTTTACCTGGGTGAAACAGGACGTAAGTTCAAAATTAGATTGAGAGAGCATGCTAGAGGAGAAGGATATAATATAATAATTATTAAGGATATAATTATTATAATATAATTAAGAAGCAAAAGGTAGTGGGCAGTTAGAGAACACTAAGGAAGAAAGTGAATATCAAACATGGAATGTTTTTGAAATAAAGGGGAGCGACCACGCCCATAGGTGGTGATAGGAAGGGACAAAAAGGGTGTTTACGTACAATTGCGTTGTTGCGGTGAATTATTGAAAAAAGAAAGAAAGTTTGACAATATATTGCATTCTAAAACTGTGCCAAAAAGGAACTTACAGTTAAAAGTATGAATGGGAGAGGTTTTAAAATGGTAAGTATTGAAAATGTGTACATACAAAACAAGCAGACACACAACATATACACACAGAATATACTAGAAAGAAATGTAAAAGTACCAACACGGGTGACTGAACTCGCTAGTTACTAATGTCCAGAAAGGGTGTTTAACTTAAAGCTTGTTTACAAAAATGTGTATGCCCTGTGGGGGTATAAAGAGTTGTCTAGTTCCATTATTGTTATTTCCAATCTGATGACGAGCTGTGAAGCTTGAAAGCACTAAACAGAATAATTTCTCTGTAGTGGTGTGCAACAGTGTTAATTCTGTTTGTGATTATAACCACTAACACAACTTTATTAAATACAACTATTACATTAACGACTCGGAACACAAAGTTTTTTATGAGTAAAAACATAAAGTTTTTCCTTACAACCTGAACCGGTTTTCACTTTTAAAAAGTTTCTTCAGAGGTTAAGTAACGGACACGTCATGGACAACAAAATCCAACAACTTTATTAATTGAAATAAAACCATTTGTTTGTATTAATATGTAGTGATTGAAGTAAAGTAAATAATTCTTGTTGAATACATGTACCTGTCAAACATCACCCACAATAGTATTGCGAGTATTTTCACTATGCACATTGCAAACATAACTTCAATAATTAACTGCACTAGCTGACAGAATTACTTTGAGAAATAATTGGTTGTTTTATATGTTATTCGTAATGAACAACTGATAACATTATCAATACACATTTTGACACCAAAGTATAAACCAATAATTTGCATATGAATGTTTTAATCACTTTTAAGTGAGGAACACTCGTATGCCATGTGGCTGCCACACCAATATAAAATAGGGCAAGCCACACCAATACAATCTGAGTTTTGAAAGAAGAGTGTAAATAATTTCAGAAACATACTTACTCTTCTTCTCAATCTACAATTGTATAAAAAAATCATTAAATTTTCAATAAATTTTTAAGATAATTGTGTTTCAGGAAACAAAACCTTTGGCAGTGTCTACCATTAATATAGAAAGTTAGTACAAAATATTTGTGAATCATGGTATATTGAAAAGATACATTTGTATAATCTGATTATATAAAAAAGTATGTATAACTAAATCATTACCAACTTGGAACACAGATTTTTACCCATAAAAAACTTTGTGTTCCAAGTCGGTAGTGATTTAATTATTATATTTAGTTAATCAACGGACACGTCATGGAGAACGAAATCCAAGAAAAAAGTATGCTCACAGTACACAATTTTTCTTTATATAGATATGAAACGCTAGACAGTTTCAAATAGTTTTATATTTTATGTAGTAAATATGACATCTAGAAGTGAATTATAATTTTTTTTTCAATAAAATCCTAATACTTCATAATTTACTATAACCAGAACATGCGCAACACCTTTTGGAAAATAGGCCATGTTTTCCTCTTTCTTTTGGTTTATAATTGTCTATTAATTCAGAAAAAATACACATATTTGGCGCATGCAGTGCACTCTCGCATAAGATATGTCTCTAAGAATCATGAGTATCAACTTGAAGATAAAAATTATAGCTTTTTAAAATTTTTATAATAATTTTTTAATTCTATACATTTTTAAAAATTCTTCAATAACTTTCATATTCTGGTCCAAACATCCTTTATGTTTCTGTTACAAGGAAAGTTCTTCGTTTTTTTTCTAGTTTTTAAACATGATTCTAGACTCCCAGTCATGTATTCTATATGGACTCTTAGCAATTTCCTCATTTTTAAAAACTTACAACTTTTCCCCTGTTATAAATGAACATTTATGAGCATTTTACAGAACTCGTTGTAAAATAGCAGTTATGCTAAGAAATGATTTAAACATTGCCTTTACTTCGACCAAACTATATACTTTCAGCATTTGTCTGTAATAATAACAAAGTACAATATACAGTCTTGGTTGGGTGTCAGCAGAGGCGCGCCAGTAGTGACCAGCAACTGTGTACAGAACCCTCCACAATAAAAAATAAATGAAGTACGAAATATATTAATTATAAGTTTATTAAACAAAAACCAGAAAATACAAAATGTAATGGGCCAGAATGGGAGGTTTTATTGCATCAATTTTATTTAATTTTTAATTGTAACGCCCACGTAAAATACAGCAGCAGTCAAACAATGAACAGTGATATAGCTTTGCAAGTGGGTGTGGTAAGAATGCAATACGATTCCGGGAAGTCAAGTGTGGTGTTACGCGCTCATACGCGCAACCTGACCATGCGCGCAGAAACGATGCCAACCAGATGGCTAAATTATAAGATTTTGTTCGCCACGTGTTTGGGTGATGCCGGAAATCTGTGATGACTCCGCCCACCTGAGTCTACTGCCTCGTGGCAATGGAATATCGTTAACACCTGAGACCTATGGACAAAGCTATACATGGTGAGCGTTGACAAGTAATTTATCACAAGAAGGCTGTGTGTTCCCGCTAGTAACCAGGTTTGGAGGGGAGCCTCTATTCACATTCTCTACAGTCGACGAAATACCTCTTCTCCGGCCGGGGTGAATACCAAAGTTCGCGAACTGAAAATCTATTCTAATATATTCACGAAGTGTTAAAATTTAATTTAAACCAGTTAAATTCGACAGCGAAACAACATCTCAGATCGAAGTTAGTGGAGTGAAGCAAGAAAATTAAGAAATGTGGTAAATTGGCAAAACATTCGTACATATAAGCAATGCGGCGCGTGGCCATCAGAGACGCCAAGGGTTAAGTAGTCGACTGCCAATTATACTATATAAATAATTTCATTTTTTAAGGGCCCTAACTAAATAAAATGGGGTTTTAAAACTGTATGAGTGTTGAGTGTGAGCACACTGGGTCATCTTAAATAGAGTTAAAATAGTTTAAGTTTTTTCGTTTTTCGACATATGTTTTATACTAAAAGGAGGTAACACATCATATTATTATTTTGCATTTTAATGATTAACGTAAATGTGTTGGAAGAAAGAATAGAAATAGAAATGTGAAGTTAGAATATGTTCCATGTGAAATAATCCAAAGTCTTGTGTGTATTTTGTTGAAAAGAAAGAGTAGTAAAATTAACAGAAATGAGTTTGAGACAAAAATGAACATTGAGTAAAATTAGAAGAAAAGTAAACCAAATGTTGAGATCGAATAATAAACAGACTTCATTTATATAGTCAAACAGAGTATTTATTTTGTAACGAACCCAGTAACCTCTCTTACAGACTGTGAGTTTGTGTAAAAGGATCCTGGACCCATAAAAGGTAGGTGTTTGTGAATTCATGCAATGTTAAAAATACGATTATGTGTATTTTGTGAATGGTAGTAAGTTGAGTAAGTACAAAAAAATGTACAAAAACTACAACATCTAAAATAATTTGAAAGAAAATAAAGTAATTTATGTTTTTTGTCAAGAAAATCACTTGCCAATTACACCTTACATAGTTTTATGTAAATTAACAGATAAACTTAGTTTTATAAAAAAAAAAATATTAAATATTTTTTGGTACATAATTAAACTTACTACATTTTATTTGGCAAGAAAATTACTTTGACATTTCTACTTTGTATAGATATCATGTAAATAAGAAACAGATGAACGTACAAGTACATAAAATAGGAACATATTACAAATATTATTTGGTAAAGAAATAGGTAAATAAATATTTAAATATGACAGTAGGTGAGACATGACGTTAGAAAAAAAAAGGAACAAGAAACCTAAAAAGCTTTGAAAGAAAGATTGTACATGTTTATGGCGCAGTTAAAGAGGATGAATGAATGAAGAATAAGAAATAACAGGATACAGATGAGCTATTGGAGCATGAGGATACTATAAGATTTGTAAAGGCAGTCTTCTTGAAGAACTTGGTAAACATAAAGTAAACCAAAATCCAAATAAACTTATTATGAAAACTTACCATCTTCTAAATTGTCTGTGATTGAAATAAACCACTCATATTACTGTCGACCACCTTGTTTATTTACTGATATCACAAATAATTTTGTTCAAATAAAAATATAACATGCAAAATACAATTTGATCCACAACTGTGGTATCAAATAATAAAAACCTTTTTTTTTTAAATACAATCACAAAGATAACACACAAATATAATATTGATCCACAAATGTGGTATCAAACATATGCAGATACGCAGTAACTCAACTCACTGAACTATGAATCTCAACTGACTCTTTCTGTCTTTTGTATTTTTATATATAGTTGGTAATGATATCATTCACAAGCATGTGTCATTTGAGAGTTGACCACTTGCCATTTACTAGTATAATTGAGGTCATTTGACACATATCTAGGACCTAGTAGAACAAAATACGTTTACCTATAAATGTATTGTAGATTGATACAGAACATTCTAGTATATTCTATAAATAGTGTCCATCAATATATGTTATACGTTGTAATAATATCTGTTTGTTCGGTTTAAGCCACACTGTTGGGTTCGTCAATTTGTAATAATCGTAGTACGTGTCCTTTCTATCTTTCCTTTCCTTGTTTATTTTAATATGTTAATTTCTTAAATATCTGGGTTTACTAGATATAGTAATATCGTTAATTATGACTATCTTATCTCTATATTTAGTCTAAAAGTGTTAGTGTCAATGAAACTTATGTATGTAGGGTGTTATTCAAAAATTCCGCTCAGGCCTAGTCTGCCTTGAAGAGATTTATAGAAAATTCGTGTGTAATTCTCTTCTCTTTGGTATCGGAGAATTCCGCACCAAGCGCTGCGGTTCCAAAACAAACGGAATTTAGAGGTTAACCCACCGCGTACGGTGATTAGTTATTATACACTCTGTCTGTTTAATTCTTATTCCCACTTCATTAAATAATACCCAAATAATAAGATCTTGAACTTATACAATGTTTCTTTATTAGATCAAATATTTTGACATTCAATAAAATTGTTTTTACTTGATATACGAAAGGCTATACGTTGAGTTAATCGATTATTAATCGATACAAGATTTTATTTTAAATTCAGTTATAGTTTTTTTTTTATAATTAATTTAGATTCAGGGTGTGAAGGTTCTTTTAACTGCGGGGAAGATTAAAAATACATAAATAAGAATGCAAAATATTACAAAATTAAAGTGTTGTTGTGTTTAGTATTATTTATATAATTGAAAATTACCGTGCGAAGTACCATACGGCTCAGGAAGGCTGTTGCTGCTAATCTCGGTAGTTGTTGTTCGGTAAAAAATACAGATGAGATGATGTCCTCTATTCTTGTCTTCAAGCTGTAATAAAGTGAAATCCTTGGTCCTGGTTGATGCAGAAATACCGCTCCCTTCGTTCACCAATGGCCAAACTTGTGATCATGTGCTTCGGCAAAATCTGGATCCAAATACGTTTTTTCAACTGTATGACGTACTGCGATGTCCAATGTTTTGATGGTTATTATATTTTCGCTTGGTTGTAGGATTAACTCTTTACAAGGTAGTTCTTTATCTGGTTTTATTATTTCATTAAATTAATATCCGTTTCATGATCGGATATGGGGCAATCCAAGTCACTTTTTTTTTAATTCAATTGCTTTGTATCGTTTGTATGATACTATTATACAATTGGGTTAATGTTTACTGGCCCAAATTCTGACAATTAGTCTTTCATATATTGTGACTGTTATTAGATTTAATAACTTAGATTAAATTAGTTTTTGTTGAATATCTCTCTTGGTTTTATCTCTTCTCGATCATGTCATAAATTCCAATAATCAAAATCAACAAATTATATTAATTTTTGTCGTCCCTAGCAACTAATTTTTTATTCTTATTCAATGTTTTGTTATATAGTGATAAATTCATATATTAATTTTCCACTCATCAAAATAATTCCTTATTAAACTTCCATTATATTAAAATATAATCTTATTTATTGCTTGTTTACTAATTTCTATATATTCTGCTGGTTTTTTACTCTTAGTCTGTTTCTTTTAATAATTATTATTTTTCCGAAATCAAACGTTATCAATCGATATCATTGCAGTATGGCATTATCATAATTTGTTTATATTGTGTTTGTTTATTATTTATTATTAATTATTATTGGGTTTTTCTAACTCATTGAATTATATTCATTAATTATTATTAACTGCTTTACCTAACCTTTCTATTCTGAGTTGTTATATAGTGTTATTGGCTGTTAGGCCTTTTATTATATTTGGATCTACTTTGGAATTTAACTTGTTAACATCTATAGCCTTTTTATACAAGTTTACAAACATAATCAACCTTTAACTACGTACATGTACACAAATAATTATCTTTATGATATCTAACAACAACTTTATCTTGACCTATGGATCACACGTAAGCAAAATTGAAATTAATTAATACTAACTAACTGATTTCCATCACCTTTCTACAACAGTAAACAAATAATACATATTGCTTCATTATTTGACATTACCTCAATAAGTAAGCTTCATAAGATAACACTAACTTTAACATAATATTTATGATAACAACATAACATTATACAATTCAGAATCATTATTTTAAATTAACTTGTAATGTGTATTATTGACTCATTTTTATCTATTTTCACCGTCATTTACTTTAACATAGTCGATATTAGTTTCTTTCTTATAATTCTTATCAGTATTTTTTATTTATTTACTTCTCACTAAACATTGAGATTTCTCACTATTGTCTATAGTACATGTTTATTTTTTTATTACTATTACTACCTTGCATTCTTATTGTTTTTATATAACGATAACTTTATTTATCTGACCCTTGTATTAACATGGGATATAGATATTTATTTCTCTATTCTATTTTTAATATTTTTATTTATGTAACGTTGAGGACCGCATTTCTGTTGCGTTACATATGCTTCTCCTCCTAAAGAAGTTTAATTTACCTGAATGCAATTTAGGTCAAGTAAACTTATATCTTTTACATGCCTTTTCTTCATATCACTTTTTTTTTCAACGATGGCATTCTCAATGTAACTTGTTTAGACTTGTATTCCCAATTCTTTATTTAATGACACTTCATTACTCATATTAACATTCTTGGTTATATGTAATTTTTCTTTAAACAGTTTTTTTTTCGATAGTTGGTTACAATATTCAATGAAACTTTAGATTAACTTCTCTTCTACTTCTAGTTACTGTTATCATTGTATTTCTCCATTATTCTTCTGTTAGTTATCTTCCTTCTGTTTTCTTTGTCATATCTTTTTTGGAATTTGATGTCATTCTTCGCAACGATTCTAATATCCCTTAAATATTCAATTTCCCTAACAATCCCTAATATGTGAGTTGGTACAGTTCAGAGAGGCACTTGTGGCTACATATACTCTGCTGCCCACACTACACTTCAATATAGTACTGCTGGAATTCATCTACAGTCAGCTATAAAATATAATAATATCATAACAATCTTCTTAATTAATTAATAATAAACATCTTGGGAATTCTTTATATTGTTGGGTTTTATATTTACTTATTTATATCTTTTATACTTCGTGATTCCATTTTATTTTCCTTAATCATTTCTGATAACATTTCTGATAGTCATTATCTGTAATTAATCTTGATCTTCTTTTTTGTTGTGACAGTAACTCTAAGTATTAATTCTTCATTTGTTCTTATATTTCCAAGAATTTCTAAATCGTAATTGTTTTAATTATTGTTATTACTTAAGTTCAGTGTAATTATATTCATTAACTCAACCCTTGTTCTTCTTATTTTATTTTATTATTTTCTCTGGTTACATTACAATGAATTGTTGATAAACATTTTTTCGGCATGTATTTTAGATTATATTGTTTTTTATTTTATTATTTTGCATAGGTACTTCTTGATAATAAAAATTTTTCTATCTTGGGGTTTCATTATTCCTTATTTAGAATATTTCTTTGTAGACAAATAGTAATATTTCTCATTTCCTTCTGTAATCTTGGGGTGTTATTAACTCTTCTTAATACCTTCTTCATAAACATATAGTTAGACGTACTTACTTCCTTTTGAATGTTGCGTTTACTATTTAAATAATTTTGTTCAAAAAGTTATTTAGTAAGTTGTGCTTACATATTTTTTTGGATTTAGAGGTTTTAGTCTCTTTATTTTAAATTATATTGTCTCGAAATAACTTGAGTAAGTTGTTCTTACGTGCTTTTTGAATTTTGGGGAGTTCTTTTTTTATTATTTTTTTTTTTAATATTTATCTGTACTATTTATCATCATTGCAGTTATTCTGTTATCAATTATTTAATAGTATCGCTTCATCAATGATTGGTTGTATGTACCCTTCTTCTTTAGTGTATTGGGATCCAATATTTTGTAAGTATTATTTCCGTTATCTTTGCTTACAGTATACGGTCCAGTGTACAATAGTAACAACTTCTTAGCGATGCCTTCCATTGTGCTGGGCAATTCTCGGTTCTTCAACAGTATCTTGTCCCCCACTAGGCATCGTTCCGGCTTTGGTTGGAATTGCTGATATTTTCTTCTCGTTTTCTCGGTTCGTTCCAGTATCTTTTCATAAAATCTTACACTGTTAAACTTATATTCACCCCCGCTAGGGAACTGGATTAATTCTGTTATCTCTCTGGGTGGTAGTCTCTGGAACATTGCTGTATACGGGGTCATTTCGATAAATTGATGGTGTGATAAGTTTATGAAATCCTCCACAGCTGGTAGGTACTCTGCCCACTTTCTCTGTTGGTTAAAACAATACGTGCGTAGGATCCTCCCTACTTCCCTTAAGACTTGTTCTGGTTGATGCAGAAATACCGCTCCCTTCGTTCACCAACGGCCAAACTTGTGATTATGTGCTTCGGCAAACTCTGAATCCAAATACGTTTTTTCAACTGTATGACGTACTGCGATGTCCAATGTTTTGATGGTTATGATATTTTCGCTTGGTTGTAGGATTAACTCTTTACAAGGTAGTTCTTTATCTGGTTTTATTATTTCATTAAATTAATATCCGTTTCATGATCGGATATGGGGCAATCCAAGTCACTTTTTTTTTTTTAATTCAATTACTTTGTATCGTTTGTATGATACTATTATACAATTGGGTTAATGTTTACTGGCCCAAATTCTGACAATTAGTCTTTCATATATTGTGACTGTTATTAGATTTAATAACTTAGATTAAATTAGTTTTTGTTGAATATCTCTCTTGGTTTTATCTCTTCTCGATCATGTCATAAATTCCAATAATCAAAATCAACAAATTATATTAATTTTTGTCGTCCCTAGCAACTAATTTTTTTATTCTTATTCAATGTTTTGTTATATAGTGATATAACACTATATAACACTGCCCACTTTCTCTGTTGGTTAAAACAATACGTGCGTAGGATCCTCCCTACTTCCCTTAAGACTCGTTCTGGCGGGTTGCTGCTCGGGTGGTATACTGATGTTTTATACGTCTTGATTCCATTCTCCCGTAGAGTGTCTTTCCACCTGTTTCCCTTGAATTGTGTCCCGTGGTCAGTAATGATGGACTTCGGCGCTCCTACCTCATTGATATAATGTTGACAAATAATGTTTAAGATCTTCTGTGTCGTCGCCCGGTTGATCGGGTATAGTTTCGTGAATCTGGTGTAATGGTCGAACAGGATTATAAAATATTTATACTGGTGCCTCCCTCCACTTCGCGGGAATGGGCCGCAAATATCGACAAATACTTTCTCCAGTCTGTTTGATGATGTTATTGGCATCATAGTGCCTTCTTTCTTATGATTGTTAACTTTTACGAGCTGGCAGATGTGACAATGTTTAATCTGGTTTCTCACCTTTCTGTTGGCATCCTTGATGTATACGTGCTCCTGGAGTGCCCTGACTACTTTCAATGCCCCCATGTGACCATACCTGACGTGGTAATCCATTATGATGTCCTTTTCTATAGTTTGTGGTATAACAGTTTTCCATGTGTTCAGTTTGTACTGTGTCTTAATGAACAGTATTTGTTGGTGTTTGCAGTAGAATTGTGTTATGCGGTCGTCTTGTTCTCTAAGTCTGTCGAAAATTTTGCTCAATCTGGGGTCCTGCTTTTGCCGTTGCTCGAGTTCTGTTATGATGTTAGCTAGATCGGATCTATTACTGATGATATGATATAGCTTGATTATGGTTTCTTTTTCCCCTTCAAATGTCTGGTCGCTGATATTGATTCGTGATAATGTGTCTGCAATGACGTTCCCTTTTCCGGGGATGTATTCCCAATTTAGGTTGTACTCTTGTAGTGTCAGGCTCCACCTGGTCAACCTTCTGTGATTCAACTTACAATTTTTTAAGAATGATATCGACTTGTGATCAGTTCTGATGGTAGTTTTGTATCCTAAAATGTATGTCCTGAACTTGTTACAGGAAAATACAACACTCAAGAGCTCTTTCTCTGTTACATTATAGTTCTTCTCACAACTATTCAGGACTCGACTAGTGAAACTGATCACTTGATGATTTCCTTCATCATCCTCCTGATAAAGAACAGATCCCAAACTGACGTCACTGGCATCACAGTTCATAAAAAATTGTTTATAGAAATTGGGGTGGTGCAACATCACTGACTCCAGAAATTTAGTTTTAATTAGTTCAAGTGTGGCATCTTGCTCTTCTCCCCATGTCCACTTGTCCTTGGATGATAATTGGCGTACAAATCTTGATGTTAGTTCCGAATAATGTTCTTGGAATTTACGGTAATAATTACATATGCCGAGGAACGATTGGAGCTGCTTTCTGTTCCTTGGTTTTGGGAACTTTTGAATTGACTCGATTTTTTCTTGGGATGGTGTGATTCCCTGCTCCGACAAGTTAAACCCTAAAAATTGCACTTCACTCGCTATCAACTTTGATTTCTCCAGCTTCAATGTAATATGGTTCTCTGACAGCCTTTCTAACACTCGTTCTACTCGTTGGCAATGGTCATCCCAATTGGTTGAAGTTATCAAAATATCTCCACATAGACTGTTGTATACTGGAGTGTTTCCTGTCCGAGGATTTGGTCCATGATTTTTACAAACACGGCTACTGAATTAACCAGTCCAAATGGCAATCGTTTAAACTGGTAATTGCGGCCTTCGAAAATGAATGCCATGTACTTGCGGCTCTCTGGATGGAGTTCGATTTGCCAATATCCACAGACAGTGTCCCACTTGCTGATGTACTTGATCCCATGAAACTTTTTAAGTATTTCCTCGATTTCCCCTGGGGATGTTCGGTCATTCACTATCACTTTATGGATTTCCCTTGCGTCTAAACAAATTCTTACTTTGCCACTTTTCTTTGGAATGGCGAGGATAGGGCTGGTATAAGGGGAGTAACTGGGTTCAATGATGTCCTCATCTATTAATCTATCAATTTCTGCCCTCACAGCTTCCTTCAGTGAGTAAGCGACCGGGTATGATTTTTTGTTGAAGTTTACGGGTTCTCGAAATTCTATTTTGCACTGGTAGCCTCTTACCTTGCCTGGTGTATTTGAAAATACATGACGATATCTATTGTATACTTCAATTAACTGTTCTTTTTGTACGTCAGTTATTTCACATTTAAAATTACGGATTTCGTTAATTTTGTCATGCCATAATTGTTCATCGTCCAACTCGTAAAAGATTTCATTACTTTGTGACTGTCCTCGTTGATCTAAACTTCTCTGGATACGATATGTTACTCAGGTTGGGGTCATGCTGTCGCTGTCAACTAAGTCAGCCGTCCATTCTATTTGATTTATTTTTAAAAATAATTTTGATCTGTTCATGTCAATGATGGCTGAGTATTGTTTCAGCATGTCACAACTGATTAACATGTTAAATGGTAAGCCACTGGCTACTAGGAAAGTCATTGGGATGGTTTCATTGTTACTTGTTAATTCTAACCTTGCTTGCTTCCGGACTGTTCTATTTTGGCGTCCCGTCGCTCCTATCAGTACAGTGTTGTTTATTGGTAATGTAAGTATGTGCTTCTTCCCTTCTTCAAGTATCTTGTTCAGTTCTATCGCGTCGATTAGCAACACATTAGCCCCAGTGTCGATCATGATTTTGGTTTGTACACCGTTGATCTCTGCCGTTATGTAAATTATTTCGTTGTTGTTTTTTCTTGGATTTCCGTCTTCTTCTTCCAACAGTTCGTCCCTTAAATTTTTTAAGTAGTTACTACAAATTGTTGTGATACAATTATTATTTTTAACGTGATTTTTTTATGTTGTTAAACCCAATAGTGTGGTTCAGTGAGGGTGCTGCTGGTGTTTTCACTGCCGTGTGGGGTTTAAAAGCGGCTCGGATTCTTCGTCTCCTCTGCTGGTTTGGTTCGTTTGATTTATTTCATTTCCCGTTGACCTGGGTTCCGGCTGTTGACGGTCCTCTTCATAGTTAACCCGGCGGTAGTCCTTGGTTCCAGTCGGTGTCCCTATTAAAACTCCGATGTCCTTGGTAGTATGCTCTCCCGTTATCGCTATTGTACGCCCCCACATAATTAACTCTCCTGTAGTTTTGATTTTGGTTGTTCGGATTGCGGTTATTGTTATTATAATTCCGGTTGTTTGTGTTCTGATTCTGGTAATTCGGGTTGTACGACCGGTTATATTGGTTGTTTGGAATATTCTGTCTATTCCCGTAATTGTTTCCGTTGTTCCTTTGGTTGTTGTTCTTATTTTGCCGTTGGTATGTCTCATTACCATAATTACCCGGCCTGCCATTATAGTTAGGCCGGTTATGCGTCTCATGGTTGTTATTGTTATTGTTTCTGTTGTTGTAGTCTGGGATATCCCTGCTCCCGTACCAGTCGTTTCTCTGCCGACTCCTTCTATAATGCACCTCACGCTCATGCTCTTCCAATAGCGTTGACATGGCCTGTATCGTTTTTATCTGTCCACCTGATCGTGCTATTGATATCCCGTTATCATAGTGGTAATCATAATGATATCCCGTTGTCCCTCTTCTGGCGTCATACCTTCCATAGCTGATGCTCTCCCTTACTACGTTCTGAGTGGCGTCTGACCAGTACCTGGTTTTAAATGCCATCTTAAATTCTTCGTAGCTTCGGATGTCGTGCCTGGTGGTTGTCCACCAGTTATCATAGGTTTCCTTGAAATGTTCGTCCAGGTAACGACGAATTACTGGCCACCTGTTTTCACCAATTCTCATTAGTTGTTCGCCGACCCGTTCCAAGAATTCCATTGGGTTTCTCTTGTACGACTTAAAGTTGATGGTTTCCCGGTCGTCTGTATGTTGTGTGTATGCAACAGTGATCGGTCGGTTGTCAGCTGACCGTTGGAGGTTCTCGATTCTCTCCTGGTTACGTTGTCCTTGTTCTTGTACTTCGTTTACGACTGTATCTAGGTTTCGATGCTGGTTTCTGAAATCTGTTCGTAGTGATTCCACTTGAACCCAGTTTTCTTCTTCTATCTGGCCTATCTTGACATCTAGTTCAGCCCTATTTCGTGTAACAGCTTCATCGGTCATTCTCAGTTTTCTATTTGTTTCAGCTATCTCCTGTTTTCTTTCGCCGTTGTTCTTACCTACCTTCTGGCTGATTGCCTCACTGACGTCCTCGATTTTCTTATTGAGATCTTGTCTTAATATTCCATTCTGTTTATCAACAGTTTCCCTTAATTCCTTGTTAGAATGCTCAATCCTCTCATTGATTTGTATAAGGTTGTCCTCATTGATTTTCTTAAGATCTTCTTTCATTCGTTTATTGTTTTCCTCAAGTTTTTCGTTCATTAGTTTGTTATCGTCCTGAATCTGTCTCAAACTCTCATCATTCCTGTCAAACTTTTCATTCATTTCTTTGATTAAGTTTTCTTCAGTCCTGTCAAACTTTGTGTTTATTTGTTTTAAACTTTCATTAGTTTCCTCGTTATTTTTGTCAAACTTCTCATTCATTAGTTTGCTTAAATTCTCACTAAAAATTTCATTTTGTTTCTTTGAGTTTTCGTTAATACTGTCTATTCTATTTTCCAGCTTTTCTGTAGTTTGCTTTGAGTTTTCCTCCTGTTTCTTAAATTGTTCTGCCATGAACTTCATCATGTCTTGCCAATTTGGTTCTTCTCTGGCTACCGCTTTATCTGGTTGGTCCCCTTGGGCATCCTCTTTATCGCTCGCCTGTTGTTCCATTTCGGTGTTTGTTATTACTTCAGTTTCTTTTGTATTATCTGTCTGTTGTTCTATTTCACTATCTATGATTACTTCTATTACTTGTTCTTGTCCACCTTCTTCCTTCTCCGTGTCTTCTGCCCTCTTCTTGGATCTACCTCTGGTATTATGCATTTTTATTCTCCCACAATTGCCTGCTCTAGTTAAGTAATATTTAAATAAGTATAGTTTTACTTAACTTAAGCCCTACACTAGTTGAGGCGCCAATTTGTAATAATATCTGTTTGTTCGGTTTAAGCCACACTGTTGGGTTCGTCAATTTGTAATAATCGTAGTACGTGTCCTTTCTATCTTTCCTCTCCTTGTTTATTTTAATATGTTAATTTCTTAAATATCTGGGTTTACTAGATATAGTAATATCGTTAATTATGACTATCTTATCTCTATATTTAGTCTAAAAGTGTTAGTGTCAATGAAACTTATGTATGTAGGGTGTTATTCAAAAATTCTGCTCAGGCCTAGTCTGCCTTGCAGAGATTTGTAGAAAATTCGTGTGTAATTCTCTTCTCTTTGGTATCGGAGAATTCCGCAACAAGCGCTGCGGTTCCAAAACAAACGGAATTTAGAGGTTAACCCACCGCGTACGGTGATTAGTTATTATACACTCTGTCTGTTTAATTCTTATTCCCACTTCATTAAATAATACCCAAATAATAAGATCTTGAACTTATACAATGTTTCTTTATTAGATCAAATATTTTGACATTCAATAAAATTGTTTTTACTTGATATACGAAAGGCTATACGTTGAGTTAATCGATTATTAATCGATACAAGATTTTATTTTAAATTCAGTTATAGTTTTTTTTTTATAATTAATTTAGATTCAGGGTGTGAAGGTTCTTTTAACTGCAGGGAAGATTAAAAATACATAAATAAGAATGCAAAATATTACAAAATTAAAGTGTTGTTGTGTTTAGTATTATTTATATAATTGAAAATTACCATGCGAAGTACCATACGGCTCAGGAAGGCTGTTGCTGCTAATCTCGGTAGTTGTTGTTCGGTAACAAATACAGATGAGATGATGTCCTCTATTCTTGTCCTCATGCTGTAATAAAGTGAAATCCTTGGTCCTGGTTGATGCAGAAATACCGCTCCCTTCGTTCACCAACGGCCAAACTTGTGATTATGTGCTTCGGCAAACTCTGGATCCAAATACGTTTTTTCAACTGTATGACGTACTGCAATGTCCAATGTTTTGATGGTTATGATATTTTCGCTTGGTTGTAGGATTAACTCTTTACAAGGTAGTTCTTTATCTGGTTTTATTATTTCATTAAATTAATATCCGTTTCATGATCGGATATGGGGCAATCCAAGTCACTTTTTTTTTAATTCAATTACTTTGTATCGTTTGTATGATACTATTATACAATTGGGTTAATGTTTACTGGCCCAAATTCTGACAATTAGTCTTTCATATATTGTGACTGTTATTAGATTTAATAACTTAGATTAAATTAGTTTTTGTTGAATATCTCTCTTGGTTTTATCTCTTCTCGATCATGTCATAAATTCCAATAATCAAAATCAACAAATTATATTAATTTTTGTCGTCCCTAGCAACTAATTTTTTTATTCTTATTCAATGTTTTGTTATATAGTGATAAATTCATATATTAATTTTCCACTCATCAAAATAATTCCTTATTAAACTTCCATTATATTAAAATATAATCTTATTTATTGCTTGTTTACTAATTTCTATATATTCTGCTGGTTTTTTACTCTTAATCTGTTTCTTTTAATAATTATTATTTTTCCGATATCAAACGTTATCAATCGATATCATTGCAGTATGGCATTATCATAATTTGTTTATATTGTGTTTGTTTATTATTTATTATTAATTATTATTGGGTTTTTCTAACTCATTGAATTATATTCATTAATTATTATTAACTTCTTTACCTAACCTTTCTATTCTGAGTTGTTATATAGTGTTATTGGCTGTTAGGCCTTTTATTATATTTGGATCTACTTTTGAATTTAACTTGTTAAAAACTATAGCCTTTTTATACAAGTTTACAAACATAATCAACCTTTAACTATGTACATGTACACAAATAATTATCTTTATGATATCTAACAACAACTTTATCTTGACCTATGGATCACACATAAGCAAAATTGAAATTAATTAATACTAACTAACTGATTTCCATCACCTTTCTACAACAGTAAACAAATAATACATATTGCTTCATTATTTGACATTACATCAATAAGTAAGCTTCATAAGATAACACCAACTTTAACATAATATTTATGATAACAACATAACATTATACAATTCAGAATCATTATTTTAAATTAACTCGTAATGTGTATTATTGACTCATTTTTATCTATTTTCATCGTCATTTACTTTAACATAGTTGATATTAGTTTCTTTCTTATAATTCTTATCAGTATTTTTGATTTATTTACTTCTCACTAAACATTGAGATTTCTCACTATTGTCTATAGTACATGTTTATTTTTTTATTACTATTACTACCTTGCATTCTTATTGTTTTTATGTAACGATAACTTTATTTATCTGACCCTTGTATTAATATGGGATATAGATATTTATTTCGCTATTCTATTTTTAATATTTTTATTTATGTAACGTTGAGGACCGCATTTCTGTTACGTTACAACGTGAACTGCTGATAATGTAAATACACGGTTTTATGAATACCAGTCACAGTAGCACTTAATATATTATGCAATATTCATAATATTATTTTGAATGTGGGTTGGGGGTTGTCTAGTATACAACAAAGTATGATGGGGTGTCAGTTGTGACTGGATTTTCAGGGGGAATACAAGCTATTGTTGAGAAACACTATCAAGGCACAGCATATATTCACTGGTATGCACAGCAGCTAAATTGAGTAATGATGAATGTTGCATCAGTAAATAGAAATGTTTGCATATTTTTTGCTAGTTTGCAAGGGATGTGTACTTTTTTTCATGTAGCCCTCAGGTAATAAATATACTGGATGAAGTAGCAAAGAAATGATTCTCTTGGCCTGTACCTACAAACTAGAATGTTCACTAATTATAAATATATCACTACTGACTCAGAACATTAATGTTTTAATGGTAAAAACTTTTACCTTGTAGCCTGAACTAGTTTTCACTTACTACAAGTTTCGCGAGAAGGTGCCGCTAGGAGCACTGTCTGTCTTGTTCTTGGTGATGGTGCCGTCGTTCAAAAGATCGATGTTGTGTGTGTGTGTGTGTGTGTGTATGTGTGTGTGTGTGTGTGTATGTGTGTGTGTGTGTGTGTGTGTGTGTGTGTGTGTGTGTGTGTGTGTGTGTGTGTGTGTGTGTGTGTGTGTGTGTGTGTGGTATGATATCTTCGAATAGTATGTGTGATTTGGATTGTGTCTGTTTGTTCATTTAGGATGTCGTTTTTGTGTGTTTGTATATTTCTAGTTGTTCAAGAGTGTCTAGTTTTCGGCCTTTTGTCTGTACATGTAGAATTTTCATGTTGCTGTTTATGTTTGTTTAGGTGGGGTTTGCTTCATTGAGGTGGTTTGCAAAGGTTGATTTGGTGGTAGAATGTAGTGCCTTTGTGTGTTCAATGTATCTTTTTTTGAATATACGTCCTGTCTGGCTTATATAGAATTTGTTACATCCTGAGCAGTTTAGTTTGTATACACCAGGTAAACCAAATTTGTTTTGGTCTTTGTATGTGTTTTTTTACAGTGTGTTCTGTTTTGTTTGTAGTTCTGTATACGATTCTGTATCCTGCTTTTTTAAATTTGTTGGTTAATTTTTTCAGTGTGGTTATTGATGTATCAATAACAATAAGTGTTATGAACTTGTTTTCTGTCTTTGTTGTGTAATGGGACAAAATTTGAGTATCAAAATTATGTAACAAGTTAACGTTTTATTGCAATGATGCGGATCTGGTCAGGATTGTAGAGGTGGGGGCAGACAATGCTCAAATAAGCTAACAAGTGATTCTGTTGTTAACCAGTGAATCATACAAATGGCACGTGTTTCCAACGACACAGTCACAGCTGAGCTCGCCCCAGTCTCCAGTTGTCCAGCTACAGGACACGTGTTCTTTTAGTGTCCGCTGGCATTTACGGTAGGCCTACCGAATTTTGTCTTAAATGTTGAAAGTGATAATAAACTTTTAAAGTAAAATGCAATAAAACAGTGGCTATATAAATATGGACTGTTACAACATTTTTTTGGTAATTTTAAAATGAACTGCAAAGTATGGTGCAATGACACGGAGGCTCTACTACAAAATAGCTAAGTACAAAATATGAACAGAAAGTTTCCCACAAAAATAGAAATTTCATTGTTTTTAAGATAAAATACTTCAAAGAAATAATATAAAAGAATCAATGAAATCTCAATAGAAGGGGGTAATCTGAGAGAGAGAGAGTGAGAGTATAAAGAAAAAGGGGGAGGGAGTATAAAGTACTGATTTGCAAATAAACTTTTTGTATATTATTTTTATACATTATAAACTTTTTCTTTGTCTATTAAATTTTGTTTTATTAACAGTTAAAAATTAAAAAGAGATGCATAATATGTGTAATAAAAGGAAATATGATATGGTCATGAACATGTGTTAGTTAATTAATATGCCATTCTACCCATAACCTTATCTCTGTATCGACGACTTCGTCTAGATGGCCTTGGAATTTTTCTGTAAGGGAATTTAATTATTTATGCTATTTAATAAATTGTTTCATTGGGAAGAGTGAAATGGTGTCTACATTTACTCCTAAAAATGTAGTGGCGGCCCGTGGACTTTGGGAATCTTCTGTATAAAGGTAAGTTGTATAAATATCGTAATAATCAGTGTGTAAAATTCTTCTCTTTTATTTTTATACAATTATGTTAACCGTTACAATCGGCGACCCTGCCAGGATGCTTGTATACATTTTTTTATATAATTTAGGCCTACTTGAGATACAGAGATAGGTTTGGGTAGATGGCATTTATTGTATTATCATAGAAGTTATAAGAGGTTATGTCATTTTTAATGATCTGTAAGGTAAAACATTGTGTTAAATTATACAGTTTTTTCTTTATAAAATTTTATTTATATAATTAAAATATCGGTATGGAGAATTCCCATGTTCTAAGATTTAAATATTTAAAATCATATTCGAAATGAAATATTTCCATAGAAACTACTTCTTTCTACTTATTGCTTCAGCCTTAACCACAGTACTGTGGTCACTAACGTATACCACCTCATGTTTTCGCACTCGATTTTCACTGATGATGGAAGTCAATGGCACTGCCGAAAAGTCTGGTTTTGCAGAAAACATTGGACTACGGCTAAACAGCCTGGGAAGGAATTTTAACAAAGAACTACTTCTTTGTTGCCGATAACGAAGTACACATAAAAAGTTCTCCCCTCCCCCTTCAACTATAATTTTCATTAATAGAAAATTACCCCACCCCATTCAACTAACCTCTTCATTTATAGATATTTCATCTACGTTTCTACAGTGGATTATTATGAGCTTCTTATCAGGATACTTTATTTATCAAAATTAAGTACTTTCTTGTTAAAACATAAAACGTTGAAGGTAAACTACCCCTTTCTCTTAACCGATCTTCACCAAAATCAATAGACCTTCAGTCCTCTGCAATTCAGGGATGCATGCAAAAAAATATTTGATTCTGTTTGAATGTACAGCAGTTGTCGTTCGTCATAAAAAAAATTACTCTTGTTAAAACATAAAATGTTGCTGGTAAACTATCCCTTTCCCTTAACCGATCTTCAACAAAATCAACAGACCTTGAGTTCTCTATAATTCAAAATGGTATGCAAAAACGTAGTTGATTCTGATTGAATTTACGGCAGTTATCGTTTGTCATATAAAAAATTACCCTTGTTAAAACATAAAATGTTGCAGGTATACTACTCCTTTCCCTTAACCGATCTTCACCAACACCAATAGGTCTTGAGAACTCTACAATACAGGGCTGTATGCAAAACAGTATTTGATTCCATTTGAATTTGCGGCTGTTATCGTTTGCCATAGAAAAAAAATTACCTTGATAAAAAAAATGTTGCAGGTAAACTACCCATTTCCCTTAACCGATCTTCACCAAAACCAACAGGTCTTGAGAACTCTACAATTCAGGGCTGTATGCAAAACATTATTTGATTCTGTTTGAATTTGCGGCTGTTATCGTTTGCCATAGAAAAATAATTACCCTTGATAAAAAAACATTGCTGGTAAACTACCCCTTTACCTTAACCGATCTTCACAAAAAAAACAATAGGTCTTGAGTACTCTACAATTCAGGGCTGTATGCAAAAATTTATTTGATTCTGTTTGAATTTGCGGCTCTTACAATTCAGGGTTGTATGCAAAACATTATAAGATTCTGTTTGAATTTGCGGCTGTTATCGTTTGCCATAGAAAAAATTACCCTTGATAAAAAAATGTTGCAGGTAAACTACCCCTTTCCCTTAACCGATCTTCACAAAAAACAATAGGTCTTGAGTACTCTACAAATCAGAGCTGTATGCAAAAAATTATTTGATTCTGTTTGAATTTGCGGCTGTTATCGTTTGCCATAGAAAAAATCTGCAGACACACACACACACACACACACACATTTTTCAAAAAATGACTTTTTTCATGTTTTGAGTGTAGTACAATCAGAATCTGCAATAATCTCGAACACGATTTTTTTTGCCATCACCATACTTCCATTTCCTTAAGGAACATGGAAGTAAAAAGATGGAAGATAAGGAAAATGAAGATGAAGTGAGTCTAACTGACTCAGCAATAATGTGTGACTCTGGGGTACAATCGACCCCAGTGTCAACAAAAGAAAGGGAGGAGTCAATGGCTGATATAATGAATGTTTTGCGTTCAATGTCGAATGATATTAATAATAAATTCAGTGAAATAAAAGAACACAATGTTAAGTGCGAAAATAATATTAATGAGAAAATGAACGCTTTATAAAAGCGTTTTGATGCTAAATTCAGTGAAATGAAAGAACAAAAGTGTTAAGTTCGAAAATAGTATAAATGTAAAGTTTAATGAATTAAATAATTCAAATAAGTTATTGTGTGAGCACTTTGATGAACAAATTAATGACGTACGCATGATAATAAAAAACAGACGAGTTAAAAGAGCAAGTGTGGGTGGTAGAGGATAAAAAAATATTTTAGATTCTAACCAAACCAAACTTTCACAACAGGTAACTACTGTAAGTTGTAGAATAGACAATTTTGAAACTGAAACTTGTAATAAGTTTGATGGAATAGAGAGTAAGATGCAATGTTTAAATAGCACGATGAGTGCCATAGATAACCATAGTAGTGAGTTAGAGTCACAAGTGGCCATGTGTACGGTGAATGATTATGATAAGTTAGTTATGAATGTTAGAGATGAATTAGAGTCAACCATAAGTCAAAAACGTAATAATGTAAGTGAGCGGTTGATAATTACCAGAGGAAGTACCGTAATAATGATTTTGATGTAGAATTGTTTAATTGTGACAGTAGGGGGGGGTACACCCCATGCAATTTTTAAACAGAGTGAAAGATTTTAATCAGTTCTGTAATAATAACTGGGAGGTAAAAATCCTAAAATGTTTTAAGGGGAATTCCGCAATTTGGGCTGAAGCTCATAAAATAGATTGGGTGTATTACAAAAGTTTTGAAACACAAAACTTTCAAAACACAAGTTTTGAGGGACAAATACTGGTCCAAGGAAGAACAAGAGGTGCTGCGTAGTAAGATTATGGAGTCCGGTAGTTTTGGGGCCAATGGTAACCACGTGACGATGTATGTGATGAAACTATACAATGAGTCGAAATATCTTGAGCCACCGTTGCCATTTCGATCATTTGTACGCCATGTAAGCAAGCATTTGCCACGAGAAATACAAATTACACTAATGACACGCGATATTACAGAGATTACTGAATTGGAAAAAATATTAGATATTTTCCAGAATATCAGGGACAGGGAGTGGGTAGACATCAGAGTCAGCCGGTGTCACAAACAAACGTAATACATCACCATTCGAGGGGGTCAATAACTGCACATAGAAGTATACGGGGAAATTATAATAGAATTGAAGGGTGGAGGTGTCTGGACTGTCAACTTGAAAACTATGCTTTCAGAACAGTTTGTTTTAGATGTGGCCGAGCAAGAAATTGCCAGAGGAGTGAACCAGCATCAAACCAAAACGGTCAACACCAGAGGGGAGAGGACAGCAGGTGAGGAGTACCAAGAGGCAGTGGACATGTAAACAGGGGTCGAGGTGGTCACTCTCAGGGTAGTGCCGCCGATCAGCAGGAAAACGAGTAAGGACAATGGAGGAGAGGACCCAACCATTGTCAGGGGGTAGCGGGGTCCAAGATACAAGGAGTTATTATAGTAAGCTTCGAACATTGCAACAGAGTTGATGGAAGAGGACGACCCGGAGGTAAGCGAACCAGAGACAGGATTAACAGAAATCATGGTCACCATTGAAGGTAAGGAGATTAAAACACTAGTAGATACGGGCAGTGAAATTTCAGTTATTTCAGAGAATGTGTTAGGGGAGTTAAGGGAATTACATAGAAATATTCCATCTTTACCAGTTGCAGGGGTTACAATAGTGGGTGTTACTGGGGTTAGAAGTAAAAGGGTGACCAAGCAGGTTCAATTAAATATGAAATTAAATGGGGCTGAATATGATAATACTTTCTTGGTAGTTAGAGGGTTAAATTTAGAGGTTGTATTGGGTAATGATTTTCTAAAACGACAAAGCAATTATTGATTTTAACAAACGGGTGGTAGAATTGGAGCATGAATGTAAACAAGTAAGGGTGAGCTTTAAACGGGTGATAGACGAAGTGAAAATTGCAGGGATGAAAATAATACAAAAACAGTTTGATGGTGGGGACCTGGAGGCGAGAGTAAATATATGTAGAGAGAGTGAAGAGAGAGAGCAAGATGAAAGTGAAGAGCGAGTGTGGGAGAACAGGGCACATAATTTTTTTAGTGAGGGTGGAGTTATGGAGGGAGTCCACAACTCACAGAGTTGTGGGGAGTAGTAGAGTTTTAAGAGGGGTTTTCGGAGTTACCTGGTAGAGCCAGGAACTATGAGTGTGAGTTGAAGGTAAGGGAACATACACCCTTTGTGCAGAGAAGTTATCCAGTGCCCTATTCGAAAAGGCGAGCTGTTCAGGAGGAGTGAGATAGAATGATGGCGGGAGATGTAATTGAGAGGTCGGTGTCACCATATTCGAACCCGTTAGTTGTTGTAATTAAAAAGGATGGGAGAGTGAGATTGTGTCTCAACACCCGTAGAATAAACCAAATTATCATTCCTGACTGAGAGTCACCCGAACCGATTGATGAAATTTTTCAGAAATTTAGTGGGATAAAGTACATGACAGCTTTAGATTTAACCGCAGGTTATTGGCAGGTACCGTTAGCTCCGGAAAGTAGGAAGTATACTGCTTTCTTATTTAATGGAAAGAATTATCAGTTTAAAAGATTACTGTTTGGACTTAATACGAGTGTTGCTAGTTTTATTAAATGTTTGGATGAAATTTTACAACCCAATAATGTAGAGTTTTTAACCGTATATGTAGATGATATTTTGATAGCATCAAGGACTTTTTCTGAACACGTTGAACATTTTGAATATGTTTCGAATCAGTTGCAAAGAGGGGGGTTAACAGTGAATTGGGAGAAATCCAAATTTCTGCAGCAGGAAATACACTTTTTGGGTTTTATTATATCACCTAAAGGGATTGAGGCGAACCCAGAGAAAGTAGAATCAATAATGAGATTCCCAGAACCAAAGAATATAAAGCAATTGAAAGTTTTTTAGGCTTATATAATTTTTATAGGAAATTCCAAAAGAATTATGCCCAAACAACAGCAAAGTTGATGGCGGTGTTGCAGAAAAACAAACCGTGGAAATGGGGAGAAGAAGAAAAGACTGCGTTTCAAGAGATAAAAAATAAATTTATGAGTATGATTATGATGAATCATCCTAACTTTGATCAAAAATTTTATTTACAGACAGATGCCAGCAACATAGCTTTAGGTGCAGAGTTATACAATGAGGACGAGGACAGGGAACACAGGACCATAGCTTTTGCTAGCAGAACCCTGTTGGTGGCAGAAAGGAACTACACCACTACAGAAAAGGAGCTGTTGAGTATTGTCTTTGCAGTAAAGAAGTTTAGGACTTATCAGCTGGGGAACAACACGATTATCCGCACGGATCACAAGGTGCTGTCTTTTTTGAACAGATGTAAGCTTACACACAGTCGACTGACCAGGTGGGTGTTAGCTTTACAAGAATACAATTTCTCTTGGGAATACATAAATGATGTAGAAAACAAAATACCAGACACACTATCGAGGGTAGATTTTGAGGGAAATAAGACAGGTAGGGATCTTAAAGAAATAGAAATTTTTCGACTCAGCCAGGAAGATAGGCTTTTTGGGAAAGAACTTACTAATCTTAAAACAATGCAATGCTCCTATGTAAAATCGGGAAAAATAATTGCTATTTTAGAGTCAGATCCAGATAATTCCATATTTAACAGGTACTTTCAAGTGTATCAGGGGATTTTGTTTAAGAAAATAGAAGGGGGTGAGCGAGATTGGAAATTGGTTATACCCGAGGGACTAGTTGATCAAATAATATGGGATTGTCACATTAGATACGGGCATTTTGGGGCGAAGAAATGTACACACATGTTAAAGGAATCGTGTGTGTTTAAAAATATGGAAAGGAGGGTTAGAAAATTGCTCCGAGGGTGCGAATTGTGTCAGAAGTCCAAAGTAGCTAATTATTGGCTGGAGGGTGAATTAAATTTGATAAAAGTTGAGAAGCCTTTCGATTTGGTTGCAGTAGATTTATATGGTCCATTACCAAAGGGGTGAGGGGGAGTAATGTATATATTCGTGGTACTAGACACGTTTTCAAAATCTGTTAAGTTGTACAGTGTAAAGAGGGCCACTAGCAAGGTATTAAGCAAAAAAATAACGCAGGATTATATGAACAAGGTAGGAAAACCTAAAGTGGTACTTTCGGATCATGGGCCCCAGTTCATTAGTGGGAAATGGCAACAGACTTTAGGGTGGGAAGGCATTATAACTAAGCACATGGCAGTATATCACCTGCAGTCCAATCAGGCTGAAAGGGTAATGAGGGAGATCGGAAGAATATTTCGGGCGTATTGTCATGGTAAGCACAGTGAGTGTCCTATGTTTGTAAGTAAAATTGAGGACTGGTTAAACTGCACTACCCATGAGTCTACTGGATTCACGCCATATGAGTTGATAAAGGGGATACGCCCACAAAGAGTATTGGAGCAGCTTTTCAACTATCCACCGGAAGGTAATACCATAGGTGTAGGGGTCAAACTGAGACTAGCTAATGAGCATTTGTTAACTAAGGGGGAGAGAAGGAAACGGCATTATGATTCAAAAGGTAAGTGGATTAAATATGAAGTGGGTCAACTGGTACTGGTCAAGAGACATGATTTATCAAACGCGCAAGAAAAGGAAATAAAAAATTCTTTTTGCTGTATGAGGGTCCTTATGAGATAATTGAGGTGAAGATGGACAACGCCTACATGTTACAAAATTCAGTGACAAGGGAAATAGTGGGTACACATAACGCGATGAATTTGAAATTTTATTGGTCAAGATAAATTGTAACAAATGTATTATATGTTTTAACTGTTTTAAGAAGGGGCTCTCCCCCATTTTCGGGCAGTCACAGCCTCACCAACCCTGACCATGGATTTTGGCTTTTTAGCGGTGGACCATAGAGTACACCTCGGAAATGGGGTCGGATAACAATGGTCCTCCTCTACAAAATTGATGTAAGTAGAAATTTTGAATTTTGAAGAACGAGGGAGGGGGACCCCTAATGACTGAATAGCCTTTATTGTCGGAAGCACATCATTTTGCACAACTCAATTATCAACAAAAATTTTTTTTTTATTATTCAAAACTATTATGAGTTAATTTTCAAGTGCAAATAAGTGCTGTTATTTCCAGAATGTTATGTTACATTTTTTATACAAAAAAAAATTAAAAAATTGAAGAGGAAAAAAATAATTTTTTGGTGGGTGCCTGTCAGTTGCCACAAAAGTGGCAGTACAAATCAATTGCAGAATTGGAGGATAGTCATGGAGTGTACACGTGCCATCACAAAACGTTTTTTTGTTGGGAAAATAAACATTTTTTAGAACCTATATATATATATTGTAACATAACAAAATTATCACACTAAACATTTGAATTAATGTTACATAAATAAAAGAAAAAGTTCCATAGTGAGTAAGAAGAATAAATTGTTTAAGGATTACCCTAGAAACTGTATAATTAAGTCTATAAAATGTTAATAAAAATGGAAGATAATAAAGAAAACCATTAATTAAAATAACCTACTATGAAAAAACCAGTTAAACCAGCAGTATACCCAGTAGATTGGGGAAGCAGTACAGAAAGGGAAGGACCATAAAAAAGGAAATAATCTTTCATGAAACCATTTTAATAAGGAAACTACTTATGTGATATTTGAAGAAGGGACGAAACATATCAAGATTCCCACAAAGAGACCAGAAACAGGAAGAGATATGCCAAAACAAAATGTTAGTCATATAATAAATACCATGAGACAAAATTTAAACCGATATAGGTAAACCCCAAACAAGTTACAAGATACAATACTATAAAACACAAATTGTATATTAGTTGTAAGTGTAATATGTTTAAAAAATATGTCAAAAGAGACTACAATAGTGTAGAACTCACTAAAAAGACTACCAGAGTGTAGAATCCAATAAAGTGAAGTGAGATAACAAAATTAAGAAACTACAGAGTGTACAGTGAGAAACATAGTTAAAAAATCTATAAAAAAAAAAAAATCTTCAATGAAGTTCAAGTATTATAAAAAGACTACCATGAGTGTAGAATAATAATAATAAAACCATTGGAATGAAAGACAGTCTAAGGACTGACAACATTACTAGTAATAAGAGTTTTTAAATTAGATATAAGAAAAACTATTACATATGAAATGTTTTCTTTAATTATAGCTAAGTAAATGGTGAAGGACAAAAATACCAAAGGACAGTTCATAACTGAAGGTATGACTAATATTAAGATGTTTGCTATTTATTATTAATTAGATAATATTCTAGATGTAAGGTGTAAATAGATACACGATATTTTTTAATCGCAGTTAAAGTGTTTTCAAAAGAATCATAAATACACAAGACAGTTAGTGACTGACAGTGTTACTAGTAATAGGAGTTTTTTATTTTTTTAATTAAATTATGTCTAGGATAAGCTATTTTGTTATCATTTGATGATACAGTAAAAAATAATAGGAATAAGATGTTTTTGTTAAAATTAGGTGATATATGGAAAATAGTTGATAATAAGATGTTTTTGTTAAAATTAGGCATAACATGTTCATGTTATGGTTCAATGATGTTATTAGTATAAAGAAAGTTTAGTAGATACAAGATATTCTATTGTATTTAAAATCATGTCATTTAATTTTCCATTGTGTAAGTCAGAGAGGCAAGTAGGGCATAAAAATGTAATAATTTTATTCAAATCAGTAAACTATATATAATGTACAAACAGACCCACCAAGACACTATGTTTGTAAACACAGAATGGCCTATAAACAAAAAATTATCTATCAAAGAATTAATCTACGTAATAGGAATAGAATTCAATACATACAATACAGAAATTGAAAATATAATTAATACAGATACAGTTAATAGCAAATAGAATGACAAATGAAAGAAAATTAACTTCTTTTGGAAACAGTCAAAAATAGGCTTATGATAGTAATCAAATCAGACTAAACAGCAAATTAATCAATATTGAAATGTTTTAATAACCAAATTAGTAACAACAAAGTAATTACGGAGTTATTAGGTGTATTCCAGGGAAATATTATACCGAAAAAACAAATAAAAACCTTTAAAACACTGAATTTGTACAAAATATGAGACATACAATAATTATCTAAAATTGTAATTTTTGGGCTTAAATGAGTTTGAAACAAACCCAGCTATATATCAAAAGATGTAAAATTAAATAATCAATATTACTGAATAGTTAGATTCATGTAAATTAAGAAATATTTGAAATACAGTAAAAAATAAGAAACCTTGTTATGTATAGTTAGATAGTGAAACAAGTCTCAGACAGATATTTTATAATTAAACAATATGAAGAGGAAAAAGACATACCACAAATTGCCTTAAAACGACGACGTTGCGTCTTTTAGTCTATTGTTAATCGCAAAGCTGAACAGTTGAAAAATGTATTAGTGGAGTTTTGAAAACCAAATAATTTATATTAAAACCAAGTGTGGTTATGTGGCGTGTAACGGAGATGAACTAACAAGTGAAATAACATTATCTATCTATGTCTAACACTTCACAAGTTTCCAAAAACACAGAATAACACCATAAAACTTAACGCCAGAAATCGACAGCCATTTTGAACAATTTTTGGAACGAATTCACAAAGAACCAACACACATATTTGAACATCACACTACACAAGAGATCCATCCAGAATTCGACATCGCAGACGACGAGGGGACATTCAACACTATATTTTGGAACAACACCACTTCGCAGAAAAGGGAACATCGTTTTATTTCTGTGGGAGAAGATCTTCAATTCCAACGGCGTCATAGCAGATAAAATCGAGCAGATGGCGGCCATTGCTGAATTTCTATAAAGGCGATCAACCAGTGCTTCCTGGAGCAGAGTGACGTCATTTCTTCGACTTGGTTCGAAATTTAAATAATTTCTTTCTAATTGACAATTGTAATAATAATTCTGTTCTATTTCAGATATTAACATTTAGTTTAAGAATACCTGTTAAATGTATCTTGTTCCTTGCCCTCTGACCATTTCGACTCGTTAAAAGAACCATAAATTTAAACTTGTAAAAAATATATTTGTTGATTTTTCTCACTGCCGACTGTGGCAAATATTAGCCAGTGCCTGGGACATGCGCAGTTTGACTGGCGCACAATTTTGAATGAATAAACGCAAATCAGTATTCAGTTACCAGCATTGTTTTTATTTCTACCATTAATGTTATTATTATTTTTTATTAAGCAAAAACATAATTCACATTGAGAGAATAGATATAGGAGGAAATTACAAACTCAAATAATTAACCAATTATTAACTAATTAAATTAAATCATACCATCAAACTCGATACAAGAACGAGAAAAAATATTTGCAGAATTTTTAAAGTTTGATATATTTGTTGTTTATCAATCCAACACACTTAGTTATAACATATTCTTATCATCAATATCTTTATATCCTATTTATTATTACACTTGAATTTATATTACCATTTGACTAGCCTAACCAGTGGGACTTTAAGGAGTCAGACTGATCCAGTGATATAAATATCAGTACGTATCAACACACAATTCAATTCAATTTAATTTTTATTTTTATTTTTATTTGTATTATTATATTACAAATTGGCGTCCAACTTAAGGGGCTTTAAATAGGAGGTAATAGTGTTGTAAAATAAGGACGAGTGTCCAATTTCCTATTTTTAGCTTGGCAACGGTCAACAGGTCGGAAGAGGGAGCGAGATGCACAGGAGAGCTACATCAAGAAAAAGGGCTATGGAGGCCGAACAGGAGATAGACATGGAGGATAAAGAAGCGACACCAGTGGAAGATGTGGAGTTAATGTTACCGCCAGCAGAACCAAATAAGCCTGCACCACAGAAGGAACAGCCGGAAAAATCCACCGCAAAGGAAGATACAAAATTTGATCAAATGATGGAGATGTTACTTAGAGAATTTAAAACAACGAAGGAGGAATTAAGAGAAAACAGTAAGAAGATAGAGGAGAAGATGGAAGAAAATAGTAAGAAGCTGGAAAACGATAACCAACAATTAAAAGAAGAGTTGGGTAATAAAATCGGAGATACCAACAAGAAAATCGAGGAAAACAGTAAGAAGATGGAGGAGAATAGTAAGAAGATGGAGGAGAAAATGGAAGAAAATAATAAGGAAATGAAAAGTGATAACCAACGATTGAAGGAAGAATTGGGTAATAAAATTGGAGATACTAGCAAGAAGATGGAGGAGAAGATGGAAGCAAACAGTAAGAAGATAGAAGAGAAGATGGAAGAAAATATTCAGAAAATTGAGGAGAAAATGGAGGAAATAAAGACTGACAATAAACAGTCGAAAGAGGAATTAACCCAGATAAGCCAGAAACTGGAAGAAACCAACAAAAAGATGGAAGAAACAAGTCAGAAAATGGAAAGCAATAATCAGCAATTGAGAGAAGAATTGAAGGAGACGAACCAAGAGAACATGAACCGGTTAGACGGAAGAATGGAAATATTGAAGGATGAATTGAGCCAGAAGATAGCTGAAAACAATGAGACAATCAGCAAGAAAGTAGAAGAGGAAATAACGGTAATCGAACAAAGGGTTACCAGAGCTGACGAAAAATGGAGTCAAACCGAACAAGAAGTACGGAGTATCAGAACAGAAATAAATACGAAGGTTAGCACCATTGAAGAAACGACTAGGAAGACGTTGGAGGAAAAACTAAAGGAAACACAGGAAGACTGAGAGCGAGTGCAGGACCGATTCACAGAAAAATGTGACGGCATAGAAGCTGCGGTGACCAGTATCAACAGTCAGGTACGACAGAACCAGACAGATATAGACCTATTCCATAGTCGACCGACAACCATTACCAGTTGTCCCAACAGTGAAAATCGTGAAGGGATTAACTTCAGGTTTTATAAAAATAAACCCATGGAATTCCTAGCAAGAATCGAAGAATACTTTGCCAAACACAGAGGTAATCGCTGGAGGGAGAACAAAGAGGTGCTGGACGAATCGTTCAAGGAAATAGCAGACAATTGGTGGATGGCGATAAGAGACGAGGTGACCGACTATCAACAATTCAGAAGGCTATTCAAAGCCAAATATTGGTCTGAATCAACGCAAAATATCGCCAGAGACGGGATATGTCATGGGAAGTACAACCCATATGGAAACCAAACTTTAACGGCGTACTTTTTGGGAAAGGTGTGCGTGGCCAAACATCTAGAGCCCCGAATACCGGAAGAATGCCTGGTCAGCAAACTCTCATACCACTACGAGGAGGATATTATCAGAGCCAGACGAAACAGTCAAATAAAAACGGTGCAAGCCATGACCGAGCTCTTAGAGATGTACGAGCACGAAGACTATTACCGTCAAAGTCGCAGGAGATATGAAAAGCAGGAACCAAGGAATAACAACAATAATTTGAATAATAATAATAATAATAATCAGCAGAATGTGGGTAATAATAATAATTATAATTCCACAAATCGGAATAATGCCGAGTACAATTATAACCCCAGAAATAACAATAATTTGCCCCGTTTCAACAACAATAATAATAATAGTAATATTCCTCGCATAAATAATAATAACAACAACCACAACAATAATAATAATAATAGCCGTCCACAAAATAACAATGGTTATTATAATCATAATAGTAACTATGTTCCAAATGGTCAGAGGAACCCCAACCTTTCTAATAATAATAATTATCATGGTAATTATAACCGAAATTACCCAAGTGGAGGTAACCACAATTACAGGGCATATCGACCTAATGTTAATTACATCCGAGCAGAAGGCAGTGGACACAGGAGGTACCAGCCTCAAAGAAGGAGCCGATACTACGAGTACGAGACTTTCCAAGGAAGTCAGGGAAGTAATAGGTACAGAGAGTACGAGCCCAGACGTAGTTCCAGCCTGGATAATCAGCGAAGACTACCTGTAACAGAAGCCCAACCAGACGATCGAGCAGAACCAAACGAAACAGCCTCAGGACTTCAAGCTGACGCTTCCAACGGCCTAATCCGTAATGAAGCGGAACATTTAAACGAACGGAGGCAGTAATAAAATCCAATGACCCTTTACTGCTCCAATCTGCTGGGTTTAATCAAGTAGGTATGAATTTGAAGAAGAACAGAAAAAATTTTACCATAATATACAGCAATTATTTAAAGGATATCCGTAAGGACCTATTAGAAGAAAGTGAGCTTAATATTAAAAATAATGATAATGAAATAATATACATAATCGCAGAAATTGAAGGTATTTCTGTTCCTATAATGATAGACACTGGAGCCAATGTCTCCATAATAAATCGAAATGAATTGGACCGGATACAGCAGGAATGCCACAAAACTTTACCGGTACTACCTATTAATAATATTGTACTTGTAGGAGCTACCGGCCGACAGAACAAGACCATAAGAAAGCAGGTATCCCTCAATGTCAAAAGTCAGGGCATTAGTGTGGATATGATATTTCTTGTTGCAGCCGGATTACCTTTCAACATCATGATAGGATGCGACATATTGCGCCAAAACTCAGCAATTATCGACTTGTGCCGAGGAAAGGTATCACTCTTTGCTGAAGGTTCAACCTGGATAGCCAATTTAACTGATAACAAGACTTTAGACTCCAGACAACTTCTCGACCACCAAAATAAGGTGAATTACTTGTCCAACCACTCAACAAACAACAAGCCAGTACATCAAGATTCGGAGGAAGACCTATGGCAACAAAAGATCCAAGAGATACGTAACTTCCAGTGCCACAATACTAACGAGCAATTAACGGAAAACCAGCTGAATCAATTGGTAGAAATATATGAGAAATATCGAGCTGTATTTTCTGACGAACCTGGAAAGATCTGGAACTACCAATGTTCCATACGATTCAGAGAACCGGTAGAATTCAACCGAAAGTCGTACCCAATAGCACAATCTTTGAAAGAAGCCGTACGAACAGAGATCCAGAATATGATCCGTAGAGATATCATCGAGAGCAGTCAATCGCCATACACTAGCCCAATTGTGGCCATACAAAAGAAAAATGGGAAGGTAAGACTTTGCCTTGACGCTCGTGAGATAAATAAGATGATAATAAACGATCGTACCTCACCTGGCGAAATTGATGAAATTTTGAAGAGGTTCCACGGAACACGATTCATTACCAGGATACGGTATGCGGCTATTGGCAAGTGGAGTTGCACCCAGCAAGCCGGCAATACATGGCGTTCATCTTCAAAGGGCGCAATTATCAGTTTAAGAGGTTGCCCTTCGGGTTGGTGAATTCAGTAGCTGTTTTTGTCGCCTGTATGGATCATATACTAGGACCAGAAGCGCTCCAATTCACGACTGTCTATGTTGATGATCTCCTAATAACATCAACCAGCTGGGAGGAACACTGTCATCGTGTGGAGTATGTTTTGAAGAAGCTTGCTGAGAATAATGTTACCCTTAAACTGGACAAGTCCAAGCTTATAGCTAAAGAAGTTCAATTCCTGGGTTTCCAGCTAAACAGTCAAGGAATAACACCATCAACAGAAAAGGTAGACGCCATACAACGATTCCCTACACCAAAAAACAGAAGGCAACTACAATCATTTTTGGGCCTATGTAACTATTATAGGAAGTTCCAGAATAATTATTCCGAACTAACAGCCCAGTTTCAGTACCAGTTATCGTCCAAGAATAAATGGCGATGGGGTCAAGAACAAGACGAGACCTTCAAATCAATTAAAGAGAAATTCTTAGATGCAGTAATGCTCAACCATCCAGATTTTAACCGACCCTTCTTTCTAAACTGTGACGCTAGTAACATTAGCTTGGGTTCAACACTGTACCAAGAAGATGAAAGTGGAAACCATCTAGTAGTGAGCTTTGCTAGCAGAACCCTTAACCAGTGTGAGAAGAACTATAATGTGACGGAAAAAGAACTGCTAAGTGTAGTCTTTGCCTGCGGGAAGTTTCGGACGTATATCCTCGGATATCCAGTGACCGTCCGAACAGATCACAAGTCAATATCATTTCTAAGAAGATGCAAATTAAGCCATGGTAGATTGACCAGATGGGTACTCGCCCTACAGGAATACGATATACAGTGGGAGTATGTTCCTGGAAGTAAAAATGTAGTGGCCGACGTATTGTCAAGAGTGAATCTGGAAGAACAAACATTCGAAGGCGAAAAGGAGAGCATTTTGAAAATCTATAACATCATTAAGGACAGATCCGATCTAGAGAAGATAGTGCAGGACATCAGCAAACACCAGCAGTCCGATCCGAAGTTAAACTCTATTAAACTTCGTCTCTCCAACCAAGATGACACAATAAACAAATTTTATTGTGTACATAATGGGATTTTATTCATCAAGACATCCCTTGACGAAGACGTTTGGAAGATCATGATCCCTACTACAATCGAAAAGGATATCATCCTGGACTATCACCTACGATACGGTCACATGGGAGCCATGAAGGTGATCAAGGCAATAGAAGAGAATTGTCACATAAAAAGTATCAATAGAAAAACTAGAAACTACCTTAAAACCTGTATGATATGTCAATTGGTGAAAACCAACAATGAAAGAAAGGAAGGTATGATGATACCAATTACCTCACAAGCCAAACTGGAAAAGGTCTTTCTGGACATATGTGGTCCATTTCCCCGCAGTGGCGGACGCCATCGATACAAGTATATTGTTATTATGATGGATCATTTTACAAAATTTACAAAACTATACCCTGTGAACAGAGCCACCACTCTGAAGACTCTAGAAATAATAACAAATCATTACATTCCAGAGGTAGGAAGCCCGACATCCATAATCACCGACCATGGAATGCAATTTAAGGGTTGGCGGTGGAGAAACACTCTGAATACATTGGGCATTAAGACATACAAGACGTCTGTCTACCACCCCAGCAGCAATCCAGCGGAGAGGGTACTGCGAGAGGTCGGAAGAATATTACGGACTTATTGCTATAATCAACAAAAGAAGTGGCAAGAATATTTATTAGCGACTGAAGAATTCCTTAATTTGTCATATCACACCGCTATTGGTACCACGCCATACACGGCAATGTATGAAAGACCACCTCCGAGAGAAATACAAGACATAATAGAGTTCCCCAGGAGTCAAGAATACAAATTCAATCGAATCAGATTCTACAATAAATTGGCTGAAGACCAGGAAAGGCGCAAGAACAAATATCAAAAGGCTGTTAAGAAAATAATAAACTATGAAGTCGGAGAAAAGGTACTGCTAAAAAACAGGGAATTACCCAGTACTTTGGAAGGCATTACCAAAAAGTTGTTACTGCTGTATACCGGCCCATACCTGATAATTAAAAACAATAATAACAATACGTATGTACTAAAGGATATCATTTCGAATAAAGTAAAAGGAACCTATAATCAGTTATCCATTAAAAAATATTTGGAGGACTCAGAATTATGAGTTAAAACTATTATGAAGAAATTGTGAATTTGGATAAAAAATTACAAAATTCAAAAATTAGTAAGAACAACTTACACCAAGTATTTGAAGGACTATTATGAACGAAATAAGGAATTTTGATAAAAATAAAATTACCAAATTCAAAAATATCGTAAGTACAACTTACACCAAATATTCGAACAATTGTGAATGATGAAAAAAGAATTTTGCTAAATAGATAATTACCAAATTCAAAAATGAGTAAGTACAACTTACACCAAGTATTCGAACAATTGTGAATGATGAAAAAAGAATTTTGATAAGAATAAAAATTACAAAATTCAAAAATTAGTAAGTACAACTTACAACAAAACATTTGAAGGATTATTGTGGATAAATAAAAAGAATTTTGAACATCATAAGCTTCAAAATTCAAAAGCAATAGTAGGTACAAGCTACACAAATATTCAAAGACTATTATCCAAGTAAAAAGAATTTGGAGGGAGATAATAATTGTCCAAATTCAAAATAATTAGTAAGTACCACTTACTCAAACATTCAAAGACTATTATGAATGAAAAAAGAATTTTGAGGAATAATAATTTCAAAATTCAAAACGATAATAAGTACAACTTATACCAAAATATTTGAAAAACAACTATGAATAAGAAAGAACGTAGTTGAATAAAAATGTCTAAAATTAAAAAACATTAAACTCACATCATTACTCATACAAATGATGAAAAATAACTCTGAAATATGAAAAAAGATTTTGTAAAAAAGAGATACAAAATTCTAAGGGAGAAAGGAAACCAGAATGTCATATGACTTAATCGAAACAAATTAACCAAACTCACAAGGAAAATAATTTAATAAAAATGGAACAATGAAGAAGGACCAGCTCACTAAAGACCAAATAGTGAGACCAAAAAACAAAAAAAAACCTGATACTAATAATGATAATGCTGTTACAACAACCACTGTTATAGTGAAAGTGATAAAGAATTAATTCATGTTATACCATGAGCAATAAAAGTAACTCAATGGATACCAGATGGTAGAAAGAGTAAATATAAATACTACTTACTATGTAAACATGATGAAATGTATATGATACCACATACCTAAGCCACCTAATATGGAATAAGCTTTAAGAGAGAAGAAGAGTCAAGTGTATAAAAGTATTAATTAATATAACGTATTATGAAGTGAAGAATCTAAAGATGTTTATTTTAGTCAAAAATGACTACTTTTACTGTTTATTTATTTTTATGACTGGATGTAGAAAATGCCATCAGTCTTATGTGTTGAGCAGAGATGATAATACCTCTGGACTCAATTGAAGTATTGGACAGCAGGGATTGAAGCCAAAAGTGCCACTCTGAACTGTTCCAATTAATTTGTTAGGGAATGTTAGGGAGTAAACATACTGGTGAGGAAGCACCAAATAAGAAGGAATATAAAATGATAATGTTATACACAAGATTGAAGATCACTTATCAATGAAAAAAGAAACTAATGAAGGAGATACACATCAGCTGAGAGGAAGCAATGGTGGAAAAAGAAGGTATATAAAGTGAAAACATGTAATCACGGAGAAAATGTAAATACAAAAGAATTAGTAGTAATTATTTCATCCATACAGAGTATGATCTGAACTAATCACTTTTACAGGAGAGCATATGTAACATAACAAAATTATCACACTAAACATTTGAATTAATGTTACATAAATAAAAGAAAAAGTTCCATAGTGAGTAAGAAGAATAAATTGTTTAAGGATTACCCTAGAAACTGTATAATTAAGTCTATAAAATGTTAATAAAAATGGAAGATAATAAAGAAAACCATTAATTAAAATAACCTACTATGAAAAAACCAGTTAAACCAGCAGTATACCCAGTAGATTGGGGAAGCAGTACAGAAAGGGAAGGACCATAAAAAAGGAAATAATCTGTCATGAAACCATTTTAATAAGGAAACTACTTATGTGATATTTGAAGAAGGGACGAAACATATCAAGATTCCCACAAAGAGACCAGAAACAGGAAGAGATATGCCAAAACAAAATGTTAGTCATATAATAAATACCATGAGACAAAATTTAAACCGATATAGGTAAACCCCAAACAAGTTACAAGATACAATACTATAAAACACAAATTGTATATTAGTTGTAAGTGTAATATGTTTAAAAAATATGTCAAAAGAGACTACAATAGTGTAGAACTCACTAAAAAGACTACCAGAGTGTAGAATCAAATAAAGTGAAGTGAGATAACAAAATTAAGAAACTACAGAGTGTACAGTGAGAAACATAGTTAAAAAATCTATAAAAAAAAATCTTCAATGAAGTTCAAGTATTATAAAAAGACTACCATGAGTGTAGAATAATAATAATAAAACCATTGGAATGAAAGACAGTCTAAGGACTGACAACATTACTAGTAATAAGAGTTTTTAAATTAGATATAAGAAAAACTATTACATATGAAATGTTTTCTTTAATTATAGCTAAGTAAATGGTGAAGGACAAAAATACCAAAGGACAGTTCATAACTGAAGGTATGACTAATATTAAGATGTTTGCTATTTATTATTAATTAGATAATATTCTAGATGTAAGGTGTAAATAGATACACGATATTTTTTAATCGCAGTTAAAGTGTTTTCAAAAGAATCATAAATACACAAGACAGTTAGTGACTGACAGTGTTACTAGTAATAGGAGTTTTTTATTTTTTTAATTAAATTATGTCTAGGATAAGCTATTTTGTTATCATTTGATGATACAGTAAAAAATAATAGGAATAAGATGTTTTTGTTAAAATTAGGTGATATATGGAAAATAGTTGATAATAAGATGTTTTTGTTAAAATTAGGCATAACATGTTCATGTTATGGTTCAATGATGTTATTAGTATAAAGAAAGTTTAGTAGATACAAGATATTCTATTGTATTTAAAATCATGTCATTTAATTTTCCATTGTGTAAGTCAGAGAGGCAAGTAGGGCATAAAAATGTAATAATTTTATTCAAATCAGTAAACTATATATAATGTACAAACAGACCCACCAAGACACTATGTTTGTAAACACAGAATGGCCTATAAACAAAAAATTATCTATCAAAGAATTAATCTACGTAATAGGAATAGAATTCAATACATACAATACAGAAATTGAAAATATAATTAATACAGATACAGTTAATAGCAAATAGAATGACAAATGAAAGAAAATTAACTTCTTTTGGAAACAGTCAAAAATAGGCTTATGATAGTAATCAAATCAGACTAAACAGCAAATTAATCAATATTGAAATGTTTTAATAACCAAATTAGTAACAACAAAGTAATTACGGAGTTATTAGGTGTATTCCAGGGAAATATTATACCGAAAAAACAAATAAAAACCTTTAAAACACTGAATTTGTACAAAATATGAGACATACAATAATTATCTAAAATTGTAATTTTTGGGCTTAAATGAGTTTGAAACAAACCCAGCTATATATCAAAAGATGTAAAATTAAATAATCAATATTACTGAATAGTTAGATTCATGTAAATTAAGAAATATTTGAAATACAGTAAAAAATAAGAAACCTTGTTATGTATAGTTAGATAGTGAAACAAGTCTCAGACAGATATTTTATAATTAAACAATATGAAGAGGAAAAAGACATACCACAAATTGCCTTAAAACGACGACGTTGCGTCTTTTAGTCTATTGTTAATCGCAAAGCTGAACAGTTGAAAAATGTATTAGTGGAGTTTTGAAAACCAAATAATTTATATTAAAACCAAGTGTGGTTATGTGGCGTGTAACGGAGATGAACTAACAAGTGAAATAACATTATCTATCTATGTCTAACACTTCACAAGTTTCCAAAAACACAGAATAACACCATAAAACTTAACGCCAGAAATCGACAGCCATTTTGAACAATTTTTGGAACGAATTCACAAAGAACCAACACACATATTTGAACATCACACTACACAAGAGATCCATCCAGAATTCGACATCGCAGACGACGAGGGGACATTCAACACTATATTTTGGAACAACACCACTTCGCAGAAAAGGGAACATCGTTTTATTTCTGTGGGAGAAGATCTTCAATTCCAACGGCGTCATAGCAGATAAAATCGAGCAGATGGCGGCCATTGCTGAATTTCTATAAAGGCGATCAACCAGTGCTTCCTGGAGCAGAGTGACGTCATTTCTTCGACTTGGTTCGAAATTTAAATAATTTCTTTCTAATTGACAATTGTAATAATAATTCTGTTCTATTTCAGATATTAACATTTAGTTTAAGAATACCTGTTAAATGTATCTTGTTCCTTGCCCTCTGACCATTTCGACTCGTTAAAAGAACCATAAATTTAAACTTGTAAAAAATATATTTGTTGATTTTTCTCACTGCCGACTGTGGCAAATATTAGCCAGTGCCTGGGACATGCGCAGTTTGACTGGCGCACAATTTTGAATGAATAAACGCAAATCAGTATTCAGTTACCAGCATTGTTTTTATTTCTACCATTAATGTTATTATTATTTTTTATTAAGCAAAAACATAATTCACATTGAGAGAATAGATATAGGAGGAAATTACAAACTCAAATAATTAACCAATTATTAACTAATTAAATTAAATCATACCATCAAACTCGATACAAGAACGAGAAAAAATATTTGCAGAATTTTTAAAGTTTGATATATTTGTTGTTTATCAATCCAACACACTTAGTTATAACATATTCTTATCATCAATATCTTTATATCCTATTTATTATTACACTTGAATTTATATTACCATTTGACTAGCCTAACCAGTGGGACTTTAAGGAGTCAGACTGATCCAGTGATATAAATATCAGTACGTATCAACACACAATTCAATTCAATTTAATTTTTATTTTTATTTTTATTTGTATTATTATATTACAATATATATATATATATATATATATATATGTATGTATAGCTACACATTTTGGCCTTTGATTGTAAATTTGGGATGATAACAGACAATTGTATTATTCAAAGAAATGTGGAATAATTATAAATCAACTAAATGCTAAATTATTGTATTGTACCTGCTATTTTGATGTCTAGAAAAGACAGGGTTATAAAAATGTGATGGAAGTTGTATGTAATGTATCAGTTGACACTGTGTGTGTATTATAGTTAGTATAAATAGGAGTATAAATATTTTTTAATACCAGTAAAAAGGGGATTCCCCAACTTTCGGGCGGTCATGGCCTCACCAACCCTGACCTGGATTTGGCTAATCTTTAACAAGCTGTGGCCAGACTTAATGTGCCCTGACCATATAGCTTATTATCGTTGAAAAAGGTGAACATAGGAATTTAACCTGGGAAAAATTGGGGGGATCTCTAAGAAACTATGGAACAGCGGCTATGCACCGAATAGGGTAATAGACCGTTTAAGGGCGTATAGTTAGTTTACTGTTGTTGCTGGTGTCTTGTACACCAGTGATACCAGACTTTGTGTAAGGCCGAAGCAAGACGGAGTAATTAAAAACTTACTCAAATCACATTCAGTTCTGGTGGAAGCAATTGGCCGAATCAGTCCAGCCATAAATTGCAATAGAGTAGTGGATAGGGGGTAACTACATTACAAGCTACGTAAACAATGTAGTTTCAAAATAGGTTGAGGCAAGTGGTCTAAACCTTTGAGAAATTACATAATAATGTAACGAATTAGGTTAAGGTACTTTGAATTTAAGTACTGATGAATTGTGAACAGTTGATGGCCCCAGTTAGGAAATGTAATGTAAACCGTAATCGTTAGAAAATTGAATCTGTAATTGAATTTGAGTATTTTTGTTTTTGATATGATTTACTATTGTACTTTGAAATATGGTCATATACGTGTGTACGTTGGCATGTTATTTGAGTTAAATAATATGTGTTATGTTAGCATAATGGTACCTCCTTTGTAATATGTAATAATTGTAATTGAATTGTAATCTGTTTTTTGGCATACACGAACATTGACGACGGATTACGAAGCGTGTGACAAGTTCCAAGCTCAGTGTAAGAGTACCGAGTAGCACGAACGGCGGGTTAGATCACTACAAAGAGTGCGCGTGGTCGGATCCCGATTCTCAGGAAGGACCGGACACTTGCATGTGCAGTACCGTGTCCGGTGAGTGTTACGACATAATACAACTGCTCAATAGACTGTGGTCGAACGAAGAAAAAGAAGATGTTGAAGATAGTACAACAAGCCAGAAAATTGAAAATAAAATATATGGACTTGTCGAAAGGTTACACGAATGGTGGTGGTGGGGGAGGAGGAGTAGTAGGCACGGACCACATCTGCCCCATTACATACGTTCTATCACCTGCGGACCGTCCGCGTGCGGTAAGACGAACGTGATGTTCAACCTGTTGTTCGACGTGAACGGGGTACGTTTCGCAAACCTGTACGTGTTTTCAAAATCACTGTTTCAACCGAAATACCGGATGTTGGAAACTGATGACACACAGCTTACCGACGACGGACTGGGTTATCACGCGTACAGTGAAAACGAAGAGGTACCGCCTCCCGACAAGGTCGACACCGCTTCCGTTATGGTGTTCGACGCTGTGTCTTGTGAAAAACAACACAACATACGCAAGTACTTCGCTATGGGACGACACAGCGATGTAGACACGTTCTACTTGTGCCAGACGTACAGTCGAATACCGAAACATCTGATTCGTGACAACGCCAACCTCATAGTCTTGTTCAGATAGGACGATCTCAACTTGAAGCACGCGTACAACGATCACGTCAACACGGAATGAAGTACGAAACATTTAAGAACTTGTGCGCTGAAGCGTGGAAAGACCGCCACGGTTTTCTCGTCGTGAACAAAGACTCGTCCAACGATAACGGGCGGTACAGAATCGGTTTTGATCGTTTCATAGTGGTAGTACCAAACGAATAAACAAACACGTGTAGACTCTTTGTGTAAACGGGCGTTAACCGTTTCCGTAAAGGGGTTTATATATCCACGATAAAGATTGTACGTAAATACACGTGTTCCGAAGTCAATTCGTTAGTCGATCAACTGGCGTTCGTGAAGATGGACGACAAGGAGAAACGGGTCATTCGAGATATCGAAACGATCAGCAATAACATACGGAAGAAATATTGTGCGTTAAAATACGGGATCCAAGAAGAGGAAGAAAAGCTGACAAGAAGTTACAAACCGATCTTGGAACCGTTGAAAACCATTTCGCAAGCGTTCGTCGAAAAAAAAGTAAAACGACTGAAAAGCCGATGGTGACGATAACGGAAAGTAAGAAGAAACAAGAGGAGGAGGTGGATAAACAGCTAGTAGACTCTAAACATGACGGTTCATCACGTTTCCTAGACACATCCGTAGTTGGCGAAACGACGACAACGACGGACGTTGATGAGGACGACGATGACCCTAGTTTAACAGTTGAAAGACTGTTGAACACACCCGAAGGAAGACGTGAAGCACGTAATTATTTTCAGAGCCAATATTTTTGAACCCAATTCACTAGCGTACAAATACATGAGTATGACCGTATCGACTGATCGTGGTCAAAAGATGGATTATACTTACGGTGTAAGACACGAAGGCGGTAAATGGATGATAGGCGATTCGCAGGTGGAAATCGATGGTAAGGATAATTTTGTTATCAATGGTGTACGATACAAAGGCACGCCGGGACTTTTCGAACTGGTATTCATGAAACGATAGTTGATACTGGTGTTTACAACAAGGACGATCTCGTGACTTACAAGCGTATACTTGAAGCGACTAACGGACACAAACTACACTATTTACCGACAACGCGAAGAAACGTGAAGAGAGGACTAAAGTATACGAAGATAATAGGTCCGTTGTTTCGAACGACACGTACGGGACGCGGACACGTAAACAACAACAACTACATCCAAAACGGAAACGATATATACATGGAAGTAAGAAGAGGAAACGATAAAATCGATTACGTGCACTGGGACGATCCGAACGAACTGGTGGACTGACTGCGATTGTTGATTGAATCCCAATGCGCCGGCAACAGCGGGCACATGAACGAAATCGTCTCCATTGTGGAAGAACTGCGTGAAGCCGACATCGTTGTATAAATCAGTCCGATATACCAGTACGTATAATATGTATATAAACGAGTGTACAGAGTCGACACAGCTCATTCGTATCTCGGCACGATGAGTGTTGACAAATTTGGCAGACACCAGAGCACCGTCACGGTGCGACGGGAGACGCAACGCAGTCTGCGGGAGGATATCGGTATCGGATTGACGGTGGACGGACACTTCGACGTAGCGGGGAAAAAATTCGCAACCTGGGCAAACCGCTCGACGGTAACGATGCCGGTCCACTGCAGTTCGTGCAAGACCACTGTCTGTTAGTCGACGACGACGATCTGATGCAAGATTCCGGCAGCGGTGGCGGCGTCATCACAAGAATAGACGTTAAAAGGCGTAAGCTCGCCAACGTCGGAGCTCCCGCCGATCTCAAGGACGCCGTCAACAAGCAGTACGTAGACTACACGTGCTTGCGTTTCACAACGCCGGCACCGAAGAAGAAGAACGGGGCCGTCCTCGTCGTCGACGCGCGCGACCACCGCATACAATCTCTCAGCGAACCGATTCGTGCGAGAGACGCTGCGACCAAAGGATATGTAGACGCAAAGGTTACACCGCAGGACATACTGTAACGGCCCAGTTTAATAGCGTTATCGCTCGAAATAAGTTATTATTATTTTAAAAACGTTATTAATTATTTACTCTCAGGGTGATAATGAGTAATCTTTATACTAGCGGTGTATAAGGCTTACATCTTCCGGCTAATCTTGAAGTGTTCCGCGCTACTACAGATTTACCGCGGTCAGTAAATCTTCCTATGCGGAAATCTTTTACTCACGCGAATAGCACTTTAATAATATAATATAACGGTTGTTCACCAGCTTGGTTCTTGTCGAACAACTCGAAAAGAGTTCCAAGTCTTAGCGTTACTTTCGATTTCTACTGGTTCATACAAGAAAAACTCTTGTAGAGGAACACACGTTCACTAGGCAAAGGCTTTCGATGAACTGCCCGAAGTAAACCAGACAACGTACGAATCTGACTGAAATTAGGGGCTTTTGATTGGTCAATCAGCTGTCCACGTGGTTGATAGAACAAAAGATAAACGGGTTGCAAGCGAATCTTTGTATAGGTTGGCGAGAGCCTGCATAGATTTTGTCTCGAAAGTGTATTACTCTTTCGTAGATAAGAATGAAACGTTGAGGTTTTAACTGTTAAAAAACCACATTTATGAAATAGCTGAGAACAACAGAGTATATAGAAATTGTAGCTATTTCCAAAACTAATTGACTGTCCAAGTTTCAAGCCGATGGGTTAATTAACACGGAATATATAGCGAATAAGGTTTATCACACGCGAACGCGCGCACATATTCACACACAAAGTACTTGACATAAAGAACAAAATGTTAAAAAGAATTTGTTATAACAAGTCTTTATCCATCACTAATTTTTTTTAATTTTGCATCCCGCTGTTGTTCAACATTTATAGATTTTAATCTATTTTTTAATCCGTCGGGTAATGCATATTTAATTGCCAAAATTTTAAAAATCGATTCGTTATTGTTTAATGTAGCATTTACTCGTTTCCCTTGACCAGCTTGACCATGCTCCAGTAAACTGCCGTTACTTGCTATCTTATCTACGAGATTACAAACTGGCTTTTGTACGTCAATATACTGTTTGCATTGCTCTAGATCACTGTTCATCTGTCCTAATTTTGTTTTGTGTAATGTATTTCGAATGATGCATACAAGTTCTTTGTTACTGAAATCGATTGTGGCGTGTATTTTTCTTAAAGTGTCAATACCTGAAATAACGTCATGCCTTAGATTTTAACTATAAGGACTGGTACTTCAATCCCTACGCCTTGTGCACGTTTTGTTATAAGTGCTTGTTTACAAATAATTTGTGTATCTCCGGTCGCCGTAGTCACCCTAGTATTATTTACAGGTAAGATCGGTGTTTTCTTAAATTGGTGCTTATGTTTGTTAATAAACCTTTCATTAATTAGTGATACTTCCGCCCCACTATCGAATAAAACATTACCAACACAACCATTAATTTTTGCACTCACAACAATGTCATTATCATCCTTAATTCTAACATTTTCCACACATTCATCAACACAATTATTATACAGTATATTAATTCATTCCTAACATCAACAGGATATAAGCCAGAAGCAATATATACTTTATTATCACTATTATTGCTAACATATGATTTCTGATACTGCCGTTTGTTATTGTATGTTTCACTTGTAATTTTATTCTTATTTTTATTTGTATTATTAAATTTATCGCACGGACCCAAGCCGTGCAACCTTATATATTCAGTTTGCATTAATAACAATTAGTAATATCGCGTGTGTCTCAAGTTTGGGGATTTTATGTGTGTTTTTTATGTTTATATTATATTTATTGTTATGTGTAAAATTGTATATAAATTGTTTTTAATATTTTAATGATCGACGAACTTCACCAAGGGATATTCCTGATGATGGGGCATATGTCCCGAAACGCGTAGAATTAAATATAGAGAAAAGGCCACCAGACGTACAAGAAAAAGGTAAACTATTTTACTAATTATATATAAGTGGCCTGGATACCGAAAAACATGGATCTAAAAATAACAATTAGTAATAAAAATTAATCAAACAGTATAACAATTGGATACTTTTAACACAGTTTATAATACAAATCAGAAATATACATCCATAGGACATGTTATAACAAAATTTTAATCATTATAAAATATGAAAATACTGTTTATATGTGTATGCTCTTTTTGCTTTGAAAACCGGTGGAGTGTTGTTGCTGAGGTTTAATAAATGGAATCCTCCCACCTGTGCTTTTGGAGAATGGATGATACCAGTTAGAGCCTGTGATGATGATGATGAGTGTGGTAACGGTTATGGTGAGTTCCGAATTCCTGCTTGTCTCCTTCTGGGCAGCTGTCTTTTTGGTGTTCTGGAGTATTTCTAAGTCTGACGGCGATGGGGAGCTTCTAGTGCAAAGCTCTGCCGATGGTGACGGATGTTGGTGTCATCATCTCCGCGTTTTCCCTTCTCTCGGCTGTGCGAGAACCCTGTAACAATTTTTATTTGTAGTGAGCCGTCAGGAAAAAACTACCCCCAACTCTCTCTCGTGTCGGAACACAGACACCACGCACACACACTGCCACAATTTTTATCCACTCTACTACTCTGTTATTAGCAATACTGTTCTGTGTAATAAGCAAGCTTGAAAATTCACATTTACATTAACATTTACAAAATTCAGAACAGTTACATTAAATTACTTTTACATTTACTTTTCTTCTATCTGCACATTTACTTATAAATTTCTCCAGCAATTAAGTGCAAAGTCGCCACGTGCTCCCAGATACCGGAAGTAACGCATGAGTCACACACATAATATACAAATTAGCATGCAGTCTCATTATTAAATTAGAGTAATTTAACACAATTAACACACCTAACCCCTTTTCAAATTAACAGTGAATAATGTAATGATTCTCACCTGAGGCACTTTATAGAATTACGAACTCATAGTAAGTTGAACAGTAGTTTGGCACGCCGACAGACCATGAAACGCCCAGTCGGAAGGCCAAAGATGAAATGAGATAGCTTGTAGGCTTTTAACGAACCATGCCACAAAAAAAAAAAAAAAAGAAAACTTGTTACGCATTGTGAAGCCTTAAGCGAACAGCTGATGCGGGTAGCTGAATTACATCGACGCAGCGCGCCACGGCATCGCTGATCCAACCAACTGGGCTCCCCCTCCACCACACATTGGCGGCCTTTCATGTTTGAATCATGCCGGGAAAATTCAATACCCGGCACAGTACAATCTAACCTGTCGGTGGGGGACGTGCGGATAACGCAGTTAGCACCGCCCGTGAACAACAAGGACGCGGTGAACTTGGAATTTTTGAACGAGCACACGATCGCTTCGTTGAACGGAACTTGGTTCAACGCGCAAGGAAAGACTATTTTAAACGTCGGCGACGGCGGTCGGGTCATGGACGCCGTAAACTTGCGTCAATTGGAGGACGTGAGGCGGTACGCGAAGAGCGAAATGTACAAACTCGCGAACGTGTTCCAAATACGATGGGAGAAAGTAGTTTCGTACATCTATAAATTGCACGCGCACGCAGCGCGGAGTTCACTCAACGCCGAAGAGGCAGAGTTTATACACGCTAACAACGAGGAGACGAGCGAATTAATAGCGGAATTGGATAAGGCCCAAGGAAGGAAGGACAAAGATTGGAGATCCGTTTACAGGGTCAATAAATAGTAGTCATGTACGAATTACGTGGTCATAGTGTTAAAAATGAAAAAAGGGGGCGTGATCCTATTAGAAAAGTGCTTAAAAGCGTGATACCTTTCGTCACACAGTCAGTACCGACTCTGATCAATCGAGCGGTGGACGTGTTACCAGTGGAACTGCATCTGCCCGGATACAGGTTCTGCGGACCGGGAACTAGACTGGAGGAGAGGTTGTCACGCGGTGAACGCGGAATCAACGAGTTGGACGAAGCCTGTCGTGAACACGACATCGCGTACGCCAAGTACAAGGACAACGAGCACAGACGCGCAGAGGATGGCGTGCTACCCGGCAAAACGTGGGAACGGGTGAAGGCTTTGAACTCGGGCATCAGCGAACGAGCGTACGCGACCGCAGTAGCCGCAGCGATGAAAGCGAAATCGGTGTTAGGCGGCGGCGGACTGTGCAGCGGACGTTGTAACGATATAACTGGTGCGTCTCTGTAAAATGTATACCATTTTGATATGTGTGTGCGTTCGTCTCGCACTGGGGTCGTTACATAAATTTTGCGCTAACGATGTCCGTAGCGTTGCGGTAATTACCAGTATAACACGGCAGTAACCTTACCTGTTTATATATATAGAGGTGTGTTAATCCCGGGTGGCGCCAAATTGTTTATTAAAACAATTAAAATTACTTAATAAAGTGTTTCCAGCTGTGAAGGTCGGGGCGTTCAAATAATTCCCGCTCGTGCCGCCTTCTGAATCGTGTAGGCAGTTGTGCAAATGGCAACTGGAGCGCTGCTCATCAAACCTAACCTTCGTAAATAAACACAAGTAATATAATGCACTCCCTATGAAATAATAACAACGGTTAATCCCTGTAATTGTGATTTTAATGTTTGATAATTAAATTTTTCAGGTTTTTTACAAATAAAATGTATTAGTTGATTAACAACTTTGCACCGACTTATACATGAAACAATTATACTCGGGGTGACGAATCGATTCTGGAACGATGTGCTAGCGCTAGCATCAGCATGGCAGCTGAACGTTTTGTTATTACAATTAATTTCGTTCCAAAATCGGTGGATCCTTTTGATTATAAGGCAAAGAATTCCGATGATTACAATAAAAGTATTTTAACTTATTCTAAGTGTACATAAATGATAAGGTGTGATGTTACAATCTGTTCTGTAGTGTCGTTAAATGTGTTTCGAAACTTCGTGTTTAAACAATAAGTTAGATTTTATGTTAACAAATTTTCAGTGTGTTTATTTTTCTTTAATAATCTTTGAAAGAGAAATATTCGGCTTATAGTGAGATCAGATTGATATTAGTAAAATTTAGAGTGATTTGGTTTTTGGAAATAAGGTAATTCAATGGTACTTAACACATCAGCATGACTTGGTGTTTTCGTTCATTGGATCGGAAGAGGATTGGGCTGCAATAAGTTCTATTTTCATTGATCTATGGACTTATGTAGGTCTGGCGTCCTTTTCATACATTATGTGGTCATTATTTTCTGTTAATTCTCAGTTTTATGGTCCTGGATCTTGAATGGACTGCTCTAATGGTTCGTCTGCTTCTTATCCAGTCATAGTTTTGAACTTCGTTCACTGTTTTACATTATTTTATTAAAAAATTGGTCTTCCAAACTATAGCTTCTGTCCTGGTAGACTGACGCTTTACAAGTAACGGTATTCAACGGTAATTTCGTCTTCAACGGTGGTTTCTATGGTAACCAAAGAATTCTGATTGGCTGAGATTGATATAAATCCATTGTTATCAAAATTTGAATTCTTTTCAAAATCCTAGTATATCTTCTGACTGCTGTTATTCCTCTATCTTCCTTCCTGATTATTAAATATTGTCACTATAGTATTTATTTCCTTTCATAGATTATTTTGATACCCCACAAGTTTGGGTTATTTCAGGTTTTATGTTTTTACAATTATGTTAATACTTGTTAATTACATTTCTTTTTGTATTCAAATGCTTATTATAATATTTTGTCTTAAAAATGATTTACAATTTATCCTTGGTGAGTCCTTCGCCTCGGATTTGCTAATTTCTTACTTAACTTATTACAATTTGTAGTTGTTTGTTTTTGACAGTTAGGCATTTTCCTAGGCCTAAGTAGCCATTATGATATTTGACTTATTTCATTCAAATTACATTTCCTTTTAGCCTAATGGGTTTTATTTTGTTATTGTAATTGGTTGTATAATTTATAGTTGTGTTTTGGGTCTGTTTATGTGTTATTATTATGTTAGTATTAGTTTGCACATAATTGTTTACTATTTGTTTTCCTCGTTTTCTAGTCATACATTTCTTAAGTTTTTTGCTTATTTACTTTGCCAATAATAACAATGTGGCTATTATTTACTATTTTTTGATCTTATTAAATACAATATTTAGGCCTATGGTCTGTGTAACTCTACTAGCCATATCCAATTCATAAACTTGCTTAAATAATTATTTAATTATTATTTGCTAATCTTGGTTTATAATTCATCTAATTTTATATTATTTTTTAGTGTGATAAACAACATCACTTTTATGAACTTATAACGATCCCTTATAACTTGGGTGTTTTTTAATTTGTTTTTAACTCCTTAATTTTTAAACTATCTTTACTTTCCCTCCATGTTGACACTATCTGGTTTTCCCTTCAGGGCATTCTTCCTTTTCATCATAATTGTATTTACTTAAATTTAATAATAACATTCTTTCTTAACTAGTTACTGTCTTATCAGTTTATATTGCTATTCTTAATTACTAATATTTTTCACTTTTAATTATTCAGTGTTTCATTTGGATTTATTAATTGTTAATGATTTTACCATTCACTATTCTTCACTATTTTACCATTCTTTATTTTACACTATTTTCATTCAATCATCACCTTCACTTTTAAATTATTTATAGTTTATTATAATTTTATTAGTGTACTTTCCTTATCACTACACTTTGTGGTTTTTACACTTTCATTTTGCACTTCACAAATGTTTTTGTTTTTTAAGTGTTTCTGAATGGGTAATCCCTCTAATTATCACCTCACTACCATACTATCTCTTTCATTACAATATCTCATTAATACTATTAACAATTTTATGTCCTTATATTTTAACATTACACCTAACTCTAATTGTGGGTTAGTTTGTTTTTTTATATTTATTTTTATATTTAACAGTGTTTAATTGGGTTTCCTTCAATTCCATTACTATTGTCCATTAATGGATAATAACATTTACTTTTTTTTCTCATAGGTTGATTATTTGTCTTTTTTCTAATATTACATTTGAGTGCATTATTTCTCTTGCTCATATTCTTTATTACTTGTTTGTGTATCATCATTGGTTTTCCTTTTTATTTATTTCCCTTCATCTTGGGTTTGTTTCTTTTTCATTTCCCTCCTTCTTCATTTTCATTGTATTTGCTTAATTCTTTGGTTTTCCACCTTCTCCTTTGGGTTTATTTTAACATGTTACATTGAGTCATTTAATTCCATGAACTTGTTTCATTTTTGTTTGGTTTTGGTTTTTTCCCTTCTTCATTTGTTCTGGTGAATCACTTTCTTCTCTTCTTTGGTTTTATTCTTGTTTGTTTTTTGTGGTTCCCCTCTTCTTTTGTTTTCCAGTTTGTTTGGTCAATCACTTGGGTTGGGTCATGTCGTCGTTCGTCGTGTCATTTTCTTTATATTTTATTTATATTAAGCATTTTATTTAATATGAAGTATTATTTTGTATTTAGAATCATCTTTTTTATCCCTGGTACTGGGGTTGCTTATTTGTGTTGTAACAACGTAAACGTAGTCGTCGCAGCGGAGCGGTCGTTAAGCGGAAAAAGGTAGCACGTACGACCGGAAGGAGGAGGGGAATAACGACGATGACTGGATCGGGAATTCGACGTCGACGGCGACAGAACGGAGGAGGAGGAGGTAACCGTAAAACGGCTTCGGGACTGTACCTGCGTCCGTACCGAAAAAACTAGTAGAAATACCCGTGCGCCCGTTGTCCGACCGTGATCTGTACGCGTACGCGAAAAATTTGAACGTACCTTATTTCAGAGGCGTGTACATGCGCGACGCTTTACAGCGCTCGCCGCCGTGGAAGAACGAGTGCGCCGTCGTGAATCTCGACGATACCGCCGGACCGGGCACGCACTGAGTATGCTACAAGAAGCGAAACGATCGAGTCCTGTACTTCGACGGGATCGGCAATTTACGTCCACCGGTCGAGCTGGTGCGATACTTCGGAACGAGTGTGACCGACGGGCGTTACAATTACGCGTGTAAACAACCGCCGGACACGGTCGTCTGCGGACATTTATGTTTAGAGTTTTTGTCGTCGAACGATCAGTAGACGACGAGATGTCGTCGCTGACGGTCACCGTCACGGGTATGGATCCGAGCGCACTCGTCTGTGACTTTTTTCCTCCACTCGAACTGACGGCGGGTGAATTTCACCCTGTCAGTCAGCTGGACTGTTGGATTTCACCACGTACAACTCTATACCGAACGTGGAAAGCGGCAGAAATAACGTCTTTCCCGTACTGAAGGGCGGTGGTGGTGGTGCGCGTAAAACGTTAGAAATCATCGAATTACCGACCGGCGCGTACGAAATCGGTGATATCGAAACGTACCTGAAGAAAGCGCTAGTCGACCCGAAATACAGTCTGCGCGCCGACAACAACACGCTGAAACGTGAACTTTACTGTTCCTACGAGATCGATTTCGGTAGTACACAACGCGGAATCGGTGCTATGCTGGGTTTTACCAAGAAAACCAAGTTGGAAGCGTATAAATTACACACGTCGGACGCGCCTGTAAACATTAACAAAGTGAACGTTCTAGAGATAAGGTGTAACGCTGTACAAGGTTCGTACAAGGACGGACGAAACAAGTACATTCGTTCTAAACCGACGGTCGAACCGGGATTCAAGATAGTCGAAACGCCCAGCAACGTCATATACCTTCCGGTGAACGTGCAAAGTTTACGCAACATTACCGTATCGGTACACGATCAAGACGGTGGTATCGTGAATTTTCGCGGTGAAGTCATTACCGTGCGAATCCACCTAAAACGGATGTAACGATGGGTTTTTACTTCAACGATAGTTGTTTTTCTGTTGCACCGTCGTCCTCGTCGTCTCGCGCAATACTCGCGAAGATAAAAGAGGAGCGTACGTTCGGGAAACCCGTCAGTCGACGTTCGACGTTGAAGCGGTTAACACCGGCGAACCGACGCTATCTGATTTCACTAAGCTTCAAAGTCAAGAAAAACAAATAACATGGCGGTCAGCGGTATCCTGCCGGTCGATTGAGGTCCGCTCTTCGACGACACCATCACCTATTACGAGTACCTCAGTCACGCGCCGTACGCGTCGTCGCGATACGGTAACAACGATGAGATACGTATACCCATGCTGCTGCAGCAGGACGTCTTCTCTCTACCGATGGAAAGTTTCCTGTACATCGAAGGCAAGTTGAGCAAGATGACCGGAGTGAGTGATACTGACGAAGTGAACGTGAAACTGGTGAACAACGCGATCGCGTTTCTCTTCAAAGAAATCCGTTACGAATTGGCCGATGTGGAAATCGACCGGACCAAGAATGTCGGCATCACGTCCACGTTGAAAACCATGCTGTCCATCGGCAAACCGGACGTTGATGCGATGAAAAACGCCCGATGGGTGGCACCGACGACTAACGAGATAACACCGAAAGCGAGCAACGGTGAATTCAACTTTTGCGTACCGCGTGGATGTTGATGGGATTCGCTGAAGACTTTACGCGGATCATTTTAAACATGAAACAAGAACTGATACTGTTACGCACGTTCACCGATTTAAACGCTATGGTGATGACGAGCATCGCGACTACGGATACAGACGCTAACGCCGATCTCGAACTGACTAAAATCTTGTGGATGGTTCCGTACGTGCACGTGAACAACGATACGGGGTAGCAGCTGTTAGAGCTGATGCGGAAGGACTCACCGCTGTCCATACCGTTTCGCAGTTGGAAACTCCACGAGTACCCGGCATTGCCGACGACCAGCAGGCAGACGTGGACGATCAAGACGTCGTCGCAACTGGAGAAGCCGCGGTTTGTGATACTCACCTTCCAGACCGGCAGAAAGAACGATGTGAAAAAACACGCTGACGAATTCGATCACTGCAAGGTGACCAACGCGAGACTCTTTCTGAACGACAAGTACTACCCCTACGATAACCTGAACTTGGATATCGCTAACAGACGCTACGCACTGCTGTACGACATGTATTCTCGTTTTCAAAAATCGTACTACCACAGGTCTCAATCCAACGTACTTCTATCGCCGGACGAGTTCAGAGATAAAGCACCGCTATTCGTCTTCGATTGTAGCAGACAGGACGAGTCGCTCAAGTCTTCACCGGTCGACGTGCGATGGGAATTCGAGTCCTCCGAATATTTCCCCGCGTAAACCACAGCCTTCTGCATGATACTTCACGATTCGCTCAACTTATACACTCCGCTGTCCAGCACTGTGCACAGACGCACTTGATTTCGTCCCCCACTACTACCACCACCACTCGGGTAGTTGCACAGGATGTTGTGCAATAGTTACACTCATTAATAGAACAGGAGCGATTGTCCGTCTGTGTAAACGAGGCTCGTTCGCTATACCGTTCAGTCTTGTGTCGACAGCCGCGAGCGACGCTTCGTCCCGAGCCCGAGCGCGGCACCGACCCCGACCACCAGCATACACATACAAATCAATAGACAGCACAACACGGGAGGCTCCTGAAACATGAAGACACGTGTCGATCAACTGGCCGGGTCAACGACCTCACGATCAGCTGCTCATGATGTTACTGAAACAGTATGACGTTACTGAAACAGTAGTAGTTAAACTCATTAGTAGAACTAGAGGGGGATTGTCCGTCTATATAAACGAGGGTCGTTAGCTAACCCCTAACACTCTTGTCGTGTCAGTCTTGTCTCGACACTCGGGAGCGACGCATCGTCCAGAGCTCGAGCTGGACCACGGCATCGACCCCGAGATGACCGCGACCTACACCGAAATGAATGGGACTGAAATGAACGTGACCTAGACCGAAATGAACGTGACCGGGACAGAAATGAACGAGTGCGAAATATTTTGCGAAAAATTCGCACACAGCCCGCCACGCCCGCCCGGTACAACATGGAGAGAATCCGGAGCCAGTGGACCGAGGGGGTGGTGGTGGTGGTGGTGAACTCACGATCACGACCTACCTCAACAGCCACTACTACGTCACTGACCTCACTCAACGTTGTTTCAGCTGTTGAGAATCGTCATGGTCAGCTGAAAAAATGGGCGTCATTGTTGGCCTAGGAGAACAATGACCCCCATTGTTGTCCCTGTGATGTCGCTGGCTGTTGAGGTGGGTCAGGATCGTGACGTCATCACCACCACCACCACCATCCACCACTGGCTCCGGATTCTCCCCAACGCACTACTAGTAAGGTGACATCTTAATATGTAAATAACTCATATACATCTTAATATACATTTTTTATTGTACAACACACATTTAAATTCTTTCAATCGGTCAGCATTAAATTACTTCACCATTGTCTTTATAATTAAGCCTTCGTACATTATTATTGTGCAATGATTAATATTCACAATTGGATGTTGTAATTCAAAATAATAAGTAGTAAAGAAAAAACCAAAATTACAAAAAAGTTAAAAAACAATACTCAGTAAAATGATATGTGATCATTACATCATCATCATCATCATCATCCTTAAGGTTTAAACCAAGAATGGTTTGTTCCGGTCTCAAATAGGCAAATATTACAGCTGGTCACTCCAGCGCTTCCTCTGACGTCCCACACCTCTCCGTCCCCTCAGCTTATATGTGTATACACATATATGATCGGCTTATATGATCATTACACATACACTAAAACATGCTGAAGTCAGTAGGTACTTTCATATTCTCATTAAGGCTTCTGTGACCAATGCCCATTCTATATTTGAATTCTTTTTTTGAAGGGCTTTTAAATATATATTGCAACGAATCACAGGATCATGATAGGCGGGGCAAGTCATATATTACACAGACAACGGACATTCATATTATATTTTGGTAGATGGTTAAGTTTGGTTGTTATCAATTGTATTTAGTAAGGTTAAGGGTTTAGTTTAAAAAAACTGTGCATTATTATTTATGGTGATCCATGTACTGTGTTAGTGGAAATGTGCGCGCGTGCGCGAGTGGTAAACGTTTCCCGGGTGGCGCGTGAAGTATTATCGTTGTGTGGCCATTAACTGAACTGAGACGTGTGTATCACTACAATCCCTATACCTGTCGGACTATTGTTTACGTTCATGTATATTATTAATATGTAGGCAGCATGCATGAGATACGAGTAGTCTGATTACCGCTATGCATGCTGTTACAAGGTAAATGCACTCTGATGCATGAAAAGTGCATTGTCACTTTTACTAACCATGTGACTTCCATCCACCAATAGAATGCTGACTGGTGGTTGGAAATTTTCTTATGCCTGTCGTTACACAGGCAGTTCTTCTACGCCATCTACCGCGAACGGGTCGTGCACTCCTTGTACAAGAATTCTACCGCTTGCAAGGTGTTGTAAGAACTATTCGTCGTTAGTGAAACGGGAAGACTCAGAACTGTGTGTGTGGTACATTTGCACACACCAGTGTTTTAACGCATTGTGCGAAAATTTACAAGCAGTTCTTCACTGCTGCTACCACGAATGGTACATACAATTCCTTGTACAAGATTCTACCGCTTGCAAGGATCTGTTAAGACTTTTCGGGGATAGTAACGCGTGTTACGCATAACAATTGATTTTATATCTTTACACACGATATTAATATTGTAGTATTACGTGTGTAAGAAGTGAGTGTAACTGTATCACTGTGGGAGATTTGTCCGCAGTGACAGTATCATTAATTGTTACGCAATAGTTCCATCAAGACGTTTCCGTGCTAGTGCAAGATTTCCTCATAGGGTGGTCTGCCGATCGCGGTAGACCTTTGTATTCGCGAGAACACTTGAAGAAGCCGGAGAGGTATAAGTTCAATATACCGTTATTAGATTAACTCACTGTCACCTGAGATATTACTTGGTCTTAAACTCTATATAAGTTTTGCGAGTGTTAAAATCCGTAGTACCGTTGTGTGTGCGAAGTGTCGGATTCATCGTGGGAATTGCAGGACATCAGCCCAGCTGTTGCAGGACATCAGCCCAGCTGTTACAGGACATCAGCCCAGCTGTTACAGGACATCAGCCAAGCTGTTACAGGACGCCAGCCCAGCTGTATACGTTTCTTGTGAAACGTCTGTCATTTGTAAGCCACACCTGACGATCCATCTATACCGCAAAGACCGGCCCTTCTCTTCAACAACATCATCGTGGGAGTCTTCTTATGTAACGTATCACGTCTTGCGTATGAACATTATTTAACATTTTAAAAGAGAGACTCTATATCATACATTACATTCTGTACATTTCAAATATACCATATAAACTATAACTTGTGTTTGTACAATAAATAATCTTAAACCCTCCAATATAGACTTGTAATTTGGAATACACATACTATCATATCCTATGCGCCAATAGTTTAGTAATTTGTGTTGTCGCATAGAGATATTTTGGCGCTTAGCAACGTAGGGCTCGTAGAATAGCGGAAATTTTACGCTATTATATATTTGTCTATGAATATAAAATTTGTTGGAAAAATCCGACGTATAAATATAATTAACGTAATAATTGTATGTGTATTGTTCATGTGAAAAGCTGAGGATATAATTTTTCAAGTGTGCATATTCTCTTGTATATCGTATATGAACAGATTTTATCAGTATATTGGAGGTAGATTATTAGTTGTTGTATGTTAGATAAGGTATTTACATGTTGATATTTTGAACTGCTTTTTCAGTGCGCATAAACTGGTTACCATATGTTCTAATCTTGTTGTGATAATAATAACTTGGTTTGCGTATAAATCAATAAATTTAAATTTACTAAATTTTAAATTAAATTTTTGAGCATTATGGCGGAGTCAAAAGGGATAGAGAATCTTTTAGCGGCCATATTAGCGAAGATGAAAACCATGGAAGAAAAGATGGAGGAAATTTCAGGGGATATACAAGGAGTTTCAGAGGAAAGTAAAGCCAGGGATGAGGAGATGATAGCCATTAGGCAGAAATTTTGGGAAGAAATGGACGCCGATAGAGAGGAGAGGATGGCGAAACTACAGGAAATGTCAGCTTGTATTGAAGTAGATTTATTTGTTGAGAATATTGTACCTTGTGATAATTTTGAAGTACCAAATGTCCTTGTGGAACATACTCTCAACGAAAGTAATATGGAAGTTAATCAAGATGTGACATCTGAAGGATTAACGGAGAACAGTAGCGTAGCAGGTGAACTTGAAAGTGATTATACAGAAACCACCTTATTAGGGCCTAGTAGTTCATATCTCGGTAAAGTCGAGTATTTAGATTCTGCATCGGATTGTAATGAAGATAACAGAAATGAAATTAGTAGTAACAACACTATTAATCTGGAACATACTTCAGGTAAGTGCTGTGATGAGGTGATATTTTATAGTGTAACAGATATAGCATGCGAGAACCGTGAACGTATGATAGGATCTGAAGCTATCATGGATGCGGATAGTGTATGCATAACACATAAAAATTCCGAACCAGTAGTAGAGCCTGGAACTAGTATGGATACTAACGGTGCAGATATTTATGACACATGGCCTGATGATGAGGTACTAGATGAATCTATATCAGGTACTGAGGTGTTTACGGAGAACGGAGAGGTGAATGATACGGGTGACAATAAGGTGACAACAATTATGATAAATAATAATGAACCGCCGCGTAATCAGTTTCATGTTCAAACACCACAGAATCAGCCGCAATCACAACAACATAAAAATACAACTCAGCAAATTAATACCAACTTATTAGCAACAGTTACTGAAAATGATTCAGTTGAAAAGCAGTTCAATCGATCAAGTATGGAAAATGTTAGTTATAAGAATAAAACTGTTATGTATGGCCTATATCCTGCCGAAATTAGGGATAATTTAGTATGTAATAATGATAATAGTAATAAACATGAAGGAAATATGAGTATTGAAAATTGCACCGACCTTATTGTCGAAGCAAGAATCAGTGGTTATGTTGACGAGATGTTGGTCGACAGTGGCACAGAAATATCGCTGTTGGACAAGCAGTTACGAAAGAGGTGTAAAAACCACTTTATACAAATGCCGATTCTGCCGGTAAATCACACAAGGGTAAAATCAGCAGCGTGTGAGTCGCAGATAGTTGAAAAACAGGCACGTATAACAAGATATGTGCAGGAAACGGAAATAGATATGACCGTAATTGGAGTTAGAAAACTCGGACATAATATTATATTGGAAATCGACGAATTGAATAAACTGCCAGTTGGAGTTCCAAACCATACATTACGAGATAAGGTTGATAGGGTAGAGCACCTTATCAGACTAGGACGCTCGAAAGATAAGATAACGAATAACTCACCGACCCCCAAGCTTCAGTTAATGGGTTGCGAGATAAGGCGATTACGGTGTATATTAAACAAATTTAAATCTGTATTTCCAAGTAAACGTGTGCGTTTCAAAACTGAGAAAAATTTACGCAAAAAACTCAGAAATAAATGTCAGGATATAGGAGTAAGAATGTGTAGTGATTTAAATATGTCAATTCAGGTTTAAATGTTGTATGTAAGATGGCTCTGTGAATGAACAATAATCTAGTTTTGATAAGGAATGTTGTCTGTGTACGCTATGATCCTGCATTAGATGTCGTTATCTGTGTGTCAAGAACATGTGTGTTTGTTTTGGTTTGAAGGTTACCACGTGTCTTGTGAATTGATGCTTCTGTCAAAGCGACAGTTGGAATTGTTAGTATTAATTGAGGATGCTTATTTGATTTTAGTTCGAGGGTATTATTATTATTTCAGGATTAGGAAGTTGTTTTAGGTATATTAAAAAAAAAAAAAAAAAAATTTGCTTTGTGTTGTTAACTAAAAAAAAAATTTTTTTTTTATGCGGGAGGGAGTTAATCCTGCAACGAATCACAGGATCATGATAGGCGGGGCAAGTCATATATTACACAGACAACGGACATTCATATTATATTTTGGTAGATGGTTAAGTTTGGTTGTTATCAATTGTATTTAGTAAGGTTAAGGGTTTAGTTTAAAAAAACTGTGCATTATTATTTATGGTGATCCATGTACTGTGTTAGTGGAAATGTGCGCGCGTGCGCGAGTGGTAAACGTTTCCCGGGTGGCGCGTGAAGTATTATCGTTGTGTGGCCATTAACTGAACTGAGACGTGTGTATCACTACAATCCCTATACCTGTCGGACTATTGTTTACGTTCATGTATATTATTAATATGTAGGCAGCATGCATGAGATACGAGTAGTCTGATTACCGCTATGCATGCTGTTACAAGGTAAATGCACTCTGATGCATGAAAAGTGCATTGTCACTTTTACTAACCATGTGACTTCCATCCACCAATAGAATGCTGACTGGTGGTTGGAAATTTTCTTATGCCTGTCGTTACACAGGCAGTTCTTCTACGCCATCTACCGCGAACGGGTCGTGCACTCCTTGTACAAGAATTCTACCGCTTGCAAGGTGTTGTAAGAACTATTCGTCGTTAGTGAAACGGGAAGACTCAGAACTGTGTGTGTGGTACATTTGCACACACCAGTGTTTTAACGCATTGTGCGAAAATTTACAAGCAGTTCTTCACTGCTGCTACCACGAATGGTACATACAATTCCTTGTACAAGATTCTACCGCTTGCAAGGATCTGTTAAGACTTTTCGGGGATAGTAACGCGTGTTACGCATAACAATTGATTTTATATCTTTACACACGATATTAATATTGTAGTATTACGTGTGTAAGAAGTGAGTGTAACTGTATCACTGTGGGAGATTTGTCCGCAGTGACAGTATCATTAATTGTTACGCAATAGTTCCATCAAGACGTTTCCGTGCTAGTGCAAGATTTCCTCATAGGGTGGTCTGCCGATCGCGGTAGACCTTTGTATTCGCGAGAACACTTGAAGAAGCCGGAGAGGTATAAGTTCAATATACCGTTATTAGATTAACTCACTGTCACCTGAGATATTACTTGGTCTTAAACTCTATATAAGTTTTGCGAGTGTTAAAATCCGTAGTACCGTTGTGTGTGCGAAGTGTCGGATTCATCGTGGGAATTGCAGGACATCAGCCCAGCTGTTGCAGGACATCAGCCCAGCTGTTACAGGACATCAGCCCAGCTGTTACAGGACATCAGCCCAGCTGTTACAGGACATCAGCCAAGCTGTTACAGGACGCCAGCCCAGCTGTATACGTTTCTTGTGAAACGTCTGTCATTTGTAAGCCACACCTGACGATCCATCTATACCGCAAAGACCGGCCCTTCTCTTCAACAACATCATCGTGGGAGTCTTCTTATGTAACGTATCACGTCTTGCGTATGAACATTATTTAACATTTTAAAAGAGAGACTCTATATCATACATTACATTCTGTACATTTCAAATATACCATATAAACTATAACTTGTGTTTGTACAATAAATAATCTTAAACCCTCCAATATAGACTTGTAATTTGGAATACACATACTATCATATCCTATGCGCCAATAGTTTAGTAATTTGTGTTGTCGCAATATATATGTATATATATATACTGACATGCTGAAGTCAGTAGGTACTTTCATATTCTCATTAAGGCTTCTGTGACCAATGCCCATTCTATATTTGAATTCTTTTTTTGAAGGGCTTTTATATATATATATATATATATATATATTGCAATAGAACATTGTAGTAAGGGAAATGTAGCCAGGACTACATGCTGTTGTAACAGGTTTATGACGTTATAGACAAAATAAAATTTGATTTTTGTTTGAATATGTAAATTAGATGTAAGTATTGAAATAAGAATTGGGTAAAAGACTATTATGTATTAAAATGCCCATAAATGTATTTGTGATCATGTCATGTGCGAGTTAAATGTGTGAGTGCGTGTGTCATTCGTATTTTATGAATAGCTCCAGTATAAATGAATGTACCGAACTGAGATTTGGGCAGCGCAAGCATCTTAAATATCGCTATATTTCCTGGGTGTCGGAGACTTGCTACGTAGTAGGTTAATAGGGATTTTGTTAGTAAAAAGCAGTTTCTATAAAGTCCTTATCTTTAAGAAGTCAGAAAATTCATAGATAAAATCTATACCTGCTTTTGCAGAAATCTGCAAATCGTTTCAAGAAATCGTCTATCAGTTTTAGCCATTAATCGCGTGATAGCTGTTTCGACCAATCAGCGGCCCCAATTTCCATTAAGATTGGGTCTCCGCCGACGAATATCTAGTTAGTTCCATCCTGCAGCTCGAATATTACGGACGTGCTCTCTGTGCGAGTTTTTCGAACAGAAACGTGCTTTGATCAGGGTCAGGGTTACCTGTTGCTGATACCTTGACTGGGTACGAACTCAATATTAAAAAAAAACAAGCTATTTAATATTTGTAAACAGTGCTAGTCTCGCGTTAGTGAAGATTTCCGCATAGGAAAGGTTTATCCATCCGGGATACTCCTAAGTTATCGCGAGGACACCTCAAGACGCGGGAAGGTGCACGCTTGAAGCACCAAAAATAAGTAAGATTAAATGACGACCCAATTTCTGTGCCCTGAGATAAGTTAGACTGGTTACCGGTGTGTCGGCGTGCGTGCGTACAAGAGGAGTGCCAGCGAAGCGGGAGTGTGCAGAAAGGAGGAGACGAGAGAGGAGCAGATTGCGGAAAATTACAGGACTGGCAGTGAGACAAATCAACCCACGAAAACATCATTCAAGTAACAAATGACATTTTTTTTAAAAATCAGATCAGTTTGATTTCAGAGACAATTTTGAAATAAAATAAATATTTTGTAAACTACCAACCATATAAAAATTTTGTCTTAAAATATACAACCTTGCTCCAGCTAACTGACTATATTGTTCCATTATTACTATGCCTAACATATGTTTTGTCGCAATATATATATTACATTTAATATTTATAAATAAAATTTACTTCAAGATATACCTTTTTTTTCCTTATTAGGAACATGTTTCAGGTACTATCTTGTACCCATCCTCAGCCTTCCGTTTTTTTGTCTGGTGAAGTACATATGTGTTGTTGGTTGACTATTATTATTGTGGCTTCCTGTTGGCTTCTGGTATTTCAAATTGGTTTTATTGTGTGTGATTGTGGTGTATGTGTTAGTTTTTTGTGTATTTTCAATGTTGAGTGCTTTGAATATTGTGTCATGTTTTGTATTGATTTGTATTTGTTCAGGTATTAGTTTGTTTTCTGTTTTATGTTTGTATATTTGTAAATTTTCCCAAATGTTCATTATGGTGCCTTTGTGTGGTATATATATATTTTAAATCAGTTCTGAAAATTTTGTAAAATTACTTTTGAAAATTTCAATGCAAAACATTTTAGTAACATTTTTAGGTAGCATTTTACATTGAAAATAAGAACATTTGAATTAAGAAATTAGCAATTTTTCATATGTAACAACTATTAATTTTAGTAGTTACATCAGCAAATTAAAGTTTATACATTTTTCAAGCATATGTAGAATCAAAAAATATTTTGTACGGTATATGAAACTTTCAAAAATATTATTCAAATTTGTCTTTTAACTCAAATGTTTAAAATTGTAAACTCTCTTTGGTTTCAAGGAATATAATAGTTTATATTTAAAAATAACTGTGCATTCTATTGACATAAAGTTACAAATTATGGACACACATTTATGTAACAACTAAGAAATTAACAGGCTTTTCAACTATGATTTTTTATATTTTTATACAGTATCATTGTAAATAACTCAAATACATATACTGTAGTAAATAGAATACAAATGGTTTTTAAATATTTTGAAAAACTTCTGGTAAAGTTATGCTGACTCTTTCAGGACATGCACCTTTGTTTTTGGACATTACCTTGAAAAAAATTTAGTGACAAGCACTATGTGAATTCATTACAACATCTAAATTATGAAACCAAATAAAAATGGCTACAGTTATCAAAAATGTTCATTGGAATTATGTATTTATTGCACTTATGTGTAAACACACACACACACACACCATTCATCACCATCATCATTATGAATATGTACCAGTTGTTGAATGAATGCCTACCTAGGTACTCATTTTCTAATTAATTATTTCACATCTGTGAAATCCTTGCCCAATTCATTATAAGTAACATGGATTCAGAAAAATATTTTTGGATGGTAGGTACAAATATATGAAGAAGCAAAGGGTTTGCCAAACTCCTTCATATTTCAGATTTTTCTATTGTATAGTGGCTATGTTATATTTAAATACTTCAAATTAAAACATTGTGCCAGTAAAAATACTTGTTTCTCAAGAAGCCTATAGAAATGGTTTTTCAGAATTTGGAAGGGGAAATTTTGTCTGCCTTCCTCCCATATTTATAATTGCTTTCCTGTGGTTCCACAGCATTTAACTAGATCATCCTCCCCTTAAATTGTCTTCCCATCTTGCAAATGGTCATTGTTATGGACTCTTAAATATCTCTTATCCTGCAACCTGCTAACATTGTAACTATCCCATCATCTCACCTTGTCAAATATTTTGCTAGCTCCATTTAATTTTGTTAATTTTGCAAATTATAATTGATATCAACCATGTGTCTGTGCGTGCGCGCATGCACAATGTGCAATGTACTGTTATGTAATGTAAATTAATTATGTATGTGTCTGTTTAGTGAAAGTATTAAAAGAAGAACTAGAAAAAATCAGAGTCAAAGAAAATGATAAAGGTGAGTAAACTTTTATGAAATTCTCTCTCTCTCTCTCTCTCTCTCTCTCTCTCTCTCTCTCTCTCTCTCTCTCTCTCTCTCTCTCTCTCTCTCTCTCTCTCTCATGTATACAAAATACGTGTGTGTGTATGTATGTATGTATGTATATATACGTACATATTGCAACAGAACACAGGATGATAAGCTATGCTGTTTATATCAGAGCACATGGATGACGAGCATTTTCTTTTTTAAATTTGTTTTATGTAATATTTTGTCTTTTGGTCGTAAGTTTTGTATTTAGAAATGGATAAGCATGTAGGGTATACCAAACTCTTCATAAAAAGATGTTCTATATTGTCATGTATTTTTTGTGTGAATTTGTGCGGGTGTGATAATCTGTGATCGGTATAGCTTCAGTGGTAGTAAACCGATTGACGTGAAACTTTGACAAGGAATTATTTATGTAAATAGCTTCAATTTGTGTATACTCTGAGGTTCATAACTATTTTAGAAATATGTTTTTTTTTTAAGTGAAGAAAAACTCAATTGTAACTCTTATCAATGATAGGGTAATAAAATTAGTAGATAATTTCCATGCAGGACTTTGCTAAATTATACAAAGTTTTTCATGAAATTTGTGTATCTGTTTGTTCCATCAATCATCTGACTTGGGCTTAGCCTATCAGAATACACTAAATTCAGTGAGATTCATACGTTTTACAGTTAGGATGGACACAGTCTGTCTGTAGAAGTTGCAAGGGGAAGTTGTGCTCGGTGAAGAGAGTTGTTCTCTTACGAACGTCGAAATATCATATATAAAATAAACCGTGGTAATTCTTAACGAAGTTTCGCGTTAAGAACCGACTGGGTAAAATATTTAGATAAAATTTAAAATATAATACAGTGCTGTTTCGTGTAAGTTAAGATATCCGCTTAGGGAATTTAAAGACACTTCAAGATATCGTGGAAGATGTACATTAAACGCACCGCATTAAGTAATACCCATATTAATCCTGAGATTAAGAAAATATAAGATATAAATTAATAATAAACTGTACGAGTGGAATTTATAAGCATTGTGAGTGAACAATTTATGAAGAAACTAATAAATGTTAGCAGTCAAACATAACAACGAGACTCATAGAAATATAGAGGAGGACAACAAGACGAAGAGGACGCCAGAATGAAGAGGACACCAGGACGAAGAGGACGCCAGGAAGGAATGACGCTGTAGAAGAGGACGACGAGATGAAGAGGACGCCAGGACGAAGAGGACACCAGGACGGAAGCGACGAGAGGAGAGGAGGACGTTGCAGCAAACCAAGTAAAATCGATTTATAGTATCGAACAATACAAACAATTATTTCTATTATCAATACATGACAATTTATAATATAATATACATCTTTAAAAAAAATATTTGTGTATAATAAATAATTTTTCATCTCCTCCATAATAGACTTGTTTGTGATTTTTACACACTCACTATATCCTTAAAAGTATAATAAAATTTGATTTGTTGCAATATATATATTATAACAACACAAATTATATAATATAATTTATTTTGTGGAGCCCCACGATTTTGGAGCGCCAAAATTATAACAACACAAATAACATAAATTTGATATCTGTAATTTATGTGGCCCCACGTTCTTTGGGATGACAAAATTATACAACGATACATATATTTATTTAATATAATTTAAATTGTATAGCCCCGCGTTCTTGGGATGCCAATTTTATACAATGATTCCTTTTGTATATGAAGGTTGTAAATAATTATAACAGTACCAGGTGTAACTATAATAAGAGTAGTAGATTTATGAGTAGTTAAAAATTCATGTTTATTGTTTTATCAAGCATTATAAATAATAAAACATTGTTAATAATCTCCGATCAAGATATCACTCATTATTAAGTGTTTATGTCTTAAGATATACGGTGTTACACACATTTAAAACACTGTTACATCTAGACATGTTAATAATCTTAATCTAGACAATTTATTCAATTTGATTTACTAAAACAAAATAAAATTTAAATGTAATTTTAATTGAATTCGTTTAAATCAGATTTGACCTCAGCTTTCTCAGTCTATACCAATGTTTAAAAAAATAAATTTAAAATTATATTAATTACTCTTAGACTGGCATTTGTTTCATATTCAAAATTTAAATTATTCTTTTCTACAAAATGCAAATAACAAATCATTTCAATTATTTACTATCTCAAATTTAAACTCTTTTTTTTTTATTTCTCTATATGCGATCACTCATTCTTACGACTAAAACATGTATCTAAGACTCTATTACATTATTTCTAATTATAAACTTTTTTTTTGGTTTAATTCATTGTCTCTTTATATAGTCTTTATGAGCTCTTTAAAAAAAAATCATTTATAAATGCATTATGCATGTCACCTCGAGTTTTGATGACCTTACGACTTATTGACGGGGTCCAGAGTTGGGTTTCCGTTACTCCTGGCTTGGTCTGGCTTGGCGTGGTCCTGGATATGTCCAGAGTCCAACGTCGTTCTCCAGCAGTGTGTGGTCCATCCCAGAGAATTACTATCTGCTGCGAGGTGGATCTCATTCGTCTGTTAGGCGTCTAAAAAGCATCTCCTAATGTCCAGCATATCACGTCGCTCTTTGTAGCTTCTCCGTAGATACTCTTGCTGACTTAAACGGTCCCGGTACTTTACGTTTCCCGAAATATTGTAAACATAATTACTGAACGTCTTTATTCGTTCATAGATGAGACTTATAATAAAATAAAACTGTTCTGCCGACGGACAGCGTGTCCGACTGCAACTGTGTCTTGAAATGGAGAGAAGGGTTTCCAGTCAAACCATTAATTTATACCCTCTCGAGATTCCGCACCTGTTGGTTCCGAAATTATCCTGTCGAGACCTGCAGATCACATGCTAGCCCCCACTCCCAAACCTTTTCATATATTTGCAATTTTTTGCAAATGGCAATGTTTTGTACGGAATCGAGATAGCACAAATCATAGCTAATTTGGTTAAGTACTCACTGTATTAATTTGAGCGTCTTAGTGTAATTTGCTTATTTTTGGCATATTTATTTCACACTGACTTCGCGTAGTGTATCCTATTAACGTCATTTTCTTACTGTGGATAACTATAAAATTTACACACACTTTGCTGCCTTTTGTTGGTTTATAACTAATTAGTTTTCACACAGTGAATTAAAATAATTATTTTAGTAATTAATTGGGGAGGGTAGCTGAGATTCCTGTCTGTACATGCATCACTAACACACACAAGATACACGCATAACACACATACAATCGAGCAGGTGTTTTTTTTTATCTGTTGGAACAAGTTAATTTCTCCCCTAGTATAACAATGAAACATTTTTACAATCCCAGACCTGTCCATTTACCCCAAACTTATAATAACTTTATAAATTTTATATTTATTTAAATCAATGCTCAATACAGCATATGGCTGTATCATTGCAATATATATATTTACTATTCTCGATGCATTAGCTAGACTGTGACAGAATCTGTGCAGACTGTGTCAAGGCCGCAATTAATTATGTCGTAGGTAGAGATAACGCGTAGTTTGGAATGTTCTGGTATGTGGGCGTTGTATAAATACAAGGCGTCAGCGGCCTTAGTTCAGTATATTGTCGGGCGATTACAAGTGATTACTCTGTGCGTTCAAGTGGTTATTGTGGCGAAGTGTTGTGTATTATAATCAAGTGGTATAATTGTAAATCAATTGTGTTTTATATTAGTTGACATTTTGTTGCGTGTGAACAATTTTTATTTGATTTGTTGTAAGAGACTATGTTGTTAATTATGAACTGTTTAACTGTGATAATTAAAGCGGGTGATTAGTGACTTATTGGTGTCTTGTATTTTGCATTCCACTGTACCATACGATGATCAAGTAGGCTGTTGTAACAGTATTTTGATGGTGTTGAACAAATGTACGCAAGTCAAAGTCGAAAGACAAAAGACAAGCGGAGTTTGGCACTGAGGAGTTCTGTATCAAAACACAGTTTGGTAATTCTCAAAAGAGAAATTCTACCTTCTCCACAATCTGTCCTAAGGTAGTGGTCGGCAGTGAAAACTACTATCACAACTTCCTTAGCTGAAGAGGCGAATTGAAGCCGAAACAGAGACAAGCAAAAATAACCAGAGCTTAACGCTCAAAGAATAAGTTTGTGTTTGTCAAGCACATCTTTGTCAAAAGATAACCCTTTTTGTAAATGTTTGGAGTCCGAAAGACTTTAACTAGTCAAACAGTAGTCCTTCTAAGCATTTTGGGATCCAAAAGACGTTGACACACAAAGTGGGATAAGATATTGACCCAGTTTGCAATGATCTGTTTTCGAACTATTCGGTTCGCCTTGCTGATGAGACTGACGATCTACTCTATCGTCGTAGGTACAGTGGAAACAAAATAAGTACAAGACACCAATTAAGTCACTAATCACCAGCTTTAATTTTTACAGTTAAACAGTTCGTAATTAACAACACAGTGTCTACAACAAATCAAATGAAAATGGTTCACACGCAATAAAATGTCCACTAATATTAAAACTCAATTGTATTACAATAAATTGTAATTATACCGCCCGATTATAAAACGCAACACTTCACTAACTAACTTACTTGAACGTACACAGTCATCTCGCTACTATAACTCTCGAACCGCTCTGTAAATATCTCGCACTAAAAGTGAAAACTAAGGCGGCTACCGCCATGTATTTATAGTCCCGCTCACACACCAGAAGCTTCCAAACTGCGTCTTATCTCTTTTGTAAACTACGTAATTAACTGCGGCCTTGACACAGGCCGAGCGCCCGAGCGAAGCCCAGCACAGTCGAGAAGATTCTCGCAAAATGCGTCTAGCAGCATGTACGCCACACGCTTACATTCTGGATCTCTCTGGAACGTTAGAAAAACATGTAGATTGTTCTGTGACGTCGTAACACTGCCTCGTCATTAAGCCTGTTCGTCCGGAACTGGCAAACCGTCTCTAACGTTGTACTTAGCCAGGCGATCTATGTGGACGACCTTGAACTTTCGCTGCCCTTCCTGTTGAATCCGATAAACAACATCGTTAATTCTTTTTTTCACAGTGTAGGGTCCTTCCCGGCTAGACTGAAGCTTGGGTGAGCGACCACGACGGCGCTTTGGATTGAACAACCAGACCTGAACTCCTTCTTGGAAACCCACACTATTGGAAACCCATGAGGAATAGTGGTATACGTTGGTCCCAGTCTGTTTGGTTCTTGTCGACAACCTTTTGCGTCAACAACCTCATCTTCAGCCACTTTGCCCTCGGGCGCTTCTATCATCTCAGGAACAAGCAAGAGTTTTGTCTCGACACCCATAGTTGGCTTTTCAATCACTTCTTTTGTCGTTACACTTATTTCTACTTCCTCTGCTAGTTCTTCCTCCATTTCCGCTTGCAACAGGGAGGGTTCCTCTTGACCAGACTTGACGTTTTCTTCGACTAATACCACTCGCTTAATCGAATGGTTGGTAGACCCTGTCATTTTAGCCATGCAAAGCTTTATCTTCTCTTGGCCAACCTTCAGGACATTCTCTCTTAAGTCCACAACGAATCCGTAGACATTCATAATGTCCGTGCCAAGAATCACTTCATCGACAATGTCTGCAACGAGCATTTGGTGGCTAAACTCGAGAAGACCCAGGCGTACACGTACGTCCACCTCTCCTAGCACCTTGATGGGGCTTCCAGTCACAGTCTGTACTGTACAAGAGCTAATTAGAGGCTGGCGGTTGCTGACTAAGTCAGGGCGCACAATGGACACTGTTGCGCCCGTGTCAACTGTAAATGATGTTGGTTTACCTTCCGCAAATTCATTAACGATCAAGTTTCCACTGGTCTTATGTAGCGTGGAAACTGTGTGCTGTTCTGGGGCTTTACTTCTCCAATTGGTACGATCACTCTCTTCTCTCGGTATCTTCTTCTCCCAACAGTCTACCTGTAGATGTCCACGTTTTCCACAGTTGTAACATTTCGGTCTTCTGTCTTTTTCAAATCGTTGCGACTCTCTTGAACTTTTGAATTGTTTGTCCGACAACATTGTTTTTCTGCACCCATCGTAACGGCAATGTGATACAGGGCTCTTCTGACTGCAACGTGATGGCACAAACTCATTAATGTAGCGGGACGCTGACTTGGCAGCTTCAAACTCTAGGGCGTGAACAAGAGCTTCTGAGCTATCTCATTATTAGTGTCTTGCCATTCGTAACACTAGCTGAAGTTCACAATGTCCGATACCATCAATAAATGTCTGCACCGCAAACCTTATTCGGAAGTCTTCTGGTGCTTCAGGATAGGCCAATCTAATCAATCTGTGATACTTGCTTCAAATTCTTGATTTTGAAGCTTCCAAACTGCGTCTTATCTCTCGTGTGAACTACGTAATTAACTGCGGCCTTGACACAGGCCGAGCGCCCGAGCGAAGCCCGGCACAGTCGAGAAGATTCTCGCAAAATGCGTCTAGCAGCACGTACGCCACACACTTACATTCTGGATCTCTCTGGAACGTTAGAAAAACACGTAGATTGTTCTGTGACGTCGTAACAATATGGTCATGTTATTGTTCTTCATAATTTTTTTAAAAAGTATTCAGTGTATTTGAAAGTCTTTTTCACTCTTCTGAATAATTGTATTCTAATTAGCACGTGACACATTTCAGTAATTTCTCTGATTGTGCCAACTTAACAGCAGATACAGTCTTATTCCGTGGTTATGGGTAGGACAAATGTTTGGTTTAGTAGGCTAAATGTTTTAAAATTCTGTCAAATTCATGTCAAGGAGGTAACTGATAATGCTACACATTCTCACTGACTCTTGATTATAAAATCAAGTTTTGAATTAATAGTTCAATTTTGTTGTTTCCACAGTTTTTGTAGGACAAGACCACTATATGCTCACTACAATGTTCCTTCTTTATACAATGGATTTCCACAGACTTCTCATTTTTCCCACCCTCTCAACAGTCTCTCTTCGTATTGTCATCTCAGTTCATCTGATTTAAATCGTGCATTGGGAGCGCTTGAATTGAAAGACTCAATTCCAGAGTACAGCCATATAAACTATACTCTAAGTATACATTTTTAGAATACTTTTCCTAATTTAAAGATTCTTTGAAAGCTAGAACTACTTCTTTTTTGTTGAAAAAATTTTGTTTTGCTTTGCTAATTCTATTTCTTATTTCTTGTGTACTCCACCCTTCTATAATGAACTTGCTTCCTATATGAGTAAATGAGGGCATTTTTCCAATGAGTACTTACTTTAACTCGTACTATCAGCTTGACCTTCTTTGTCACCAACCATTACCACTGTTTTATACATATTTATATTTATATAATATACTTTCCCTTTAGTCCTATCTATGAATTTGGTTAGTTTTCTGGGTTTCCTTATGTTTAAATATTACTTTAAGCTAAGACACTATGTAACATTTAATTTAAACGAAAAAGGTGTTAGGTTCAATACTTAGTGATCTTAGGTACAAATAGCATTTATTTACAAATTAAATTTTGTTCTAGTACTGGTTTTCCATATTACCTGAGATTAAAGGTTCAAAATGTTTTATGTTATTGTTATATTTATGTGAAATGTTGTTGTTATTATTTGTGTCTCTTGTGTATAGGTGTGGCAGTTCACCAAAATTGCAGCTAAATACTATAGTTGAAGGGTTCCAGCCAAGAGTTTCCAAATTTAAAGTGGAGGAAAAACCTTTATGTGCAGAAGAAAAGAAAGAAAATTTAAAAAGTGAAGAAAAAATACAAACAAAACTGGAGTAAAAGAATTAAGAAAGGGAAGAAAGTGAACAAGTATATCAAGAAATCTGCCAAACGAGTCCCTGAAGCTGAAGTAAAGTAAAATTGATTTCTGTATTTAAATTAATTAAGATTTAAGAATAAAAATCAATACTTTGTTCTAGTACCAGGACTGATCTTTCAGATCACCTCAGATTGAAGGTGGAAAATGTTTTATGTCATTGTTATTTTTATGATAAATATTATCGTTATCATTTGTGTCTGCTCTGGCCACACCAGCCAATCATTGAAATTGGAACAAACACTACAGCTGAGAAGTTCCACCCAAGTATTCCCGAATTCAAAGAGGCAAAAAGATTATTATCCGAAGAAGAAAAAAAAGAAAATTTTAAAAATTATGAAGGCAGACACAACCAAAATGGGAATAAAAGAAAATGGAATACACAAATTAAAAAGAGAAGAGGAAGAGAACACATATATGAAGGAACCTGTCAAACCAATTTCTGAAACTCAAATAAAGTAAAAATCTCTTTTGTATTTATACTGACCTAGATATAAATGAAATAAAGACCAGTTTTCAAATTTTTTAGAGCATAGTATACCCATAATGTATTCAATGTATTTTTGTAGTATGTAAAAATAAGAGAGTACACAATTCGTAATGTGGCATAATGTGTTAAGGGTTATTCATGTATGGTGCACCTGTCAAATTGTGGAGCGTTTTGTGAGGGGGGCAGTTTTAACAATTTTTAGTCAAATATTATTTTGTAATGGTTTACACAATAATTATAAAAAATTTGTACAAATTTACTTTAATCAAAGGATTTCTGGATGAAACATGCAAGATCTCTTCTTCATGTAGTGGCCTATATGGTCTGTATTTAATCTATTAATTCTCATATTTTGTTTAATTTATAAATTTTTATTATGAGGGCAATCTGGAAAGTTCTTGGCCTCGATCATAGATGGCAACACAATCACCAGTTTTTTTTCTGTATTGGTATTATATGTATTGTTAGCATACGTGTGAAATTTCTGGTAATTCTATCAGTTAATTTGCTTGATACAGCTGTTTGAAACAGAAGTGTTGCCCATATTCCTTAAAATGGAGAAAATTGAGTATTTCAAAATCATAAATTTCTTTGTGAAAAAAGGTTTAATGCCAAGTCATATTTATTCAAGGATCATTAGAATGTATGGGGACTCTTTTCCTTCATTTTCAACAATTGAAAAATGAGCTGCTAAGTTTAAATGTGGTCAACCAGCCTGGAAGGCAATCCATGTGAAGGATGTCCAAAAACAGCAACAACATTGGAAACCGTTGAAAAAGTGCATGATATGGTATTGGTCGATCTTTGAATTACAGTGCATGAAATTGCTGAGACTATAAGCATTTTGAAAGAAAGCATCAGACATATTTTACGTGATGAATTGCATATGAAAAAGCTTTGTGCTAGGTGGGTCCCGCGTTTGCTTACAGTATATCAAAAACGTGTGCGCATGAAAATACCTAAAGAGTGTTTAGAGCATTTTAATAAAACCAAAATGGATTTTATGCATTGGTCTATTACAATAGATGCAATTTTGATCCACTACACACCAGATTTCAAACTACAGTCAAAGCAGTGGACAGAAGTTGGTTGTTCAGTGCAAAAAAAAATGTGAAGTCAATTCCATCAGCAAGAAAAGTCATGGCATTGGTGTTTTGGGATACTAAAGGTGTTTTGTATATCAGTTACCATGTAAAAAGGTGAAAAATAACAGAATTATTGTAATCTCTGATCTTTTGTCAAAACTAGATCAAAACCCCAGTTTGCAGAAGAAAAACATCATTTTTCACCAAAACAATGTACCTACCACAAAAGTCTTTTGTCAATGGGAACGTTAAGAGATCTCGGCTATGAATTGTTGGAACCTTGGAACCCTCTTCTCTAGATTTGGCTTCCTTAGACTTTCATCTTTTCTTAAAACTCAAACTCTTTCCCACTGGTCAGTATTTTTCATAGGATCAAGAGGTGATTGCAGCTCCAGAGGGGTATTTTGCAGACCTTACAGAAAACCACTTCAGGCATGGGATAGTGGTGTTGGAACATTTCTGGAGATACATTACCCTAAAAGAAGATTTTATTTGAAAATAAAAATATTTTTAAAATTAAGAATTTGTTTTTTTACTGTTAGGCCGAGAACTTTTCAGATTGCCCTCACACTCTAGTGAAAATATAACCTTTTTCACTTGTAGATTTGTGTGGCTAGAATTTTTATAATAAAATTTTTTGGCAACCACGTTTATTCATATTTTGTTAACACCAATATTCTACCCATCTTGTGGCGTGGTAAAGCTGAGTCTCAGCTTCACTACTGAGGGTGTCATGTCATAAACTGGAGAGAACATTTTGTCTTTGTATTTTCAATAAAACATAGTTGTTATTTGCAGGTATGCACTTAAAGTTGTGGATTTTTTTAGAGGAATTCAACTTTTTTTAACACAGTAGTTCTTCAACGTGGGGAGACTTTCGCATTCTGCTGTTAAACGCCATTCTAGTGGATGCTGCTGCTTTAATGAGTCTAATACATAACTCCAAAATATCATGTTTATGGCCAGCAGCACAGTTATTTATTTCCTTTTACAAGTAACATTCAGTTTTTGACTGGCCATAACTTTTGCATAACTCATTTTAAAATAAGCGTTGTCAATGCTTCAACTGACCAGCACCTGTCACCGCTTCCTTGATCGTATTATGTTTGGGTGTTCATTAAAACAGTATTGTCACTTCGTATATTTCCATCCCAATTAATTTAATATCTTCTAACATTTCAATATCTTGTTTTATAATTTAGCATCCTCTAAAATTAATCATAAACACGTTACATAATTTTAACAGTCCTGTCAAGAAGGATATTTTCTCCCATCACATATATACTGGCTAAATCGCCCTTACATCTGGTTTTGAATTTACGAATATTTGAATTCGACATGGCGGGTACTTTGTACCATTACAATTTAATGAATGTGTTACTTTAATGTGTGTGTGTTTCATATACATTTACACTAATCATATAAGGGCTTTCTGTATAAACAAGGTGCCAGTTGTAAACTGAGCCCTTAATGGCACCCCAATTGATTTTTTTAATGGAAAAACAAAATTCTGAAACAAAAATCATCTTTTTCTGGTTTCACCAACAATGACACTAAATACTGGCCTTCTGTTGTGCACAACCCAATATCAGTATTGCTTTTGGGGTAATCCTACTTAGTACACCATATTCCACTTGATGTGATCTCCAAAATTACACATCAGATCTGACCTTGAAGACTTGAATCTTATTTTGGCTACTAATACCCTCTTTTTCAATCGTCAAATTATGTCTACATTCTTCACATTTAAGTTTTTTAAGAACTGAATACACTGCATAACATCGGAAATATACAATTACTAGAAGTTTTTAACTTTGTCAAGGTCATTGGAATTAATAATTATTGGTAAATTAAACCCCAAATTTAACTTTTCAACCACATTTTCAAAGTCTGTGTTAACTTGAAAGCTGTATCATTTATTATACCATCTTTTGTCTTCAAGTAGATTTTGAAACATGACTGCATTCAAAATTGTTGTCAATTTCAAAAATCTGTCTTGTGGAAACATGATACTGTCCACCAGCTGACGGTCTATACAAACTAAATCTGTTGTCCAGTTGCTCAGTTTGAAATTTTCTAGGCAGCATATAATCAAGACCAAGTTCTGCTTGATAGTAGGAAACAATTTCTTTAATTGCATACGTTGTGTATTTTAAGGCACTATGGGTTTCTTTTGTCAATACACCTGTATTACCATTCATGTTTTTCCACCTGTCCAACCAATCGAGAAAAACTGGTTCAAAAATAACAATGTAACATCACTCTCACAATTAGTAAGAGGATATTTGAAAACATCGTTCAGTCGGATCCCTTTATTGGGCGTTTTAACATTCATAATACTCCACCATGTATGAATGATAATAATAAAAGCACCGGTATTTGTAAAATTTGGAATACCATTTTCCCAAACTAAGTTCTAGAAGAACTTGTGGAACATATACATTGAAAATTTTTAGAACTAAATTAATACTCTGCCTTTCTAATTTGGAAGGAGAAAGAGATTTCAGGTGCACCATATAACCAAACTTCAAAAGACTTGCTTTTACAAAACAATAGGTTTTTTAATTATAAGAGAGAAGCAGTTTGAAAATCCTTGGCTCTGTCACTTGTATAGTTAGGAACCTTTGGAAAATACATAGTCTTTTCAATATTTTTTTTTTATTCAGCCAGTTATTTCAGATACTTTTCTGAGGGTGTACAGGATCAATTACATAGAACAAAGGTCTAGATTTGTTGGTGGGATGTGGATACACTATTTGTAGTTTTGGTGGTGACACAAATTGTGATACTGCTTTCTGATTAATTGCATTGTTATCAGTAATGATACTTACAACACAAAAATCTAGTTTTTCACAAGTAATAATTATTCTCTTCATAAAATTATATAACTCAATATAAGTAATTGATTTCACTAGTAAAATATGTACAATGTCTTTGTAGTAAGATGTTATGCTGCTTATCATAAACATGTGAGCACTAGCAGCCATATTTATACTATCATAGGCCATTCCTGTTATATTACCACCTACATAATCACAAAATGGTTTTACATAAATTTTATCCACCATTAGATTTACCCATTCGTTTCTCTCTTGCAAGTGACCTGCTTTGTAATGAATTTAAAATTTATATTTACTTTACCTCTAGATGTTATTTTTCCCTTACTTGGAACATGTTTCGGGACCCTTAGTGTTCCCATCATCAGTCTTCCTAATTTTGAATCTTGTGGATTACCTGTGTGCTGATTATGGAAGGCTGATGATGGGAACACTAAGGGTCCCAAAACATCTTCCAAATAAGGGAAAAATAACATCTTGAGGTATAGTAAATATAAATTTTAAATATATTGTATATATCAAGAAATAGACTGTAGCAAAAAGCGTTTGAATTTGTAATGAATGTATTTCAAAAATTTAATATTCTGTTCTTCTCCTGGATTAAAATTGTATGATTAACATACTCTATGAATTATGAAGATACAGAAAGATATCTACTGTATCCTTAGGATTATGAATTCTACGTACAGAAAGATAATGAAGTTACATTGTAGAAGATTTATCATTATAAATTGAAAAACAAGTTATCACTTATCAAAACATGAAATAAGTGAAGCTATTAAACCACATAAATATATTAGTTGTTTAAGTTACTTAACAATTACTAATGACATTTGTGGTATAAGTTTCACCTTTAGAAGTTTGAGTACACTACACTCTTGTTTATCTGGCCTTCGTTTATCCGGAATTCCGGCTTATCCGGAATAAGTTTTCAAAACAATTTTTTCTAATGACTTTACCGGTGAATTTTAGTATACGATTTGTACAAAAAACAACCTGTTTTGTTATAAATTCAACGTTATACCCGTTCAGAGCTCATCAACATAAACGTAATTAATCTAAACTGTAAGGGTAAAAATAATACCTGAATAGACGGGGCTGAATCATGGAGGCTGTGCTTTATCACATACTAGATAAGCCAAGAAAATTCCAGGTGCCCATGCTGGAATCTTGTAAAAAAACTATGTTTACCCACCAATGCAACATACATTTATACAGAACATTCAAGTGTCTATCAATATACACAAGCTATACATAAATTGCAGACAATGCAAAGAGTGACATAACCTAGGTGTTATTCTGAGCTAACCTATGTATTACACTAATGACAAAAAAATTTTAATAATATCAATCAATATTCATAATATTACTTTTAATGTGTGTTGGGGGGTTCCCTAGTATACAACAATAGGCCTTCAAGAAAAGACATACAGGTAAGAGGGTACAAATGGCCAGATAAGAATAGCATAAATAAGTGCTATAAATAACAGTTACTTGGAGAACCACACTTTACAATAATATGACAAAAGGAAGGACAATCAAAGTAGACGTTACAGGCGACTGTACTAGAGTATTTCCCCCACAGATCATAAAAATCTAAAAGGTGTGAAGTATGAATTTGTTAAAGCTATTCTTTTTTTATCAATAAAAGTAGTGTAACTTCAAAATGTAATTTAATTTTCTAAAAAAATATGAACATGTAAAGAGTAATTCGGGTGTAGTAGCAGAAGAATAAATCTCTTTTAATTCCTCTTTTTTAATCACAGATAACTTACTTGTTCAAGATCATTTTAAAGTATGTAATATTTTAATATGATAAATTATTTTAATTTTAAGTATATTAGAAAATAATATTTATAGATGTCCCTCTAAGAAGATATTGATTTCACCGGTAGCATTAATGTGGATACCAGAAATCATCTGTCACGCTAAATTTGTTATATAATCCTGTGTGCCATCTTGTGGCTGCCAGCAAAATGTCAAATTAATTAAAAACATACAAAAAGGTAACAAAACAAATATCTGGGAAAATCTTAATATTTACAACACAATAATAATAATAATCTACTAATTAAAGAACAAATACAAATAACAACAAAACAAGACAATTTATTTAAAATCATACATTTATTAGAATAATAAAATAAAACATTAAATATATAATAAATAGCTGACTACATAAACATTAAAACAATTGAAAATAGAATCGAAGTAGAATCGATTATCCATTAACTATACTGTAAGCGAAACATTCAATTACAATTCAAACAAACCTCTGAAGATACATAATAATTTCTGTGAAATGTGTGTCAGGTGAAAATAAACCTACTTGCAATATATTTATCTGAAGATCTCAAGACACACACACATACATAACTTTATAATTATTATTATATTATGTTATAAATTATATATATAATAAATTGTAAATTGTAGGTTGTCTTTCAGTCAGCAATTGGTGGTGTATCCATGCTTTTTCTATGGTAGTGGGACACTGATGGTAAGGGAAGGAAGAGGATTCACCAGTTAATTATAGTGTAGGCCTACTGTGTTTTTGGTAGTCAGCTGGTACTGTCTTCCTGCAGCTTTTACTCCATAAGGAATCTATCCATTGGGGGGAGGGGATTATAACTCCCTCTAAATCTATTGGGTACACCACTGATTGATACTGAAAATATTGAGTTTCCTATAGTTATTATATAATGATATACAATTAATCATTCTTTATCCAACTATGAAACACGTAAACGAAGGGCTATGTGTTTGGTGGTATATATGTATGTTTATTCCCTGCATCCAATTATTGGTAGTACAGATTTTAATGAGCTCCTCAGATTTGGTGAGTACAGATTTTACTGATAGATTTGTGATGGACTAGTAGTAATCTTAGCTATACGACAATTTTGAGCACTCAAAATATCAGATGCTAGCTAGACACCATTTAACAAATTTTGTATCTAAATTCATTAAATTCGAAAATCCAATTCCAGCGTTTTGAAAATTAAGTCATCAATCAGTCTGATTTGATCACCTCTTTAGTAACATGTAGCATTCAAAATGGTAGAGTGTATATTGCAAACCTAAAATTTATGTGATAGGTTTTAAGAACTGAATATGAAAGTGTTGTCACATCGTATATTGCATTAAATAACATTTTACTTTTCATATTTTATTTGAACACACACAATAAACATATACACAAATACCATTGTAATAGCTACATAATTAGTTTGTAATCCAAACTTAAAATTTTTAGTTAATAAAATTGTCATGTTAGTGAATGTATGGAGTAATGTTAGTTAGTCTTGGAGTTCCTTCTGTCAAAATCATTTTATAAGTTATGTATTTATCATTTATGTTGTTTAAATGAAAATAAGTATTTATTTTGTTCTTTTACTTTTATTACTGAAATGTTTATAAAACTAATTACTTCAGTTATTTAAATTACATCTATCAAGCAATTGTATTTTTTTCACTAAAATTTTCCCATCAGTGGAATACAAGGGCTTTTTAATTATCAAAAAGAAATGTTCAATGATTTTTTAATGACAGAAATTGTAACTACTCAAATTGTTGTAAGAATTGTTAAGAAATTAGAAAATTTCACAGCTACACAAGTGAAAACGCTAATTAAAACAAGTTTTAATAATTTATCTAGTAGTTGGATTTTTAAAATATTTATTGTTCAAAAATGTTGGTTCTTTTAAAATCTCTATTATTCATTTGCTTTATTAAAAATATCAGTTACTATACAAATACAATTGTGTCACTAAGCACCAAAATCTGATGACGTGTTAATTACCCATTGCTGTACTTGCTTAGTGTCGCAAAGAAATCTGGACCTTCGCGTTCTTGCAAAGACATGCTCTTCAAAATTACATTAATATAGAAGTCAGGAGTTACTTCTATATTAACTCAAGTTTAGAAGTAGGAAAACAGTGTGATCAGCACTACACTTCAGCCATTGTCATAGGTAATGAAAAAATATGAGAGGTAAAAAAGCACCTTGATTTATGGTGCTATCTGAGAATTAAAACTGGGCCCACTAGATTAGTAAGCAAGCATCATCATACCCACCAATCTACTAAACCAGGAATTTTTAATTTTTACAACACAAAAAAGAGCGTCATAGAATCTACTTTCTTCATTTAATATAATGTTTGGACTTGTCCAAAAAGATTGTTTTGCTTCAGTTCTCATTGCCCTGAATTATTTGTTTGAATAAGTCAGCATAAGTACACCGTCTCCATTAGGAACATTTTCATATGAGTTCCACAGTCATAGCCTTATTTTATCACTTGGAGATAAGAGATATCAATTTGATTCTTTGAAAATGATAACCAGTTTAGGTATTATTAAAGTTCTTTGAGCATTTATAGTATAATATATTAAATGGGAACTGCTGTCTAGAACTATATGGCCCCTGGGGGACTTGGGATATTCCAAGATGTGCCACAGGTGAAAGTTGCATAAGAGAAAACCACATAGACAACCAAAGTACAGCATTGGATAGTATACAGATGTTGATAGAATGGTGTCTAAGCCAGGTGCACTGCAGAAGCCTTCAATGTACCATTGCTTGAGAAGCAGCATTCATATTCCTTTACAAGAAGCGTTCATAACTGCAAAGTGACACAGCAGCCAAAGTAATTTTCAATTAAACACCATTTTTGGATATAAAGTACAATATCTGAAACGTTCCTGCAATTTGGGATGAACCAAAAGAGTTTTTTTGTGGAATTTCCTACTTCTTATTTGATATAATCGGGTTTCATTCAAGTGAGGTATTTACTTAGCTAAATGTGAAATTGCCTTAACATAATGGACAAACATGACCTTAAGTTATTCCTCATACAATAGGAACTGTGAACAAAATGATAGTCAAATATGTACTTGTGCTTGTATATACAATATCTAGAATTAATACTGTTATGCAATACGGAACATTTTGGTACATTGGAGAACGTTGTTTTACTCTTTTCTCGGCTCTCCCAGCAGATTCCAGCTGTAATGTTTGTGTGCATACATATTGCTGTTTTGTGATGAAAGACAATTACGCGACACTTATCATGCTTCAACAATCGAGCCTATTCCAGACCGCAATGGTTGGGAACTGTGTTCAGGGCGAGACAGTGAGACTGTTTCTAGTGGATTCAAGAGCACCTGTTAACATTTCATTGAAAAAGTGACAGATTATTCTGAAATATCAGCAATGTATAAATTTAAGCATCCAGCGATGGTCAGTTCGGTTCAGTTTAGTGGCGATTTATTCAAGTGAGGTTCGAAGGATTCAAGTGTGGCACAGTGTTATAATTGTGCGGGAGTCTGTTAGCTGACATTACTATTGCGTGTGGATAAATTTTGCTCTGGTTATTGTACAAGTTGATTATAAATTGTATTTGTGATTAATTAAAGCTGATGATTTGTGACTTCTGTGGTGTCTTGTATTTTGTTTTCCACTGTACTGTACAATGATCAAGGAGACCGCCGTAACTATATTCTTGGATTTCGTTGTCCATGACGTGTCCGTTACTTAACTAAATACAACTATTATATTAATGACTCGGAACACAAAGTTTTTTATAAGTAAATGAAGAAGCCTTTTAAAGGTGAAAACCGGTTCAGGTTGTAAGGTAAAACTTTATGTTTTTAGGTATTTAGGTAACTATATTAACAACAACGTAACACTGCAACAGTTGAAGCATAACTGTGCTATAAGCATTTCATATATAGTTCATATTAAATCTCACTTAATCAACTGTTGTAGTTTTGTCTTTCAGACAATTTGTGTGTGTGTGTGTGTGTGTGTGTAAGGCCAAGTAGACAGATGTTTAAAGCTTACTGTCTGTATACAAACAGGATCTTTAGTGGAGATAGTTCCTAGTTGTTACATACACAGTTTAATGAAAGACGATGAAAATGCAGGGCTTAACTGTAAAAGACCGAAAGCACTCTTTAGTTATGTATGTAGCATAGAATTTAATATATATTCTTGCTTAATAATAAACAATTTTCTGAATCAAAAAATAAGTTATTGAAGACTGTGTATCATAATTACATGCCTATGTACACAAAGTGTATTCCTAAAGCCTGTAAACTAAACGTGTTATTTTAAATGTTTAAATGTGATTTGTGTTGGAACTAGGTTGATGTGTAAGATGTATGTTAGATAGGGTTGCCATTCATCTGGGTTTTACTGGACATGGACTCTCATGTTTCACGTGAGAGTTGAATATCTGGGGGGGGGGGCAATTTTATCAGTTCTTAAAAAAGTTTAGTGATATTGACTTCAAGATGTATATTACTTCACTTAGGCATCAATTACAAACAGATAAATAAGTAAAAGAAAGCACATCCTCAAAAGCACTATACAAAATTAAAAGAAATTAAGAGAGTGTGTGTGTGTGTTATTGAAAGCCTTGATTTCTCACAGCTATCATATTACACTTATATATGTAATCAATCATTTTTTTATAAATTGTAAAATTATTGTATGTATGAGTCACTCAAGGCACAGTGCAGAGCCTTCCAATGCATAATCTATACACCTACTCAGATGCTCAAATGAAGCTAGCTTACTTGGAGGGCAAAAGAAAATGATTTAACTATTTGTATTGTAGAATTTGTTTACGTGTGCGCACACACACACACACACACACAAATGCATGCACTCATGTAGATTGCCTGTTTGTTTATGGTATTGCTGGTTATTCATATGTGACTGCATTCTTCTTCTTCATTCTATTACCCCACACCAGAGCATTTCTAAGCTCCTATGGGCAATGCCTTAAGGGGGCCATGGAGATGTCTCAGGCCTGGTGACTGACTGGAGCAGACCCCAACCCCTTGCCGTACACGCTCGTCATGCGTCTTCTGTCTGTCTGCATCTCCGCTTCATTATTTTCTGTGTTTCGTTATTTATTCTGATATCTTCCTTTTAAGTGTGCCCACTCCATCAACTTTGAGCTGTTGTACTAGTACATCAAAACAATAACATGCAATGGTAACTGCATTTAGAGCTTTGAAGCTGAAGCTGCTGCCTTGAGATCCAGACCAAGAAGAAATCTTCTCACTTGGTCTACAACATCTTGCTTATGTTTGTACCAAGATCACTTCCAAGCATCGCCTTAATTTATCCAATACTTACCAAGGCTGGTAGTACGCGAGTTGTCTGGGGCCCTTGCTGCTTGTACGTCAAATTTCTGTGCATGATGTCGCACATGGGTCAAACAGTAAATCACTTCTCAACAAGTGACAAGGGAATCAATTGAAAACTTTGGCTGCTAGCTGAAGTTCACTGATGAAGATGCTTTGCATCTTCTATTTTTTCATAGCAGCAAAGTATCCCTAAACGTATGTGATGATGGTAGCAAAAAGACATATGTGTTAGGAGTCAGCTTATGTGCCTAGTTTTTTGGACATAGCTGATCTGACAGTAATGTAAATAGTTGTTTCAGATAATGATGCTACTTTGGGTACATAAGAATGTGGGTATGCCATATGAGCTAATGAGCTCACTGTACACTGTATTTGACTTTTTTGAGACCAGGGCAAGCAGATTCTACCTATTTGCATATGGCCTTGCAATCCTTTTGGTACTTAGAGAATTTCCCATGATCTTGTTAATAGGAAATTTAAAGTTGTCAGTCCAGTCGACAAAATTACTGAATTGACACTTTAGTTGTATGATTGTTTTATTGGAATTACAATTGGAGATGTAAAGGCCTACTGGCATTTTTACTTCCGTGGTCCATAAGGAAATGGAAGTGTGGTGATAGTGAAAAAATCGCCTTCAAGATAAGGGCTGATTAAAATTATACTACCCTCAAAATGTGAAGTAAAGCCATTTTCCGAAAAGTGTCTGTGTAGAATTTTTTTCTATGGCGAACGATAACTGCTGCAAATTCAAACAGAATCAAATAATTTTTTGCATGTCTGTTTACTTGTCTGTATTTACAGTGACGCATCAAGTTTAACAGAAGTCTATGAAGGATTGTTATATCTTCTGCAACCTGGGGAAAGATACTGTGATTATGAGAAGAGAGAACAGTGACCTTCATACTAAGGTATGATTGCAGTTGTATAAAAATGATGTTTTAGTGTATCTTTTACGAAGACTAAATATAGTAGCAGGTTAATGGCAGAGTAATGTAGCTCACCAGCATACAGCGCATCAAGAGATGCTGGCAAACTTTGAGTTGTGCTACACAGCCATCCAAAATGTTCAAGAGCCTTTTTGTGATGCTGAGGGTGGCAGAAGTGTCATGAGAAGTGTTAATATCAGAGTTGTAGGGGAAATGGTGGGGTTGTTACAAGATGAGAGGAGTTATGAATTATTTTATTTGGCTGATGATCCTTACTAGTTAAGCCTGTACTGAGGGTGAAAACCATTCTGCACATCAGGTATGACACTGAGTGTGTACAGTTAAAAAGAGATGTATCTGGCAATCTCAAAGAGCTGAGACTGTGGCAGTTAGTGAAATGGTCGGAAGACAGTCTGGTCAGTTTATGTAGTTTGGAAAGCATGAGAACATGGCATTGGTTCCATGTATGCAAGATGTAACCTAAGGCTAGTATGTATCACCATGTCATCCAAAAACTCTCTGGACTGCAGGCTCTTAAGTATGTCATTTATGTATCCAAAGATCAGAAGGCCTAAATGTTTGTCTTTTCTGTTGGGTCTTGGGGTGTGCTTATATGCCTGCTATGTATGGGAGTGGGGTTTGTGATTGGCCTATTGTGAATGTCACTACTGGCAGTAAATTTGTGGTATATGTTGAGAGTGGCATTACCTTATGAAAAGCGTTTTCCACATAATATAAGGTTCTTGTTGTCATCTCTGTTTTTGTGGCTGTATTTTCACATACCTCTATTGGGTCCTGAATTTTTTTTAAATGTATTAGAGATGGTGGCCTTTATGGGTACCATTTCTGGCTTATTGTTATTATACTATTAGGTATTATCGTGATGTCAATAGCACTTAAATTGTTGGAGGCATAAAGGTGTGAAAAAATAATTGTTACTTAACTCTGACAGTACTGATGACTGGAGAGGCACTTATACTCTCATACATAACTACTGTTCAAGTCTAAATGACTTCTCTAATATTACTACATTAAAAATATTTTAAAAAGTGATATTAACACTTTTTCTAATTATCCCAAGATTGAATACTCGTTCCTTGTTACTCTAGTGAACAATTCTTCTGAGTTTGTAATTAATTAACTTGATAACAACATATTAGTGCCATTTGTTAATTTACATATGTTAGCTTGAATCTGAGAAATTTTTACTTCCTGATGTATAACATATACCACTGCTTTTTATTAATACTAATCTTTGAAAATATTTATAATATATTTATAATAATCTTTAATTTAGGATAGTTAGTAACTGTGTCAAAAATTTTAACAAGTGTTCAGATAGTATGCCAGGTTAATATTCTTAGGTGTCCCGAGGGGGGGGGGAGAAGCTGTTACTTTAAAATATTCAATTGGTGATTTTTCTTCTAACATAAAATACTATGAATCCCTGCTTCAGTTTTGTTGAAAAGTGTTAATATAAATTTGAAATAACTCTACCCAAGCCTATTATAGTATTTAATATCAATACTAATATTGATCATTATATTGGTCAAGTACTTATTAAAATTGTAAATAACTATAATTAGTAGCCAGGCTTTGTGAAATTGAACTTATCTTAGAAGTAGTCAGATTCTGGACTAAAAAACACAACACATCAATCCCAAATGGAAAACACCACACAGGATTATATTGGCATTACAGTCTTGATAGCAACTAACCATTTTTATTATTCTGTCACATTCCTAATTGATCTTTAATCACTTCAATTCCAAAATCACATATTCATCCTTTTATTGTAAATTAAATTGCCAGTCTTCAGTTATCATTTGTGCTGCTTTTTCTGCAATCATCACAGTTGGAGCCTGTGTGTTGCCACTGACAATTGATGGCATTATTGAAGCATCAACTACTCTTAGGTTATGTATACCATGTACTCGTAACCTATGGTCAACAACAGCTTCACTATCAGTTTTCGGCCCCATCCTACAAGTACCGACAGGGTGATACACCGAGTCTGACATATGCCTAATTGCACATGTCCAGTAGGCTTCTGATGGAAACTTGAAGCCTTCACAGCCAGGTATTGCGATTTCTTTCAATTCTGCCCCAATTGTTTTCATAGACTCTGTCTTAACAAATTTTTCTACAAACTCGATGCTTTTCAGTAAGGTCTGCACATCTGCAAACTTGGTTAAATACCCACTAATAATTTTTGGATACTGTCTAGGGTCTTTGCTTTGTAACATTATTTTTCCTTCACTCACTGGCCGTAATATCGCAGGTGACATAAACATCATTGAAGACTTGTCATTTATCTCCAACAGTGATTTGATAATTTCATCTTTCATGTTGAATTTTTCTGCAAATATTTTAACATGCTCTGGTTTTTTGGCTTGAATGTTGAAGAACAAAAACTTAATGTCTGAATAATCATCATCATCAATGTCTACAAAAGCATAATTATTTACCAACCCAATATTGGCTAAATTTCCTGAATATGATGTGAGATACTTATACAGGTCATCAAAGACATCAATGTTATTTGTTATATTCATATTGTATGCTATTACACTTCCCATAAACTTGATGTGATCCTGTAAATGATGCCCAACTTTCAAATTCTTAACTACATCAAATCCTAAGTTTTCCAGATCAATTTTTGGACCAATTCCAGACAACATTAACAACTGTGGAGAATTTATTGCTCCTGCAGAAACTATTATTTCTTTTGAAGCACGAATTTTTATAGATTTTCCAGAATTGCTATTTTCTAGCATGACTCCATATGCTTTCCTGTCTTTACTCAGAAGTGTCTTTGTTACCAATGAGTTTTTTGATATCTTCAGATTGTTTCTTTCCTTAATTGTTGATAAGAAAGCTTTTGCTAAATTATATCTCCTTCCATTATGTATTACTCCATGAAGGGAAACATATCCTCTTTGTAGTTCAGTGTTAATGTCAGGAATTGTGTCATAACCTACTTCTTTCATCGCCTCAGACAACACATATTTCAGTCGTTTTATATCACCATTCTGATCTTCACCAAATGACTCAACTTTGAGATCACCTCCTGTTCCATGGTATTTTTTTAATTGGTCATTTTTCAAGATTCTTTGGTCTCTCATATCTTCAGTTTTCTTGAAAAATGGGAGTACATTCTCATATGACCAACCATCATTTCCTAATTGTTGCCAGTGGTCATAGTCTTTGGGATTGCCACGGACATATAGCATAGCATTTATTACACTGGATCCTCCCAAAGCCTTACCACGTGGCCAAGAACAAGTATTATTAACTTTGCCTAGACAGCTCAGTGGTGAAGGTTCAGTATAGTAACACCAGTCAAGTTCAGTTCCCCAAAGTAAAGCAAATATTCCTGGAATGTCTGACCCAGCTGTAGGGTTATCACCTGCCTCGATCAGTAAGATTTTCCAGTCTTTGTTCTGCGACAATCTGTTAGCTAACAGAGTTCCTGCAGAACCTGCACCTACTATTATAAAATCAAATTCTTCTTGATCAGAGGGACTGTAGTGTTCAGGATATTGATCTTGTGTGCATAACTCTTTTTCGCCTTGATTAATTTTGTTGTACAACTGCTGAATAAGCCAGGCTGCCACATCTGACCTTCCAGCACTACAACTTCCAGTCCTGCAAAACATAAATACATGTTCATAAAAATATTTTATAATAAATATACATTAATATTTATTATAAATAAATACAACTATTTCACTAACAACTCGGAACACAAAGTTTTTTATGAGTAAAAACATAAAGTTTTACCTTACAACCTGAACCGGTTTTCACTTTTAAAAAGCTTCAATTACTTATTTTTTGCGTACCGTATCACTTATTATATGATATATAATTACCTTAATATCCACTTTAGTGATACACAGTTTCGTCACTGATGACGCGTTTCGGGACTAAGTCCCATCCTCAGATACATTTAATTAATAAACTAAAATATTAAAATCACGACCATGATACTGGTCAAGTCAAAAATAAATAAAATAAATTACAAATCGCATGTAATAAGCTTTGCTAACCACGGCTGGAGCTCCCGCATGCGTTCACCCGCAACCGCGATTGTCACGCGACTGGTCAAAGATTAAGACAAACTGATTGCAGTGTCGAACAGGTAATTTGACGCAAATTTTACCTGGTCATTTAATAAACTGTTTTTGGTGATACTATCTTTTAAAGCTTTATAAATTTCAAATTCCTCCAGACTATCCATCCGTCTACCCTTTTTACAAACATGCAACGCTGTTAAATTTTCTTCGAAACTCGTATATTTATGTCCGCTTGATATTAAATGTTGTGCAAAGTTGGACTTAGTATTACTTGGCTTAGGAATATGTTCTAAAAATCTTTTATAAAAACATCTGCCAGATTGACCGATATAGAACGCATCACAATCATCACATTTTATTTTATATACACCACATTTCTTTTTTAATGGTAATTTGTTTTTGTTTTTGAAATAATTTCCTAAATTATTATTTGTTTTAAATGATAAAATATAGTTATTATCTTTAAGAACGGGTCTTAAAATATTTGGCATAATACCTGTGAAATTAGCCGAAAGATATTTATAATTTTTGTTACTTGCTTTTATAGAGTTTGAATTTTTATTTTCTAAACGTTTCCTATGCCACGGACATAGGAAACGTTTAGAAAATAAAAATTCAAACTCTATAAAAGCAAGTAACAAAAATTATAAATATCTTTCGGCTAATTTCACAGGTATTATGCCAAATATTTTAAGACCCGTTCTTAAAGATAATAACTATATTTTATCATTTAAAACAAATAATAATTTAGGAAATTATTTCAAAAACAAAAACAAATTACCATTAAAAAAGAAATGTGGTGTATATAAAATAAAATGTGATGATTGTGATGCGTTCTATATCGGTCAATCTGGCAGATGTTTTTATAAAAGATTTTTAGAACATATTCCTAAGCCAAGTAATACTAAGTCCAACTTTGCACAACATTTAATATCAAGCGGACATAAATATACGAGTTTCGAAGAAAATTTAACAGCGTTGCATGTTTGTAAAAAGGGTAGACGGATGGATAGTCTGGAGGAATTTGAAATTTATAAAGCTTTAAAAGATAGTATCACCAAAAACAGTTTATTAAATGACCAGGTAAATTTTGCGTCAAATTACCTGTTCGACACTGCAATCAGTTTGTCTTAATCTTTGTGACAATCGCGGTTGCGGGTGAACGCATGCGGGAGCTCCAGCCGTGGTTAGCAAAGCTTATTACATGCGATTTGTAATTTATTTTATTTATTTTTGACTTGACCAGTATCATGGTCGTGATTTTAATATTTTAGTTTATTAATTAAATGTATCTGAGGATGGGACTTAGTCCCGAAACGCGTCATCAGTGACGAAACTGTGTATCACTAAAGTGGATATTAAGGTAATTATATATTAAAAAGCTTCTTCAGAGGTTGCCGCTGGTAGTGCTGTCCGTCCTGTTGTGGGCAACAGAATCGATTTTCGAAAGATCGGTGTTGTGTGTGTGGGGTGAGATATGTTTGAATAATGCGTGCACATTGAATTGTGTCTCCTCGTTTAGGATGTCGTTTTTATTTGTTTTCGTGTGTTTGTATATTTCCAATTGTTCTAGAGTGTCTAGTTTTCTGCTTTGTAGTCTTTTTCATCTAGGGGGTAGTCTTTTCCAACACGAAAAAGACTACAACAATGAACTAAACACGATAAAATATCTAGCAGAATCTAACGGATATGACAGAACAATAGTCAATAAACTCCTACACAGAACACAAAACAAACAACAGACAAAGACAGAAAACAACAAATTCATAACACTAACATACATCAACAAACAAACTGAAAAAATAGCCCACAAATTCAAAAAAGCAGGATACAGAATCGCTTACAAAACTACTAACAAAACAGAACACACACTATCAAAACACACACACAAAGCACAAAACAAATTCGATCTATCTGGTGTTTACAAACTAAATTGCTCAAATTGCAACAAATTCTACATAGGCCAGACAGGATGTAGCTTCAAACAAAGATATATTGAACACACAAAGGCACTCCACTCCACTACAGAATTCACCTTTGCAAACCACCTCATTGAAGCAAACCACACATACAAAAACATCGACAATAACATGAAGATTCTACACGTACACACTAAAGGCCAAAAACCAGACACTCTAGAACAATTGGAAATATACAAACACACAAAAACAAATAAAAACGACATCCTAAACAAACAGACACAATTCAAATCGCACGCATTATTCAAACATATCTCACCCCACACACACAACATCAATCTTTTGAAAATCGATTCCGTCGCCCACAACAGGACGGACAGCGTTACCAACAGCAATCTCTGAAGAAGCTTCTTAAAAGTGAAAACCGGTTCAGGTTGTAAGGTAATACTTTATGTTTTTACTCATAAAAAACTTTGTGTTCCGAGTCGTTAGTGAAATAGTTGTATTTAGTTAAGTAACGGACACGTCATGGACAACGAAATCCAAGTATTATAAATACTATAGGTATGAGTGTTCTCAGCCTCTGTTTGTTTGCATTTTGAGAAGCCATCCATTTATGCATTCACTCACACACACACACACACACACACAGACCAAACTGTGTGTGAGTGTGTTTACAATATATTAATCAATTTTGTAAATTTAATTGTTTATAGGTATTGTTATTGTATAATTTATTTTTTGTGCAATTTAATGTTGTTTTAGATGGTTTTATAATTTTGTTCATAGTGTGACTTGTCATATTAGATCACCATCACATCATGTTAGAGAGGAGAAGTCTGAAACAATTAGCCTAATTTATTTCCGATTGTGAAAGGTAGTTTGAAAACCAACTGCTGAAATACACTTATATACTGTATATATTCATAAGTGCTCAATTTTTCTTTTTTATATTTTATATTATTAATAATAACACAACTTTATACAAGAATATATTTTTTATTTTGTAAATTACATATGTTTTGTTAGTGATCTAACTATCATCATCATTCATCAGCTACAATTATGTGTGATCTTTTACTTCTTAATGCTGTATATTCCCATTTATATTGGCACTGTTTTGTCTAGTAAATTTGTCCTTTCTTGGCTCCTCTGTCACATCTAAGGTGAATTTTGCCTGTACATAACTCTAGTGTTAGGAAATCAAGAAAATAGCTAACAATGATTCCCTCGTCACTTACCCATTTGTGTTGCTTGTCTACAATGAATGCAGTGCTGCTACTTACAAATGACATGTCATGGACAACGAAATCTAAGAAATTAAATGTGATAAATCTACGTTCAGCACTGACTATTGTACAATATAATTAGTCCAAAGCAGATGAACAACAATAGTTGTTAACTTACCAAATGGTGTTCTATGGAATAATAATATCTCAATGGAAAATAAAAAGCAAATTTATAGTACAATAGTAAAAAAGTACAGTAACCTATAGTTCCAAGATGTGGCCACTGAACAGTAATATAGAAAAAGTATTAATGGCAACCAAAATGGATTTAGTAGATGATTATCTGGAAAATCTAGAAGACCAAGATACAATGAAGATACCAAGATTGTTTAACAGACATGAGTCAACCTATATTCTCATGTAGGCTTCCGCGGCCGGTGTCCATTATGTTTTTGAAGTCGTCTTCTGGTATGGACCCAGTCAAAAATGTCTTGTGTGACTAACGTTTCACTTATATTACAATGAGTACCCTCAGGTCTAAGTGACAAAACTGGTGGCAAGCAGACTCAGTTATGTAGTGTAGAAGTAGCGGTGGGTGGTCCAGTAAGTGGACCCTGCCCTGTAGGCATTACGTTGTGTGTATTATTGTGCAGTAAGTCAACCCGTGTGCAGTCAAACCAGAAAGTAAAGGGTACCAAGTCATACTAAGCGTGGCGGTTTCTCTGTTGATGTTATCCTTGTGTTTATTAATTTCAATTGCTTCTAGGATCAGTCTGTCATAATACCTATTACATGACCTTATTACAGATGCGTCTTCGAAGTTTACCATGTGATTAGTTAAGGCTGAATGCTCAGCAATTGCAGACTTTTCAACTGCCGAGTTCTTTGTATGTCTGACATGTTCTTGGACTCTTGTGGAAATCAGATGGCCCATCTGGCCAATGTAAATCTTTCTGCAACTGCATGGAATTTTGTAAATACCTTCAGTGTTGAATGGGATTCTGTCTTTGATTGGTTTTAAAAATTGTGCCAGCTTCTTATGTGGTTGAAACACTGTTTTAATGCCATATTTCCTCAACATACTGCTAATTTTGTCTGTGTTACCTTTTACATATGGTAAGAATGCTCTGTGGTTATTATCGTCTGCTGTAGGTATTTCTGAAGGTTTTCCGGTTTTCTTAAATGCTTTACATATGGCATTCGTTATATCCGTTCCTTTCAAGAGCGTACATTAGGTACTTTTTCTCCTTGAGGAAATGTTCATCGTCAGATACCCTCAGCACATATTGGTGGATTGCCAGACGGACATCCCAGGAGTGCCGAGACTGAGGGGATTTGGTATGGACGCAATACTGAATGACAACTCATATTGGGCGGTGGCAGAGAGGATCTACAGGAGACATCGTGTTATCGGAGAACAATCCGGAAACACGTAATAATAATAATAAGAAGAAGAAGAAGATACCCTCTTCGCTCTATGAAAAAGTGTGTTGAGAACGGCTTGCTTTAGTGCAGGGTGATGATGTGAAGTTGCATGAAGGTATCTACCAGGGTGGGTAGGTTTCCTGTTCACTCGATGACCTAGAGATCTGTCCGGTTTTTGTGATATTAGTACATCCAAGAAAGGAATTTTAGCAGTCGCTTCCACTTCCATGGTAAACTGAATTGAATTGTGTATTGAGTTTAGATGGTGGAAAAAAGCCTGTAGTTCTTCATGACCGTGAGGCCAGATAACAAAGGTATTGTCCAGATATCGGGAAAAGTGTGTGGGTTTTAATCTTGCTGACTCCATGCACGTCTTTCAAACTCCTCCAAGTATATATTGACTATGACTAGTGACAACTGCGATCCCATAGCTGCTCCCTGTAACTGTTTGTAATATTTCCCATCCCAGTAAAAATATGTTGACTTCAGACAAGCTGAAGCTAAGCGGAACAAATCAGGCGGCAATAGAGGTTCAGTAACCTTTAAGGCGTCATCTACCAGAATGTTACTGAAAAGTGAGACAATGTTGAAACTGACCAAAATGTCTTCTTGACCCAATGTTAAAGGTTGTATTTTTCTTATGAAGTCTGCTGAATCCCTACACAGCTGATGTCTCTGTAGCCTAGTATTATCAAGTGTTCTTTACAGAGAAGACACAAATCACCAATAACTGCTACAGTCAAGTAAATCTACAATTGTTTCCATTAGAGTGTATATAAATTTCAGTGGATTGATGAATGAAGGCAGATTATTAAAATAGAACCATTTGACCTTAGCCTTAAAACTACCTCTCGATAATAATGGCTGGGCTGGGATAACTGGGGCATTGACTTTGAGGCTCCAACATAGAAAGCTACAAAAACTAAGTATATATATATATATAATGTGCAGACAGCAATTGCACCTCATTGAAGCAAACCACACATACAAAAACATCGACAATAACATGAACATTCTACACGTACACACAAAAGACCGAAATCTAGACACTCTAGAACAATTGGAAATATACAAACACACAAAAACAAATAAAAACGACATCCTAAACGAACAGACACAATTCAAATTGCACGCATTATTCGAACATATCTCACCCCACACACACAACATCGATCTTTCGAAATTCGATTCCGTCACCCACAACAAGATGGACAGTGCTACCAGCGGCAACCTCTGAAGAAGCTTTTTAACAGTGAAAACCAGTTCAGGTTGTAAGGTAAAACTTTATGTTTTTACTCATAAAAAACTTTGTGTTCCGAGTCGTTAGTGAGATAGTTGTATTTAGTTAAGTAACGGACACGTCATGGACAACGAAATCCAAGAAGTCATACATTTTTTTAGAGTGCATTTGATATAATACAATAAATTTGACCTATCAAGTAGTATATAAAATAAATTTGTTTTCAGACTGACATGCACACACACACACACACACACACACTACATCCTAAGGGTGAATGTGACTGAGTGAACAGTGACACTGGTCATAATGTATTGTTTCATGGTTTCAGTTGGGCATAGAATGATCACTATTGTAAGATAAGGAATTTCATCCACACCAAACATTTATCTAATCAAGCTTAGAATAATTAAAATGATTAATTATAACAGTATTATTTTTAAATATCAGTATTCTAACAACGTCCGTGTACAAGAAACATGGACACCAATCTTAGTTAAATGTATTGCAAGAAACTGTTTCTTACATAGCACTGAGAAACTCTTGTTGCTTAAATTCAGAAGTGGGACCACTGCAGTGACTGTCTTCAGTATATCTTGAATGAGGCTCATGGTTTGAGCAGCTTTCATCTGCCAGCGACCTGCAACAGTTACACATACTTAACCAATGGAATTATATGCAAATAGACACCTAAACAATTCAAATAATCAGTTTCACGTTTCATTTCAAATATCAAATATACGAGAATTATTATTGAATATTAATATGTCAATTACTACATACTACTAATATGTAATTAGTTTTGCGCTGTTGTCATTATCATTACAAAGTTTAATAATTATGGACATCACCCATTGTATGAAACACAGGAAATGCAATGTTTGATCTGAAAACAAAAAATCAGAAATTTCTTCAGTTTCACAAACTGAATTAATACAATTAATATCTATCAACAACAAACAGATATCATTACAATATAACAAACATATTAATTTAGTAGCAGTAACAATATTGACAATCTTACTTAGCCAAGTAATCTTGTCATCTTGTAAGGAGAAAGTTCATCTCTGGTCATAAAAGAAGAAACTCGTTTTTTTATGTTTTTTCTTTTATGGCCAAAGGTAGAATCCCTTCTACTCAGAATTTTTAGTAAGATTATTAATTTTGATTTATTATTTAATTAATATATTTGTTATATTATGATGATATTTGTTTTTTGATGATACATATTGTATTGTATTAATTAATTGTCCACCTGGAGATGACCTCTGATTTTTTTAAAGTCAAAATATGGTTAATCTGTTTTGTACGATAGCTAAGTTCTGTAGGTAATATACTTTGTAATAATTATTGGTTATTTTGTTTGTTCTCTAATCTTTATCGACATTGATATAACTTAGGGCTGTGCCAGTATTATTTGTTCATTTTGTTCTAGGATATTCTAAATATTTCCTCCGTTCATTTGGTCAAGATAATGTTTACACAGGATAAGTGAATGGATGAAAACATTGATTAAGTAACTTCCTCTTCAACATGTTCTGTATTTTTCTGCCAAAAGCGGTGTCAGTTTATAAAAAGTAACCCTATGCGTGTCTGATTCTTCATTCTATTTCAGTTATTTGCCTTCCCGGACAAGCGGACATTGTGTCTCATAAAGTTAGTGTTTACTTTCTTCCCAGGTAGGTTACTTTCTGTGGTTTTCTTCTATTTGTAACATGTTTATTATCTTGCTTTACCTGTCACTATTTATATGGTATACAGAATTATTTTATTTTATTACTGTGTGTACAACACAGTACTAAATTAATTTTCAGACAGCCCCGGCTCCAGGCAGGGGTAAACCGTGCCACTGCCCAGGGTGGCAAATTTTAAAGGGCAGCAGATTCCGGGATGTTAAGTTTTGAAATTGAGGGAAAAAATAAAATTATTCACTTAATTTCATGACAATTGTAACGTACCAAATTGGCAGTTACATAAGATAACTATATATTACGTCAAGTAAAAGATATCATGATAATATTTCAACTTGCATAAAAGAAGGAACAGGAGAATATAAACAAAGTGTGTATCTATGAACGTATATTATTGAACAAACCCAACAAAGAAGAAGGAAGAGTGATAAGAATATCATCGAGCATAGAAGAGAGAGAAAATGACAACGAGCCAATATAATATGTTAGAATCCAGGCCCAATAGGTCCAAAATAGTGAGGGAACATGACAAAAATAATTATTAAAATGAAGAGGAGCCAACACAAGTACAACCACAATGATGATAAAACATACAAATTTGTTTATTAGTACAAAATACTATGGAACAATGACTACCACGAATAAAAAATATTGAAGAATATGACAAGACTAAGGGAACATTGATTACCACAAGTAATGTATAACCCAGGAGAACACCGATAGTGAGCAACAATTAACCAGAAGAAGAAAGAAAGAAGAAGAGGAAAGGAAATATTCCACGAAGAGTGAAGATAATGTATGAACAAGACATCAACATTCACAAGGTATACAAGGAACTATATTAATAACCGGAAGAAGTGTAATGATTATTCGAAGATCAACTACAAAGAGACCAGTGTTTAGCATCATTGAGTGATCACAAACAATAACAGTGAAAACTTAATATGTGTGACAACCTGTGATATGATAACCATTTTTACCCCAAATAAACACCACAGACAATACAAGTGAGAATGTTTATAACAGAGGAAAATGAGTGATCATTATAAGTGAAAGAATCCAAGATTAACTAGTTAAAATGCACAGACAATTAGTGTGACCAGTTTAATCAAGATTGTAATATCATATAAATAATCATTAAGACCACCAAAAGAAATATGAAACAGAACAATAAACTAATTGTTCATAGGGACTAGTAATAAAAGCTTTGTAAGCCTTAAAATGAAATGTGCCTGAATGCCACTGCAAGACAGGACAGAATATGGATGAATTCCAGAACAAATAGTAGCAAATAAGCTAGTTTGTTAGATATAAAACAATCAATGTACCAAACACTAGGTGCAACCCAACAAGAAATGTAATCTTATTAGACTAAGAATACCTGTGTTATTGTTTCAACAAATAGTGTAAACATGTGTATTACTTAATAATTAAACCATTGTAGTAGAATGCCATAATGAAATGGTAATAGTAGAGTCAAATACTGCATAAGAATATGTTGCACATTGTTGTCAGACAACTGACACATAACCTCATAGAAAGTGCACCTATAACATAAAATCATGTATATTAGTTAAACCAAGCAACTATCAACAATTGTTTCAAACAAAGACTAATTATGAATAATAATGCAAAACATTAAAATACCATGTGTACTGAAATACACAGCAAATGAATCAGATTGAATATGATATCATAAAACCAAAAGAACAGAAACCCAATGTGACAAGATAGTTAATCAAAAAGCAATATCAAAACTTATCAACAGACTATGAAAAATGTTATCAGTAGTTAGAGAAATGTCTGATACTGCTATGAGAACACATCTCAAATGTAATAGTAGTAGTTTAGTAATTGAATTATTGTAAATTAACTAACTACAATTGTAAAACCAGATGTAAACAAACACTATAGTTAGTCAAAATGCAATATCAAAACTTATCAACAGACTATGAAAAATGTTATCAGTAGTTAGAGAAATGTCTGATACTGCTATGAGAACACATCTCAAATGTAATAGTAGTAGTTTTATAATTGAAATATTATAAACTAACTAACTGCACTTGTCAAACCAGATGTAAATAAACATTGTACTATGAATTGAAGAGCTTTCAGATAACGAAAGGTTGATAAATATATTGAACCAACAAGATACAATAATTGCACACTATTTTAAATACTAACATTATATCATTTGTATAATAAAATAATTAAAAAAGTGACAAATTAGAGAAATGAGAACAGAAGGTATTTTAATCATACCATAGGCTAAGTATGTAAAAAATAACATTTTTGCAAAATAAAATGTGAACAAATGTAAATAAATGTACATATTAGTGTTAGGATTTCAAACAAATGTAATTAGGTAAGGAATAATAGCGTTACATGTAATTATAAACAATCGAATATGGTCGCTATGGACGCCATTACCAAATATTGTTTTAATTGTAATTACAACTATTTTATGTACTAAAACGAAAGAGATATGGACTCGAGATATTTCGTAATGAGTGTTATAGTGTAATTGTAACAAAATATGGTGAAACAAACTTATTTATATTAAGAATCACCATATGAGTTTTTGGGATGGCTAAGTGAATTAATAATGAACGGATTTAGTCCTTGTTTAGACTTAAAATAAAGCCACAAGTGTCCGCGATTTAATGCCACTAACCATCCGACGATACGACAATTAATAAGAAAGTTATGACAATTATAAACTTTTCAGTTATTTTGTATACGTCACTCATAGCCTCGAACCCACGCGATAAATTGCAAAAAATTAAAAGTTTAATTTGACTAAAGTGTTTTGGGGTTGAGAGTTTGACCTTTTGAACCAATCAAATGGCTTAAAATGACCAGACGAGAAGGAGACGCTTCGGAGAAAGAATCATTCGTTCTGTATCATTCAACACGGAAGGTCTACGCAAGAAGTCGTCAAAATTATTTCAAAATGTGCGCGTCACTAACAGTAATAAGCCTACATACACTAACCTATACATGACAATCTATTACCGAGTGTCCAGTGCATTAAGTGAACAGTGAAAATAACTCGACCAGTGTATAATAAAGGTCGTGTTTTGTGTTTTTAAATCAGGGAGTACTATATTTTAATTATTTTAACGAATTGAATTAAAATAATAACTTTCGTTAGTAAACGAAGTTTATTGTTTTGGACTGCACTAGTCAAAAATACTAAAGTGCTTACACTATGATGAAGAATTATCAGTGCCCAACAAATGAATTGTAGCACAATGATTAATTTAAAAATAAATATTTTACAATTTAATAATAATTGAGAAGGTCGGAATTAATTTGAATACCGATCATCAATGTATAGTATATAGTCGCTTACTTGACTAAACTTTTTGAATTAACGAATAATTGTTTTATTGTGCGAATATTCTAAAGAACTGATAATTATACGTCAAATGACTTATAAATAAAATGTTGGTAATGTTCATATTATTAAGAATTTAATAAGTAATATACTTACTCAAAATAATTACTTACGTTTACTAGGTAACTAACCTAGAACTGATGATTATAATTTTGTTACCAAGAAATAATTCTGTTCTCAAATAATTTTAATTAAATGAAAGCTATAACAAGAGTTTTTTTATCTAGATTTTTCTCTTGCCAGTACATGATTTTGATAGTTAATGAATAAATAATAATAATTTTTTTAACTGTGCAAGCACAGAGCACGTGTTTTGACCACAACTGCTGTTTGCGTTTAGGGATGCGACATCGATGTCGATGTTTTCAAAACATCGATGTTTTGATAAAAACATCGATGTTTTTAACATCGATTTATTGGAGCCGAGGTTTTTTTAACATCGATGTTTTGTGCTCGATGTTTTACGTTGTCGATGTTTTTTTTATGAAAAAGTACCATAATAAAAAAAATTAACTACATATAATTTTCACAATCAATAAATTAAAATAAACATACTTTCAGACCAAAGTGACCAAGGGTGAAGGGTCTGAGTTAGGGATTAAAAATTATGTCTTGATAACTTTTGTTTTCTTTAAAGAATACAATAAAATGAAATATTCTTACTTAACTTCACATTCCATACTTTTGCATTACATTCAGTGATAAAACCATTCACAACTGATACCCTTCTTCGTCACTGCATGGTGTATCGAAACTACTGGGCACTCAAAACATCAAAGTACTAGTGTGCGTGTGTGTGTGTGTGTGTGTGTGTGTGTGTGTGTGTGTGTGTGTGTGTGTGTGTGTGTGTTATTTGGACAGTACTCGATATTGTTTTACCTGCCTCAAGTAAGTTTTTAGTGCATCATGGAAATTCTGTGATTTGCGCTGACTCTAGCAACCAAGTTTTTGTCATTTGTGACAGTCCAATCAATGAGTAAAATTAAATTCCCCCCCCCCGCGAGATAAGATTAATGTTAGAGGTTACTAAACAGGTTTTAAAAACATCGATGTTTAAAAACATCGATGGTTTTTGGGCGATGTTTTATTAACATCGATGTTTTAATATTGAACATCGATGTTTTGAAACATCGATGTTTTGTTGTCGATGTCGCATCCCTATTTGCGTTTAACCTAGCGTACGATAGTACGATATATCGGTTATGGTACCGAGTTTTATAATTTTAAATTTTGTTTGTTTTTTATAGTAATACATAATTGAACATTGTTAATTAAAATCGCGTCTTGTAATCTGGTATCATGTATCTTCAAAGAACTCACCCATTTGGTAATATAACTGAATAAAGTGGACATGACCTCGTTCACCAAAAACATAGTACCATACTTCAGTGTTACCAGCCTTGAGGTACAGAGACCTCAGGAATTGTTTAAAGTTATTATTGTTTGTAAAGATATTATTGATTGTTTTTTAAAAGAGTTCATTGCATTTAATAATTGTTAATAAACCCCAATTTATTTACCAGTGGAACGGAGTTTTTGATTTTTTTTATAATAGATAAAGTAGTTTAATTTTCATGAACAGTCTTCTCATAAGGTGGCGGTAGGATTTGAATGACCAATATCATTCAAATTACAGTTGAACTTTTAATTTATTTTTATTGTGCATGTGCATTATTTAGGATATTCAAACGGAATATCCATATATGTGTATCCAGTGTTTTTTGCAGTAGAAGAAGTCACCAACGAGAATATTGAAGACATCCACATATGGTAAGTGGGGAGGTTGACACAGTGAAGTGATAAATACTCTTTTAAAACGACAGACTTTAAACGTGAACACCCACACTGATTTTATTAATAATAACATTCATAATAATCATTTTAATCTAATAATAACGTTGTAAGATCTGTAACACAATATGTAAGATCGGTAAGAATTACATTATATATAAAGTCAGCGGAGTCTAACGAAGAGTCAAAAACTCGTGAACAAGAGAATGTAAACCTGACAATGAGTGCTGCCTTCCACAAGTCATCAGCGCTGCTCTAAGAATGGTGTCACACTAAGAATTTTGCTAACATTACCTGTGACAGTGACAAGTGGATAAAGGACTTTTTTGAAGCTCAAACTTATTAGAACTTACCTCAGATCGAGTATATCCGAGGTCTGGCGAGGTCAGACCTAAGTGGTCTGGTGACTATATATATAGAACATCAGTTAGTTGAATCACTTGATTACAACAAAGTCATAAAGAAGTTTGCATAAGTCATCATATAAGCATACATTGTTATTGTCTCATGATTCCTTGTATTGTCTCTACAATTTTTATTGTAGCCGTTCACCGCATCGTAAACGCGAAAAAGTTCTAGTTATTTGATAAACACAACAATGCAAACATTCCTAGACGTCATTTGAAGTCAATCTCCATATCTTTAGAGTAGGTCTAGTGTGCGTGAATGTGTTTAGAGTTAAAATAGGGAGGGGGCGGTACTCACAAATACTGCACAGGGCGGAAGAAGCGCTGCGGCCGCCAGAAGTCCATCCCTTTTCGAAAAAGTCAACATTCTAGAATGAGTGGATTAGACAAAATAGTTTTAATGCACTTAAAACAGTAAATGTGTCAATTTTTATTTCCTAACTTTCTACTACCCCACCAAAATTTCATGTTGTAACAAATGGCACATGTTGTCACTCCACTAGTTTATTGTAGTTAGTCACAACTAGAAATTATAAACACAAAAAGAAATTATAAACGAAACATTCTGATACTGTTCATTCTAAATGAACACACAGAATTTGAATCACATATAAACTTACTCTTTGAACTCACACACACACATACACACACAATGTTTGTCAACAATTTCAGTCAATGCTAACTCTATAAACAGAACTGACAGCACTCCTAGCAGCTGGCTCTGACAAAGCTCACGACTAAAAGCTGGTTCAGGCAAAAAGGTATCAATTTTGTTTAATCCATATCTAAAATACTAGTATTCCATGTCAGAATAGTGTACACAAATCATTCTTGGATTTTGTTGTCCATGACGTGTCCAGTATTAGTAAGGATAATGCATGGAAACAACAATCTAAACAAACAGAAACATTTTAAAACACACATACTATTTGAAAAAAAAAATGAAAAAAACTGCTCTTAGCGGCAGCCTCTGATGATGCTTGCAATGAGCAAAAACTGGTTCAGGCAATAAAAGTAAAAATTAAAAAATTTGTATTTAATTGCGTTCAGTATCAGAATTGTATATATTAGTACAGTAGACAGTAGACCTCTTAACCGGCCTCGGATCAACCGGCCGCCGCTTTAACCGTCCAGACTCGTCTGTTTCCCACGCTTTCGATATCCGTTAATTAAACGGATGTACTGTACCTACATTTTCTATTTGTTTTTAGTAGTCAAGCGGCTTTTGATTACCGGTTTAACCAGCCGACCCTCAGACCCGTCTGTTTCCCACGCTTTCGATATCCGTTAATTCAACGGATGTTTATACATTATCTACACTATGTTTTTAGTAATCAAGCGGCTTTCGATTGTACCGCGTAAACATAAATGTGAAATTACACCGACACGGCTCACCGGCATGTCAAAAGTTTCATGATTTGCACTTGTTTATTTTATTGAACGTCTTTAGTCAGTTTAGTGGTTGATTTGTCAATGTGAAGACGTGTCGATTATTACTGTACTGGGTACTACTGTAAGTACAGTTTCATTATTTTTTTCGTGTGCTACAAACATGAGTGACAAAAAACGGAAACGTGTAGTAATCAGTATCGCGCAAAAACTTAACGCCTTAGAACGTTTAGACAAAGGTGAATCGGTACAATTAATATGTAACGAATTAGGCGTGGGAAAAAGTACTGTCAACGACTGGCGGAGAAACAGAAATTCACTTCAGGATTACTGTATGCAGGTTGAATCACAAAAAGTACTCGAGTCCCGTTGCACAATTAGAAAACCAACCAACGAGATTGTTGATGATGCCCTTTGGGTATGGTTTGTCCAACAACGTCGAAAAGGTACGCCGATTAGTGGGCCAATATTAAAAGAAAAGGCCTTATGTTTTCACAAAAAACTCGAAAACCAGGCCGAATTTGTTGCTAGTGATGGGTGGTTATCGAGGTGGAAAAAACGGCATGGAACACATGTGCTTGATGTGTGTGGGGAAAAGCTGTCCGCTAATCCAGGAGCAGTAGATGAATTTACAACAGAACTCGTAAAAATCATAAACGAAAAAGAACTTAAACCAGAGCAGATATATAACCTAGATGAAACGGGCTTAAATTTCAAACTTCTACCAAAACAAACTTTCGCTATGGCAGATGAAAAATCAGCACCGGGAATGAAAGTTAACAAAGAAAGATTGACTGTTGCTCTCTGTAGCAATGCCGCGGGTACACATAAGATTCCTCTTTTTGTGATTGGTAAATCGAAGAAACCGCGTGTGTTTAAACATGTTAATATGGAAGCCCTCCCGGTTTACTATAGATCTCAAAAATCTGCGTGGATGGACTCCCATCTTTTCAAAGAATGGTTTACAACGCAATTCATACCAAAAGTTAAAAGCCATTTAATCAATCTAAAATTGCCTGTAAAAGCTCTACTTGTCATTGAAAAAGCATCGACCCACCCCAGTGCTGATCAATTAGTATGTGAGGAAGACATCAGCGTTTTATTTTTGCCTCCTAACGTAACTAGTCTCATACAACCTATGGACCAGGGAGTTATTGCAAGTTTCAAAAGACGGTATAGGCGAAAATTGTTATCTGAAATTTTGGGTAAAATGGAAGATGAAAACTCAGGACTTGTAGATGCTGTAAAGACTATAAACATCAAAGATGTGGTGTACATGATAGCAGCTGCGTTTGAAGAAATTCCCCACACTGCTTTTATAAAATCATGGAGGAAAGCTTGGCCAGGCATTGAGAATTACGTTGACCAGATAACGGAAGAAAATACACGTGTCCCAGATAACGACAATCAAAGTTTACTCTGTGATCTGCAAAAAATAATGGCAGAATGCGAAGAAAGAGATGTCGAAGAATGGATAAATGGTGATCAAGAACTTGAAAACGAAACTTTGGCTGATGAGGAAATCATAAGTGTTGTCTGCCAGCAAACTGATATTGACGAAGATGGGATCATAGAAGAAAAAGAAGAAGACAGCGAGGGAAAAGTCAGTCACAAAGACGCATTGGAAGCATTACAGCTGGCAGTGCGATACGTCGAACAACAAGGTGAGGCATCTGGTGTCGATGTCATGTTTATGCGAAAGTGGCGTGACCACGCTTTTAAAAATTCATTCAAACTTAAAAAGCAAAAAACAATCACGGATTTTTTTAAAGTGTAAATGAAATACTGTATACAGTGTTAATGTTATGTCTGTAAAATAAACAACTTTTAACGATACAGTACTGTACAAGTGTTTGATTTTGTTCGGTTTAACCGGCCATTTTGTTAACCGGCCGACCCCCTGGTCCCAAGCTGACCGGTTAAGAGGGCGTCTACTGTACTTACAAATCATTATTACAATGGAGCGATTTTTTAGCTGTACTTACCATCATATATACCTGTGACTGTTTTGAATGTTGCCACAACATTCACAGCATTCAAAACATTCAGGATAAGGATGGTGGTGAGCATTGCCAAAATTGTGAGTCACTAACTAAATTATATTATTATGACATGGAACATTTGGCTCTAATGGCACTCATAATAAGTGAAAACTGGTTCAAAAAATTGTAATAAAAAATAATTGTGTTCAGTTGTAATGATATATTTTAAATATAATTATATCACTACCGACTTGGAACACAAATTTTTTATTGGTAAAAACATAAAAGTTTTACATTATAGCCTGAACCAGTTTTTGCTTATTATAAGCTTCATCAGAGGCTACCTACTACCAAATCCACCTTTGAAAACCACCTCATTGAAGCAAACCTCAGAAACATCGACTACAACATGGATATTCTACATGTACACACAAAAGGCCGAAAACTAGATACTCTTGAACAATTGGAATTATACAAACACATAAAAACGACATCCTAAACGAACAGACAATTCAAATCACACACATTATTCAAACATATCACACCCCACACACACAACATCGATCCTTTAAAAGTTGACGCCGTCGCCAAGAACAAGACTCCCAGTGGCAGCCTCTGACGAAGCTTATAATAAGCGAAAACTGGTTCAGGCTATAAGGTAAAACTTTTATGTTTTTACCAATAAAAAATTTGTGTTCCGAGTCAATAGTGGTTATAATTATATACATACACAAACTTTCACAAGTGAACACTTACTTTTGGTTTTTTGTCCCAAACGTTTCAACGTGGTGTCCGTCTTCCTCAGTGGGATTTGAAATACAGAATGTCTGTACAAAGTAACCGTTATGGGTTGTAGGTGTGTATGGTGGGGGTTGCTGGTGGGAGGGAATTGACACTGGGATTCAAACTGTGTGTTTGAACAAGTGTATCAAAAAGTATATGTGATCTATAGTGTAATTGGTCATTTAATATGTTGTTTGGTTGTAGTGTGTGATGTCTGTATATTTCATATTGTTCTGCTGTGTTTAGTTTTCTACTTTTAGGTAAGTAGTGTAGTATTTCCATGTTGTGTTCTATGTTTGTGTACCCGTGGTTTTCATTTTGTAAATGTGTGGCGAATGTGGAGTTAGGTACTCTGAACATTTAAAAGCCCTCACCACAAACTACATACACTCCACATTCACCACACATTTACAAAATGAAAACCACGGGTACACAAACATAGAACACAACATGGAAATACTACACTACTTACCTAAAAGTAGAAAACTAAACACAGCAGAACAATATGAAATATACAGACATCACACACTACAACCAAACAACATATTAAATGACCAATTACACTATAGATCACATATACTTTTTGATACACTTGTTCAAACACACAGTTTGAATCCCAGCGCCAATTCCCTCCCACCAGCAACCCCCACCACACACACCTACAACCCATAACGGTTACTTTGTACAGACATTCTGTATTTCAAATCCCACTGAGGAAGACGGACACCACGTCGAAACGTTTGGGACAAAAAACCAAAAGTAAGTGTTCACTTGTGAAAGTTTGTGTATGTATATAATATTTAAAAAGTGAATGAAGAGGATGTACCAACAAGACAATTATGGTTATAATTAGTACAACGGACACGTCATGGACAACAGTGATAACTCTCGGGCACGTCATGGACAACAAAATCCAAGAATTTAATTGAGAATATTAATAATAATGAATTAGTGATGTAACAACTTGTATTGTTTATTCTGTGATAGAGAAATATCACAATATCTCTGCACCAACAGTAGACTTCATGATATTTCAGTTTCAAAATATGGTAAACAGTGGCGAAGTTACATGGAGGCAATTGAGGCAATGCCTACCCTAAAAAATTCTGTAGAATAGAAATTATAAATATGTATGAACTACGTAACGTAAAGATTATACATTGTTACTGTGACTGTCAAATTTATTAAGCCGAAAGGTGCTTTACTGAGCGACCGCTAGATGGTGACAGGTGAGATTCGGCATAGCTCATTTAAAGCGACTGAGACAACGTGAACTTGCCTCAGCGTTTTTTGTGTACATTGTATGTAAGCAATGTGCGGGCGTGATTGGGAAGTGCGGGGGAGGGGGATTGTCCCACGCTGTACACTGTACACATAGAGCGTTGAGGCATGTCTCACTTCTGTGATGCAAACAGTTTTATTTTATGCGGCTATTAAAAGTCTTCCTGTTATGCCGCTGAACTAACAGATGATCAAGATTGTTATTTGAATTATTTGTAACATTAAACATATACTATATAGAAATTAATCAAGTTTAAAAATTTGAAGTTCAATCAGTTGTATTATTGTGTATGACTTATACAAGGATTGTTCAATAAAAACACGTTTAGGGCTGTAAAGCATTTTCTATTTTACGATTTTAAAAGAAGTCTCCATTAACGTTAAGATATGAGTCCCACTGTTGCACTAATCTATAGATTCCCTCCTAAAAAAATTCTTACGGCTGTTTGCGGAATCATTCGCTAACAGCAAACTCTACCTCAGCGTCCAGATTTGAACTACCGTCCTTTTAGTGATTCCTTAAAAAAAATGTAAGGTAAGATTTTTGCCTACCCACTTATTAACTACTAGCTTCGTCACTGATGGTAAATCATCTGTCTCTGTAGCCACCACAGATCATCATCTTTATGGCTTAATATCCCTTGTGAAGTTAGTTGTAGCCAAAGATCTTCTGACTCGTGAAGACAAGAGGGACGATAAGTCACTTTATTCAATAGCAACCAAAGACATTTTGTGTAAACTACTGTTAGTATGTATTGTAGCATTTTGAACATACTATTCTTTTTATGAATGACAATCAAAAAATTTAAATTGGTGTATTGCGGGACACATACCAGTAGCAAGAACTTCAGTGCTGAGTGGCAAGTGAACTGATTCAATATGTACAAGGGTGATAGTGTGTATTTGATGTAAGAGAGATTTTGCTATAAAGAATTAAATAAGATCAAATTAGAGTGAATGGATAATTAAGGGAGATGAAGGTATAGTAGTGTTTTTATGAATTTTATTATAAGAAATTCATATTTACAATGAACATAAATAGAATTATGTCACGTGGTTTTTTTTTTATTTCAGTATACACATATTCAAACAATATGTAACAAATAATTTTTCAATTGTAACAATACGGCTTATGCAATATTTAGTTGAAAAGTAGTATGTGATAATTATTTTATATTTATATTATAATTATATGTTATATAGTTACGACAATCACAACAGATTGGCATGGGTACAGCGGAAACAGAATAACTGACATAAATGAAGTCACTAATTACAAACTTTAATTAGAGACAAAAACAGCAGTTATATAAGTCTGCAAAGCATACTTAGACAATAATTCAAGTTAAATTTGTCAACCAATAAATATCACCTTATTACAGTTTGCACTAATTAACACAATAATCACTTCTTAAAAAGCCACAACAATCACTGCAAACTGCACTGATGAAATCAACTGGTGTAATCGAACTGGGCTTCTTTGAAATCCACTATTTATACCTTCGCTGCCTTTCACTGTAGTCAGATAGTGAGCCTGGACGCCAGTAGGGTAGTCAAGTAATGTCTGGAAGGGGCAGAATGTCTAGAAAAATACCAGAACATTACACAACTCTGCTGCCCAAAATAATCTTCAAATGAATGGAACGTGTGCCCAAAATCATGTATTCACTCAGTGATGTAGTACTATTCATATCATCAGCATAACATTGTCCCTTCCTTAAGCCTGTTTGTTCCAAACTGGCGACCCATATCTGTAGTAATATTTGCCAAAGCAATCTAGGTGGATGACTTTGAATTTCTGCTGTACTTCCTGTTGTATCCAATAAACAATATCATTGATTCTGTTTTTCACAGTATAAGGCCCTTCCTAGTGAGTTTGAAGTTTTGGGGAGTGGCCACAATGACACTTTTGGTTGCACAACCAAACCTGGTCTCCTTCTTTGAAACCCACACTATTGCTGCAAACATCATACCGCGTTTTCATTTTGTAACTGGCTATCTTCAGCTGTCCTTGCATCAAGCAATTCATTTCTCACAGTTGGTTTTTTTATTGTGAGAAATACTTCTGCCGAACATTGAGTCCCCAGGAAGACAAATCTTCCACCCGACACCGGCTTTGCTGGAGTCATGCTGGTTGTGTAGTGTACTGATGACCTATATGCCATTAGGAATAATGCTTTACACTGGTTCCAGTCTGTTTGGTTCTCGTCAAAAACCTTTGACAGATGGTGCTCAAGAGTCCTATTGAACCTCTCAACCATTCTGTCAAACTGAGGATGAATTCTGGGTAGACAACATAAACAGAAATTCTTTGAAAACTCCTGATTTGAAATTCCTCCAATGATATGTAAGGATTTTCATAGAAACTCCATAATGGAAATAGAAATTGTAAACTAACGTCTTTGCCACAGTGGTAACCTCCTGATTCATGGCAGGAGCTGTATAAGAAGCTCGGGACATTGCACAACAGCAGGCAATGGGCTGCCCATCGCCTTACACAACCCTTTGCTCTTAACCTCTTAATTTGAAATTTGCATAAGCTTCCACCCAATTAGTAAAATAGTCACTTAAAACCATTATGTACCAGTTTCCATTGTCAGAAACTGGGAAAGTCCAGCAAAGTCTATGAAATTCACTCAAAAGAGAGTCCTACATTATACTGTCTCATTTTCCCCTTGCTTTTGGTTTGTAGGCATTTGCTTGCAGCACACATTTCACAGGTCCAACACTATTCCTTTATATCGTGGTGGAGGTGAAGCCAATGCAATCGTTTCTGTATTTTTTCAATTGTTTTATTGACACCAAGATGACCTTCAGATGCTCCATCATGCATCTCCTTCAAAACAAAAGGCATCTCCATGCACTTTACTTGTGGGAACTATCAACCGCATGACCATATCTCATCCTTCTGCACTTTTCTAATACCTTTTTAGTAATCCATTCATATACTAAAATTATTCCAAGTTATAAAACTATAAGCAGATAACAGAAAGTTTTAAAGGTGACATAGAATCAAAACACTGCGTTTGCAATGTGATTGGTAGTGTTGTTTCAAAATAGTAAAAGTCCTGGATGTACCTTACAAAAGTTCATTGCTAGTCTCATTTTATCAGTTAAAATTGTCATTACCATGTTATATGTTCACATTAAAATAGGAAGTAAATGTTTGCTTAAAACATTTACCATATTCTTGGATTTCGTTGTCCATGATATATCCGTTACTTAACTAAATACAACTATTTCACTAACGACTTGGAACACAAAGTTTTTTATGAGTAAAAACATAAAGTATTACCTTACAACCTGAACCAGTTTTCACTTTAAAAAAGCTTCTTCAGATGTTGCTGCTGGTAGCGCTGTCCGTCTTGTTGTGGGCAACGGAATCGATTTTAAAAAGATCGATGTTGTGTGTGCGGGGTGAGATATGTTTGAATAATGCGTGTGCTTTGAATTATGTCTGTTCGTTTAGGATGTTGTTTTTATTTGTTTTTGTATGTTTGTATATTTCCAATTGTTCTAGAGTGTCTAGTTTTCGGCCTTTTGTGTGTACGTGTAGAATGTTCAGGTTATTGTCGATGTTTTTGTATGTGTGGTTTGCTTCAATGAGGTGGTTTGCAAAGGTGGATTCTGTAGTGGAGTGGAGTGCCTTTGTGTGTTCAATGTATCTTTGTTTGAAGCTACGTCCTGTCTGGCCTATATAGAATTTGTTGCAATTTGAGCAATTTAGTTTGTAAACACTAGGTAGATTGAATTTGTTTTGTGCTTTGTGTGTGTGTTTTGATAGTGTGTGTTCTTGTTATTTTGAATGTTCATCCTCTTCATTCACAGCACTTAATGAATATTAATTGCTAAACTTTCACTTGTGAAACTTACTTTGTTTTTTCCCATACACGTTTAGGCGTGATGTTCGCCTTCTTCAGCGAGGTGTGTTACAGAATGTCCGGAACTTGTAACGTTTTTTTTTTCCTAGTTGGTAGGTTGTGTGGGGGGTGGAAATGGAAGGGAGTTGGCGCGGGATTCCGGAACTTGTAACGGTTTTTTTCCTAGTTGGTAGTTTGTGTGCGGGGGTGGAAGTGGAAGGGAGTTGGCGCGGGATTCTGGAACTTGATTCAATCCTGCGCCAACTCCCTTCCACTTCCACACCACACCACACAACCTACCAACTAGGAAAAAAACCGTTACAAGTTCCAGACATTCTGTATCACACCTCGCTGAGGAAGGCGAACATCATGCCGAAAATAATACGGGAAAAAAACAAAGTAAGTTTTCACAAGAGAAAGTTTAGCAATTAATAGTGTGTGTCTGTACACAAAACAAACAAAAGACAAAGACAGAAAACAACAAATTCATAACACTAACATACATCAACAAACAAACTGAAAAAATAGCCCACAAATTCAAAAAAATCAGGATACAGAATCGCTTACAAAACAGAACACACACTATCAAAACACACACACAAAGGACAAAACAAATTCGATCTACCTGGTGTTTACAAACTAAATTGCTCAAATTGCAACAAATTCTATATAGGCCAGACAGGACGTAGCTTCAAACAAAGATACATTGAACACACAAAGGCACTCCACTCCACTACAGAATCCACCTGTGCAAACCACCTCATTGAAGCAAACCACACATACAAAAACATCGACAATAACATGAACATTCTACACGTACACACAAAAGCCCGAAAACTAGACATTCTAGAACAATTGGAAATATACAAACACACAAAAACAAATAAAAACGACATCCTAAACGAACAGACACAATTCAAATTGCACGCATTATTCGAACATATCTCACCCCACACACACAACATCGATCTTTCGAAATTCGATTCCGTCGCCCACAACAGGACGGACAGCGCTACCAGCGGCAACCTCTGAAGAAGCTTTTTAAAAGTGAAAACCGGTTCAGGTTGTAAGGTAAAACTTTATGTTTTTACTCATAAAAAACTTTGTGTTCCGAGTCGTTAGTGAAATAGTTATATTTATTTACCATATATTTTGATAACAATTGTATGATTGTTATTGTTTGGTCTAGTTCTGAGAAAAATGAAGTGATATAGCTTATATACAATGATGTGTATTATAACATCGCCAAATTCAGATCATATTTGATATCTATAAGTATGTAAGAAACGCTAAAAAGTAATATATTTTGATAAATAAATAATGAAGAGAATAAAAATATAAAATGTAATTAAGAAAGAAGGAGGAAGAATGGTAAACTAAAAGTGATTATTAAATAAAATTATAGACTAGACTGACAGACATATGACTTTGACCCAACCCCAGAGATTGGCCAGATAAAAACCAAAATGAAATGAAACTAAATGGAAATGAAGGAGAAGAAAAATGAAAATAAAAATGGAACAAACCAAGTATAAAGGAAATAAAGTGAAACAAGATGATAAAACACAGACAAATAATATAGAATAAGGAAGGGAGAAATGATACATTCAAATATCATAACGGAAACGAAACCAGTAAATAAACAATATAAAAAAATAAGTATTAGTATTGACTAAGTGACAAATGTAATTAACAATTGATAAAACCCGATAAATAAAAGTACACTAACCCAAGAATTAGAAGTAAGAACTCTAGAAAGACATGAACTTATTAAGTATAAATAATATTTGTAAAGAAAGAGAGAGATAGTGAGATAGTGAGAAATAAAAATAACTAAGTGACAAAGAAAAAGTAATGGTAGGGATTACCCATTAATAAACACTTAAAATAAAAAGTTTAAGAAGTGCCAAAAGTGAAAGTGTAAAACCCCCAAAATAATGAGTAAATCAGTGATAAACACCAGATAGTTTAAAAGTGAAGGTTATGAATAAAAAAGAATATTGTAAATGATAGTATGATAAAAATAGTGATAGATAGGAAAACACTTAGTAAATCAGTGATAAACACTAAATGATTTAATAGTGAACATATAAGAATTGTATTGTTAATAGTAATTAAAAATAGTATTTAGATTAGATGTAAATGAAGGATACGATGTTATTCAGGGAAGAAAGCCCATGTAAGGTAAACAGTTAGTGTTACCATGGATTGGAGGGAGAGATTATTAAAGAAGTAAGAAATTAAAAACGCAATCAATAAACACCCCATGTTATAAGGGATAATCGATTAAGTAAGTTTAAAAGGAGTGATGATGTTTCTCACCCAAAAAATAGTAAAGAATGAAATGTATTGTAAACCAACATTACCTAATAACTGGTAAAGATTGTTCATTTAAATTTATGAATAGGATATGGCTGAAGGAAGTATACAGTCCATAGGCCTAGTTGTTATATTTTATGTAATAAAGAATAGTAAATAATAGCCATATTGTTGACAATGGCAAGTTAAATAAATAAGAAGGTAAATCAATACAGAAATAATAAACACTGGAAAATCAGTTAGGAAATAATTGACAAGCCATGATGTAGAAAATAATGTTGACCCATAATCAATACAAAAACAGATTCAAAACACATTAACAAATAAACAAATCAATTATAATAACAAAACAAAACACTTTAGAGTAAAATGAGATATAATTGGTATAAAATAAGTAAATATAATCAATGGCTACTTAGGCCTATGAAATGCCCAACTGTAAAAAACAAATAAATACAAATTGTATAAAATCAACAAAGAAATTAACAAATCCAAGGCGAGTAACCAGCCAAGGTTAATTTGTAAATCATATTAAAAGAAAAATGTTAGAATAAGGCCTTAAATTAAAAGAGAAATATAGTTAACAAATATTAAAATAATTGTACAAACATTAATATTTTGAAGAACCCAACCTTATGGGATATCAAAATAATCTTTGAAAGGAAATAATAACAGTAGTGATAATATTTAATATGTAGGGAGGAAGACAGAAGAATAAAAGCAATCAGAAGATATACAGCTATTTTGAATAAAAATTCAAAATTGATAACAATGGTTATAAGACAAGATTAACCAATCAGAATTAAATTGTAACCATGACAACAGACGTTGGTTACGAATTTTCCGTTAGATCTTATTACTCGTAAGGTGACGCTCTTGCAGAATACAAGCCAAATCATGAACGACCAAAATTCTAATTTAAAAAGTCAAAATAGTAAACAAAATTACCACAAATGAACAAGAAAGAAGCAGACGGTGACTGAAACCATTTAACTAATGTCGAGGACCAATTAAATAAAAAAGAAATGAATAAATTGCTACGATTAATTTGAAAAATATGCCAGATACCCTAGACAATTGAAAATTGAATATGATTGCAGCCCAATTCCTTTTTATCTGAACAACTGAGTACATCCAGTCTACTGATGTGTTAAGTATCATTAAATTACCCAAATTTCAGAATTAAACTCACTTTAAATATTTCTCACAGTAAGCTGAACTCTCACTATAAACTGCATATAATTTCTTTCAAAGATTAAATAAAAAACTAAGACACTGAAAATTTGTCAACTAGTAAAAATAACCTGTTGTTAGTTTACGAACTTTTGAAACACTTTTACTATACTCCAGGAACAAATTATAGCTACACATTATATTATTTAAGTATAAATAATGTAAGGTAGTGTATTTTTATTGTTGTGATCATTGATAATCCTTTTATCGTAATCACAAGAATCCAAGACGTTTTAACGAAAATATTTGTAAACAACTTCTACAGTTTCCATCATTGACTGTCTGATACGTTCAAAATCGATTTGTCAAACCCTAGAGAAATTGTCTTATATTAATTGCCGGTGCAAATGTATTAAAAAACAAAATATAATCTGTGTTAAACTGAATAATTAATAATCACCAAATAATAAACAAATACTAAGTGTAACCACTGTGTTTTAATTTCATTAGGAAGGTGTATTATAATTTGTGTACATTTTAGCGAACAGCTAGTATTGACGGCAAGCACTCATGTAGCCAACTCAAGGAACTACCGGCCTGATTAAGAAGGTCAACCGAGGCGGGAATAAATTTGAATTCTCCACACCGCCTGAGCTGAACTCGCCCTATCATCATAATTTTTTAAGTATATTAATTAAACAATTTGGCGCCACCCGGGATTTACACACCCCTAGTGAACAACAGGTAAAGAGTTCGATACCTGGTTATTCGTACGTTCACGACGGACACAATTAGCGTAAGTTACGTTCCAGAGCGACGACGGATTGGTAAGACACGAGAGTACACGTTACACCAATTACATTTATACATGTTTACAATTAGACGGACATCGGTTAATTACAGTATACATTATGTAATTTAATGTGTGCACATGTGTAATTGTGAAAGGATAGTGATTTCAGAGATTTATGAAACATGTTTCTGTAATGACATCATCAGATTAAGGGCAAAGAAGACTGCTCAGTGAGGAAAACGTAATTGTGCAACATGCAGTTTTAACAGAACACGTCTGCAATCATATCATCTAAAACATGTTTAAATGAATAAACCAGGAACATGAATTGATTTCATTGTACAGTCCCATGTGATCTGAACATCAGGTTCCCAGGAATACAAGTCTTGGTTGATCTTCTACAAATCCATTAACTATCAAGTTTTCACTGGTTTTATGTAGTGTGGAAACTGTGTGCTGTTCTGGAGCTTTATTTCTGCAATTGGTGCGATCACTCTCTTCTCTTGGTATTTTCTTCTCCCAACAGTCTATCTATAGATGACCACGTTTCTCACAGCTGTAATACTTCGGTCTTCTGTCTTTTCCCGTCATTTAAATCGTTGTGGTGCTCTTGAACTTCTGAACTGTTTGACTGGCAACATTAATTTTCCTGCTTCTTTTGCCTCTTGTCAGCATCATTCCTCTAACAGCAGTGCCTGGAAAGTAATTAATGGATAATAGATTAAAATGTAATTAATCCATTTCATTAATTACGAATTACACTAGTCTTGTTCAAAGTGTCCACTGTTAACAGTTCTGTTGCACTTCTAACACCACTGTTACGATGGCCTCACTGATCGTTGTATGGTACAGTGGAAAACAAAATACAAGACACCAATGAAGTCACTTATAACCAGCTTTAATTATCACAATTAACAATTTGTAATCAACTCGTGCAATAATTCCAGTTAGTTTGGTCCACCACAATAATAATGTCAAATAATAGAGTTCCACACTAGTTATAACAATAACACTCTACAGAATACTTCGACAAGCGTTCGATCCGCACTAAGGAAAATCATTCAACACAATTAACTGACAAGCTGGCTGCTATGGCTTTTTATAGGTAGTGATATTTCAAGTGTTCTCCAGAGTACTCTGGAACATACTTTTGTGTGGCCTTGACTGAAACACACACCTGCTCGGCTGGTGAAGGGACAGGTGGAGGACATTCTAGACTGTTCGATAGGATTCTCGTTACAATATATATTTATATTGTCCACTTTTAAGTGATTTCCATTGGATATAACACAATTGTTCCAATATTTTTTTCACTAATCGAACATTTCTGAATGAAACGTTTGGTATACCTTGAGCTTGATCAGCAATTTTTTTCTTATATCATAATTAGTCACAAAATTGTGAAACATAGTTTTATACGTTCTTCAAACTTAAAGTTCGATGGCACGTGAACATTAACAGAAGGGTTAGATCAGACAATTACCATTGTTATAATTTATCATACAACGTTTGACCACTAAATAATCTGTGGTCTTCATCAGGTGTAGTTTTAAGGTTTTTCATTCTTTGGAAGAGAAAATATCACTTTGGAATACAGCTGGAAGAACAGAGGTTGTGGTATGATTTTAATGTGTTTCCTACAATTCTGGAACAAGCAGAACCTGATCATTGGAAATGTATTTTTGTACCCGCAGTTTTTCTCTGAAATATTCATAATCAGTCTTATAAGAAAAACATACAATATATTTAAATTCATATATGCTCAAATAAATATCTGATGATGATAGTTGGATTACTATCAAAACATTTGTAAGTTACAAAATAAAAAATATATTCTTCTTAAGTTTTTTTTATTAATAATAATAATAATATATTTAAAGAATGAGTTATAAAATCCTCCTCCTCCTATGGCGCTACAGCTCAAGTCAGGCCCTGGCCTCCACCAATCTCCACCTCCAATCTACTCTATCCATTGCAGCCCTCCTCCAGTTTCTTATCCCCATGTCCCTTGCATCCTCTGCAACGCCATCTTCCCACCTCTTCCTCGGTCTGCCTGTAGGTCTCGTTCCCTCCCATGTACCCAGCAGAGCCCTTTTGGGGTTCCTGCCATCCTCCATTCTCATAACATGGAGTTTTAAAATATCTTTTCAAAAACACTGTATGATGACTTATAATCTCCAGTTACATAAATTTAGAGTTGACGTGTCTCGTCTGTGTCGTATTTCAAACAAGTGGCTACCTATTGTAATTTTAGACATGTTGAAAATTGACTTATCTGCAGAATGGATTAAATCCCATCTCAGCTTAATGTAATGAGGACCCTTTATCTATTCTGTTAATAAGATGATGCTTAAAAATGGTTACTAGCTACTGTGTTACATAAAAGCAACAAATTGTGTAAAAGGCCTACTCTACTAACGCTATTTGCTATTTTGATTGGATTTATAATACTTGGGTCCTAAAATCAGACAATATAGAATGTTATCAGCTAAGGTAAGTTCAATGGCTCGGGCTAACAACAACAACAACGACAACAAAAAACAAGCGGAAATGTGTAATGATCCACTTACTCAAAATGAAAATAACTCCTTGTGAGATGTTTAGTTAAAGTGTGTTTTTATACTACATGTGTTATAGATGTAAATGTTTTTATACAATTTATGTAGTTGCTCTCTTAGTTTAAAATATTAGTCAACTGAAGACGTTAATACAAAGAAAAGAAAATTAAAAAAGTGAATTCTTGGATTCGTTGTCCATGACGTGTCCGTTACTTAACTAAATATAATTATTTCACTACCGTCTCAGAACACAAAGCTTTTTATAGGTAAAAACATAAAAATTTTACCTTATAGCCTGAACCAGTTTTCGCTTTTAAAAAGCTTCATCAGAGGCTGCCACTGATCCGTCTTGTTGTTGGCGACGGTATCGACTTTTGAAAGATAGATATTATGTGTGTGGGGTGTGATATTTATCACATCATATCACACCCCACACTCATAATATCGATCTTTCAAAAGTCGATACCGTCGCCAACATCAAGACGGACAGTGCTCCCAGTGGCAGAATCTGAAGAGGCTTTTTATAAGCAAAAACTGGTTCAGGCTATAAGGTAAAACTTTTACGTTTTTACCCATAAAAAACTTTGTGTTCTGAGTCGGTAGTGAAATAATTATATTTAGTTAAAAAAGTGAAGGTACAGTTCTGTAAATAGAACAGGTATCAAAGCTCATCTTAAAAGTACCTACAATTAGTCCAATATTGCTTTTATGGTTGAAAAGACCTTTGTTTTTTACCAAATATTGGATTCAGATATATATCACAATAAAATAAACTTTTGTGTAATTATAATAATATAAAGTTTTTAAAATATATACTCTGAAACTTACCAAGTGTTTGTATGTTTCTTAAAACCTTTGTATTAATATGTTTCACCAAGTGCCCAACGAGTCATCAATCAATATAATAATAACATAATGACTATAAAGTACAAACTGTACAGCACGTGAAATATTTCCAGTATTATTAGTGATGATAATATTAATGGCATACCAACCCTAGTGATACGAAGAAACAGCAGTAACAATAATACCACAAATAAAATTCAGATGGACGAGGCAGTGTCACTCTCATACTAAGTATTACATGAAACTTATGAAAAATGTATAACTTTAGTGATACTTATGAAAAATGTATACCTTTAGTGTTTGTTTAATGTTTGTAATAAAAATATTTGTAATACTTACAGTTTCTGAGAAAGCTTGTAATAAGTGAAAACTGGTTCATGCTCTAAGGTAAAAATGTAAAATTTTTACCAATAAAAAACTTCGTATTCTGAGTGAGTAGTATTATACTTATTAATTAGTTAACCAACGTCATGGACAAAAAAATCCAAGAACATGTTTTGTAATATTTTAAAAACATGAACATTTTTACAATGATAAGTGAAGAAATCTAAGAGTTTTATTGCCTTTCTGCAACCAAATGTTTGATGTATGTAATTACCATCCTAGAATAAGTTTGATTACCACCCCCCCAAAAAAAAAATACAAAAAAATTAAAGATATCACCAAATATTATTTAAAACATTTTGTTTAAACATATTCAAAACACGAACAAAATAAATATCTGGTTTAAAATACAAAACCTGTTACAAACACCCCCTACCTGTTAAGAATCACTAGCAGTATTATTATTGTCAATACTGAGCCCATTTCAGACAACAGGTATGAACTGAACTGCTCATTCAAGTGTACAGACTGATAAAATATAATTTTTTTTATGCATAATTGTTTATATTTAACTGTGATTTTTAAAAGCAGAAGTGGTTGATAACATTATCAATGTGAATAAACATGACACTGCACTAGTTCTCACCTGTTATTTCTGCATATTTCCCATTTTCATTATTGTACAATGAACATCCATCAGCAAGTTTTTTCATTCCTCCCTGTCAGATGTTGTTTTTATTACTACTTTTAGTATTATTTTTAGTATCAGGTCTGGTGTCACAATACCTATGAAAAATGTATAACTTTAGTAATACTCATGACACATTTCTTAATTAAGGTATAATTAAGGAAATTAAGGTATAATTTCAAATTAATTGAATTTCTTGTAATATTTAAAAATATTAACATTTTTATAACAATAACTGAAGAAATCTAGGAATTCACTGCTTCTCTGCAATCAGATTTTTAATGTACTTAATTACCATCCTAGATCAGGCTGTGATCTTACTTTCTTAATCAGCAGCATCGAAGAAGTAAGTATACAATTTTCAACAACATTTCCAAACCAGTTTGATACTAAAGAAATTTCCAGCATTTAGGGGTGACTTAAACCCTGTACCAATAAAATGTTGACCACCACACTTACTATTGTTATTTTCACTTAAAGTTAATTTCTGAATATTGTAAGAAAAAAATTGTATATCGCTATTTTAAACAGTTTATCCACTTCAAATGTCTGCCTTTTGACACCCCTAGATGCCGTAGAATACATATGACCTTAAGTTCTTACTCAGCAACCTAGAAACATAACTGTATACAATTTTATTGATTTATTCCGAATAGTTTACTAAAAATTAATTTTCTGGTACTTGAGGGTTGTTTTCACTCTTTAGGGCAATGGTTCCCAAAGTAGGGTTCATGGACCCCTGGGGTCTGTAGAGACTTTTAAGAAAATCTAGGATATACCGTAATATTCTCCGATTTTTTAAGCCCTAAAATATATCTAAATGTTAGAATCTTAAAACAATTATTAGAAGATTCCAGTATATTTTTTTGAGGGGGAGGGGTTTAAACTAATTGTAATTGTAAAAGTAATTTCAAACTAATGGTTTTAATATGTCTTTAAATCATGTCGTGTAGCAGATATGTTTGTCAGACGAACTAACAAGACTACAAATCTCTCTTATAGTACAAAAAGAAAATTCATTGGCAGAACTTTCAACTGACAGGTCATTAAAATTACAGTTTTCGCAATTACAGCTAGCTGACTTCTGATTATGTGTAACGACTGACTATCCTGAACCCTGAACTCAGAAAAAGAGTTTTTAAGTGTTCAACTGTGTTTTCCTCTACTTAGATGTGTGAAACCGCAGTATCCCTGCTCATGTACTTAAATTCAAAATTAAGAAATAAACATGATGTTGAGAGTTACTTAATATTGAAGTTATCAGACATTAAACCCAATATTGCAGAGCTAATTGTGCAAAAGCAGCTTCATTGTTCACATTAAACTATGTTTGATATCATTCATATTTTAATTTTGCAAGTTAAGAGTATTTTAATTTTAATACATTTATAATTAAAATATAAAAGTTTCTATCATATTTACTGTTTGTTTTATTTCATAACTCAGACGGGGTCCGTGAATTTTAAAATTTTTTGGGAGGGGTCCGCAGACTGAAAAGTTAGGGAACCACTGCTTTAGGGTACAGAGCACCCAAAAATTTTGTTTTAACTTTTGTCCAGACACATTGCAGAAGAAAATAAGTAATTTCATGTTGTTTCGTTCTACTGCAGAGAATTCTGAGATTTGGCAGTTCTTCTGGTGTCATTGAATCAACTATTACAACCTTGACAAATTAGACAATGCCTCAAATTTATTTAGTTACACATTTTGTCTAAGTCATAAGTAGGTGGCAGACTTTTCCTATCAATCTAAAAAAATCAATATTGTTACGACGGTCTTCTTGATTGTTGTATGGTACAGTGGAAAACAAAATACAAGACACCAATGAAGTCACTAGTCACCAGCTTTAGTTATCACAATTAAACATTTTGTAATTAACAAGACAGTCTCTTATAACAAATCAAATAAAAATTGTTAACACGCAATAGAAAAATGTCAACTGATATAAAACACAATATTGTACTACAATTGTCCCGCGCAATTATAAAAACCCATAACACTTCGCCACAATATTATGAACCGCACTAATAACCACTTGAACGCACAGAGTAATATCGCCCGATAATAACAACTAAGGCCGCTGATGCCTTGTATTTATACCCCGCTCACAGACCAGAACATTCCACATCTACATGTTATCTCTACACTATGATGCAATTAATTGTGGCCTTGACACAGTCAGCAAGGCTGGCGGCGTCTAGAAAAGTCTCGCAAGCGCATGTTGGAATCACGCCACAACATTCAGCCAGATTCCAATGGATCATTCGAGAAACACGAAGATTGTTCTGTGATGTCATAACAATATTAATAAAGCTTGGGCTGAAGAAAACAATGTCCTTGGGTTGAAAGAACTATTGGAGAGATCAAGTTCCCACCTTGATGCACTGGCAAAATAAAGAACCTTATGTAAGAGACAGTTAATGACCACGAATAGAGAATATAGGAAACAATATTTACGAATGAACAGAGAAGTCAGAAGATCAGTTTTAAAGGTTTAAAAATGAATCGTGATGCTTAAACATGAAGAGATAATCTGTATTGGATCAACTAAGTTGAGAGCAACTTGGGAAGTAATTAAAAGTCTCTGTACTGAACTAATAGGCAGGGTAGTATTAGGCGAACTTTAAGCAAGAAAGTGAATGGAAGAAACATTACTCTGATATACTAACAAAAACTAGATGAAAGTCCCTAGCAAAAAATTTATCTAAAGATGAATGTACAAAAGAAAGTGTGACAATGAAGACACCATTATAACAGTCGATGAGGTTCAAAAAGTAATTGACATATGACTTTACTCAGTCATGTTACTGAGCCGCCTCCTTACCCCTTCTCAAAGTTTTGAGAACCTTTTTTTCTTGGATTTCGTTGTCCATGACATGTCCGTTACTTAACTAAATATCACTATAGTATTGACGACTCGGAACACTAAGTTTTTTATAAGTAAAAACGTAAAGTTTTACCTTACAGCCTAAACCGGCTTTCACCTTTAGAAGGCTTCATCAGAAGGCAGCATGTAGAAGGTAGTAACCTTTTTTTCTACAAAATAATTTTTTTTTTTTTTTTTTAGGGGAAGGCGACCCGTAACTTTTTAGGACTATGCAGATGGCCTAGATGAAGCATAAAATGCACTGAGCCCATTGTGACAGGACTTGCAAATAAAAGCCAGGATTAACATAACAACATTTATTTTGCCTTAGATCTTATAGCAACAGTATCCAATAATGTTATACATACAGTACATTTATTTGAGGACAGTAATATGCTATAGCTCAGCTTAAACATTCATGAGGCCCTCGGTAATTCAGCATCATAAATCAAATTACAATATTATAACAGCCAACCAAATTATTCACTCCTAAGTGACAGAACGAGAGCCCAGCAATGATTAATCATTCTGTTCGTTGCTTTACGGGGACTCAGAATACTGAACAAGTTCAATTAATACTGCACATAACCAGCACCCATACCAAGCCAATGCATGGTTTTGAAAAACCCCTTTTAGGTGACTTTAAACCTTCAATAATTAGCACTCCTTTTAAAATATAGCAAACACTCCAGGTAATGATTAATCATCACTAAATTTAATTGCCATAATGCCTACTGACAAATAATAATAATCTCACAATGACCCAACGGGTATGCTAACAATTAGTGTAGTTAAATTCTTATAGGCATTCTCAATATTAATCACTATTATATATAAATATACTATCATCTTCATGGAATTCTCAAACAATCACAACAGCTCGAGTTTCGCCCAGGCTGCAGGCATGCACATCCCGATTGGACTGAGAACTAGAAAACGCTTAAATGAAACTAAATAAAATATGAGAAAAGAAAGGCAGCTAGGTAACACGTGAATTTACTATAGTAAATGACTTTCAGTTAAATATGGCCGACAGCGTGAGCTGCCCTGGCGTGATAATTCATGAACCCGCACAAACAGTTAATCCGACGAAATGAAAGAATTTGAGAAATAGAAAACGGAATGAAACAATTGCTCTGTACATGCCTGCTAGTCCGGCATAAAATTATTGATTTATTAATAATTTACAGATTAGTACCACTGAATTATAAACATGCACATAATGAACAGACATGTTCAGTTTTGATCATCTACTGTTTAACTCCAATTTAACTCACAAAAATGGAATGTAACTTCTCTATTCTTTTATATTTCACTGCAATAGTGTGACAAAATGTGTCGCGAGGTCGACTTTACATAATTTGAATTGTTTCACCTGGTGTAAGGCTGTTACCACGTGCTGAGGTAGATGGTTAGCTCATGCCTCGATGTGTAGCGAGTTGCTGGTTCAGGATCTGGGAGATTCATCCTGTATTTACTGCGGGTACCATCCCTAACGTCCGGCAACGAACGGGGAGCTATGCCACAACGCTCAGCTGATGGCAAGAGATGTAGTCATCACCATTGGTTCTGTCTCAAGCCCCTGGCTGGTTCGGGAATCCTATAAGCACATATATTTTGTAGAAAACGTCACTAATAATAATTCATAAACAGCCAACTCGACTTTAGTGTCGCACTTACACACCACATTTCAGATACAAGTCGCTCACACAGAGTTTTAACAAGTGAACCAATTACATTTTACTAATTAACTGTGCCACAGCAAAAGCTATAATCATTTCTTACTCAAAGAGTTAAGGCTAGAACTTTATAATATCAGATGCTTTCATCTAAAGAATTGACCACGTGGCCTCAATTACACTAAGTTAATCTCGATTGATCGGTGGTTATTTTAATATTCCACTGACACTAATACTTCACAATTTAGTAATTAACAAATGTAATTAGTTTACAAATATATATTTTTAATCAGTTTAAGGCAGTTATAAAAATTCGTCACATGGCTTCAATTACGCTAAGTCATTCGATAGATTGCCAGTTTGTGAAAATCAGTGGCACATTTACGCTACTCAATAAGTATCAAATATAATCAATCATACTGAAGCTGTTTTATTAATTTTAAAGCAGTTATAAAAGATTTTGCCATGTGGCTTACCATGTTCGTACCAGACCAGAAACACGCACACACCTTGATTAAATTCCATCTGAATTATAAATATATTTACGCACATTTTCATTTTACTTAATAACAAAGTACAATCAAAAGAAACTCACCAGAGGTCCTTAATAAAATTACTCGCCCATGGCAGACAGTAAAAGACAGACAGAAATCTTTTTCGTCGCTGGCGCTCAGATGATAGCAGGTTGAGGTACGGAAAGCAACTTAACTGTTCCCTCATGTGGAAAAAACATTCGAGGGAGACTGTAGTTATGGCAACTAATCAACAGATCGCGCGACAATGCAAAACTGAACGGCTCGCTACCATACCAGACAACACGCGGCAGAAACTATATCTAGGGGAAATATAGACGTAAAAATAAAATAATTAGAACCCGCCGCGATGTTATTTTACTAGTCGCGGCACATTACTATGTCTGAAAAACTCAGACTGTGATATGAATGTTTTATTTCATTCTTGGATTTCGTTGTCCATGACGTGTCCGTTACTTAACTAAATATAATTATTTCACTACTGACTCGGAACACAAAGTTTTTATGGGTAAAAACGTAAAAGTTTTACCTTATAACCTGAACCGGTTTTCACCTTACCAGACAACGAAATCCAAGAATTTAACTCAGCAAGACGAGCTATAGTCCAAACTTAACAAATTCAAGAGTAATATAGAATATTGAACTTTCACTTGTGAAACTTACTTGTTTTCTCCCGTACGCGTTTCGGCGTGATATGCGCCTTCTTCAGCGGATCGAGACAGACTGCCAGTCACTCGTAACGGTTTTATTTGGTAGGTTGAGTGGGGGTGGTGTGTGGTGGAAGGGGATTGGCGCGGGGATCCGAATTATTGTTTGTTTTATGTATAATTGTGTCAAAAAGTGTGTGTGATTTATAGTGTAATTGGTCGTTAAGTATGCTGTTTGGTTGTGTTGTGTAGTGTTTGTATATTTCATATTGTTCTGCTGTGTTTAGTTTTTGACTTTTGGGTAAGTAGTGTAGTATCTCGAGATTAGTATCTATGTTGGTGTAGCTGTGGTTTTTTGTGCGTATGTGTGTGGCAAACACGGATTGTATATTGTTGTTGGATAAAGCTTTTAGGTGTTCAGAGTAACGAGATGAAAAAGATCTTCCTGTCTGGCCTATATAGAAACTATTGCAATCATTACAGTTTAATTTGTAAACACCTGTTTTGTTGTATTTGTCTATGTCCGTGTTTGTATCATTGATGTGTTTTTTGATGGTATTGTTTGTTCTGTATGCTATTTTGTACTTGTGTTTCCTGAATGTGTTGGCGATTTTGTGTGTGTTGGAGTTATGGTATGTGAGTGTGATGTATTTGGTTTGTTGTGTGTTGTTAGTATTTAGTGTTTTGTTGTTTTTGTTTATGATGTGTTTGTGTAGTTTGTTTATTAAATTAGGGTTGTAGCCGTTTTTTATTGCTATATATTTGATTGTGTTGAGTTCATCATTATAATCTTGTTCACTTAATGGTATTTTTGTTAGTCTATGGAGCATATAGTTGAGGGCCGCATGTTTGTGTTGCGTTAGATGGTTTGATGTGTTGTGTATAACCATGTCAGTTGTGGTTGGTTTTCTGTATATTTTATACGTGTGTGTATTGTTTGTTTTGTTAATTGTTAGGTCCAGAATTTATACACAAAAATGTTTTGTTCTATTTCCAGTGTAAATTTTAGTTTGTGGTGTATTGTAATTATGTATTTGTGGAAGTTTTCGACCTGTCTTGTATTGCCATTGAATAAAAGTAATATTCCACATACCTGTGCCAATAAATGATTTTATTGGTGTATTTGTTGTTGTTTATTATGTGGTTCTGTTCTATGTTGTGTATGAATATTTCAGCCAGTATTCCTGATATGGGGGATCCCATCGGGAGACCGTCTGTTTGTGTCTTGAAAACACAAATTCAAGAGCCTCTGAAGAAGCGAAAACCAGTTCAGGTTATAAAGTAAAACTTTTACTTTTTTACCCATAAAAAACTTTGTGTTCCGAGTCGGTAGTGAAATAATTATATTTAGTTTTATTTCAATCGCTGCCTAGAAGACAACGGAATAAATCACACTGTATACCTCTTCTGCTTCCTTATCTTCACTGTTCATGGAAGGACAATAAACTTACATGACTTATCTTTTTATTTCTAATTATTTTTCAGTTTGCCTTTTTTTTTTACAGTTCTTTCTGATGTACAAGAAAGAAAGTCACATAATACTCTAATTCTATCACTTTTTCCTACATCCTACACCTTCGCCCTTTTTATTCTGAATTTTGTTTTGGTTAGTTTTAAACATCCCCTGATAATGTTTTCCCTCCTCTTAGTGTATCTAAACCTCTGGCAGTGCTATACATACCATTTTACAATGTACAGTTTCCCTCCAAATTCTGAAGACAATCCGTTTTTTCAAGATGCAGTGAACGATATCTATATAGAGGACTTGGCGGCTGGTTCCATATTGCCCTGATAATTTTTGACAGCCTCTGCTCCACAGAGCACCCTCTCACTTCCATAACAAGAGGTCATTTTACCTACAGTAATGAGAGCCAATGTTTTCAAGTGTGCTGTGGCCATGACATTCACACTAACCACTCTCTTTGTTGGGAGTGGTTGACATAAAATTGTGAATGTCTTGAATGACCACTTTAGTCGTTTTCACATAGAAGACTTTGCCTTATCCTAACAATCTCCAACTGGAGAACCCTTCATACTGGTAGTAATTTAATATTAGTCTGCAGCCATAGAATTACCAACTTCGTTTGGGCGTGGCAGAAAGCCCACTGGTTTAGAATTCAAGCGTCTTCATCAAGGTTTGTCAGAGTATAATTTAAGTTATATATATAATGGGCACTGAACTATATATATATATATATATATACATTCTATACATTTTTAAAAGTATTTTTTACAAAATAACATTTACATGTACATAATTTAACTTATGTATGTGTCTGTGTGTTTTACTGTGTCATGTGTTAATAATTTATTCTGAACTACTATACTTTGCAAATACCAAAATACTTTTGGAGAGACAAAAACTGAGATGGTTATCTTATCTACATCCAAATTTTCAACACAATTTTTCTTCATGCAAAGCAAATATTTTACTTTCCCACATCATGTGCATCAGATGTTCTGCAAATTATTGGTTTAGTTCAATTCATTAAATGAGTTGTCTTTCAATGAAGGTAATGACAAACACTACAGGAAAAATAATGAAATTATGTAATAACTTATTTGTTTTCAGTTTTTCATTTTATATAAAAATTTGAATACAAGTTTCTCATAATTCAACTGTAATAGAATCTTTTCATAATAAAATGACAGCATTAATGAAGTTAAAGTAATACGGCTTACATGGGTGACTATACTTTCTAAGATAGCAGAGTTGGTTTTTTAGGTTATTTTCCCACTCCAAAGCACAGAATTCAGCTGTTTTATCACCTCTTGTTTTATTTGCAGATAAAATCTTCATCATTTCTGCTACCGGTATCTGCTAATACTGTTATGCCAAGGTACCTAAAAAGCACTATTTTTTTATAATGTGTGGATCTAACAGTGGCAGTTAATGGTCCTGACAGTGGGGGGAGGGGGTTCAATGTCTGAATGTTTCTAGTAAAGTAAGAGCATTTACCCCATTCCAAATAACACACAGGGTGGGTCGCAACCAGTGGCGAAGTTACATGGAGGCAATTGAGGCAATGCCTACCCAAAAAAATTCTGTAGAATAAAAATAATTATAAATACGTATTAACTACGTAACGTAAAGATTATACATTGTTACTGTGACTATCAAATTTATTAAGCCGAAACGTGCTTTACTGAGCGACCGCTAGATGGTGACAGGTGAGATTCGGCATAGCTCGTTTGAAGGGAATGAGGCAACATGAACTTGCATCAGCGTTTTTTGTATACATCGTATGTAAGCAATGTGCTGGCGCGATAGGGAGGTACAGGGGAGGGGGATTGGCCCGCACTTTACACATGGAGCGTTGAGGCATGTCTCACTTCTGTGGTCCAAACAGTTTAAAAGTTAAAGCGCCCTGTGTTGTTTATAAGTGTGTTTATTTTATGCGGTTATTAAAAGTGTGCCTGTTATTCCGCTGAACTTACAGATGATCAAGATTGTTATTTGAATTATTTGTAACAAAACATATATATAGAAACTAATCAAGTTTAAAAATTTGAAGTTCAATCAGTTGTATTACTGTGTATGACTTATACAAGGATTGATGAATAGAAACACGTTTAGAGCTGTAAAGCATTTTTCATTCAACGATTTTAAAAGAAGTCTCCATTAACATTAAGACATGAGTCACACTGTTGCACTAATCTGTAGATTCCCTGCTAGTAAAATTCTTACGGGAGTTTGCAGAACCATTCGCTAACAGCAAACTCTACGTCACCGTCCGATTTGAACCACCGTCCTTTTAGTGATTCCTTAAAAAAAATTTAAGGTAAGATTTTTGCCTACCCATTCAATAACTACTATCTTCGCCACTGGTCGCAACTGAACATGGAGAAATGAACATTGCATTAGTAATATTAGGTTGTATTTGTGCTATTTGTAAATTATTCTAATATCTAGTTAAAATAGTAGGGTAGTTAAATGCTTACCTTATTTTGGAATCACATATTTTGAGGATAAATTGTTCAAGACCCAATTGGTACGCTGCTCCCAGCATCTTTTAGACTTTGTGTTGCACTGTTTATTGCTGAAGTTGCTAATGTTTATGTAAAAAATCCATCCTTTTTACCTTTTTAGCACCACATTTATCAATAATACTTTCATTGATATCTACAAGTTGGCGAACAACTTCCTTCTCCATTGACTGTATAGCACTATTTTATTTTATTTAGGACTTCATTGCACACATTTTCATTGCAGAATGTATAAAAAAGAGAAATCTGACACAAAACTGAAAGTAAATGGACAAATCATGTGGTAAAAATCATAATGATGGTGGTATGAAATGTTGACATTCCCGGTCGGGGTGGTTCAGCCCTCGTCGGAACTATTCATCTCTGTCGCTAAACTGGAATGTTAGCGACAGTTCAATGTAATTTTTTGTATAGTGAGTTCCCCCTCCAAAGGTCTCTATATAGCGTAGGAAGTGCTGAGAGCTGCTTTGGAACTTGAGCAGTAGTAGCGAGCAATTCGCTTATTATGCAATTCGATTATTGGTGAGTTAACACGATTAATCTCACAAATCTTGTTATTTAAAAACCAGAACAAATTCTTAAAAATATTTAAATTATTTAGGGGGTTAATTGAACCTTATGGACAAGCCGCCACTGGGATCTACTGTCATAGTGGCTGCTTCACCTCTAATAATCAGCTGTTCAGTTTTCCAAAATTTATGTTGAGACCCCAAGGTCTCATGGAGTTTTCTAACATACAATTGAGAGTCCTGTTCGTCCAATGCTACCACAACTTGATCAACCACAAACAGAAGTGTGTAGAGATACTTGTAATTAATTTTTTATTGTAAACGAAAAGAGTACTTTAGTAAAATGAGTTATTACATATGTACAGATACAAAAAAAAAAAAAAAAAAATACTGAGCATATTGTTACGACGGTGTAAGTTATCATTGTAGGTACAGTGGAAACAAAATACAAGGCACCAATTAAGTCACTAATCACCAGCTTTAATTTTCACTGTTAAACAGTTCATAATTAACAACACAGTCCCTTACAACAAATCAAATAAAAATTGTTCACACGCAATAAAATGTCAACTAATATTAAAACACAATTGTATTACAATTATACCGCCCGATTATAAAACCCAACACTTCACTAATAACCACTTGAATGCACACAGTAATATCGGCCGATAATAACGCGAACCGCACTGTAATATATCGCAACTATAACTGAAACTGAACGTTGTTGAGTACTGGTATTTATACCCCCCCCCAAATAATAGATTATTCCATAATGCGCGTTAGCGCCAGTGTGTACAACATAATTAATTGCGGCCTTGACACAGTCCGAGCAGCTTGCAGCTTCCAGAAAAGTCTCGTGAGCGCATGTTGAAATAACGTACGCCACAACATTAAGCCGTATTCCACTGGATCGTTCAAGAAACACGTAGAATGTTGTGTAATGTCGTAACAATATTGTAAATATCACATGTATTATACATTATACATGGCTTCAAATGTATACACCCAACAAATATGTAAAACCCCACCAATGGAAAACTGACTGTATAAATTTAGAAAATTTGTATAATTTCATAGTCCAAAAATTAAATCCTGTACAATTTTGTTTCCAGTTGTAAATGAGAAGTAAATAATAAGTTCTTAAGTATAGTTTTATAAAGTAATTAATATGTGCATTATCTAAGACACTTTGTAACTAACATTTGAGACAACAGAGTTATATGTTCTTCTTCTCCTAGTGGTAACTTAGTTTCATATTGTAATGAGAAGCCTATTGAACAGCCCAGAATATTCTCCACCCCCCCCCCTGTAAAGTGTGGCGGGTGTTGTCTCAGTCAAGACCGCTCACAAGTAGCTGTTCTAGTGTGTTCAAGAACACTTTAGATATGCATTAAGCTGGCCTGCAGTAAGGAGGGAAAGCTGTACTGGACCTATGTGCTACCTATAAAAAGCCATAGCAGCCGGGTTGTCAGTTTGAGTTACGTGAGCGATTTTCCTTAGTGCGGATCGAGTCTTTGAAGTGCTATTGTGTTAATGATTGTGTGGAACTCTATTATTTGACATTATTATTGCATGTGGACAAATCTAACTGGAATCATTGTAGGAGTTGATTAGAAATTGTTAATTGTGATAATTAAAGCTGATTTTTAGTGACTTCATTGATGTCTTGTATTTTGTTTTCCACTGTACCATACGACGATCAAGGAGACCGTCATAACAATACTGAGAACTAAAAAATTAATTGAGATTTAGTTGATAACTGTTCCTTTTTTGTCAACAAAAGTTGTTTATAAGTTGAAAATTGTATAGTAGAGAAAAAAGAATCAGGAGTAATCCATACCTGGGCCCTATCCAGATACACAAATTATCTTGATTTGTTTACTATATACAGGATCCGCCAGTGAAGCGGGAAAGTTAAAAGTACCCAATTTTTTCATGAAACATTTATTATCAGCATTTTTTTTACAGATTTGAGTTGAGTAAAGTATGGCATTATTTTACTTTTTAAAAATAATGCCACTCAAGTGAGAGCCATTTCTGTGTAAACATTCTTCTAATCTTGACCGAAAATTTTCCATCACTCAATGAAGCAGGTCAGGTTGAATCCGTGCAATTTCTTGTCTGATATTCGTTTTTAATTCCGGTATGGTGTGTGGTCTATCAATGTACACCCTGCTCTTCAGAAAGTGCACTGGACCACTGCTCCATGTTTTAAAACATATAATAACAAATGGCATTAAATGTAAAACAACAATCGAAAACCTCCACGCCCTCTCGTGAGCAGAAAATGAACTATTGGACTTTCAAAATTTCCCGCTTCACTGGCGGACCCTGTATATGTAAGACCTTGTTTGGTGTTTTCATCCATTATTCCTTTGTAAGTAGCTTGTTGAGTTTCCTGCAGGTCTCCCATGCAATATCTTCAAATAAATACACTGCAAGTAGGTTTATTATCACTTGGCACATGTTTCACAGAAATTATTCTGCATCTTCAGAGGTTTGTTTGAATTATAATTGAATGCTTTGCTTACACTACATTGTAACATTGTAAGCAAAACATTCAATTACAGTTATTCAAACAAACCTCTGAAGATACAAAATAATTTCTGTGAAGTGTGCACCATGTGATAAAAAACCTACTTGTAGTATATTTATTTGAAGATATTATATGCAAAAAGAGTTCTTGTTTCACAAGAATATGAAAATGTGCTCATGAAAATATTGTACTTTACATCTGGAGTTTCTTCAAAGATGATGGGAGAGATAGAACCACACTAACATCTAACTACCAAAGCATCTATAACTAAATCATACTAAGCCTTTCAAGTGTCTGTTCCAAGCTATCTACTGTTCAGAAAGCATGGTTGGAATGGTGTACAAAGGTTCTGTGATTCACAAATGACTTGTACCTTGGGATGGTAAGCTTTGGGAGAATATAAGAGAAGTTTTTATGACCCAAATGACCTGCATCTCAGGAAAGCAAAATCTGGGAGTCCATAGGCACTCTGATTAATTAAAAACTATCTTATGATAGGAACAGTTCTTATAGCAATGCAAAGGTAAAAATAAATACAACTGCAATCCCTATATCTGAATTTATTTCTTATAACACTTGATATAAAAGTCCCATTACACATAAGAGTACACAACATACAAAATAATGTGCATAAACTTGATACACAATAGCATGCATGTGTAAAAACCAGTTAGAAAATTATATTTTCAAAGACAACTCAAATACTTCTGCTTTATAAACTTGTTGGGAAAAATGAGCAAGCTTGAGCTTAAATGAAAGAGCAAGGATACATTGTGCAGTGGTGATAATTTTTTCATATCCATACCATAATGTATACACAACAAAGTAAACATTTACAGAAAGTACATAATTGTGAAAAGTGATTTTTATGAAGGCAGTCACTGCACACTGTTTAACATTCATGTTAATGTCCAGCTAGCACATTTGTCCTGACTTTTATCCTATACAATAGAACACATTATATAATTCAAAAAAACACATAATTATATATTAAACAATAAAAGCATTACAAATATAAAACCTAATAAAACAAAAAATACTGCAACTGCCTAAACTGCTCAGTTTTCTTACTTACTCACTTTTCTTATTACACGTTAAGATAAGAAATTATTCTTCAGAAACTATATAATGCTTTAAGATTTCATGAAAACTAACTTCAAAGAACTGTACACATGTATTCCAAACTGTATCAGTGAATTCTTTTCCACTTAGCTATTTGGATTATGCAGAGAACTGGATGATGGATTATGAAATTATTTTCTTTATTTTGTCCACAAATAATATTCAGTAAATTAACAATTCTATAAGACGGACGATTAGGATTATATACCTGAATCTACAAAAATGGATCTACAGTGAATTATGGAAAACTTCCATGGAAATGCTCTGCTAAACACACAGTTCAAAATATTCTCCAATGTTGTATTCAAATGTTGCAGTGGAAGTGTTACCCCATACAAAAGTGAATTGTGGTCTGGAAAGTCCAGTCTGGTGATTATTTATATTAAGACAGATACTGGAAACAAAATTTAGTGTGGAGACCCATCACGTCTTCATAGACTTTAAGCCAGCTTATGACAGCACTGAGAGGTACCAGCTCTGTGTGTCAGTGAAAGAACTAATGATAACCTAATATAATAACGAGACTGATGAACATGGCAGAGACAATTGATTCTCAGTTAGGTTTGCTGTAAACATAATATTGAACATTAAAAAAGGGCTTCACCAAGGGAACGTTCTGGCATGCATCCTGTTTAATATTCATTAGGAAGTTCTGACTGCAGAAAAAAGGCACAATATTCTATAAATCAGCACAGATATTTGATTATGCTGATGACCTGGACATTACTGGAATAAGTGGGAGGGCTTTTCTTCCTGGCAATAGATGAAATCTCTAAGTGAATGGGGGTTTCATAAAAATCAGCATCTGGCAGCATAAAAAGTCTCCAGACCAAATATGCCATCTACTATTAACACTGCCAACTAGTGTAATCTTATTAGGAAAGTCTTACTTATTTGGGATCCTTAGCATCCTGGGATAGTGATGTACTGGAACAAATTAGAGCAAGAAATATAGCAACAAGTATTTTCTATTATGATCTTTTAAATCATTTTAAAAGTAGATTAATAACTAAGGATACAAAACTAATTATCTACCCATAGTAACCCATACCCATCTGCCCATAATAAACTGTTAAGACCCATAGTAACTTATGCCCCTGACACCTGAATAATATAAAAAAAGGTGAGAATCACATAAAAATGTTTGAAAGGAGGATTTGGAGGAGGAATTTTGGAAGTTATATGTGAGAACAGCCAATTGCAGAGGCATTTTAATCACAAAATACATAAAATATATAAAGAATCACTGCAACCCAGTCAGTAAAATCAGTGAGATTTAAGTGGGATGGACATAACTTTTGCAATAAATAGAGTGAAGCAAAAAGGAAAACCCTGATGAGGCTATCCCTAGTCATGATGGAGCACCCTGGCGGACAAAGGAAAGTAGGCAGATTGAAAGTAAAATGGATAAATGAAGTTGAACACACACATACTCATACATTCCTTTATAGATTACAGACTGGATTCTGATTGTATTCATAAATTGAAGCTGTTGAATGCAATAGAAAGTTCTGGTATACCAAGGAAAGCTCACTAATATTTCTATGAGGCTACAGTTATGGTTGGTGGGAGGATGAGCAAAATCTTTAAGTAGCCTGTGGTGTAGGAGGATGCCCTATCAGCTCTGCTTTTTAATTTAACATTGCACAAAGTAATGAAGAATCTTGATACTAATGGACATAACACCTACAGGCTAACACAGTTTCATGCCTGTGCAGATTACAGCTCTTGTAGAAATGTTTCAAAATCAGGAGGGATAAGGGGGTCTGAAAATAAATGAACAAAAACTAAATTTATAAAAATTAGCGCATCAGAGTCAAGAGAAGCTATTAAAAATTGTAAAATCGGGTACTGTACATTTCAAGTGGTAGAAAGTTTTACATATCTGAATAATAATACAAACCACATATCAGAAGAAATCAACAGAAGAGTAATTGAGGAAACCAAGTGTACCATTCAAATAAGAACCTCTTCATATCAAAATAATCTTCTGATCTACTAAAATGAAGCTCTATAGAAGTGTAATCAGGACACTGCTAATATATCATGGATCAGAAGCTTGGACCCTTACAACAGCAGATATCTCCATTTTAAAAATGTTTGAACAGAAAATAATAATGAAAATTGTGCCCCTGTAAAAGAAGAGAAATCTTGAGGATGAATCGTAACTGTGAGATAGATGCTATAATTGAAGGAGATAAGAGTTCTGTTTTTTTAAGTCCAGAAAAACTGGCTAGTTAGGGTTAAGAGAGTGGGTTGAGATGGACAGTAAAAATTCTGTATAGTGAAGTGGCAGGAGTGAGATTGGTAGGAAGACTGACAAGGCATTGGCTTGGGAATGGTAGGAATCAGGAATTGCAGATGCCTGGCAGGAAAAAGAACTGAGTGGAGGTGAGTAGCATAAGAGGTCAGGGTCAGTGCTGAGATGTAGTGCTTTGGAAGAAGGAAAAGAAAAATAAGAAATGAGGTTGAAGGTGATTTACGGAAGCTGAGTGTTTACATTGGCTTGGACAATGGTGATGTGTCATACAAATGGGCAAGGTCATGTAGACCTGCAGCAGCTGAAGAGACAGAGAGATAATGTTCATACAAAAGAAGTTTGGGCAATGTAGGTCAGTGATCAAGATGAATTCACTAATAAATATTGTGCATAATTTATTGCTAATCTAATAATACACACTATCTCATAAAAAACTGTATTCTGCTTTGTTGATGAGTAGCAACTAGTTCCAGTACCGGCTTTAGGGGGGGAGGCGAGGTTGTGCGGCACACGAGAACTCCGAGTGTTCTGTTTGGGGCGCTGCGTGATGCCAACAAAGTTTCCATTTCAATTACAGTGTAGAAGTATACATATTTTTTAACATCTCTGGCACAAAACAAACCCACTTCTTGTCTTAATGATACTCGGCAATGTAGAGTAGAAAGGCACTTTTGTAGAAATTAAGTTTGTACGAAAGTATGTTTATTGTATTGTATTCATGTATGTGCACATTGTGAATTTTATTAACAATTCCTGTGACAGTTGCTAGCGGAAAAAGAAGCTTTTCTCGATTAAAATTAATCGAAACTTACTTAAGATCTTCAATGCTTGAAGAAAGAATATCTAGTTTAGGAATGCTGTCTATTGAAAGTGAAATCGCTGAACGTTTAAACTTCACCGATCTTAAAAAATTTGCTTATAAAAGAGCTCGTAAAGTAGATTTTTGATTTTGACTAAATTATTAAGTATTTCCTATTTAATTTACCGTATTTAAATAAGTAATATGTTATTGATAAATTGATGTATTTTATTCTTAGCCAAATTCATGAAATATTTTTATTATATAATTATTACAATAGTTCATTACCATTAGAATTTTCTTGCCTTACATAGGGTGCACCGTTATTTTCACACAAGGGCGCATACATACCTAAAGCCGGCACTGACTAGTTCTATAAAACATAAGATTACACAAATTCGAAATGAATGTAACAAATCACCCATACTGGTTATAGTAAAATGTTTATAATTTAAAATTATAATTGTTATTATTAATATAACCAGATTATAAATGCACATTCAAACAGTGTTTAGCAAAGAAAGCCCCTTCTATAGAATTAAAACTGGAAAATGAAGAACAGACATAACGCTTGTTATCATTGAGAAATATAGTACCGTAATGAAACGTGCTTTACAGTAGAGTTCAGAAGAGACATAACAGAACATAGGTTGCTTATTTGCTATACATATTTTTGGAAGTACTGTATAGTGTAAAAATTATGATGTGTGCTAAGCAGTAAATAGAATTCAAACTTTCCAACAAATTTCTAAAGAATAATGTCATCACTCCTTTTTACTGCTGTAGCAGCATTATTAGAACTATTGATTCTTCATGTTTGCTACAAAGCAGAAAACACTAGCATGTCAATGCTGAAGTTTAGAAACTCCTCAACAATGATAAGACGACTCAAGGGGATCAAATTTTTTGAGCTGGTCTAAGTGAAGTTACGTGACAACAGAGCAAATTGTAGTAAGCAGTGTTTGAGCTGTAACTTTCGGATACGAATACAAGTTCTTAATAAGCTTTTTTTATCATAAGAACTTCAGCTGATAAGTATTTGGTAGGCCTACTTAATTTTGGCATAAAATTAATGTTCCCCTTCTAAGACCATTGACAGTACTAATATTTACTGGTCACCTTAGAAAATAAAACAGTACTTTCTGTCTTGCATAGTAAAGTACCTTACAACTTTTATTCATTTATATAAGCCAATATATATTTATATAATAATTTTATAATATACACACATACATTACATTACACACACACAAACACACACACACACACATATACATATATAATTCTAGTTGAAGCAAACATGTTAAAAACCAAAATTTTTGGATTGTAAAAAGTATCCAAATCAGTTTTTATCATAGGTATGTTATTAAATACTTAAAAGCTAATGAAAGTTGCTCCTCTGTGCTCTAAAGAGTCTGAAAAATTCACACTGTAGAAGCTGACTGCCTTACTGCTAAAAAAAGAACATACCTTTTGACCTTATTAGAACATACAATAAAATAAAATAAATGTATTTTTCATTGTTCTGTTTCTCTTTATTGTTGTGTATAACACATAAGAAGTGTGTTACCCAAATCCTAACAGTGAGTTAGTAGCTTATTCTAACTCACCCAAATATAAGAATAACTAAAAACGACAATGAATAAAAATGTAAACTACAAAGTACATTTACCACAAAGCTTTGTGCATTATAACAATACACTGTTGAACTGAGTTCACAATCTCAACATGGAATTAATTCATTCATAAGTATTCCATGTGCAAATTTCTTTAGCTTTTTGTGTAGAGAATGTGATTACTTCATACTCGCTTCTGAAGCATATCACAGTACACAAATTTATCACTAACAATACTACAAACCATGCAACAGAATTCAACAAAATTCTTTGAATATGAGGTATTTCAAATTGCCAGCTAACAGGCAAAACGATATAACAGACTAAATTAACTAAAGATACATTACATGTTGCTGCACATAAGATGCAGTTAACTAGTTCCAAGTGGTAACAGTTTCTCAGTGCCCAAATAAGCATAGCTAGAAACAATTGTATTGCCAACAACAAACTGATTCTACTTGGAATAGGTCCACAGCACTGGACAACATGATACAAAACAGGACACAACTATCCTGTGTAAGAAGCATATAACTATTAATAGAAGTGTGCGTACACGTATAACTGAATATGGCAATATGTACACAGACCAGGTAGGTTTTGAGTGTTTTGGTGCCGCAGGCAACTAGGCATCCACTGAGCTAAACTAATAATTTTTAATTATTTGGTTTTCATATATTTTTGAAATACCATTGTCATAATTTTGGTATCTGATAGGCCGCTCGTCACTATAACATTTCCAAAGTATACAAACATATTGATTTGAAAAATAATATCTCCCTCAAACGATTCTGTCTGTACACTATTACTTCAATTTTGTACTGTTATTATTATTATTATTAATACTACTACTGTTATTATTACTGTACTACAAAATATACCAATAAACAAAAACAATCAATGTATCAAGAGAAAGTTGTGAAAGGTTAAATACAAAATACTTCTGAAAGTACTTAAACCCTTACAAAATATATACATTTGATCAAAAATAGTTTTAATTGTTGAAATATATTTTGTATCATATTTAAAATAAAATGACGGATGATTTTTCTCTGGTGAACTCTCTTCCCAGACTGCCTCCATCATATTTCTACTCTTGATGTTTGGACCCCAAAATCTGAAGGTGTTTTCAAAAGCTTCATAACAGCTTTTATTTGTTGGAAGACGATTCCAGATTTTTGAGGGCTGAAATTACAAGATATTGGAGACAGCCTGCAAAGAGGGTTCACCATTCATTGTACTGTGTATATGAGGGAGAGTGAATAATTTTCTAAAATTTAGCTTTATTTGTTTGTTTATATTTGGTGTATATAGGTGCACCACTGACCTAGTATTGCATTTTCTTGCACATCACTAGTTTGGCCAACTGGACACTAGCTTTATATCTCAGTGACAGTTCATTTGTTGCTGCATAATTACTCCTCTATCCATGTATACTAAAAAGGAGCAACATCTTTTTCATGGTCTGAGAAACTATCAGAGTTACAGTCGAATCTTTCAGGCAGAACATGCAAAAAATGTTTTTGGTAAGAGAGTGCTTATAACTACACTTGGCTTCTACTATAAAATTTGTTCAAGATGGTTCCTGAAACAACACTGGATCAAGAATGGAAGTACATGGTGCATGCATGGCTTGTTGATCAACCAAAACGTTATTTTTAGAACATCAAGAAGCTTGAACATGGAAGGAGTAAGTGTGCTAAACAGCACTATATCGTAAACACGATGTTTAAGTCTCCAATTTTATTGAAATTTAGTTTGTAGCTGTTTTTCAGACAATTATTGGCTTCGCCTACCTTATTATAGTGTACTTTGATGCCTACATGACTTGCCTGGATTTACTGCACCTAAAACCAATCCTGGAGCAGTGACAAACTCCATATTCACAGTACAGTTATACGTAGCTGTGTACAAAGTAATGCTAAAACATGCCACGCAGTTTACCTGAATCAGTGTGTGTGTGGTCATTAGTAGGAATAACATGTGCTTATTAATCCTGAGTAGCACACTGCACACCAGCAGTACTTAAGAAGTTAACACAAGAATGCTTCAGCAATAAGAAAGCATTTAACAAATACATAATGTGACAACACAAAGAAACAAAATGCATAAACCACGCATGGTTATTGTGGACAGACAGTCCAGTAAAAACTTGGACATCCACATTCATGTAGTGACTACTTTAATAAATTTACACAGCATTATTAATATATTAATTCCTATAAATCATACACTTAAATAGTTTATTCTATTTAATAATTTCTAAATTTATTCTATATATAATTTTCATACACTATAACAGTGAATGTTGTTTACACACTAGAATTAATAAAAGTTATTCAGCAACATATGCCATACTTGAACAAGTACCAAAAGTATTCGGCATGCAGGCCTAACTCCACATTGCTGAATAATTTTGTGTTGATTTAAAAAAAATTATTTATGAGTGATCTACATATATGACCTATACATGATGTATTGTATATGTGCATCGGAATGCACATCAAAAAAACCCTTCAGTGGTATTTCATGTACTCTTGTAAAAGGTATAGGTATGATTACAAAATCTGCTAATAGGTGTTACTACGGACTAGTGAAACATTTTAAATCAAAATTAATAAGTAAAGAGACAAAAGCCATGCTCTACAAGACCTTGATCAGACCAGTTCTGATGTATGGCTCTGAATGCTGGGTGCTAAAAAAACTAGATGAGCAGAAACTAGCCATGTTTGAGCGGAAGGTACTGAGGAGAATCTATGGCCCTGTGAAGGAAAATAAGATTTGGAGGCGACTGCATAATCGAGAGTTGTATGAAAGGTTTAAAGATCTTCTGATCGTGGAATTCATACATATTAACAGATTGCGTTGGGCCGGACATGTGCAGAGAATGGCGGAGGATAGAATCCCAAAAAAAATCATGAATTATTTGCCAATGGGAAGGAGAAGGAGGGGAAGACCGCGTACAAGATGGCTGGACCAGGTTGATAAGGAGGCAGTGAGCCTGGGTGCACCAAACTGGTGGACATTGGCCGGGAGTAGAGACCAGTGGGGACGATTTCTTTTGGAGGTCAGGGCCCGGACTGGGCTGTAGCGCCGAGGATGTATGTACAAAAAGTGCAATTTTTTTATTTCTTGAGAAAGGAATGTCCGTTTCAAAAACTGATTTTTTTTTATTATGACAGAACACATGCCTATGATATTGTCTAAGTTTGTAGCCATATCGGATCCATAGTTTAGATTTTTGGCAGCTAATTAAGTAAGTTGTGTTTTAGTGGATTTGACAATTTTTTCAATATTCTATCATTGGAGATTGAAGAGGTGCCTGAATTCTTTGTGTAAAGAATGATATAAACTTCTGTAACTAGGAAAAAAGTTTTGCAAAAGGCTTTTGGTGAGCCAGGTATGCAGCAAAGAGAGGTGTACAGATGGTACAAATGCTTCAAATCAGTTGTGAGTATGTTGAAGATCATGATAGTAAGATGAAGATTGTTGTATTGAGTTTCACAAATTTTTATTAGTAGTTATAGTGGTGAGATCAAAAACAGTATACTTTTTGAATACAAAACTTTTGCAGGGATAATTTATGAAAATTGCAAATCACAATAATGCACTGGCACACATTATTACTTGTTTAAGAACTTTTGCCCAACAATAACACCATAGTGACACCACAACTGCAGTATTCACAAGATATGTGACTGTTTCCTCTACCCAAAACTAAAAAAGGTCATGAAAGGACAGCATTTTGCAACCGTTGAAGACTTAAAACAAAACCTCTGAGTGAGCTCAAGTGTATACCATAAAATGTGTTCCAAAAATGTTTTGAAGACTGGAAAAAATGTTGGTGTGTTTTATCTGATGGGAATTACTTTAAAGTAGGAATGTCAGTTATTAAAAAAAAAATTGAACGATGTGGTTGTAACCAGTAGAAATGATTGGTTATTCAAATAACTGCAAGAACGGTTATTTTGATTTTCTTTAAGTTTAATTAACTAAAATAATATAACTGTTAAATATTTGTACAATAAACTAGCAATACATTGTACAATAATCTGCTCGGTTATTTTCAAAAAAAGATAATGACATTAATCAATTGTACTTCTCTATAAAATTGTCACAGCCCGGAAAATTGTAAATAAATAAAAAACTAAAATTTATTAACAGCCTCTATTAACTTTATTTACAAACAAACAAACTCGAATGACTGTTATTTTTAGAAAATTACAAACACATTAAAAACACTGCAAAAAAATTACTGACCCAATACTTTTTATTGGCCTTGTTCAGTGATTGTCAAACATCTCTCATCCGAGATAGGAGATAAGATCGTTAATTGTTGAGACCGGTCTTTCTGATGATTGTAGACAGTACTCTGTAGACATCACTTGTCACCGTCATTAGCCAAATACCCACCCAACTAGTTATTCATGTGATTTCGTTAAATAATGAGTTCATTCATTTTCAGTCAAATTTTTTGGGCCAGCTATTGGAGTTTTGAAAAAATAACCAGTTGTAATTGAAGATAAAAAATATGAAAATTATCAATTAACCAAAACAAAAAACCAGTTACAGTTACAACTAGTGGCGCAACCAAGGGGGGTTTTGGGGGTTAGAACCCCCCCCCTCCCGAAAGTCTGGAAAAAATTTTGTACTCAGCGTATGTACAAACAATAAGAACATAATAAATAAAGTATCTTATTTATATGTTAATTACTATATTCTTACAAAGTAACCTTTTGACTATTACTAAATGATAAACTAAAATGCAGCATAGGTAAGTTTACCAGAAGTGAATAAATTGTTCTTTTGCCAACGGCACATGATATGTATAATTGTGTTCGTACTTTTCAAAAAACACCAGTTTTCATCAAAAGCGTAGCGTTTAGTTTATTGCTATATTTTCTGATTTTGGAGAGTGAACTAGATCAATCTGGGTGGCCTGTCAATTTCAGTGCAAAGGAAAGTCATGCATAGTTAAAGTCGGAAAATAATGTATAACGTGTACAAGTTTATTAAATCAGAAGATAAGGGAATATCAGAAAGAAAGTTGCAGGAAAGGGTAGCTCAGGCGTGCGGTGTCTCTAAGAAGTGTTTTTAGAATTATTAAAGAAGCATCCGCGTATATGGATGACATAAAATCTTTTAGTACTTCCCATAAAAAATGCTCAACAAAGGCAATAAAAACTGATTTAGACGATTTTGACAAGTGTACTATTCGATTAATTATTTACGAATACCAATTCATAGAAGGGGAAACACCAAAATTAAAAGTAATTTAAACAATTTTTAAAAGATAAATTAATTATAATGGTAGTGCATCTAGTCTGAGCCACATTATTCGTCAAATGAGATTTTGATGAAAACGTACCAAAACAATAGGAAATTTTCAATAGAATAACTCATTAGAAAGTTAAGAGAAAATATATAAGAAAATTACGGCAATTCAGAGAAGAACGGTGGCCTACAGTTTACATAGACGAAACTGAATTCAACGTCAGTTAAAATAAACGTGGATAGACACCATTCATCCTATTAAAAGTTTCCTATTGCTTTTGGCAAGTTTTCATCGACAAACGTGGCTGAAAATTTTAATGAATAAATAAATCCACCTGCAACATCATTAACGACAAACACGATTAACTGGTTAGTGAATAATGGGATTTCTTTAGTCCATTTATCTTAACCTGAGTTCTATTCACTAATTAAACAAAGTAAACCAACATACAGAACTCTTATAATAACCACTGTTTTGGCAAACCATGGACATTGCATTTTATGACTTCCACTCTATCATCCTGACTTCCTTATCTTAATCCTGGAACTGATTTAGGCAATTGTGAAGAAGCGTGCTAAAAAACCATGCATTTTCCATAGACAGTGTTAGAAACTTAACAAAAAAGGAATTTGAGTGTATTTCTTTCATAGATTGCACATCAAGATGTGACCATGTCATGAAAATTGAAAAGATTACTTGAGATCAGACAAAAGAGTGTATAATGTGACAGTTCATTTCAAAATTAATAAATAACGGGATAGCAGCAGTGAAGACGATTTGAGTTATAATAACAGCGAAGGAAACATTAGTGGGATGGAAGAATTGAGCTAAATATTTGTAATTGGTTGTAAGTAATTAAATGCTATATTACTTAAACAGTTTTGGTATAATTTTTTCACTAATATTGTCTCTCCTGTTCTTTATGGACAATTTACATCTGTTGTTTTTTTTTAAACACACACAGTCATTTCACATTCGAGCCTGTTATTGATGTTACTTATTCAAACAAATTAAGTTGCCAGGGTAATGTTGACTATATTCCTGGATTTTGTTGACCATGACGTGTCTGTTGATTAACTAATTATAAATATATAACTACTGGCTCGGAACACTAATTTTTTATTGGTAAAAATGTTGAACTTTCACCTTGTAGCTTGAACTAGTTTTCGTCAGAGGCTCATTTTTACCGATATTACTACGTTTTTCCTGAATCGTAACATGTACACAAACTATTATGTTCTTCAAAATATACAATGTTTGTTAATGTCTAGGCTCGACTAGAAGATCTGGAGAAAGACTGCAATAGACACAACATGCCAAATCACTGTTTACAAAATAAATGCAGTAGGCCTACTAAATGTTAAACATTTTCTAACTCTTGAAATCTTTGTATGGTACCTCTGTTGTATCTATTGCTTGTTTTGTCTTACAAAACGTCCATATGTAATGTTTAGTAGTGTCGAAATAGAAATAGAAATCAAAACCTCCGTACATAGACTCGTCATTCAGGGAGAAGGCTAATATTTTCAAAAGGCCTTTTTCTGCTGACGTGTATAACATACTTCTCACCTTATCCTCACTACAAAGTGCACAACTGCTTTATGTCTGATTATTTTAACTATATTATTGTATTATTATTTCAATAAAGTTCGTGTCTACTGATTAAGTAATTTAAATTATTCAATAAGCATATACAAATTAGTAAGCCTGTGCTTAACATGATTTTAACTCATAATTCTTACAAACATTGATTCTTACACGTGCAGTATGCCTTTGCAGCATTATAGGTGGAACGTACATGAGTGAAATTCTATGAAGTAAAGTTAATTTTTACCTGTTCTTGCGACATTGGTTCCTTATAAGTTGCGTATTGTTGTTTCTCCAGGAAAAAGCCCTCCTTGTAAAGAAAAGAATGAGGAAAACCAAAATTGTGCACCTTGTTTCTAAATTTTCAACCCCCACCCCACCCCAAAAAAATCCTGGGTGCGCCACTGGTTACAACTGAGCAGTTATTAACATTCCTACTTTGAAGAGGACAATATAAATAGAGAAAAATAAAGATATAATTTTTAAAGAAACAAAAGTTTCACAAATTTTGTGATCAAACCTCATAGAAAGATACACAATAATATTTATTATATGCTTCACTCTTTGTCAATAGCATGGTATACAGGAGATTCCAAGTCCTGTGAATGAAACCAGATTCAGAGTCAAATAAACTTAAGACGGTCTTTACACAAAAACTTCAGGAATCCAACAATAGGACACTTTAATAGAACCACTTCACTGAGGACACACTCCCTATGTAGTCCTACAAGATAAGACAGTACAGAGTTCAGCCCTTTAAATGGCTACAATAGATTTAAAAAATCTTGCCTCGCTATCTAAAAGGATGGCAAAACATCCATACGATATAAATTAATAACTAGATAACAACATCTTTATGGCTTTGTGTATGAATAAAAAAGGGGATGAGAAAATGGAAAGTTAGAAAGCAATAAGAAGGGAGGGGAAGAAGGAGTTAGAATACTGAACTAAACATATTTGTGTTTTGTCAGTAGCATTATAACACATGGCCTATATAAAGGAGTGAAACTGACATTAACACCTGCATGATGCTGTACTGATATACAACAGTACTTGTCAAGCATTTACTGCAATACTAAAGAACTGAAGAGAAACATAATTTTGAAAGCACTTAAATCATGAGCATATGTGTCCCCAACAATAGGATGATTACACATAACAGATTTCAGAAATTATGTACACTGAACAGTTTATTAAATAGTAATCATAGAATACTTCCGTTAACAGGCATAGAAAATCTACATTAGTATAAAGTACTAATTACCTGTACAGAGAATATTATCAATGTGGTCTTTTAAACACTGTACACGAGGTTCGTACATGTCAAAAAGCCCTGTGTGGTGACAATAACTGTTCACAAAGAACTACCTAAAACTTATAAAACCATACAAGTTTTTACCTCTATGCAAAATAATATACATGTATACAAATGTACACATGGCACAAATTGCTTTTCAAAAGCTTTCAAGACAATCAACATATGTCTTGAAATAGCATACAGGCTTTAGATTTCTCAAATGTTTGACATATGTATTTTAACATAGCACATTAACAATATTTTAAAGTGCACACACACACACAATCTTTCAAACACCACTGCCATTTCCAAAAACAGAACAGACAGCACTACTAGGAACAGCCTCTGATGAAGTTCACAATGATAGTGTTCCACATTGTAATAGTGTTTGTAAATTCTCAATGATACTCGAACATGTTATGGACAACAAACTCCAATGTATCAAAGAATAAAGACACATGATTGCTGTTTGCAACAACTTAAATTGTCTTATGCATAATTTTAACATATGCACTGTCTATAACACACAACTTTGGTAAACACACAACACATAACACACAACTCCAGTTGACTCTGAGCAGATGCTAAACATGCATTTAAATTGCATCTACAATTCATTTTACAAATGTATTAACTACAGAATAATTATCACCAGCTACAGTCCTCTCCCAGAATAACCTCTACAGCCCTTGGTGGGTCTTGGCCTGCTCCAATAGTCGAATCCATTCTTCCCTATTGCGTGCCCTGGCTTTCCATTTTCTTATGTTCGGCTTCCTGAGGTCCTTCTCTATCTGGTATTTGAATCTACTTCAGGGGTTTCCCCTTTTACTACTACCCATAACTACAGAATAATAGAATTAAAATTTTTCAGTAATACAGTACACGTAGCAGAGTGCAATGCAACAACCTCTCGATACAAAACCAAAATAAACTACAACCATACCCAATCAACAACTACATGTGACAAAGAATGGCTAATGCCAATATTTAGAATAAGAGTGTCTACAGATACGACAATAATTTAAGTTCATATAAATGAAGTGTGCCATTACTCATCTTCCTCATCTACATACGGTAGATTTTTCCCTTTGGATACTTCACTCCAAAATCAACTATGTCTCTTACAGTAGAAGGAAACTTGGAAATTGGTTCATCACCATCCTTTGCATATAGCATAATGTCTTTTACTGGATGGTCCATCTAGAAAATAAAATATTTATTACTTTTGAAAAAATGGGCCTGCATCCATAAATATTTGAGATGTGCTGATAATACAGCATAACAGACAGTTCACTAAATTCACTGCTTTAAAATAAATATACACACAGACTCACAGACCCAGCCCAAAACACCCCTCTGTCATAATCTTCACAGGTCACTGGAAATGTTCACCACAAAAAAATTGTCCATGGGATTTTGGGGTTTTTAATGTTGTATAGTTTCTCAGTGTGGTAAATCCACTTGCAAGATAACACAATCTGGGCTGTGTTGTGTTTCTTGGTTAACAGCAGCGCTGGATGGAAAGCAGTGAGATTGCTTTAAGTGTAAAGATCTCCAGTACCTTCTAAACTACTAGTATAATAAATACTGGTACATAAGAATAATGCAATGTATTACTGGTAAATTATTTAAAATACATTACTGAAATTAATGTACAGTATATTATTTTGTATTTTAATATATTATTGTTTGTATTTGTGTATTTGTATTATTTATGTAATATACCATTTATTTAAATGCATATAAGTATTAGTTGAATTATAATATACCGGTAATAAGTCCATTTGGGAGGTATTCTTTTAATCAGAGCCACCGCTAGGGTGCTTGCTGCCCATGTGCAAGTTTTACCTTCACCGCCCTCCTGAGTATACTTTTAATATCCCTACTTTTCCACACTATTTAATATTATTTTAATTAAAAATTGATACAGATATAAATGATAAAATTGATAAAAAATAAACATATTTTTCAAAAACTTATTTAGCTGAGTACTTACATGATATAAATGGAAGATGTGCTCGTAGAAGTGTTCAAAAATATAATACTTCATTTGCGGTGTTATCTTTTCAGAGTGTTTAACACTATAGTATATTAAAAGAGCGCTTTTCACGATTTTGTTTCAGAAAATGTTGTAATAACATTGCTCAAATTGATTGCCTCACACATCTCATGTTCTGTGGATAGAGTAGCTAGGACTGATAATCATTCTTGACTCATGGAAGACCATAAATAGTTTTTTATAATTTTTGAACGTTTGCCTGTTGTCACTGTAACCTGGCTGATGCCAGTACACTGTGTCAATGCTAACAAAACAAATATCAAGAACAACTCAATAAATGTTGTTACAACACAAATAAGCTAACCCAGTACCAGGGATAAAAACTATAATTATAAAAGTAAATATACTTCATATCAAATAAAATGATTAAAAATAAATAAAATAAAAAGACAATGACACGACAAACGATGACATTACCCAACCCAAGTGATTGACCAAACAAACAGGAACTAACAAAAGAAGAAGGGAACCACGAAAAATACTCAAAGAAAAAGGTGATTAACCAAACAAATAGGAACTAACAAAAGAAGGGAAGAAACCAGAACCAAAGAAGAATAAAGACAATTAAAGGGAGTGAACGAATTCCTGCAACTAAATGAAATTAAACCAAACGAGAAGAGGAGAACCGAGTCAAAATGAAGACAATCGAAGATGAAGAAGGTGAAGAAGAAGAGGAAGAATGAAGAGGAAACGAAGTGAAACCAAGAAATAAGAGACACCACATATAAAAGGGAGAAATGGTATACTCAAAGATAGCATATTGTAAATAAACCCCAATAATTATCCACTAATGGAAATAAATATTGTTGTAATTGAGATAATTTATATACCTGTTTTAAACAAAAAACAGTAAAAAAACATAACTTAGTAAAGAAAAGTACACTAACCCAAATATTAAAGTTAGATATAGTGAAATATATATAACAAAATGTCATTAATAATAGGTATAATTTTATAATGAAAGAAATAGTGAGAAAGAGAAAGAGAAATAATTATAGGGATTACCCACTAAAGAACACTTAGTATAAACAGTGAAAAAGTGCAATAGTGTATGTGTAAAAACCCCACAGTGTAGTGATAAAGAAGGTACGCTAATTAAATTATAATTAACTACAGATAATTTAATAGTGAAGGTGAGGTATAAATGGGAATAGTGTAAGATATAGAATATAAATATTATGAAAAATAGTGAATGATAAAGAAAATAAACACTTAATAAATCTATAAAGAACACTAAAGGTTTAAACAGTGAAAAATAATAGGGTATAAGTATGTTGTGAAAAATAGTATTAAGTATAAACTATAAAGTAAGATGTATTGAACACTGGAAAGTGATAATCACAATAATAATTAAAACAAAAAATATTATTAATAAGTTTAGAAATATGTAATCATATTTAAAAGGGAGAATCCCAGGAAAGAGTAAATTGAAAGTATTAACATGGAATGGAGAAAGGAAGTAGTAATAAATTAAGAATTTAAATATGCAATTAATAAACACCCTATGTTAGAAGGGAAAACAAATTTAATAAGTTTGAAAGAAGTGATGATGTTTCTCATTCAAAGTAATAGCAAAAGAATGAAATGAATGTTAAACCAACAGTAACTAATAACTTATAAAGAATTGTTCGTTTTAATGTTATGAATAGGATATGGCTGAAAGAAACTTGCAGTCCATAGGCCTAATTGTTATGTTTTAAATATTAAGATAGAAAAAACAATATTGACATGTAATCAGAACACAAACAGACTCAAAACGCAACACAAACAATTATAATAACAAAGTAAAGCCCATCAGGCTGAAATGAAATGTAATTTAAATCAAATAAGTAAAATACCATAATGGCTACTTAGGTCTATGAAAATGCCTAACTGTCAGACACACACAAATATCAATTATAACAAATTAACAAGGAAATTTACAAATCTAAGGCAAGTAACTAGCCAGTAATTATATATAAATCATTTTAAAAGAGAAATGTTACTATAAAGGTTTAAATATTGAAAAAGATATGTAATTATCAAACGTCAACATAATTAGACAAAAGTTAATATATATAATAGAATATGACCTTATGAGGTATTGTTTTAATCTTTGAAAGGAAATAAATACAAAAGTGATATTATTTATTACCCAGAAGGGATGACAGAAGAATAAAATCAGTCAGAAAATATATAATAAATTTGAATAAAAATTTCAAATATAATAACAATGCTTTTAATCTCGGCCTTAACCAATCAAAGGGTTTCTGTTACCATAGAAACGGTAACGGTAACCGTTGGTTACTAATTTTCCGTTAAATTGATATACTTTAAAAAATGACGCTTAAGTAAGAGGTACGCAAGATTGAGATGACCAAAATTTTACTTTAAAAAGTTCAAAAAACGTTTAGAAGTCTACAAGAACCAATGACGAGGAGATGAAGAGCTTCAAATATTAACAGATGTCCAGGAACCGAATAAACAAAATTAAATAGCAGAAATTCCCAAGACGAAATAGAAGAAGATGCCAGCAGCCTAAAACAAACCAAAATCGATGAATTTCCATTACCCCCAGAACGACGACACATCGTAACCTTCTGAACTGTTAAGTATCAATTAAATGAAATAATCCAAAAGAATAAAAGCACTTTAAATATTTCTCAAATCAATCAAAAATTCTCACTATCAAATAAAATTAATTTTCTTTCAAGGATTGAATGATAATAAACTTACGTAAAACAATTGTTAACTTAGAAATAACCTCGCACTAGTGTGCGAAATTTGTAACAACTAATACGACACTACTGAACAATTTGTAAACACACGTTATACCATTTAAGTACGGATAAGGTACGGTAGTGTATTTTTTTTAATGTAACCACCTTTTATGTTTTCTTTATAATCCAAAGAGCCCCAGATTTTGAACAGATAGAAATATTGTATACAAACAGACGCCATATCGGCATCAATATAACTCATTTCAAAATAAATTTCGCCAACCTAGAGATATATGTTTCTTGTTCTAAGCCGGAGCAATTTTATTGGAAAATAATTTATAATACTTTTGTCACCTTGATTAATGACCAAATCATAATTAAAATTACAGTACAGAGTATTACCATTGTTTTATTTCGTAGGAAGTTGTATAATATATGTGTGTGTTAGCAATTCCACTGAGTAACCAACTAGCGCTCTTGCCAAGTGGGCAATACAACAAGCTGTACAGCGGCGGGAATCATTTGAGCGCTCCAGCTGTCAACGCTGACAACACCAATATAACTAATAAATTCACAAATTTAATTGTTTTAAAATAAGCAGTTTGGCGCCACCCGGGATTCGCAACCCCTATGAATAAACAGGTAGGTTGTACTGATAATTGAGACCACACTACAGACTTCAGTAGTAACAACTATTAATGTAACGACCGGTGTGAGGCGAACACACCACACTAACACTTTATACACATAAAAAACAAGTGTACACATTTTACAGATACGACCAGAACTTGTTGTTACAATGTTAATGTTATATACCTAGACCTAGTTGGTATTAATTGTTTTAATTTATTTTGCAATGTCTGCTGATGAATTTGGCAGTCTAAGGCTGCCCGTGTGCTCCTTCCTAACTCGTTTATTTTCCATAGTATACACTATGTGTGTGTAATCTAATGATTCCAATTTTCTTGGGAACTACAACAGTTGAGGGACACTGTTCTATTGGCTCGTTAATTTTTCTAACAACTTTTTTCCTTCAATATTCAGTCCAGTTCTAATTCTAATTAGACTCTGTCCAGTAAATATAACTGAATTCTTCTTGGGCAGTTAACTAGAAAGGGTCTGTATTCAGGTTTATGTAGGACAATGATTTTTCTTGGTTAACAAGGTTTATACTTTGTTTGATGATGATGATGATGGTGGTCGTGATACATAATATACATAGAAACTAATTAAATATGCTTCTATAGCATTAGGCCCTCAATAGCATATAGAGTACAGGCCACACAGTTTGAGAAACATACAAAAACAACTGAGTTACAATACACTTACACTAATATTGTCTCTACGAACTTCCTCCTCAGTAGGAATATCACCACTAAGCTGTATTATCCCTCCAGAAGCCTTTTTACTAGTATTTTTCTCCTCTTTTCCTTGCTTTTCCTCTATAAAATTGAAATAACTTCTTAAGTATAGCAAATTAGCATTTATGGAATTCATATATGTTAAACTATGTAGCTCTTAAATTATATTTGCATTTTGTGAAAATGATATGAAACTTTATGATTCAATGTGCACTAAAAGAGTAAGCCTTTCACCTTTCTTAGGTTCCTTTTTCTTAATTCCAGTGGATTTTTGATCACCTAGATAAATTAAATAATTGCATTAGATTTTACAAACCAACAGTCTTCACTAACTATAACATAAAATCTAACTAGCTAAATATGCAAACAAATGTAAAACTTAGTAAACATAAAACATAAACTTAGTAAACTTAGGAAATATAATAATAAATCTTCTTAATGATATGAAACTTTATGGTTCAATATAAGAGGTTTGATCAATAAATATGTGGAATTTTTTAATTTCGCGGGCTGTATAAGTCCAATTGCTATAATTTTTTGTTGTTGTGTTAGTACCCTCGTTCCTGACGTTTCTTGACATTGGCAACCATATTGGATGCTTACTTCATTGTTGGCTGTCGAAAAGGTTACACAGGTTTTGGTGTGCTCGGAGATTTTTTACTTGTGGAAAAAATGGAACAAAGAATTTGCATTAAATTTTGATTTTGTTGTAACGCCCGGGGCTGGGGCCTCACAAAGTGAAAGCCCCAGCCGTGCGGACAGGATAGCTGTGGGAATGGCTTGTTATTAAATAAGGCATTTACTTAGATTAATAATATTTCTTTAATTTATTAGAGTAACTACGTTCGTTAACAAATTTTATCTTGATGAACAAATGACAATAATGACAATACTAATGAACAAAATAACAATAATTGAAGTGACATACTCTCGTTACAATAATTCTATTGAGTGTTTTCATGAAGACATAACATTATATTAAAAAAAATATTCTTTATATACTAACTATTCTTTTTTAAAACATTATAAAAGCTTTACTAACTATATTTCTGAATTTGGTATGTTACCACTTTAAATTAGGCATAAATGATTAAGATATCAATTATACATATTCCTTAACAAATTTAGAACACTACTGAGCACTTCTGAGTATAAATAATTCATTATCCAAAATAGATTAATGCTTTAAGTTTGAACTAAGTAAAACAAAAACAAAGTTGTAATTACGCTTTTGATGTGGCTCCTTCGTAGACAAAAGATGCACGGATAGTGTGCAAGGACGCCAAAAAGTGAACAAGTGAAAAAAGAGAGTGTGTACTTCCCAGTGCTCTCGTCAGTTTTATACCCTGCGTGACGCAAAAAGTCTATGAGTTAACGCCCAAAATTTAGCCAGTCAGAACTGGACTCTGCACACGTGTCTCGAAACTTATCAGGTCACACGAGGGGACAATTTGACATTGATTTTTGTGAACCAAGGCGGAATTCATTCGCGAACACTGACGAGTAAACAATTCTTAGCTTCTCTGGTTGATAACTCGCTACACGTGCCATGATAAAAAATGGTCAGCACACTTTAAGATAAAATACTTAAGATAAAATAAAATAATATATTGAGTAGTTTGAGTATGAGTAGAATCCTCATTTACATATATATATAAAATCATAACGTGGAATGTGCTGGGCACAACAATTTAAGAATGGAATAAAGTGCAGCACCATATTGGAAATGTTGAATGTTGCTTTTGGCGAGTCTTCTATGAATAAAACAAGCGTTTACAAGTGGTACAACTTTTCTAAGGTTTCCAAGAGGGCCGTGAAGATGTTGAAGATGACAAACACCCCAGCACATCAACAATCGATGAGAATGTCAAAAAAATGAAGAAAATGATTATGGACAATCGCTGAATCACTACAAGAGAGGTTGCTAATGATGTTGGCATATCATTTGGCTCATGCCAAGCAATTTTTTGGATGTTTTGGGCATGATACGTGTAGCAGCAAAATTTGTCCCAAAATTGTTGAATTTCGACCAAAAGCAATGCCAAATGGAGATTGCTCAGGAGTTGCTGAATGAAGTCAATGATGATCCAGAACTGCTCAAACGGGTTGTAACTGGTGATTAAACATGGGTGTATGGATATGCTGTCAAAACTAAGGCCCAATCGTCCCAATGGGTGGTTCCTGAAGAGCCAAGACTGAAAAAAGCTCATCAAGTTTGATCAAATCTGAAGGTTCTGCTCCCTGTTTTCTTTGATTTCAATGGCATAGTGTACCATGAGTTCTTGCCACCACATCATACAGTCAATAAGGAGTACTACCTGGAAGTTCTACGCCATTTGTGTGAAGCAATCCGAAGAAAATGCCCGGATTTGTGGTGAAACAACTCATGGCAATTACACCACAATAATCCACCTGCTCACAATTCCCTGCTTATTCGTAAATTTTTGGCCAAGAACAACACCGTTATGATGCCTCAGCCTCCATATTTGCCAGACATGGCACCCTGCAACTTTTTCCTATTTCCGAAGATGAAAAAAACCATGAAATTGGTTTAGCCAACACCAAGGAGATAAAGACAGAATTGCTGAAGGAGCTAAACGCCACACCAAAAATTGCATTCCAGAAGTGCTTCGAAGATTGGAAAAAGCACTGGTACAAATGTATTATATCTGATGGGGACTACATTGAAGGGGACAAAATTAATATTGATGAATAAATAAACATTTTTTGAGAAAAACGAAAATTCCGCGTATTTATTGATCAAACCTCATACATTCAAAAGGTAAGTCTTTCACCTTCCTCCATAGGTTCCTTTTTCTTAACCCCAGTCAAATAGCCATCTTGGGATTTTTGAGCACCTATATAAATTAAATACTTTCGTAAATTAGATTTTACAAACTATTGGACTTCGCTAACTACAACATAAAACCTAACTGGCTATATATGTACACAAATGTGAAACTTGATAAACATAAAATGTAATGTAATAACAAAAATTGCTTAATGATATGAAACTTTATGGTTGAATATACATTAAAAAAAGAAAGTCTTTCACCTTTCTTAGGTTCCTTAGGTTCCTTTTTCTTAACCCCAGTCGAAGAGCCATCTTGGGATTTTTGAGCACCTATATAAATTAAATACTTTCGTAAATTAGATTTTACAAACTATTACACTTCGCTAACTACAACATAAAACCTAACTGGCTATATATGTACACAAATGTGAAACTTGATAAACATAAAATGTAATGTAATAACGAAAATTTCTTAATGATATGAAACTTTATGGTTGAATATACATTAAAAAAAGAAAGTCTTTCACCTTTCTTAGGTTCCTTTTTCTTAACCCCAGTCGAAGAGCCATCTTGGGATTTTTGAGCACCTATATAAATTAAATACTTTCGTAAATTAGATTTTACAAACTAATGGACTTCGCTAACTATAAATTATGCCTAAATGGCTATATATACATAAATATTATATGTAATATTTTCTTAATGAAATAAAAAAAAATTACAATTCTAAATACTTTTTGTTAAGAACAAACAGAAATAAGTTAGTTGATTTATTGTGCTATATTCATTAACCACGAGAATGCAGCACAGTTACTTTCTGGACAATATCTCTTGTAAAATTATTGTTGCCAGGTGGATCAATCAACTCACCATAATGTTGGTAGTTTATAGAGGCCTAAATGTGAATAATACTGGCTATAAATTGATAATAACATGTGATATCATAATTGATAATAACATTTAAATATATGGATAGTGTTTCTGAAACTCTGTCATAAAATGTTGTTGGAATTCTTAAAAAAAAAGTTACTTTTCATTATTTTACTTTATAATAATGACAACAGCTGTTTTACAAAACTTATTTATCCAAAATACGCATTACACTATTAATATTTTTCATTTCAACATCATGGGATCATGAGGTTTTACTAATTAGAGGTTGGCAATTGGATCAATTAATAATGTTGACTTTTCTGCTTTGTATTTGTCTATGTCTATTTTGACTGATGTGCTAAAAAATTAAATAATAATATAATTAGTTAAAAATGGGATGACTTTAATTTACTTTTATATATCTTTCATGAGACAGATCAGAACCTTACAAGTCGTCTTTATTTACTGTACTACCAAGATGGATATTACTCATAACCTGTCTGAGCTGCAGTACTCACTCGCTATTTTGAACAAAATACATCTTTATTATTAGCTAAATTTCACTATTAGACAACTTCAAAATTGTCACAAAATTACAAAAATCCCAATTAATGTCCTGTATATTTAGTAAAATAACAATTGTAAAGCAAACAGTCACACAATACACACTAAACATTTGAAAATACTATATTGGTTTTCTAGTTACATTTATAACGCCTAAATGACAAATAATTTAGGCCTAGCCTTTAAGTTTATTTATGCTTCCATCTATAGATATATATTTCATAATAATAATGGCTCCCATGTGTACCACCGAAGTAGCTTAGGCTGCCTTATGTGAGCCGTATGGCATACAAGGAAGGCAGTGTAGCCAACACTACACTTCAGCCACCCATTATTATCCCCAGGATGTTATCCCAGGTACTAATTTTCAACAGGCTGAGTCGACCTGGGGGCTGAAAAATGCACCTTGATTTTTATGGTGCGGGCCTGGGAATTGAACCCGGAACCTTTAGATTAGTAGCCAGGTGCCATACCCACTGCTCTACTGAGCTTATATTTCATACTTTTCACAAATATACATAACTGATAACAATATACAGGCTGTCTCATGAGAAATTGGACATACTTCAGGAATACATTCTGTAGGCTGAAATATAGAAGAAATTTCTTATAAACATAAGTCCAAAAACACTTTGTTTTCTATTTATGGCTTGCAAAAAATGTTACCTTGATTTCTGCTCCAAGGCTACAATTAAGCCCTACTGAAAGTCTTAGAACTTAAAGCGTAAATTTGATGGTTTCATATGGTTTTTGATCGGAAAAGTGAAAAATAGGATACTAGAATTGTATCTTGGGTAGTATTTTAGAAAAGTTTCATTAATCTAAAAAAAATTAGTGTCAAAAAACACTTTTTTTAGGTTTGAGAGGAACTTACTTGTTTGAATTGCCAATAAATAAATGTAAATTTTAATACATTTTATAAAGAATTTAACTTTTAGAAATTTAATGTAAGCAAATTACAAAAAAATTAATAATCAGAATGATCAATATTGCACACCACTATATAAAAATTATTCCGATTAGCGCTTTCAAGCTTCACAGCTCATCGTCAGATCAGAAATAGACAGAAAATATGTAATACCCAACCCTTCACCCCTCTCCCCCACCCTGCTCACCCACAACAAACTAAAAATTAATGACCCTTCCCCACCCCCTAAACTCTGTCTCACCATCTGTACAGTTACATATTTTTCTAGTAAATTCCTTGTGTTTCAGTGTGTGTGTGTGTGTGTGTGTGTGTGTGTGTGTGTGTGTGTGTGTGTGTGTGTGTGTGTGTGTGTGTGTGTGTGTGTGTGTGCATCCTTTTAAACTACCCTCTTCCTCTCCACACACGTGGGTCAGTCACACACCCTTATTTTAAAACAACCAATTAGTACTATGAAATATAATTCTTATTCTTATCTATCTGCCCTCTCTCATTTACTTCTTAATCATGTTATAAAATATTTCTTCATTATCAAATTTAATTTTAATATTAATTATTAATATGACGCTCAAGTTAAAATTAAAAATAAGAACAGTGTAGCCAAAAAAGTAAAAGAACAAAGCGAGAAGTTGTGGATAAAACTGGAAATAAGGTCACTCTACGGCTTAATCAATAGATATAATAGGGAATTATATGACAGACACATAGAATTATTAAGAATATACTCGTATGTAGAGTTAGAAGAAATATTATATAATTTTGGTTTGGGGTACATAGAAAAGAAATTGGAAAATAAAAATAAAAAAATGGTAGATAAGTTAAATAAATTAATAAGAAAGAACGAAGTAAAAAAGGAACACCTCTCTAAGAATAACTATGAAAAAAGAGTAATAAACCTTACAGAGGTAAATTTCAATACGGAAGAAAAAGAAATGTTAGCGAAAGGCTTAAAATACGCACCACCACCAGAATTAAATCAAGAAAAAACGATTATTGAATGCGAAAGCATAATACAAAAACTAGGAAATGAAAATGATAAAAAAAGAATAAGGTGGGAAGTAGGGAATGTAGTAGATAAAATATTTAAGAAAAGTTTGTATAATTCAAAGAATGAACAAAAAATCAAAGCAACTGTAACTAAACTAAAGAATAAAATAAAGAAGAATGATATTATAGTTACGAAGGCGGATAAAGGAAATACAATGGTACTAATGAGAAAGGAAGAATACATAAAGAAAACGGAAGAATTTATAAGGGAAGGACCATACGAGGAAATAAAGTATGATTATACAAGTAAGTACCAGTCAAGGATAAAACAAATGATGAAACAGATAACATTTATAGAAGAAAAAAAGAAAAAGTATTTATTGGAAAGTAATCCAACAGCACCAACTTTTAAAAGTCAGGTTAAGATACATAAAGAAGGAAAACCAATTAGACCGATTGTTTCTTTTATTAATGCACCTATTTATAAATTATCAAAGGAAGTTAGCAGAGTACTGAAAGAGAAATATGAATTTGGGACAAAATACAACATAGAGAATAATATAAAATTGATAGAAAAATTAGAAAATATTAGCATTAATGTAAATACAAAATTGATATCACTGGATGTTAAGGACATGTTTACTAATATCACAGTAAATAAAGTTATTAAGTTAATAAACGATAATAATATGTGAGAATACAGGTATAAAAAGCAGTTGATGAAAGTAATTAAAGAATGTGTAAATCAGAACTATTTTAGGTTTAATAACAAGTTTTATATACAGAAAAAAGGTTTACCTATGGGGTCTTCATTATCCCCTATTCTTGCTGAAATATACATGAATGATTTTGAAAAGCAATTAATAACTTCCACTAAGTATAAAGACAATATAAAATTATGGTCTAGATACGTTGATGATGCATTAGTAGTTTGGGAAGGAAGCATAGAAGAAGTGCATGAGTTTATAAAGGAGGTAAATAATAAGGATAAAAACTTACAATTTAAGGAAGAGATAGGAGGTAAGCAAATAAATTACTTAGATTTAAACATAGAAATTAAAGATAATGAGAAACTACAGTTTGGGATATTTAGGAAAGAGTCGTATTCTGATATAATTATACCAAGAGAGTCATACCACCCATACAGATATAAAATGGCGGCAATCAATTCCTTTTGTTACAGAGCTCAGAAGTGTTTAAAAGAGACCGAATCAAAAGATAGGGAGTTAGAAACGATAAAGGGAATTGTAAGGAATAATAATTATAGCACCAACATAGTGGATAAAGTTATGAAAAGGGTCAACATACAAAAAGCTAAAATAGAACCAGAACAAAAGAATTATGCAGGGTCATTGACATACATAGGTTCACATACTAGAAAAATTATAAAATGTTTTAATAAATATGGAGTAGATATAGCCATTAAAAAATGTGAAACGGTATTTGATAAGATAAGGAATAAGAATATAGAAAAAATTCCAGTATTACAGAAAAGCGGAATTTATAAATTAAAATGTAAAGACTGCAACAAAGTGTACCTAGGGGAGACAGGACGAAAATTCGCATGCAGGTTGTCTGACCACAAACGTGGAGAAGGTAATAGAACAACCAATTCGTTATATGCAAGACATTTCATAGAAGACAACCACAAGTTTGTTAATCCTTTGGAAGAATGCGAAATTGTAAAAGTAGTAAATAACACAGTTGAAAGGAAGCTTAGAGAGGAGTTAGAAATATTGAAAGAAAGAGAAAAAGGGTTAGACAATTTAATTAATATTAAAATTAAATTTGATAATGAAGAAATATTTTATAACATGATTAAGAAGTAAATGAGAGAGGGCAGATAGATAAGAATAAGAATTATATTTCATAGTACTAATTGGTTGTTTTAAAATAAGGGTGTGTGACTGACCCACGTGTGTGGAGAGGAAGAGGGTAGTTTAAAAGGATGCACACACACACACACACACACACACACTGAAACACAAGGAATTTACTAGAAAAATATGTAACTGTACAGATGGTGAGACAGAGTTTAGGGGGTGGGGAAGGGTCATTAATTTTTAGTTTGTTGTGGGTGAGCAGGGTGGGGGAGAGGGGTGAAGGGTTGGGTATTACATATTTTCTGTCTATTTCTGATCTGACGATGAGCTGTGAAGCTTGAAAGCGCTAATCGGAATAATTTTTATATAGTGGTGTGCAATATTGATCATTCTGATTGTGATTTCAACCACTAACACAAATTTCTTCATTAAAAAAAATTAATGTTATAAAAAATCCAATTTTATTTAAGAATATAAAATCTCAAGAACTCTTTGAAGGTGACACAAAAGGGGTGTTGAGAGCTATTAACTCTGTCTAATTATTATAAATACAAGTTTGTATTCTGAATAGAATTCTTTGTAACTTGGTCCCTCATGGTCATGGGGGTCCCACACAGACTTTTACAATGTTTTTAAAAATGTTTAATTCCATTTTTGGCTTGTAATGCCTCTACAGTTAAAAAATGTCGTAGTAAACACTACATTCAGATTTGGGTCCAAATTCCCCTTAGTCTAACACTCAGCTGGATTTTTATAATTTTTTTTAAATCATTGAAACCCAGCACATTTTTTATATTTTTGACCCAGGCATACAAAAACTTTGAATTAAAAAAAGCACTATATTTAAATGTTCCTTAACATTCCCTTTAATTTGATACCCACATGGAGTTTTGTGATTTTTTTTCACATTTTTCCCTAATGACACCTTATTTTTGAAAGGATCGATATAAAAAAATAGGGTTTTGAAGGGTAAAAGTATGGGTGTCCAAGCCAATCTTGGATCAATCAAAATCCATTGATACATTTGAACGTTATCATGAGATATGCCCCAAACAGAGAGACAGAAAGATAAACAGACAAACAGTAGAGTTCAAATTCTGAGCTCACTTCACTTGTTCAATAGATTGTGTAGCTATTTATACAATTTTGTAGTATTTACGAGGGCTATTTGTTTTTCAACCTCCGATAGACCAATAAACAGACATATGAATGACATCAATAATTTTATTATATACAAAAGTTTCATATATATGTAAACTACTTTTCTACATAGTCACCACCGTTGTTGAGGCAGTTATCATAGCGAGGCACCAACTTTTCTATGCCCGTGTTGTAGAATGTTCGCTCCTGAGTAGTCAGCCAATCTGCCACACTGGACTTTAACTCATCATTGGAGTCAAACCGCTGCCCACCTAACTACTTTTTCAAGTCAGTGAACAAATGGTAGTCACTTGGTGCCAAGTCTGGGCTATAAGGTGATCAAGGACTTCCCAACCACATTCATGAAGCAGGTTTTGTGTGAGTGCAGCTGTGTGAGGTCATGCGTTGTCGTGCAAGATGACAACAACATGCCTTGTCTTTTGTTCTTGATTGATGTTCTCAGTCGTTTTAAAGTTTCACAGTGTGTAGCTGCTGTGATGGAAGTTCCCGGCTCCATAAACTCGTTTAGCAAAATTCCCTTACAATCCCAAAAGACAGTAGCCATTAACTTTCTGTTGGTCAAAGTCTGCCTAAACTTTTTTGGTTTGCTAGGCAAGTGTGTGTGGATCCACTGTTTTGATTGTTCCTTTGTTTCTGGATTAACAAAACGAATCCACGTCTCATCTCCTGTCACTATACTGTCTAAAAAACTTTGACCCTCTTTGTCATAACGCTCCAAAAACGATAACGATGGACCCATTCTTCGAGTCTTGTGGACATCTGTGAGTTGTTTGAGAACCCACCGAGCACAAAGTTTCCTATACCCAAGCTTCTGAGTAAGAATATTATAAAAAGCAGACCTAGAAATTTCAGGAAAATTAGCAGAAAGTTCAGTAATTGTGAAATGACGGCGCTCTCGAACCATCCTGTCTACCCTTTCAACAACATCATCAGTAGCCACGGACTTTCTTCCTTGCCCTCCTTCATCATGAACATCAAGTCGCTTTTCTTTAAATTTTTGACACCATTCCCGAACTGAACCATCACTCATCACATTTTCTCCATACACATTACCCAACCTTCGATGAATTTCTGCAGCACTATGACCTTCAGCTTGAAGAAATCTAATAACAAACCGAATCTCACACTTGGAGGCAATTTCAATTGTTGTAGTAGCCACAATTAAACTGTCGTCACCACAGTAATAGACAAAATAACTATAAAACCAGTGGTTATAGGTTAGAACGAAGAATCAAAAACATTAATCAACAATCAGATTGTTGCTATGACAACAGAACCTCATCGGAGGTTACAAAAAAAAAAAATAGCCCTCGTATTTAGGCAGTACCTCGCAGTCTATTGGTACACAGTGCATGTATGTCAAGCAGTATACAGTTCCTAGAAAACAACAACACTAGCTATGAACACACAATTAATTTAAGTACCTCTCCCACATTATAGAAATGAACTTATTGTTTATATTCATTATAATATAATATTCATTATCAATCCTATCCCCACATTTACTTACTTTCATCAGCTTGTGATCCATCTTGTTTTTGTTCTTCATCAGTCTCATTTTCACTGTCTTTTACGGTTTCTTTAAAATTCACTTCTGACTTCTTTTTCTCTGCAGATTTTGCTCCTCCTTTTTCTTCACATGCAACATTTTTTCCATCATTCTTTTTTACCTCTGCCTTGTTTTTTTGTATATCATTTCCTATTTCACTGTTTTTCTCTGCAGGCTTGTCTTCTTCATTTACTTTTTCAATAGTTTCTTCTCCTTCATTTTCTTTTCCAGTAGTTTTTTCTCTTCCACTTTTTTCCCTGTTAACGGATAAAATTACAAAAATCTTTTAACATCCATAGTCAAAATTCCTGTACAAATATCTGATAGTTCTCAAAATGGTGTGGAGAATTGGGAAATTATGATTTATACAAATATAATACAAGTGTAATAAATTAAATAGCTATTTATTTTTACTAAACATGATCAAAATACAAATAATCTACAAAATAACTAGTAAAATAATAATAAAACAACTAGTAAAATTTCTCTGTTAGTTACACATTTTATTACTAAAAAATAAAAACTTGCATTATAAAAACAAAGAATTAAACAACATACACAAGTTTAGTTTTGAAATAGATCAAGAATATATGTATAGTTCTATACATTGTATCTTACTTTATATACTTTTTATACTGTATATTACTTTATATATCATACTTTATATTGTATCTTATTTATATATCTTGAATGTAAATCTTGTGTGTGTGTGTGTGTGTGTGTGTGTGTGTGTGTGTGTGTGTGTGTGTGTGTGTGTGTGTGTGTGTGTGTGTGTGTGTGTGTGTGTGTGTGTGTGTGTGCGCGCGTGCACGAGAGTGTGTGTGTGTGTGTTACAATCACATTTGCTCAGATTATTCTTTAATGTATTTATTATTATTATTAAATACCCTTTTTTATAAGAATATATTTTGTCCTTTTTTTGTATTTTTCATTTTGCATTTTTTGAATATTTTACAGTGTTTCAATATTTTAAACTATCATCAACAGCTATATATGGTGGTAAGACATAGTGAAGTTTAATTCTTAAATCCTTCAAATCCTTCATGACAGCAGATTAAGTTTTTTGTGTTGTAATTTAAGATCTTGCAATAACCAAATTCATAATAACAATGCAGATTAGAGGTAGTTCTGATTGAGATGATGCTACAAGATGGGTGTTAACAAAGGCAAGAATGGTAAATTTTGTTCTAAACCACAGAAATGATTTACAAATTTATACATGCCACTATTGGTTTCTATTCATTTCAAATAATTTTAATTGTTGTGATTCAAATTGTGATGTGTAAATACTTCTAGTTAAAATTACTTCCCGGGCTGTTTGGCCATGGTCCAAGTTTATAACAAAACCAGACGTTTCAACAGTGCCACCGACTGCCATCTTCAGTGAAAACGATTATAGGTCCTAACGAATATCATCTCACATTAGCGTTGTAACAGGTTAGCGTTGCAAACCAATGAGGGTTTGCAATATAAAACTTTTTCATTCTATTTAACCAAAGCGTAATAATGGGTCGCCGACTATAGCTCCGTGTGAGGTACAAAATGGTACAGGAATGTAAGAGTTATCAGCAAGGATATGCAGATAGAGTTATCTGGGAGAGATATGCAACATTCACACGTAGGAGCGCAGGGTTCGGCCAACATTCACACGAAAATGTCACGCCTCAAAAAATTCCTTCTCTCCCAGTGCGCAGAGAACAAAGACAGTCGGCAAATAACATCTCACGACAACGGATGCGAGCAGTTGTGCGCGCCTGCCGGCTGGGCACAGTTTTCATCTCGCCCGCACATAAAATATGTGGAATTAAGTAAAAGACAGTCGGCAGCCAAACTTAGGAACCGCGCAGAGGCGTTGGTGCACGTTCTGCCCAAATTACAGTAAAAATGTAGACCGACCAACAGAAAGGTGTAAATAAAATAACCGGTTCAGTGTACAAGCTTGCAAGCAAAATTTTAATGATAGTAAGTAAAATGTGAATAAAACTACAACGAAATGGGCAGCAATTAACTTTGAATAATTCGACAGTGTAACATCAAACAAAAATGCAGTGAGCAATTTGGACAAACTAAAATATACGGAGTGCAACCAGTGGTCTGCAGGGACGCCGCCAGTCAAGTAACAGAATAACATAAACCAATTACTATATAAAGAATTTACAAAAGCACTAAATATAAATAAAAGGGTATAAAAGGTGTGAATGAAGTGTATGAGCAAATACTGGGTTGTCTTAATAGATAAATGTAGTATAAGTTCAGCTGTTTTTCTTTCAACATGTGTTTCTTGTTTATATAAATTTATTTAGATAACGTATCCCATATGTTGGAGCGGTCGTGGCATAGTGGCTAGCGTGTGGTGCTGCTTCGCTGTTGGCACAGGTTTAATTCCCGCCGGGGGCCATCTGATTTAGATACGACCGTTCCCCTCGCAAGGCAATGGCAAACCAGCAAGAGGTATCCTGCTTAGTATAAACCTTCCCCAACTATGCCGTTCAGATCCGGCGTTAAACTGTAGGTCCCATATACCTGTGAGAGACTCAGTACCACACGCACCACGGGTATATGCGGGGAGGGTACAAACCAGTCGAAAGACTGAAGGACTACAATCCCATACGTTACTGGACATTGGCCCTGTAGAGACCATTCCAGTAATATGAAAAGTAAAGATATAGAAATATGTAGAGTAAAGAGTGGAGGAAGTTTTATGTAAATGGGAATATAACATGAATATCTTAATACAGTAAAATGAAATAATATTTTATTTCAACTTACTATATGTGTGTTAGAATAATCATTTCAACCACCTAACTTCATTTTCTGTGCTGGTAAATTCGCTATACGGAAAAGGGTTTCCACCACTAGATGATCTGGCTGAATAAGTAAACAAATTCAAGGTAAGTGGGAGTTTGTTGTTAAATAATATATTGATAAAAAACGTAAAAATTACAATGGTGCGGCATGACCAGTATTTGGAATAAATATTATATTTGTCCCAAATTGGTCTATTTTAAAGCACAGAGAATGGAATAGGGTTGGCGGAAATTGAGAAGAAATTACGTAAAAATTTACGTAACGTATACGTAATAAGGTGGAGTTGATAAATTGTGCATGTTTGATTGTAAGTAAGGTTAATAATTGGTGAATACAAGCGAAAATAACGGAGATACAAGTGATAAGAATAATGGTGTTAGTTTAAATGCAAAACAGGTGGCAGTAGACAAGGTGAGTAATAATGATAATTCGAATAATGAGTTAACAAGTAATAGCAAAATAAAGAGTGATAACAGCGAGATAATTAAAAATGTGGTGTTAGAGAGTAAAGTGAATAATAATAATGGTGTAGACGAAGTTTTAGTGGAAATAGAGAGCAGTAATAAGATAGTGGTTGAAGAAAGGTTAGGTTTGCAAAGGGCAAATTTTCCCCGTGATTTAAGTGGAGTAAAGACTCCGTTAATGATATGAGGACAGAGTTTCCTCCCATGATTATAGAGATGAGGTGTCTCTAAGTAGTTCCCCTAGTTCTCATGAGTTCCCTGGAAGAACCAGGATGTGTCAGGATAACGTTATGTTGCCTTTTGTATGGATTGAGAGAGAAAAAGTGAAATGGTGTTATGATGAGAGGTATTGTGAGAGAGTGGTAGAATTGTTCACATGGAGAGAGAGAGAGAGAGAGAGAGAGAGAGAGATAATATTATTTGATGTTGTTAGAAGTTACGAAGAGCTACTAGAGAAAATAAAGAGAGAGAGAATTAATAATATTGTTGACTTACCTTGTTGTGAAGACAGTGCAGAGATAAATGAGGATAATGTTGATAATTATATTGGAAGCTTACCTATACTTAGACGTGGGATATTCATAGTAGATGATTCTGAAAATGAGAGGTTAAAATGCTTAGGGGTGACAGATAATAATACAGATGGTGACAAGACCAAAATTAATGATGTAGACAGGGTATATGATTTGATAGTAATGTGGGATAGTCCAGTAGATTATTATGTGGGTATAAAGGAACAATTTGAAATATTGAAAAGTTGTTATATAAATAATAATAATGTAATGCGTATAAATAAAGATGAAAATTGCTATGTGAAAGTAAGATGGATTTTCGATGGTGGGGGTTAGAGATAAACAGTGAATGAACATTTAATTATTTTAGTCTATGGTAATTACTTGGTTAACTTATATAATGAAGTGTGGTAAAAAATAAAATAATATGACAAAACAATTGTAAATAAATTTGTAGTGAGGTAAATTGTGTTTGTGTAAGAGGTTATGTGGTACTTTGTAGTTCATGTAAACAATGCATGTATGCAAGGTGAATTGGTAATATAATAATGATAATAATAATAATAGTATATCAGACTAAATAATTATGAAGTTTATAATGCAAATGAATTGCAATTGTTTTGGAGTAAGGTGATTAAAGTAACTTTGTGTTGTTAAAACTGATTGAATTAAACAATTTGAGATGAATTAATTATTTAACTAATAGGGTATAAATGAATTTTGATAATGAATATAAATGATTTTTCTGAGAATTATACTTTATAATAAATATTAAATGAGTTTAAAATGTAGTTAAATTAATTTGAGGTAGTTATGAATTTTCTAGTGTAATTTTGAATGATCATATTAATGTAAAATGTTGTAAAAGATGGAGTTTGGGTGATAATTATTTCAATAAGGCATTGAGTCAGTCAGAGTTAACTTTAAATGGGTGTTAGACAAAATAAGAATTTTTGGAATAAAAGTAATACAGAAACGGGTCAGTAATAGGGACACAGTAGCAAGAGTGCATGTATGTAGAGAAAGCGAGAGTGATGTAAATGGAGAGTAAATAGGTGAGGGCAGGATACATAAATTTTGTAGTGAGGGTGGTGTGGTAAGGAGTCCTCAACGCAAAGCGTTGTGGCGGGTAGTAAAGTGATTTAGAGGAGTGTCTGCCGATATACCCGGGAGGGGCAAGAAATTATGAATGTGAATTAAAGGCGAGGGAACACACAGCCTAGGTACAAAGAGGGTATCAGGTATTTTGTAATAAGAGGAGAATAATTTAAGTTGAGTTAGAGAATTTAGTGGAGGTAAACATTTTTGAGAGATTTGTGTCACCCTATGTAAATCCGTTAGTGGTTGTTAGAAGGAAGAAGGGGGTAAGGTTATATCTAAATGCCCATTCAATAAATCAAATTGTTATGAATGATTGAGAATCACCCAAACCAACTGATGATGGAAATACTTAATAGAAATTGTAACATTTGCTTTCAATTATTATAGTTGTGTTTATTTTAATAATATGTATTTAATTTAATAGTGTTCGTAATTGGAGGTATACTCTTCAATCCTCACATTGAATTCCTCATGTTGTATTATATCATTTCTATGTAACCATTATTTTGATACGTTACAAAATTCATAATTGAAATGTAATAATAAATGTAACGAGTGAAAGAGTTAACAGAATTTGAAACTAAACTTAAAATTGAACTGTTTGTAAATTTTATTCAGATGCAAATGAGATGTTTATTTTAATGGAATGAGGTTTATGTTTGTCATGAATGTTTATGTTGTATTATGTTTACTATGTTAGTGTAGGAATTTTAAACATATAACATATGTTATTTACTTGTGATTCCCCACAATTTCGGGCGGTCACGGCGTCACCGAACCCTGACCGTGCATTTGGATTATTGGTAGCAAGTGTGGTTAGGCAGACTGTATCCGAGCCATACTTGTTATTATTTTCAAAATTGGTGAATTTAGAAATTAACCGGGGGGTAAATCAGGGGAATCACCACAACTATGGAACAGCGGCTACCATCGAAGGGGTTGGTAGTGCCGTGTTAAGGGCTTATAAGTAATATTTAGTAGGATTACTGGTGTCCTCGGACATCAGTAATGCCGAATTTTTTATAACGCTGAAACAAGAATGGTGTAGGCAGCGTCTGCACCCTAAATAACTTCAGTTCTTGTGGATGCACATGGGCGCTACAGTCCACCATCAGGAAAAAATAGAGTGTGTGGAAAAGGATCTGGCAGTTACAAACCAGGGGCACAGATAACGCATCTGTGCACAAGGTAAATACCTAGACCGACCGGCAAGTGGTTTATCTAATTGTAACTGGGTTAAAGGGGGGGTATAATAAAAAATTATGATGTAGAGGTAGGAGAGGTAACTGAATATTCAGTTAAAATGATAATGAACCGTAATCACGGTACAAGTAAGTTTGCTGGGCTCTGATTAAAGAGGGGTGTATTGTCGACTCACTGTTATGGTAATGGTTACTATGTGCTTTATAATTCAATGATTAGTGATGAACATTCACTTATGAGAATAAATAATTTCAAATACTAGACTCATTATTGTTATAATTTTGTATTTAATAAGAACATTTTATGACGTAAGTTGTATGATTTTGTGTATTTGCTTTACATGTATTCAATGTGCCTGGAGAAAGGTCATTAACCTGATAATGAGACATCAGCTGATGACTGGTTTTAAATGTATAGTCTGTTTCATGTAATTAAATCATTGGTTCTTTGTTAATTAAGTTAATTAATTAATTTTGTTTCTTTTATTAATTGTCAGAATATAAATTTCTGAAAGTTAAGTTCATTTAGTTATTAAAAAAAATTTTTTTAATTTTCTTTGAAAGTAAAGATTATATATGTTGATGAGGTATCAGCTGATTAATAGTGTTTATATGATATATTTTGTAACCAAATGTAGTGGTAATGGAGTTGATGATAGAGATAAGTTGTTTATTTTTAGAGATTGTTAGCATATAATTATGAGGATTTATAAGGAAAATTAAATTCATTTAAAGATTTTGAATTTTGAAAATTGCTATTAAAATGACTAATTAAAAGAGATGATGTAAATTAACTTAAAGGTGAGCCTTTGCTAATGAACTTAGAGTTATTTCACTACTTGAATGAAATTTAAATAATTTATTTTTGATTTGAAATGATAATATCATACAAACAATTAAAAGTTGAGAAATGAGAATGAATTTTATTTAAAGGTAAATATGAAATGTTTGTGTGAACTTGACATTAATGATGAATATTGGAGATAGTGTGTTTAAGAAAATAAGGCAACTATGTACGCACCCAGTACTTTGCTAAAGTCAATCCAATATGTATAAGGGAGATATATCAGTTGAGGATTTGGTTGGGTATAAGGCCAATTATTGATGTTTTTTTAATGAATGTTACAAGGTTAGGTGATACTGTGGCGAGTGCCTGTCTGGCTTTACGGTGTTGGGATCTCGAACAGAGAACTCCAGTAGAATCATTCAGGTACAGCCATAGTCGCCGAACTAGGGGGGTAGATACCCATGATTTGTTAAAGAATTAAGGGGGGTTGTCGGCACCATATCCTCACTGGTCCTCTTAGGTTAGCAATGAGAGTTTTTCTGTTTCGGCAGAAAACCTCTCATTGGGGGGGGGGGGTATTGTAACAAGACAAACCAATGAGGGTTTGCAATATAAAACTTTGTCAATGTATTTACCCAAAGCGTAATAATGGGTCGCCGACTATAGCTCCGTGTGAGGTACAAAATGGTACAGGAATGTAAGAGTTATCAGCAAGGGTGCGCATTCACGCGAAGGAGCACAGGGTTTGGCCAACAGTCACACGAAAATGTCACGCCTCAAAAAATTCCTTCTCTCCCAGTGCGCAGAGAACAAAGACAGTCGGCAAATAACATCTCACGACAACGGCGGCGAGCAGTTGTGCCCGCCCGCCGGCTGGGCACAGTTTTCATCTCGCACACACATAAAATATGTGGAATTAAGTAAAAGACAGTCGGCAGCCAAACTTAGGAACCACACAGAGGCGTTGGTGCACCTGCGCAAATTACAGTAAAAATGTAGACCGACCGACAGAAAGGTGTAAATAAAATAACTGGTTCAGTGTACAAGCTCGCGAGCAAAATTTTAATGATAGTAAGTAAAATGTGAATAAAAGTACAATGAAATGGGCAGCAATTAACTTTGAATAATTCGACAGTGTAACATCAAACAAAAATGCAGTGAGCAATTTGGACGAACTAAAATATACGGAGTGGAACCAGTGGTCTGTAGGGACGCCGCCAGTCAAGTAACGGAATAACATAAACCAATTACTATATAAAGAATTTACAAAAGCGTTAAATTTAAATAAAAGGGTATAAAAGGTGTGAATGAAGTGTATGAGCAAATACTGGGTTGTCTTAATAGATAAATGTAGTATAAGTTCAGCTGTTTTTCTTTCAACATGTGTTTCTTGTTTATATAAATTTATTTAGATAACGTATCCCATACGTTAGTGGACAATGGCCCTGTAGAGACCATTCCAGTAATATGAAAAGTAAAGCTATAGAAATATGTAAAGTAAGGAGTGGAGGAAGTTTTATGTAAATGGGAATATAACATGAATATCTTAATACAGTAAAATGAAATAATATTTTATTTCTACTTACTATATGTGTGTTAAAATAACATTTCAACCACCTAACTTCATTTTCTGTGCTGGTAAATTCGCTATACGAAAAAGGGTTTCCACCACTAGATGATCTGGCCGAATAAGTAAACAAATTCAAGGTAAGTGGGGGTTTGTTGTTAAATAATATATTGATAAAAAATGTAAAAGTTACAGCGTTACTCATTTCCACTGAAGATGGCAGTCGCTGGCACTGCTGAAACATCTGGTTTTGTTATAAACTTTGGACCATGGTCAAACAGCCCGGGAAGTAATTTTAACCAAAATGACTCTGGCCTTGTGTGCCTTTGTACCATATTACTTCAAGTTAAATTGCTAATTCCTTTAAAAATTGATTCTTTACTTTGTTATAAATTACAGTTAGTGGGTTAGTTTGAAAAAAATAATAACTTTATTAAGTTTTTCCTAAACTGAAGAAATCGAAGCCTTGCAGAAAAAAAAAAACAAGTAGACAGAATTTATGGATAGGCTGTGTTTTTTACCATAACTCATTGTTTTTTATCATAACTCGGTTACTGGTTAGTGGATTTGAACATGCAAGGTGTAGTTATGTTCACAATAAAATTCTTAACACTTTACTTAATAGACCATAGTTTATAAAATTAAAATATTAGTGATCTGAAAATTAAAGCGGCCCCCATTTTTAAATTTGAGAATACAAACTAACCAAGATTTTTTATTTATTAATGAATTTTAATGTCAACAAATGTGCCAAATTTTATTATTTAACGTTAATTGCTCATTACCATTACATTATATTGTGTTAATAAAAAGATTATGTTCTCATCAATCTAGCCTATGTTCTTGGGCATCATTTGCAACGGTAATTAAAGTTATAGAGATGTCTATTAATGTTAATTGTAACGTTATAAAGTTTACTTAAGTGTGATGAGTACAAATTATATTTTCGTGTTCAAGAAAACTAATTAAGTAATATTGTTGTATCATCCCTCAGGTTGTTATTTAAATAATGAAACACATACACATTTATCAGTCTAATTAATGCATTTATTAAATTTACGTTACTTGTCATTAATGTCCAATTTAATATATTATGATCATTCATTATTTTTAAAATATGCTTTCTCTCAACAGACAATTCTTCTTAGATCTCTATATCTCAAGGTTCAATTTAATTTATCTAAGCATGAACAACACTTATCTCTAGCTAATTATCATATTAACACATATTTTATTTCTAAATGGATTCATGTTTAAGATATGAATTTATTCTTAAGTGAAATGTTGTAATCATACTACTTCACGTTTTAATGTTACTTCATGCGTAATTTCTTTAAATAGTACATGTTTATATGTAGGTTCTTTCAGTAGGACAGACAGGTGTTTTAGCAAAATATTAACTAATACATAAAAGTTACTGTTGGTACGATTATCCAAATCTACGGCGCGTGGATCTGCGATGATTTCATCTCCTGCTCCTTAGATCTGCGTGGTACGTGAAGATCTGCTACTCACTCCTTTGCATGAAATCTCACCTTGCTGAATCATCGTGGTTTACTCTCGTAGTGAATAATAACTTAACACTTTTATCACTCCACTTTAATTAATACTATTCGGCATTTTCTGACATTACATTTGTACAAGTACCGTTCACCAGTTATAGAGTTTATTCTCGTTACGTGAGTTATAGTTTGCACACGACTGATTACGAACACATGCTCCGATCCTAATTTTTTTTACAAGTTATAAATTAATAAAACCTTAGTTCTCACTGTTTCAATATTAACTGTATTACACACATTGTTTGTTAATTTTGATTCTACGAAAATATAGCATAAGTTTATAAATCTTCACAACTATTTAAACATGTTAACCCTACATAAGTCTTAAGCCAACTCGCTGAATTTTCACCACCGACTACTTCCGAATTTAAGTAAAGACTCTTAAATGTTTAAGTCAAGACTCAGCGAAAATTATAATGGACTCCATCAATACGTTACTACCGACTCTCCGAAAATTTAGTAATAGACCCCTTGATCGCGCTTTCAGCTTATTTTATATAGTCCATCCACAGGATTCCCCACTATGTCTCTTTTCGTCCCACGGCTGCGCTTCCATTGGTCCTTCTCTGTTTCTTCTCCGAAACTTCCCTCCTAGTTCTCTTTATATGTTACCCTGTTACATTTCCATTGGTTTTACATTCCTGTCTTCTAAGAATTGCACTCATGGAAACCCACCTATGCTAATTTCTGATAGGTCATCTTCTTACCCTACTCTATTTCTTGGCTTCTGGTCCAACACCTCCTGCTACGTTAAGTCTGATTTCACACTTGTAAATCTTCCTGTCATTTTTTCTATGTCCCATTTAGACAGAATCACTGCCTTCCTAACGCACAGCTGCACTGGTTAATGAGTTCACTCAACTTTACTTTAGTTTTCTCAGTATTTACTGTTAACCCTCTTGCTGACTTTTTCTATACCCCTTTAGCGAGAAATATCACTTAATTGTCTCTTAGTGTCCAGCTGTATGGTTTATTAACCTTTTGTTGTGTTTTCTCGGTACTCCATTCAGTCACCCCTTACTGTTGTTTTTCTACGCCTCTGCCAGCACAATTCCTTAGTCTCGCTAAGCCTCCAGCTGCATGTTAATTGTTTCCATCACCTTCATTGTATTCTTTTGGGTATCTCTCATTCATACTTATATCTAGTAGTTTTCCATTCCTTTCAGTAAGAACACTTCCAGCTGCATCGTTGATGAGTTTATTCAACTTTGCTGTTGCATTCCTGGTATCTCGTTCAGCCACCCTTTACTGTTTCTTTCTCAGTATTATACTCGTGACTCTTCTTCTGGCATTTTTCTATGTGTTCGCTAGAACAAACCCTAATTTCTTCAAGTGAACATCTGCTCTCTTGGGTTTATGATATGTCCATAAACATGCCTGTCGTCGTAAAAGGATTTCACACTTCTTTGTGTTAACTTCCTCTCGTAATTTCCTTCATATATCACTGTCAATTCACCAGCTGCCACCTGCTTCTTCTCCTTTTTTTCACATTTTGGCGTTACAATTAATTTGTCTTTAATATAAAGTTTCCCTTAAAAAACACAACATGGTGGCCAAACAAGGAACGAGACGTTTCCAGACCTATATTTATAGGAACTTTTTTCATATATTGATGCATAGAACCTGAATATGTATAGTGAGGATACCATTTATGTTATACCACATTGTAGCCTTACTCAGTAATTGACTATTAGATTATGCAAACTCAACACTTCTTGTTAGGTGCATATTTTTCACACACACAATCATACACATTTACTTATTTTTTCATTTTGTTGAGCTCAACTTTATAATTTAGGAAAAAGCCAGTATTTAATTATTTTTGAAATGTCTACTTTCCTGTTGATGCGTATGGTTTAATCCTGCGTGACGTCTCCTGTTGTTTTCACTTTTAGGTTTTACGGCCGAACTGTTTGTTTAGTTTTACTGTTCACTGATTACTATTATGATGATGTATAATATTAGTTAGAATTTCACATTGTTCAATTTACTATGCTGTTTATGCGGGCGAAAACGGTACTCAGCCGGCGGCGAGCGAAACTGCCCACATCCGCTTTGTTTTGATGTTAATTACCGACTGGCATTCAGTATTACAAATTTCCGTTTGTTGCGTCTTCAAACTGGTTCACCCTGCTCCCCGCCATACGACTCGTCCTCAGTATTGTAGCGTTCCGCTGAGTTTGGTATCACCTTTTTAACTCGTAATTAACTGTTTCTCGTCAACAACATACTGGTGGAATTAATCACTGGCTATAAATAGATTTTCGTCTTTTGCTGCATAACCATGCATGGTCATAAAAATGACCATGCTGGCTATCGCGTCACCTCAAAGGGGCCTCATCTTTACATGTTATAGAATTTATGCCATTACACAATAATATTTAGGTAAATTTAGACCCATTACAACATGTATATATTTTAATTAGCTGAAGTAGAAAGCTTGATTAGCTAGAAAGAATTAAACAGGAAAACATGTTATCAACAGAGTTCCCATGTGCAGATATTAAAATTCGCTTGAATTCTGATTTTATAGTAATATATTGTGTATTTAGCCCACACAATATGAACTATACTGTTATAAAGTAAAGTTTTTAATTAGTACATGCTTCCTAATTGGCCTACAGGACAGAAAAGGGACACTGAGTATGAGAATGATACAAAAATTTCATTTATTTTTCATCTTTTCTTTTCTAACCCTTGATGATTCAAGTTTCTTGCAGTGTTCCTATGTTATTATTCAGTAATAGATCAGTTTTGCAGGTGTGTTTTAATTTATATCAGTATGTGTGAAAACCTGATGTACGTTTCACATAATTGTTCTGTATCATCACACAATTGTACACGTATCAGATTGTTAATGAAATTGTAACAATTGTCAATAAAAATTTAAATTTGTTAACCAAATTACCATATTTTCATTTTTGTTGAAAACTGAAAATAGAGATTTTTTAAGATGTTATCTTAAAGGGTTTTGATTAAAAAAACAAATGTATGATGCTGAATTATTCTATCAAGGAACAAAAAAAAAAAAAAAATACATCTAACTTCAAATCTTATATACAAAGATTTTTGGAAGTTTTAACGTACAATTGAACCTATACCTTTATAGTTGTTTTGATAGTTCATCTTCTTTTTTCACAGCACTAAATTAATATTGGTTATTAAACTATCACTTGTGAACTTACTTTGTTTTCTCCCATAAAAAATGTCAAAAACTAAACACAGCAGAACAATATGAAATATACAAACACTACACAACACAACCAAACAACATACTTAACGACCAATTACACTATAAATCACACACACTCTTTGACACAATTATACATAAAACAAACAATAATTCGGATCCCCGCACCGATTCCCTTCCACCCCCCTCAACCTACCAACAAAAAAACCATTACAAGTTATTGACAGTCTGTCTCACACCGCTGATGAAGGCGCACATCATGCCGAAACGCATACGGGAGAAAACAAAGTAAGTTCACAAGTGAAAGTTTAATAACCAATATTAACTATACCTTTCTCTCTCTCTCTCTCTCTCTCTCTCTCTCTCTCTCTCTCTCTCTCTCTCTCTCTCTCTCTCTCTCTCTCTCACACACACACACACACACACACACACACGCACATACACGCATGCATGTATTAAGAATTTTGCCAGGCTAAGCAAAACAAAATGTCATAATGATGACACGACAACTGCCATATTCACCAGATGTGTCCCAACATGATCTTTCCTCCTCCCAAAAGTGATAATTTCCGCAAAAGGACAATGTTTCATGACCGTTAAGACGCAAAAAGAAAATCGCTAAGCAAGCTCACAGCTGTACCAAAAAGTGCATACTTGAAATATTTTGAAGACTGCAAAACAGCTGGCTTAATCGTATTACATTTAACTGAGACTACTTTGAAGGGGGCAGTATAAGTGTCAATGAATGAAGGCATAATTTTCAAAATAAACAAGAACTGGATGAAGTTTTTGATCAAACCTTGTATACACAGGATTCCTATTTCCACACAGTTAAGTAGAGGCAGGTTAGGCTGTCAATTTCAGGAAAGTATCAACAAAACTACTTTTCTTTGTGTGAACTCTCAAGACAAAACTCTAAGACTCCAAAAAATGTGCAGGCACAGCAAGTTCACTTGTATAGAAAAGTTAGTTGTATAAGCAAAGAATTATTACAAAAAAATACTAAATGTTACAAAATAAATTCTACTGTAATGTTAGGTGCACATAAAATAATAGAATTCTGAACACACAAAAACCTACTTGTTCTGTTTCTTATTCTGTGGACCCTTCTTGTAATTTGTTGTGTTGTGCTGTTTGTAACCTGGTACATTCCTGGAAGAAAATAATTTTTTGTTCAGAACAAATAAAACTTACAGAATGTCAAAGAGGCATGCAACATTTAAAGCATGAAATCTGATTATATCACTCAATCGTCATATTCTACAATTATTTTTTGAAACCTTGGATATGGATGGATTTTTAAAAATTTTGTAATGATTTTGAGAAAATGACACTATTTTTTAAATTGATTTTTGTTAACTTCTGGATAATGGTATTACTAAGAATTTACTTATTTCTTGCATTTTTTTTACTCTGTAAATGTTCCTATTCTCACATACAACCAACATAAACTAAATGGCAAAAATACACTCAGTCATTCGCTTCAACATTTAAAATTTCTTGAATAAAGAACTAAATTCTTAACACTAAAGCACTAAATTTAAAACGCTAAATTTTATAATAATTTTAAAACCCCTACATTCCTAAGGGAAGACAGAGACTGATGTAGATATAATTTAAAAGCAATAAGAATAGCCAGTAAAATTAACAAGTTTTAGGAACATGCAAAATGATAATATTTAATGCATTACACACAGTTAAAAATGTTTTACAGCTTCATCATGTGTTAATTATCAAAATATCGGCATGGAGAACCACCCATAACTTCCTTGTTCTAATATTTATATTAAAATCATTTTTGAAATGAAATATTTCCATAGAAACTACTTCTTTCTCCAGCCTTAACCACAGTACTGTGGTCACTAACATATACCACCTCAGGTTAGCACACTCAATTTTCACTGATGATGGTAGTCGATGGCACTGCTGAAACGTCTGGTTTTGCAGATAATGTTGGACTGTGGCCATACAGTCTGGGAAATAATTTTAACAACAAACTACTTCTTTGTTGCCAATAACGTAGTACACATATAAAAAATTATCCCCTCCCCCTTCAACAATCCTTATTTATAAATATTTCATCTACCTTTCTACAGTGGATTATTATGACCTTCTTTTCAGGATACTTTATTTATCAAAATTTAAGTACTTTACTCTTGTCAAAACATAAAACGTTGCAGGTAAACTACCCCTTCCCCTTAACTGCTCTTCACCAAAATCAATAGGCCTCGAGTCCTCTGCAACTCAGGTACAAATGCAAAAAATTATTTGATTATGTTTGAATTTGGGGCAGTTATCAGTCACCATAGAAAAAAATTGTACATACAGAGACTTTTCGGAAAATGACTTTTCTTCGTGTTTTGAGTGTGATACAATCAGGATCAGCCCTTATCTCTAACACAATTTTTTTTTGCCAACACCATACCTCCATTTCCTTATGAAACATGGAAGTAATAAAATTAATAAAAGTAAAATTATAATACTTTGAATTTCTTGAACTAACTTCTTGAAATTAATCCCAATGGAAACAGTTTAACAGTTTGCAAACGAAAAGAATAAAAGTTCCTTCACACTTTAGTATAAGGTATACATGTCTGAAGCTAACACTTTTTGTGCTGAGTTTGAATATTATTTTCTTTTATCAGCAGAATATTTCAATAATTTGCTGCTGACCATTTTAATAATGTTTCCTTGTTCAGCAAAAATGTTCTGTAGGACATTCAGTAGAACAAACATTCAATGGAAGCATTTTATCTGTCACTGATGAAAAGCAACAGAAAATATTTTATAAATAGGTACTTTTCTGTTGCAATATCTTGTTCATATTCACATGTTGCAGCCCAGGAATTTCTATAACTAAAATTATAAATGATAATAATATATGCACACACCACATTTGAAAACTGGAATGGCACTTAAAAACAATGTTACAAAAGATACAAACCATGTTCAGCATATACAGTACTTAGTTAAGACAGAATTAAAGACTACTACGGTATGAATTTAATTCCTGAACAACTGTTTCTTGATTTGAATTTAATTAGGATCATGAATTGCCAGTACCACATTATTCTGAATTTTTCTAAATCATTACTAGTTGTAAATCAATATTTCTTTAATTTTTTTTTTTTATTAACTAAAATGTAATTGTAATAATTGCGAACAATAATGCACAGCAGATAATTAATTTGTTTGCAACACACTATTGTAAAAACAAATGTCTCCCTTTTTTGTTCTGTTTCAATTTCAGTATATTTTTTTTTAATTTCAATCTGTAGAGTCCATTCATGAAGTATGCCCATTTCCTTAAGTGACACCCGTATATTCTTGCTCCACGACAATGACAAAATGGCATGCTTCGCATAGATTCAGAGACTTGTTGCTTACTGGACATAAATAAAAAACAGGTAGGGTATGTGGGGGCAAAAGTACGCAGTGGTGTTTTGAAAACACAAACATAGTTTCATGAGCCGGCCACCAGCCTGCGCGCTTGTTGGATCAGTGCCAGTTGTAAAACGGAACCACATGGTGATACTGTAGCTGTGAGCCACAAAAATGAGATAAGTCACTATTCAACAGTTTTGGTGTAATATATTCAATATTTTATCTAAACCTTTTGTGAAGCAGACTAGAGGTTTTGTTTTCGTCGTTTTTTCTATTGATGGTGATGCATTTGACCTTTTGATTCATCAAACAAACTCCAATGTTTACATAGTTCACTAACCTGTAGAGCCATGGAAAACAAAATGGCAAAAATGGGGTAAAAGTTCGCAAGGCCTGTGGGGTAAAACTACGTACTGCGTACTTTTACCCCTCTGTGCGTACTTTTACCTCACTATTTGTGCTTTAAACTTAATTTTATAACTTTAAACTTAATTTTATAAACTTAAAACTTAATTTTATAAAAAAGTATTGTCAAAAATTTGTTTAGAAAAATAAGAATGTTTGATGTCAAAAAAATAAAAAAATTTTAAATGTTTTTAATTTTATTTTAAATATTTGTATTTTATATATATAGTTGTCTTGATTACCAAAGCTGAAGAAGGCGGATACTAAGCCGAAACGCGTCCAATAAAATCAGTAAGTTTTCACATGAAAAAGTTCATTTTTAGTTAAATGTTTATATATATATATATATATATATATATATATATATACAAATATTTAAAATAAAATTAAAAACATTTAAAATTTTTTTTTTTTTTTGACATCAAACATTCTTATTTTTCTATATATATATATAAACTTTCACTATGAACTTACTTTGATTTTATTTCCCCAAACGTTTCAACGTGGTATACGTCTTCTTCAGTGGGAGTAAATACTGAATGTCTTTACAGAGTAAAGGTTATGGACTGTAGGTATGTGTGGTGGGGGTTGATGGTGGGAGGGAATTGGCGCTGGGGTTCAAATTGTGTGTTTGAATCAGTGTATCGAAAAGTATGTGTGATCTATAATGTAACTGTTCATTTAATATGTTGTTTGGTTGTAGTGCGTGATATCTGTATATTTCAAATTGTTCTGCTGTGTTTAGTTTTCTACTTTTAGGTAAGTAGTGTAGTATTTCCATGTTGTGCTCTATGTTTGTGTAACTGTGGTTTTCATTTTGTAAATGTGTGGCAAATGTGGAATGTATGTAGTTTGTGGTGAGGGCTTTTAAATGTTCTGTGAATCTAGAGGAAAAAGATCTTCCCGTCTGGCCGATGTAGAATTGGTGACAATCATTGCAGTTTAATTTATAAACTCCTGTTTTGCTGTATGTGTCTGTGTTTTTGTTAGTATTATTTATGTGTTTCCTAATGGTGTTGTTAGTTCTGTAGGCTACTTTATAATTGTGTTTCCTAAATGTGTTAGCAGTATTGTGTGTATTGGAATTGTAGTATGTAAGTGTGATGTATTTACTGGGTTGTGTGTTGTTGGTGTGATGTGTTTTACTTTTTGTGTTTAGGATGCGTTTGTGTAGTTTGTTTATTAAATAAAGATCTTCAGTATTTACTCCCACTGAAGAAGACGTATACCACGTTGAAACATTTGGGGAAATAAAATCAAAGTAAGTTCATAGTGAAAGTTTATATATATATATATATATATATATATATATATATATATATATATTTATAAAAGTGAACGAAGAGGATGTACCAACAAGATAATTATTTGTATTTTTTTAAATATTGCTGGATAAACCAATAAAAAATAGTGGGATTATAAAATTAATGTAAATACCAGCATAAAAGTCTTACCACGTAATATTCTTGAATTTAAACCTACTTTGTGAATTTTCTTTGTATGGTCTTTTAACATGTGCTTGGTCGATATTTTTGTTTTAGGAACCAACCAAGGACAACTGAAAGAAGACCACTGATGGACGCACTTCTAGAGCAGGCTCATACCCTCATGGATTCAGGAATGTCAATGAGACAAGCCGCAAAAGAGATTGGATTTACTGAAGGAGCATTACGAGGGCGGTTGAAGAAAGGAGAGGGAGCAAAGCAACTTGGCTGATTTCGGAGAACATTTCCAAAAGAACAAGAACAGTCTATCTTCAAACATTGTGTTGCTCTGGACAGACGTTTTTTCGGTGTGACACTGAAATCACTGAGACAGCTTTTGTTCAGCTTTGCCGAAAAAAATAACATTCCTCATCGTTTTTCCAGTGAAACAAAACTTGCCGGAAGAGACTTCACCCGCTATTTCATGAAGAGGAACCATTTATCTTTGCGAATACCACGTAAAACTAGTGTGGCACGAATGATGGGTTTCAATAGAAACCAACTTGACAACTATTTTGATAATTTGGAATCCATCATGAGAAAATATGGCTTTCCCCCAAACTGCATTTACAACATGGATGAGACAGGTTTCCAAACAGTGCCCAATATACTGCCTAAACATGTGGCTCCGACCAGGAAAAGAGAGGTGGCCAAGTCCGTAGCGGCAGAACAAGGACAAACTATTACTGTAGTTGTTCAATGAGTGCAGTGGGACACTATGTTCCTCCTTTCTTCATTTTCGCGCGAAAGCGGCTCAACCTTTTGCTAATAAAAGGCGGGCCAACTGGCTGTGATATGTCTGTCACAGACAAAGGTTACATGACGACCCCAGTATTCATAAAATGGCTCGAGCATTTTTAAAAATTCGCAAATTCCACTGCAGAGAAACAAATATTGTTGATACTAGACAATCACGTCTCTCATGTCAGTATTGAAGCAATCACGTTTGCCAAATCCCATCATATTCACATGCTGAGCTTGCCTCTCCGCAGTAGTCATAAGACGCAGCCTTTGGATCGGAATTTCTTCAGGCCCATGAAGGCTTACTATGACGCCACGGCTGATTCTTGGAGTGTGTCTCATCCTGGACAAGTATTAAGTGTTTACAATGTTGCTGAGCTTGTAAAGGTAGCTTTTGAGAGAGCAGCAACTGTTGAAAATGCTGTCCAGGGATTTCAAGCCACAGGGATTTACCCTTTCGATCACAACAAGTTTTCAGAAGCTGACTTTGTGCCTTCTGAAGTTACTGACCAAAACATTGAAGAGGAAGAACTGAATAATGATGACCAGAGGTTAGTTTTTGGTAGTGGAGGGAATGGAACGAGTAACAAACAACAGGCCATTGTCCCTGAGCACAACATTTCTGCACCCCCTTCCTTTAATCCCACTACAACTCCAGATATCTTTGCACCTCATCCAGGCCCTACTTCGAACTTATCTTCAACTACAGAATCCCCTGAGATCCCCAGCAGCAGTCAACCAGTCGCAAGCTGCAGCACCTTCAACTCAACCTCCAGTCTACCAGAAAATCAGTTAAACTTAACTAAGCCTGAAGACATAATTCCCCTGCCGAAAATTAAAATCAAAAGAAAGCATAAAAACAAGGGTTTAAAATCTGTGTTGCTGACATCAACGACGAATAAAGAACGGCTAGAAACAGAAGCAGCTGAGAAGAAGAAAGAAGCTGTTGAAAAAAGTAAGAGGAAATTGGTCCCTTCCAAACCAAAAAAAGCCAAAAAGAAATTTGCGAGTTCAAGTTCTGAATCAGATACAAATGTGACCCTGCACAACAGCAGCTCTGACCTTGATATGCTCTTCTCCGAATTAGAGCAGGACGATAAAGAGGATAATGATGGCCCTCCATTGCTCCAGGAAGGTGACTTTGTTGTTGTCAAGATACAAGGGAAAACCAAGGATTCTTTTCGGTTTTATGTATTCAAAGTTGTTTCTTTTTATCATGAGGGCTACGATGGAGTATTTTACAAACGAGTACCCAACACATACCGATTCCAAGAGACTAAAGAAGACAGTTATGTTGACAATAAAGATATAATTTTGACACTGTCTAAACCTATTCACAACAGCACAGCTAGATTCCAAAATACTATCAGTTTTTTGGAAGACCTGTCGGATTTGCCCATTTACTAGATTTTTAATCATGTGCTAATTACCTTATTTGTTATTCTTGTTCGTATTTAAAAACTAAAGAGTTTTCATGTTTTTTCAATTTAAATGTTCTCTGTCATCCACCTTTTCTTTGTCATGGGGTAAAAGTTCGCAATGGAAGGGTTTGGAAAAATTGCGATATCTCTGTTAATAATGCTCCAATGGAAGTGGCTCTTGAACAGGATTTAGTCAAGCTCCTAATGTATAAACTTCATGCAGAATCTTGGAAAATTTGATGAACAATTTTTCTAAATATCGAAAAATAACCGAATTGCGTACTTTTACCCCCACCTACCCTTCAGACTGTGCTAATTAAGCAATGTCAGTCTTGTTTTCCTTCACAATATTCACAAGTCTTGCAACGACCTAAAGTTGTTCTGAAATTAACCGACAAAAGAAACTTACGATCATATGGTATCATGGCAGTAATTCGTACAAAAGACTATACAGTCTTGGAAAATTATACATTCCTACTGAAGTTGTGTAAACAAATACTGAACTGACAGGAAACGGAAGATTTATATATACATGATGACTTCCAACAGATATTTTAAAAACAGATACTCGGTCACAGACTCTCAATCAGTTTAATGACATTTAATTGTCATAGACAATGATTAGACTATTATTTCAAATAGTCCAAGTACACTAAAATGTACCCAGTGGTTTTTAAACAGTTTTGTTGCTTAGTGACAGAATGACATATGGTTAAGTGTTCTGACTTGCACATACATTTTTACAACACACATCAATTCTGACGGATTTTTTAAACACAAGAGTGCTTTTTCTAACCTAAGAATGGTGAATTTCACACGCATTACTCCTGTGTCAGGAAACAAAAAACTGTTTAAAGCACTGAACTAAGCCTTTAACTACCCATTCAAAGAGTATGAAATATTGTTAACATGTAAGTTCCATACAATGCTGTTAAAGACTTACCCACTCATCTGAGGACCAAAACCTTGTGCTGGTACATTCATCATGTGCTGTGGCATTACATTTTGTGATCCAAATGGAAAATTCTGTGCGGGGAATGATGGATTTGGCAGACCAATTTGCGGCTGTGGATAATATGGATTTGGTAGCTGTTGTGGATATTGAAACTGATTACAAGGGCCAAAAGCAGGTGCCCCATAAAAACTTCCACTTTGGTGAAAATTTGGAGGAATGGTACTAATGTTGTTCATACCTATCTCTGGTACTTTGGGAAAAACTGTTGTTTGCCATCATTCTGCACTTTACCAGAACTAGCCGAGTCATTAAAGGAAGGTTTATTATACTGTTTTGCATTGTCTCCTTTGTCTGAATTAATGTTGTTATAGTTATTAAACTTATGTGGTCTTGAATGTCCATGTTCATCACGTCTTCCTCTGTTATCTCTATTAGATGTATGTCTAGGTTCATCACACCTTCCTCTGTTACCTCTATTGAATCCACCCCCTCCTCTTCCACCCCCACCACGACCATGATGACTTCCTCTTGTACCATCTGATCGGGACTGTTGATTACTTCTACTGAAAAAATATGTTAATATCACAAATTAAAATTATACACTTGAAAGCATTTATGTAATCATGCTCACACACATATTTATATTCTAACTCTTTTTGCTAAAGTCCGTTTCTTGATTTATATAATATATTTATTATTTATATTGAAATTACTCCAAGATATTTTATTTTCCTTACTAGGAACATGTTTCGAGAGCTATTGTGCTCTCATCTTCAGCCTTCGTGATTCTGTGTGTATATATATATAGTGGCAACAGCGATTCATTACGTCTGCTCTCCGTTAGCAGCGACACGGCGCGTGACACCTGAAGAATACGGAGCGAGCCAATCAGCGATCCTGGCTAGTGCATAAAACCCGGGCCGGCAGAAAATTTTGGCACACTTCATCGCCACGCCATCGGACGCACTTCACTCTCACCTCTCTTGGACGACATCGGCGCGGAGTCAGCCAGAAGGAACGGCCGAAGAATAGAACCGGCGATCTTGCGTCTTCGCCCTCCAGTTCCACGCCAGCGATAGGACGTCGCTGGGCCGGCAACCGACTCTACACCCGATGCCGAAAGAAGAGGAGGACTGCAGTACGCCACGAACAGCGGGCGCAGCCGCCGAACATCTAACCACGGCACGACCAACATCAGCTTTCTCGCCACCAGGTCCTTTTTAGGGCCACCAAAAACACTAGATTGTACGATTGGCGCCATTTGTCATGCGGCAAGCCTTTTTTCCTTTGACAATATATATATTACATTTAATATTTATAAATAAATTTACCTCAAGATATACTTTTTTCCTTATTAGGAACATGTTTCGAAAGCTCCTGAGCTCTCATCGTCAGCCTTCGCGATCTTGCGTCTGGTGAAGTATTTGTGTGTTGGCTGGATGCTATTAAGGTTGTTTGTTGGTCTCTGGTATTTTAAAGTTGTATTATTGTGTGTGATTGTGGTATATGTATTTGTATTTTGTGTATTTTCGATGTTGAGTGCTTTGAATAGTGTGTCATGTTTTGTATTGATTTGTATTTGTTCAGGTATTACTTTGTTTTGTGTTTTATGTTTGTATATTTGTAAATTTTCCCAAACGTTCATTATGGTGCCTTTGTGGGGTATATGTTTTATTAGTGTCACATTGGTTATGTCTGGGAATTCATGTCCTGTGTTTATTGCATGTGTGGCTAAATTGGATTTATATATTTCTGGTTTTTTGTATGCATTTAGGTGTTCAAAATAACATTTTTCAGCTGTTTTTTTGGTTGTCCTATGTAACATTTATTGCAATCTTGGCATTCAATTTTGTATATACCATGATTTGTTGTATTATCTTTGTTGTGTGAGCTATTTAGTTTTTGTATATTATTTTTAATAGTTTTGTATGCTATTTTTATATCTGTGTTTTTAAATAGTTTTGTTAGTTTTGTCATTTTATTATTTATGTATGTGAATGTGGCCCATTTGTTGTTGTTGTTATTATATATGTGTTGTTCATGTTGATTAATTCTTAATTGTACAGTTTTTATTTTATATAACAAGGCTGAAGATGAGAGCACGGGAGCTCTAGAAACATGTTCCTAATAAGGAAAAAAATAATTTAATTACCTTTTATCCGTCAGTGACTTCGTTCTAGCGTTTTTTATATAGACGCGTTTCGTGACATGTGTCACATCTTCAGTAGTCCTCGTCAAAAGTTAAAATTCACATAAAACACATAAAAACACATTTGCACATATTTACAAAATTACAAAGACGACACACACATAACACGATGTAACTTTGGCTTCGTTGGGCCGGTCCAACCGCGCGTGTAGTTGCCGAGCCACTAATTGAACTAAGTCAATCCTTATCACCAGTCATTACCGTCATGCGCGATTATATTTAGGGCTGTATCATATAGTGAGTGAGATTGAAACCTTAATTGTTCGTTTAGTATACTGTTATTGTTGATATTCTTGTCTTTAAATGATTTATAAATCTCAAACTCCTCGAGAGCGTCCATTAACCTACCCTTACCGCATACATGGATTGCTTTGAAATTGGTATTGAAATCTGTGTAATTATGGTTATGCATCATTAGATGGCGCGCATAATTAGATTTGGTCTTGTCTAAATCATTCCTTGGTAGATGTTCTTTGTATCTTTTCAAGAAAGACCTGCCAGTTTGACCCAGATAGAAACAATCACAGTCATCACATGACATCCTGTAAACACCTGTTTTCTCTTCTAACGGGAATGGTTGTTTTATGCGTAACAAATTAGATATATTATTATTTGTTTTAAACGCGACTTTTATATTGAATTTAGAGAACACATTGGATATAATGTTAGGTAAAAGGCTACCGTACACTGTAGTTATATACTTTTTATTATTATTTTTATTATTGTTAACTTTATTATCATCGATGGTATTATGGTGGGATCTAGTTTTATATAGGTGTCGCTTAAGAAGTCTATCTATCATCGAACTCTTGTACCCATTCGCTATTGCTATGTGCCTTATTATATCCAATTCGTCCTGAAAGTCCTTTTGATTAAGTGGAATCGTTACCAACCTATGAACAAAACTGTTGTAAGCCGCCATTTTCTGACTATATGGGTGATGAGAATCGGCGTGTATTGTAATATCTGTGGTGGTAGGTTATACTTGCATCATTTTGAAAATACTTACATGTTCTCAGAGAATAACAAATTTTGTAATAATATTAAATTCTATGCACGATATGTAGACGACACCTTTATAATTTTTAATGGCACGCTACGGCAGATAGAGAAATTGAAACATTATTTGAACAGCCTTAGCAAGAACATACAATTTACCCTCGAAACAGAGGTTGACAATAAACTCAATTTTTTGGACCTGACTGTTACAAAGTATCTTAATAAATTTCAATATAAAATATATAGGAAATATATAGGCAGGTGCCGCTCGTCTCATCAAAATTTTTATTAACGTATAGCTTCATGTAAAAGTGCGTCCATTGAATTATTTCGGCAACAACCTGTAACTACAATACAGTCTACATAGAATCAGTGCATCGATGTGAAGTATTTATTTTATTTAGTGCGGGATATATCGAACAGGAGAAAATAATTAAATAGTAAAATGAAAGGTCCTTTTTAGTCAGAAGCGGACTAATATTCTCTGTTCAAGTGCGTGTGTAGTGGGTAACCAGGGTCATTACAATCCGATCCCTGGAGAGTGTAATTAAATTTTAATCAAAAAGATTAAAATAAAGAGGTAACGCGTGACAATTTATTCCATTACTCTGAGTGCACTAACCTATATATTTTGTAAACAAAATTTGTACTGACGCATAACACCAAAACATTTTCTGTATTACACAATGACTGAATTTATTTAGTGGATTTGCCAATCCTGTTTAAGAATGATGTTAGTCTTAAGTGGTCTCACTATATAACTTTTGTGAATAATTAAGCAAGCGTGACGAACGCCTAACCTATAAAGAGGTTTGATTTTTTGTTAGTAAACAACAAGGCATTACTAGTCAATATTGTTTTATAAAATAATTAACTTTTGTGTAGGCATGAGCATTCTTTCTTGTGTTTCAAAGAATTTACGCCCGAGATATAAATAAATTTAATGTTTAAAGTAAAGATTATCTGGACATGACCAGAACTGTGGTTTATGCTCTGAGCTAGCGTAATAGGGTAAGTTAACGAACCAGTTTCAATTGTATATCAATGTATTTTCTTAATTATGTTTGTTTGAATTCATTATCAAGGGTACAAATAAACCCCAGTTATTAGCAGCATAACTTTGACTTAATTTATTTCAAAAAGTGAATAGAGAATTAATTCAAAATAATCAAAGTAACTTTTAGTAGAGATCATACGTTGTTGAGTTTGAATTGCCATAAGGGCAATAAACATAATTTCAGTTTTTTAAAATAATTATTTGATTCTCTTAATGGGTTTTACACGGGATTTTCCCGAAATAAACCTGTGTGGCGCCCATTATTAAACAAGGTAACCTAACCTTGTAAATAAAGTAAGCTGGTTTTGTAAACCGTCTTGGCAGCTTATTAGTTTATTAAAAAAGTGAACTTCCGAACTTCCAGAATCACGACCAGGTACGTGGAAGTGTATTTTATTAATTTTATTGTCCAGACGTGACTAGACTTTACGTACCTAGATGACTGTAATCCAAGGAGGAGTTTCGCTGCCAGAATCAACACGACGGCTACCTTCATCAAGCAACCAGCTAGTACGCTTTATTTATGGAATTAAGCAACATTATTGTGCAAACAACATTACTGCAATTATTTTATTTTTATCTAAAGGAGTTCTTTTAAGACAATTATAATTTTTTCGATTCATCATAACTCGTAACTTTAATTTTCAATTGTAAACACAATTTTAAAGTCAAATATATACAATTTATAACACATTTTAAACACAACGGATCTGGTTTAATTACAAATTGGCGACCAGCAACGTGAGGCTGAAAAATATTAAACGAAAATATTTTTTATATTTATAATCAGCCCGGCAAACACAAAAGAATAAACATGCCACACACACATCAATACAACACAAGATACAAGGACAGCCGAGTAGAAGAGGTACAACCAAATACAGAAACACATGAGACACCACCAACACCCGAAATGGAAATCATCACAATTAATAACATAGAAACTCGACCAGAAGAAACACCCCACGCAGAACCGGAAGTGGAAGTGATGGTCGACAACCAACCCAAACAACCTGAAAAGACTTCACAAACGGGGATGGCAGACTTCCAAGATTGGTTGAAGAATATGATGGAAGCGACAAATAAAAATATAGAGTCAATGAAGGAGGATCATCGTGACTTAAATAAAAATATGGAATCGATCAACAGGAAGATGGACAACAGCCAGAAAAATAATGAGTTATTAAATAAAAAACTGGACGACAACAACAAAAATATAGAATTAATTTACAAAAGTATGGAGTCGTTAAAAGAAGATAGCCTCAGAAATATAGAGTTATTGAAAGAGGACTTGAATAAAAAGATAGACAATACCAATAGGTCCGTGGACGCTTTGAACAGTAAAATAGACGACAGCAGTAGAGCCTTAAAAGAAGAGTTGAACACCACGTTAAATGAAATTAGCCGGAAGATGGAGGAAGGTAACGAAAAAATTAATACCAGAGTAGACGCGGAGATAGCGGTCGTGAGAGAAGAGATTACAGAAGTGAACAAAAAATGTGAACAGCATGGCCAGGATTTAAAACGAACGAGAGAAGAGGTCAACGGGAGGATCGACAACATAGAGGAGATGACTGAAGCCCGGATCGAGTCGTTGAAACAGATGAGCCAAGATGAAATCAAGCGGGTGAGAACCGACGTAGGCGAGCGATGTGAGGAGATAAGTGCATCAGTAGACACGGTAAGAACTTTAACCGCCGCTAATCGGGAAAAAATTGAAGAGTTAAGACAACGTGAAATTGTGCAAATGAGAGAGGAAATTGAAGTCATTCGCAACCGTCCTATACAAGGTCAGTACATACAACCGACTGACAACCGTGACGCTATTAATTTCAAAAACTACCGGAAGAACCCGATTGAATTTTTAGCACGCATCGATGAAAACTTGGCAAGGATCCGAGAAACCAGGTGGAATGTAATAAGAAGCCTAATCGACGAATATTTCAAGGAGATTCATGACAATTGGTGGACTGCCACGCGCCATGAAGTCAACAATTATGACGAGTTCAAAACACAATTCCGCGCGAAGTATTGGTCGGAGACTACACAAAATATAGTGCGCGATAACATATGCCATGGTAAATATGATGCAGGTAGAGGAACTACGATGACATCTTATTTCTTAGGTAAGGTGTGTTTAGCATGCAACCTAGAACCAAAAATACCAGAGGAGTGCCTCGTTACCAAGCTTACGTACCACTTCGAGGAGGGAGTCGCCAAAGCACGCCAGTGGGGACAGATTAAGACAATACAAGCCATGTCAGCCTTACTCGAAGATCAAGAACACGAAGGGTATTACAGAAGAAGTCGCAGGAGGAATGATAACTTCCAGGACAGGGGCGGTAATCCAAATAATAATAATCCGAATTTCAGAAATTACAGAGGTAATTTTAATAATAATAACAACAACTCAAACCAAAATTATAATAATAACAATAATAATGACAGTAACAGTAGACCTAATAACCAATATAATAACCATAATAGTAATAATAGTAACTACAATAATAATAATAATAGGCGACAGAATTACAATAATAATCCAAACCGACCTCACAACCAAGGCAGGAATAATCCACCGCAACAATATCGTAGAGCGAATTATGTTCATGCCAACTACGACCCAGGTAGACGGCGGTACTACCAGCGACGAGATAGTTTCAGTGGTGATAGAAGAGATGTAAGAGGAGGACGGTGGAGGAGTAATAGTATTGAGGGCGACAGCCGCAACAATGACTACCGGCCACAAGTGAATTTTGTACAGGCCCATGACCAGTCCGACCCGAGGAGACCTGATACCCAACCGCAGCCAAACACCACGAATAATGATGACGAAGGGGATTGGGTGCCAGTCTGTGAGAGGCCTGGCTTTACAATATTGCACAACCGAGCAGGCAGCTCTAGAGAGTCCAGACCCGGAGATGGCAGCCAACCCAGCACATCCCAAGACGCCAGAATACAATACCCATAATAAAAAACTACTAGTACTGTACATAGGCCCTTATACCATAACAAAGGACCATGAAAATAATACGTATGAACTTACCGATATAATAAATAAAAAGGTCAAAGGTACCTACAACCAAGCGTCGTTAAAGAAATACTATATGTAAGGAAGTTTGTTATGAGATGTTATTATAGGGTGCCAAATATCATAAACATGTTGTACTAGAGACAGCTATAAAAAAGGGTACCTGTGAAACGTAATTGTCCCAACCAAAGAACCCAATAGAATGGAAAAGCCCAATAGAACCCCAAATATATAAACCATAAATGTAATTACTATTATAAAAGGACAAATTATATTATTGTACGACGATTACCACAAGAGTGTTTATTGTATAAGAAACGTTAATGGTATCTACTATAAAAGGATTAAACTAGTGATCGGAAGGTCATGTATTATACCCAAGGTATTGAAAGTGTCTAATTGCTTATAGCAAGCCCATTTACCATATTGTGTTATAAAAAGTGTGTAGTATAAGTGTATATGCCCAAACCTATTTGTTACATATTAAATAAGAACCAGATTTATCATGTTAGAGGAAAAAAGAAGAACGTGTATTATAAACTAAATAATCTAATGATAAGGAAGATATCTATTATATTATATAGAACAAAAGAGTATCATATAACAAAAATGTACATAAAGTAGTGCTATAAAATTACTCTAATACTCCTATGTTAAATTAAAACAAAGAAATTATATAAAATCGTCCAGAATAAAGGTTTAACCAACTAACCTTTGAAGGAGTAGAGAGGAAGAATACCAAAGAGAGTTAATTATAAGGAAGGCTATTATTATTATGGAATGAAGAGAAAGAAAAGTGTTTTTAATTACCAAATGTTGTATGTAACAAGAATTTAATTGTCAAATATTGTATACCTCTCACAAAACAAAGAATTATATACAAAACCGTCCAGAATAAATGATTTGAAACCTATCATTTGAAGGAGTAGAGAGGCAGAATACCAAAGTGAATAATTTAAGAGGATAGCTATATTTATTAGGGAATGAAGGGAGAGAAAGTCAACTATTGTCTAAGAATATGTTAGAATAAAATAAGTAACAAAAATAAGTATCAAAATACTATTGTTATCAAGGAATATAATAAATATTAATTAGACGATGAAAAAGTATCTATTGTATTTACCAACAGGATATGTCAGAGAATATCTAACAAAAACGTTCAGTATATAAATACTGTAAACCCTGATAATTCAGGATAATTGTAAACTATTGATGAGAGTAAAACTTGTAAACTATTGTAAGAGTGAAATATTGTAGACTGTATATTTAAGAAACAACTGCATGATTGTATGATGATCAATATAAGTGTGTAATTTTAAGAATACTCAGATGAACCAAAACAAATTGTCAGCTAGTATAGAAAAGTAACAACAAGGCTAATAAAGAACATAGCCAATATGTCAAGTCTGAAAAGGGATAATTACCTGTGAAAAGGAAGTATGTTAGAAAGTATAAAGGAATGAAATGTGATACAAATGAAACCTCTAATACCTTGAATGTTATATTGAATATGTTATATTATTGAAAAATGAATGATATGTTATATTTTATGTGTTGTGATAGTGCAACTGTTGCTACGTGCAATTTTTATTTTTTCTCAGTCAGACAGAGATGAGGATGCCTCTGATTCTGAGGACGTGTAGCTGAGGAACGGCGGAGAATGGATGCCAAATAGAGCCCCTCTGACTCCGAACCCACTACAAATGTTAGGGAATTATATGGTAATATATCAAGGATTATTGATAAAAAAAAAAAAAAAATCTGTGAGGTAAAAAATGAAAGAACCATAGAGCTTATCACGAAAATAAAGATATGTAATGAGAAAGAAAAAATGTATTATTGTTATTGTAAGACAGGAAATTATTAGTTTAAGAAGTGAAACCTATTGTAATTAAATGACTTAGAATATGAGAAACTTGAAAAAATACTAGTAAGCTAAACATTATACCACTAGCCAAGAACTCAATCTAGTGCAACACACTAATAGAATGTTAAATTCAATGCAGAGAGTACAAGACAAAAAGCAGTAATAATATACTAAAACTGAACTGAAATGATAATTTTATCAAAAATAAAATTTTCTCTCAAATTATCAATTTTGAGAGGGGAGTATATGTAACATGACCAAGTGTTACATAACCTAGACATATACCCATAGAATAAATAAATACGTGAAGGTAATGTAAATAGATAATATAATGATGAAAGTAGCGAAGAAGAAAAGAACCATCAAAGAAGAAAGAAGAAGAAGTGCCACAAGAAGCAGTAAAAACTAAACACTGCTTGAGACTACAACCAATACTATAACTGACACAAACTAATGGACAAATTAAATTCACTTTAAGCTGTCAAGCGAGTCAGTGAATAACTTGAATGTAATTCCACATGTTAATAAAAAATAATGAAGTAACGACCCGAATAATATAATATCAGCAACAGTGTTTGGCTGAGAATAAATCAACCATGACTAGTAACTATTAATGCCTATAACTAAGATTAGCAATGGCCACAATATAAAATTGAAACTGTATTACAGTCTCAAATGTGCTTATGATAAGTAAAAAATAATTGTAAGAGGGAACCTTATATAAGTGAGTTACCTCATCAAGGTACCAAAATGTAAACTAATAAACATTATTCAGGCATAAATCCGATGTAAACGGTATGCCTAGGCAACGCCTAAAACGAACGATTGTCAGTAAGGTGATAAGTAGAAAGGACTACTAGTATAATTAACATACACTGAACAATCTTTATACCAAACGTAGCAATAAGCATTGTTAATATATTATACAAGTAATAACTCAATTATTAACTAATAGCACAGAGCAAAATAGTGTAAACCAAAATGTCATTAGGAAGTAAGGATAGTTCATAGCAATGTATTACATCAATAAGTTAAGATTTAATCATTATATTCGCTAAATAAGTATAAAGACGGTTATATTAGTATTCCAACACAGACGTTTAAGTGAAAACGCGATGTGCAGCGCAAATAATGTATTGATAAGAGAGAATCATAGCCGGCGGCGTTAGCAGATGACAGCGCGAAGCCATATACCTGAACATTATTTATTAAAAAATGTCAGTGAAAGTGTAAATAAACCAGTGTCAAACTATATCAAATTGAAGAGTAAAAAATATCCTTTAATTTGATAGCGATACGACCCCGATCGCAACTATAATAAGTGCGTGACATGCGTTAGCATCATTTGTAAATAGAAAGTAAAAAATCTGTTTATTAATAACAACAACAACGACAGCTGTCAATTATTTCGGCAAAAAGACGGTTAGTGACAGTTGGAAAACAATGCGTCACTTTCGTAACGTCTGGTTAAGCCAATCAGAAAATAGCTTACTAAATGAAACAAACGCCTAAGCCTTATCAAAACAGAGGGTATATAAAGGAATGCGGATAATTTCCGTTAGACACTTTTGAAATTCATCACGAGCAAGCAGGTGCCGCTCGTCTCATCAAAATTTTTATTAACGTATAGCTTCATGTAATAGTGCGTCCATTGAATTATTTCGGCAACAACCTATAACTACAATACAGTCTACATAGAATCAGTGCATCGATGTGAAGTATTTATTTTATTTAGTGCGGGATATATCGAACAGGAGAAAATAATTAAATAGTAAAATGAAAGGTCCTTTTTAGTCAGAAGCGGACTAATATTCTCTGTTCAAGTGCGTGTGTAGTGGGTAACCAGGGTCATTACAATCCGATCCCTGGAGAGTGTAATTAAATTTTAATCAAAAAGATTAAAATAAAGAGGTAACAGCGTGACAATTTATTCCATTACTCTGAGTGCACTAACCTATATATTTTGTAAACAAAATTTGTACTGACGCATAACACCAAAACATTTTCTGTATTACACAATGACTGAATTTATTTAGTGGATTTGCCAATCCTGTTTAAGAATGATGTTAGTCTTAAGTGGTCTCACTATATAACTTTTGTGAATAATTAAGCAAGCGTGACGAACGCCTAACCTATAAAGAGGTTTGATTTTTTGTTAGTAAACAACAAGGCATTACTAGTCAATATTGTTTTATAAAATAATTAACTTTTGTGTAGGCATGAGCATTCTTTCTTGTGTTTCAAAGAATTTACGCCCGAGATATAAATAAATTTAATGTTTAAAGTAAAGATTATCTGGACATGACCAGAACTGTGGTTTATGCTCTGAGCTAGCGTAATAGGGTAAGTTAACGAACCAGTTTCAATTGTATATCAATGTATTTTCTTAATTATGTTTGTTTGAATTCATTATCAAGGGTACAAATAAACCCCAGTTATTAGCAGCATAACTTTGACTTAATTTATTTCAAAAAGTGAATAGAGAATTAATTCAAAATAATCAAAGTAACTTTTAGTAGAGATCATACGTTGTTGAGTTTGAATTGCCATAAGGGCAATAAACATAATTTCAGTTTTTTAAAATAATTATTTGATTCTCTTAATGGGTTTTACACGGGATTTTCCCGAAATAAACCTGTGTGGCGCCCATTATTAAACAAGGTAACCTAACCTTGTAAATAAAGTAAGCTGGTTTTGTAAACCGTCTTGGCAGCTTATTAGTTTATTAAAAAAGTGAACTTCCGAACTTCCAGAATCACGACCAGGTACGTGGAAGTGTATTTTATTAATTTTATTGTCCAGACGTGACTAGACTTTACGTACCTAGATGACTGTAATCCAAGGAGGAGTTTCGCTGCCAGAATCAACACGACGGCTACCTTCATCAAGCAACCAGCTAGTACGCTTTATTTATGGAATTAAGCAACGTTATTGTGCAAACAACATTACTGCAATTATTTTATTTTTATCTAAAGGAGTTCTTTTAAGACAATTATAATTTTTTCGATTCATCATAACTCGTAACTTTAATTTTCAATTGTAAACACAATTTTAAAGTCAAATATATACAATTTTAAACACAACGGATCTGGTTTAATTACAATATATATATATATTGTAACGAATAGCTTGGTACGTCTCTGTAAAATGTGTACCAGTTTTATATATGTGTAATGTGTTATTTAGTGCGTTCGTCTCGCACTGGGGTCGTTACATCAATTTTGCGCTAACGATGTCAGTAGCGTTGCGGTATTTACCAGTATAACACGGCAGTAACCTTACCTGTTCTTATATAGGGGTGTGTTAATCCCGGGTGGCGCCAAATTGTTTGTTAAAACAATTAAATTTGTTAATCTGTATCTTACTAGGGTGTTCTCAGCTGTGACGGTCGGGGCGTTCAAATAATTCCCGCTCGTTCAGCCTTCTGAATCGTATAGGTAGTTGTACAAATTGCAACTTGAGCGCTGATTGACAAATCTAGCTTTCGTAAAAGAACACAAGTAATATAATGCACTCCCTATAAAATAATAACAACGGTTACTCCCTGTGCCAGTTATTTTAATGTTTTATAAGTAATTTTTCAATGTTGCCAATTAAATTATATTAGTTGATTAACAACTTTGCACCGACTTTTTACATGAAACAATTATACTCGGGGTGACGAATCGATTGAGGAACGATGTGCTCATATCAGCATGGCAGCTGAAGTGTTTAGCTATTGTAATAATTTTCGTTCCAAAATCATGGATTCTTTTGATTACAAGGCAAAGAATTCCTATGATTACAATAAAAGTATTTTACCTTATTCTAAGTGTACATAAATAATAAGGTGTGTGTTTACAATCTGTTCTGTAGTGTCGTTAAATGTGGTTCAAAAGTTCGTATTTATAGTCCATTCAACTAAAGAAGATCGCTGACTTTCAAAGCCTGCCATTTCCACAAAAGTAGAGCCAAAAATTAAAGAAACACACAGTTATAATCTCAATCGCTTTTCTTTAAGTGGTTTATATTTCATAATTTTACAGCTAAGTGTTTTTTCACGGTAAAGCAATATTTAGAAAAAGTCACGGTTTTTTTCATTGTTTTACCGTAACTGCCAATTTTATGAATTTATTTCTTAGTAAGTAATGCCTTGGAAAAATTTTCTTGTTCAAGGATTGTTGACCCACTCATTCTACACAACATGTAAACATTTCAAGTTCATATTTTTCTTTTTTTACTAGTTATTAATTTTTTTCTAAGATCATGTTTTCTCGTAATCTAGAAACGTTTAACAATCAAGTGTTATATCGTTTTGAAGCTTACAATCCCAACAGGTAGGTTAAATTATTGAAATTAGTTTAAGATGCTTTGCTGAATTTTAACTGTGAGATAAGTTTAGAGCGAAAGGTCAAGCGACGCGTACAGTAACAGGCATGGCGTAGTAGACCACAGCGCAGCAGGTCGGCCTCATAGCGCCAGTTAGGTGTGCTGAATGCAGGGGCCTTCCGTAAGTAAGGAATGCGTTTGTAATCTGTTTGCGGTAAGCCTATATTAACCTAACAAACGAGGATTTTCAGCCTCCCCGTCGGAGATATGAATAAACTGCCGACATTTTTTTTTATGATGCGCTTTAAATATTTTTCCAACTTTAATTACCCGTGAAGTGCATTATGAATTATTAAAGAAAGTAGTGATTAACCAGATGTCTGTTCGTATGTTCTGGTGTCTGAATTATGTGTCCCAAAACACTGAAGTGACCAGAATTTATTTATTTTAAGACCTACGGCTACATAAACGTTTATATTTTTGTTAATGTCCTCAATAATATTTTAAATTATTGTTACGACTTTTTAACATTTTATATTTTATAACAATTAAAATTTCAACGTATTTTATGCGTTATAAAACAATTTAGGCAAAATACCCGTAGACGTGCCGTCTAAGCGCATCCTCTTGAAACGGGACTAGTTCGGTAACTTTGGCCGCATGTTTTCTCTCTTTCCTAGGCGTCGAGACGGAGCTTTGGCCAGCTTTAACTGCTGCTGATTTTTCACGACACACTCGTGTCACTGTTGCAGTTCCAATGTGTAAAGCTCGTGCGGTCCTCTCCGCTATTTTTGAAAAAGGTATTACAGGTTCACCAGTTTTTTTCAAGGTATCATTTTCTTTTTTAAAAAACTCCCGGACACTCACGATCATTTCTCTTCCTTGACTCTTTATCGTACTTCCTTTCCGAAAAACAGTCTTCCCGGCACTTGCTGATGGTAAACTTTCTTCGTCACTCGCCATCTCTAAGATTAAAAAATATAATTGAACAAAACACTTCAGCTGTCTCAGACGACAACACTTTACAAAACAGAACACTCCACCAAACTAAAGTATGTTGATATTTTGTGTATGTGGTGGGGTGTGTGATAGCGGTGAGCTTATCAGGTTATAGACGGTTGACTCATCAGGTTGTGGCGCGCGGTAAGCAATTCGGCCTACATAATCAGAGGGCAAGCATAAGTGTGCTTTCAATCTTTAATAACATTTTTTAATTAATATATTACAAAGTGTAGCTATATACAACCGTAATTAACATTCACTTAACGCCTATAACAATTACTTGGTGACATTTAGTTCTAAGAAGTAACGGCCGCCGCCGCACAGACAGCGGCCATTGTACAAGAAATGAAACTACTGCAATTTTGACATAATTAAGATATTTCTGTTGAAATGCGATAACCAACACTTGACAATAACGAAATCATCTTATTAATGTTAACATTGTGGCACAATTGAATTGAATTAGGAATCTCGGTAATGTCCAACGACGAGTAAAGGTTAGCATAATTCAAAAGAAATGTCTTAATTTCTTTTAAAATTTTGGCTCTTTCATTAATGGAAAACGTTTCATTATTATAATACCGTACAGCACAAAAACAAATATATACAAAGCAGTAATACATCTCCGTAAAGACAAATAAATAAAAACAATATTTATTTCGATTTATTAGATTTCGACACACAAGTTATTACAGTATTAAAATTATGGTTCGTGTTGTCGTCGGCGCGCGGATAAAATGGACCCAGTACGGAACTGAGTGTACTCCACGCTTTGTCCGTCGCTTTACATTTTAGCGAAAGAGCGCTTCAAATATAAGTTGATGTAAAATACGAGGGGGTACCCAAAAATAACCGGAATAGCGCTGAGATTGGCGGAGCTTACGTAGTACGCATTTCTCCCGCTAGGCGAGCGTAGCGCAACTCATTTCGAGTTCAGTGCCGTCATTGTTGTCACCTGGGAAGGTTGTGTCTGGTCACAGTAATTCGTTTTGTAAAAGCAGTTTCGCTTGCTTCTCGTTTTTTGTCACGGCGGATTTAAGTGAACAGCGCGCTGCTGTGAAATTTTGCTTCCTGCTTGGGAAAAACGCCACAGAAACTGTTGTGATGTTGAAAACAGCTTACAAGGATAGTGCTATGGGAAAAACTCAAGTGTACCAATGATTTTCTCGTTTCAAAGAAGGTGAAATGTCAATTGGTGACAAACCTCGTTCTGGACATCCGTCAACTTCCAGAATTAACGAAAATGTTGAAAAAGTTCATGCAATCGTGCTTGAAGACCGACGACGGGCCATTGAAAAGATTATTAAGTTATCTGGAATAACTTGGAGCTCGGTTCAGCGAACTTTGTCAGAAGATTTGGGGATGAGAAGGGTCACTGCAAAATTTGTCCCTCGGGTCCTGACTGAACAGCAAAAAGAGAATCCAGTTGAAATATGCCGTGCATTGAAAGACCAGCTCCAAACCAACCCAGATTTTTTTCTCAAGGTCATTACTGGTGACGAGTCATGGTGCTATGGTTACCACCCCGAAACTAAACAACAGTCAACCCAGTGGAAAACTTCATTGTCGCCTCGCCCAAAAAAAGCTCGTCAAGTGAAATCAAACATCAAGACGATGCTCATTTGTTTTTTCGATGTGAGAGGGGTAGTGCATTCTGATTCGTCCCACCAGGTCAGACTGTTAGTCAGGCTTTCTATTTGGAGGTTTTAAAAAGATTGCGTAACAATGTGCGACAAAAAAGGCCCGATTTGTGGCAGACGAGGGACTGGTTTTTCCACCATGACAATCCACCTGCTCACGCAGCCATTTCAGTGCGCCAGTTTCTAGCAAAAAACAACATGACTCCCTTTCCCCACGCCCCTTACTCACCTGACCTCGCTCCGTGCGATTTCTTCTTGTTTCTGCAAATGAAGAGGGACATGAAAGGACAACGATGTGACGACGTGGAAGCGGTAAAGAAAAAAACCAGGCAGGAGCTGTCGGCCATCACACCAGACGAGTTTGAAAAATGTTTCCAGGAATGGGATCGCAGATTGGACAAATGTATTAAGTGTAATGGAGAGTACTTTGAAGGTGATAAGGTTGTTTTGTAAAAAAAAATTAAATACATAGCTTTAAAAAAAAATTCCGGTTATTTTTGGGTACCCCCTCGTATAGTAGCTGTTTAAGCTTGTTTTCACTCAACTTGAACTTTCGTTAGCATTGTCTTCTCAGTGTTGGCACAAATTTCAACTCAAACAGTGCTCCCGTTTACGAGTTGTTCGAGGTCAACAAAAAAATTAATAACGCCTATAAAAATAATTGCAGAGAGTTCAAATGGGAATACGTGATGTAGGATGAATGTAGAAATAATCGTTGAACAGGAAAAATTTGTTGACGCTGTACTTTTTTTGTAATGAATTATCAAAGTTGACAATCGTTGTAGAAGGGCTAAAAAACAGTGACTTTTTTAATATATCTCTTAACGTTATGAAAACGAAGAATCAAAAAAATATGAAATGTACACGAGTAACGCAGAAAGGAATGCCGATTCCAACAATATGCTCATTTATTTTTTGTCTTTGAAAATTTGGAAACGGCAGGCTTTGAAAGTTGAACGGACTTTAAACAATAGGTTAGATTTTATGTTAACAAATTTTCAGTGTGTTTATTTTTCTTAAATAATCTTTGAAAGAGAAATATTCGGCTTATAGTGAGATCAAATTACTTTTAGCAAAATTTAGAGTGATTTGGTTTTTGGAAATAAGGTAATTCAATGGTACTTAACACATCAGCATGACTTGGTGTTTTCATTCATTGGATCGGAAGAGGATTGGGCTGCAATACGTTCTATTTTCATTGATCTATGGACTTAAGTAGGCCTGGCGTCCTTTTCATATAGTAAGTAAGTAAGTATAATTTTCTTTTGTTTTTCTGTTTTAAGGCCCTTGATCTTTAGTTGACTGCTCTAATGGTTAGTCTGCTTCTTATCCAGTCATGGTTTTGAATTTCGTTCACTTTTTTTACATTATTTAATGAAAAATTGGTCTTCCAAACTTTGGCTTCTGTCCTGGTAGAATGACCCTTTACGAGTAACGGTATTCAACGGTAATTTTTGCCACCAACGTCGGTTTCCATGGTAACCAAAGAATTCTGATTGGTTGAGATTGACATAAATCCATTGTTATCAAAATTTGAATTCTTTTCAAAATCCTAGTATATCTTCTGATTGCTGTTATTCCTCTATCTTCCTTCCTAATTATTAAATATTGTCACTATAGTAAGTATTTCCTTTCACAGATTATTTTGATACCCCACAAGTTTGGGTTATTTTAGGTTTTATGTTTTTACAATTATTTTAATACTTGTTAATTACATTTCTTTTTGAATTCAAATGCTTATTATAATATTTTGTCTTAAAAATGATTTACAATTTATCCTTGGTGAGTCATTCACCTCGGATTTACTAATTTCTTTGTTATTTTGTTATAATTTGTAGTTGTTTGTTTCTGACAGTTAGGCATTTTCATAGGCCTAAGTAGCCATTATGGTATTTGACTTATTTCATATAAATTACATCTCATTTTAGCCTCATGGGCTTTATTTTGTTAGTATAATTGGTTGTATCATTTATTGTTGTGTTTTGGGTCGGTTTATGTGTTATTATTATGTCAGTATTATTTTATACATAATTGTTTGCTGTCTGGTTTCCTCGTTTTCTAGTCATACATTTCTTAACTTTTTTACTTATTTATTTTGCCCATAATAACAATGTGGCTATTATTTACTATTTTTTGATCTTATTAAATTCAATATTTAGGCCTATGGTCTGTATAACTCTACCAGCCATATCCAATTCATAAACTTGCTTGAATAATTATTTAACTATTATTTGCTAATCTTTGTTTACAATTCATCTTATTTTATATCATTTTTAGTGTGATAAACAACATCACTTTTTATGAACTTTATAACGATCCCTTATAACATGGGTGTTTGTGGATTTGTTTTAACTACTTAATTCTTTACTTCCCCTCCATGTTAACACTTTCTGTTTTTTCTTTCAGGGTATTCCCTCTTTTAATTATAATTGCATTTACTTAAATTAAATAACAACATTCTTTCTAACTAATTACTGTCTTCATCACCTTTCAGCGTTCATTATACCTTACTTAATTACTAATATTCTTCACTTTTTATCATTTAGTGTTTCCTTTGGATTTATTAATTGTTTGTGCTTTTATCATTCACTATTTTTCACTATATTGACATTCTTTATTTCACGCTATTCTCATTCAATCATCACCTTCACTTTTAAATTATTTATAGTTTATTATAATTTTATTAGTGTACTTCCTTTATCACTACACTTTGGGGTTTTTACACTTTCATTTTTCACTTCACAAATGTTTTTGTTTTTTAAGTGTTTCTGAATGGTGTAATGGGGCTAAAAGGAGGGGATTTTTATTTTATTATAAAATCATAAATTTGTTTTCATCTGTGTGGCCAGCCATGTGTTGAATAAAAGCGTTGTTCAAACAAAGGGACAGTACGGTGTAGCTGTACAATGGAATGTGTCGTGTTGCCCACAATGTCTTAATTCTCAGAACTGTAGTACTGTGTAATGTGCACAGACGCACAAACATCTGCGGAGCGCATAACCGATGCTAAAAAAAAGTCGCACAAAATGGCTTTGTGTGAATTTGATTCAACATGTGCTCGGGGCAAGGCGGATATAAGATTAAGGACACAACTTTTCAGTGACGTAGTTAGAGGCAGTGAGATTTCGTCGACGTCCAATACACTGGAGTTGCACTTGTTGAATGTGTGGTGACAAAGACTTTAACGCATAAGGCATTGTTTTCCGTCTTGTCCAAAAAAAAACCTGAGTAGTGGGGTATTTGATAGACGCTACTTGCAGTTCCTCACCGACGCTAGCCTGCGCAGGCAGCCCGCCAAACGGGGCTCAACAATAAAAATTTAGTATCAAGTAAAAGTGAGTGCAGTTTTTCAAAATGCGGAAGTGAGTACAGTTCTCGGAAGAAAAAATGGAATCATAAACTGTTTCGGACCTAGAACTAATTTTGTGAATGATGTAGCACGAGGTCGGGGAGATGCCACGTTGCCGGCAGTGGTATTGAGTAACAGTATTCCTAAAATATATGTGTAATTTTGAATAAAATGGGGCCTATCTAAGTAAAGGGGTAAAATTTTTTTTAATGGTGTGAATGTGTGAATGAGCAGGCTGGGCGGCCTTCTTTAAGGTAAGATGTTTAATAGAATTTTTGTAGTATCCGATCATGTCATAAATATTATAAGAATGTTTTATTTATCTTGAATTTTTTGGCAAGAAGCAATAGATTGATGTAAGAGGTAAAGAAATGAATAAGTAATGACGAACATGTTGAAAGTTTTAAAGAATTTAATAAAATTTAATTGGTTTCTCTTCCTAAATGCGAGTTGCGTACGTTATTAATATGACCTTATGATCACTCTTGCATTTCAACGTTCGTGTGACGAATTCTGGGCTGTAGAAGATTTTAGATGTAAGTGGAAGAGAAATAATTTTCTGATTTTAATATATTAATAATGTAATTAACATAACAATGGGTAATCCTTCTAATTACTATCTCACTACCATACTATCTCTTTCATTACAATATCTTATTAATAATATTAATAATTTTATGTCTTTATATTTCTATCATTACATCTAACTCTAAATTGTGAGTTAGTTTTTTTTTATATTTATATTTAACATTGTTATCTGGGTTTCCTTTAATTCCATTATTATTGCTCATTAATGGATAATAACATTTTTTTTCTCATAGGTTAATTATTGGTCTTTATTCCAATATTACATTTGAGTGCATTATTTCTCTTGCTCATATTCTTTATTACTTGTTTTTTGTATCATCATTGGTTATCATTTTTATTTATTTCCCTTCATCTAGGGTTTGTTTCTTTTTCATTTCCCTCCTTCTTTTTTTCATTGTATTTGTTTAATACTTTGGTTTTCCACCTTCTCCTTTGGGTTCATCTTAACGTGTCACATTGAGTCATTCAATTCCATGAACTTGTTTCATTTTTGTTTGGTTTTGGTTTTTCCCTTCTTCTTTTGGTTTGGTTAATCACTTTCTTCTCTTCTTTGGTTTTATTCTTGTTCGTTTTTTGTGGTTCCCTTCTTCTTTTGTTTCCTTTTTGTTGGTTCAATCACTTGGGTATGGTCATGTCGTCGTTTGTTGAGTCATTGTCTTTATATTTTATTTATATTAAACATTTTATTTTGTATGAAGTATCGTTTTATATTTAGTATCATCTTTTTCATCCCTGGTATTGGGGTGGCTTATTTGTGTTGTAACATAATGCCTCCCTTCAAAATTGATCATTTTGTGTGGCTTATTTGTGTTGTAACAATATATATATTGTCTATTCGATCGTCGTATTTTGTGGAAACAAAATAATTACAAGACACCAATTAAGTCACTAATCACACCTTTAATTGTTATAGTAAAACAGTTCGTAATTAACAAGACAGTGTCTACAACAAATCAAATGAAGATTGTTCATACGCAATAAAATGTCCACTAATATTAAAACTCAACTGTATTACAATTATACCGTCCGAATATAAAACGCAACACTTCACTAATAACTACTTGAACGTACACCGTAATAACTCGAACCGCTCTGTAAATATATCGCACTAATACTCTCGGACCGCACAGTCAAAAATCTCGCATTGAACTGAAAACTAAGGCCGCGACGCGATGTATTTATAGTTACGCTCACACACCAGAAGCTTCCAAACTGCGTCTTATCTCTCGCGAACTACGTAATTGCTACGGCCTTGACACAGTCCGAGCGCCCGAGCGAAGCCTGGCATAGTCGAGAAAATTCTCGCAAAATGCGTCTAGTAGCACGTACACCACACGCTTACATCGAGATCTTTCTGGCGCATTCGATAAACGCGTAGATTGTTCTGTGCTGTCGTAGCACAGCCCCCTCCTTAAGCCTGTTCGTCCCGAACTGGCAAAGTGTCTCTAAATTTGTATTTAGCCAGGCGATCTAGGTGGACGACCTTGAAATTTCGCTGTCCTTCCTGTTGAATCCGATAAACAACATCGTTAATCCTTTTTTTTACAGTGTAGGGTCCTTCCCAGTTAGACTGAAGCTTAGGTGAGCGACCACGACGGTGCTTTGGATTGAACAACCAGACCTGATCTCCTTCTTGGAAACCCACACTATTGCTGCGAATGTCATACCGAGTTTTCATTTTATCACTGGCAATCTTGAGCCGTCCTCTTACCAAGCGATTCATTTCTCGCAGTTGGTTTTCTAATTGCGAGGAATAGTTCTTTGGCTCTTGGGCTGAGTCTCAGGTGATCCAAACATCAAGTCCCCAGGAAGACGAATCTCCTGCCCAAACACCAATTTTGCTGGAGTCATGCCGGTTGTGTCATGTACTGATGACCTATACGCCATAAGGAATAGTGGTATACGTTGGTCCCAGTCTGTTTGGTTCTCGTCAACAACTTTCGAAAGATGCTGCTCAAGTGTCCTGTTGAATCTCTCAACCATCCCGTCCGACTGAGGATGCAGAGGCGTTGTCCTGGTCTTTCGAATTCCAAGTAGACGGCATAATTCTTTAAACACTCCTGATTCGAAATTTCTCCCTTGATCCGTATGGATTTTCATAGGGGCTCCATAACGGCAACAGAAGTTGTGAACTAACTGCTTTGCCACAGTGGTAACCTCCTGATTTGGAATTGCGTAGGCTTCCACCCACTTAGTAAAGTAGTCACCTACAACCATGATGTACCGGTTTCCATCGTCAGTAACTGGGAATGGTCCAGCAATGTCTATGGCAATTCTCTCGAAAGGTTGTCCAACGTTATACTGTCTCATTTTTCCCCTGCTTCTGGTTTGTGGGCCCTTGCTTGCAGCACATATTTCACACGTCCGAACCCATTCCTCTACGTCGTGGCGAAGATGAAGCCAATAGAATCGCTTCCGTATTTTGTCAAGGGTTTTGTTAACGCCAAGATGGCCTCCAGATGTTCCATCATGCATCTCCTTCAAAACAGACTGCACTTTACTTCGGGGAACTATCAACTGCATGACCACGTCCCGTCCATCTGCACTTTCCCAAGCCCTTTTCAGCAATCCGTTTTCTAAGGTGAGAGATTCCCATTGTGCCCAGTAGCCCTTCAGCACTTCGGAACCATGGCAGATATCTTGCCAATCCGGGCGGCGACCTTCCTCTTTTGCTGTCAAGATCGGTCCAATGTCTTCATCAGTCATCTGTTCTTGTCGACAGTCTTGTGTTGTCCAGCCATCAGCCAGGAAATCTACAGTGATGGCTTGAACATGTTCGCTTGGGTTTTGTTCTTCCTTTCTGTGGCAATGTCGGCAATCTTCCGGGCATGGTCTTCGTGATAAGCCATCTGCATTACCGTGCAGGCGCCCCCGCCGATGTTGTACCTTGAAGTTGTACTCTTGCAGACGTTCGAGCCACCTTGCCAACTGTCCTTCCGGATTTTTAAATCTCAAGAGCCATGCAAGTGCAGCATGGTCGGTACGTAGTGAAAACTCTCTCCCATAGAGGTATTTATGGAAGTGCTCCAAAGCTCTGACAATTGCCAACAACTCTCTTCTTGTAACACAATAATTTCTCTCTGGTTTAGAAAGCGTCTTGCTGTAATACGCTATTACTCGTTCTTCACCGTTCTGCACTTGAGACAAAACTGCTCCTAGACCAGTATTGTTTGCGTCTGTGTCTACGATGTACTTCCCTTCGGAAGCTGGAAAAGCGAGAATTGGCTGCGAACATAATGCAATCTTCAACGTTCTAAATGCTTGTTCACACTCTCTCGACCATTGGAAGTTTCGTTTATTTTCCGTTAACTCATGTAGTGGTTTAGCAATAGTAGCGAAGCCTTTCACAAAACGTCGGTAATATGAGCATAACCCCAGGAAACTCCGAACTTCGTGTTTATTCTTCGGAACTGGCCAGTCTCTTACGGTGTCTACATTATTAGGATCCATGCTAACGCCCGCTGCCGAAACCAGATGGCCCAAATACTGTACTTCCTTCTGGAATAGAGAACACTTCTTCGGGCTCAGCTTCAGTTGTGCACCGTGAATTCTAGTTAGAACTTCCTTAAGGTTTTCCAAATAATCTTCGAAAGTCTTCCCAATCACTATGACATCGTCTAAGTAAACAAGGCAAGTTTTCCACGTCAGGCCTCGGAGTATCAGGTCCATCAATCTCTCAAATGTTGCCGGTGCATTACAGAGTCCAAATGGCATGACGTTAAAATGGAATAAGCCACTTGGGGTCGAGAAAGCGGTCTTTTCCTTGTCTTCTTGATGAAGACCCACTTGCCAATATCCACTCTTCAGGTCCAATGTGGAAAACCACTGTGCTCCGGACAACGTGTCGAGTGCATCGTCAACGCGAGGTAATGGATAGCAGTCTTTCTTTGTAACGTCATTTAACCTCCGGTAGTCTACGCAGAAACGCAATCCACCATCCTTCTTCGCTACCAGCACTACAGGGGAAGACCAAGCACTTGACGAAGGTTCAATTACTCCCTCTGTCAACATGTCCTGTACTAACCGAGACATCTCCTCTTGTTTAGATAATGGAGGCCTTCGAGGAGGTTGGCGTATCGGTGTTGTGTCCCCGGTATTGATGCGATGTTGCACAAGAGAGGTTCTTCCCAGTGACTGTCCCCGAACTGCAAAACAATCTTTGAATTCGTGTAAAAACTGTCCGAGTTCTTTTACCTCACCACTTGAGAGGTCGTTAGAAGATCTGTTCAATAATTCTTGCAGTTCCTCTGGTAATTTAGAAGTATCCGAAGAACTGGGTCTTCGTTGCGTTATTCCGGCTACCCAGGACGCAGGAGTCAATTTGCCTAGGAGCGTATTGCTTTGTAAAGTGATAGCTTGATCCAAAATATTCGCCACTCTAATAGGTACATTTCCGGTTTCGTCAGGTTTTACTAAACTTCTGGCAATTAGTATGCCCGGTGTGCTGACTACCTGGGGTTCGAATATAGAGCACTGATTGCCCCTAGTATCTACCGCAGTTCTAACCATGATGATCTTTTCGGAGTTTGGCGGAACAGTTACGGCCACTTGGTTTATGACGTCCATCGATTTTTCTGCTGTCGTCATTGTTGATAGCATTACCTCTTCGCCTCCGATTCTCAAGACATTGTTTTTGAAGTCGACTATAAATCCGTATGCGTTCATAATGTCCACACCAAGAATTGCTTCATCCACAATGTCTGCAACAAGTACTTGAAGATTAAACTCAAGTCTACCGAGGCGTAGGTGTATCTCCACTTTTCCATACACTTTTACAGGCCGTCCAGTAGCTGTTCGCAAGCTGCAAGAGCACCAGATTGACTTGAGATCTTTCACCACGTCGGGGCGCACAATAGAAACTGTTGCGCCTGTGTCAACTGTAATCGAGGTTGGCCTTTCTTGAACAAATCCGGTAACTACCAAGCTCCCGGTGTTTTTCTGAAGCGTAGAAATTGCGTATTCTCTAGGGGCTTCGTTCCTCCAGTTAGTCAGCACACGCCCCGTTGCACCGACTATTGCTCGTTTCCCTGCTGCTGAATTCTAACCCGACAATCTCGTTGTAGATGCCCAGGTTTCCCACATCGATAACACTTCGGTCTTCCATCCTTTCTTATTTTATTCTGTGGCGCCGACCGTCTAGTCTCTGTTCCTTGTTCTTCTTCCTCATCGTCTGTGCCGTCGCGATCTTTTAGCGTGCGCACTTTATGACTTGTCCAACCAGACGCTGATTTGGCGGCCTCAAATTGCAAAGCATGTACCAGGGCGTCCGCACTGTTCTGGTGTCTTGCCATTCGTAACACTTGCTGTAGTCCGTTATCTCGGACACCGGCAGTAAATGTCTGCATCGCAAAACGCGTTCGAAAATCTTCTGGCGCTTCAGGATAGGCCAGTCTAATTAGTCTGTCGATACTTGCTTCAAACTCTTGAAGACTTTCCCCGGAATGCTGTCGCCTTGCTCTCAACTGGGTGCAGTACACATCCCGCAAATGTTTATCACCATACCGTAATTCCAGAGCTTTTATCAATTCGGCATAGGTGTTCTGGCTGTCAGGTGGCACTTTCTGTAGTAGTTCTCCCGCGAGTCCTTTTAATGCAAGAACAAGTGAAACAGCCTTGTCTTTTTCTGTCCAATTATTTGCGCATGCAGCAGCTTCAAATTGGCGGAGGTACGTTGCCCAGTGAGTGCTTCCGTCAAAGGTTGGAGCTTTGACATGAACTGTCCCTACTGCAGGCAAAGTGACTTTCTCTGTTAACTTATTTTCTGTGTATTTTTCTGTCTTGATCACTGGTACAGTCTGTTCAGAAATTTGTTTTGGTTGAATCTTCATGCACTGTTCAACTTCAATTTTAATTTGTTCTCTTATGTTTGGCATTGAGTTTTCTACTGCAGATATTTTTGTTGACATAACTTCTTCTACAGTCAAGACAGATTTTTCTACTTTAGCTATTTTATTTGACATGGATTCTTCTACGTCAGATATTCTGGTAATCTGATTGTTGAGCTCACCTCGTAATTCACCTACGTCACCACGTAGGAGACCCAATTCTGCGGTAGTATGTTCTTGCATCTGCTTCCGCATAACTTCAAAGAGAGCTTCCGTTTTATCTGCTTCTTGCTTACGTTTTTCATCCTGTCGTTTTTCTGCTTCTTCCGCCTCCTGCCTGCGTTTCTCATCCTGTCGTTTTTCTGCTTCTTCCGCCTCCTGTCGTCGTCGTTCTTCTGTCTGCAACAACAGCGCCTGGAAATTTTCCATCATCTGACTGGCATCCATTGTTTTTCGATTAATTACGAATAACACTCGTCTTGTACAAAGTATCCACTGTTTCCACTGTTAATCGTTCTATCCCAGTTCTGACACCACTGTTACGACGGTCTATTCGATCGTCGTAGGTACAGTGGAAACAAAATAATTACAAGACACCAATTAAGTCACTAATCACACCTTTAATTGTTATAGTAAAACAGTTCGTAATTAACAACACAGTGTCTACAACAAATCAAATGAAGATTGTTCATACGCAATAAAATGTCCACTAATATTAAAACTCAACTGTATTACAATTATACCGTCCGAATATAAAACGCAACACTTCACTAATAACTACTTGAACGTACACCGTAATAACTCGAACCGCTCTGTAAATATATCGCACTAATACTCTCGGACCGCACAGTCAAAAATCTCGCATTGAACTGAAAACTAAGGCCGCGACGCGATGTATTTATAGTTACGCTCACACACCAGAAGCTTCCAAACTGCGTCTTATCTCTCGCGAACTACGTAATTGCTACGGCCTTGACACAGTCCGAGCGCCCGAGCGAAGCCTGGCATAGTCGAGAAAATTCTCGCAAAATGCGTCTAGTAGCACGTACACCACACGCTTACATCGAGATCTTTCTGGCGCATTCGATAAACGCGTAGATTGTTCTGTGCTGTCGTAGCAATATATATATATATATATATATATGTATATATAGAAAATTATATATATATATATGTATATTATAACATTGCCAAACCCTGATCACATTTGATATTAATAAGTATGTAAAAAATGCCAAGAAACAATATATTTTGATAGATAAATGATAACGAGAATGAAAGTAGTAAATATAATCAATAGTGAAGGAGGAAGAATACAACCAAAGGTGGTTACAAAACAAGAAAATACGAACTAGACTGACAGACAACTGACATTGACCCAACCCCAGAGATTGGCCAGATATTAACCAAAGTAAAGCGAGACAAGAAGACAGTGAAGAAAAAAGAAAAAAAAATTACATGGCCATAACAATTAACTCATAAGATTGTTTTAAAAGAGCATAATTTTTTATTATTATTAATAATTTATGTTTAAATTTTTATTAGTGGTAACTTGTAAATGACAGTATCTCAGCAATTGTTATACATAAAAAACCATGTGTAGATATGATTGTATGTATATCCTTATCTATAGGTGATGTGTCAGCTGTTATGTTTAAAATTACACTCATACAGACAGGGAATAGAAATGTGTGCGTGATTCGATTAGAGAACAAATTGTATAGCCTACTATATACTTTGGAACTTTTACTAGGATTATTTCAGCAGTATGTATGTTATTTCAGCATTATGTGTTTGAAAGTATAAGGTTTTGGAGAGTTTATTTATTTGCTAATATTATTGCTGTTGCTACAGATGTAGTATGTTTCAATTAACACAATATATTTTAACATTATTAAATTGTTGTTATTATTACTAATTATGACATTTCAGACCAATTTTTATCACTTTAATGACAATGTATACAAAGTTATGTTTTATTTGAAAGATGTATTTACAATACCATGTTGTTTGAATATTATAAAATGATATGTGACAGTCTGAAGTTAACAAAAGAGACATGAACTCATTAGATACAAAAACTTTGTAATAATAGTGAGATCGTGAGAAATATAAGGGTAATTAGAGATAGGTAGGGAGTGACAAAGATGAACAGTGAAGTGATAAGTGTAATAAAATAAACAGCATATAATCTTAAGAAAAAAGAGTTAAACAAGTGTGACAAACCCAAAACATAAGCACATATTAAATGAGCAATTAAGTTAAGTATATTAGACTGAAAGACACAGAATAATTGTGAATGTAAAAAACAGAAAAAATATTATCTCAGTATAAAAATCACCAGGGTGATTACTGTTATAAAAGAGATGGTGTAGGTATAACACTCACCAAATTTGTTCATTTGTTAATTTAAAGAAAGAAGTTATTGGCTTAATGTTTAAGGCAATAAATACCAGAAGAAATAGTTTTACAGTAATATGTTAGTATGTTTTAAGTAAGTAAGGAATTTATAAAGAAAATAATAACAATACCTTTATAAGAAATAATAGGCAAAATATAATAATTATGTGTAACGAAAGGGAACATGGAAGAATTATATTAAAACTTAGAAATAAGTAAATTATGTATTAACATAGTATTATCAATTTTGGACTAAAACATTAATACATGGCTTAGACCAATCTTGTAAGATATCAAACTAATCTTTGAAAGAAAATAGGAACATCTATGTAAAGATTACAACCATTGAAATTATCCCCAAGTAAATATAGCCATTATAAAATATTTATTCAAATTAAACAAAAAATTCAAAGTTTGATAACAATGTGTTTATTTTGAGATCGACCAGGGAGAATAATTACGTTACCATGGAAACTGTGGAGTAACAAGCAAAAATAGCGTTAGATTTTTTTACTGAATGCATGACGCTTTAATGGTATAGACGCTAATTTTCGAGTGACCAAAATTGTCAATTAAAACAGAAAATATCAGAAGTAGATACTACTAAGTGTATACCAAGACGTAAGACAATAAGACTGGAACCATATTATTGAAGTTGAGGCCAAATTAACGAAAAAAGAAAATAAATTACTACCAATTAAACTGGAAAAGATGCCTGATGTCCTGAACCAAGCAAATTAAAGAAGATTGTAGTATAACCCATGAATAACAGATCGTATGAATTCGCCATAACTACGGAAGTGATAAGTACCTATTAAATTACCCAAAATATATAAATAAACTCACGTTAATTATTTCTCACTAAAGGTCGAAATCTCACTGAACTGAAATTAATTACTTTCAAAGATTAAAAAGAATACTAAGTCACTGACAATTTATAAACTAACCAATATAAACTGTTGTTAATGATCCATAACTTGTAAACACTTTTACTACACTGCGCTAAACAAATTATACCTACACAATATGTTAGTTAAGTTTACTTGATGTAAGGGTGTGTATTTTTATTTTTTTAAACATTTGTAATCCTTTTAACGTAACCTCAAGAACCTGTGACAAACAAACATTAATAACTGATGTACTATTTACAACAGACGCCATTATTAAACGTCTGGTTATCAATTCAAATATCGATTTGTCAAACCCTGTAATTGTTTCATATAAACAACCGGAGCATTTGTATTAGAATAATTTGTATTAAATAAATAACAATCACTAATAAAAAATGTGTAAGTATTGAGTGTAACCACGGTGTTATAATTTCATTAGGAGGTGCACAATATTTTATGTACATTTTAGCAGACGACTAACGATTTACACAGCCCACGCATCGAACTGCTGTGCGCTCCAGTGGGCCTAGCTGGCGGAAATATTTGAATTATTCAAACCGCCTGAGCTGTGCTGGTCATACACCTTTGAACTTTATTTTAATTGTTTTAAGAAAACAATTTGGCGCCACCGGGATTTTCATACCCCTAGTGAACATCAGGTAAGAACATCAAGACCTGGTTATTCGTACGTTCGCAACGGACGAAATCTGCGGAAGTTGCACGCATTTGAACTACGGATCGAGAAGACACGTTACACCCATTACACACAAATTGTACATTATCCACATTTTACAGAGTAAAACGGTAGCCGTACACACGTCTACATTACAAATTGACGACCAACCGCTGGAGCTAGAAGAGAGAGAAATACGAACTTCTAACGGCGAGAAAAAAGGTCGACTAATAAGTATAAAACGGTTCGCTACACACTATTCAATAATAATTAACAGGAAAGGTAAACCGTTAGTATACAAAGTGGCTTCCATCGCGGGGCTTGAACGAGGCGGACGTCCCGTTATTATACAATATACATAGTGTATTCTGGTTAATGGGGCCACCAGTTATTAGGGCAAGCCGCTTTATTGGGCCAATATTCAAAATACAATATTGAATTATACAAATATACAATGTATTGTATACATTATAAAATGTATACAATATTGAAAATTCAAAATACAATGATATTATTATATATTTATTACTATACAGTATACTGTAATATATATATATATATATATTGTTACAACACAAACAAGCCACCCCAATACCAGGGAAAAAACGATGAATCAACTATATAAAATGTTAAACTAAAAATAAAATGACGATGACGCGACAAACGACTACATGACCCAACCCAAGTGGTTGAATCAATAGATAAACCAAATAAAATGAAACCAAATGAGAAGGGGAAAACCAAAATAAAATGAAATAAAATGAAATCGAAGAAGAAGGAAAATGAAAATGAAACAAACCAAGTATAAATGAAACAAAACAAGAAGAAATGAAAAAACACAAACGAATGATATAGAACAAAAAAAAAGAAATGTTACACTCAAATAGAATAATGAAAAAGAAACCAATAAATAACAAATGTAAAAGATAATTATTAGTATCGACTAAATAATCAATGTAAATGATAATTGATAAAACCCGATAAAATAATGACAAACTAAAAGTACACTAACCAAAGAAATAGAGTTTAAATGTAATAAAGGACTCTATAAGGAACTGTATAACTAACCTTTGTAAAGAGAGAAAGAGAGAAATAGTGAGATAGTGAACATAAGTAAGTAACAAGGAAAATGTAATAATAAATTACCTTATTTCAAATCCGTCCTGTGACTTCGTTGCGTTGTTTTTGTTGTTGGAAAATGTAATGTTAGGGATTACCCGCTACTAACACTTAAAATAAAAATAAGAAGTGCAAAGTGATAGTGTAAAACCTCAAAATAATAAGAAACCCTATTGATAGGTATAAACACTCAATAATCTGTGATGAACACTAAAGATTAATGGTGAACATTATTATTCAATATGAATTTTGTTAATGATAGTATTAAGTTTAATTGTAAACGAGGGATACCATAGTATTCAAGGTAAGGAATCCTATAGAATGTCAAAAGTTAGTGTTACCATGGCTAGAAAGTAAAGTTAATATAAGAAAAATATAGTAAAGAAAATAAAAGTAAAATCAATAAACACCCTATATTCTAAGGGATAGTCAGTTAAGGAAATTTGAAGGGTGTGATGATGTTTATCACCCAGAAATAATTAAGAATGAAACAAATTATAAACAAACGTTGCATAATAGCTGTTAAAGAATTGTTCGATTAAATTTATGAATAGGAATATGGCTGAAGGGATTACACAGACCATAAACCTAAATGTTATATTGTATTTTATAAAGAATAGTAAATAGTTGTCAAATAATAAACATTGGCAAAATAAATAAGAAAAAAAGATAAAGTAATATAAATCTGATAATACTGGAAGGGCAGTTAGAAAATAATAAATAAACCATATTGTAGAAACTAATGAAAACATACAATAATTGTAAAACAGATCCAAAACAAGTCAACAAGTAAACAAATCATTTATAATACCAACACAAAACATGTATGAGAGTAAATTAATAAGTAATTAGTATAAAATAAGTAAATAAGGCCAATTACTATTTAGGCCTATGAAATGCCTAACTGTAAAAAACAAATAACTACAAATTGTAAAAAACTAACAAGAATATTAGCAAATCCAAGGCAAGTAACTAGTCAAGGATAATTAGTGAATAGTATTAAAAGAGAAATGTTAAATTAAGGACTTAAAATAAGAAAGAAATGTAATTAGGTAATATCAACATAAATGTTCAAACAATAGTACATAAGAAATCCCAGCTTTGTGAGATGTCAAAATGACCTTTGAAAGAAAATACGAACAGTAGTGATAATATTTAATACATAGAGAGGAAGACGGAAGAATAATAGCAATCGGAAGATATACAGTAATTTTGAATAAAAATTCAAATATGATAACAATGGGCTTAAGTCAAGTTCAGCCAATCAGGATCTATCAGTAACCATGACAACGGAACGTTAGTTATGAATTTTCCGTTAAAAACTATTATTCCATTCTTTACGCTTAACAGGAATAGACGCCAGGCAGCAAATGACCAAAATTTTAATATAAAACGTTTAAAAAGTGATCCAAATTTGCAAAGATGATGACGTAAGAAGCTGATGAAGGACGAGAACATTTAACTGATGCCAAGGACCAATTTAACAAATTCCAAATTAATAAATTTCAACAACGAATACAAAAAAGGTGCCAGACGCACTTAAGTTCCAAAATAATTGAAGATTGAAGACTATTGAAGACCCCAAACCATTTCAACTGAATGACAGTTCACCTCAAGTCGACTGATTTGATAAGTATTGTTAAATTACCCGAATTTCTGAATTAAATTCACTTTAAATTTGTCTTACAGTAATCTGAACTCTCACTATAAACTGATGATATTATTTCTTTCAAAGATTAATAAAAAAATAAAACACTAAACTTATGTTAACTAGTAAAATAACCTGTATGAAAATTACGAACTTTTGAAACACACTTTACCACACTTAAGGAACAAACTATAATTGCACATTATAATATCTAAGTACAATTAATGTAAGGTAGTGTACTTTATTATAATCATTATCAATATTTCTTTCGTAATCACAAGAATCCAGAATCTGAACGAAATAAACTGTAAACAAACCAAGCAGTCGCCATGTTTGACTGAATAATTCGTTCAAAGTCGATTCACCAACCTTGAGATATTTGTCTTATAATAATTGCCGGAGCAAATTTGTTGAATAACAAAATATAATTTTGTGTAAAACTGAATAAGTACCAAACACAATTAAATAAACTAGTACAGAGTGTAACCACTGTTTTTTATTCCATAGGAAAGTGTATTATAATATTTGTGCATTTTAGCGAAAAACTAGGGTGATGGTAAGCGCTCACGTCGGCAACTCGGCGAAAAAACCGCTCGATTAAGAAGGCCGAACGAAGGCGGGAGTAATTTTGAATTCTCCATACCGTCACAGCTGAGAATGCTTAATCATCCTATTTTTTAATTTAATTGTTTTAATTAAACAATTTGGCGCCACCCGGGATTTATGAACACCTATTGAAGAACAGGTACGGTTTCCACTCGTGTGTACTGGTAATTCGAAGTATGACGGACATCGTCAGCGCAACATACAAGTAACGACACCAGTGTGAGGCGAACACACAACTTATACATTTTCAGAATACGTACAAAGCTAGTCGTTACAATATATATAATTTTCTATATAAGTAACTCGATGTTTCTTGCAGTAATTATGAAATTATTTGAAAACATTACAAATTATATATTGTTACGCTAAAAAATCTCCACCAGAATAACAAATGAAACAACGTTAAGAATTAACAACAACTATGCAGTTAGTAACGCAGAAGATGAGAAAAATACAGTCATTTTAAATAATAAAATATAGTGATGACCAATGACCAAGACGATGACAAAGACAAGACCCCACCCCAAGTGATTGGCATGCATAATGACCATCAATATCAAATAATTTCATAGAAAAAAATGAGAACATGTTTGTTTATAACAAGCATTGAAGGTACAATACCTACCTTAATTAAATATGTAATAAAATAATATAAGTCTAACTTCAATAATACTATTAAATAACAAAGAAAGAATAAGTGTTAATTATAAAAATAATTCACCTAAATCAAATCAATGAAACCAAGTGATAAGTAGGTACACAGTGAATGAACAAAAACATTGTGATAAGTGATATACAATAGTGAGTGATTATAAATATATATTTGAGAATACTCAATCACAGTGTATACTAAAAGGACAAAAAGTATTAAACACTAAAGTAAAAGTTAACTCAAATACATGAAATAAACCCAGTGTAACCCATAATCACATGTAGAAAGAAAACAAACGTTACATCCCATAAAGGATGAATGATGTTTTATTTATATTTTGTAAACGATGGATAAGTAGGAGGCTCATGGAGTGAATTGGCATACTTTGTTAAAGCATTTTCAACAAATGTATGTTAAATTTTAAGACTAGAGATAAAGAGGACATAATCAGTAAAAGACTGGATACAAACAGTATGTATCATTATATTATTATATGTATAAATAAGTTTCAATAGTTGTGTTAAGAGAAAAAATATGTAATTAATATTAATTTCAAGAAGTTCCAAGTTAAAAGATAGTCATTATCAAAGTGATTATGTTAACATGTATGTTCATTTTAGTAAAGTTCAGTATCTAAGTTATATTTATACTAAGATAAAGAATGTTAACAGTTAAGTAAATTTTGTTCAAATGTTAACTAAGTTTAATTAATATGAGTCAGTAGATTATATAATGAGTGGGCAGGAATATAAAGTGTTGTAGACAAAAGGTAGCAAAAAATATTGAAAAATTAAGAGAATCAATCATTAATTCTTTTAATTGTTTTGTATGTAAAACAATTTGGCGCCTAAACATCGGGATTTTTCTGAATACAACACAGCAGGTAAGATAGCGGAAAACCCTTAAATAGAGGATAGAACGACCTACATCCAGGATAGGGGTTATTGTTCATAAACTTAATAATCTACATATTTGACTTATTACAAATTGACGCCAAACAACGTGTGGCTGTTAAACCATATGGCGGATACTCGAATTATTATAAATTGGCGCCCAACTTGTGTGGCTAGAGATAGAAGAAGAACTATATTCTAGCGGCGGTTACAGAAAGATTAACAAGATGCATAAGAGGGCGTCATCACTGAGACGGACGAAGGAGGCTGAAAAAGAAGTCAGAGTGGAAGAAAAGGAAGTAACATCGGTCGAGGATGTGGAAACGGTGGCAAGGGAGGAAGTTAGAGGAGACCTGAACCTACTAAAAATAATGGAATTAATAAATAGTATGAACGAAAAATTCGACAAGAATGAGGAGAGTCTGAAACAGATGAAGGAAGAAACTAATGACAATTTTAAGAAGCAGAAGGAAGAAATGAAGGAAGATTTAAAACAAATTAACGAAAAATTCGACAGGAATGAGGAGAGTTTAAAACAAATAAATGAAAAAATTGTCAGTACAAACGAAAGTATTAAAGAAGACTTAAGGCACACAATTAACGAAAATAATGAAACCTTACAACAGCGATTGACGGAGGACATTCAAAAAAGAAATGAAGAGTTGAAGGAAGAATTGAAGGAACAATTGAAGGAGGACCATGAGAAAAATAAAGAAGAAATGAAGCAGCAAATGATGCACCAATTAAGGGAGTACCGTGAAGAAATAAAACAGACAATCACAGAAACCAATGAGAAATTAGAGGAAACGCTGGAGAAATTAGATAAAACCAACGAAATGGTTGCAGAAGTCCGTAAGGAAGTAATAAATAAAATGAATGACCTCGAAGGTGAAAATAAAAGAAGAATTGATGAGTTTCAAGAGGAAACCACCAAAAAATTTGAACAGGCGGGACAGGACGTGCGTCAAATCCAGGAAGAAAATCAGAAGGAGACAACGGTAATACAGACAGATCTGGGTAAAAGAATGGAAGGCGTCTATAATAACTTGAATATAGTAGACAGCAAAGTGGGAAAGAATGAAATGAAGATTGAAGAAATACACCAAAGGGAGGTGCGACTCCAGGAAGTGGTGGACTCGTTACAAGACAGAACATACCATAGTACCCAGGTTATCAATAATTATAATTGTGAAATAATAAATTTTAGAAACTATAGGCGTAATCCTATGGGATTTTTAGCACGGTTAGAAGAAATGGTAGAAAAGAACAGAGATAATCGATGGACCGTGGTGCGAATAATGATTGATGAAGCTTTTAAGGACACATATGACAATTGGTGGACGGCTACTAGACCTGATATACATAGTACACAAGACTTCAAAACGCAATTTAAACCCAAGTATTGGTCTGAATCAACTCAGAATGTAGTAAGAAATTACCTCAACAATGGGAGATACGAACCAAACGTGAGACAGTCATTGACGGCATACTTTTTAGGCAAAATCTGCCTAGCCAACTATCTAGAATCCAAAATTCCAGACGAGAGTTTGGTCATCCAATTGTCGTATCATTTTGACGATGCCATCCAAAAGGCTAGGAGATACAGCCAGGTGAAAACAATAAAGGGTATGGCCAGTTTATTGGAAGACCATGAACATGAAGGACAGTAGAGAAGAAATAGAATAATGAATACTCGATATAATAGATATAATGATAGTCCCCAACAATCTAGTCCTAACGGTGGAAATAATTATAATAATAATAATCGTCAAGCCAATAACAACAACTACCCGAATCGCAATTTCGGTAATAATAATAATAACACCAATAACAATAATTTTGTTGATTATCCCAGAAACAATATGAACTATAACCCAAATCATAACAACTATAATGGGAACCGACCAAGTAATGGAAATAACTACCAGGGTTATAACTATTATAGGGGAAACAACCAGAACGGCTATCAGAATGGTTACCAAGGAAATAACTATCGAGGGAAGAATTACAACCGAAATAACCGGGAGTATTGGCACGAGAGAGGGAACGGTGACAATAGTAACCGGGATAATAGACAACATGGGAATTATATCCAAACTAGGAACCAGGCCGGACAGAGGCGGTATCATCGAGTGTAACTTTAATTTTCTTTTATTACTTTAATTATTTAACTGTTTGCACATAAACACTTGTTAATGTCTGTATATTTCAGACGCCATCTTTAAAGTTAGCCAACTGTAAGAGAAAACATATGTACTTACCAGGGCCATGTTCTTTTCGGCGAACACAGGAGAACACATTATGGTTATTTGAATAAAATAGACTAAATACTTGTATTCCTCTCATGATCTTGTTTATTATGCATATGCCCCAAACTCATTTTTTACTACAAAACAAAGTCATTACTACAAGTCATTCGATTCCCATTTTCTACTTCAAAAATTTATCTCTTTTTTTCTTTTTAATTCTGATACAACTTGTTAGATATACAATAACAATAATTCTACTGCCTGATTTTAAACATTAGAGGAAATTAGAGATACTGAAAAACATAAAATCCATTTCCTAGAACACAAACCAGTGCTTCTAGAATATTACAAAAAAAGACATTTATCCCCTTCATACACCCTTTGCCCTTGAGATCTCATTTTTACTGATTTACAGTATTTTAGTAATTTTTTAAATATTGGATTTCAAATATATGGTAGTACTCCGGAGATTACTTAGCTGTTCGAAGAGTTGATCTGGAATCGTCCCCTCTTTACTGTCATCTTGCACCTTTCGTTTTGCATGGTTCTTATTGCCGAACAGTTATTACATTTTTGTCACTACACAGTCTATTTATATATCGTTTGTATGGAAATAATTTTGATTTTCAATCACATTTTTGAACTGCGGGTGCCCGCGATTTTACGTTTTATAACTTTGTTTGCAGCCGGCCGGCTCACGGACAAATTTTATACTGGGATTAGACGAACGGTACTATTTTGTGAAGTGGTCGCGGCTGTTTGACCAATTCTTATTGTTCTAAGTTCTTGTATCACTACACCAGTATGAGGTTTGGCCGACACACCCGCATTCCAGTGTGACGTATGCACTGACGTAATATCGTCTGATGTTCCGTTACATAATCTGTTAGTCACTGGAGCTGACCTTGGCCCAATTTCGCCCGTTTGTCTATTGTGTTGTTATAATAATTTACAATTACTCCTTCTACTTTTGTTCCAATAAAATTTACCCTCATTATGAATTTATGTTTGTCTCCCAAAATTATTATCTATTTTTATATTTCCCCAAAATTAGTAGTACATCACAAATATTATTTTTATCAAAATACAATGATTTTTTATATTACCCCAGGTAGGCCTAAATGCCCCGTAACAATACCCCCTCAATGAGAGGTTTTATGCCGAAGCATAAAAACTCTCATTGACACATTCATACTTCCTAAAGGGATCAGTCAGGATATGTCGCCACAACCCCTTTACGGTTTACATAAGAAAATATAATTAACTCACCCTTGGTCCAGTGACTGTGACCGCACCTGAATGACCTTACTGGGCTTCTCTTTCGAGATCCCAACACCATAAAGTCAGACAGGTACTTAACACTCCTGCTCTGATGCACTTGCCAGCTCAGGACCGCCGCCACAGCATCACCAGACTCTGAAACAACAAATCAAAATATCAACTAGTGGCCTTATACAATATTATATCCCTAACTGATCTGTTTCCCCTTAGCTGTGCTGGTTTGCATTAAGAAGCCTGGTTTTTTTTTTCTTAACTCCTAACATATATGAATACAATATTTATTATAGCCAAATATAAAACATCCAGCCCCAATATCGACATTCTTCATACCCTTCTCTTGTTACATTTTACTCCCAAAATTCAAAATATATTCCTCTGATTCTATCAGAATTTAAATAAACATTTCCCATTACCATATTACAAATATCTCTCATCTCCCAAATTACATCTAAAATATTTAAATTCACTACTAAAATTCTCTTGAACACATTTAAATCAACTGCATAATAACAAATTATTTACTTATATCTTTCTAAAACTTTGTTAATCATTTCCATCAAAACATCTCAAATCAACACAAAATCATCTAAGTACATCATAAAATCAACTACATATTCTACATCATTGACATAATTCAATCTACTATTCAATAATGCATTACTAACAATTTAGTAACCTCCTTCTACATCAAAATCTAATATCCCCCCTTTATCCCAGTTACAATTAGGTAAATCACCTCACGGGTAAACCGTGCAAGGCATTTACCTGGTTGCATAAACACTCTATTGTTTACACCCCTGGCTTGTAACGGCCCGCTCCCTTTTCCATACACTCTATTGTTGATTGATGGTGGACTGTAGCGCCCATTTGCATCCACAAGAACTGCAATTTTAATTAGGGTGTAGACGCTGCCTACCCCATTCTTGCTTCAGCGTTATAAAAAAATTCGGCATTACTGATGTCCGAGGACACCAGTAATCCTACTATAATGATTCACACACCCTTAATACGGCACTATCACCACCTTCGATGATAGCCGCTGTTCCATAGTTATGTAGTTTCCCCTGAGTTAGCCCCCAGTCAATTTCTATGTTCACCAATTTAGAATCTACTTACATAAATCCACGGTCAGGGTTCGGTGAAGCCGTGACCGCCCGAAATGTGGGGAAACTACCAAAAGACATATAAGGCTTACGCTTATACTGCTACTACAGTTCACAGAGGGTAAATTCTTATATGTTTGGTTATTATTATTTAATTCTCCTACACCCTAACAAATATAATACATACAATACACTCATAATTAACATTGTTGTTATTACCTTAATATAAACAATTCACATTTAAGTTTGCATATAAAATTATAAACTTTACATTTTAATTTCAATTGAACTTTTATTAATTTATTACCAATTATTTATCATTTACTATACCATTAACTTTTCCAATTTTTTTTTTTTCTTACTTTGTTATCAACCTTCATTTTACATAACATTTCATTTATTATTACATTTTAACTATGATTTTCTGTTTAAAATTTTCATCATTTATTTGTTTGGGTGATTCTTCGTTATTCACTATGATTCTTTATTGAATATGCATTTACACATATAACCTTACTCACCTTGCTTCCTACTAACAACCACTAACGGACTTATATAGCATGACACCAATCTCTCCAAAATATTTACCTCCACTAATTCTCTAATTTCCACTTACCTCAATTTATTCTCCTTTTATAATAAAATAACTAATACCCTCTTTGTAACTAGGATGTGTGTTCCCAACCTGGCAATTCCATGCATAACCTTTTGCCCCTCCACCAAATATCGGCAAACACTCTTCGACCCTTTGCAACTACCTGCCCAACGATGCACGTTGATCATTCCCTACACTGGACCCTCACTACAAAATATTACCACCAACTATTTATTCTCTAATTACATTACTCACTTTCTCTACATATAATCACTAACACTACTGTGCCCCTACTATTACCCTGTTTCTATATTATTTATATTTCAACTCTTATTCTCTCTAACACCCATTTAAAGTTAACTTTGACTGACTCAAATGCCTTAGTGAAATAATCCTCACCCAAATTCTATCTTTTACAATTTCATATTTATGCACTATTTATTATCAAGTTTAAATCTCATAAAATCATTTAAATTCATTATCAAAATCTCTTTATACAAAATTTAAATTAATCAGTTACTTCATCTCAAATTATTTACTTCAATCAACTATTTAAAACACAAGTTGTTTTAATTACTTTACTACAAAATAATTAAAATTCATTTATTATCACCTTCATAATTATTCTCATTATTTATTTAGTCTGCCAAAATTGTATTATTATTAAAACAATTTCTACTACATACACACCTTGTTTACATTAATTACATTTTATAACATAGACACAATTAATTTCACTATAAATTTATTTACAATCTCTTATCATTAGTTTTTTCTGTTCACCACACCTCATTTCATAATCTAGCCATGTCATTACCGCAAACTAAAATATTTAAAATGTCCATTCACTTATTTTTTATTTTAACCACCATCATCATATATTAGTCTTATATATTTATAACACAAGTCATTCTTGTCAACATACATTATATTGTAATGATTATTAAATGACTACTTTCGTTAATTATATTAATATAGTAATTAACTACATATTTGTCTCCCATTAATTCATAAAGCCCGTCTACATTGGTAATTTTAGTCCAGACTCCATCAGTATTTTTGGTTAATATAAGGTAAGTTATTTTATCATTATACTCCTCCACTATATCAATCACATCATTAGGTAAGTGTTTATCATTTACAACAGTATCATCAAAATAATCATCAATCTTCATTTCCCAAGGTAAGCATTTCATATTATTTATCTTCTCCACTTCTAACCTCTCTATCAACTCTTTATAATTTCTCTTTAACTGATATAACTCTATCTCCCTATCTACACACAACTTTCTCTCTAAATATCTCTCACCATAACACCATATTACACTTTCTCTCTCAATATATGCAGGGGACACTACAACTTTATTGCTGCACCATCTATCAGGTGCACAAAAAATCCAGGGACAACTATTTGCAGACCAGGGGCGTATATAAGGGGGGGCCAGGGGGCCCGGGCCCTCCCCGAAATAATGAATATAAAGAAAAAATAAGTAACGTAATCTGAATTATTTTAATGAATCATGCGCGAAGGCATCGCCGCGGCAGACAGTGATAATTGCCCGTATTGGTGAGAGGAGTGGGGTGGTAGTGGTGTGAAGTTCGTGCCAGTTCGGGTTGATTCAGTCCGACTCGGGCTCCCGCCCGGCCATCTGCGCGTGCGGACAACTGAACAGTTCAGTGGCAAAATGTGACAAGACTTTCTTCCCCAACATTTATACCCTTCTGAAATTACACGCAGTTCTTCCTGTTTCTGTCGCAACCGTAGAGAGAACTTTCTCCAGCCTGAGAAGACTGAAGACTTACCTAAGGAACAGCACATCTGAAAGTAGGCTTAACGGGCTTGCTTTACTTTCTATCCACAGAGACATTATAGTTAGTGACGATGAAGTTCTTGATAAGTTTGCAAGTGTACCAAGAAACCTGGACTTTGTTTCATAACCATTGGTCTATATAAAAAGTGGAGTTCCTTTTTATGTATTCTTTTTATTGTCAGTTGGATAAACGATTAATAAAACAAATTTTGTTGCATTGTCAAACAGTCACTTTATTAAAACTTCTTTTAAGGTCTCTCCAAAACAATACTCAAAACAGTCTTTTGAATGATAGTTGATAAAACACACATATGCGTGTATACACAAAAAGAAAAAATAGGGGTCTTGGCAATTTATACATACATGACAGAACAAAACAATATTTATAGCTAGAACCCCTCCAAACACGATAATCACAATCGCGTATTTCACTCTTTTAGTTCGGATAAGTGTTTACAGATGAGACATTGTTAAAATCTTGACCAATGTTTGAAATATAGTAACAGATCTTTTCATCATTTGGTTTGTTTAAAAATAGATATATTTTTTATGATTTAATGTCAACAATAAAGAAGCGTGATCTCGGAAAAAGTAAAAGGGGCATTCCACGCAAATTACCCTCTGAATATGAGCAGCAAAACTGATATAAAGTATCATGGGGTGTCTACTTAAAATTACTTAACCTTACCTTACATTAATCTTGGCCCCCCCAAAAATATATTCTATATTCGCCACTGTTGCAGACCATATGTCTCCCAAATATACTCGTGAAGCCTTTTCTTCACCCCCAACTACAACATCACGCGAAAATTTGACCCTCTGTAACCCTTCTACCTGTACACTCTCTTTCCACTTTCTCTCTGACTCATCAATACACACTAACATTCCATTATTCCACTCTATTTCCACTAAAATTTTGTCACCACTATTTTTAATTATATTCTCGTAATTCTCACTCCTACTTACCTTATTATATGTCATCTGACCATCTTTATTTTCGTCTAATTTATCTGTTTCTCCACTATTCTTTACCCCCACTATACTCTCAGAATTGTAATTAACATCATTATCATCACTATTCAATACTTTACTATCTAACACTACCTCTTCCACTATTTTGTCATTATTAATATTTGTCATAACTATAACATTGTCACCTAACTTCTTATTCAGTATCTGATTTAATTTACCTTCTAAATTTTTATTCATTTTGTCAATCTTTTTCTCGCAATTGCTACTTATTGAATCTAATATCTGTTCTGTAATCGTATCAAAACGTTAATCAATCTCATTCAAACATTTATTCATTTCATCAAATTTAGCATTTATTTTGTCATATTTAACATTGGAATCACTTTTTGTTCCTCAAATTTGCTATCAAATTTATTCAACAGTAACTGCATCATACTCATCATATCATTATTATTCTCTTTCTTAACTAAGGTCGGCGTTGACTGACTCGTCACGCCTTCCATTATTCTCGATTCTGTTAACTGGCTTTCTATATTACTGTCAGTGAAGCTGACTTCATTGTTAATATTTTCATTAGTATTCATCATTTGAATTTAATTCTTACTTATTTATAATACACATCTATCAATCATATCATAACCTTACTACCTATGTTTCATATTTTTAGTTACCTCGAACAACCATTTCTGTTCTCCCAAGTAGACCTATATTTATATAAATTTGTTTATATAAAATGTCCCTAAGTTCCGGGCACCAATCTAACTTTAATTTTCTTTTATTACTTTAATTATTTAACTGTTTGCACATAAACACTTGTTAACGTCTGTATATTTCAGACGCCATCTTTAAAGTTAGCCAACTGTAAGAGAAAACATATGTACTTACCAGGGCCATGTTCTTTTCAGCGAACACAGGAGAACACATTATGGTTATTTGAATAAAATAGACTAAATACGTGTATACCTCTCATGATCTTGTTTATTATGCATATGCCCCAAACTCATTTTTTACTACAAAACAAAGTCATTACTACAAGTCATTCGATTCCCATTTTCTACTTCAAAAATTTATCTCTTTTTTTTCTTTTTAATTTTGATACAACTTGTTAGATATACAATAACAATAATTCTATTGCCTGATTTTAAACATTAGAGTAAATTAGAGATACAGAAAAACATAAAATCCATTTCCTAGAACACAAACCAGCGCTTCTAGAATATTACAAAAAAAGACATTTATCCCCTTCATACACCCTTTGCCCTTGAGATCTCATTTTTACTGATTTAGAGTATTTTAGTAATTTAATGTAAATATGATGTAAATAGTGAGAAATGTAATTTAGAATGTAAAAAGAATAATAATGATTGTGTCAGAAGAATATAATTACATGATGTAATGTATAACACTAACCAAAATCTCATAACTAGCTGTATTAGTAATAAAGGAAGATGAACCAAAGAAAATAAGAGAATGAAGAAGCCAAAATGGAACCGTCAAAAGGATCACAAGAAAGAGAAGAAAGAAAAAACCAATATTTAAGAATTATCAGTAAGAAAGCCAATTAATAAATGTCAATAAAATAGCCAAGTATTGGAAATGAGAAGTGTATAATAGAAGGAAGAATTAATATGAATAAATAATATGATCTGAGTTAAAGTACAGTGAATAATCCCTAGTGTATTATTATTATTAATTATTTTTATTGAAGTTCACATGATGACTACCTTACGAGGTTTATTAATGAAGATTGACTGTAGAATATTCCAGCAATCATTTAACTGGGCAGAGATGATGTTCCTCTGATCTCAGAAAGTATGTAATGGACAACGGTATTTGGTAAGCCAATAGAGCCTGACCGATTCGATTCCAGTTACAATGTTAGGGAGGTTTAGGAAAATTTAAATATTTGAGGGAAAAATCACAAATAAATATATATAAATAAATGAAACCAGATCCAAAATGTATAATTAATAAACAATGTCATAAGAATGATTATAGAAGTAAGATTTAAACTTGGGAAATAATTGATTTAATACAACGGATAATTTCGTATAAAACTAGAAGTGTTTTCTGAAATGATCACGTTTGATGGAGGGGCATTATGTTACGCTACAAAATCTCCACCAGAATAACAAATGAAACAACGTTAAGAATTAACAACAACTATGCAGTTAGCAACGCAGAAGATGAGAAAAATACAGTCATTTTAAATAATAAAATATAGTGATGACCAATGACCAAGACGATGACAAAGACAAGATCCCACCCCAAGTGATTGGCATGCATAATGACCATCAATATCAAATAATTTCATAGAAAAAAATGAGAACATGTTTGTTTATAACAAGCATTGAAGGTACAATACCTACCTTAATTAAATATGTAATAAAATAATATAAGTCTAACTTCAATAATACTATTAAATAACAAAGAAAGAATAAGTGTTAATTATAAAAATAATTCACCTAAATCAAATCAATGAAACCAAGTGATAAGTAGGTACACAGTGAATGAACAAAAACATTGTGATAAGTGATATACAATAGTGAGTGATTATAAATATATATTTGAGAATACTCAATCACAGTGTATACTAAAAGGACAAAAAGTATTAAACACTAAAGTAAAAGTTAACTCAAATACATGAAATAAACCCAGTGTAACCCATAATCACATGTAGAAAGAAAACAAACGTTACATCCCATAAAGGATGAATGATGTTTTATTTATATTTTGTAAACGATGGATAAGTAGGAGGCTCATGGAGTGAATTGGCATACTTTGTTAAAGCATTTTCAACAAATGTATGTTAAATTTTAAGACTAGAGATAAAGAGGACATAATCAGTAAAAGACTGGATACAAACAGTATGTATCATTATATTATTATATGTATAAATAAGTTTCAATAGTTGTGTTAAGAGAAAAAATATGTAATTAATATTAATTTCAAGAAGTTCCAAGTTAAAAGATAGTCATTATCAAAGTGATTATGTTAACATGTATGTTCATTTTAGTAAAGTTCAGTATCTAAGTTATATTTATACTAAGATAAAGAATGTTAACAGTTAAGTAAATTTTGTTCAAATGTTAACTAAGTTTAATTAATATGAGTCAGTAGATTATATAATGAGTGGGCAGGAATATAAAGTGTTGTAGACAAAAGGTAGCAAAAAATATTGAAAAATTAAGAGAATCAATCATTAATTCTTTTAATTGTTTTGTATGTAAAACAATTTGGCGCCTAAACATCGGGATTTTTCTGAATACAACACAGCAGGTAAGATAGCGGAAAACCCTTAAATAGAGGATAGAACGACCTACATCCAGGATAGGGGTTATTGTTCATAAACTTAATAATCTACATATTTGAATTATTACAAATTGACGCCAACAATGTGTGGCTGTTAAACCATACGGCGGATACTCGAATTATTATAATATATATTGTAACATTACATTTGGCATAGCTTGATATCGTACCAGATTTAATGAAGATCATGGATAAGAAACTTAAGAAGAAACATATCTTTTAAAAATGATAGTGAAGATGAACAAATGACAAATTTAAACTGACTTAGACTATAACTGACCGTACCCAAATTAATGTTTAGGTAAATTGATGTAAAATACCCCGATGATGACATAAAATTCAAATAATTACAATTATAATACTTACAAAGCCAGAAAGCATTAGGGACCATTACCATCAGTAAACAAATTGTTTTGTCAAAAGTATCATATAATATAATAATAATCAAAATACAAATTGAGGGATAATAGGCCCAAATACTATAAAATGTAAAATAATATAATAACAAAATTTTAACTAACTAATATAATTGAATAATGCAAGAACACAATCATTATAGATACATGGAAACATACAATTAATAGTGTGAATAATGGTGGACCTAATGTTATGAAATAAATACTGTATAATTAAATGATAATTATCAAATGTATATAAGATGAAAAAACAGTAAAAATACCTAGTACAGCAATGGCTGAACTACCTAAGAAAAATGGAAAAAATAGAAAATCATTATTAAATGATTAAACGTTTTATTTAAATGTTCAAAAGTAAGGATTTATGTGTTGATGTTATTTATAGTTTTGTTAAGTAATGAGTGGACGATATGTCTTATGCAGGATTTATGTAACCAAGCATTTACAGATTGTTTAATCACAAAGTGTGAATTATGTTTTTTTCTATAATGTTCCAGTGATAATTATTGTTGCAATTTTAAATAATAATACTAATAGAATTATAGGGAGTAGTTTTGATGGTAGTTGCATAGTTAATAGGTGTTACAATAACAGAAAATAGAAATTTAACATGTCAAGACCTAGGCCTATAAAAACTTTAGAATTTTGTAAATTTTAGGAAATACATTTAGAATTTTATAAAACAAATGTTGTAATATGGATAGGTTTATAATTAATAGTATACACAGCAAATATGGAATCAAAATAATCAGTGATAATTGAGTAGTAATGGAGTCGTCAATATTATAGTGATATTTAGTTAAGTAACGGACACGTCATGGACAACGAAATCCAAGAATCAAAATAATCAGTTTTAAATTATTTAAGAAAATTCAAATAGCAAAAATGTAACATCAGAATTTCTTAAGCAAAAATAGGCATGTTTGGTGTCTATGTGTCACAAACGTTAAAACCAAAATAATGATGCTATTAGTTTTAAATTCCCAATTAGTATAACAGAGTTATACTAATTTAAAAGTTTTGGCCAAGTTCATCCAATAAAACAATGAAGTTGTATGACAATGTATATCTGAATCAACCAACCAGATTTCAAGTTTTACCTTAGCAACCGAAAATTCAGATAAATAAAATAGGACTTCTTTAACAACCATCATAGAAGACAGACGCTTTATTAAAACATCTTAACTAATTATATTTTAACAGAGTAAACCTAAACCAAACATAGTAAAACGAATCAGGACAGTTATTGAAGAACATTATAGGAACCCAAGAACAACCAGACACCAATTCGGAAGAGTACACATCCTGGAAGAGGAATTGAAGAAGATTTGGATCCCACTTTCGTCCTGAACGAATAAAAGAAGAGGATTTGGGTGAATCTGCATCATTTTATAACCTTGTTTAACACAAAATCACATATGAGCACACGAACCACTTAGAAAACTAAATAATAAAAATCACATACACTATAGCATACACCAACACTAAAGAACACTTGAAGATAACACTAATTGATAATTACACCTTTTTGAATACCATACAACCTGAAAGACAATTAATAAATAGCTAAAACTGTTCATAACCTATAACTGTGAACGACACATACACGACTACTAGTTTGCACAATAAACATCAAAACCATTTTATATCCTTATCTTGTAAAGTTTGTATTTTGATTTTAATAATTGTATTAATTGTTTAACCATAATATTCGAACTGAATACGCCCTGAGATTATTTTATTTAATAGAAATAAAACGACAAGCATCATTGTTTTGGCTGATTCCAGTACAGTTATCTAGTTACTACCAACTTATGAACAAGACGACATAAGTTGTCATAATTTGTATTTAAAATAAAGAAAAACGAAAACGTAATTGATCCATCCTTCAATTGAATGAAGATTGATTGAAAGTGTACATCTGTTTGGTTTTATTTTGCATTATTATTACTGTTTTAAAATTAAAGATACGATAACACAGCAAAGCGGACGGAGCGACAGTTGGCAGCTCCGTGTTACGTCACTGGTGTTGGATTCCGAGGTGAGAGCGAACGGCGGGAATAGTGAATAACAACCGCAAACGAATTTAATGTAATATACGGCTCGTTAGTTATTGTTACAAATTGGCGAACTAACGTGTTATATAATTTATAATTAAACAACCAAAAATAAACGAAAATGAGGAAACGATAAAAATCGCGCAAACGAGCGGCTGAAACCGAGAAGGAAAGCGAATTAAGCATGCAAGACAAGGAAGCAACACCGGTTGAGGAAGTAGAAACTATAATAAGGAAGGCTCAGGAGAAACAATCAGAAGAACCCACACAAACAGAAAGCGAGAAGACACAAGAAATGATCAAATGTACGATGGAATTAATGCAGGAAACTGGTAAGAAAACGGAGGAGAGTAATAAGAAAATGGAAGAAAAGATGGAAGAATTAAGTGAGAACAGTAATAAGAATTTAGAAAAATTGAAGGAAGAATTAAGTGAGAATAGTAATAAGAACTTAGTAATATTGAAGGAAGACTTGAGTAAGAAGATGGAGAAAATAAAGAGTGATAATAAACAGACAAAGGAGGAATTGAGCCGAAAATTGGAAGAGACTAATAAGAAAATTGAAGAAAAAATGGGAGAATTGAAAGAGAATAGCAGGAAAATGGAGAAGAAAATAGACGAAAATAATAGAGCATTGAGGGAAGAATTGAAGGGAAATTACCAGGAGACCATGAAAAAATTGGATGAACACAAAGAGTCATTAAAAGAAGAATGGAATAACAAGATGGAAATTAATAACCGGCAATTGCAGAAAGAATGGGACAAGAAGATAGAAGAACCGGTGACCAAAATTAAAAGGGTAGAATCCAAGACCAAGGAAAAGTGTGAGCGGATGAACCAAGAGATACTGAGCGTCCGGGAAGAAATGAATGGACGAATAGAAAATATACAAACCAACCAAGCAGTGATGGGAGAAAGATCACAAAGTGATGGTTAATCGGGTACAAGACCAAACAACTGCCCATAGAGATGAGATCAACTCTCTAAGAAACAGACAATGTACCGGTGCCCATACCACATGTGAGGAAAACCGAGAAGTTATCGACTTCCAGAATTATAGAAGAAACCCCATGCTATTCCTAGAACGGGTAGAAGAAAAAATAGCAAAAACCGGAGAAGACAGCTGGGTTGTAATTAGAAGTATGCTGGACGAAATGTTCAGAAAAGTCTATGACAATTGGTGGACGGCGATGCGGCCGAATATACAAAATTTTCAAGAATTTAAAAAACAATTTAAATCCAAGTACTGGTCAGATGCCACACAACAAATGATAAGGAGTGACATAGGATTGGGCCAATATGATCTACACGGCAAACAAACTCCGACCGCATACTTTCTGGGTAAGATTAACATAGCCAGACATTTAGAGCCTGCAATTCCTACTGAATGTTTAGTGAGGCTATTGGCTTATCACTATGGTGGAGAAATTATGAGAGGCCGAATAAACGGACGGATACAAACCATTGAGGAGATGTCGGCATTGTTAGCGGAAATGGAACAAGAGAAGAGCTTCCTCCAATACAGACGAAGGAGCGACGAGATGGATAGAAATAATGGTTGCCGCGACGCCCGATATGAAAACAACAGGTATAGAACAAATAATAATTACAACAACAATGGTAACCACTATCAACGTAGTTACCAAAATAACAATAACAATAATAACTATCCACGGAATAATGCGGTGAATAATAATAACAATAACAACAGCCACTATTACCGTAGCTCTCCTACGAATCATAATAACGGATACCAGCGTGCCAATGATAGAGACAACCACTACCAGAACAACCGAGGTCATCAAAACAATTTCGATAACCGTTACAGACAGAATAATAATGGCAATTATAACAACCAAAACCAAACATATCGAAGGCATGTGAATTATGTGAACACTGAAGATAGAGATATGGGAAGACGTTCGTACCAAGGACGAATGAATTATAATGGGAACAGGGAGAGAAGTTTTCAGGAGGAGAATAACCAACGCTACTGGGATGAACATAGGCGAAGTAGGTGCTGCGACGATGACAGGAATAACAGAAACTTAGTGAAGTTCAATAATAACGCCATTGAGACACAAGAGTTACAGAATAGAGACAGACCCGGTCAACCAGACAACAGGACCGAGGAGATCAGCCCTGATTTAAACGGACCGCGGCAGTGAGTAACCAACAGGTCCCATCACTGAACCGACAATTTGGGTACTTACTAGGACGAGACAAAACGACTGACAATACCATTACAATAGTGCATAATCATTTTTTTTAAAATGTGAGAGAAGAATTGCTAAACGAAGATACAATAACGAACAATAATTTGAATAATGAGATTGCCTATATTATCGCCCAAGTGAATGGACTAGACACCAGATTCATGATAGATATGGGCGCAAATGTGTCATTAATCGATAACAACGAATACCACAAAATTCAAAAATTAAGTAAGATCATCTTACCGACTCTACCAATCCAGAATATAATTTTAATTGGAGCCACCGGAAGGCAAAACAAGTCAATAAGAAAACAGGTATCATTAGCAATGACCAGCGGAAATGTAGCTATACCTATGATTTTTCTAATAGCTAGTAACCTACCATTTAATCTACTAATAGGCTGTGATATTTTGAGAAAATACTCAGCAATAATTGACATGAGACAGGCCATAGTGTCATTAAAAATGGATAATATAGAATGGACAGCAAAATTAGTAGAAAATAAAAATGTACCGTCATGCAATAGTATTAATAGTATAAGAAAATTCAATAATGATCAAGATGATTCATGGAATATAAGAAGGGAATACTTTGGGAGTGAAGACAGTTTATGGTTGGAAAAATTAGAAGAGATCCGACAATTTCGGTCAGAACAAAATTAATGTAATTTAACTACACAACAAATAGAAAAGTTAATATCAATATATAATAAATACCGCTATGTTTTCTCTGATATACCTGGCAAAGTAAAAAATTATCAATTTACACTACAATTCAAGGAGCCTGTAAATTTTAATAAGAAATCATATCTCGTTGCTTATGCATTAAAAGAAGCAGTGAGGACTGAACTAGACAAAATGATGGCAGAAGATATTATTGAGTATAGCTGTTCCCCATATACTAGTCCGTTAATAGCCGTTGCCAAGAAAGATGGCAAAGTACGACTCTGTTTGAATGCTAGAGAGATCAATAAGATCATAGTTAATGACAGAACATCTCCCAGAGAGATTGAGGAGATACTGAAAAAATTTAATGACATACAATTTATCAGCACCTGGAATACTGTTTGTGGGTATTGGCAGGTGGAGTTACACCCAGATAGTCGAAAGTACGTCGCCTTTATTTTCGAAGGGAGGAACTACCAGTTCAAGCGACTACCGTTTGGACTGGTAAACTCAGTAGCTGTATTCGTAAGATGTATGGACCAGGTGTTGGGTCCAGACACTATTCCATTTACAACAGTCTATGTTGATGACTTGTTGATTACTTCAGTGAATTGGGAAGACTATTGTGACAGAGTAGGGCAAGTATTACAAAAATGGTCAGACAATAACGTCACCCTAAAGCTTCAAAAGTCCAAACTTATTGCCAGTGAAGTCCAGTTCCTGGGTTTTAACTTATCAAGACAAGGAATAACACCATCCAATGAAAAGATAGAAGCTATCCAGAAGTTCCCAACTCCTAAAAATAAAAAGCAACTTCAATCATTTCTGGGACTTTGTAATAACTATAGGAAGTTTCAGAGAAATTATTCTGAAATGACAGCGAAGTTTTCTCCACAACTATCCTCTAAGAACAAATGGTCATGGGGACAGGAACAAGACAACTTACTCCAAATGATCAAGCATAATTTCTTAAATTCAGTTATATTAAAACATCCTAATTTCGATCAACCGTTCTTCATGAACTGCGATGCCAGTGATATAAGTTTAGGGTCTGTATTATATCAAGAAGATAGTGAGGGAAACCATCAGGTGGTGAGTTTTGCAAGCAGAATACTTAATGGATGTGAACGCAATTATAGTGTAATGGAAAAGGAGTTATTAAGCGTTGTATTCGCTTGTGGAAAATTCAGAACCTATATTCTTGGATACCCGATAACTGTGAGAAGTGACCATAATTCAATATCTTTCTTAAAAAATTGCAAGCTTAACCATGGAAGATTGACAAGGTGGATACTTGCACTACAGGAATACCATATAAATTGGGAGTATGTTCCAGGAAAACAGAATATTGCTGCCAATATATTGTCCCGGATTAACATAAACAGCAAGCTTTTAAGGGGAAAAGGAAACAATCGTCAAGGTATATATTATCATAAAAAACAAATCAGATTTGGAAAACCTCATGAAATCAATTTCGCAACAACAAACAGAGGATGAAAAAATCGACAATTTTAGGCAAAGAATGATCCAACAGGATGAAAAAATTACTGCATATTACTGTCTACATGAAGACATATTATTTTACAAACCAAATAATAACCAAGGATCATGGAAGGTAGTGATACCTAAAGCATTAGAAAAAGAATTGATAATGGACTACCATAGTCGATATGGGCATATGGGTGCATTAAAAGTGATGAAAGCACTTGAGGAACACACTTACATTAAGAATATCAACTGGAGAGTTAGAGATTGTATTCGGCAGTGCCACATCTGTCAGTTGGCAAAATGCAATAACGAGAAAACAGAAGGAATAATGCAGCCAATTACATCAACTGGTAAATTAGAGAGAGTATTTTTAGATGTATGTGAACCGTTACCTCGCAGTGGAGGGAGAAAACAATATAAATTCATTATAATCATGTTCGACCATTACTCCAAATTTACAAAACTATACCCCATTAATCGGGCAACTACAAAAAAGATTTTGCAAATAGTAATACAACAATACATACCAGAGTTAGGAACTCCAAGGTCAATTATTACAGATCACGGAACTCAGTTCCGAGGAAGGGTATGGAAGGAGACTTTGTTAGACCTAGGTGTCAAGACATATAAAACATCTGTCTATCACCCAAATAGCAATCCGGCGGAAAGAGTACTGAGGGAGGTCGGCAGGATCCTCAGGACCTATTGTTTCGATAAACACCAGAAGTGGAGTGACTATATTACACAAACAGAAAGCTTTATCAACTTAGCTTACCATGAATCAATACAAGATACTCCATATACTATAATGCATGAAAGACTACCACCCCGAGAAATTATGAAATAATCAACTTCCCAAACAACCCAGATTACCAGTTCGACAACGTGAGATTCATCAGCAAACTGAATGAGCAAGTGGAGAAAAGAAGGAAAAAATACAAAATAGTTCAACAGAAAATAATCCAGTACAAGATTAGAGACAAAGTATTGTTAAAAAACCGCGAACTACCAAGTTCTAAGCAAGGAATAGCAAAAAAGCTATTAACACTTTATAAAGGACCATATGTTGTTGTAAAAAACAATAACAACAATACTTATGTAATCAGTGATGTGGAGACGAAGAAGATTAAGGGAACATACAACCAAGTTTCCTTAAAAATGTATTATAAAGCCAATTAAAATGAATCTGAATAAATCTCAAAATTCAAACAAATAGTAAGGACAACCTACAGTATATTTTGATAATGTTATTTTGGATCAAGTGAATGAAAAATGAAGATTAAGCAGTACTGATAAAGAAGGAAAGAAGATAGTACCAATTAAAAATAAAAAATGTTATTAATATCGCCACAAGAAGATGAACATCTGAAGGAATCAATGGAAAGAAATATTTAGATCTGAGAAATTAAACTGAGTGAACCATCCCAAGAATATATTATTATATTATTTTTATTTGATTTAGTTGTGAATAGACTAGTGAATATTAAATGTGATTGACTGACGAGATAGCTCCAGCAATCGACATTATTGATGTGTTATGTATTATAAGGACAGCGGGGTATTAGGTCAAGAGAGCCCCCCGACTGATTCCAAAATATATGTGATAATGATTAATTTGTTAGGGAGGTAACATGTTCCAGGGATAGAACACTTATAATTAAAGACAAGTATACCAGATCATAAAAAGGATAACAAGTGCTAATATGAAAGAGAAAATAATTGATAATTTCAACAAAATATATTATTTTGTTAAAATAATCAAATTTGGTGGCAGGGTAGAATGTAACATTACACTTGGCATAGCTTGATATCGTACCAGATTTAATGAAGATCATGGATAAAAAACTTAACAAGAAGAAACATATCTTTTAAAAATGATAGTGAAGATGCACAAATGACAAATTTAAACTGACTTAGACTATAACTGACCGTACCCAAATTAATGTTTAGGTAAATTGATGTAAAATACCCCGATGATGACATAAAATTCAAATAATTACAATTATAATACTTACAAAGCCAGAAAGCATTAGGGACCATTACCATCAGTAAACAAATTGTTTTGTCAAAAGTATCATATAATATAATAATAATCAAAATGCAAATTGAGGGATAATAGGCCCAAATACTATAAAATGTAAAATAATATAATAACAAAATGTTAACTAACCAATATAATTGAATAATGCAAGAACACAATCATTATAGATACATGGAAACATACAATTAATAGTGTGAATAATGGTAGACCTAATGTTATGAAATAAATCTTCTTCTATATATTAATACGTGAAGAGAAAACTTTGTACCCCTTTTTAAGCATATTGCGCGCACGGAGGAGTGTGAGATTTGGCATAGTTAAAGTTTATATGGAGAAGGAGTGCAGAAAGATAAAATGTATATATAATATGTGTTACAAATACATTAAATTAAATTAAATAAAACATTCATTTGCACTTGAAAATTCATTTAAACTTTTTCAAACAATGGTAATTGTTAAAAATAAAATATTTTTGTTGCCAGGCAACAATAGTCTGTGGAGTGTATGTCAAGGCAAAAAAGCGTTTATTTTATATTTTGTATATTAGATGTCTGTGTTTTATATATTAATGTGCAGTTGAAAGTGAAATACAGCTTGCTTAATATAAACCTGTTGCAAAAGGAAAATTTTGTAGCAGCAATTTGAATTGACTTACTCTCGCCTAATTATTATTGGTGGTTTCAAAAAAGTGAGTACATTTTATTATTTTTAAATTAAACCCTGTCTAATCTTAGTTTCAGTAATTTCATTACATGTTTTTTTTACATTCAGATATTCGCACCTACTTCCATTATGCCTCGACATAGAAATTGACGGGTCGGAGTGAGAGACAAAGAAGAAGGAATATATATTCGCGTGAAAGTCAAAATGATAATAGACCAAATGCAAATTTAAATAGTGTAAATAGTATACAAAATGATGAAATTATTTTGAGGGATACATTTAAATGCGCACTGAATGTCATTCCAAGAAATTTTAATACTTTTGATTGTGGATTAATGCATTTACAATCCAGGTTTTGCAATGCAAAACATTTCGAATCTGAGGTCACTTTAGGTGAAAGGACTGCATTCACTTCATGTTGTCATAAGGGTAAAGCAATATTACCGGCCTTAAGTCAAAATGAATACCTTAAATCATTGTATGATGGACTTACTTCAAATGAACCTTCAATAAAAAGAAAGTCAAAAAATTATTTTGAAAACATTCGTAAATACAATTCATCATTTGCTATGGTTAGCTCAGAAGCTAAAATTTTGAATACAGTTACGAGTGGAGTGTATCATTTTAAAATACATCATGTTTTTATCACAGATCAGGTTCAATGACTGCTGGATATGGTCGCTCACCATGTTATGCGCAATTATATTTTTATGATGTTGACACTGCTGTCAATTATAGATTACGTGAACACTATAATCAAACATGCAATAACAATATAATGCGCGAAATCTCTCTTGAATTGGAACGCATTAATTCTTTCGTTGGTTCATTCATTGCAATGAAAGATCATTGTCAGAGAGTTGAAAATCAAAATAAAGAAATTTGTATGCTCATTAAAGTAAATCGTGATTTAGATCTACGCCGTTATAATGATGCAGTTCAAACTGATGTAGCAGTAATATTTAGTACAGTTGATGGTGAGCCACCCTTTGAATGAAATATGGTTTCGTTTTCAAAAGTTAATGGTACCATTAAAAATATCTGTTTTGGATTCATCATTGGACCCTTTAACGTATCCATTACTTTTTCCAAATGGTGATACTGGGTGGTATATCAATATTTCTCATAATGTACCAACTACATCTAATTCAAGAGCGCCCAGAAATAAACTAACCATGCTTCAGTATGCAGCCTATCGACTTGCAATTAGAGAAGATTTTAGCATGTTGCACCATTCACAAAAATTATTTCTGCAGTGGATAGTTGATATGTATGTGAGAATAGAGGGCACAAGGTTACATTTCATTCGACAAAATCAAACAAGTCTTAGGTCTGAAGTTTACAACAATTTAACAGATTATTTAGAATTGAACCCCAATGCCAATAATGTTGGCCGTAGAGTAATTTTACCATCTTCATTCAATGGATCTCCAAGAAATATGTATCAGAATTATTTAGATGCAATGTCAATTGTACAACATTTCGGAAAGCCTTCTTTGTTTATTACAATGACTTGCAATCCAAGTTGGCCTGAAATAGCTAGCAATATTGGTGTAGGTGAGTCAGCTAATTTTCGACCTGATATTGTTGTGCGTGTATTCAAGTCTAAACTGAAAGCATTAATTGAGGGCCTTACACTAAAAAAAATCTTCAGTAAAGTTGAAGCACTCATTTATACAATTGAGTTTCAAAAGAGAGGATTGCCTCATGCTCACATTTTACTCTCTTTAAATGAGCAAGATAAAATTGTTAACGCTACCGATATTGATAAAGTTGTATCTGCGGAGATTCCTAACATTCAAACACATCCTACATTACATGAATATGTTGTAAAACACATGATGCATGGTCCATGCGGTGTACTTAATCCAAATTCTGTATGTATGAATGATGGAAAATGCACAAAAGATTATCCAAAACGATTTAATGAATTTACATGTGAATCATTAAATGGATATCCATTATATAGAAGGCGTGATAATGGTTTTAATGCTGAAGTTCGCGGTAGTTGCTCGACAATCGTTATGTTGTACCATACAATCCGTATTTACTTGCCAAATTTAATTGCCAAATTTAATTGCCATATAAATGTTGAAGTATGCACTACAGTTAAAAGTGTTAAATACATTTATAAATACGTGTACAAAAGGCTATGACAGCACATCTGTTGAATTCGGTTCAGAGAGAAATGAACCAGGTCAAGAAATACAAATTGATGAAGTTAAAAATTTTTTAAATGGCCGTTATGTCGGATCAACTGAAGCTGTATGGCGCATCTATGAATTACCAATGCATTTTCAATCACATGTCATCGTTAGACTTGACATTCATGTACCGCGTAGACAGAATGTTTACTTTCGAGAAGGGCAAGAACGTCAAGCAATTGAAAATGCAAGACAAACAAAATTATTAGCATTTTTTGAATTGAATCAATCAGATCCATCAGCGCATGAATATAAGTATATTGAAATTCCTTTGCATTTTGTGTGGGAAGATTCCCGAAAAAAATGGAAGAAGAGAAGGCGTGGAGGTGATAAAATCATTACACGCATATATGTAGTATCACCAAAAGACATTGAACTTTTCCATTTACGATTGCTTTTATTACATGTCTGTGGTCCAAAATCATTTGAGGATGTTAGAACATACAATGGAATTATACACACTTCTTTTGTTGAAGCGTGCCATGCTCGCGGCATTGCTTCAAATGATAATGAATGGCGCGAATGTTTAAATGAAGCAAAAGAATTACATTCACCAAAACAAATGCGAAATTTATTTGGTTACATTTGTGCATTAAATGTGCCAGCCAATGCATTGGCGTTATGGAATGAATTTAAAGTATATCTTAGTAAAGATTTTTTGAGAGATTACAATGAAGAAGTATCCTTTAATACAGCTCTATTAGAAATTGAAGATATTTTGAATTGTCATAATTTGTCATGTCAAGAACTTGGTTTACCAGTTCCCATGTATTCGCAGAGAACAGACTAAGCAAATGCTATTGATCCAATAGAACAAGAGTTTCTGTTTTCTGAGCATTATGAAACTGCAAATATTGAACAGCGTAATCTAATTGATCGTGTGATTCGTGAAGTTTTGCATCATGATACTGGATCTAATGTTTTTTGTTTAACCGCTCATGCAGGTTGTGGAAAAACATTCACACAAACAGCAATCATTCACAAATTAAATTTGCTTAATCCTAGCTGCATTGCAACAGCGTTCAGTGGCATAGCTTCAACTCTATTACTTGGAGGTAGAACTTTACACAATGTGTTTAAATTGCCTATACCCATTTTGGAAAATTCTGTAGCGAATATTACCGCAAATAGTAGCTATGGACGTTACATAAATTCATCATCATTGATAATTATTGATGAAATTTCTATGTGCCCACTGCAAGTGTTGAAAATCATAGATAGATTACTGCAGGATCTATGCAATGAAAATGATAAACATAAACCATTTGGAGGGAAAGCGATACTTCTGTGTGGTGATTTTCAGCAAATCTTACCAGTTGTCCCACATGGATCACGTGGAACTTTAATTGAAAATTGTGTCACAAGTTGGCATAAATTTGTTTATTTTCATAAAGTAATGTTTACTCAAAATATGAGAGCCTTACCAAGTGAAATAGAATTTGTCAAATTCTTGAAAAAAATTGGTAATGATGAAGCCCCACAATTCCCTCAGTTTGGTGAAAATATTATTGAAATACCTCAGCAATTAATAGGAGATGAAAATAATATTGTTAATGAGGTGTATGGAAATATTTCCGAAAACATACTCTCAGTTAACATATTGAAGTCAGTTATTTTAGCACCTAAAAATGATGATTGTACTTTTATTAATACTGATATACTTAATCGAATACCAGGTGAACAGAAAACATATAGCTACGGTAAAATAATTTGTGATGATGACAATGAAATCAGTAACTATCCAGTAGAGTTTTTGAATTGTTTGACTATGTAACGTTAAAAAATATATGCCAAAATATAAAATAAATAAAACCACTACCAGGACTTACCTGCTGCAGAAATTTTACCAGAAGCCCAGAGTCGCCACCTATATCTTTGGAGGACAGATATGGAGACCTTTACACTTTACCTTAATAAAACGGACAATTTAGCAATCTGACCCACCCAATTAATAATTCAGAAGATTCCGGAACGTTAGACGAATTTTTTCAACACAGAAATAAGAACATGGTAATGACGAAATAATTTAGTCTAACACATTATTTCAAAGAGAATCATTATTTTTTAATGAGCAATTACCAACAAAAAATTTGTTCTATTAATCTTTTAACAACTTGACTTTAAAACTTTCGTACACTTTTACACTATGTTTTATCCAGATATATTTACATTCTATTACTTACGACTAGACTGCCCAGCCTGCAATGCACTCACACATTTATACACACTATTTATTAACCCCTCAACATCTTGGAAATTTTCGTTTTTAACCCGGGGAACCGCACTATAGCGAGGCCGACCAAACACGTGGCATTGTTCCGCGCTTACAAAATGTCTGTACTGAATTGTTTTACTGCCTACAATGTCACAATTTTCTCGCACTGTGGTGGATTGATTAACTTCTTGGGTCCCGGTCGGTATTAAAACGTTATTACACTTGCTTTATCCACATTTAAAAGTTAATACCGACCGGGGCCCGCGAGTCGTAACTACGTGTGTATATGTACTCAGTAGCTCCTGGACTGTGTGTCGTCTTTGACTAAGATCGACTGGCAACGGTAACGTAACAGGTACATCTTCCTTTCTCTGGCGGTAATGGTTGTTCACTGCCACTATGCTTTCGTCGCTCATACTCAGTTGTTGTGAGCTAACCACTTTTCTATATGGAATATGGAAGTTATATTCCGGGTACCAAAGTACAATGTTGGCTTTGGCTCTGCTGATGTCATTAATAGTAGGCGGGGCGTTAGCAGTGTTTCCGGGAGGTCTTGGAGAAGACGACGAATATTTTTACGCTCTGGCCATCTTGAGTTTTTAGTCAAGAGCGTCCTTTTGAGCGCGTGCGGGTGTAGTTGCGCTTGAGCGATGACACACATGTACAGAGTTCTGCGATTTTTGAAGGGGGCAAATTCTTCGCTCGCCGCGCTATACAATAACAACTGCGTCTCACTGCTTTGTTTCACTGTTTCTCAACATCGTTCTGCTACACGGAAAAAGACGTTGCACCATAATTTTCACAACTTTTGACAAACCTGCCCAAAATAAAAGAAATAAAAAATATAAATGCCCCAAACTGTTAAAAATAAAAATACCCAAAAATTGACACGCTACAATACCCCCTCGATGAGAATTCTGCTGTTCACGACAGAAGAAATCTCATCGATAAACCCCGAAGAGGACCGGTGAGGAACTGGTGCCAACAACCCCCTGGTTCTTAATCTCATGGGTACACGACCCCCCTGGCTCAGCGACCATGGACTCATCTGAACGAGATCACTGGACTTCTCCGTAAGAGATCCCAACATCGAGAAATCGAACAGACTCGCACCACAGCCCACCTCGCCTTTTAACATGCTACCCCCCAAAATCCTCAATCCCTGGCTCAGAGTATGCCAGATCCTCCACCGATATGTTTCCCCTTTTTGCAAGCTGGGCTGCCTTTAGCAGATACTGGGCTCACACACACTCACATTACATATTGACTTACACATAGTAAAACTGAAAAATTCTCTTTTAAGATTTATAAAAAATTTAAAAAATTCAAAATAATATTTTATCAAAAAAATTCTCTTCATTGTTTTTTTTTTTTTTTTTAAATGACTTAAATCAAGTGTTTCTTCTACTTGAACAAATCCTTAACCTAACATGTCTTAGTCTAACGATACAGTGCAGTACAATAAATCAGTAAACTAAACATGGTAAATACACACATAATAAAACCATCACTACCTAACATATGCATTCGCTGGCAGGCGAAAAATCATTTTTTTTTTTTTTTCAAAAAAAATTAGAATTCCCAAAAATTTTTAAATTCAAAACAAAATTTTAATTTATTTTTATTACCAGGTTTCTTTTATATGTGAAATTATTTAAAATTTGGTTTAAATTAATTAAACAAACAGATTAAATTGACTTCCTACTATACAAACTTAGTAGGTGTATGACCTCATCAGCTGATCGAAACTAGGTCAAGTCCAAGACCCTTGACCTACATATGTTATATATAAGTTCTGAAAATACATACAACATCTGTAATATCCTAACTTGAAATACAAACATAATAAAACAAAATATTTAAAATAAACAAAATATTAATATAAATAATCATCAACTTGACATTTAAATTATTTAAAATAAACAATTCTTACTTGTATCTTGTTTTCCAAATTTTATCAAAATTCTGTCACTGGTTTCGAAAAAATAAAAATTTTATATTCTTTATCATAAATTTTTCTCTTTTTGCTTAACAATCCTACTCTTCATTTAACAATCTCGCTATACTTTACTGTGGGTGATGTAACTTATTTATTCTCATTGACCGTATTAGATCTCTATGCATATATGAACTTTCTCCCTCTGACCCTAATATTAATCAACTTCAATTATCATGACACCAATCTCTACCAAAACATCTATCCCAATACTCTCTCAACCCAACTTACCATTGAACCCCATTCGCCGCATTCTCTACATATATAAAAAAAAATACTCTCTACCCCTTTGTACATAGGATACGTGTTTCCCCTACCCAAAACTCAATTCCCTTATTTGGCGGCCTGGATTCTACCTAAGGCGGCCCCTTCCCCACTAAAATCTATCCCTATCCCGTCCCAACCCATGTTGCGGACTCCTACATTACACTACCCCTAATACAAAATTGCCATCCCCAAAAATCTCAATCTCATTACCTTACTACAAATACAACAAAATAACATCATTAATCATAAACAACAATATATCATTCAAAACTATACAATTATTCTCCATTACTACTGTGTCAATATCAATACTTCTCAAAATTCTATAGCATACATAAATTTTGCTAAAACCAGCCCAAAATAAAAGAAATAAAAAATATAAATGCCCCAAACTGTTAAAAATAAAAATACCCAAAAATTGACACGCTACAACTATTAGTGGTTTGCCACCACATAAGTTAGTATTGAAAGTTAATTGCATCGTTTTACTGATCAGAAACTTAAATACAAAGGAAGCATTAGTCAATGGAACAAGAATGCGCATCAAGTGTATGCATCGTAATGCTATTGATTGCGAAGTTTTAACTGAAACCGCACGCAATAAGAGAATTTTGATTCCACGTATAAATTTAACATATTCCGGTACTGTTTTACTATTTAATTTTCAAAGAACTCAATTTCCAATTATACCTGCATTTGCGATGACAATAAATAAGTCTCAAGGACAAATATTCGAAAAAATTGTAATTTTATTGAGGCAGCCAGTTTTTACACATGGTCAATTGTACGTCGCAGCAAGTAGAGTTCGATCATTCGATGGTTTGAGATTTTATATTTCCGAATATAATGGCCAAGAGCATTTAGCAAATGATGAAAGAGTTTTTACAAAAAACATTGTTTACACAGAAGTTCTGAATCATTAAATTCACTTTCAAACTATTTTAAGTTCAATGGACAACATTTATTTTTTTAACCGCCCAGTTTTTTTGATTTAATGAAAAATATATGAAAAAATACGAGGCACGTATTTTTTATTTCATTTTTTATTTTGTATTAATTTTTTATTTAAATTTTATATAATTCAAAAAAGATAGGCAAAATAACTGTGTAGCCTTGGCGAAACCTGGTCAGTATGGCAATAAAAAAAACCCAAGGAAATGTCAAAAAACGCGTTATTGCTTTTTAAATATGGCTTAGCCAAGCTAAACCTCATTTTTCCTATCTTTCATATTTTTCAAATTACTCAAAAATTAATGCATAGAAAAAAAATTAAAAAATTATATAAGCTTTGTAGCAGATAATCTTCAAACTGTTTTCGAATTTTGTACCTTACCAAAAATGAAATGTAATCCACTGGAATTGAAAACAATGTAGGTATCTTATACTTCTATGAATGTCAAGTCTCATTTTTATTAGCGTTTATTTGATTCAATAATAACATGAAAAAATTAAAACTGACAATGAATTATATCAAAAAATAAATACGAATACAAGCTGTAATTGTGTTTTTTTTTCAACTGTTACTAACATTAAATTTTAAATTTCATAGGTATTGCAGGGAATTAAGGCAAACAACACACGCTAATGACGTATTTGTACACCCTCGCAGCTGACATAATAGAACAAAATTCAAAAAAATTATATGCAATGATTATAGAGGTATACTCTTTGACAAAAGAACCTCAATAACGTTCAAACTTAAAAATTTAATGAATTACGGTCGAATTTCGACCACTGGGCGACCACTAGTACTGTATAATTAAATGATAATTATCAAATGTTGTTTAAACTTTGTACTGGTTTATCAGCTGTATGCGGTCTACTACCGCTATACGGCACGCGCGGATGACGTCACGCGCTTATCAAACGCTGCAGCCGGCTACAGGCAAGTTTAGTTCAGTTTCAAACAAGGCTCCGAGCGCAACTCTCGTAAAACACTTCTCTTCCAGCCGCGGCTTCTGGATATTTTTTGTCATGCATTCATAAGATTTCGTTTAATTCATTTACCTGCGTCCATATACAATGGACCACGATTTTATTCAAAATTAATATCGGGCGTTATTGCCACAAATGCATCCGCACGTGCCGATCGTAACTAACAATCCAAATTATTCAATAAACGCATGTTCAATATCTTCAATACAGTCCATTTCTTTCTAACATACAATCCACCCTTCCTCATTAGCGTCTTTGGAATAACTCACGATTCTTCAAGAGCTTCCAAACCGCAACATTTTGGTCCTCCGGGCCGGATTTCATATTTTCGGGCCCAAAAACGACATCATTTTTGGTCCCACCGAACAGGATTTCATAATTTTGGCCCAAAAACGAAAACGTTTTTGGTCACCACGGGACGGATTGCTCATGTTTGGGTCCACAAGCGACAGCATTTCTTATACGCATCATTTCTGGGCCAACCGATCTGAATTTAATCACGCCCTACGGGCATCATTCTCGTCCTGAGCGACACCATTGTTCTGAATCACGTCGCAGTCATCTCGACAAGATTCGGCCATGCAGTAGACCGGAGACGACGGGACAAAGCAGGACAACATTTGCGAGGTCATCAAAAAAGATTCCACAGCTTTAATTGATGGAGGGTACAACATGAGGCATCGGCTGACCAGCTGAGACAGGAGGTGTAGCAGCTCCAAACGGGAACGAAGCCAGCTTCATCACGAATGGATCGACGGCCACGTGACTATAAACTTTACTTATATTTGACGTTTAATAATATTTCACTTTAGTGGTTATTTTTTAACACATTTGTATAAATAAACACCTCATTACACAATACAAATTAATAAATGGTTGGCAGCTCATTATCAGTTAAAACTTTAAAGATAAAGATATACTTTGTTACCATTTAGATTCATAATTTCAATAATTTAACTGCCAACAAAGCTTGATTAGTTAGAGAGAGTAAGTTTATGTTCAAAACAACGATCGCTAGCTACCGAAACGTACTTAAACTCATTCAAAATTAAGTTTGTGGTACACATGCTCTATGCTCAATTTCTTTCTAAATATTTTTCCTTTCTTTTTATTTTAAATTATAATAATGGCCGATGTAAGGGCTCTAATAAAAAAACGAGGCACAATTAAGGCCTCAATATCCCGAGTAAATACCTTCGCGGATAACTTCGATTTGTTAAACAACGATCCTCATGCGCTGAAAATAAAACTGCGTCATTTGATGGAATTATCCACCAAATATGACGAGATTCAGACACAAATCGAAGCGGAGGAAGCGGACGTTGCTTTAACGAGTGATAGAGTACAAACGGAGGACGATCTCTGTACTATAGAATGTAAATTGCAACACCTGCTGGAGCAAGCTGAGCATATGAACCAAAAACCAGTAATTAATGCTGAAGGTAAACAGCCTAAAAGACCCCCATTCAATTGGAACCAATAAAATTACCACGGTTTGAGGGTAGTATTGTTGAGTGGCAACATTATTACCATATTTTTCTTGAATTAATTCATGTCAGAGCAGATTTGACGGATATACAGAAACTTCACTATTTGCACTCGTCATTACATGGCGAGGCGCTTAATGTAATAAAATCGTTGCCCATCACTCATGAGAATTACGCGGTGGCTATCGATCTGTTGAGGAATAGATATGATAGTAAGCTAATTGTTTCCGCTCACCACGTGTGGAATGTCCTGGACGTACCATTAGTTCAACAGGAATCCCAAGTTAGCATATCGCAATTTATTGATCAAATCTCTGCCAATATAAACGCTTTAAATAATCTCAAACTGCCAGTCAACACGTTCGAAATTATTGTCGTAAATTATTTAGCCTAAAAACTTGATAATTACACTTTACGTTTGTGGAAAGTGAGTTTATCGGAGCATAAATTCCCTGATTTTAATAATTTTATAAATTTTCTAAATTCACGAAGAAAATTACTGCAAAATCTCGATAACGCGACTAGCCCAACGAGCAGGTTGAACAAAAGCGATAAGTCTCCTTATCGCAAGGCAGCTAAACAGATAAGCACTCCAAAGGGCGCATTCCACTCACATATTAGAAACAATTTATGCAGGCTGTGTAACGGTGGACATAGACTTAGCGACTGCCTACAATTTACATCGTTGTCTATCCCTGATAGAAAAAACGCGTTAATAAAAAACAAACTTTGCTTAAACTGCCTCCGTGCGGGACACGAGAGCTCAAAATGTCCCTCAAAATTCTCATGTAAAAAATGTTCTAGGCGTCACCACACCACGATTCATGTTCCCAACAGGGACGTAACTTCTGTTAACAACCAGTGTTCACTGAAATCACAGACCAATAAATCGGTATTGTTATCTACCGCTGTCTGTATGACATCCAATAAAGTCGGCAAAAAATTTCCCGTTAGGATATTACTGGATTCCGGTTCTCAAGCGAACTTTTGCACAATGGATTTCGCCCGCAGAATGGGCCTCCAATTGGTTAAATCACAACTACCCATCACGGGTATAAACAACTCGCTTTCCCAGGCCGACTTCAGTACTAATGTAAGGCTACATTCACGCTATAAACCCTTCACGTTAAACGTACGCTGTGCCGTATTACCCAGTATAACTAATAATTTACCGGCGGAGTCGTTCAATCTTGCCTCTTTGAATTTACCCAAGCGCATGTTCTTGGCGGATCCTCATCTACATCGTTCGGCGCAAGTCGATATATTAATCGGCGCTCAATATTTTCTCCAATTAATTGAACCTATGAAATATACGCGCGGACCACACTTTCCTATAATTCAGGAAACCAAGTTAGGATTTATTTTGGCCGGTGACTTACCATTCAACGTCGATATAACTAAAACGGTTTCTTCCTTCATGGTCTGTAAGGATGATAATCAGATTTCCTCGCAACTAAAAGAATTTTGGAAGTTGGAGGAGATCTCTAGTCGCGAAGCCCGATCTGAGGACTCGCCGTGTGAAAGGCATTTCGTGGAAACCACTAGCCGTAACCGCGATGGGAGATTCGTGGTATCCCTGCCCCGCAGATCTGATAAATTACCTTTGGGAGATTCTCTCCGCAGAGCCATACGCAGATTCCAATCGTTAGAGTTCAAGTTAAAGCAGAACCCTATCCTTTATAAGGATTATAGCGAGTTCATGAGTGACTATCTGAAACTTGGCCACATGTCGCCGCTTAATGAATACGATCTGTCGCTTGACAGGTCAGAGATTTTTTATCTGCCCCATCACGCAGTCTTCAAAGACTCTAGCTTAACCACAAAATTGCGCGTGGTATTTGACGCCTCCGCTAAGACCACCAATAATTTATCCCTTAACGATACTTTAATGGTCGGCCCTACGATCCAGCAGGATCTGTTTTCGATAATGGTTCGGTTCCGTACACACCGCTACGTACTTATTGCGGACATTGAAAAGATGTATCGCCAGATCATTGTTAATCCCAAGGATTCAAACCTGCAACGCATCGTTTGGCGTGATGCGCCGCACAAGGAATTGCGACATTACGCGTTAAGGACGGTTACATATGGCACTGCTAGTGCCTCCTTCCTCGCTACACGTTGTCTGGCTCAGATAGCCTACGAAAATGAACCCGAATACCCTACAACTGCTAAGGCCATAGCAAATGACTTCTACGTAGACGATCTCATAACGGGTTCGGATGATCCGAACGGCTTAGCTGAAATGAAGTGCGAGATCGTGAGGTTGTTAAGTAGGTATGGTTTTTCGTTACATAAATGGTTCTCTAACCATCATAAGATTATGACCCTTCGCGCCCAAGTTACCCGTGACTTCAGCAAAGGCCAAAACGTGCGTACATTGGGAATCCAATGGAACGTTGAAAGGGATAACTTTTTATACACCGTTAGGGGTGATGATAATTTAACCGTTTTCAACAAGAGAAGCGTGTTGTCGATCATCGCCGGGATCTATGATCCTTTAGGATTGATCGCTCCCATCACATTTTACTGCAAGCATTTTGTGCAACAGTTGTGGTTGGCGGGCACAGATTGGGACGAACCCCTATCTGGATCATTGGCCAATCAATGGTTGGAATTATACGCTCAATTAGTCTCCGACACTCATTTTGAGATTACGAGGTCGGTTAAGAGTACGAACAATTACCCAATTAGTTCATTACAGCTGCACGGATTCGCCGACGCTTCGGCTAAAGGTTACGCTTGTTGCATTTATGTGCGGGCGGTCTATTCGAACGGCGCCATATCATCAAACTTGTTGTGTGCTAAATCTAGGGTCGCTCCGCTGAAACAGATAACGCTACCACGACTTGAACATTGTGCCTGTTTATTGTTGGCTCAATTAACGTCCAAGGTTTTAAACGCCATCGATTACAATTTTGACGGACTATATCTTTATTCGGATTCGATGATAGCGTTGTACTGGATACATCAGCAATCTTCCCGCTGGAAGGTATTTGTGGCCAACCGTGTTGCGGAAATACAGCGTCTTGTTGGCAGCAGGGGAATTTGGCGTCATGTAGTATCAAATGACAACCCTGCCGACGTTTTATCGCGAGGTTGCCTCCCTCGTAGTTTGCACTGTCATACTCAATGGTGGCATGGTCCCTCCTGGTTACCTCATGATTCGGCTTCGTGGCCGGTCAGCGCGTTCGACATTAATACTCCCTGTACCTTTCCCGACCTTGAAGAGGAACGTCGCAAGCAGGTTCAAACCTCACTAATTGCCGCGTCCTCAACGCATAGTTACGTTGAAAATTATTCATCACTTACGAGGCTTATTCGCGTCTTCGCATATTGCCGTCGATTTTTTCGCAATTCTAGGCTCGCAGTGGTTGATAGAGACACGTCCTTTTTGTCGGCTCAAGAACTGTCTGACACGCTCTTGATTTTTGTTCGGCAATCTCAGAAGTTGCATTTCGACGTAGAGGTTATGGAACTTGAGGCACACCGGTGCCTTCCTCGCAGTAGTAAAATTCTTGCTCTTAACCCATTCCTGGATGAATCAGGCATTTTAAGAGTGGGTGGACGCTTGCAATTCTCCCCACTTAGCTATGAGAGTAAACACCAAATAATTTTGCACCTGCACTCTCATCTCACGAGATTAATAATTGAATACGAACACATCCGTTTGTTGCACGCTGGTGTGCAATCAACTCAAGCTTCGCTTAGGCGAAAGTATTGGATCATACACGACAAGTCCTATATCCGCTCAGTGATACATAAGTGTGTCACTTGTTTTCGTTTCCGGGCTAAAGGCGCGAATCAATTACTAGGTCAATTACCCCCTTCTAGGGTCACGCTTTCAAGGCCATTTTCACAGTCGGCTGTGGACTACGCCGGTCCCGTGCTTTTGCGCCATGGCGGGCAGCGCTCTAAGTCCACGACCAAGGCATATATCGCTCTATTTATATGCATGTGTACTAGGGCCATCCATTTAGAATTGGTGTCGGATCTCACTTCCAACGCCTTTATAGCGGCTTTAAAAAGGTTCATATCGCGCAGAGGTATTCCCGCGCAAATATTTTCGGATAATGGCACGAATTTTCGTCGTGCCAACCACACGTTGCATGATTGGTACAAATTTTTAACCTCCAAGGAAGTTGAGCAATCTTCTCTGGAGTTTTGCGGTCTCCACGGCATCAAATGGTCCTTTATCCCCCCTTCAGCCCCTCATTTCGGTGGTTTGTGGGAGAGTGGTGTAAGGAGTGTTAAATTCCATTTACGTCGCGTAATAGGCGGTACGATTTTGAATTTCGAGGAATATTCTACTCTTCTTTCTCAAATTGAGGCTTGCCTTAATTCACGCCCGTTATGCGCGGTGTCCGATGATGCTGGAGACCCTGAACCCTTAACACCTGCTCATTTTTTGGTCGGTGCTCCACTGACGGCACTTCCGGAACCCGACTATACCCAAAGCAATAATAGTCATTTGGGCAGATGGCTTCTGCTCCAAAAATTTACGCAGACCATCTGGAAACGGTGGTCTAGGGATTATCTGCACCAGCTGCAGCAGCGCAATAAATGGCGCACCCCGTTAAGGAATTTGAATGTCGGACAGCTTGTCCTCATTTTGGATGACAATTCCCCCCCTCTAGAATGGAAGCGTGGGGTAATTACCAATGTTTTTCCGGGTCAAGATTCCTTAGTACGCGTCGCAGAAGTTCGCACCGCGCTAGGTATCTTACGCCGACCCATCCACAAATTATGCCCCCTTCCGGTGGCTACACACTGATCGTATGCGTGCCATACGAGACATGCTAGGACTGTGAATTTGTCACATTGCCTGGACCAGGCCCGGGACATTCCCCGGGGCGAGCATACAAGTCAATTCTATTATAAGCATTGTAATATTGTTTACGTGCCGCTAGCTATTACTGCAATAGTGACTGTGTTTCATATGTACTATCAATTACTATGGATGTTGTGTATTGTCAATATGTTTGTGTGATTCAAATTCTGAGAACCACAAGTGTCATTTATAGTGTCAATTATTCTATATGTATTGTATTTTCTAAGGGTCACATATTATGAAATTTATTGGGGTTGTTGTGTCAATATTATGGGGAAATTATTGTATTTTTTATGGTGTTATCACTTGTTATTGTAATGCTTGGCAAATATCAAGGGGTATTATTTGGGAAAGATCAATATCTACTTAATTATTGTATTATTGTGCGCATTGTACTACTATTATGTTTTGAGTAATTTTAACGTCAGTAAGCCCTTACTATTGGCGTAAGGGTCAATTTATTGTATGCCTGGTGATTGTTAATTGAATTCATATTATGTTTATTATGTTATTACACTGTGGCCAATACGCCAACTATTGTATCGCTTTAGACATGTAAGTCTAATTATTATATTATTCAATTTAACCTTTAATGTACAAAATCGGCCCGATTTTGGCGGGCAGTATGTTTAAACTTTGTACTGGTTTATCAGCTGTATGCGGTCTACTACCGCTACACGGCACGCGCGGATGACGTCACGCGCTTATCAAACGCTGCAGCCGGCTACAGGCAAGTTTAGTTCAGTTTAAAACAAGGCTCCGAGCGCAACTCTCGTAAAACACTTCTCTTCCAGCCGCGGCTTCTGGATCTTTTTGTCATGCATTCATAAGATTTCGTTTAATTCATTTACCTGCGTCCATATACAATGGACCACGATTTTATTCAAAATTAATATCGGGCGTTATTGCCACAAATGCATCCGCACGTGCCGATCGTAACTAACAATCCAAATTATTCAATAAACGCATGTTCAATATCTTCAATACAGTCCATTTCTTTCTAACATACAATCCACCCTTCCTCATTAGCGTCTTTGGAATAACTCACGATTCTTCAAGAGCTTCCAAACCGCAACAAATGTATATAAGATGAAAAATAGTACAGCAATGGCTGAACTACCTAAGAAAAATGGAAAAAATAGAAAATCATTATTAAATGATTAAACGTTTTATTTAAATGTTCAAAAGTAAGGATTTATGTGTTGATGTTATTTATAGTTTTGTTAAGTAATGAGTGGACAATATGTCTTATGCAGGATTTATGTAACCAAGCACTTACAGATTGTTTAATCACAAAATGTGAATTATGTTTTTTTTATAATGTTCCAGTGATAATTATTGTTGCAATTTTAAATAATAATACTAATAGAATTATAGGGAGTAGTTTTGATGGTAGTTGCATAGTTAATAGGTGTTACAATAACAGAAAATAGAAATTTAACATGTCAAGACCTAGGCCTATAAAAACTTTAGAATTTTGTAAATTTTAGGAAATACATTTAGAATTTTAAAAAACAAATGTTGTAATATGGATAGGTTTATAATTAATAGTATACACAGCAAATATGGAATCGAAATAATCAGTTTTAAATTATTTAAGAAAATTCAAATAGCAAAAATGTAACATCAGAATTTCTTAAGCAAAAATAGGCATGTTTGGTGTCTATGTGTCACAAACGTTAAAACCAAAATAATGATGCTATTAGTTTTAAATTCCCAATTAGTATAACAGAGTTATACTAATTTAAAAGTTTTGGCCAAGTTCATCCAATAAAACAATGAAGTTGTATGACAATGTATATCTGAATCAACCAACCAGATTTCAAGTTTTACCTTAGCAACCGAAAATTCAGATAAATAAAATAGGACTTCTTTAACAACCATCATAGAAGACAGACGCTTTATTAAAACATCTTAACTAATTATATTTTAACAGAGTAAACCTAAACCAAACATAGTAAAACGAATCAGGACAGTTATTGAAGAACATTATAGGAACCCAAGAACAACCAGACACCAATTCGGAAGGGTACACATCCTGGAAGAGGAATTGAAGAAGATTTGGATCCCACTTTCGTCCTGAACGAATAAAAGAAGAGGATTTGGGTGAATCTGCATCATTTTATAACCTTGTTTAACACAAAATCACATATGAGCACACGAACCACTTAGAAAACTAAATAATAAAAATCACATACACTATAGCATACACCAACACTAAAGAACACTTGAAGATAACACTAATTGATAATTACACCTTTTTGAATACCATACAACCTGAAAGACAATTAATAAATAGCTAAAACTGTTCATAACCTATAACTGTGAACGACACATACACGACTACTAGTTTGCACAATAAACATCAAAACCATTTTATATCCTTATCTTGTAAAGTTTGTATTTTGATTTTAATAATTGTATTAATTGTTTAACCATAATATTCGAACTGAATACGCCCTGAGATTATTTTATTTAATAGAAATAAAACGACAAGCATCATTGTTTTGGCTGATTCCAGTACAGTTATCTAGTTACTACCAACTTATGAACAAGACGACATAAGTTGTCATAATTTGTATTTAAAATAAAGAAAAACGAAAACGTAATTGTTCCATCCTTCAATTGAATAAAGATTGATTGAAAGTGTACATCTGTTTGGTTTTATTTTGCATTATTATTACTGTTTTAAAATTAAAGATACGATAACACAGCAAAGCGGACGGAGCGACAGTTGGCAGCTCCGTGTTACGTCACTGGTGTTGGATTCCGAGGTGAGAGCGAACGGCGGGAATAGTGAATAACAACCGCAAACGAATTTAATGTAATATACGGCTCGTTAGTTATTGTTACAAATTGGCGAACCAACGTGTGAGGCGATAAATTAAAATATAATTTATAATTAAACAACCAAAAATAAACGAAAATGAGGAAGCGAGAAACATCGCGCAAACGAGCGGCTGAAACCGAGAAGGAAAGCGAACGGCGGGAATAGTGAATAACAACCGCAAACGAATTTAATATAATATACGGCTCGTTAGTTATTGTTACAATATATATATATATATACCGGTATATATATATATATTCTTTTTTTTTGCGATAGAACACAGGATCATGATAAACCATGAACTATGCCTTATGCATGGATGACGAACATTCTTTTGTTTAAATTTGTTTCTTGTTCAAATTGGTTTTTTTAGCTACAGTTTTTGTATTGTATTACCGATAAGAATTTAGAATAGGTCAAACTCTTAGAAATTTTATTTGTCATTTTTCTATGTAATGTGTTTGTGAAAGTGTGCGCGAGTGCGTGAGTTATTAACATTTTTCTCTATTGTGTCCTTTATAATTATCTGATTTACATGAGACTTGAACTAGACATAAAATTTAATATTAGCTACAATTTCCCTATATTCTGTGATCTTCAAATATCTGTTAAGTGTGAATTTTTGTTATATGAAATGTCTATTTAAAACTCACTCAGGCGTGAAGTAATAAAATCCCAGATAATAATCCCAGATTTTATCTGTGCAGGCTTTGCCAATTTCATGCAAAGTGTTGCATGAAGAACTATTAGTGCCATGTGCATAAATTATCATGTGACCGATAATTGGCCAATTAGAACACAGTAAAATGATTGAAAATTGTCTTTTGCCATGAGCAGATCGAGTTAGTTCATCTTGAGCATTCGTCTACTAAACGTGCGGTCCGCGTTCAAGAAGTTTCGCTTCCGTGACCATGTAAACAGTGCGAAAGGTGTACGAAAACTTGGAACTCTGTGTGAGTTATTCTTCAGACCCAAGTATTTCAGTTTTAATAAATAATATTGTGATTTACAAGTATCCGTGTTAGTCAAGATATCCTCATAGGGAGATCTACTGACCGCGGTAGATCTGTGTGACGTGAGGACACTTGAAGACGTGCCGGAAGGTGTACGCCTATACACCCACGTTACACCTTGAGATACGTAAATAAACTGTAACAATATTAAAACATTTTAAAAACCATTAACAATCATAATCAGTGTTATAGCAGCGAGGCAGTGTTGCAGTTTGACGAGCAAGTTCAGCGTGTTTATCATCAGGACACCATCCCAGCAGAATCCACGAGGGAAGGACACGTGAGATATACGCATCGCCATCAGCCATCTCGCTCCATCAAATTGGAATATCTTCACTCAAGTAACAAATTCAGATCTGAACTTTATATAAACTGTTTTCAAACAATATTTCATATTCATAACATTTGTGTATGTTTAAAAGTATATCGTATGAACTATTATTCAATTGGTGTGCAATAAATAATTATAATACCTCTAATATAGACTTTTTGATTTATAAAACACAAACCATATTCCTATGCGCAAGAATTAATTCAATTGTGTTGTCGCAATATATATATATATATATATATATATATTGTGACGGCAGCGGTATGCGAACATCTGCTCTCCGGTACCAGCGGCGGACACAGCGAGCCAATCGGGGATCAGCAGCTGAGACGTGACCAACTACGTGCTCGGAGTGAGCCAATCAGCGATCCCGGTTAGAGCATAAAACCCGGGCCGGCACAAAATTTTACGCACTCTTCATCGCCACGCCATCGGACGCACTTCATCTCCTCTCCTCTCTCGGACGACATCGAGGCGGATTCAGCCAGAAGGAACAACCGAAGAATAGGACCGCCGCCGTTCTTGCGTCTTCGCCCTCCAGTTCCGCGCCAGCGATAGGACATCGCTGGGCCGGCAGCCGATCCTACACCCGATGCCGAAAGAAGAGGAGGACTGCAGTACGCCACGAACACCGGGCGCAGCCGCCGAACATCTCAGCGCGGCACGACCAACATCAGCTTTCTCGCTACCAGGTCCTTTTTAGGGCCACCAAAAACACTAGTGTACGATTGGCGCCATTTGTCATGCGGCAAGCCTTTTGTCCGGTGACGAGTGGCGCCCAACGTGGAGCCCCTATCATCTTGCGGATGCAAGATCCAGCCACCCCAGCGACCCACCAGCCGGCACACCAATCAACATGGCGCCCAACAAACACCTCTACAAGATCCGGAGAAGAGCAGTAGGCTGGGTACTGGAGAGCATTCAAGACCCGGGGGAGTTGTGACGGCAGCGGTATGCGAACATCTACTCTCCGGTACCAGCGGCGGACACAGCAACCCAATCAGGGATCAGCAGCTGAGACGTGACCAACTACGTGCTCGGAGCGAGCCAATCAGCGATCCCGGTTAGAGCATAAACCCGGGCCGGCACAAAATTTTACGCACTCTTCATCGCCACGCCATCGGACGCACTTCATCTCCTCTCCTCTCTCGGACGACATCGAGGCGGAGTCAGCCGGAAGGAACAGCCGAAGAATAGGACCGCCGCCGATCTTGCGTCTTCGCCCTCCAGTTCCGCGCCAACGATAGGACGTCGCTGGGCCGGCAGCCGATTCTACACCCGATGCCGAAAGAAGAGGAGGACTGCAGTACCCCATGAACACCGGGCGCAGCCACCGAACATCTCAGCACGGCATGACCAACATCAGCTTTCTCGCCACCAGGTCCTTTTTAGGGCCACCAAAAAGACTAGAGTGTACGATTGGCGCCATTTGTCATGCGGCAAGCCTTTTGTCCGGTGACAATATATATATAAATATATATATATATTGTACTGTAATTAATTTCTGATATAATAATATTTATTATATGCACCACGTTGGTTGCGTCATTTAATGTACTGTAATTAATGTATTGTAATTAAGATCTGCTCCACGTTGGATCAGCCATTTAATGTACTGTTATTTTTTTTATGAGTCTTGTAATTATTTACTAGAATAATATAATTAAAAAATGTACCTACTGTTATTATGTTTTTTTGTTTACCAGTACATGTAAAGAAACTCTTTCTCTCAGGGTTAATGATTATTAAGCTGTTTGATCGTATTCACGATTGTATCTAATATTTTCTTTTCTTTAAACCAAACCAAATTCAGTTAATATGTAGTGTTTTGAGAATTAACCATGTAAAAAAGAAATACCAGACTAATGTAACTTGACCGACTCTGAATTCTTCCAGTTGCCACGGGTTCACTTCTGGTTGTTGTTTACCTTTTTTCAAAAGCAATATCAGGCTTGGCGATCTGTTCCTTCCCACAAATTTCTTATTGATCTCACCCAGCGGTGAATGCCGCTCTCCAGGACGACTGCTACACAGATGTCTCCTAGGAACACTTAATTATCCTTTATGGCCACTTAAACTCTTCTTCAGTCCAGGATTTCCCTCTTCTATAGTCGTTCTATTAAGGATATTTTTATATTTCTCGTAATATTATTTATTTATTAAATATTATGATCAAAACTCTGGTATCACAAGTTAAACTTCTTTAATTTATTTTCTTTTACCTATTACATTAAACTTGATGATGTACAAATGTTATTTCCTGAATTTAGACTCTTCATGCTGTTACTATTCGATATAAAATTAGACTCTTCACGTTACTCTTATAAAATTAGACTCATAACGTTACTCTTATTAAATATATTTGAAGACTCCTGACGTTACTCTTATTGAATATATTTGAAGACTAATAAACATTTCCTTCATCACTATACAATACAATTTTTTTAACAATTTACCAAATTGCCCCTTTGATAATTCCCTAATTTCTTTACATCTGTTTATCATATACCTATTAAAACATATACTGTATCATTTTTCTATTTCTTATTAAACATCTTTATTTTACCTCTAATATTCATAATTCTATTTGTTATTTATTAAATTATAATTTTATTACTCTTTACTCTTCTTATAACATTCATTCCAATTTCATATATTCTTTTCATAACATATAACTGAATATTGTTTTATATCATATAGGAATCGACCTCTATGTTGACTGGGTGAGTCGATAGTCCCAATGTTTTTTGTTTACATTTTAAAACATATGTTACATTCAATACAAAATCTGCATCCTTTCTCTTTTAAAATGTATTACCTCCCTATTATGTACTGTGTGCATTTTAACAGCAGTACATAATACCTTCCCTTATTTCATAATTTCAGATACAATTTTAGATGAAATTTGAAATAACCAACATAGTCTAATCTTAATATTTAAACATCTGATTAATTAGGTATTTGTACCTCACAAAATTTTTTTAACATATTGGTTTTTTCTTTTATTAATATTACAAATATGGTTCATTATTATCATGAATCATGATATCTTAAAAACTTATTTATGTCTTAAAACAACGTTAATTAAACCAACTGCTTTTACATCAAAATAATAAATAACAAATAACAATTGTGCCTAATTTTATGGCTAAAAACTCAAAAACATGACTAAAACATTATCTTTCTTTTGAACCTCACCTTCCCAATCCGGGTCATACCTTTCATTTGTTCTTCATTCAAGAATTATTTTTCTTTTAATTATTACTTTATTTATACGGTCGAATCTGATTAAAATTTTATGTATCTTTAACCTTCCCATCTTGGTATTTAATTACTACAAATACACACAATTTAATCCTACTGGCTATGACATTATTCAACTTCATTAGTTCAGTGTCATTATATTTTCCCCAATCTGGTAAGTACCCTCTTAATTCTATTACAATATTCTTCCCAACTGTTTGATGCAATTACTAAATCATCGACATAAACCGTAATAACTTCTAAAATCTCCTTGCCCCCTACTCTGTCAAATCATTCTGTAAATATGGCCACATTATGGACCAGCCCAAAAGGTGTCCTCTTGAAATGATAACTTATACCATTCACATATTCTATACTTTCTGGATGCAATTCTATTTGCCAATATCCAGGTACAGCATTACAATTATTAAAAAAATTACGTTATTAAAACGTTTTAAAACTATTCTTATATTCTTTGGTGACGCCTTATCAGGAATTATCATCTGATTAATTTGACGCTCATCCAAACACAATATTAAGGACTTATCCTTACCTGGGAATTACTACTAACAGGCTTGTGTGTTTTGACTGACTTATTTCAATTATCTTTTTACTAATCCTTTGTCGATTTCTTATTTTATATGCCCTCTTACTGTATAGGGTATTGGGTATAATTTCTTATTTAAACTCATCTTCTCTCTTATGGGTCATTTGTATTGCACTCCTATTATCTTGCCAAGTTTATCTTCCATTGCTTCATTCAGTAACTGATGGTTCATTTCTTTATTTATTTGTTTTAAGTATTTATTCTCTTTACTCATTATTATCACCTTATTATTGTTATTAACTGTCTTTCTCTTCTTAATCGATTCAAAATAATTTCCCTGAAGTATCCTGTAAGATGTTCTTACGTTTTTTGAATTTGGTGGGTTCTCTTCCTTTCTTTTAATTCATAGAAATAAACATTTTTATTTGTAATAACTTCAATATTATGTTGTTTGTCTTATTAATTAACCTAATCTTTGTTCTATTAGTTTGCTGTGGTCCATGCCCAAAAAATCAGTCCCTTCTTTCCATATTTTCATCTTTAGTTCATCCATTGTCAAATACATAAGTTATCCTTTTCGCCCGGATTATTATTGTTTTCAGTATGAATTCTATCCTTGTCCACTTTATCACTACTACCTTGTATTCTGATTTTTCTGTTGTGAAGTCTTCACTCATTTCAAGACCTCCTGTTGAATTTCCAATCAATTCTGTCCTAATGACATATGTTTTGATCACTCGGTACTGCAATTTTTCGAACACCAAATTTTCAATGGTATCTTCACCTACTTTTAACACTTTATTCTCTAGTTCTTTAACCAAATATGTCACTGGTATATCAACTATTGATATATATCAACTTGTATATCTATTGAGATATATATCAAATATAGCTGATATTTTCTTATCCCTTTTCTTTTTCTGAGGTATTCATTTTCAATATAAATTTCCTTAAGTCTTTCCTATAATTTTTTAATTCTGTTCTTTCCCTGTAATTATCGATTGGGAGATTACGTACATTAACCAGCCCACTCCTAATCATATCTAATTCTTCCTGTGTATTTTTCTGTTTCTTGGGACGTCTTTTACCTACTTCTTCATCTTCTTTTCCACATACTTATTATTCTCTTTGTTTCTGCTATGTTTATCCTTACATAATGATACACTTTTATCTTCTTTATTTTCTATTTCTTTATTACCTTTTATTTTCTGATTTACTGGTTCCCTGATTTGATCGTTTGGTATGACTTCTTGTTTATTTTCTCCTAATTTCTCTTCCACTTTGTCACTTTGTAACGGTACAGACCTATAGGGCTTTGGAAATGAAATCTTTTCAATATTATTTTGCAACCAAATACGTGTGGTGCAGAGACTGTAGCGTCGAGACGGGTGTGTATTGGCATTGGTATGTGGAGGGCGCGCCCGCGCTTTCAACCGCGCATACAGTCGGCCAAGTTTCTCACGCTAATGGCACGAACTGGTACATTCTTTCTGGTCCGGCGCATGGAAAACAAAGGCAGTCGACGAATAATATCTGAAGGCAGCGGACGCCAGTAGTGGTGTGCATCGCCGGCCGGGAAAAGTTTTATCTCGTTCACCTATAAAAAATGGTAAAATAGTTAAGCAGTCTATTGAGAGACCTAACCCCGGCCAGGTGTAAACACATAGACTCGTCAGTATAAAACTTTATTTTATACTTTCAAAATTTTATAATGTGATTGAAGAACAAAAAACGGAGTTATACAAAACGTGTGAGTTCCGTTTAACTATAACCTAAAATGGATTAGAGGTACGAACAATTACAATTTGGTGACGCAAAAAATAAAAGGTTGGAGAAATAATGTGATACAATAGTGAAATTGTAACATTGGGCAAATATTGAGTGCGTACACATACTCAGATTATTCTATGATAAACATATTCCATATTTAAAATTTATAAACTGTTTTATCTTCCAACTTTATATTTCTTTTCTCCAAATGACGCTGTTTTTTTTCAAATCAAAAAACAAAAAAATAAAACAAAACAAAATTAAATTTTAATCACTTAACTTATGTTCAAAAATGACTCTAAGTCCAATATCAAGGATCCATTAATTTACTCATTTCTTTCTATTTAATTTCAAAATCTTCAAATATTTTGAGTTCATCACTTTTCTTAATCGTCTAATAACAGTCATAAAAAACAAAATAAACTGAACACCTTCCTAAATCATAAATCCCCTTACCTATCACCTGTAATAGTAACTAAATTGCATTTGTTTACAACACATATACTATAAACAATATGAAGCAATTAATACATTAAAGATATACATAATTAGCAATATATATTGGCTATAAAACACAATCTGTACTTCAATCAAGAATTTTTTTTTATTAATTAATTAAATCGTAGGAAACACGACAACTTCAATAATTTTATGTATCACCTCTTCACGTAATTGAGTTAAATTTTCATCAGTTTTCTCAACTTTCTGGTTAGTTTCTGTAATGCTATTCCTTATTTCTGTTTTATACTCTTCTAACTGTCGTTTCAATTCCTCTCTATTTCTCTCACTCTCTTCCTTCAACAGTCCTTTTAACTCTTCGTTACTTTGTCTAATCTCCTCCTTCAACTGTTGTTGTAATGTTTCATTATCTAGTCTCATTTGTTTCTTTAATGTTTCACTGTTACTATACATTTTTTCATTTATTTGTTTCTTTAATTCCTCATTATTTTGTTTTAATAAGGTTTCATTATCTTTTTTCATTTCCTGTTTGTTCTTGCCCATTTTCCATTAATTTCCTCCTTCATTTGTTTGAAATTTTCTTTGTTTTTTTTATTATTTTCTACTATTCTTCCGAATTGCTCCATCATAATCCTCATCATTTCCTGTACATTTGCATCCATTGGTTGGTTTAGTTTCTTTGGTTGATCCCCTTGGGCATCCTTTACTATTATTTCCATTTCAGTTTCTTCCTCTTCAGCACTATTACTCCTTAATTCATATCGTTGCTCTGGTTTGTTAGCCATTTTACAATCTTTAACTTAATTTAATTACAAGGAAACAAAATTTTTTATGGTAATTAAATTTAACAAAATTGTGTTATTTGGTGCTGGTTTAAAGAAAATCTTTGCTTTCACGTATGGGCGCCATTTATGTACTGTAATTAATTTCTGATATAATAATATTTATTATATGCACAATGTTGGTTGTGTCATTTAATGTACTGTAATTAATTACAGGTAATGTAATTAAGATCTGCTCCACGTTGGATCAGCCATTTAATGTACTGTTATTTTTTTTATGAGTCTTGTAATTATTTACTAGTATAATATAATTAAGAAATGTACCTACTGTTATTATGTTTTTTTGTTTACCAGTACATGTAAAGAAACTCTTTCTCTCAGGGTTAATGATTATTAAGCTGTTTGATCGTATTCACGATTGTATCTAATATCTTCTTTTCTTTAAACCAAACCAAATTCAGTTAATATGTAGCGTTTTGAGAATTAACCATGTAAAAAAGAAATACCAGACTAATGTAACTTGACCGACTCTGAATTCTTCCAGCTGCCACGGGTTCACTTCTGGTTGTTGTTTACCTTTTTTCAAAAGCAATATCAGGCTTAGCGATCTGTTCCTTCCCACAAATTTCTTATTGATCTCACCCAGCGGTGAATGCCGCTCTCCAGGATGACTGCTACACAGATGTCTCCTAGGAACACTTAATTATCCTTTATGGCCACTTAAACTCTTCTTCAGTCCAGGATTTCCCTCTTCTATAGTCGTTCTATTAAGGATATTTTTATATTTCTCGTAATATTATTTATTTATTAAATATTATAATCAAAACTCTGGTATCACAAGTTAAACTCCTTTACTTTATTTTCTTTTACCTATTACATTAAACTTGGTGATGTACAAATGTTATTTCCTGAATTTAGACTCTTCATGCTGTTACTATTCGATATAAAATTAGACTCTTCATGTTACTCTTATAAAATTAGACTCATAACGTTACTCTTATTAAATATATTTGAAGACTCCTGACGTTACTCTTATTGAATATATTTGAAGACTAATAAACATTTCCTTCATCACTATACAATACAATTTTTTTAACAATTTACCAAATTGCCCCTTTGATAATTCCCTAATTTCTTTACATCTGTTTATCATATACCTATTAAAACATATACTGTATCATTTTTCTATTTCTTATTAAACATCTTTATTTTACCTCTAATATTCATAATTCTATTTGTTATTTATTAAATTATAATTTTATTACTCTTTACTCTTCTTATAACATTCATTCCAATTTCATATATTCTTTCCATAACATATAACTGAATATTGTTTTATATCATATAGGAATCGACCTCTATGTTGACTGGGTGAGTCGATAGTCCCAATGTTTTTTGTTTACATTTTAAAACATATGTTACATTCAATACAAAATCTGCATCCTTTCTCTTTTAAAATGTATTACCTCCCTATTATGTACTGTGTGCATTTTAACAGCAGTACATAATACCTTCCCTTATTTCATAATTTCAGATACAATTTTAGATGAAATTTTGAAATAACCAACATAGTCTAATCTTAATATTTAAACATCTGATTAATTAGGTATTTGTACCTCACAAAATTTTTTTAACATATTGGTTTTTTCTTTTATTAATATTACAAATATGGTTCATTATTATCATGAATCATGATATCTTAAAAACTTATTTATGTCTTAAAACAACGTTAATTAAACCAACTGCTTTTACATCAAAATAATAAATAACAAATAACAATTGTGCCTAATTTTATGGCTAAAAACTCAAAAACATGACTAAAACATTATCTTTCTTTTGAACCTCACCTTCCCAATCCGGGTCATACCTTTCATTTGTTCTTCATTCAAGAATTATTTTTCTTTTAATTATTACTTTATTTATACGGTCGAATCTGATTAAAATTTTATGTATCTTTAACCTTCCCATCTTGGTATTTAATTACTACAAATACACACAATTTAATCCTACTGGCTATGACATTATTCAACTTCATTAGTTCAGTGTCATTATATTTTCCCCAATCTGGTAAGTACCCTCTTAATTCTATTACAATATTCTTCCCAACTGTTTGATGCAATTACTAAATCATCGACATAAACCGTAATAACTTCTAAAATCTCCTTGCCCCCTACTCTGTCAAATCATTCTGTAAATATGGCCACATTATGGACCAGCCCAAAAGGTGTCCTCTTGAAATGATAACTTATACCATTCACATATTCTATACTTTCTGGATGCAATTCTATTTGCCAATATCCAGGTACAGCATTACAATTATTAAAAAAATTACGTTATTAAAACGTTTTAAAACTATTCTTATATTCTTTGGTGACGCCTTATCAGGAATTATCATCTGATTAATTTGACGCTCATCCAAACACAATATTAAGGACTTATCCTTACCTGGGAATTACTACTAACAGGCTTGTGTGTTTTGACTGACTTATTTCAATTATCTTTTTACTAATCCTTTGTCGATTTCTTATTTTATATGCCCTCTTACTGTATAGGGTATTGGGTATAATTTCTTATTTAAACTCATCTTCTCTCTTATGGGTCATTTGTATTGCACTCCTATTATCTTGCCAAGTTTATCTTCCATTGCTTCATTCAGTAACTGATGGTTCATTTCTTTATTTATTTGTTTTAAGTATTTATTCTCTTTACTCATTATTATCACCTTATTATTGTTATTAACTGTCTTTCTCTTCTTAATCGATTCAAAATAATTTCCCTGAAGTATCCTGTAAGATGTTCTTACGTTTTTTGAATTTGGTGGGTTCTCTTCCTTTCTTTTAATTCATAGAAATAAACATTTTTATTTGTAATAACTTCAATATTATGTTGTTTGTCTTATTAATTAACCTAATCTTTGTTCTATTAGTTTGCTGTGGTCCATGCCCAAAAAATCAGTCCCTTCTTTCCATATTTTCATCTTTAGTTCATCCATTGTCAAATACATAAGTTATCCTTTTCGCCCGGATTATTATTGTTTTCAGTATGAATTCTATCCTTGTCCACTTTATCACTACTACCTTGTATTCTGATTTTTCTGTTGTGAAGTCTTCACTCATTTCAAGACCTCCTGTTGAATTTCCAATCAATTCTGTCCTAATGACATATGTTTTGATCACTCGGTACTGCAATTTTTCGAACACCAAATTTTCAATGGTATCTTCGCCTACTTTTAACACTTTATTCTCTAGTTCTTTAACCAAATATGTCACTGGTATATCAACTATTGATATATATCAACTTGTATATCTATTGAGATATATATCAAATATAGCTGATATTTTCTTATCCCTTTTCTTTTTCTGAGGTATTCATTTTCAATATAAATTTCCTTAAGTCTTTCCTATAATTTTTTAATTCTGTTCTTTCCCTGTAATTAGCGATTGGGAGATTACGTACATTAACCAGCCCACTCCTAATCATATCTAATTCTTCCTGTGTATTTTTCTGTTTCTTGGGACGTCTTTTACCTACTTCTTCATCTTCTTTTCCACATACTTATTATTCTCTTTGTTTCTGCTATGTTTATCCTTACATAATGATACACTTTTATCTTCTTTATTTTCTATTTCTTTATTACCTTTTATTTTCTGATTTACTGGTTCCCTGATTTGATCGTTTGGTATGACTTCTTGTTTATTTTCTCCTAATTTCTCTTCCACTTTGTCCCTTTGTAACGGTACAGACCTATAGGGCTTTGGAAATGAAATCTTTTCAATATTATTTTGCAACCAAATACGTGTGGTGCAGAGACTGTAGCGTCGAGACGGGTGTGTATTGGCATTGGTATGTGGAGGGCGCGCCCGCGCTTTCAACCGCGCATACAGTCGGCCAAGTTTCTCACGCTAATGGCACGAACTGGTACATTCTTTCTGGTCCGGCGCATGGAAAACAAAGGCAGTCGACGAATAATATCTGAAGGCAGCGGACGCCAGTAGTGGTGTGCATCGCCGGCCGGGAAAAGTTTTATCTCGTTCACCTATAAAAAATGGTAAAATAGTTAAGCAGTCTATTGAGAGACCTAACCCCGGCCAGGTGTAAACACATAGACTCGTCAGTATAAAACTTTATTTTATACTTTCAAAATTTTATAATGTGATTGAAGAACAAAAAACGGAGTTATACAAAACGTGTGAGTTCCGTTTAACTATAACCTAAAATGGATTAGAGGTACGAACAATTACAATTTGGTGACGCAAAAAATAAAAGGTTGGAGAAATAATGTGATACAATAGTGAAATTGTAACATTGGGCAAATATTGAGTGCGTACACATACTCAGATTATTCTATGATAAACATATTCCATATTTAAAATTTATAAACTGTTTTATCTTCCAACTTTATATTTCTTTTCTCCAAATGACGCTGTTTTTTTTCAAATCAAAAAACAAAAAAATAAAACAAAACAAAATTAAATTTTAATCACTTAACTTATGTTCAAAAATGACTCTAAGTCCAATATCAAGGATCCATTAATTTACTCATTTCTTTCTATTTAATTTCAAAATCTTCAAATATTTTGAGTTCATCACTTTTCTTAATCGTCTAATAACAGTCATAAAAAACAAAATAAACTGAACACCTTCCTAAATCATAAATCCCCTTACCTATCACCTGTAATAGTAACTAAATTGCATTTGTTTACAACACATATACTATAAACAATATGAAGCAATTAATACATTAAAGATATACATAATTAGCAATATATATTGGCTATAAAACACAATCTGTACTTCAATCAAGAATTTTTTTTTATTAATTAATTAAATCGTAGGAAACACGACAACTTCAATAATTTTATGTATCACCTCTTCACGTAATTGAGTTAAATTTTCATCAGTTTTCTCAACTTTCTGGTTAGTTTCTGTAATGCTATTCCTTATTTCTGTTTTATACTCTTCTAACTGTCGTTTCAATTCCTCTCTATTTCTCTCACTCTCTTCCTTCAACAGTCCTTTTAACTCTTCGTTACTTTGTCTAATCTCCTCCTTCAACTGTTGTTGTAATGTTTCATTATCTAGTCTCATTTGTTTCTTTAATGTTTCACTGTTACTTACATTTTTTCATTTATTTGTTTCTTTAATTCCTCATTATTTTGTTTTAATAAGGTTTCATTATCTTTTTTCATTTCCTGTTTGTTCTTGCCCATTTTTCCATTAATTTCCTCCTTCATTTGTTTGAAATTTTCTTTGTTTTTTTTATTATTTTCTACTATTCTTCCGAATTGCTCCATCATAATCCTCATCATTTCCTGTACATTTGCATCCATTGGTTGGTTTAGTTTCTTTGGTTGATCCCCTTGGGCATCCCTTACTATTATTTCCATTTCAGTTTCTTCCTCTTCAGCACTATTACTCCTTAATTCATATCGTTGCTCTGGTTTGTTAGCCATTTTACAATCTTTAACTTAATTTAATTACAAGGAAACAAAATTTTTTATGGTAATTAAATTTAACAAAATTGTGTTATTTGGTGCTGGTTTAAAGAAAATCTTTGCTTTCACGTATGGGCGCCATTTATGTACTGTAATTAATTTCTGATATAATAATATTTATTATATGCACAATGTTGGTTGTGTCATTTAATGTACTGTAATTAATTACAGGTAATGTAATTAAGATCTGCTCCACGTTGGATCAGCCATTTAATGTAATGTTATTTTTTTTATGAGTCTTGTAATTATTTACTAGTATAATATAATTAAGAAATGTACCTACTGTTATTATGTTTTTTTGTTTACCAGTACATGTAAAGAAACTCTTTCTCTCAGGGTTAATGATTATTAAGCTGTTTGATCGTATTCACGATTGTATCTAATATCTTCTTTTCTTTAAACCATACCAAATTCAGTTAATATGTAGCGTTTTGAGAATTAACCATGTAAAAAAGAAATACCAGACTAATGTAACTTGACCGACTCTGAATTCTTCCAGCTGCCACGGGTTCACTTCTGGTTGTTGTTTACCTTTTTTCAAAAGCAATATCAGGCTTGGCGATCTGTTCCTTCCCACAAATTTCTTATTGATCTCACCCAGCGGTGAATGCCGCTCTCCAGGATGACTGCTACACAGATGTCTCCTAGGAACACTTAATTATCCTTTATGGCCACTTAAACTCTTCTTCAGTCCAGGATTTCCCTCTTCTATAGTCGTTCTATTAAGGATATTTTTATATTTCTCGTAATATTATTTATTTATTAAATATTATAATCAAAACTCTGGTATCACAAGTTAAACTCCTTTACTTTATTTTCTTTTACCTATTACATTAAACTTGGTGATGTACAAATGTTATTTCCTGAATTTAGACTCTTCATGCTGTTACTATTCGATATAAAATTAGACTCTTCATGTTACTCTTATAAAATTAGACTCATAACGTTACTCTTATTAAATATATTTGAAGACTCCTGACGTTACTCTTATTGAATATATTTGAAGACTAATAAACATTTCCTTCATCACTATACAATACAATTTTTTTAACAATTTACCAAATTGCCCCTTTGATAATTCCCTAATTTCTTTACATCTGTTTATCATATACCTATTAAAACATATACTGTATCATTTTTCTATTTCTTATTAAACATCTTTATTTTACCTCTAATATTCATAATTCTATTTGTTATTTATTAAATTATAATTTTATTACTCTTTACTCTTCTTATAACATTCATTCCAATTTCTTATATTCTTTTCATAACATATAACTGAATATTGTTTTATATCATATAGGAATCGACCTCTATGTTGACTGGGTGAGTCGATAGTCCCAATGTTTTTTGTTTACATTTTAAAACATATTTTACATTCAATACAAAATCTGCATCCTTTCTCTTTTAAAATTTATTACTTCCCTATTATGTACTGTGTGCATTTTAACAGCAGTACAATATACATATTGTAACGAAGTGTTTGGTACGTCTCTGTAAAATGTGTACCAGTTTTATATATGTGTAATGTGTTAGTTAGTGCGTTCGTCTCGCACTGGGGTCGTTACATCAATTTTGCGCTAATGATGCGGTATTTACCAGTATAACACGGCAGTAACCTTACCTGTTCTTATATAGGGGTGTGTTAATCCCGGGTGGCGCCAAATTGTTTGTTAAAACAATTAAATTTGTTAATCTGCATCTTACTAGGGTGTTCTCAGCTGTGACGGTCGGGGCGTTCAAATATTTCCCGCTCGTTCCGCCTTCTGTATCGTGTAGGTAGTTGTGCTAATTGCAACTTGAGCGCTGATTGACAAATCTAGCTTTCGTAAAAGAACACAAGTTATATAATGCACTCCCTATGAAATAATAACAACGGATACTCCCTGTACCAGTTATTTTAATGTTTTATAAGTAATTTTTCAATGTTGACAATTAAATTATATTAGTTGATTAACAACTTTGCACCGACTTTTTACATGAAACAATTATACTCGGGATGACGAATCGATTGAGGAACGATGTGCTCATATCAGCATGGCAGCTGAAGTGTTTAGCTATTGTAATAATTTTCGTTCCAAAATCATGGATTCTTTTGATTACAAAGCAAAGAATTCCTATGATTACAATAAAAGTATTTTACCTTATTCTAAGTGTACATAAATAATAAGGTGTGTGTTTACAATCTGTTCTGTAGTGTCGTTAAATGTGGTTCAAAAGTTCGTATTTAAACAATAGGTTAGATTTTATGTTAACAAATTTTCAGTGTGTTTATTTTTCTTAAATAATCTTTGAAAGAGAAATATTCCGCTTATAGTGAGATCAAATTACTTTTAGTAAAATTTAGAGTGATTTGGTTTTTGGAAATAAGGTAATTCAATGGTACTTAACACATCAGCATAACTTGGTGTTTTCATTCATTGGATCAGAAGAGGATTGGGCTGCAATACGTTATATTTTCATTGATCTATGGACTTAAGTAGGTCTGGCGTCCTTTTCATATAGGATGTGGTCATAATTTTCTTTTATTTTTCTGTTTTATTGTCCTTGATCTTTAGTTGACTGCTCTAATGGTTAGTCTGCTTCTTATCCAGTCATGGTTTTGAATTTCGTTCACTTTTTTACATTATTTAATGAAAAATTGGTCTTCCAAACTTTGGCTTCTGTCCTGGTAGAATGACACTTTACGAGTAACGGTATTCAACGGTAATTTTTGCCACCAACGCCGGTTTCCATGGTAACCAAAGAATTCTGATTGGTTGAGATTGACATAAATCCATTGTTATCAAAATTTGAATTCTTTTCAAAATCCTAGTATATCTTCTGATTGCTGTTATTCCTCTATCTTCCTTCCTAATTATTTAATATTGTCACTATAGTATGTATTTCCTTTCATAGATTATTTTGATACCCCACAAGTTTGGGTTATTTTAGGTTTTATGTTTTTACAATTATTTTAATACTTGTTAATTATATTTCTTTTTGAATTCAAATGCTTATTATAATATTTTGTCTTAAAAATGATTTACAATTTATCCTTGGTGAGTCATTTGCCTCGGATTTGCTAACTTCTTTGTTATTTTGTTATAATTTGTAGTTGTTTGTTTCTGACAGTTAGGCATTTTCATAGGCCTAAGTAGCCATTATGGTATTTGACTTATTTCATATAAATTACATCTCATTTTAGCCTCATGGGCTTTATTTTGTTAGTATAATTGGTTGTATCGTTTATTGTTGTGTTTTGGTTCTGTTTATGTGTTATTATTATGTCAGTATTATTTTATACATAATTGTTTACTGTCTGGTTTCCTCGTTTTCTAGTCATACATTTCTTAACTTTTTTACTTATTTATTTTGCCCATAATAACAATGTGGCTATTATTTACTATTTTTTTATCTTATTAAATACAATATTTATGCCTGTGGTCTGTATAACTCTACCAGCCATATCCAATTCATAAACTTGCTTGAATAATTATTTAACTATTATTTGCTAATATTTGTTTACAATTCATCTCTTATGATTTATACAACATCACTTTTTATGAAACTTATAACGATCCCTTATAACATGGGTGTTTATGGGTTTGTTTTAACTACTTAATTTTTTAAACAATCTTTACTTCCCCTCCATGTTAACACTTTCTGTTTTTTCTTTCAGGGTATTCCCTCTTTTAATTATAATTGCATTTACTTAAATTAAATAACAACATTCTTTCTTAACTAATTACTGTCTTCATCACCTTTCAGCGTTCATTATACCTTACTTAACAGTTTATACTTACTGCTATTCTTAATTACTAATATTCTTCACTTTTTATCATTTAGTGTTTCCTTTGGCTTTATTAATTGTTTGTGCTTTTATCATTCACTATTTTTTACTATATTGACATTCTTTATTTTGCACTATTCTCATTTAATCATCACCTTCACTTTTAAATTATTTATAGTTTATTATAATTCATTAGTGTACTTCCTTTATCACTACACTTTGGGGTTTTTATACTTTCATTCTGCACTTCACCAATGTTTTTGTTTTTTAAGTGTTTCTGAATGGGTAATCCCTCTAATTACTATCTCACTACCGTACTATCTCTTTCATTACAATATCTTATTAATAATATTAACAATTTTATGTCTTTATATTTCTATCATTACATCTAACTCTAAATTGTGGGTTAGTTTGTTTTTTTATATTTATATTTAACATTGTTTAATTGGGTTTCCTTCAATTCCATTACTATTGTCCATTAATGGATAATAACATTTACCTTTTTTTTCTCATAGGTTATATATTGGTCTTTTTTCCAATATTACATGTGAGTGCATTATTTCTCCTGCTCATATTCTTTATTACTTGTTGGTGTATTATCATTGGTTTTCATTTTTATTTATTTCCCTTCATCTTGGGTTTGTTTCTTTTTCATTTCCCTCCTTCTTCATTTTCATTGTATTTGTTTAATTGAGTAAACCCTCGATTTAACGGACCTCGGTTTAACGGACTTCGGATTTAATGGACAGAATTTGACAGACAAAACGGGGCAAAAAAAAAAAGTTTTTAGGCTTTTGAAACGTAAAATGTGCATAAACTGCAGACTCTCCTGTTCTAGCGATATTGCTTGGCTATCGGAGCATTCTTTCGTTTCTTTTCTTCTTGTTTCTTGTTTTAAAATACGTAAATTTTCTCATCTTCAATTGTATTTGATGAGAACGGAGTATTGATCAAGAATTCATTTAATTCTTCACGATCCCTGTCTTTGCGTTGTCGTTGACGCAGGTGTCGCACACGTTCAGTGGAAGACATCACGACGACTAACACTGAACAATATACACTGATATGCATCTTATTTCACTGTGAAATATTCGTCCATCAGCTAATACAGCAAGCATTACAGTGGCACGTAACTTTTCATTTCCCGTAATCTTTACTGTTATAGATTTGGTTCTCTTTTGGTCCACAGTAAATATACGTAAATAAAAAATACGGGAGTTTCATCGGCATTTCTCATGTGTTCAAGTGAATAATTATGCTTCTTGCGTAAATGAATGACAAACCGCTGATACTGTACGAGTTTTCCTTCGTAGTCACTCGGTAGTTTTAGCGCGAGTGATGTACGTCATTTAAGTGCAAATCCATTTCGCCGCATCATTCGTCTTATACACCCGAAGCTGGCTTTGAAACCGGAGACTTTTAATTTTTCTGTGATTTCTAAAGCTTTTAATTTTAAAACATGTCTAGTGACAGGGAGTCCTTGCTTTCTTAAAAGCCGTACGTATTCACAGACGCTGGACTCTACTGCTACAAAACGCCCAACTTGAGGTCCCGCGAATGCTCGTCGCGCAGTATTTGCATTTAGGCCTAAAAGTCGTTCCTTCTGTTTTCTCCATCGTCGAATACAGGATTCATCAATATCGAGTTTCCTTGCGGCTTCGCGATTGTATGTTTTTTCTACATTTTGTATCACAATTAATTTATAATTCGCATCGTACGGGTTACGTTTAATTTGATTTGACTGCGTGCCTTTAGTCTCCACAATATGACTCATACCGCAAACGCACTACAAAAATGCAGAATGAAAACAAAGTACAGATAAGTGATGTTGTCGCTGTTACAATAGAAAACCACACTGGTACTGTGTAACGTAAGTACTTACTGTACCAAGCTTAACATACGACAGTAGTTTACCCGTTATTTAGAAACATGTTACTCACACCCCTCTACTCATCCTTTGTCTTGCTGCCTACAGAAGGGTGCGAACACGCGCGTGTGCGCACGCACTTACACTTTATCTTCCTATTCTTTCTTCAGTTTGCTGTTAAAACATTCGGTTGTAGTCATAAATCATAACGCCAGAGTTAACTACAGCCAGGCAAACTGCTGTTGCTTAGGCAGTAAACAACTCATAGATACCAAAAGCGTTCGTCCCGACAGAAGTCGGGTATAACTTCGAATTTCGTTAGCGCGCGAATGCAAGCCGCACTCAAAATTAGCGACCATGTTTTTAGGAGAAAAAGTGCGGTTTGTATTTGGAACAATACGGTATTTGCATGATATTAATAGTATTAAAATTTCAAGTGTTATAGGCCTATTTGATTTAAATATATCCTCAAAAAACAAAATTTGCGATTTAACGGACTTTCGATTTTACGGACACCCCTCAGCCCCAATTAGTCCGTTAAATCGAGGGTTTACTTTGGTTTTCCACCTTCTCCTTTGGGTTCATTTTAACATGTTACATTGAGTCATTCAATTCCATGAACTTGTTTCATTTTTGTTTGGTTTTGGTTTTTTCCCTTCTTCTTTTTGTTGGTTCAATCACTTTCTTCTCTTCTTTGGGTTTATTTTCGTTTGTTTTTTGTGGTTCCCTTCTTCTTTTGTTTCCTTTTGGTTGGTTCAATCACTTGGGTTAGGTCATGTCGTCGTTTGTCGTGTCACTGTCTTTATATTTTATTTATATTAAACATTTTATTTTATATGAAGTATTATTTTGTATTCAGAATCATCTTTTTTCATCCCTGGTATTGGGGTGGCGTATTTGTGTTGTAACAATATATATATTGTAAGGGTACATATCTTCACCATGCACTTAAGAAGCAACATAAGAAAGATAGGATACTAAATAATTAACACTGTAAATTAGAAGGGATGAATAATGTATAAAGAAATGTGTATTTAATATGATTATCCGGTCAAACAACTAAATGTAATAATAAAAGTGACATATGAAAGAAGAAAAGTAGCAACAGAGCAAAACGTGGAAAACAACAGTACGATACGATTTAACACACAAAAAAACCCAATAGATATGGTAAGTGAGAGGTATAAACAAACCCAACGATGAAACAACTAACTGGAATAGAGACATGCGACAAGCAACAAACCAAGGGGACCCACAAAATAGGAACCTTTAGTACATAAAAGCCAAAATAAATATAATTAAATTACAATCTAAAACCCCTGAAGTACAATACAGAAACCAAACTAAAAAACCATTGTACAATAGTTTTAAGTAAACATTGTTAATAACATTAAGTTGTAAAAGTGATGTGATGATGGAAGGGTAATTGTCAATAGTCAGACAAAAACAGCTAGATGGTCTAGTTAAATTCTTCCCATGACAACAAACATAGTGTAAAATATCGGTATGGAGAACCGTACATGACTTCCATATTCTAATATTTATATTTAAAATCATTTTCGAAATGAAATATTACCTTAGAAACTACTTCTTTCTACTTACTGCTTCAGCCTTAACCACAGTACTGTGGTCACTAACATATACCACCTCACGTTATCGCACTCGATTTTCACTGATGATGGAAGTCAATGGCATTGCCAAAATGTCTGGTTTTGTAGAAAACATTGGACTATGGCCAAATATCCTGGGAAGGAATTTTAACAAAAACTACTCTTTGTTGCCGATAACGTTGTACACATATATATAAAAAATATGCATAAAATTAATGGCTTGTATAGTTAATGATTGATCTCCATTAAGTAGTGCTCAAATTTCCAAAGTTTTAATATTATGATGTCCGTAATTAAAACATCAGAGCAAGTTTAGTGTGTATGAGGGTACACCATGGACAAAAATTTTCAACATTTCCTATTGAGCGTTACTTAGAGTAAAGCTGCGAATCTACAGTGTATGTTTCACAGAACAAACACGCGAAAAAGAAGGAGCGCTCCGAAGTCACTCACGGACCCTCAGCATCTTGCAGAGGGTTCATTCCCTAAAGACGAAAAGTCTGTCTATGAATCGTTCCTCTGTAAACACGTGCAGTTACACTGCCCAGCGATCCACAGGAAGCAAATTGATGTCCATTTTTTCGGCTTGCACGCGTTATGTTGGTGTGGGTTTCGGCACTTTCAATTTAAAAAGGGTGCAAATGTAAGAAAATAAACATGAGTGAGGCCAGAAATAACGTGAATTGTGTGTGTGTGTGTGTGTGTGTGTGTGTGTGTGTGTGTGTGTGTGTGTGTGTGTGTGTGTGTGTGTGTGTGTGTGTGTGTGTGTGTGTGTGTGTGTGTGTGTGTGTGTGTGTGTGTGTGTGTGTGTGTGTGTGTGTGTGTGTGTGTGTGTTACCTGACTTTTTATTGCTGTAGGCATAATAATAAAATGGAAACATAAACATTACATAACTGAGATATGCTTATCTGCCACGAACGATATATTATTTTATACATGGAGGAGTTCAGTGACATACACACGTACAGAAGAATTATATATATAAAGATATTAACTCATACATAATTTACATTAAAATGAAAAACTTATAATTTTATTCCCTGGCAACAAAATTATTTTATTTTTAACAATTACCATTGTTTGAAAAAGTTTAAATGAATTTTCAAGTACTTTACTGTTGTTAAAACGTAAAAGGTTGCAGGTAAACTACCCCTTCCCCTTAACCGATCTTCACCAAAAACAATAGGTCTTGAGAACTCTACAATGTAGGGCTGTATGCAAATAATCTTTTGATTCTGTTTGAATTTGCGGCTGTTATCGTTTGCCATAGAAAATACCTTTGTTAAAACATAAAATGTTGCAGGTAAACTACCCCTTTCCCTTAACCGATCTTCACCAAAAACAATAGATCTTGAGAACTCTACAATTCAGGGCTGTATGCGAAACATTATTTGATTCTGTTTGAATTTGCGGCTGTTATCGTTTGCCAAAAAAAAAATTTCCCTTGATAAAAAAAAACTGTTGGAGGTAAACTACCCCTTTTCCTCAACCGATCTTCACCAAAAACAATAGGTCGTGAGTACTCTACAAATCAGGGCTGTATGCAAAAAATTATTTGATTCTGTTTGAATTTGCGGCTGTTATCGTTTGCCATAGAAAAAAAATCTACCGATAGACACACAGATAGACACACAGACACTTTTCGAAAAACGACTTTTTTCATGTTTTGAGTGTAGTACAATCAGAATCTGCAATAATCTCGAACACGATTTTTTTTGCCATCACCATACTTCCATTTCCTTAAGGAATATGGAAGTAAAATCAGTGGAAGTGGCATGTGAAGATTCACTACAAGGTGTAGTGTATTCAAACGAATGTAATTGATAATAAGCAATTACATTAAAATGGAATAATAGTGAGATTAATTATAAAAGTGAAATGGTGAGTAAACAAAAAGAAAACTGGGCCGATTAATTTCATATATTTGAGGTGGCCAGCAAGCTGCCATTTTTTTTGTCATCACTAGCTCAATCTGAAAGCAACGCCATTTTTGGTGAAGCCTTCGGCCTTCAAATAAAATAATTATAGTTTATATTCAAACAGTTTCACATTTTATATAATAAAAATATAATATAAGTTTGACATTATTTGTAATAGTTAGTAAGATTCTTTTTTAATATTTGTGAGGTATTGTACTTCTTAAACATTTCTGACTTTTCAATAGCAGTATAAAAGGACCCTTGAAAAATTAACATAAATTATAAAACCAAAATCTGTAACTCATGACCTGAGAAAGAGAGTCGAGTGCGGGCAATCGACTCAGTCAACCTATGAGTCGTAATATGATTTTTAAAGAATAAAAAAATTAATAAAAAATTTATTAATTGAATTAAACCAGAGCTTTATTTATAAAAAATTACTTAGTTAAGGAATTTCAGGTGGAGAAAGGGGAGTTAATTGCTGAATATCGTCGGAAGGAACCAAAAGAGGTGATAGCCTATATGAGCAGAGTCGACAACCACGTCGAACTAGGTCTTCACCAAAACATTATTTTGAATTAATTTATACCAAACCGACGAAGGCTGGATAAGAACAAAATAATAATGATAAATACTAAGTAATTAACCAGAAATAATAATAATATTTCTGGTAATAATTAACCAGAAATATAAAGAATTTAATAACAAATTAATACAATTTAATAAAACCTGAATACACAAAGATTATATTACAATATATATTTATTGCAACATAACAAATAGAAGGCATAGTAAATTAGAACAAAATAATATCAGAGTCTTTTATCTGGAGTTAGGTATTTATTTTAAAACAAATTTAACATGGTCTGTGATAAGAACATAGATTATTTAGTATTAAATTTAAATAGTGTCTGTAAAATGGTTTGAATGTTTCTCTTTCTTATATCCTATTTTACTTGTTCGATGAATTCCCTTGATGAACCGTTGAACCGCTCTGCTACTGCATTCGTCGCCTGCTGGATCAGCTGCAATGATGACACGTAGAACTCTCGAGACTCACGCACGCACACTGTTTATCACCGATATAGTTTATCTCATTTATCTCAGGGTTCGATAATGGGTTTAACTATTTTTAATTCAATTTCGGTGTGTTTTACGTACACCTTCCGGTATCTTGACGTGTCCTCGCATTCACCCAGATGTATTTTCACAAATACACTGATTGCTGTGTGGAAAAATCTTGACCATTGCGAGATAGCACTATTTAATTTATAATTAAATTATTTTGAGTTCTAATACCCAATTGATCTAGCAAACGGGCAACTCATTGCTAAGACCACGTACTCTCATAACCCTTATGCAGAACTATACTGATACGACAAACTCGCAAAGAGACAACATCTGTTAAGGCTGAGCTGTTAGGTTGAACAGACCAAAACTTCTTCCCCAAGGGACAAATCTGAATGCAAATTGGAGCTTCTGATTGGTTAAAACCCATAGCACGTGATTGATGGGTTAGATAGATAGCAGACATATGTCCTGCTAAATTTTGCTGAAGACTGCAAAAGCATGTATAGATTTTATCTAAAAGTTTTATGACTTTCAGAAGATAAGGATTCTTTAGAAAAGTGAATTCTGTTTAAAAATACATATTAAAATAATATGTTTTGAGTACTTGACATATGAAAAATGTAGCGCTAATTCAGAAGTATGAGCTGTCTAAGTTTCAATTCGATACGTTAATTTACTCAAAATTTATTCATGTAAATACGAATAACACGCGAACACACGCACTCGCGCACTAAATTCGCACTTTACATGACAGAAAATGAATGTACGGCAGTTTGACATACAACAGTTAATTGCCCATTTCTTATTTCAAAACTTACAGCTATTTCACAACATTTTAACAAAATCAATTTTCAACATGTCTATAATGTCATAAATTGAATAAAAGCATGTAGTCATAGCTACAAAGACCCTTTTCTGTGATGTTACATTGCAATATATTATTACTTTCTTGGATTTCGTTGTCCATGACGTGTCCATTACTTAACTAAATATAATTAATTCACTATCGACTTGGAACACAAACTTTTTTATGGGTAAAAACGTGAAAGTTTTAACTTAGAGCCTGAACCAGTTTTTGCTTTTATAAAAAAATTTGTGTTCTGAGTTGGTAGTGAATTAATTATATTATTACTGTATTATTATATATTCATTACGTACTTCGTTAGTAACAAATCTTATAATTGTGGTGTTTACTGTAGTTATGTTTGGTTTTCTGTTAAAAATACATTTTGGTTTATAAGGCTTAGTTGCTTATTTTTTAGAAACTTCGGAAATACGGCCAGCCATTTAATTGGGCCAACTTGGTATGGTACCCATGTGTCCTGATAAAGCGGAATCCACTGTTTGTGTGTGTGTATATATATATATATTATAACATACCAAATCCCATAGATTTGGGGTTATAATTATGTAGAAGGTTTCAAAAATCAAATATAAAATAAATTTAAATCGATAGAACCATATCTCGTGCTGTAGCGAGCATTTGAAACAATTGTAAAACGCGCAGCGGCTATGTCCGGTGGCGTTACGTAAGCACACACACACCGTTATAAATTAGGGACATGCCCTAACTTTAAAACATTAATATTTCGGAAACGAATAAATATAGGCAAAAACCAAGATACCCAAAATGTTTGCCGAAATATTAAGAATAGGGTGTACAAATTTCAATAAATATAATTACAGAGTTAATGAGATAATTCATTTTATTTAAATAACTTCCATAGTAAGTGAGCTAGGGAGTTCAGATTTGAATATGTGATAATTATAAAAATTACTAATCAAATGTATATGTTAGAATAAGCATAACTTGGCTTGCAGCCAAAATAATCGCAATACAAATTGTAACCGGACGTCCGACCGACAATTGGTTCCGGTTTATTTCAGAATATTAAAAATAATAACAATTCTCGAACTGTGGGAATTATTTTTCGTTCTCACAGAATAAGGTGACTAAATTTTAAGTAGAAGGGAGAGTGTTTCGGCCAATCAGATCATTCTAAAAATTTTGAACAACCGTTGGTTTCGAGCTGAACGCTCTTCACTCTTCTGTTGGCGATCAATCTGTAAACACACGTACTCTTCTGCCAGGACTCAAACAGTGAACACACACATACTCTTCTGTAAAGATTCAACTTCTGAACAACACAGAGACTCTTCTGAACGACTCGACGTGAAGACGAAGATTCACCATAGTCTTATGTGTCAACAAACAGATCAACTGTAACGACTGGACTGTGAAGGCGTCTACGTATGATACTCTTATTTATCAACAAATAAGCATACTGCGCAATACACCAAACCGTTGGCGTACGCATATAAGAGATCGACCATATACCACGTGAAGTCACATCAAGAGTACAACAGAACGAGGCCGTCTAGAACGTGGTACGAGCGGAAGAACTGACGACGCAGAGCGACACCCGAGACGAGGTACACACACACACACGAGTGCAGAGTATCTGGACCGAGGGCCTGAAGCAGTTGCGGTAGTTAAATCACAGACGTTAAATCCATCAACAGTTGCTGAAGGAGCTGAGTTGCTGATCCCTGAACTCTTCGCCGGAATCCAGGACGCAGAGGAAATCATCGCCACTAGCTGATTGGACTAGGACATCGAGAGACCCCAGAGGACATCTTCGAGAACTTCAGTACCAGGAAAGTCAAAAATCATTTATACCTTTTTTATATAAAAAGATCATTTTCTCTTTCTGTTAAAATCAATTGTAAAGTTAACTTCATTCAGATGCCTATAAAACAGAGACTCTAAGTTAATAAGAACCTCAATGCTGTGATAATCTGTAGAACAAGTATAAGTTAAGCAAGAAGCAATAGATAAGAAATAGACGTAGATAAAAAGTGCTATACAAATCTTAATATTGAATTACTTAGAAACTTATACTGCAGTATACGTGAAACAAATCACAAGTAAATAAAAAGCACGTTGAACAAGATTCACGGCTAATTTATTTAAGAGTATTTTAAAAGCGTCTTGAAGTAGTAAAATCAGTATTAAAGTCTAGAAAATTCATTAATTAAATTATTTAAAAAATTAACTTTTGAAAGCCATAAGAAACAAACCCGTATAAATTCATATTCATAAGCTTTCCCTCTAAAAGCTAATATTCAATCAGAAAACATTGAACAAATTACTAATTACTCTTTAGTACGTAAGAATTGCGTTAGATGTAAGTTTTTCATTTTATGTGCTATTAGAATAATAAACCCCAATTTTATACCCAACACTGTTTTGTTATTGCTGTACTCCAAAATCTACCAACATCACAAAACTTTTCGAAATAATTATAACTGTATACTTGTGATTGTACTTTTGAATTAACCTACTTGCAAATTCAAAACACAAATTCCTACGGCCCTAGTTGGAAGAAGAAGACGCAAGAACGCCCAGCAGGTAGGTCAGTTCACACACCACGATCATTTTTATATAATATTATAAATGGCGCTCCAAGAACGTGGGGCTCCCCAGATTTAACAAACAAGCAAGTTATATGTATCGTTATATATGGCGCCCGGAACGTGGGGCCCGATTTAATTTGGATTAAATCTTAAATTGTAAAATTTAATTGTAGTGAAATAAATTAAAACAAATTTGCTGTTTTAATTAGTAAAACAGCTGGCGTCCAATTCAAACAATCCCTAAAGAAAGTTTTGTGAATTGGTAATAAGTACAGCAATAGAGTGTTGAGAATATTGTGTAACAATGGAGACCGATAAAATGTTAAAACAATTGTTACAAGAAATAAAACAAAACGCGGCAGAAATGAAACAAACAAGCGTGGAATTAACAGCTAATATGAACGCGAAATTTGAACAAAGTGCAGCCAAAGCGGAACTAAATATCGCGGAAATAACGGCTAAAATAGACGCACAGAAAACAAGTTTAACTGAGGCACTGGAACAGAGTAACGCGGATATAAACGCGGAGATAAGACAAACCGATGCTAAAATAGCTGCTAAAATCGAAGAAAGCGTGAAAAGCTTAGATTCTAAAGTTACCGAAGTCGGAGAAAAAATTCATACGGTCGAGACAAAAATAAATGAACGTTTTAAGGTTTTTGAGACCACAATGCATAAATCGTTTATTGAACAGATTTCGCGTATGGAGGGGCGATTTAAAGAACACATCAGCCGGTGTGAAAAACAAACCGCGGATGTAGCTAAAACAGTCGACAATCTCGAAGTACGGATACAAACCGACGTAAACGAAACACAACGACAAGTTGGTAGGTTAGACGCGTCGATTGTAGAAGTTCGTTCCGATGTCGACACAAATAGAGTAAATGTATTACAAACGCTTAGCGAGGAGATTTCTAAAGTGCGACAGGAAGTACGTAGGAAATCGGCACCAAATATTTTAGTACAAGGGAAAGTAGACGAAAAGAATCGAGTCTATTTCACCGGTGAAAATAACGAAAACCCGATCGAGTTCTTGCTAACTTGCGAAAACGAAATGACAAGGGTAGGTTCGCGATTAGAGGACCAAGACCGGATACAGTGGGTAGTTAACGAGATGCGTGATTCAGCCAGGAGATGGTATAACATTGTACGTGATAAAATTACCACATACACGGAATATAGACAAATGTTCGAAAACCGATACTGGAATTCGCACACGCAAAGACTCTTGCGTAATGAACTAGAATACGGACGTTATGACCGGAAGCAGGGTATAACGCCCGAAAACTATATTATACAACAGGTTGAACGCGCTAAACATTTAACACCAGCGTTTTCTGAGGTCGATACAGTCACGAAATTGGCGTACCATTTTAATCATAGTATTCGTGTAGCCGCATTTACGCAAGGAATACGTACGGTTGACGAACTATTAATATTAATATCTCAAAGTGAGACCGTTTTTGATTTCGGCGGGTGGAGGTATTACCCGAATTATAATCAGAATAATGATAGCCAAAATAGACGTGGGCAATATCATACCCAAACTGATCTAAGGCCTAATACTAGTTCGGCTCCACAACAAGCACCGCCAAAACCGCAAAATAAACCCGTTGAATATAAGGGGAAGCCGAGTTTCAATAGGCAGAAACCGATAAGCAAAGGAAACGTTGGAACTCCAATGAGAGCCATACAAACAGTCGCGGTATCAGATATCGGTACGACCGCTCAAACTAGCGAAATAGAAAATGTTAAAGACCCTATTGCAAACGTAAAACAGTATCCCCATACAAAAAACGTGCAACAGGGCGCACCCAAAAAGGATGCGCAATAAACCCTGCAAAAGTATTTAGAAATAAGATTGTTAGATATAAGAAAAATATTAGGTGTAAGAAATGTAAATTTTGTCATGTAATTTGTGTGCCGGTTAATAATGTGTTCCCACCGGATGTTAGAGAACCATTGTTGGAGTCAAATACAACACAACAATGCCCCCCTAACACAGCGTGTCCGGTACTACAAGCTCATGTAAACGGCGTTCCCACGCAGGTACTTTTGGATACCGGTAGTGTTGTATCCGGTATTAGCGAGAGATTTTTACGCTCAAATAATTTCCGTACAGCCCCATCGCTTCCAATCAATCAATTCTACATACGCACTGCTCCAGACACTAGAGAAAAAATTGACACGCAACGTTATATAACAATTGCAGTACAAAATGTGCAGTTTGAAGTGTGTGTAGTAGAGATTAAAAATTTAATATGCGACGTATTATTGGGGGTCGATGTGTTGCGGCAGATACACGCGGAAGTCGACATTGGTGAACGTCTGTTAAAATTTTGCATTAACGCAATAATTACATTTTTAATTTAAACACAACACACTTATGTTCCCATGGCCAATGTGATAACGGAAGGGAAGGGACAGATGATCGCAGCCGACTTCCTGGGACCTCTACCTAAGGCAACCAGAATGTTAAAACATATTGTAGTATGTGTGGATGTCTTTACCAAGAAAGTCAGTCTATACGCGATACCTAGACCCACCACGAAGTCCGTATTAAACATAATACTTAATAAGTATATTCTGGAGAAATTAAGAGCGTGCTTAGCGACCAGGAAAAACAATTCCAGAATAAGCACTGGGCGGCGACCTTGGAAAGAAATGGCATCAAGGCAATCCTCACTTCAATAAGAAGACCGCAAGGGAACCTTGCCGAAAGAGTGAATCGGGAGATAGGGAAAATGTTCCGAATTTATTGTCATAAAGATCAGAGCAAGTGGCCCGAATTCTTACCATTTTTCGAAACAGCAATAAATGAGAGTTACCATGACACAACAGAATACACACCAGCGGAGTTAGACTCTGGACTAAAACCGGAAAGATTTTGGCAGGAATATTTGCACACGCCAAAAACAAGTAATCTACCTCTCCCGGTGCAATGTAAAAATCAACTAGTAAGGGAGAGAATAGCAGCAAAAGGACGAAGGCGTGCGGAAAGGTTAAACAACAGTAATAAACTGAAGAACTTTGTGTTAGGTGAAAAAGTACTTCTAAAGGCAAACCCGGTTGGACGACGAGATTTAAATGTAGCAACGAAGTTTTTTCGGTTGTACAACGGGCCCTACTTATTAGCCGAACAGCTTGCGCCGCACACGTTTATCGTCACAACGTTGGATAGAAGAAAAGTAATAGGAAAATATCACGCAGCTTCGTTAAGAAAATATTACGAATGAGATAAAAAATCTTAGGCGCGTGATACCAAATAATAGAGACACTGTAAATATAAATCGTGTAGAGTTAGAAATAAATTAAATACTAAATATTTAAATATTCATAATAATTGTTTAAATAAATTAGAGTATTAAGGATAAATAATAATAATTGTGTGCAGGTTATAAATAAGTAACAATCAGTTCGTAGCACTGGTAAACAAACACACAAGTCGAGGTGTGAGACGGGTGACAGTGGCCGGAAACGCGTTCACAAAGCAACGACGCGCCCACGAGCCCGCACGCAGCTGGTTTAAACGCATAGGCTAATTAACGGCGTTTACTACGCGATAATAGGGGTAGCAAAACGGAAGCACATTCCTAAGCGCACGCGCCGCAATTGTCTATTATCATCTGTGTGAAATACCTTGTTAAATGTCTCGCCATTAAATACTACCCATGCTACAAACATTGTCTCACAATATTTTTACACATGATCTTAATGTATTAGAATTATAAATATCTTGTTGATTCATCCTCTTTGTTCAGTTATTAGAATTAAGTTATATATATATTTATATATATATAAAGCTTGTATAATTAAGATAATTACATCAGTATATGTTTTTGCAAGTAAATAGAACAATGCATACTTGTGAAACATGAAGAATGTACATGAAGAAAAAAAAAATAACTGTATAATCTACATTCATTTTTTTTTTAACGGGTGGAGGTGTATATAACGTACCAAATCCCATAGATTTGGGGTTATATGTACAAGGTTTCAAAAATCAAATATAAAATAAATTTAAATCGATAGAACCATATCTCGCGCTGTAGCAAGCATTTGAAACAATTGTAAAACGCCCAGCGGCTATGTCCGGTGACGTTACGTAAGCACACACACACCGTTATAAATTAGGGACACGCCCTAACTTTAAAAAATTAATATTTCGGAAACGAATAAATATAGGCAAAAACCAAGACAGCCAAAAGGTTTGCCGAAATATTAAGAATAGGGTGTGCAAATTTCAATAAATATAATTAAAGAGTTAATAAGATACTTTATTTATTTAAATAACTTCCATAGTAAGTGAGCTAGGGAAGTTCAGATTTGAATATGTGATAATTATAAAAATTACTAATCAAATGTATATGTTAGAATAAGCATAACTTGGCTTGCAGCCAAAATAATCGCAATACAAATTGCAACCGGACGTCCGACCGACAATTGGTTCCAGTGTATTTCAGAATATTAAAAATAATAACAATTCTCGAACTGTGGGAATTATTTTTCGTTCTCACGGAATAAGGTGACTAAATTTTAAGTAGAAGGGAAAGTGTTTCGGCCAATCAGATTATTCTAAAAATTTTGAACAACCGTTGGTTTCGAGCTGAACGCTCTTCACTCTTCTGTTGGCGATCAATCTGTAAACACACGTACTCTTCTGCCAGGACTCAAACAGTGAACACACACATACTCTTCTGTAAAGATTCAACTTCTGAACAACACAGAGACTCTTCTGAACGACTCGACGTGAAGACGAAGATTCACCATAGTCTTATGTGTCAATAAACAGATCAACTGTAACGACTGGACTGTGAAGGCGTCTACGTACGATACTCTTATTTATCAACAAATAAGCGTACTGCACAATACACCAAACTGTTGGCGTACGCATATAAGAGATCGACCTCCACGTGAAGTCACATCAAGAGTACAACAGAACGAGGCCGTCTAGAACGTGGTACGAGCGGAAGAACTGACGACGCAGAGCGACACCCGAGACGAGGTACACACACACACGAGTGCAGAGTATCCGGACCGAGGGCCTGAAGCAGTTGCGGCAGTTAAACCATGGACGTTAAATCCATCAACAGTTGCTGAAGGAGCTGAGTTGCTGATTCCTGAACTCTTCGCCGGAATCCAGGACGCAGAGGAAATCATCGCCACTAGCTGATTGGACTAGGACATCGAGAGACCCCAGAGGACATCTTCGAGAACTTCAGTACCAGGAAAGTCAAAAATCATTTATACCTTTTTTATATAAAAAGATCATTTTCTCTTTCTGTTAAAATCAATTGTAAAGTTAACTTCATTCAGATGCCTATAAAACAGAGACTCTAAGTTAATAAGAACCTCAATGCTGTGATAATCTGTAGAACAAGTATAAGTTAAGCAAGAAGCAATAGATAAGAAATAGACGTAGATAAAAAGCGCTATACAAATCTTAATATTGAATTACTTAGAAACTTATACTGCAGTATACGTGAAACAAATCACAAGTAAATAAAAAGCACGTTGAACAAGATTCATGGCTAATTTATTTAAGAGTATTTTAAAAGCATCTTGAAGTAGTAAAATCAGTATGAAAGTCTAGAAAACTCATTAATTAAATTATTTAAAAAATTAACTTTTGAAAGCCATAAGAAACAAATCCGTATAAATTCATATTCATAAGCTTTCCCTCTGAAAGCATTCATTCAGAAAACATTGAACAAATTACTAATTACTCTTTAGTACGTAAGAATTATGTTAGATGTAAGTTTTTCATTTATGTGCTATTAGAATAATAAACCCCAATTTTATACCCAACGCTGTTTTGTTATTGCTGTACTCCAAAATCTACCAACATCACAAAACTTTTCGAAATAATTATAACTGTATACCTGTGATTGTACTTTTGAATTAACCTACTTGCAAATTCAAAACACAAATTCCTACGGCCCTAGTCAGAAGAAGAAGACGCAAAAACGCACAGCAGGTAGGTCAGTTCACACACCACGATCATTTTTATATAATGTTATAAATGGCGCTCCAAGAACGTGGGGCTCCCCAGATTTAACAAACAAACAAGTTATATATCGTTATAATATATATATATATATATATATATATATATATATATATATATATATAGTGATGTTTTCAATTTGTTTCTTCTGCAAGTAGTATAAAATTTTAAATACTTTAACCAAAGCTGATAAGAGTAATAGTACAATAATAATTTATCAGAAAGATTTAGACGATAAAACAGAAGAATTTATAGTTAATAATAATTGCACAAATTAAATAAAGATCCCACAAATAAATATCAAACACAAATAACAAATATACTAAAAAATAGTAACCAAATCATAAATCCTAAAGACTCCTTTAAATATAAAATGGATAATCCTAGTGCACCAAAATTAAATACTTTAATAAAATTACACAAAATCAATAAACCTATCAGACCTTTAATAAACGCTAGGACCGCACCAAATTATAAAATATCAAAATTACTAACACAAATCTTAAAACATAAAATTTAACTTCCAGCAAAACACAATATAAAAAATAGTATCGAACTCACGGAACAACTAATAAACGTAGAAGTAAACAGAAATACAAAATTATATTCATTCAACATATCAAACATGTATACAAACATTCCCATTGAAGAATCTATAAATATTATAATAAATAATCTGAAAACAAATAACGAAAGTAACACATACATTAAACACAACAACAAATTGTACTATCAAACAGATGGCCTTGCTATGGGAGCCCCAACCTCTGCTATCATATCAGAAATCTTCCTACAAAAACTCGACGAACAAATAATAAATATAATAAAATTAAACCACCCATTAGGATGTTATTTTAGATACGTTGATGACACTCTGTACATTTCCCAAAACATGGTCTAAATATAAATAAAATATTCAACTCCATAAATGATTTACATTCCAAAATAAAACTCACTTTAGAAGAAGAATCTAATAATAAATTAAATTATTTAGACTTAACAATAAAGAAAAATGAAACAAATTTTGAATACTCAATATACAGGAAACCTTCTCAAACTGACTTAGGAATACCAAATACTTCTAATCATCCTCCCCAACACAAAATGGCAGTATTTAATTCCATGATTTACCGAATGCTTAGGATCCCATTAAATAACACAGAAAGAAACAAAGAAAGGAAAATTATCCAACAAATAGCAGTTAAAAATGGATACAAAATAAAAACTATTAATAAATTAGAAAATAAAATTAAACATAAAATCACTAACAAAATTCCCAAGCATACACTACATTTAAAAATTCACCTATTAATAACAATATAAAATATACAACCTTCACTTATTACGGAAATATAACTCAAAAACTAAATAAAATATTTGAAGATACTAATTTAAAAATATCTTATAATACAGATAATATAATTTTTAATAAAATAAAACCTAAAACTAAATCCAATACTCACAATAAAAATGGAATATATAAAATAGAATGTCCAGATTGCAATAAATTTTACGTGGGCCAGACGAAGAAAAAACTACGAGATAGATTCGTTCAACACCGCAATGCATATTTAAAACCAAATATTTATAAATCTAATTTGGCCACACATTGTCTAAATAATAACCACCAGTTTCCAAACATTGAAAATATAAAATTAATTAAAAACATACAAAAAGGTCAAAAAATGAATATTTGGGAAAATCTTAACATTTACAAACACAATAACAATACTGTAATTTATAATTAAAGAACAAACCCAAATAAAAACAAAACAAGACAAATTTACTAAAAAATAAAAATGAAAATGAAAAAATATAAACAACAAAATTTCAAATATAATCGAGAAAACAGCTGCTGAAGAAAATAAACATTAAAACTATCGTTAACTAATCGACCTAAATCGATTATCAGTTGTTCTACATTAAAATCGATACAAATTCGATTATTCGTTAATTTTATATTAATAGAATTATTTCGATTGCTATTAATTTACTTAGAAACCTCTGATGATACTGATATTCTTCAGTGAAACGTGCGTCAGGTGATAAAAAGAATATACGAAATTATACTACTTGCAGAAGAAACAAGGTGAATAACATCACAAATTCATATATATTTATAACGATAAATGGGGTACGTCCTTCTTTTGTAAAGCCCCGCGTTGGGTTCGTCAATTTGTAACGAACTATAATTATAATGTTGTTGTGTTCGTTACTTCTTTATTTCCTTAAAGTCTCACTTTGGATTCGTCAATTTGTAACACTCTATTTGTGTTGCGGGCACTTAAATTATATACGCCGCCCGTTGGAAACGTCAATTAGTAACAAATGTATATGTATTAACTACCTTCAACCACACTGTTGTTGTTGTAATAAGGTTACTGTTAATAATATATGTTGAACGGCGAATGATTTTGTAACCTACCGCTCGCTCCCACTATACGTACCGTTTCGATGATGTCACCCACCGTTGCCAACCGTTGTGGTGTCCGCTGTGCTCTGTGAACTTATTTTTTAAATGGGACAGCAATAATAACGACGCAAATATAACAACAAACATATATCCTTATAGAAATCATTTATTCAATAAACATGGGTTAACTGTTTCTCGTCTCTTTTATGATAATCACAATCGTGGCAAAAATTATGTGTCTCCTTTACCAGTTGGTACTGTAGTTGTAATTCTTATTGCATTCAGACCAAAATAAAGCGTTGGTTATTATTTCTATTAAAATAGATCATCTCAGGGCGTATATGGTTCGGGGATTACAATTAAACAAAACGTTATTCTACGAATCAAAGTACAAATTTTACAGTTCAAGGATATTACAAAGTTTAGATTGTAATGTGCACACATGCAGTTGAATCGTGGCTGCTAGTTATTATAGGTTATGTCCAGTTCATGTGTTTATTAATTATTATTGAAATCAAAGGTTCTTGTGGTGTTTAAAAAAGGTGTCAATCTCAATTCGTGTTATTAGTGAGTGTTCTTAGTGTTGGTGTGATATGGTGTCTGTAGTTTAGTTGCTTAATTTTTAAAAAGTCGTGTATACAAAAGTTGGTGTTGATGCATAATATAATAAAATGTCAAAGTCACCAAATCCTCTTCTTTATATGGTTCTTGGTCGAAGATAGGGCCCACGTCTGCTTCGGTCCTCCTCCCTGGTTCTTGATTCTTCTGTCTCCAATGTTAGTTGTTCCTCACTTGGTTGCAATAACTCGTATTATGTGTATCTATCGGTATTAATATGTCTGGAACGTGTTTTCACAATTTATAGTTAATTATGTAAGACGTTTTGCAAACGCGTCTGTACGCTATGACCGTTGTTAAAAGAAGTCTCTTTTTATTTATCCGAAATTTCTGGTTGCTATGGGTAAACTTGGAATCTGGTTGGTTGATTCAGATATACATTGTCATGTAATTTCATTATTTCAATGTCAGAATTTGTTCAAAACCTTTGAATTAGTATAACTTTTCTATACTGATTGGGAATTTAAAACTATTATCAACCTTATTTTGGTCTTTACATTTGACACACATAGACACTAAACATGCCTACCTTTACTTGAGAAATACAGCTGTTACAATTTTGTTATTTGAATTTTTCATAGGTAGCTTAAAACGAATTATTTTGTTTCTAGATTTGTAGTGTATGCTATTAACTCTAAATCGGTTCATCCTTCAATATTTGTTTCATAAAATTCCTAACAGTATTATTTAAAATTTACAAAAGTTGGTTTTACCTGGCCTATGTACTGGTGTTATCTTCATCACCATGTTTACAAACATTTTACCTTAATGTCATTTTCCATGACTGATATCTTAGTAAACCTTTAACAGTTAAATTAACTTTTAACAACCATAAAAACTGTTTAACATATAACACTATCTTAACAAAACAAAAAGGATATACTATCCTCTTAGTTTAATCTCATGCCCACATGGCTATGATTCTACTGAACATTTGAACAAATAAACTGCTTTTTACTTAATCCATACAATTGTTTAACTCTTAAATTTATAACCTTAACATAACTTTAACATAGCTTTAATATAACTTTAATATAGGCTTCATCACCACTCAACAGAATATGACTTACTCTTAGTGCTTATTTTAACAATTATAACCTTTTGCACCGTTCTATAACATTAACATTACCATCTCCTCTGCTTTCTTTATGCTATCATAACATTGCTTATAAACATTTACTATATAAACTTACTATTTAAACATTCATAACAATAACATCCTTAATAACATTAGAGGATTTTTATCCTGAATACAACTATACTATTAAGCTACTATCAATTCTTACTATAATAACAATATTTTGGTTACTCTTCATTTTTTACTACTACTTCATTTGTTCATTCTATTTTTTTGGTACTTTTCACCCTTAAACAAAGTCATATTCCTATAGGTTTAAGGAATTGGGAATATAAACAAATATTCTCTCAATTGTCATCTAGGTATATCCTTAATATTAGCACTTGACTGGTGATACTTGTTCAAAAAACACTTTGTTTATTATTTTATCACTGGTTAGTATTGCACTGTTTGGATTCTATTTGTCACACTTATAAATAATTAATCCATCTAGTTTTGACTGTTTGATTAATTATTTGTTACCTTCTCATGTAAGTATTATTTCCACTTTTATCATGTAATCTTACATATAGTATTTTCTTAAAATTAATGTACATTAGTTTATTTATTAACTGTATTGTACTTCAGTATCATTTTAGAATGGTTTTGTTTTTATATTTATTCTTATTGGTTCTTACGGGTTTTTACATTTTATTGTCCACTCTCACTTTTATAGGCCTATGAGTTCTGATTTATAATTCTTGTGGTTTATCTCCATTTTGGGTTAAACTTGCACTTTGTACCTTTTCACTGTACTTTGGTGTTAATAGTGGTTATTTCATAATATTTATTTCTTTTACTCATTTCACTTTGGTGTACCCACCCTTATTAAATTGTCACTTGGTAAATCACTTACTAACTACTATTATGCACTCTTGTTATAAAATGTTACTGTGAATAAATTATTATGTGTTGTTTCCTAGACAACCTTATGATCATTATTTATTACAATTAGTGGTATGGTTCATTGTATTTATAATAAGGTTTGTTATATTTTCGTTACATCATTCAAATCAATCACTTACTACTATTTCTCTTTACATAGTACTGTATGTTTGGGCCTATTATCCCTCAATTTGTATTTTGATTACCTTGATATTATAATACATTGAATGGAACCATTTGTTTCCTTATAGCATTGATACATAATCCGTCAGTCTTTATAATACTTATTTTATCCTTATTTAAAGTTCATGTCTTAATCGGGGTTGGATGTATTTTGCATCACTTTGCCTGAATCATTAATTTGGGTACGGTCAGTTGTATTACTAGTCAGTCTGAAATATTTATTCGTTCCTCTTCACTATCATCTTGAAAGATATACTTCTTCTTGTTTAGCTTCTTATCCATTGTCTTTAATAAATCGGGTACGATATTAAGTGGTTCCAAATGTAATGTTACAATATATATATATATATATATATATATACATTTAATATTTATAATTAAATTTACCTCAAGATGTTATTTTTTTCTGAAACAAATCAATAACATACATCCCAAAATACAATTCACAGAAGAAAAAGAAAAACATAACAAAATCAACTATTTAGACATAACCATCACAAGATACAACAACCACATACAATATGCAATATATAGAAAACCAACTTCCACTAACATCATTATACCTAACCATTCTGACCAGCCACCACAACAAAAAATGGCAGCATTTTATTCGCTATTTAACAGAATGTACAAAATTCCCCTAAACAAACAAGAAACTGACAAAGAAAGAAATATAATATACCAAATTGGTTACGAAAATGGATACAATAAAAATACTGTGATCAAAATAGAAAATAAAATCAAATATAAAATAAAAACTGAACAATTAAGAATTAATCAAACTGAACAACACATAAATAATAACAACAACAAAAAATGGGCCACATTCACATACATAAATAATAAAATGACAAAACTAACAAAACTATTTAAAAACACAGATATAAAAATAGCATACAAAACTAATAAAAATAAATTACAAAATCTAAATAGCTCACATAACAAAGATAATACAACAACTAACGGCATATACAAAATTGAATGCCAAGATTGCAATAAATGTTACATAGGACAAACAAAAAAACAGCTGAAAAAACATTATTTTGAACACCTAAATGCATACAAAAAACCAGAAATATATAAATCCAATTTAGCCACACATGCAATAAACACAGGACATGAATTCCCAGACATTACCAATGTAACAATAATAAAACATATACCACACAAAGGCACCATAATGAACATTTGGGAAAATTTACAAATATACAAACATAAAACAGAAAACAAACTAATACCTGAACAAATACAAATCAATACAAAACATGACACAATATTCAAAGCACTCAACATTGAAAATACACAAAAAACTAACACATACACCACAATCACACACAATAAAACCAATTTGAAATACCAGAAGCCAACAGGAAGCCACAATAATAATAGTCAACCAACAACACATATGTACTTCACCAGACAAAAAAACCGGAAGGCTGAGGATGGGTACAAGATAGTACCCGAAACATGTTCCAAAAAAGGAAAAAAATAACATCTTGAGGTAAATTTAATTATAAATATTAAATGTATTATATACATCAAGAAACGGACTGTAGCAGAAAGTGACTAAATATATATTGTAGCATAACAAAATTATCACGTTAAAATTTTATCTTAATGCAACATAAATAAAGAAGAAAAGGTCCATAGTGAGTGAGAAGAATGAATTGTTTAAAGATTAAACCAAAGAAACTGTATATTAAGTCAATAAAATGTTAATAAGAATAAAAAATAACAAAGAAAACCATTGGTCAAAATAACTTACTATGTAAAAACCCAATAAACCAGCAGTATACCCAGTAGATTGGGGAAGCAGTAAAAAGGAAAGACTAGAAAAAGGAGATAAAAGGGTGAAAACAATATTAATAATGGAAATTTATAAGGTCAAGAAGCAGAGAAACCACAAGACAAGAAATTTACTAATATAATAATGAAGAAAGGACAAAATATGTCAAGATTCCTACAAAGAGCCTAGAAACAAGAAGAGCTATTCCAAAAATGTTAATAATGGAATACATTCCTTTGAACTAAATTTAAAACTAACATATTTAGACCCCGTAACTCAAGTTACAAGATACAATCCAATGAAAACCGAGTTGTAAACTAGATATAAGTATTACATGTAAAAAACAAAAGACTACCAATAGTGTAGAAACAGACCAAAAACTACCATAGTGTAAAAACAAAAGACTACCATTAGTGTAAGAAATATAAGGTGAAATACCATAAAAAATATAATAAAAGTTAGAGACTACAGTGAGTGTAGAGAATAACCAGTGACACTATAATAAAAAATAGTGTAGGAAATAAAAATTATTTAAAAGGGCTGACAACATTGTTAGTGATAAGAGTTTTGTTTTTAACTAGATGTAAGAAATATTATCAATTACCCATAAAATGTTTTTTTTAAATTACAGTCAAGTAATTTGTGACAAGAACAATAAATACCCAAAGGACAGTTCACAACTGAGGGTATAACCAATAATAAAATGTTTGTTATTTAGGGTTAATCAAATAATATGTTAGATATAAGGTGATAATAGTTATAAGATGTTTTTAATCACAGTTGAGTTAATACCCAAAAGAGACATCGATACAAAAGACAGTTAATGACTGACAGTATTACTAGTAATAAGAGTTTTTTGTTTTCTAATTAAATTATGTCCAGTGAATAAGTAGGATAAGATATTTTTGTTATAATTAAATAGGATAATTAAAAATGATAAGAATAAGATATTTTGTTATCATTGGATGATACAGTTAAAAATAGTAGGCATAAGATGTTTTTGTTAAAATTAGGTGATATAGGAAAAATAGTAGATAATAAGATGTTTTGTTGTATTTAAAATCATGTTAACTAATTTTCAAGTTTGTAAGGCAGAGAGGCAAGTAGGAAATAGGAATGTAATAATTTTATTTAAAACTGTAAACCATATGAAAGGTACAAAGCAGATTAGCTAAGACACCACTCTAGAAAAAACAGACCAGTAATGTAAACCAAAACTATCTATCAGAGAATCAAACTACATAATAGGGGATAGAATTCAGTCCATACAACACAGAAATTGAAAATGTAATTAGTACAGATACAATTAATAACGAATGGAATGACAAAGGAAAGAAAATTAACTTCTTTTGGAAATAAATAATACTAGGCCTATAATGGTAATCAAATCAGACTAAACAGTAAATTAATCAATATTGAAGTGTTTTAACAACAAAATTATTAACAACAAAGATAATCACGGAGTTATTAAGATTATTCCATGGAAATATTATCAGAAAAAACACTTAAAAACCATTTAAACACTAAATTTGTACAAAATATGAGGCCTACAATAATTATAAAAAATGGTAATTTTTGAGCTTAAATGAACTTGGAACAAACCCAGCTATATATCCAAATATGTAAAATTAATTAATCAATATTGCTGAGTAGTTAGATTTTTGTAAAATTAAGAAATATTTGAAATACAGTAAAAAAATAAGAAAACTTATTATGTATATTTAGATGATGAACCAAATCTAAGACATGTACTTTTATATATAAACAATGGAAAGAGGAAAAAGACATATCACAAATTACCCTAAAACGACGACGTTCAGAGTTTAGTCTATTGTTAATCGTGAATACGACTAGTTGAGAATTTACTAACAGAAGACCGAAAAAGTATAATTTTGTGCAAAACCGTGAGTGTAGCTTTGAAAAGTGTAACAGAGGTTAACTAAAATAAAAATAACACTAAGAGTTAATAATTAACACCTCACTAATTCCGAACAACAGTAATAACACCATCTAACACAAGCACAAGAAATCAACGGCCATTTTGAGAAGATTTTGAACCATATTAGCAGAACACGAATACACATATTTGAACACCGGACACTTCACCAGTAACCCATCACGAAACGACATCGCAGGAGAAGAGAGAACACTCTACACTATATTCCTGGACCAACACTACTTCGCAGAGAAGGGAATATTCATTTATTTCTGTGGGAGAAGCTCAACCAGTATTAGCAGTGCATAGCAGAGAAAATCGAGGTTACGGCGGCCATACTTGATTTCCGAACGAGCCAAGTACACAGCCAGCTTGAAGCAAGTGACGTCATTTCGACGAATGGTTCGATATTACTTTTCATAATTGACAATTTAAATAATAATATTGTTTTATTTCAGCCATAATAATTTAGTTTAAAAATATCTGTTAGAATGTATCTTGTTCCTTGCCCTCTGACCATTTCGACTCGCTAAAAGAATCCTAATTAATTAATCTTGTAAAAAATATATTTTGTCAATCTTGTTCGCTACCGACTGGAGCAGATATCAACCAATGCCTGGGCCATGCGCAGCCTGAATGGCGCATAATTTTAAATGTCAATAAATGAACATTATTATTCAGTTCTAAGAGTTTGTATTTATTCGTAAAGTGAATGTTAGCTATTTTTCTTCTAAGAAAATAATTTACAGTGATAAAATAAATATCTGAGAGGAAGAAGAAGAGCAGAGTCAGCAGAGAGAGAATCAACAGATCTAACTACACTATTAAATTATTAATAGAAACAAATAGTTTCGAATTACAAATTCATACCTATTTAATTGGAAGTAATTAAAACACACACACACAATTAATTAATTATTTATTAATTAATTGAATTAATCAATTAAACAAACAAAAAAATATATATATAAGTAAAATTTGATAACTTACAAAAATTTTTATTATCAACAAATCACACTTTATTATCATACTTTATTTATATTTAATTTAATCTTTGTAATTGGGAATAATTACCAATTGGTGAATCTAAAGTGGAGCTGTATCATCGGCGAGTTCAACACCGAGATTCAGACAACATTTATTAATTCAGACAAATAATTTATTATTTGAAATAATTATATTACAAATTGGCGTCCAACTAAAGGGCCTAAAATAGGAGCTAATAGAGTTATAAAATAAGGACGATTGTCCAGTTTCCTATTTTTAGCCCGGCAGCAGTCAATAGGTCGGAAGAAGGAGCGAGATGCACAGGAGAGCTACATAAAAAAAAAGGGCTGTGGAGGCCGAACGGGAGGTAGACATGGAGGATAAAGAGGCGACACCAGTGGAAGATGTGGAGTCGATATTACCGCCAGCAGAACCAAACAAGCCTGCACCACAGGAGGAACAGCCGGAGAAATCCACCACAAAGGAAGATACAAAATTGGATAGAATGATGGAGATGTTACTCAGAGAATTTAAAACGACGAAGGAAGAATTAAAGGAAGAGTTGAGTAATAAAATCGGGGATACCAATAAGAGAATCGAAGAAAATAGTAAGAAGATGGAGGAAAATAGTAAGAAGATGGAGGAGAAGATGGAAGAAAATAATAAGGAAATGAAAAGTGATAACCAACGATTGAAGGAGGAATTAAGAGAAAACAGTAAGAAGATGGAGGAGAAAATGGAGGAAATAAAGACTGACAATAAACAATCGAAGGAGGAATTGACCCAGATAAGCCAGAAACTGGAAGAAACCAATAAAAAGATGGAAAATAATAGACAACAATTAAGAGCAGAATTAAGAGAGACGAACCAAGAGAATATGAACCGATTAGATGGAAAGATGGAAGCATTGAAGGAAGAGTTGGGGCAAAAGATAGCTGAAAATAATGAAACAATCAGCAAGAAGGTAGAAGAGGAAATAACGGTAATCGAACAAAAGATTACAAGAGCTGACGAAAGATGGAGTCAAACCGAACGAGAAGTACAGAGTATCAAGACAGAAATAAACACTAAGGTTAACAACATTGAAGAAACGAGTAGGAAGACTTTAGAGGAAAAACTAAAAGAAACACGTGAAGACTGGGAGCGAGTGCAGGACCGATTCACAGAAAAATGTGACGGCATTGAAGCTACTGTGACCAGTATCAACAGTCAGGTGCGACAGAATCAAACAGATATAGACCTGTTCCATAGTCGACCGACAAGCATTACCAGTTGTCCTAACAACGAGAATCGTGAAGGAATTAACTTCAGGTTTTATAAAAACAAACCGATGGAGTTCCTAGCCAGAATCGAAGAGTACTTCACCAAACACAGAGGCAATCGATGGAGGGAGAATAAAGAAGTACTTGACGAATCGTTCAAGGAGATAGCAGATAATTGGTGGATGGCGATAAGAGACGAAGTGACCGACTACCAGCAATTCAAAAGGCTATTCAAAGCCAAATATTGGTCTGAATCGACACAAAATATCGCCAGAGACGGGATCTGTCATGGAAGATACAACCCGTATGGAAACCAGACTCTAACGGCGTACTTCTTGGGAAAGGTGTGCGTGGCCAAAAATCTAGAGCCCAGAATACCAGAAGAATGCCTGGTCAGCAAGCTCTCATACCATTATGAGGAAGATATAATAAGAGCTAGAAGAAACAGTCAAATAAAGACTGTACAAGCAATGACCGAGCTCTTAGAAATGTATGAGCATGAGGATTACTACCGCCAAAGTCGCAGGAGATATGAAAGGCCGGAACCAAGAAGTAACACCAATAATTTGAATAATAATAATCGGCAGAATGTGGGCAACAATAATAATTATAATTCCGCAAATCGGAATAATGCCGAATACAATCATAACACCCGTAATAACAATAATGTACCTAGATTTAATAACAATAATAATAATAATCATGTTCCTCGAATTAATAATAATGAGGGCAACAACAATAATAGTAATAATAATAATAATAACCGTCCACCAAACAACAACGGTTATTATAATAATAACCGTAATTATGTTCCAAATGGTCAGAGGAACCCCAACCCCTCTAATAACAATTATCATAGTAATTATAACAGGAATTACCCGAATGGAGGTAATAACAATAATTACAGGACATATCGACCCCATATTAACTACATCAGAGCGGAAGGCAGTGGACAGAGGAGGTACCAGCCTCAACGAAGGAGCCGATATTATGAGTACGAGACCTTTCAAGGAAGTCAGGGAAGTAATCGTTACAGAGAGTACGAGCCCAGACGCAGTTCCAGCCTGGACAATCAACGAAGACTACCTGTAACGGAAGCCCAACAGGATGATCGTGCTGAACCAAACGAAGCAGTTTCAGGACTCCAAGTTGATGCTTCCAACGGCCTAATCCATAATGATGCGGAACATTTAAACGAACGGAGGCAGTAATAAACTCCAATAACCCTTTACTGCTCCAATCTGCTGGGTTTGACCAAGAAATAAATTTGAAGAAAGAAAGAAAAAATTTTACAATAATATACAATAACTATTTGAAAGATATCCGTAAGGACTTGCTAGAAGAAAACGAAATTAACATTAATAATAATGACAATGAAGTAATATATATCATTGCAGAAATTGAGGGTATTTCTGTTCCTATAATGATAGACACTGGAGCAAATGTCTCTATAATAAATCGTAATGAGTTGGACCGGATACAGCAGGAATGCCACAAAAACTTACCGGTACTACCTATTAATAATATTGTACTTGTAGGAGCTACCGGCCGACAGAACAAGACCATAAGAAAACAGGTATCCCTAAGTATCAACAGTCAGGGCATTAGTATGGATATGATATGTCTTGTTGCACCCGGATTACCTTTCAACATCATGATAGGATGTGACATATTGCGCAGAAACTCAGCAGTTATCGACTTGTGCCGAGGAAAGGTATCACTCTTTTCTGAAGGTTCGGCCTGGGTAGTCAATTTAACTAACAACAAGATGCTAGACTCCAGACAACTTCTCGACCACAAAAATAAGGTGAATTACTTGTCAAACTACTCGACAAACAACAAGCCAGTACATCAGAATTCGGAGGATGACCTATGGCCACAAAAGATTCAGGAGATACGTAACTTCCAGTGCCATAATACTACCGAGCAATTAGAGGAAAACCAGCAGAATCAATTAATCAACATATATGAAAAATATCGAGCTGTATTTTCGGACGAACCTGGAAAGATCCGGAACTACCAATGTTCCATACGATTCAGAGAACCGGTAGAATTTAATCGAAAGTCGTATCCCATAGCACAATCTTTGAAGGAAGCCGTACGCACAGAGATCCAGAATATGATCAGTAAAGATATTATCGAAAGCAGTCAATCGCCATACACTAGCCCAATTATGGCTATACAAAAGAAAAATGGGAAGGTAAGGCTTTGCCTTGACGCACGTGAGATAAATAAAATGATAATTAACGATCGTACCTCACCTGGCGAAATTGATGAGATATTGAAGAGATTTCATGGAACGAAGTTCATTACCACGTGGGATACCGTTTGCGGGTATTGACAGGTGGAGTTGCACCCAGCAAGCCGGCAATACATGGCGTTCATCTTCGAAGGGCGCAACTATCAGTTTAAAAGGTTGCCCTTCGGGTTGGTGAACTCAGTAGCTGTTTTTGTCGCCTGTATGGATCATATACTCGGACCAGAAGCGCTCCAATTCACGACTGTCTATGTTGATGATCTCCTAATAACATCAACCAATTGGGAAGAACACTGTTACCGTGTGGAGCATGTCTTGAAGAAGCTGGCTGAAAATAATGTTACCCTTAAACTAGACAAGTCCAAGCTTATAGCTAAAGAAGTACAATTCTTGGGTTTCCAGTTAAACAGTCAAGGAATAACACCATCAACAGAAAAAGTAGACGCCATACAACGATAACCTATACCAAAAAACAGAAGGCAACTACAATCATTTTTAGGCCTGTGTAACTACTATAGAAAGTTCCAAAATAATTATTCCGAACTGACAGCCCGGTTTTAGTACCAGTTATCGTCCTAGAATAAATGGCGATGGGGTCAAGAACAAGACGAAACCTTCAAATCAATTAAGGGGAAGTTCTTAGAAGCAGTAATGCTCAACCATCCGGATTTTAACCGACCCTTCTTTCTAAACTGTGGCGCTAGTAACATTAGCTTGGGATCAACACTGTACCAAGAAGACGAAAGTGGAAACCATCTAGTAGTGAGCTTTGCTAGCAGAACCCTTAACCAGTGTGAAAAGAACTATAACGTGACGGAAAAGGAACTGCTAAGTGTAGTCTTTGCCTGTGGGAAGTTTCGGACGTATATCCTCGGATATCCAGTGACCGTTCGAACAGATCACAAATCTATATCATTTCTGAGAAGATGCAAGTTAAGCCATGGTAGATTGACCAGATGGGTACTTGCCCTGCAGGAATACGATATACAGTGGGAGTATGTTCCTGGAAGTAAAAATGCAGTAGCCGACGTGTTGTCGAGAGTAAATCTGGAAGAACAAACGTTCGAAGGCGAAAAGGAGAGCATCTTGAAAATCTATAATATTATTAAGGACAGATCCGATTTAGAAAAGATAGTGCAGGACATCAGCAAACACCAGCAGTCCGACCCGAAGTTAAACCACATTAAACTTCATCTCTCCAACCAAGATGACATAATAACCCAGTTTTATTGTGTACATAACGAAATATTATTCATCAAAACATCCCTTGATGAAGAGATATGGAAGATCATGATCCCTACTACAATCGAAAAGGATACCATCCTGGACTATCATCTACGATACGGTCACATGGGAGCTATGAAGGTGATCAAGGCGATAGAAGAGAATTGTCATATAAAAAGTATAAATAGAAAGACGAGAAACTACCTCAAAACCTGTGTGATATGTCAATTGGTGAAAACCAACAATGAGAGAAAAGAGGGTATGATGATACCAATTACCTCACAAGCCAAACTGGAAAAGGTCTTTCTGGACATCTGTGGTCCATTTCCCCGCAGTGGCGGACGCCATCGATACAAATACATTATTATCATGATGGATCACTTCACAAAATTGTACCCTGTGAACAGAGCCACCACTTTGAAGACTCTAGGAGTAATAACAAACCATTACATTCCAGAGATAGGGAGCCCGGCATCCATAATAACAGACCATGGAACGCAATTTAAGGGTTGGAGGTGGAGAAACACTCTAAATACGTTGGGCATTAAGACATACAAGACATCTGTCTACCACCCCAGCAGCAATCCAGCGGAGAGGGTACTGCGAGAAGTCGGAAGAATATTACGGACTTATTGCTATAATCAACAAAGGAAGTGGCAAGAATATTTATTAGCTACTGAAGAATTCCTTAATTTGTCATATCACCCCGCTATAGGTACCACGCCATACACGGCAATGTATGAAAAACTGCCTCCAAGAGAAATACAAGACATAATAGAATTCCCCATGAGTCAAGAATACAAATTCAATCGAATCAGATTCTACAATAAATTGGCAGAAGACCAGGAAAGGCGCAAGAACAAGTATCAAAAGGCGATTAAGAAAATAATAAGCTATGAAGTCGGAGAAAAGGTACTGCTAAAAAACAGGGAATTACCCAGTACTTTGGAAGGCATTACCAAAAAGTTGTTACTGCTGTATACCGGCCCATACCTGATTATTAAAAACAATAATAACAATACGTATGTACTAAAGGATATCATTTCAAATAAAGTAAAAGGAACTTATAATCAATTATCAATTAAAAAATATTTAGAGGAGACATAAAAAATTTCAAAATTCAAAAAATTAGTAAGTACAACTTACACCAAACATTCGAAGAATTATGAATAAATGAAAAAGAATTTTGATGAATAAAAGATTTCAAAATTCAAAAAATTAGTAAGTACAACTTACACCAAACATTCGAAGAATTATGAAGAAACAAAAGGAATTTTGATGAATAAAAAATTTCAAAATTCAAAAAATTAGTAAGTACAACTTACACCAAACATTCGAAGAAGTATGAATAAACGAAAAAGAATTTTGATGAATAAAAAAAATGTTCAAAATTCAAAACAATAGTAAGTACAACTTACACCAAAATATTTGAAAAACAACTATGAATAAGAAAGAATTTAGTTGAATAAAAATATCTAAAGTTAAAAAATAGTAAGCTCACATCATTACTCATATGAATGATGAGAAATAACTCTTAAATATGAAAAGAGATTTTGTAAGAAAGAGATACAAAATTCTAAAGGAGAAAGGAAACCAGAATATCATATGACTTAATCGAAACAACTTAACCAAACTCACAAAGAAAATAATTTAATAAAAATGGAACAATGAAGAAGGACCAACTAAGTAAAGACCAAATATTGAGACCAGAAACCAAAAACCCTGATACTATTAATGATAATGTTGTTGCAATAACCACTGTTATAGTGAAAGTGATAAAGAATTAATTCATGTTATGCCATGAGCAATAAAAATAACTCATTGGATACCAGATGGTAGAAAAAATAAATATAAATGCTAATTACTATGTAAACATGATGAAATGTATATTATACCACATACCTAAACCACATAATATGGAATAAGCTTTAATAGAGAAGAAGAGTCAAGTGTATAAAAGTATTAATTAATATAAAGTATTATGAAGTGAAGAATCTAAAGATGTTTATTTTAGTCAAAAGAGACTACTTTTACTGATTATTTATTTTTATGACTGGATGTAGAAAATGCCATCAGTCTTATATTTTGAGCAGAGATGATAATGCCTTGGACTCAATTAATTGAAGTATTGGACAGCAGGGATTGAAGCCAAAAGTGCCACTCTGAACTGTTCCAATTAATATTGTTAGGGAATATTAGGGAGTAAACATACTGGTGAGGAAGCACCAAATAAGAAAGGATATAAAATGATAATGTTATACACAAGATTGAGGATCACTTATTAATGAAGAAAGAAACTAATGAAGGAGATACACATCATCTGAGAGGAAGCAACGGTGGAAAAAGAAGGTATATAAAGTGAAAACATGTAATCACGAAGAAAATATGGTAAATAAAAAGAATTAGTAGTAATTATTTCATCCATACTAAGAGTATGATCTGAACTAATCACTTTTACAGGAGAGCATATGTAGCATAACAATCTATTCATGTTTTACGTACTGAGTCACTTTATGGTTAATATAATTAAATTACCTTATTCGGTCCACCTTAGTGACACTGGCTTCCATCGTTTAATGACGCGTTTCGGGATGAAATCCCATCTTCAGATACACAATAATCAAAACGTAAATGTATACCACATTTTGTGGTTTGTCATAATTTAAAATGGCAGTCATGAGGAGATCGTGGTACAGCGTGCATGCATGCGAGCGCTCCGAGCGATTCAGTTGTTATGTTTGTATATATTTTATTTAAAAGATTTTCAAACATTTTAAATTATGACAAACCACAAAATGTGGTACACATTTACGTTTTGATTATTGTGTATCTGAAGATGGGATTTCATCCCGAAACGCGTCATTAAACGACGGAAGCCAGTGTCACTAAGGTGGACTGAATAAGGTAATTTAATTATATTAGCATAACAAAATTATCACGTTAAAATTTTATCTTAATGCAACATAAATAAAGAAGAAAAGGTCCATAGTGAGTGAGAAGAATGAATTGTTTAAAGATTAAACCAAAGAAACTGTATATTAAGTCAATAAAATGTTAATAAGAATAAAAAATAACAAAGAAAACCATTGGTCAAAATAACTTACTATGTAAAAACCCAATAAACCAGCAGTATACCCAGTAGATTGGGGAAGCAGTAAAAAGGAAAGACTAGAAAAAGGAGATAAAAGGGTGAAAACAATATTAATAATGGAAATTTATAAGGTCAAGAAGCAGAGAAACCACAAGACAAGAAATTTACTAATATAATAATGAAGAAAGGACAAATATGTCAAGATTCCTACAAAGAGCCTAGAAAGAAGAAGAGCTATTCCAAAAATGTTAATAATGGAATACATTCCTTTGAACTAAATTTAAAACTAACATATTTAGACCCCGTAACTCAAGTTACAAGATACAATCCAATGAAAACCGAGTTGTAAACTAGGTAGGGGACGTCCATTAATTACGTGAGGTTTTTTTTTTAATTTGGACCCCCTCCCCCCCTTGGTGAGATTTGGTGAGATGTGGTGGGACCCCCTCCCCCTCACGTGAGGTTTACCCTATAATTTTTAAAACAATTAAATTTATTTGATATGTTCATGATTTTGCTTCATACCACTTTAATATTGTCTATGCTCGGGATTAATTTTTTAAACAAAATGTTATCCGTTATAGTAATGTATATTCTCTGAATTAAAAAGTTGACGTGAGATTTTCATTGGCCCCCCTCCCTTTAAATGAGATTTGGTGAGATTTTGCCGGACCCCTCCCCATCATTTTGAGCTCACGTAATTAATGGACGTCCCCATACAAGTATTACATGTAAAAAACAAAAGACTACCAATAGTGTAGAAACAGACCAAAAACTACCATTAGTGTAAGAAATATAAGGTGAAATACCATAAAAAATACAATAAAAGTTAGAGACTACAGTGAGTGTAGAGAATAACCAGTGACACTATAATAAAAAATAGTGTAGGAAATAAAAATTATTTAAAAGGGCTGACAACATTGTTAGTGATAAGAGTTTTGTTTTTAACTAGATGTAAGAAATATTATCAATTACCCATAAAATGTTTTTTTTTTTAATTACAGTCAAGTAATTTGTGACAAGAACAATAAATACCCAAAGGACAGTTCACAACTGAGGGTATAACCAATAATAAAATGTTTGTTATTTAGGGTTAATCAAATAATATGTTAGATATAAGGTGATAGTAGTTATAAGATGTTTTTAATCACAGTTGAGTTAATACCCAAAAGAGACATCGATACAAAAGACAGTTAATGACTGACAGTATTACTAGTAATAAGAGTTTTTTGTTTTCTAATTAAATTATGTCCAGTGAATAAGTAGGATAAGATATTTTTGTTATAATTAAATAGGATAATTAAAAATGATAAGAATAAGATATTTTGTTATCATTGGATGATACAGTTAAAAATAGTAGGCATAAGATGTTTTTGTTAAAATTAGGTGATATAGGAAAAATAGTAGATAATAAGATGTTTTGTTGTATTTAAAATCATGTTAACTAATTTTCAAGTTTGTAAGGCAGAGAGGCAAGTAGGAAATAGGAATGTAATAATTTTATTTAAAACTGTAAACCATATGAAAGGTACAAAGCAGATTAGCTAAGACACCACTCTAGAAAAAACAGACCAGTAATGTAAACCAAAACTATCTATCAGAGAATCAAACTACATAATAGGGGATAGAATTCAGTCCATACAACACAGAAATTGAAAATGTAATTAGTACAGATACAATTAATAACGAATGGAATGACAAAGGAAAGAAAATTAACTTCTTTTGGAAATAAATAATACTAGGCCTATAATGGTAATCAAATCAGACTAAACAGTAAATTAATCAATATTGAAGTGTTTTAACAACAAAATTATTAACAACAAAGATAATCACGGAGTTATTAAGATTATTCCATGGAAATATTATCAGAAAAAACACTTAAAAACCATTTAAACACTAAATTTGTACAAAATATGAGGCCTACAATAATTATAAAAAATGGTAATTTTTGAGCTTAAATGAACTTGGAACAAACCCAGCTATATATCCAAATATGTAAAATTAATTAATCAATATTGCTGAGTAGTTAGATTTTTGTAAAATTAAGAAATATTTGAAATACAGTAAAAAAATAAGAAAACTTATTATGTATATTTAGATGATGAAGCAAATCTAAGACATGTACTTTTATATATAAACAATGGAAAGAGGAAAAAGACATATCACAAATTACCCTAAAACGACGACGTTCAGAGTTTAGTCTATTGTTAATCGTGAATACGACTAGTTGAGAATTTACTAATAGAAGACCGAAAAAGTATAATTTTGTGCAAAACCGTGAGTGTAGCTTTGAAAAGTGTAACAGAGGTTAACTAAAATAAAAATAACACTAAGAGTTAATAATTAACACCTCACTAATTCCGAACAACAGTAATAACACCATCTAACACAAGCACAAGAAATCAACGGCCATTTTGAGAAGATTTTGAACCATATTAGCAGAACACGAATACACATATTTGAACACCGGACACTTCACCAGTAACCCATCACGAAACGACATCGCAGGAGAAGAGAGAATACTCTACACTATATTCCTGGACCAACACTACTTCGCAGAGAAGGGAATATTCATTTATTTCTGTGGGAGAAGCTCAACCAGTATTAGCAGTGCATAGCAGAGAAAATCGAGGTTACGGCGGCCATACTTGATTTCCGAACGAGCCAAGTACACAGCCAGCTTGAAGCAAGTGACGTCATTTCGACGAATGGTTCGATATTACTTTTCATAATTGACAATTTAAATAATAATATTGTTTTATTTCAGCCATAATAATTTAGTTTAAAAATATCTGTTAGAATGTATCTTGTTCCTTGCCCTCTGACCATTTCGACTCGCTAAAAGAATCCTAATTAATTAATCTTGTAAAAAATATATTTTGTCAATCTTGTTCGCTACCGACTGGAGCAGATATCAACCAATGCCTGGGCCATGCGCAGCCTGAATGGCGCATAATTTTAAATGTCAATAAATGAACATTATTATTCAGTTCTAAGAGTTTGTATTTATTCGTAAAGTGAATGTTAGCTATTTTTTCTTCTAAAAAAATAATTTACAGTGATAAAATAAATATCTGAGAGGAAGAAGAAGAGCAGAGTCAGCAGAGAGAGAATCAACAGATCTAACTACACTATTAAATTATTAATAGAAACAAATAGTTTCGAATTACAAATTCATACCTATTTAATTGGAAGTAATTAAAACACACACACAATTAATTAATTATTTATTTATTAATTGAATTAATCAATTAAACAAACAAAAAAATATATATAAGTAAAATTTTATAACTTACAAAAATTTTTATTATCAACAAATCACACTTTATTATCATACTTTATTTATATTTAATTTAATCTTTGTAATTGGGAATAATTACCAATTGGTGAATCTAAAGTGGAGCTGTATCATCGGCGAGTTCAACATCGAGATTCAGACAACATTTATTAGTATCACAATAATTCTTGCTATATTTAATTTATTATTTGAAATAATTATATTACAATATATATATATATAGTATCTAATCGTTGTCGTCCGCCTTGTTTAAGTCCCGTGATGGAAGCCAATCTGTAACTAATCGCTTGGTACGTCTCTGTAAAAGGTATACCAGTTTTATATGTGTATAAAGTGTTAGTGTGTTCGTCTCGCACCGGGGTCGTTACATCAATTTTGCGCTAACGATGTCCGTAGCGTTGCGGTAATTACCAGTATAACACGGCAGTAACCTTACCTGTTTATAAATATAGGGGTGTGTTAATCCCGGGTGGCGCCAAATTGTTTATTAAAACAATTAAAATTACTTAATAAAGTGTTTTCGGCTGTGACGGTCGGGGCGTTCAAATAATTCCCGCTCGTGCCGCCTTCTGAATCGTGTAGACAGCTGTGCCAATGACAACTTGAGCGCTGCTCATCAAACCTAGCCTTCGTAAATAAACACAAGTAATATAATGCACTCCCTATGAAATAATAACACCGGTTACTCCCTGTAATAGTTATTTTTAATGGGTGATAATTAAAATGTTCAATTTGACAATTAGATTATAACAGGGGTGACCATCCCCCCCAAAGGCTATGGAGCATGCCCCCCCCCCCAAATTCAGTTATCCCCTCAAGTTTTTTTCCAAATAGTCTTTTATTTATTTGCCCCCCTGTTATCATCAAAATGCTGTAAAAACATGCCCCCCTAAAGATTTTGATGGCACAACTTGCGCCATGCACCCCCCTTCTGGGCACCCCTGGATTATAACAAATTTGCACCAACTTTTTACATGAAACACTTCCTCTCAAGGCTGACGAAATCGATTCTGTAACGAAATATCCGTATCAGCATGGCAGCTGGACGTTTAGATATTACTGTTTTTCGTTATAAAATCGTTGGATTCTTTTGATTATGAGATAAAGAATTCCTATGATTACAATAAAAATATTTTACCTTACTCTAAGTGTACATAAATAATAAGGTGAGGGTTTACAATCTGTTCTGTAGTGTCGTTAAATGTGGTTCAAAATTTCGTATTTCAACAAGAGGTTAGATTTTATGTTAACAAATTTTCAGTGTGTTTATTTTTCTTAAAGAATCTTTGAAAGAGAAATATTCGGTTTATAGTGAGATCAATTTACCTTTAGTAAAATTTAGAATGATTAAGTTTTTGGAAATAAGGTAATTCAATGGTACTTAACACATCAGCATGACTTGGTGTTTTCATTCATTGGATCGGAAGAGGATTTGGCTGCAATAAGTTCTTTTTTCATTGATCTATGGACTTCAGTAGGTCTGGCGTCCTTTTCGTATAATGTGTGGTCATAATTTTCTGTTAATTCTCAGTTTTATGGTCCTGGATCTTGAATGAACTGCTCTAATGGTTCGTCAACTTCTTATACAGTCATGGTTATGAACTTCGATTACTGTTTTACATTATGTAATGTAAAATTATAGATTCAAGATGCTGATGTTGTAGTATCTACGTTCCTGGGGTCTTATTATGTCAAGCCCCACGTTGGGCGCCAACTTGTACTGTAAAATTACAGATTCAAGATGCTGATGTTGTAGTATCTACGTTCCTGGGGTCTTATGATGTCAGGCCCCACGTTGGGTTCGTCAACTTGTAATGTAAAATTACAAGTATAGATTGTATCTATAATGTAGTTATGTAGGTTGTATTTGTGTGAGTGTAGACACGCACTGGTATCTACGATAATGTAGTTTATTAAAGATGTAATCGTAATTGTTAAGGTTATTGGTGTTATTGTATTGTCTTTAATGGGTACGTAGTAATAGTTCACTCTTTTTATTTTAATATGGTTCGCGCACTTTGTTGTGTATCTCTCTTACTTACCACACTTGAATACTTCAATTCTGTTCTGTGACGTTCCTTCTGAAATACATGCACTTCAAATACAAGAAAATATTCGGATTGAATATTTAATATATTATTACACACAATAGTAAATGAAGCAATATCTGATGAATATTCTGGATTATGCTAAATCTTTTTAAATTCTTCCGCCACCTGTGTCAGAACTGATTAAAAAATAAATGAGTTTACTTTTAATAGAAATGATACTCCTTTTACTGGTAATAAAATTGGAGGTTTATTAACAATTTAATAAATGATAAAATCTTTGACAATTAATAAGCAATAATAAACAACCTTTCAATTACTGATTACAACAAAAATTCAAATAAGACTCTGTCTAATTCCTCAAGGCTGGTAGACCTGTTATTAGTACAATAATTTAACTGCAATAGGTTATGTTACTTTGATTCAGTGAATTACCATATTTCGTTAGGTTCTTTTAGGTAACATGATACCAGTCACAAGATGTAATACAAATAACGATATAGAATTAACAATAATGAATAATAATCGAACAAATATAAAAAATCAAAATTTGGTACCATATGTCTGGTATGGTATTTATGAAACTATCGTACGCGGGCATGCGCATGCATCTCTAATACTAGTTTGCAATTATCAAGCTGTATGACTTGTACAGTATTTAAAAATGTATTACTTTCGTTTAATAATTTGTTTTAAAAATCATCTATTCACAAGAGAAAAATTTCTCAAAAAACTCTTGTTAGTAATTCTATTTGATTTGGATGTTACTTGAGAACAGATCGGTAATATTGAAATTATCAAGTTACCGTAACGATTTCTGAGGTTAGAATTAACCGGTGTTGTTACAATGGATAAGTATTTCTTAATAGCTATTATTTCTTAAACTATACATATAAACATATTATTCATAATACTTTAATATATTATTATCAGAATTACATTTATTCATACTGTATGAAAATTAATAAAGTATATTTCAAAACATCGAAAAAATTCAAGAAAAATAAGTTTAGTCAAATGAGTGACTAATTATTCTGGTATTCATTAATAATTATTTCCAAACATTATATTTTAAATTATTATAATTAATTAAAATATTTTTATAATATTTTAATAATGGTGATTTAAATCTTTCCTCAATTCTGATAATTTAATTACTGTTTTCGATACTCTGCATTATCGGACTTGCGTAGTATCGAAAGTTAGCTATTCACAAAAATTATTATTTTCGTTCAATATGGTTTAAATAAAATTGTACTCCCTGTTTCTTATTTAACACTTCACTCGCAAGTATGGTCGACATTATACACTGACCTACTTGTTTAATTAAACAACTCCGCACTTTTTCACTCGTACGTATAAATGTTGTGTTAAGGTTAACTGTATGTTGTTGTACTGACGTATATGGCGCGCACAGTTTTAAAAAATAAACTTCTTCTTTTTGTCTTGAGCGGCGTGGCCTATTCGTTTGATGGTTGATCGTAGACTGTTCTGCTCCTCTGAAGCGTCTCTCGGTTGTCTGTCGAAAGTCATTCATTCTATTGGCTGGAGGCGTTGTACTCTCTGACCCAAAAGCCTTCGTTTTATTAAAATATTTAATTTTTTTTGACAAAATTGAGTTTGGTGTGGAGGCTTTTTTACGTCATCACTGGTACAAAAATTTAACTGGAAAGTTTAAAATTACCATAACTTTCTTACTTTACGTCCTATCGTTAATTGGTTGATATCAGTGAATTCAGGGCGTTTTGCTTGTTAAATTAAGTCCAAAAACGCTTATTTTCCGTTCATCACTACTATCACAATAACGATTTTATTTGTTATTCCTGGTGTATCTTATTTTTATAAGTCCGTTACACCAGATTTTACTTAATTATAATAAAACACTTCTTAAATAAACACTTTGAGTCTATATCTCAGTCGGTTTGATATACAATTTGGGAATAATTGTTCCCTACACAAATCTCGTTATGGCGTCATTAAGCGTCCATGTTAGATTTTTCATAAATATGCTTAGAACTAATTTTTCTTATTTAAAACGATCATATTACTATCTAATAATACTAGTAATGTTTATTTACACAATTTTACACTATAATATCTATATATGACTGTGGTTAATTTAATATTTACATAGTTTCAGTCCTCTCCTATCTCTCTTATACAATTTTTTCACCTTATTTTTGGTCTTCTCTATATAAATCATATCATGTAATGATTATAATTAGTGTATACACATAGTACCTAATTTATTATATATAATGGTTATCCTTTAATTAGTTCAGAACTCTTCAATCTTTCAGTAATGGCTCTGTTTATGTTGTGTCATATCATAGTAGTCATTTATTTTTTCTAATACAACAACTAAATTGTTATTGTTCTATTTGGTTTGAATTCCCAAAGTAGCATTAGATATTATTCTAACTTTTGGTAAAGTTTCCAATTACTTTTACACAAGTTTATATGCTATATTTTTCATAAATAACTTGTTTGTCATTGTTTGTTTACATTTGGTTTTCTTCATAATAGTCATTTGGTTTTTAATTGTTTGTATATAATATGACTGTTTTTATGGTCATTATCTGTTCTCAAAGTAGCATTGGGATTTCCTCTTACTACTGGTAACAATTGTAACAACCTGTGCTCAATATTTGATACAGTATTTTTCTTAACTAATTAGCTATACGATGGTTCAGCTTACTTCTGGTCATATGTACATAGTTAGTTAGTTTACAATAATTTAGTTACAATATTGTTCTTATCATGTTCAGAATCTGTTCTCAATGTATTATCAGATATTTATCTCACTACTGGTAATACTCTTATAAACATTGATATTGGTTTTTATACTGTACTTTGCTTAACTAAATTGGCATACTTTTCTCATTTCTGCTATTCTCTGTGCCATTATGTTTGACTTGTTCTATTTACATTGTTTTGCAATATATTACATTGTTTCTTAATATTTATCATTACCACTTATAATAAATTCTCGTTTGATAACATATTTGATGATCAGATATTTATACTAATATGTATCATTTTCTGTTGTAATAGGTCTCTTCCTTGTGGGTTGTGTAACAATGTACCATCTGTTTTAGTGCAGTATTTTTCTACTACTAAACTGACTTCACTACGGTATATTAACATAATACTTTAACTATTTTGTTACACATGTTTATACAATTCCTTCTTAAACACTAACACAAATCTTTTTTGTATTATTTACAATATTTTTTCTGGTCAATGGTGGACCTTAATTCCTGTCATTGTTTGATACTTAACAAATGTCTTTTATTTGTTGTCAGTTCTCTATGAACAATAACATAATTGTTCTATCTTGTTCTATTCTGGTGGTCTTATGATTATGTGTATTGATTACAACTTTATTAAATTAGTCACACTCATTGTCTGTGTTTATTTGACTATTTTTAATTTTTGTTGTTTCATCATGAAATTAACATATTTTTCACACTGTAAACTTCATCACTGTAATTGTTTGTGTGGTTTATTCAGTTGAAATAGTTAGTTATTCACAGGTTTCACATTTGTATTAAGTACACACTGTAATTGTTTGTGGTTCCTTAAATGTTTCACACTGGTTTTCTTTTCACATTTATAATCACTTACATTGTCTTTAGTATACGTGGTTTATGTTGAGTCCTTATATCTTCTGTCCATCTTCTTTCTTCTTCTTGGTGCTCTTCCTGGTCCTTCTTCCTTCTTCTTTTTCCTATATTTTCATTGTAGTTGCTATTTTTATTTATCTCCATTGTTGTTGGAGCTTGTTGGTCCTTGTTTCGTTGATTCCCCTCACTGTTGGATCCTATTGGGTCTAGTTACTGATATTTTGTTTTGGGCTTGTGGCATTTTCTTTCTTCATTTTGTATTTAATGTTGATATATTCGTATTCTCTTCTTTATCGTTTGTATTTTTTATTAATATATTTGTAGATACACACTTATATACACTTAGGTTTATTTATCTAGATATACTTCCATGTTTTTCTCATACTTGACGTTACATTAGTTTATATTATGTAACTACCATATTTTTGGTACTGTTACATATGCCTTCCTATAAGAATTGATTAATTCTGAATTATTATAATATATTTTTCATTGAAGAATTTATCAATTGTTGTACATTCCATGTTGATTCACATGTTTTTTCCATATATCCCTTCACTTTCTTCTATTTGAATCGTATTTATATCTTCTCTATGTAATCATCTCCCTTGTTTATTTAGTTCCCTAATTCCCTAACATAAGTTTAGCTGGGGCAGTTTAGAGCGGCTCACTTTGGCTATTCAACTCTACTGGCCATACTAACTTCAATAAATATGGAGGCAAATCATCTCCTTCAATAATAATAAATGATTGCTGGCATTACTCTTCAGTCAATTCATTTCAAATCATCAAAATAATAATAGTGGTCGTTCTTCCGACAAATAATAAATATCCTTGGGATTAATTCACGCATCTGCGGTTTATACATTGTTATTCTCTCTTTTCTTGTTTCAACTTAACTATATTAGTTGTCTTGATTGTTCATCTCTTCTTTCACAGCACTATCACTTTACTAAAAATGAACTTTATCTTGTGAAAAACTTACTTTTTTTGTCGGACGCGTTTCGGCTTAAGTATCCGCCTTCTTCAGCTTTTAGTCTGACTAAAAGCTGAAGAAGGCGGATACTTAAGCCGAAACGCGTCCGACGAAAAAGAAGTAAGTTTTTCACAAGATAAAGTTCATTTTTAGTAAAGTAATAGTAAAGTGATTAACTATATTCTTCACATATTATAGGGATAGTTTGTTTTACACTTCCTCACTGGTATACTCTCATGATTATCTTCGTTAGTATATTATTTTTTCATTCTTCATTATCATTGATTAATCTCTTCATTTTGTTGTCACTTTGAATGTCGTCTCGTTATATTCTTCATCTCAGGTTTCATTCTTCTAGATATAATTCATAAGTACATTTGTTTTTCTTCTTCTTCATGGTTTGTATTTGGTATTTATATTCCATGTGGTATTGGGTTTTTCTCTAGTCACATACACCATAAACAATGTGGTTGTGTGTGGTGGTTTGTCTACATTAATACATTACTTTGGTTTCATTTTTTCAACTTCTCATTTGTTCCTTCTTTCTTTCTTCAATAGTACGGGTGAGATGTTCTTTTTTACTTGTTGACGTGGCTCTTGGAAATTATAGTAGTGCCAAAGTTGGTATTTGTCTTTCTCGTATATTCATACTCTTCTTTTATTAGTACGGGTGAGATGTTAATATTTACTGGTTGACGTGGCTCTTGGAAATATTTGTGCCTTGGATGGAGTGTGTCGATCTCGATATGTTCATACTCTTCTTTTATTAGTACGGGTGAGATGTTAATATTTACTGGTTGACTAGGCTCTTGGAAATGGTTATGCCTTGGATCTTATTTGTCTGTCTCGTATATTCATACTCTTCTTTTATTAGTACGGGTAAGATGTTATAATTACTTGTTGACTTGGCTCTTGGAAATTTTTATACATGCCAAGGATGGAATGTGTCAGTCTCGTATATTATTTTATTAGTACGCTCATTTTATTAGTACGGGTAAGATGTTAAAATTTACTTGTTGACTAGGCTCTTGGAAATATTTTTGCCATGGTTGGTATGTGTCTTTCTCGTATATTCATTTTATTAGTACTTTATTATTAACAACACAATGTTCTGAATCCTTTACATTAATTCTCTTGAAGTATGTTTTCTCACATTATAAAATTACAATATATTCAATGTTCAATACATAATTATACAGTTACTTCTCATTTAATATACACACATAATAAATTTCATAATAATAACACATCCTTTTTTCTTTAATCAACATCTATTTTTATAATCATATTTTCATTTTTCACTCGTAAATAACAATAATCTTCATGGCCACTTTTCATTTTTCATCTTGATATAGTCAATAGTTATTCATATTTATACCTTCGTTTTTCTTAACAAATATTTTCATCCTTTACATTATCAATAATAAAATAATCCTTATCGCTATCTTTTCACTTTTTTGGTCCCATAATTTAATTTTCAATATATTTTTTCATTGAGGTTTGATTATAGGTATTACTGGTTATCATAATAGTCAGTCCCATAATTCAGTGTATATTTTACGTTTTAGCCGTAATCGTCGTTCTCCTCTCTTCTTGTCGATCGGACTTCTTTAGTATCCATACTTCCGTCCGTTCTTGACAGGTATCGGGCTATCATCTGGTTCTTCCATTTGAAAGCTATTAGGGCTGAGTCTGCCTTCCATTCTTCTGCCTTCCTTCCATCTCTTTCTCCAATACATTTGTTTCTGTTGTTTTTCTGGTGGCTGTCCGTATTGATGTCTGGTAACTCCCTCAATTTGGTTTGGGTACCTTCATCTATCCTTTGATTGTGTACTTCCGTCACTTGACTCCTCTTCTTCCGTAGTTCTCTTATCTCTCTGGCGTATCCTTCAACAATCCGGTCCCATTTCTCTTGGTAGCCTTCCTTTTTCTTAAAGTATCTTACTCTTCTTTTGGAAATGCGTGGTTGGGATATTCTGTTGGTCATCTTCTTCTTTGTTGTTATATAATCTTCCTCCTTGTCCATCTCCATGATGCTCTTCCGATACTCCTTCCTAAAGACCCCTTCTTCATGGTTAATGATTGGTATGTTGACCACATTAATCAGACCATTTCTAGTCATTTCAATCAATTCTTTTGTGACTCTTGCCTTCCTTGGACGTAGGGTTCTTCTTTCTTCTATCTTCACCTCTTCCTTGTCTTGAATCATTTGGATCTTCTTTTCTCTATTCTCTTTAGGCTCTGGACTCGCTGGTTCCATGTTTTTATTTTCAGGTACCTCTTCAATCTCCCTTCGATCGTCTACTATTATTTCTCTTCTTATCTTCTTAACACTCTCTTCTGTCTCTTCACAACATCTTTTTATTGTCTTTCCTGATTGCTTGTAATCATCCTTCACTATCGTGTTTATTGACTCCACGATCTCCTTGTCACCTCCCTTTATTCTCTTATTCATTCGGTCTAATTTCCTGTTGATCTTGTCGATTTTTACTCCCAACTCTGCCGATAAATCCTCTTTCATGATGGCCATTTTCTTCTCCAACAATTCTTCGGTTTTCCTTTGACCCTCTTCCATTCTTCCGTTCGTCTCACTTATTTGGTTATTAAATTCTTCTTTTAACAACTCTATATGTTTCTGGTTCTCCCTCTGGCCTTCCTCTATTTTTTGATTTGTGAATCGACTGGCTTCTTCTATTTTATGGTTTAAGTCCGCTTTGGTGGATCGACTGGCCTCTTCTATTTTACTAATTAAGTCTGCTTTCAATGACTCTATTGATTTGTCCATCTTCTGGTCTGTGGACTTCAGGCTTTCTTTTAGTGATTCTTCCATCCTCCTTAATATTTCGACAATGTATATGTCTTCTGGTTGTACCGGTCTCTCGGGTTGGTTTGTTTCTGGTAAGATTTCTTGAATCATCACTTCCGGTTCCTCCATAGGCTGCTGAACCCCCTCCGCTGGTTCAATTGTTTTTTCCTTTGTTTCCAGTACAACTTCTTCTACATCTTCCGTCGACATGGCCTCTTTTTCTTCTCTTCTGGTCTCCTTCTCCACTTCGGCTGCCCTCTTCCTCGATGTCGATCTCGATTTTGATCTCGATTTTAACTTGCTGGTATACATCTTGCTGTACTGGTAATGTACCTGCTGTCTTTTTCACGAATTGGGGTGATTGGGTCACTAGTTATGGTGTAATTTCCCTTAAATCGTGCCCAGACGTTGGGCGCCAACTTGTAATGTAAAATTATAGATTCAAGATGCTGATGTTGTAGTATCTACGTTCCTGGGGTCTTATTATGTCAAGCCCCACGTTGGGCGCCAACTTGTAATGTAAAATTACAGATTCAAGATGCTGATGTTGTAGTATCTACGTTCCTGGGGTCTTATGATGTCAGGCCCCACGTTGGGTTCGTCAACTTGTAATGTAAAATTACAAGTATAGATTGTATCTATAATGTAGTTATGTAGGTTGTATTCGTGTGAGTGTAGACACGCACTGGTATCTACGATAATGTAGTTTATTAAAGATGTAATCGTAATTGTTAAGGTTATTGGTGTTATTGTATTGTCTTTAATGGGTACGTAGTAATAGTTCACTCTTTTTATTTTAATATGGTTCGCGCACTTTGTTGTGTATCTCTCTTACTTACCACACTTGAATACTTCAATTCTGTTCTGTGACGTTCCTTCTGAAATACATGCACTTCAAATACAAGAAAATATTCGGATTGAATATTTAATATATTATTACACACAATAGTAAATGAAGCAATATCTGATGAATATTCTGGATTATGCTAAATCTTTTTAAATTCTTCCGCCACCTGTGTCAGAACTGATTAAAAAATAAATGAGTTTACTTTTAATAGAAATGATACTCCTTTTACTGGTAATAAAATTGGAGGTTTATTAACAATTTAATAAATGATAAAATCTTTGACAATTAATAAGCAATAATAAACAACCTTTCAATTACTGATTACAACAAAAATTCAAATAAGACTCTGTCTAATTCCTCAAGGCTGGTAGACCTGTTATTAGTACAATAATTTAACTGCAATAGGTTATGTTACTTTGATTCAGTGAATTACCATATTTCGTTAGGTTTTTTTAGGTAACATGATACCAGTCACAAGATGTAATACAAATAACGATATAGAATTAACAATAATGAATAATAATCGAACAAATATAAAAAATCAAAATTTGGTACCATATGTCTGGTATTTATGAAACTAACGTACGCGGGCATGCGCACGCATCTCTAATACTAGTTTGCAATTATCAAGCTGTATGACTTGTACAGTATTTAAAAATGTATTACTTTCGTTTAATAATTTGTTTTAAAAATCATCTATTCACAAGAGAAAAATTTCTCAAAAAACTCTTGTTAGTAATTCTATTTGATTTGGATGTTACTTGAGAACAGATCGGTAATATTGAAATTATCAAGTTACCGTAACGATTTCTGAGGTTAGAATTAACCGGTGTTGTTACAATGGATAAGTATTTCTTAATAGCTATTATTTCTTAAACTATACATATAAACATATTATTCATAATACTTTAATATATTATTATCAGAATTACATTTATTCATACTGTATGAAAATTAATAAAGTATATTTCAAAACATCGAAAAAATTCAAGAAAAATAAGTTTAGTCAAATGAGTGACTAATTATTCTGGTATTCATTAATAATTATTTCCAAACATTATATTTTAAATTATTATAATTAATTAAAATATTTTTATAATATTTTAATAATGGTGATTTAAATCTTTCCTCAATTCTGATAATTTAATTACTGTTTTCGATACTCTGCATTATCGGACTTGCGTAGTATCGAAAGTTAGCTATTCACAAAAATTATTATTTTCGTTCAATATGGTTTAAATAAAATTGTACTCTCTGTTTCTTATTTAACACTTCACTCGCAAGTATGGTCGACATTATACACTGACCTACCTGTTTAATTAAACAACTCCGCACTTTTTCACTCGTACGTATAAATGTTGTGTTAAGGTTAACTGTATGTTGTTGTACTGACGTATATGGCGCGCACAGTTTAAAAAAATAAACTTCTTCTTTTTGTCTTGAGCGGCGTGGCCTATTCGTTTGATGGTTGATCGTAGACTGTTCTGCTCCTCTGAAGCGTCTCTCGGTTGTCTGTCGAAAGTCATTCATTCTATTGGCTGGAGGCGTTGTACTCTCTGACCCAAAAGCCTTCGTTTTATTAAAATATTTAATTTTTTTGACAAAATTGAGTTTGGTGTGGAGGCTTTTTTACGTCATCACTGGTACAAAAATTTAACTGGAAAGTTTAAAATTACCATAACTTTCTTACTTTACGTCCTATCATTAATTGGTTGATATCAGTGAATTCAGGGCGTTTTGCTTGTTAAATTAAGTCCAAAAACGCTTATTTTCCGTTCATCACTACTATCTCAATAACGATTTTATTTGTTATTCCTGGTGTATCTTATTTTTATAAGTTCGTTACACCAGATTTTACTTAATTATAATAAAACACTTCTTAAATAAACACTTTGAGTCTATATCTCAGTCGGTTTGATATACAATTTGGGAATAATTGTTCCCTACACAAATCTCGTTATGGCGTCATTAAGCGTCCATGTTAGATTTTTCATAAATATGCTTAGAACTAATTTTTCTTATTTAAAACGATCATATTACTATCTAATAATACTAGTAATGTTTATTTACACAATTTTACACTATAATATCTATATATGACTGTGGTTAATTTAATATTTACATAGTTTCAGTCCTCTCCTATCTCTCTTATACAATTTTTTCACCTTATTTTTGGTCTTCTCTATATAAATCATATCATGTAATGATTATAATTAGTGTATACACATAGTACCTAATTTATTATATATAATGGTTATCCTTTAATTAGTTCAGAACTCTTCAATCTTTCAGTAATGGCTCTGTTTATGTTGTGTCATATCATAGTAGTCATTTATTTTTTCTAATACAACAACTAAATTGTTATTGTTCTATTTGGTTTGAATTCCCAAAGTAGCACTAGATATTATTCTAACTTTTGGTAAAGTTTCCAATTACTTTTACACAAGTTTATATGCTATATTTTTCATAAATAACTTGTTTGTCATTGTTTGTTTACATTTGGTTTTCTTCATAATAGTCATTTGGTTTTTAATTGTTTGTATATAATATGACTGTTTTTATGGTCATTATCTGTTCTCAAAGTAGCATTGGGATTTCCTCTTACTACTGGTAACAATTGTAATAACCTGTGCTCAATATTTGATACAGTATTTTTCTTAACTAATTAGCTATACGATGGTTCAGCTTACTTCTGGTCATATGTACATAGTTAGTTAGTTTACAATAATTTAGTTACAATATTGTTCTTATCATGTTCAGAATCTGTTCTCAATGTATTATCAGATATTTATCTCACTACTGGTAATACTCTTATAAACATTAATATTGGTTTTTATACTGTACTTTGCTTAACTAAATTGGCATACTTTTCTCATTTCTGCTATTCTCTGTGCCATTATGTTTGACTTGTTCTATTTACATTGTTTTGCAATATATTACATTGTTTCTTAATATTTATCATTACCACTTATAATAAATTCTCGTTTGATAACATATTTGATGATCAGATATTTATACTAATATGTATCATTTTCTGTTGTAATAGGTCTGTTCCTTGTGGGTTGTGTAACAATGTACCATCTGTTTTAGTGCAGTATTTTTCTACTACTAAACTGACTTCACTACGGTATATTAACATAATACTTTAACTATTTTGTTACACATGTTTATACAATTCCTTCTTAAACACTAAGACAAATCTTTTTTGTATTATTTACAATATTTTTCTGGTCAATGGTGGACCTTAATTCCTGTCATTGTTTGATACTTAACAAATGTCTTTTATTTGTTGTCAGTTCTCTATGAACAATAACATAATTGTTCTATCTTGTTCTATTCTGGTGGTCTTATGATTATGTGTATTGATTACAACTTTATTAAATTAGTCACACTCATTGTCTGTGTTTATTTGACTATTTTTAATTTTTGTTGTTTCATCATGAAATTAACATATTTCTCACACTGTAAACTTCATCACTGCAATTGTTTGTGTGGTTTATTCAGTTGAAAATTAGTTAGTTATTCACAGGTTTCACATTTGTATTAAGTACACACTGTAATTGTTTGTGGTTCCTTAAATGTTTCACACTGGTTTTCTTTTCACATTTATAATCACTTACATTGTCTTTAGTATACGTGGTTTATGTTGAGTCCTTATATCTTCTGTCCATCTTCTTTCTTCTTCTTGGTGCTCTTCCTGGTCCTTCTTCCTTCTTCTTTTTCCTATATTTTCATTGTAGTTGCTATTTTTATTTATCTCCATTGTTGTTGGAGCTTGTTGGTCCTTGTTTCGTTGATTCCCCTCACTGTTGGATCCTATTGGGTCTAGTTACTGATATTTTGTTTTGGGCTTGTGGCATTTTCTTTCTTCATTTTGTATTTAATGTTGATATATTCGTATTCTCTTCTTTATCGTTGGATTTTTTATTAATATATTTGTAGATACACACTTATATACACTTAGGTTTATTTATCTAGATATACTTCCATGTTTTTCTCATACTTGATGTTACATTAGTTTATATTATGTAACTACCATATTTTTGGTACTGTTACAATTATTTTATTAAAAAATTGGTCTTCCAAACTTTGGCTTCTGTCCTGTTAGACTGACGCTTTACGAGTAATTGTATTCAACGGTCATTTCGTCTTCAACGGTGGTTTCTATGGTAACCAAAGAATTCTGATTGGTTAGATTGATATAAATCCATTGTTATCAAAATCTGAACTCTTTTCAAAATCCTCGTATATCTTCTGACTGTTGTTATTCCTCTATCTTCCTTCCTAATTATTTAATATTGTCACTATAGTATGTATTTCCTTTCATAGATTATTTTGGTACCCCATAAGCTTGGGTTAATTTAGGTTTTATGTTTTTACAATTACATTAATACTTGTTAATTAACTTACATTTCTTTTTGTATTCAAATGCTGATTATAATATTTTGTCTTAAAAATGATTTACAATTTATTCTTGGTGAGTCCTTCACCTCGGATTTGCTAATTTCTTTGTTAATTTGTTATAATTTGTAGTTGTTTGATTCTGACAGTTAGGCATTTTCATAGGCCTAAGTAGCCATTATGGTATTTAACTTATTACATATAAATTACATTTCCTTTTAGTGTAATGGGTTTTATTTTGTTATTATAATTGGTTGTATAATTTATTGTTGTGTTTTGGGTCTGTTTATGTGTTATTATTATGTCAGTATTTTTTTGTACATAATGGTTTACTATTTGGTTTCCTCGTTTTCTAGTCATACATTTCTTAACTTTTTTATTTATTTCCTTTGCCCATAATAACAATGTGGCTATTATTTACTACTTTTTGATCTTATTACATATAATATTTAGGCCTATGGTCTGTATAACTCTATCAGCCATATCCAATTCATAAACTTGCTTGAATAATTATTTAACTATTATTTGCTAATCTTTATTAAATATTATTATATAAAAAAACTTTCACAAATGAACTTACTTTGGTTATCACTTTCACAAATGTTTCAAGGTGATGTGCCTCTTCCTCAGTGTGAGTAAATACTGAATGTCCACATGTGAATGTCCACATGTGGACATTCAGTATTTACTCACACTGAGGAAGAGGCACATCACCTTGAAACGTTTGTGAAAGTGATAACCAAAGTAAGCTCATTTGTGAAAGTTTTTTTATATATAATAATATTTTTAAAAAGTGAACGAAGAGGATGAATCAACAAGATATTTATTGCTAATCTTTGTTTACAATACATCTTATTTTATATTATTTTTTAGTGTGATAAACAACATCACTTTTATGAACTTATAACGATCCCTTATAACATGGGTGTTTATGGAGTTGTTTGAACTACTTAATTTTTTACACAATCTTTACTTTCTCTCCATGTTAACACTATCTGGTTTTCCCTTCACGGCATTCTTCCTTTTAATCATAATTGTATTTACTTCAATTTAACAATAACATTCTTTCTTAACTAGTTACTGTCTTATCAGTTTATACTGCTATTCTTAATTACTAATATTTTTCACTTTTAATTATTTAGTGTTTCATTTGTATTTATAAATTGTTAATGATTTTATCATTCACTATTCTTCACTACATTACCATTCTTAATTTTACACTATTTCCATTCAATCATCACCTTTACTATTAAATTATTTATAGTTTATTATAATTTTATTAGTTTACTTTCTTTATCATTACACTTTGGGGTTTTTACACTTTTACTTTGCACTTCACAAATGTTTTTGTTTTTTAAGTGTTTCTGAATGGGTAATCCCTCTAATTATTATCTCACTACCGTACTATCTCTTTCATTACAATATCTTATTAATAATATTAACAATTATATTTCTTTATGTCTCTATCATTACATCTAATTCTACATTGTGGTTAGTTTGCTTTTTATATTTATCTTTAACATTGTTTAATTGGGTTTCTTTCAATTCCATTAGTATTGTCCATTAATGGATAATAACATTTACTTTCTTTTTTCTCATAGGTTAATTATTGGTCTGGTTTCCAATATTACAGTTGAGTGCATTATTTCTCTTGCTCATATTCTTTATTACTTGTTTTTATATCATCATTAGTTTTCATTTTTATTTATTTCCCTTCTTCTTCATTTGCATTGTATTTGATTAATACTTTGTTTTTCAACCTTCTCCTTTGGGTTCATTTTAACATGTTACATTGAGTCATTCAATTCCATGAATTTGTTTCATTTTTGTTCGGTTTGGGTTTTTTCCCTTCTTCTTTTGTTCTGGTTAATCACTTTCTTCTCTGGTTTTATTCTTGTTTGTTTTTTGTGGTTCCCTTCTTCTTTTGTTTCCTTTTGTTGGGTCATGTCGTCGTTTGTCGAGTCATTGTCTTCATATTTTATTTATATTAAGCATTTTATTTAATATGAAGTATTATTTTATATTTAGTATTATCTTTTTTATCCCTGGTACTGGGTTGGATTATTTGTGTTGTAACAATATATATATATATATATATGTTGTAACGCAAAGATGCTGTCGTCTCTGTAAAGACGTGTGTGTTGTGGTATTGTATGTGTGCGTTCGTCTCGCACTGGAGTCGTTACATCAATTCTTGCGCTAACGAAGTCCGTAGCGATGCTATAATTACCAGTACAACACAGTAGTAACCTTACCTGTTCTTAAATAGGGGTTTGTGAATCCCGGGTGGCGCCAAATTGTTTTTTGAAAACAATTAAAATTATTAAATAATATGTTATAAAAAAGTTCTTGGCGATGATGGCCGGGGCATTCAAATGCTTCCCGCCTTGGTTAGACTTACTGACTCGATCAGGTAGTTTGTCGATTCGCACAGTGAGCGCTGGCCGTCAAATATAGTTCGCTAATAAACACAAGTTATATGATACACTCCCTATGAAATAAAAACAATGGCTCCACTCTGTACTAGTTATTTTAATGGTTGATTTGCAATGTTTCAGTTTGACAATAATATTATACTTGTTGATTAATAAATTTCCACCGACATTAGTTTTGAGACGTCTTTCTCCTGGGTTGACGAATCGATTTTGTAACGAGTGAATCAATCCAGCATGGCTGCCGTTTTGTGTGTTAACAATTGTATCGTTCAAAATCTGGAGTTCTTTTGATTACAAGACAAATATTTCCTATGGTTACAATAAAAAGTACATTACCTTATAATATTATGTACTTCAATAATATAGTGTTTGGTTATAATTTGTTCTGTGGTGTAGTTAAGTGTGTTTCTAAAGTTCGTATTCTATCAACAGGTTATATCCTAAGTTAACAAATTTTCAGTGTTTTGTTTTCCTTAATTAATCTTTGAAAGAGAATATTCGGTTTATAGTGAGTGTCCAAATTACTTTTAGAAATATTCAAAGTGAGTTTATTTTTGGAATTTGGGTAAATCAAGGATACTTATCAAATCAGATGACTTGGTATTAATAGTTGTCAGTCAAAATTGGATTGGGCTGCAATCGTAATCAATTTTCGTTAATCTTGGGGCTTAAGTATGTCTTGTGTCCTTTTCATGTTGGATGGAGTCATATTTTCATTTAACTTCCTGGTAAAATGGTCCTTGGCATTAGTTAAATGTTCTGGTGGTTCGTCTGCTTCTTATTGGATCATCGTTTGGAATTTTGTTTACTTTTTGACATATTAAATTAAAAATTTGGCCGTTCAAAATTTGACTTCTGTTCTGCAAGAGCGTCACTTTACGAGTAACGATATTCAACCGTAATTTCATAACTAACGGTGGTTGTCAAGGTTACTAATTAAATCTGATTGGCTTAGGTTGACAAAAAACCATTGTTATCATATTTGAATTCTTTTCAAAATCCTTGTATATCTTCTGATTGCTTTTATTCTTCTATCTTCCTTCCTAAGTATTAACTATTATCACTGTTATTTGTATTTCCTTTCAAAGATTATTTTTCATATTTATCAAATTTTCAGTGTTTTGTTTTCATTAATTAATCTTTGAAAGAGAATATTCGGTTTATAGTGAGTGTCCAAATTACTTTTAGAAATATTCAAAGTGAGTTTATTTTTGGAATTTGGGTAAATCAAGGATGGGTTATTTTATGTTTTATAATTTTACTATTATTTTAATATTTGCTAATTACATTTCTCTTCTAATTTAAGTCCTTATTCTAATATTTTGCTTTTAATATGTTTTACAAATTATCCTTGGTTAGTTATTCGCCTTGATTTGCTAATTTTTTGTTAATTTATTACAATTTGTAGTTGTTTGTTTTGACAGTTAGGCATTTCCTAGGCCTAAGTAGCCATTATTGGTATTTACTTATTTCGTACAAATTACATCTCATTTTAGCTTAATGAGCTTTGTTTTGTTATTATAATTTGGTTGTGTTATTTGTTGATGTGTTTTGGTGTTATTAGTATGTTACTATTATTTTATACATCATGGATTGCTAATTATTTACTACCTGGTTTTCTCGTTTTCTAAGTCATACATTGCTTTACTTTCTTACTTATTTAATTTGCCAATAATAATAATGTGGCTATTATTTACTATTTTTTTCACATAAAATACAACATCTAGGCCTATGGTCTGTATACTTTCTTCCAGCCATATCCTATTCATAAATTTGCTGAAACAATCATTTAACAATTATTAGATAATATTTGTTTACAGTTCATTTCATTTTACATTATTTTTGGGTGATAAACAACATCACATTTTTTTGAACTTACTTAAATAATTACCCCTTGTAACATGGGGTGTTTATTGATTTGTCTTAACTTCTTATTTTTTTTTTATAATCTTTACCTTCACTCCATGGTAACACTATCTGTTTCCTCTTTCATGGGATTCTCCCTTTTAAATACTATTGGATACTTTTAAACTTATCAATGTGATTCCTATTTTAATTAATACTGTTATCATCACTTTTACAGTGATAAAACTGATACTGTTAAAGTGATACTGTTAGTATTGTTTACACTTAATACTATTCTTAACAACTTTCTTAATTACTAATATTTTTCACTGTTAATCCTTTAGTGTTTCTTATTGATTTATTAAATGTTTTTATCCTTCACTATTTTTCACAATACTAACATTCTTTGTTATACATTATTCTTATTTATTCATCACCTTCACTTTTAAATTATCTATTGTTTATTATAATTTATTTAGTGTTTTTTCTTTATCACTTTACTTTGGGGTTTTTACACTTCCACTTTTGCACTTCTTAAATGTTTTTGTTTTAAGTGTTTCTAAATGGGTAATCCCTATAATTACTTTCTCACTACCATACTATCTCTTTCATTACAAGTATCATTAATAATATTAACAATTTTATGTCTCTATTTTTCATCATTACATCTAACTCTAATTTGTGGGTTAGTTTGCTTTTATATTTAACATTTTTTAATTGAGTTTCATCAAATATCATTTACCTTTACTACTTAATTGATAATAATATTTATGTATTACTTAGGTTGGTTATTGGTTCCTGTTATAATATTGCATTGAGTGTACCATTTCTCCTGCTTTTATTCTTTATTACTTGTTTGTGTCTTATTATTTGATTTCCTTTTTATTTATTTCCCTTTATCTTAGGTTTGTTTCTTTTTCATTTTTTCTCCTTCTTCACCTTCAGTGTATTTGATTTATATCTTGGTTCTCCACCTTCTCCTTTGGTTTTATTTTATTTTGTTGCCTTGAGTCATTCAACTTCTCGTTTTGTCTCCTTTTGTTGGGTCAATCACTTTCTTATTTGGTTTTATTCTTGTTTGGTTTTGTTGTTCCCTTCTTCTTTTGGTTCTTCTCGTTTGATCAATCACTTGGGTTAGGTCATGTCGTCATTTGTCATGTCATTGTCTTTTTATTTTCTTTATATTAAACATTTTATTTTTTATGAATTATTTTTTTATATTCAGATTCATCTTTTTTATCCCTGGTATTGGGGTGGCTTATTTGTGTTGTAACAATATATATATTAATTCATTATAAATATTAAATATATATTGCGACAGTACAGATAAGTGCTGTACTGAGCATTGAATATAAAATATAAAAATTTAAATATACATAATAAATTGTAAAATATAATAATGTATTAGAAGTAAGCATGTCAGGGATTGCAAGCTTGGCTCAGACAAAAATATGGACAGGTGTTTCGACCTGAATCGACCTGACACACACACACAGATGTAACTGAAAGTGTGTACAACCAAGGCCACACTATACTACTGGCCGGAGTGCTGGAAACGTGACGTCACACTAGGCGCCGAAACGAAACACAACCGCTAATGCTGTTTACTGTGTCGCGTGCTCAAATAACCTTTCCTACACACACCTGTAATGGTTTACCTGAACATGTCCTATATGGTTGTAATCTGTATGAACTAACAAAGACCTTGGTATGAAAAAATGTAGAGTTTTGTGAACAATAACAGTTATATGTAGCATTTGAGAAAGTGCAATTTACACGAAGGATGTAAAAAAGCTGTGAATCAAGGTAATTGACAGCTTATCGGGGAAATAACTTTTCAAGTTTCTTTATGTAGATAAACAGCCAAACTTTCGTATTGTACAAGATTTTATATCATGTAGTATGATAAGTAGTACCAGAAGCGGGGTAAGCAGAATAATTAAAGAAATAACCGATTACTAACTGCTCAGTATTTATTTACAACAATATTTGATCATTTGAAGATGGTGCATTACAATCTCGTATTGCCTTACGTCTAACATATTTACATGTAATTTAAAATCTACTTACAATAAAGTTATTTAGACTAACTTAACAATTCTGTGTCTAACATTTATCTAAGTTAACGCTGAACTTGGCTAAAATTTGTGTATTTTTCTCTTTTTGTCCGATTTGACATCATTCTGAGCATCTTTCCTTTTTTTATTGAATTTGTCATTACGAGATTTTGAATAATTGTTTAATAAGATGTTACAAAAGGAAAATAAACATTTATCGATACGTTTGTTAAAATTAATTTTACATATATTACAATTTCTCTGTGGATGATGGATGTCAATAAAACCTAAAACAGTGGATTTTAGCGCTACTCTCTGATTAGTGGACAATAAAAACTGTGTTTCGTATCTGCCAGATACAATTAATGTAAACACTTTGAAAGCTAAATTTAGTACTTCTATCACATAATCTGAAGGGTATTTTAAAGATCCTCTATTAATAACATTAAAATAGTAATTGTCCTTTTGTGGTACAACAGTAGACTCGGTGTTTGTTGTAGTAAAGAAATCTGTACACCCAGTGCAAGAGTTATTTTTTAAAATACTGTGTACCAAGTAACCACCAATATAAACAAGGCCTAAGGTGTCATTTTCTGATTTTCTACCATAACTAATTTCTAAAATCTTTGGATCATCGTTAATAATTATGTCATCTCTTGATAATACATTAAAAGACAAATCCTTACTTATAAGTAGACTTATCAATACTTTAACATTACCTCTTTTGGTTTGATAAACAGAGAAAAAATTTAAAGTGTCTTCACTGGCATGCAAATGAAAATGTTTAATGGCATGGTCATCACACTTAAGTTTATATCTTTCTTTAATATCACTTAAGCTATTTATAGTGTCTAATATCTTTCTTTACTTGGCTCTTCCGGTCCTCTTCTCGCTGCCGGATTTCCTCTCTCCTGCTTGCAGGGTCTGTTCGAGGGGGAGGTAGATTTCTCGTCAAATATATGGGCTGGTTTTCAAAAACTGTTGGACATGCATCTGCAGGTAATTTCACACGCTGTCGTTTTACAGTCAAGACGGTGCCGTCGGGTTTTGTCACCGAGTCCTCTCGCACGATATAACGTTCGTCGAAGTGACGAATGCAAACAACAGATCATTTGCTGGGCGTGAAGTTTGCTCTGTGAATGGCATTTAGCCATTTGTGACACTGGATAGGATCCTTCGGGAATCTAAAAACAGTCACTGAACTATCTGTGTTATAATTGCTTTTGCATCCTGGTATGCAGCATGAAGTTGGCATGTTTTAATATTATTATCACAAATGTACGGAATGAAAAACAGTTGCAGCAAAACTTCGTATACGAATAGAAACACGTGTGTAAGTGTATACTGACTAAAAAAGCATTGGGCTGGTGGCGAGAAATGGTCCGGCGCCTACTGTGACGTGGCACGTGGAGTGGAGGGGGTGACTCCGGCCAGTAGTATAGTGTGGCCTTGGTACAACAGTATTTTGCATGTGTGTGTGACGCAGGTCTATGCAGGCGAGTTTGCCACCCCAGTATGAATAATTGCGTAATTACTGTTTTTCCGTAATTATTCATAAACTATAAATAAGGAGTAAAATCCAATGACACAATAAAATGTAATAAAATTAACTACATACTGTGTACGAAAACCACGTGAAAGGGACACACTGTACGAGTGTAGTGGAGAAATAACTGTGTACAAATCGAAAGGGTTAAGTTACAATGTCCAAAAGTACAGTGAACATGTGTAGTGAAAATAGTTATAAGATGGGTATAAGAGTATACTTACAGGACTCTGCAATTCACAGAAATATAAGAAATAGCGAAATTGACGAGGAGTGGGGGGACCAAACCCAAAGACAATTTCAGACATGTCGATTTCGTACAACTGCAGGTGTTAACCAAGACATGGGTATAAATAGGACACACACGCTACAGTTGTATCTTTTTCGATCACCCACAGTTGCAGCGGGAGCTTCTGCCCGTCCGCACAGAGTATTTATTTTTTTGTAAATAGTTTCATCTTTCCAGTTACATACAATTATGTAACTGAGTTGTAAATACAATCATTTTTAAATAGTAACAGAATTACACGAGAAGAAAATCCATATAAGATGATCAAATGATGTCGTCCAAAACAGCACGAGAAGAAGTAAAATGAAGTTCCGGAGAGCGAGAGAGCTGACGACTTAGTTCCAGAGAGCGAGACGACGCTGGAGTCTAGAGCGACTACGCTGGACAAGATGAATGGTACTGGAGTCTAGAGCGACTACGCTGGACAAGAGGAATGACGCTGGAGTCTAGAAGCGACTGCGCTGGACAAGAGGAATATTACTGAAGTCTGGAAATGACGCTGAACAAGAGAAGCGACGCTGGACAAAAGGAACTGATGCTGGAGTTCGAGACGAGGACGATTACAGATGGATCAATTGTGACTGAGTATGATTGACAACAATAAGGTGATAAACAACTTATTTATCTCTTTATCGAACAATTAACTCAAAGACAATTAAAGACATTCTTGTTTTATTTTAAAGTTAAGAGCCAATGTTTCTTGTAAATATAGAGTTAAAATAGTAGATATTATTGAAGTAAGATTAACGTAAACAAGATCTCAAATTAGTATTGAAATGAAAAGAATGCAAAGCATTTAAGTAAAAATTAGTGTTTTATAAATCAGTACTGAAAAAGAAAGATAAATTCAGTAGCTATTAATATTTTGAATTTCGTTACAGTATCTAAAAAATATATTTAAGAATTGATATTTAGAAGCACACAAATTGACTGAGTAGTCAGGAAATGATATTTTAATAAAGTAACTATTAGAATAGAATATTTAGTCAGTAAGAATGTATACAGCTTATTAATGAATATTTTAAGTCGAATCAAGTGCCTTGCGCACAATTTTATTATTACTAAATAAATTTGAAATATACCGTTACAAGTTACATAGAGTTATTATTACAGATACACCTGAACCCCAAATACACATACACGCCATTATAGGAATGTTATATAAAGTGTATGAGTTAAATTATTGTACAGATTAAATTACACAAAGAAAGTTAATTTGTCACATTTTGGCGTCCCAAAGAATGCTGGACTCCACAAATTTAAAATGCACTTAAATGTTGGTATTTAATATGTTGCATATTTGGTGCTCCAAAATCGTGGGGCCATTCAAACACAAATAGATTTGTATTTGTATTAGTACAATTTAACAAATTATACTGTTGCATATTTGTCGCTTTCAACGTGGGGCATCACAAATTTAAATTATATTAAATTTGCAATGTTGTAATGTTGCATATTTGGCTCCCAAAGAACGTGGGGCTATACAAATTAAATTACATATAAATTTGTATACATTTATTGTTGCAATATATATATATATATATATATATATATATATATATATTGATAAAAATAATCACAATGATAAAAAAATATAGATCAATAAATAAAATCTAAAAGCTGTTTATCTGCATAATATAAAAATTTGTATACCAGTAATTAAACTGTTTATACGGCAAGGTATAAATGTTTGTTTTATTAGTATTCCGTTCTCTGATAACAAAAACCAGATAAGCCTTATAAAAATGAAAAGACTCACCTTGAATGTTCTTCAAGCAGCACATCAACTAACTTGATGATTCTTGATGTTGAGTTATCCATGTCTCTTTCTGAAACAACACATGAAGTTTTAGAAACACCTGTTTAAATACAACCGACTGTTTTCTACATTCATAAGCATATAAGAATAAACAACTCTTGTTTACTGTCACAAACAACCACAACAGGCACAGACAAGTACTAACAAGTGAAATAAAATATGTGTGTATTTCTCTATGATTGATGAAACTGCTGGTACAGTGAATTTGGCAAGTTTTCTGGAGTTTTCAATAATAATTTTCAAGTATTATGAGAATAAGTTTAATAATTACAACCTACCATATATAAAATTTGTATGCACAGCTGTGGTCAGCAACTTTTGATCTGTCTGGCTAGTCCTTATTTGAGGCAATTTAGTAGTGAATCCCCTGGATATGTTACTAGCATATCACATAGCGACTCTTTGTTACTAGCTCATTTTTTTTTAAGCAGCTGAAATGAGATTTCTCAGGCATGTGGCAAGGTATACTCTCCATGATCATAGAAGAAACACAGATATACTGCAGGAACTGAATATTATGAGTATACTTGACAGGATTGCCCAGTATCGGCTAAATTGGTGGGAACATCTTTGCTGAATGGATGACTGCCGCATCCCCAAACAACTATGGGACTGTAACCAAGGGGATGGAGAGGTGTGGTACAGCCAAGAAGCACTGGAGTGACCAGCTCTATTCTTTGCCTGTCTGAGACCGGAACAAACCATCCTTGGTTTAATCCTTGACGATGATGATATAAAAAAAAAATTAGTGAGATGACAGCACCTTCCTAAATACAGGTTCTGATTAAAAAACAACTATACAGCAACATACAAATATAATTAAACCATGACTATAAAATCAGTCAGTGTAAGATGATAAGAACAAGATAATTCTCATGGAGGTTTACAACAGATTTTTAACTTTAGTTTTCCACTAGCGCAAAATGATCCAGGCCATTAGGTCCAGCGCTAGGCATCAGTGAAAAGCCAAACGTTATGAGTAGCAATAAAAAACGGCTACAACCCTCATTTAATAAACAAACTACACTAACACATCATAAACAAAAACAATAAATACCAACAACACACAACAAAATAAATACATCACACTCACAGACCATAACTCCAACACACACAAAATCGCCAACACATTCGGGAAACACAAGTACAAAATAGCATACAGAACAAACAACACCATCAAAAAACACATCAATGATACAAACACGGACATAGACAAATACAACAAAACAGGTGTTTACAAATTAAACTGTAATGATTGTAATAGTTTCTATATAGGCCAGACGGGAAGATCTTTTTCTTCACGTTACTCTGAACACCTAAAAGCTCTATCCAGCAACAACACACCGTACATTCCGTGTTGCCACACACATACACACAAAAAACCACAGCTACACCAACATAGATACTAATCTTGAGATATTACACTACTTACCAAAAAGTCGAAAACTTAACACAGTAGAACAATATGAAATATACAAACACTACACAACACAACTAAACAACATACTTAACGACCAATTACACTATAAATCGCACACACTCTTTGACACAATTATACATAAAACAAACAATAATTAGGATCCCCGTGCCAATTCCCTTCCACCACACACCACCCCCACTCAACCGACCAACTAAAAACCGTTACAAGTTACTGATGTCTGTCTCACACCGCTGACGAAGGCGCACATCACGCCAAAACGTGTACGGGAGAAAACAAAGTAAGTTCACAAGTGAAAGTTTAATAATCTATATTAAATAAGTTATGAGTACATCTGTAGCAGACAAGGTTTCAGCCTGTATAATTACTCTGGCTATGATTGACAATGATTATGCCATGGGTGAAGACTCCTCTCTGTAGTCTTGGATTCTGATTGTAATTTCACCAAATTAAAATATTGCTTTGTTTCATATATTATTTTTTTAAATATCTGTATATAACTATTTCACTACTGACTCGGAACACAAAGTTTTTTATAGGTAAAAACTTAAAAGTTTTACCTTATAGCCTTAACCAGTTTTCGCTTTTAAAAAGCTTCTTCAGAGGCTCTGAAGAAGCTTTTTAAAAGCAAAAACCAGTTAAGGCTGTAAGGTAAAACTTTTACATTTTTACTCATAAAAAACTTTGTGTTCGAGTCGGTAGTGAAATAGTTATATCTAGTTAAGTAATGGACACATCATGGACAACGAAATCCAAGAAAATATCTGTGTGGCACATGATAGTATATTATGTCACTATATAATTTAACTGCTCAACATAGTAAATTTAAATCAGTCTTTCCTTCAAAACTGTGAAAAAAATTAGTCCAGTATTTTTTTGCAATAAATTCGTCCAATTTAACACAAGTTTGTAAGAACAATTTTGCATTTAATCAAACAGAAGCAAAATTAGCAGACTTAAGTTCATGAGTTACATAATGAAATGAATAAAATCAGTGTCATTAGTAAATATATTTTTTACTTCAGTGGAGACTCTACATAATTTGTTATTTCAGTTAACCAGTTTCAACTACTACTTGTTCCAGTTATGAATTTTTCTAGGCAAACGTACTGTTCATAACATATGAACGAAAAATGTCTATGAAAAATGCAATATTTACATAATTACTGTGTGCTTTATGAACATAAGTATAATTTAATTCAGAATAACAACTTATGTAGTGAAATGGGGAATAAAATAAAAAGTCTTCAAGAAAACTGTTCAAAGAAAGCTGTCATTTTACCCTGCCTTTCAATTTTAATGTTTATAACTTTTGTTGAATACATATTTGTTGCCATCACTGGACAATTAAAAAAATTAATGAACTGTCTGTAATGCCTTTTTAGCTTCACATTTTGTCACAGACATTATATCTTGATTTTATTGTGAGCATGATTCTTCTCTTCAAGGCCATCTTCACTTGAATGATCATTGATGATGTCCTCTTCAGTTTGTTTACCAACTATGTGCATTTCTTTGTCTACTCTTATGTTGTGATCAAAAGTAGTAACATTGTTGTTTTCTGCAAAAAGTTTGTATCATTCCTCTTCCTCTACTTTTTCATTGTCTTCTTTCTCTTGGTCCATCTTTTGAATTATTTTTAACTTATCACTCATGGACAAACAATGAAGCTTCCACTTCAATATTGTAACAGCTAGGGAACACAACAGCACCTAACATAAACGACTAATCATTAAGACTGACAGCTATCTGAAACAAGGGAAGAGGAGGTAGAGTGGAGACCTGTCAAAACATGCACATGCTGGGTGGCTGCTGTGGGACGTAATAATTCCACACAAAGAGGCTAATGAAATGGAATCATATGCCATTCACAGAGACTAGTGACTGGAAACTTTGTTCCACTGAGTCAGGTAATTGGTTTTTGAAGCAAAAGTGACGGTGAATCAAAAATCAGTTTCTGTAATGGAGGTATTCCTGTCATCCACGTCTCACTTAAACAGGTTTGACTGTACATGTAAATTCATTTTAAACATGAGTGAATATTGTATATGTCAGATGGCATTTTAGCATGTCAAATGTAATAAAATAATGTAGTTATGCTTCAGTAGAGATAATATAACTAAAGTGATACACATACTCCTCAAATCCATTCATCAATCCATCAGGTTTATACACAAGTAATATTATCGAGCATATTACAACAATATATTAGTGCCATTATGTGCTAATAATATACTAATATTATTACAATATTAGTGTTACTTATTATAACAGTATATTTTTATAAATACACTTACACAACCTGATTGTAAGAGACAAGAAATTCTATTCAACCAATGGGAAAATTAATTTAAACAATTGTAGTCACATTAATATTACTGACTGTAATGTTAGGCTCTAAAACATTTATTAAACTATTTTAGTTTATTTTGCAGGAATATAATAATTAAATCACTACCGACTCGGAACACAAAGTTTTTTATGGATAAAAACATAAACGTTTTACCTTATAGCCTTATATAATAAGTGAAAACTGGTTCAGGTTATAAGGTAAAACTTTTACGTTTTTCCCCATAAAAAACTTTGTGTTCCGAGTCAGTAGTGATTTAATTATATTTAGTTAATCAACGGACATGTCATGGACAACGAAATCCAAGGACTATAATAATATTTATGATTGCCTTATTACAACATAAAAATTTAATTTTAAGAGACATGTAAATTCAAAAATATCACTAAAATACTGAATTCATATCAGACACCTCTGTCGCATAAGTCAAGTTCAGTTTCTTTTTGGAATACACGTACTCTTTGAATGCATCACACAATACAATACAACACAAATCATGTCAGACATTGACAGACTTCCAGCGTGGGTACTGACATCACTCCTGCTGGCTGTTTTGTCCAGATCTGTTGATTCTATATTCTATTTATAAACAGAGTGACAGATCTCAAAAGCTTTTGTTATTAATTAAAACATACTTTATACAATAACTGAAAGAATATATATTACTTTCACTCATATGGTGACAAGCAGTTCTTTTTACTCCAAATCAAGTTAATTTTTAAAGGTGACAAAATACACCATGTTGAAAACTTTCCACTAAAATAATGAAAACACAAAAAATGGACACTAATGATGAAACAAGAGTACAAGAACGATGTACAATAACGTATAAAACACAACAATGTACCAGTGAACTGCTAAACAAAACCAAGACAACTCATATTTAAAAAATTGTAAACAAGCTTCAATAGTCTTATAACAAAAATGGACAGTAGTGTTAATCTGTGTATGATGGTACAGTTACAGTTGACTAATTTCTTAGAGTAACAGACATTTTTAAAATAACTTCTATAAAAGTTATATTGATTTAGAGCTGAAGGGAAACAAAAATTACTCATGAAAGAAAATCAGTACTGTAACTGTTATACAGGCAAACAAAAATCTATCATTCTGGAATCATGTATTAGAGTTAGAGTCAATAATATTGACCAGTAAGAAAAACACATGAGCTGCAATGGATAACACTTAACTAAAAATGAACTTTTTTCATGTGAAAAACTTACTAATTTTATTGGACGCGTTTCGGCTTAGTATCCGCCTTCTTCAGCTTTGGTAACAGACTACCAGCATTTTGTAACGGTTGTGTGGAAGGTGAAGTGGGGGTGTTGTGTGGAGGAAGGGGATTGGCGCGGGGATTCAACTTACTGTTTGTTTTCTGTATAATTGTGTCAAAAAGTGTATGTGATTTATATTGTAATTGATCGTTGAGTATGTTGTTTGGTTGTGTTGTGTGGTGTTTATGTATTTCGTATTGTTCAGTTGTGTTGAGTTTTTGACCTTTGGGTATGTAATGCAAAATTTCAAGATTAGTGTCTATGTTGGTGTAACTGTGGTTTTCTGTGTGTATGTGTGTGGCAAATGCAGAGTGTATATTGTTGTTGGTTAAAGCTTTTAAGTGTTCAGAATAACGGGATGAAAAAGATCTTCCCGTCTGGCCTATGTAGAAACTATTGCAGTCATTACAATTTAATTTGTAAACACCTGTTTTGTTATATTTGTCTATGTCTGTGTTTGTATTACTGATGTGTTTTTTGATGGTATTGGTTGTTCTGAATGCTATTTTGTATTTGTGTTTTCTGAATGTATTGGCGATTTTGTGTGTGTATGAGTTGTGGTATGTGAGTGTGATGTACTTATTGTGTTGTGTGTTGATGGTATTTAGTGTTTTGTTGTTTTTGTTTTTGATGCGTTTGTGTAGTATGTTTATTAAATTGGGGTTATAACTGTTTTTTATTGCTATGTATTTTATTGTGTTGAGTTCGTCGGTGTAATCTTGTTTATTTAAGGGTATTTTAGTTAGTCTATGGAGCATATGGTTGAAGGCCGCATGTTTATGTTGTGTTGGGTGGTTTGATGTGTTGTGTATAACCATGTCGGTTGTGGTTGGTTTCCTGTATATTTTGTACGTGTGTGTATTGTTAGTTTTGTTAATTGTTAGGTCTAGAAAATTTATACTATTGTTTTGTTCAGTTTCCAGTGTAAATTTTAATTTGTGGTGTATAGTGTTTATGTATTTGTGGAAGTTTTCAACTTGTCTTGTGTTGCCTTTGAATAAAAGTAATATATCATCTACATACCTGTACCAGTATATAATTTTGTTAGTGTATTTGTTGTTGTTTATTATGTGGTTCTGTTCAATGTTGTGTATATATATTTCTGCTAGTATTCCTGATATGGGGGATCCCATCGGGAGTCCTTCTGTTTGTGTGTATATTTTGTTATTGTATGTAAAGTAATTTTGTTCAGTTATTATTTTGGTAAGTGTGATGATTTCTTGTATGTGTGTTTCAGGTGTGTTGTTTTGTCTGAGTAGTTGTTCTAGTGTTTGTATGGTTTCTTTGATGGGGACATTAGTGTATAAAATGGTTATATCAAAAGATGCCAGAGTTGAGTTATGTGGGATGTGTATGTGTTCAGTTTTCCTGACTAGGTCAATGTTGTTTTTGATAGAGGTGTTGTTGCTGAGTTTTATGTTTTCTCTGATTATTTTGTCTAGTTGTTTTGCTATTTTGTGGGAGGGGGCCTGTGTGTTGTTTATTAATGGTCTGATTGGAATGTTAGGTTTATGTATTTTTGGTAATGCATTTAGTTTAGGGGGGTTAGGTTTTATTTGTTTAAGGTATTTGGCGTTTTCTGGTTTGATTATATGTTTGGTGTTGTTTATAACTTTATTAATCTGTTTATGAAATTTTAGTGTGGGGTCTTTATTTATTTCCGTTATATTATTTTCATTGAAGAAACTTTCGATTTTAGTGTTTAATTGGTGTTTGTCCATTATGACGCTAATGTTACCTTTGTCGGCTTTTAGGATTGTTGTGTTGTGTTCGAGTAACTTGTGTTTTACACTATTGAGTGTTTTTATTTCATTGTTGTGTATTTTTGGTTTTGTATGTGTGTTTTGAAGTTTTATTTTTATGTTGTGACGTATCGTGTCTTGGTCGTTGAGGTGCGTGTTTTGGTCGTTTGGTGCGACATCATCATAGACGCAGAAACGGCTGTACAAAACACGCACCTCAACGACCAAGACATGATACGTCACAACATAAAAATAAAACTTCAAAACACACATACAAGCCACACACATACACACAGAAAACCACAGTTACACCAACATAGACACTAATCTTGAAATTTTACATTACATACCCAAAGGTCAAAAACTCAACACAACTGAACAATACGAAATACATAAACACCACACAATACAACCAAACAACATACTCAACGATCAATTACAATATAAATCACATACACTTTTTGACACAATTATACAGAAAACAAACAGTAAGTTGAATCCCCGCGCCAATCCCCTTCCTCCACACACCACCCCCACTTCACCTTCCACACAACCGTTACAAAATGCTGGTAGTCTGTTACCAAAGCTGAAGAAGGCGGATACTAAGCCGAAACGCGTCCAATAAAATTAGTAAGTTTTTCACATGAAAAAAGTTCATTTTTAGTTAAGTGTTAGTGCTGTGAAAGAAGAGATGAATAATCAAGACAACTGCAATGGATAAGCTTGATAATGATCAAGTTTCTTAAAAAAAATTACCTTGTTATTACTTTTAACAAGAAACAAAAGCTACAGTCTTGGATAACTACCAGGACAAAATTACACGTAGATCATAACATAAAGAGTAAAGTAAATAACTCTAACAAATGATAAACATTGTTAAATACAATTCTAACATTTATTAACACACATTTTACTCGATCCACTCTTCTCTACTGATTCACGAAAATTCCTACACAAAACACACATACACACGCACACACAAATTCAATTAAAATTTACAAACCATTTAGCTAAGGTGACTTATGTATTTATGAAGACTGCAGTAAAACAAATCAAATGAGTCCTACGTGAGTGTTCTAAAATTTGAAAGATTCTGAAGTATCAATATATTTATTATCGTACTTACATTATCTAGTGTAAACAGACAAACAAGCCTCAAATTTATTATCGTACTTACATTATCTAGTGTAAACAGACAAACAAGCCTCAAATTAGTTTTGAGAACACGATGCAATCTACGTCAGTAAAAAAGTCATACGCAATAAAAAATCTCACCAGGTTGTCATAATATGTATCATATTTTTCTTCTTGAAAAAAAAACCAGCATTAATGGACTTTATCTACCATATAAGATACATGTTAAACTTGAATCTTGTCAAATAATCTCTCTCTGTATACATGTGTGTGTGTGTGTGTGTCTACACATGCATGTACATTCATATGGACACGCAGTGATACACACAAACATACAGAGGCATATAAACATGAGAATCAATCATCAAACCTTTCAAACAACCTTTACAAACTGTTCAATCAATTTCGATGAACAGATACCTAAAAAACATGAGTACATCTGTAACCAATAATAAAATCTGTTATAGAATGCTATCAGTCTAATGTGGCACATTTATTTGTTGAAAAGAACATCAAACAGAGAAAACTTCTGATTTTGTAGGAGGTTACCAATTAATTCCATGGTAGTATGTAATACATTTTGGTGGTTTTATTGGTTTTACATCCAAAGAGATATGTGGACATCTGCTTTGCATTGCAGGTTTTAAACACAAATAAGGAATGGTAACTTTAACAATATCATCTGGTTTATTAAAACCTTGGTTAATACCAGCCACACTATACAGTAGAATCCCACTAACTCGCCTCCCGATATCTCGACATTCCATATAACTCGACGATCACTTTTTTTTTTAATCGCTAAATGATTTCTGTTGATCAAGCAGAACATTATCTTTGAAATAATGTGGTGGTCTATTAAAAGCTAGACTGTAATAATTTCTAACATCGCCTATATGGTGCAAACAGTATAGGAACATTTTAATTACTGCATTATTGTAATTACAGTACATATTTATGCATATAAATGTCCGTATGTTTTCCTGTTCTGTTCAAAGATTTGTTACGGTATTCAATTTTTGCAATTTAGCCATGGAGGAACGGTGTGACATGATCGATAAACTAAAGAAAATAGACATGTTGAACGTAGTGGGGTGGACATCTGAATCTTGGAATGAAATCGAGCATATAAGCCTCGTTCGTTCCTGGAGGAAGTTGCTGGACCATTCAAGGAATGAGTTTCAAGAAAGCAGAGAAGAGACAGAAAATTGTGAAAGAGTGGACTTATTGAAGAATATTCCAGGCTGCGAAGAAGTTACTGATGGTGATGTTGGAGAATGGATGGGGCAGGATGAAAACTGTGAACTTTGTTGCAATCATTCGTCTCCTGCCGAATGCAACAATCCGCGAATTGTACCTTGCCCGACGCACTGACGTCATGCCCTCCCTTTTACTAACCCTGTCGCGGCTTTGTTAAATCTCGTCAGTCTCCCATCAAACTCTGTGAGCTGAGCGGCCCGTCGCCGGACTTTCGTCAAGTATGGGAGCCTTAATAACCAAGGTAACTATGATTGTTTTTGAGCTATCATAAATCAATGCTAGTAGCTAATAATTTTGTATATTACGTTTGTAACAAAAAAGAAAACTTGTAATAGATGTAAAAAGATTGTTATCCACAACCAACCAAAATGTATCTTGTCTGTAATGGTCAGCCTCGCCAAAAACTAAATTTCAGTCAGTCAACTTGATGAAAAGACCTAAGATATGTAAGGTTGAGTGTCAGTACTCGTTATATATATAATTTAAAGTCATAACCTTGTAATGCTATTTTGTAATATTGTAAATTGTAACACCCACTGTATGAATGCATGAGTGCGTTTTAGTCGAACGATGTGGGTATAAAGTGTACTAAAACATGTGAAAACTTTCAGTTTAAAACTTGGTTCAACGTTCCGGACAGAAGACATGAGGACACGAACTTCGTACAGTTTTACACGATCTTCCAGCACAGACATAGCAGTGGTTCAGACCAGGTACGGAGGAACACGCGGCCGTAGTGACCAGGTACAGCAGGTCGCAAAAAGGATTTATCTGGATTGCCAAGTAACATTTTTACCTAATAACTTACGGTGCTAGTTGCTGCATAATCACGAAGCAAAAGCGAGACAACCTAGTTACTCGTCATAAGTGTCAGAAACAATTTTATAAACTTTTGCGATAGATAACTGTCAGAAATTTATATATAGATCACAGCGTGTACGCTATACACCATTTTGTAAACTAGCATCGATTTATGCGACACCCCCATATTTAGCATTTAAAATATTTTATATTCAGTTTTTCAAAAAAAAAAAATAGCTCAGTACTGACCGTTGCTGACTGGCACATAATTAAGTAAATTTTAGAGGCTCGTAACATTTTTGAAATAAACGGGTCGCATCCGACTCAGCTCACAGATTGATGCTTTCAACAATTTCTTTTACTCACACCTCCTCCTTTTATATAATGATGTTAATTATAGAAACGCTTGAGAAATAAGTTGTAACACAGGAAAGGTGTCTTAAGCATTTTGATGTACTTAGCTATTAAATTATGTTATTTGTGTGTAGTGCTGCCGCAGCAACTTTTAGGAGAAATAGTTGCACTAGTGAAAGAGAACGAGGATAAAAATGAAGACGAATCAGAAGACGAAGAGATAGAAGACAACAGAGAAGTTAAAAAGATGACTCACAGTGAAGGACTAAAGGCCACTGAAGAAATGCTCTGTTACTTGGAGGAGCAGGGTGCATCTGCTATGGACATTTTGTTTCTCCATCGTCTACATGATGAAGCTGCATGAAGACGAAATGAGTGTGAGAGACAGTCTAGCATCACGAGATTTTTTCTACAGAGAACTAGTCATTTCTTGAGTTTTGTATGTAAGTTTTTTTAACTTTTAACAATTATTTTAGGGTATGTTGTATTTTTCTGAGTCCTGTATTGTGGTAGAATTTTCATTATAGTAGTATGCAGTAAAATATTATGAGTTGTGAATAACCCACCCCTTATTCTGTAAAACTCTACATTTTCGGTAACTCGTCACCCTCTCAGTCCACATTAGGTTGAGTTTGCGGGACTCTACTGTAGTAAAGAATGGGCACTAGGTACTACCAGTACAAAAAGTGGACAAAATTATTTTATTTCATGGTGGCACCTCCAAGGGGTTTATGTGCAATTGCTTTCTTTTGATTATCTTCAAACAAACAAATGAATATCATGAAGAAATCAATCACCAGGTATATTTTGGTGTAAAGAATTGTTGCTTAAATCTTGCAGAAACCTTCGGTCACCACCATGGATAATACACTTTATGAAGAGCACTGACTCTTCAAGGAAAAGAAATGATTCAGTGGCTTTGAAACCATAATGTTTGAAGACGATATTAAAAAGACAGATCTGATGGAACTTATTTTCTACCAAAACAACAGTTACCACTGTATATAATTGAGGAAATTACTAAGGAATATCTACACAGAGCTAGTAAATTACCTCCTTATCACTTTAATTGTATTGAGTTGATATTGGCACATATTAATAAACATGTTGCAAGTCATTTCAAAAAGTTCAACATAACCAACACTACTAAGCTGGCAACAGAAGATACTGAACAGATTAAACAAACCACTACTGTACTTTATGAAATAAAATTGTTGATTAACTCTCAAAGTGACAGCTGAGGCTTGGAGAAACAAAGAAATTCTTGAAGAAGTTGTGGAAAGAATGATTATCTCCGTAAATAAAAGCTATGATGATAGCAACACTTTTTTGGCTGACACACTTTTTTTTATTTATTTTAAAACCATACTTTTGCCGATACTATGATGAGGCATCCTCAGAGGCTCGGCTGAGACAGAGCACCAAGTTCCCGGATTTTGTTGTCCATGACGTGTCCGATGTTATCAATTAACTACACAGAATAATACTGACAAAGAACACAAATTATTATTGTTAAAAACTATTACATTTTTAACATACTTTCTAAACTAACTTTTGCTTGTTAGAGGTTCATCAGAGGCTGCCGCTAGGAGCGCTGTCCGTCCTGCTTTTGGTGACTGAGCCGTTATTTGATTTAACCGCATCAATATTTTACTATTTGTACAACACAAATATTGTACCTTTATTTATTTTGATGATCCTGTCACCGTATTTAAAAACTTCCAGCAACTTATAGCTATCGTCTCTGTTAAAGTTGTTCTTATTTTTGTAAATTTCTATCCTCTCTCTGAACACCCGCGGATAATAGTTCTGAATCTTCGCTATAACTCCCGTTTCTTCAAATAAAATGTGATACTTATTTTTACAGCTGTGTTCCACTATTGTTGATTTCTCTGTGTCTCCTTTCTTTGTGTGCCTCATGTGTTCTTGCGCTCTCATCATCTCCGCGTTCCGCCCATGTTACACCTCACCGAAACTGCATGGGACTTAGTACACACCAGGAGTTGAAAGAGGTATCTTGTCTTTCGCCGACAGTTACATTTGACCTACCTTCCTAATCTACTTGCAAATAGGCTGAGTGTTATATCTCTTAAAAATCGGGCGAATTTTGTCAGTAGTTTCACATCCATATGGCAAGTAAGTGTGTCGATGTTCTACTTCAGATTGCGCGCATGCAGGGTCGTCTTCAGTTCTTGCAGGAGATTTATTACTGCTTTGTGAAGGCTCGTCTGATTTTTGTCGTTGTACAAATTACTGAGTTCTTTTCTTCCATAAATATACCAGTAACTATAATAAAATAATAATAATAATAATGTTTAAACTAATATAACAATCTTATCTTTCAAAAGCATAAAATACGGTAATTATAAGATTTTTTTAAGCGGCATTATGAGAGTATACAGAAAAAACTGTGATTTATGGATACCTAACAGTTATTAGTAAATGAAGATTATCTACTTTTTTCATTTAAGAAGGAACTCATTTTGGAATTAACAGTAACAATTAATAAAATAATTGGTAATGACTAGTAAAAGAAACTCAAATGAAGTTCTATAATGTTATGCCAGTCCCCACTCTTTTATATGGTTCCAAAACATGGGCATTATCTCAAAATACAAGTCATATACAAGCTGCAGAGATGAATTTCTTGAGATAGGTAAAGGGTTGTACACAAAACAATAGAATTAGAAACGATGTGATAAGACATGAATTGGGTACATTCTCTGTAAATGAAAGAATCGAGGAATGTAAGCTGCGATGAATTGAACATATAGGTAGAATGGAAGTGAAAACGCTACCTCAATAAGTTTTAAAATACGTGCCTAAGTGGAAAAGAGATGTGGGAAGACCACGCAAAAGATGGCTTGAAAATAGAGACCGCAACAGATGCTGTCACCTGGAATGAAGAAGCAGTAGTGACTAGTCTTGGATTTTGTTGTCCACGACGTGTCCGTTGATTAACTAATTATAAGTATAATACTACTGACTCGGAACCCTAAGTATTTTATTGGTAAAAATGGTAAAATTTTTACCTTGTAGCCTGAACCATTTTTCACTTTGTCAGAGCCTCAGATTAATATGTTCTACATAAAACAGAATAAAGGTTGAAACAAAACAAACTTTTTCTGGATCCATCTTTATATAAACGTTTTTCTTTTTCTTCAATGGAACTAAGTCTGAAATTATTTACATCTCTTTGTGAGACTCGTATACCCAAACAAAAAGAAATCAATTTGGTTTTAACTACTGAAAATGTAATTAAATCACTACCGACTCGGAACACAAAGTTTTAGGGGCTCTGAAGAAGCTTTTTAAAAGCGAAAACTGGTTCAGGCTATAAGGTAAAACTTTTATGTTTTTACCCATAAAAAACTTTGTGTTCCGAGTCGGTAGTGATTTAATTATATTTAGTTAAGTAACGGACATGTCATGGACAACGAATCCAACAACTGAAAATGTATTGGCTGATTGGTGGAAACTCACAACTGACACTTAAAAACAAGCTGCTTGATTATAAAACAACAATTGAGCCTATGTGTATGTAAAATAAAACATAAACCAACCTTAACAATATTGTAAACAAAGGCTGACTTCTTATTGCGGTTTAGGATTTGATAATTGTAGACACCGAAAGGCCTTGTCCAGTACAAAGGAAGTATGCAGTTCTCCACCAGCCAGTGACAACATTGTAGTTATTAATATCAGCTAACCAGTAATCTTACTCTATTCTTCAATAAACAACGTTGTTAATTTGTTTATCACAAAGTGATTTATAACATTTGTAATCTTAATATACATAGCTTTGTAACGGTACAGAAATGGGAATTTTATTTTATATAAATCAGTATTTAATCCAGTAATTAATAAATTCAGATTCCCCTGTAAGGAGCCCCAAGCAGCAGTGCACATACAGCTAGTCTAAACAATTGCCCAGACGTATTGCGTAACCGACAGCAGCAGCCTTGTGACACAGTCCAGTCTGCAGTGTGTCATTAGAGAGTGCACAACAGACAGCCCGCATCAGACAGTAAAGTTTTGTGAATTGAAAAATAGTGGCCTCGGGTTTACAGATAGGCCGTTAAAATAAATACGGTCTATTTAAGAGAGTGTGTAAACATTTATAAACATTAAAAGTGTAGAACCAAGAACGCGGCCAGCCTACAACAACATCTAAGAGTAAAAAGTTATATCGGCCGACTTAATCATCTTCCAGAACGTGAGACGTTAATTAGTAATCAATAAGAATCATGAGACAATAAACCGTAAAATCAGTACCGGTACCAACAGTGGCGTGAGTGCGAGAGAACTCAGAAATCGGTGAGTTAGTGAACTGGTGTCACGCTTATTATACGTGAAAAATACGGGTGTGCATTGAAGACCAGCTCTTATCAGGATGAGTACAACCTTTTAAAGTTCAATTAATATGTCATAAAATTTGCTTTTATAAATACTTTAATAAGTAACGGAGATCTCTAATAGAGGGGAGTTTGGTTAAAGCTTAACGAAAAAAGAAAGTGTGTGTGTGTGGTTATATACTGGTTCATTTTCAATTTTCTTATACGTATTTAGTAATGTTAATTATCATAGTATTTTTTAAAAAACCAAAGTTAACAAAGATACTGTCATTTGTAGAAGTAGAAGAAGGGGGTGATTTTCGATAAATAAAATAAGTATGTATTTTAGACAGTAGAAAATGTGTTAGCGTCATTTTCACACATATCAAATCCAAATAATCCTTTTTGCAGCAGTTTCGTCTGAACGACCCTTGGAATAAAAACCCTAAGGTGAGAGTTAATTTAATTAATTTTTAATTAATTCGTAGAGTTTCAGCTTGTGCAAATTACATCTAAGAGAAAATCATTTTATTTCAGTCTGTGTTGTAGTATTTGTAAATGAAATAAGTACAGATCAAAATTTGAAGTGTATTGCACGCATAATGTAATACGGCTTATCAGGATTATGTAACATTAATACATCACTACAATTAGTTGTCAGTATTGTACCTGCATACCCAGCCATCAGTTTCTAATCCTAATGTTCATTTGTCATAACTTTAGCACCTTGTTACGTTATACAATTCACTTTATCATCTAACTTCATTATGAAGATATCAGTAGTTTAATATTTCTATCGTGTGTGTTTATATGTCATTAGGATTTAATTCAACAATACTAAAAGTTGTCAGACTACACACAAAAGTTGTGTTCTTTGAGGACTACACACACACACACACCTCATGTTTGACTCAATGTGAGTTATTTCGATAAAGAAAAGGATAAAGAATTGTATTGAAATATTACTTAAATTACATATAAGACATGAGAAACAATAAAAAAATATCAGTATGGAGAACCACACATGACTTCCATATTCTAAGATTTGAATTTAAAATCATTTTCGAAATGAAATATTACCATAGAAACTACTTCTTTCTACTTACTGCTTCAGCCTTAACCACAGTACTGTGGTCACTAACATATACCACCTCACATTATCGCACTCGATTTTCACTGATGATGGAAGTCGATGGCATTGCCGAAACGTCTGGTTTTGTAGAAAACATTGGACTACGGCCAAACATCCCGGGAAGGAATTTTAACAAAAACTATTTCTTTGTTGCCGATAACGTAGTACACATATATATAAAATATGCATAAAATTAATGGCTTGTATAAGTTAATGATTGATCTCCATTAAGTAGTGCTCAAGTTTCCAAAGTTTTAAGATTATGATGTCCGTAATTAAAACATCAGAGCAGGTTTAGTGTGTATGAGGGTACACCGTGGACAAAAATTTTCAACATTTCCTATTGACCGTTGCTTAGAGTAAAGCTGTGAATCTACAGTGTACGTTTCACAGAACAAACATGCGGAAAAGAAGGAGCGCTTGGAAATCACTCATAGATCCTCAGCATCTTGCAGAGGGTTCATTCCCTAAAGACGAAGACGAAAAGTCTGTCTATGAATCGTTCCTCTGTAAAAACGTGCAGTTACACTGCCCAGCGATCCACAGGAAGCAAATCGCTATCCACGCTGGACACTTTTTCGGCTTGCACGCGTTATGTTGGTGTGGGTTTCGGCACTTTCCATTTAAAAAGCGTGCAAATGTAAGAAAATAAACATGAGTGAGGCCACAAATAACGTGAATTGTGTGTGTGTGTGTGTGTGTGTGTGTGTGTGTGTGTGTGTGTGCGTGCGTGCGTGCGTGCGTGCGTGTGTGCGTGCGTGTGTGTGTGTGTGTGTGTGTGTGTGTGTGTGTGTGTGTGTGTGTGTGTGTGTGTGTGTGTGTGTGTGTGTGTGTGTGTGTGTGTGTGTGTGTGTGTGTGTGTGTGTGTGTGTGTGTGTGTGTGTGTGTGTGTGTGTGTGTGTTTTCCCTGCCTTTTTATTGCAGTAATCATAATAATAAAATGGAAACGTAAACATTACATAATTGAGATATGCTTGCCTGCCACGAACGATATATTTTCACTCATACACAATTTACACTAAAATGAAAAAATTATAATTTTATTGCCTGGCAACAAAATTATTTTATTTTTAACAATTACCATTGTTTGAAAAAGTTTAAATGAATTTTCAAGTACTTTACTGTTGTTAAAACGTAAAAGGTTGCTGGTAAACTACCCCTTCCCCTTAACCGATCTTCACCAAAAACAATAGGTCTTGAGTACTCTACAAATCAGGGCTGTATACAAAAAATTATTTGATTCTGTTTGCATTTGCGGCTGTTATCGTTTGCCATAGAAAATACCCTTGTTAAAACATAAAACGTTGCAGGTAAACTACCCCTTTCCTTTAACCGATCTTCACCAAAAACAATATGTCTTGAGAACTCTACAATTTAGGGCTGTATGCAAATAATCTTTTGATTCTGTTTGAATTTGCGGCTGTTATCGTTTGCCATAGAAAATTCCCTTGTTAAAACATAAAATGTTGCAGGTAAACTACCCCTTTCCCTTAACCGATCTTCACCAAAAACAATAGGTCTTGAGAACTCTACAATTCAGGACTGTATGCGAAACATTATTTGATTCTGTTTGAATTTGCGACTGTTATCGTTTGCCAAAAAAAAATATCGGTATGGAGAACCAAACATGACTTCCATGTTCTAAGATTTATATTTAAAATCATATTTTAAATATGATTTTATTGAAATGAAATATTTCCATAGAAACTACGTCTTTCTACTTATTGCTTCAGCATTAACCACAGTACTGTGGTCACTAACGTATACCACCTCACGTTTTCGCACTCGATTTTCACTGATGATGGCAGTCGATGGCACTGCCGAAAAGTCTGGTTTTACAGAAAACATTGGACTACGGCTAAACAGCCCAGGAAGGAATTTTAACAAAAACTACTTCTTTGTTGCCGATAACGTAGTACACATATAAAAAATTCTCCCCTCCACCTTCAACTATAATTTTTAATAATAGAAAATTACCCTCATCCCGTTCACCTAACCTCTTCATTTATAGATATTTCATCTACGTTTCTACAGTGGATTATTATAAGCTTCTTATCAGGATACTTTATTTATAAAAATTAAGTACTTTACTCTTGTTAAATCATAAAGTGTTTCAGGTAAACTACCCCTTTCTCTTAACCGATCTTCTCCAAAATCAATAGACCTTCAGTCCTCTACAATTCAGGGACTCATGCAAAAAAATATTTGATTCTGTTTGAATGTGCGGCAGTTATCGTTCGTCATGGAAACATTTCTCTTGTTACAACTTAAAATGTTGCAGGTAAACTACCCCTTTCCCTTAACCGATCTTCACCAAAATCAACAGACCTTGAGCTCTCTACAACTCAGGCAAGTGTCCAAAACATTATTTGATTCTCTTTGAATTTTCGGCAGTTATCGTTCGTCATAAAAAAAAAGTTGCCCTTTTTAAAACATAAAACTTTGGTGATAAACTACCCCTTTCCCTTAACCAATCTTCACCAACACCGATAGGTATTGAGAACTCTACAGTACAGGGCTGTATGCAAAACATCATTTGATTCTGGTTGAATTTGCGGCTGTTATTGTTTGCCATAGAAAAATATCGGTATGGAGAACCATACATGACTTCCATATTCTAAGATTTATATTTAAAATCATTTTCAGCCAAACAGCCAGGCTGTGCCTTACCTGCCTTTTTATTGCTGTATTAAATGAAAAATATTATATTACATTAAAATGAAAAAATTATAATTTTATTGCCTGGCAACAAAATTATTTTATTTTTAACAATTACCATTGTTTCAAAAAGTTTAAATAAATTTTCAAGTACTTTACTCTTGTTAAAACGTATAAGGTTGCAGGTAAACTACCCCTTCCCCTTAACCGATCTTCACCAAAATCGAAAGTCATTGAGACCTCTACAATTCAGGGACGTATGCAAAAAATTATTTGATACTGTTTGAATTTGCGGCTGTTATCGTTTGCCATAGAAAATACGCTTGATAAAAAAACGTTGCAGGTAAACTACCCCTTCCCCTTAACCGATCTTCACCAAAAACAATAGGTCTTGAGTACTCTACAAATCAGGACTGTATGCAAAACATTATTTGATTCTGTTTGAATTTGCGGCTGTTATCGTTTGCCATAGAAAATACCCTTGTTAAAAAAACGTTGCAGGTAAACTACCCCTTTCCCTCAACCGATCTTCACCAAAAACAATAGGTCTTGAGAAATCTACAATTCAGGGCTGTATGCGAAACATTATTTGATTCTGTTTGAATTTGCGGCTGTTATCGTTCGCCAAAAAAAAAAATTTCCCTTGATAAAAAAAACCGTTGCAGGTAAACTACCCCTTCCCCTCAACCGATCTTCACCAAAAACAATAGGTCGCGAGTACTCTACAAATCAGGGCTGTATGCAAAAAATTATTTGATTCTGTTTGAATTTGCGGCAGTTGTCGTTTGCCATAGAAAATACGCATGATAAAAAACGTTGCTGGTAAACTACCCCTTCCTCTCAACCGATCTTCACCAAAAACACTAGGTCTTGAGTACTCTACAAATCAGGGCTGTATGCAGAAAATTATTTGATTCTGTTTGAATTTGCGGCTGTTATCGTTTGCCATAGAAAATACGCTTGATAAAAAAACGTTGCAGGTAAACTACCCCTTCCCCTTAACCGATCTTCACCAAAAACAATAGGTCTTGAGTACTCTACAAATCAGGGCTGTATGCAAATAATCTTTTCATTCTGTTTGAATTTGCGGCTGTTATCGTGTGCCATAGGAAATACCCTTGTTAAAACATAAAACGTTACAGGTAAACTACCCCTTTCCCTTAACCGATCTTCACCAAAAACAATAGGTCTTGAGAACTCTACAATTCAGGGCTGTATGCGAAACATTATTTGATTCTGTTTGAATTTGCGGCTGTTATCGTTTGCCAAACAAACAAAATTTCCCTTGCTAAAAAAAAACCGTTGCAGGTAAACTACCCCTTTCCCTCAACCGATCTTCACCAAAAACAATAGGTCGCGAGAACTCTGCAAAACCGGGCTGTATGCAAAAAAGTATTTGATTCTGTTTGAATTTGCGGCAGTTATCGTTTGCCATAGAAAAAAAATCTATAGACACACAGACAGACAGACAGACACACAGACACTTTTCGGAAAACGACTTTTTTTCATGTTTTGAGTGTAGTAGAATCAGAATCTGCAATAATCTCGAACACGATTTTTTTTGCCATCACCATACTTCCATTCCTTAAGGAATATGGAAGTAAAATATCGGTATGGAGAACCATACATGACTTCCATATTCTAAGATTTATATTTAAAATCATTTTCAGCCAAACAACCAGGCTGTGTCTTACCTGCCTTTTTATTGCTGTATTAAATGAAAAATATTATATTACATTAAAATGAAAAAATTATAATTTTATTGCCTGGCAACAAAATTATTTTATTTTTAACAATTACCATTGTTTCAAAAAGTTTAAATAAATTTTCAAGTACTTTACTCTTGTTAAAACGTAAAAGGTTGCAGGTAAACTACCCCTTCCCCTTAACCGATCTTCACCAAAATCGAAAGTCATTGAGACCTCTACAATTCATGGACGTATGCAAAAAATTATTTCATTCTGCTTGAATTTGCGGCTGTTATCGTTTGCCATAGAAAATACGCTTGATAAAAAAACGTTGCAGGTAAACTACCCCTTCCCCTTAACCGATATTCACCAAAAACAATAGGTCTTGAGTACTCTACAAATCAGGGCTGTATGCAAAACATTATTTGATTCTGTTTGAATTTGCGGCTGTTATCGTTTGCCATAGAAAATACCCTTGTTAAAAAAACGTTGCAGGTAAACTACCCCTTTCCCTCAACCGATCTTCACCAAAAACAATAGGTCTTGAGAAATCTACAATTCAGGGCTGTATGCGAAACATTATTTGATTCTGTTTGAATTTGCGGCTGTTATCGTTTGCCAAAAAAAAAAATTTCCCTTGATAAAAAAAACCGTTGCAGGTAAACTACCCCTTCCCCTCAACCGATCTTCACCAAAAACAATAGGTCGCGAGTACTCTACAAATCAGGGCTGTATGCAAAAAATTATTTGATTCTGTTTGAATTTGCGGCAGTTATCGTTTGCCATAGACAATACGCATGATAAAAAACGTTGCTGGTAAACTACCCCTTCCCCTCAACCGATCTTCACCAAAAACAACAGGTCTTGAGTACTCTACAAATCAGGGCTGTATGCAGAAAATTATTTGATTCTGTTTGAATTTGCGGCTGTTATCGTTTGCCATAGAAAATACCCTTGTTAAAAAAACGTTGTAGGTAAACTACCCCTTTCCCTTAACCGATCTTCACCAAAAACAAAAGGTCTTGAGAACTCTACAATTTAGGGCTGTATGCAAATAATCTTTTCATTCTGTTTGAATTTGCGGCTGTTATCGTTTGCCATAGGAAATACCCTTGTTAAAACATAAAACGTTACAGGTAAACTACCCCTTTCCCTTAACCGATCTTCACCAAAAACAATAGGTCTTGAGAACTCTACAATTCAGGGCTGTATGCGAAACATTATTTTATTCTGTTTGAATTTGCGGCTGTTATCGTTTGCCAAACAAACAAAATTACCCTTGCTAAAAAAAAACCGTTGCAGGTAAACTACCCCTTTCCCTCAACCGATCTTCACCAAAAACAATAGGTCGCGAGAACTCTGCAAAACCGGGCTGTATGCAAAAAATTATTTGATTCTGTTTGAATTTGCGGCAGTTATCGTTTGCCATAGAAAAAAAATCTACAGATAGACAGACAGACACACAGACACACAGACAGACAGACACACAGACACTTTTCGGAAAACGACTTTTTTTCATGTTTTGAGTGTAGTAGAATCAGAATCTGCAATAATCTCGTACACGATTTTTTTTGCCATCACCATACTTCCATTCCTTAAGGAATATGGAAGTAAAATTACCCTTGATAAAAAACCGTTGCAGGTAAACTACCCCTTTCCCTTAACCGATCTTCACCAAAAACAATAGGTCTTGAGTACTCTACAAATCAGGGCTGTATGCAAATAATCATTTGATTCTTTTTGAATTTGCGGCTGTTATCGTTTGCCATAGAAAATACCCTTGTTAGAACATAAAACGTTGCAGGTAAACTACCGCTTTCCCTTAACCGATCTTCAACAAAATCAACAGACCTTGAGTTCTGTATAATTCAAAAAGGTATGCAGAAGAGTAGTTGATTCTGTTTTAATGTACGGCAGTTATCGTTCGTCATAAAAAAATTTACCCTTGTTAAAACATACAATGTTGCAGGTAAACTACCCTATTCCCTTAACCGATCGTCACCAAAAACAATAGGTCTTGAGAACTATTTAATTCAGGGCAGTATGCAAAAAATTATTCGAGCATATTTGAATTTGCGGCTGTTATCGTTTGCCATAGAAAATACCCTTGTTAAAACATAAAACGTTACAGGTAAACTACCCCTTTCCCTTAACCGATCTTCACCAAAACAATAGGTCTTGAGAACTCCATAATTCAGGGCTGTATGCGAAACATTATTTGATTCTGTTTGAATTTGCGGCTCTTATCGTTTGCCATAGAAAATACCCTTTTCAAACATAAACGTTGCCGGTAAACTACCCCTTGCCCTTAACCGATAGTGACCAAAATCAATAGGTCTTGAGAACTCTATCATTCAGAGCAGTATGCAAAAAATTATTCGATTATGTTTGAATTTGCGGCTGTTATCGTTTGCCATAGAAAATACCCTTGTTAAAACATAAAATGGTGCAGGTAAACTACCCCTTTCCCTTAACCGATCTTCACCAAAACCAACAGGTTTTGAGAACTCTACAATTCAGGGCTGTATGCAAAATATTATTTGATTATGTTTGAATTTGCAGCTGTTATTGTTTGCCATAAAAAATACCCTTGTTAAAACAAAAAACGTGGCAGGTAAACTACCCCTTTCCCTTAACCGAGCTTCACCAAAAACAATAGGTCTTGAGTACTCTACAAATCAGAGCTGTATGCAAAAACTTATTTGATTCTGTTTGAATTTGCGGCTCTTATCGTTTGCCATAGAAAATACCCTTTTCAAACATAAACGTTGCCGGTAAACTACCCCTTCCCCTTAACCGATCGTGACCAAAAACAATAGGTCTTGAGAACTCTATAATTCAGGGCAGTATGCAAAAATTATTCGAGCATATTTGAATTTGCGGCTGTTATCGTTTGCCGTAGAAAATACCCTTGTTAAAACATAAAACGTTACAGGTAAACTACCCCTTTCCCTTAACCGATCTTCACCAAAAACAATAGGTCTTGAGAACTCCATAATTCAGGGCTGTATGCGAAACATTATTTGATTCTGTTTGAATTTGCGGCTGTTATTGTTTGCAAAAAAAAAAAAATTACCCTTGATAAAAAAAACCGTTGCAGGTAAACTACCCCTTTCCCTCATCCGATCTTCACCAAAAACAATAGGTCGTAAGTACTCTACAAATCAGGGCTGAATGCAAAAAATTATTTGTTTCTGTTTGAATTTGCGGCTGTTATCGTTTGCCATAGAAACAAAATCTACAGACAGACATACACACAGACAGACAGACTTGACACACACACAGACACTTTTCGAAAAACGACTTTTTTTCATGTTTTGAGTGTAGTACAATCAGAATCTGCAATAATCTCGAACACGATTTTTTTTGCCATCACCATACTTCCATTTCCTTAAGGAATATGGAAGTAAAAATCGGTATGGAGAACCATACATGACTTCCATATTCTAAGATTTAAATTTAAAATCATTTTCGAAATGAAATATTACCATAGAAACTACTTCTTTCTACTTACTGCTTCAGCCTTAACCACAGTACTGTGGTCACTAACATATACCACCTCACATTATCGCACTCGATTTTCACTGATGATGGAAGTCGATGGCATTGCCGAAACGTCTGGTTTTGTAGAAAACATTGGACTACGGCCAAATATCCCGGGAAGGAATTTTAACAAAAACTACTTCTTTGTTGCCGATAACGTTGTATACATATATATAAAAAATATGCATAAAATTAATGGCTTGTATAAGTTAATGATTGATCTCCATTAAGTAGTGCTCAAGTTTCCAAAGTTTTAATATTATGATGTCCGTAATTAAAACATCAGAGCAGGTTTAGTGTGAATGAGGGTACACCGTGGACTAAAATTTTCAACATTTCCTATTGAGCGTTGCTTAGAGTAAAGCTGCGAATCTACAGTGTATGTTTCACAGAATAAACACGCGAAAAAGGAGCGCTCCGAAGTCACTCATGGACCCTCAGCATCTTGCAGAGGGTTCATTCCCTAAAGACGAAAAGTCTATCTATGAATCGTTCCTCTGTAAACACGTGCAGTTACACTGTCCAGCGATCCACAGGAAGCAAATTTATGTCCATTTTTTCGGCTTGCACGCGTTATGTTGGTGTGGGTTTCGGCACTTTCCATTTAAAAAGCGTGCAAATGTAAGAAAATAAACATGAGTGAGGCCACAAATAACGCGAATTTTGTGTGTGTGTGTGTCTTCCCTGCCTTTTTATTGCTGTAGTCATAATAATAAAATGGAAATGTAAACATTACATAACTGAGATATGCTTACCTGCCACGAACGATATATTATTTTATACATGTACGAGGTGTGTTCAAAAAAAGACCGAACTATTTGTGTAGCACGTCAACTAGCGCATAGAGCGAGCTGCAGAATTAAGTGCTGCTAGCGACAGGTTTTGACGCCTGAATGCCGTTTTCTCTGTTCCGTCACATCTTCAGTCTTCGAGCTACACGCGCTGTAGTGGGCACGGGCACACACCGTCCGGCGGATTTATAACGAAGTGAGAATGAAGATCTTAACACAACGTGTGTGTATAAAATTTTGCTGCTGACTTCGTAAAATCTTTACAGAGCTATTTCCATTGTCTTCCAAAGTTTTCATTACCATTTGCATTGGTACGCAGTTGTTGACCGATTTCAAAACGGGTCTCTTTCTGATCGTCGTTAACAAACACAGTAAGAATTTTTCAGTGATACGATACATTTAAATTTTTCTATCAAAATTTAATTTTACGATCTTAAATGGATTCTGTCAGAAAGTATCGGCATTTAAACGATGATTTACAATCACCACATCACGAGCTCTCTTCCCATGATCTTTGATATCGCTTTGATCTGCACCGACCATTGTTTTTCCCTCTTTAAAAATTCTTAAACTAATCGTTCGCCTCACGCAGGCTTCCGCGTATGCTTAATTGAAAACCAGAATGTCTCTGAAAAGTTTTAACCTGGTTTTGCTGCAAAATTTCATACGCACACGTTGTTCTCGCGGTCTTTCTTAATCGCTTTTTTCACTAATCCGCCGGCCAGCGTGTGCACGTCCCCACTCAATGTGATATACCTCAAAGACTACTGCTAATAGCGGAACACAATAAGTGGTAGTTTGTTGTCAAAAACTATCGCTAGGTGCGCGCAAAGTCGCGGCGCGTCGTTTGTGCGGATTGATGTGTTACTCAAAAAGTTTGGTCTTTTTATGAACACACCTCGTATATTAACTCATACATAATTTATATTAAATTGAAAAAATTATAATTTTATTGCCTGGCAACAAAATTATTTTATTTACCATTGTTAGAAAAAGTTTAAATGCATTTTCAAGTACTTTACTGTTGTTAAAACGTAAAAGGTTGCAGGTAAACTACCCCTTCCCCTTAACCGATCTTCACCAAAATCGAAAATCCTTGAGATCTCTACAATTCAGGGACGTATGCAAAAAATTATTTGATTCTGTTTGAATTTGCGGCTGTTATCGTTAGCCATAGAAAATACGCTTGATAAAAAAACGTTGCAGGTAAACTACCCCTTCCCCTTAACCGATCTTCACCAAAAACAATAGATCTTGACTACTCTACAAATCAGGGCTGTATGCAAAACAATATTTGATTCTGTTTTAATTTGCGGCTGTTATCGTTTGCCATAGAAAATACCCTTGTTAAAAAACGTTGCAGATAAACTACCCCTATCCCTCAACCGATCTTCACCAAAAACAGTAGGTCGTGAGTACTCTACAAATCAGGGCTGTATGCAAAAAATTATTTGATTCTGTTTGAATTTGCGGCTGTTATCGTTTGCCATAGAAAAAAATCTACAGACAGACACAGACAGACACTTTTCGAAAAACGACTTTTTTCATGTTTTGAGTGTAGTACAATCAGAATCTGCAATAATCTCGAACACGATTTTTTTTGCCATCACCATACTTCCATTTCCTTAAGGAATATGGAAGTAAAAATTACCCTTGATTAAAAAAAACCGTTGCAGGTAAACTACCCCTTTCCCTCAACCGATCTTCACCAAAAACAATAGGTCGTGGAAGACTGGTACTGATATTACAAAATGAATAAACAAAATTAGTACCTGCATGCAATCGCAATTTACAAGTTTAATTAGTAGGCCTATATGCAGCATACAGGCTTAAGAAAAATAATGCTGGTGACATTATTTTTTTAATTAATAAATCTACTTCTGTACTGTAGCATTCAGTGCATTGTGCACTCTGCACTGTGTGTTACAAAGTACAATACAAATGTAGAAAAGAGCAATTCTCTATCTCAAAAAATGTGTACGCCTGTACCTAAAACAAGTTACTAGGACTGTAGTTCACAACCCACAATTCCCATGGAAATACCTAATCTTATGACCATAAAAAATGTATTAGCAAAATGAAAACTACATTTTTTTTTAAACTGCGATGAAAAACATGGAACTTAGGTAAGAAGAGTGTCAAAACTAAACTCGGAAAAACGTACGGGACATACTGACTGGGAACAACATACACATAACCTAAGAAAAGTCAGTTGCTTCCTGCTAGTTTAACCCTGACCACATGACTCCTTTGCAGCTCACTTCAAAACAAATAACTTCACAAGTCGAAAGAATGTTAACTTTGCCACAAATCTACCTTCAGATTACATGAACAATCTTCTCCACTGCTGAAAACTTTAACCTCAAAAATTATAACCTAAAATAATATATTCAAATATACTGAGATGCTAGAAAACTAATGGACATGATGAAGCTAGCTATAACCAACAAAATATTATATTAACACTATACAGTGATTCTCTAACATCAACCTAACAACCTTTGAAAACATTTGTTGTCTTGCTTTATCTTGCCTTTCATTTTTTTTTACAACATAAAATACTATGTTGGCACAGATACGTTGATGACATTCTAATGCTATACAGGGGAAACAAAAGACAATGTGAACAGTTACTAACGCACATAAACAAAATACATAAAAACATAACCTTTACTGCCGAATACGAACACAACAATACCATAAAAAACTTCTTAGACCATCACAAAACTAGAACACAGGCACAAATTCAGTATATACAGAAAACCAACTACAACTGACACACTAATACACAACTCCTCCAATCACCCAATACAACACAAACTAGCTGCCTTCAGAACCATGATACATAGACTTAACAACATCTCCTTAGATGAAAAAGACTACAAAGACGAACTAAACACTATAAAATATCTAGCAGAATCTGACGGATATGACAGAACAATAGTCAGTAAACTCCTACACAAAACACAAAACAAACAAAGACAGAAAACAACAAATTCATAACACTAACATACATCAACAAACAAACTGAAAAAATAGCCCACAAATTCAAAAAAGCAGGTTACAGAATCGTTTACAAAACTACTAACAAAACAGAACACATACTATCAAAACACACACACAAAGCACAAAACAAATTCGATCTATCCGGTGTTTACAAGCTAAATTGCTCAAATCGCAATAAATTCTACATAGGCCAGACAGGACGTATCTTCAAACAGAGATACATTGAACACACAAAGGCACTCCACTCCACTACAGAATCCACCTTTGCAAACCACCTCATTGAAGCAAACCACACATATAAAAACATCGACAATAACATGAACATTCTACACGTACACACAAAAGGCCGAAAACTAGACACTCTAGAACAATTGGAAATATACAAACACACGAAAACAAATAAAAACGACATCCTAAACTAACAGACACAATTCAAATCGCACGCATTATTCGAACATATCTCACCCCACACACACAGCATCGATCTTTCAAAATTCGATTCCGTCGCCCACAACAGGACGGACAGCGCTACCAGCGGCAGCCTCTTTTAAAGGCGAAAACCGGTTCTGGCTGTAAGGTAAAACTTTATGCTTTTACTTATAAAAAACTTAGCGTTCAGAGTCGTTAATACAATAGTGGTATTTATTTTTTTTTAATTCTTAGAACATCATATTTTCTAGTTTGCATTTAATTGTATTGTACACTGCAGTGGCAGAGTGAGCAACCTCTAAACACTCACAATTTCTCCCCTCCTAAAAAACTTAGATAATGATGAAGAAATTACGTTTCTTTACAAGTAAATTGTATAGTAAGTAGTGCTGTCGATCGATCAAAATATTTAATCGGTTAATCAAGAAGGTTTAATCGATTAATCGGTCGATTAATCGAGTTTGGGTACTAAAAAATTACCACACTAATGGCTTACAAATTTAATTTTAATAGATGTATCTAACTGTTACTTTTGTTTTTGTTTTTAAGTAACTTATAAAATCAGTATATTAGCATGGATTACATTCAAATAATAATAATATTATAATTATAATATGTATGAACAGATTTAATAATATGAACTGTTATCAGGAGACTAAGTGACAAATATGAATTTGAAGGTAAGGATATGGTATAACATTAGACTCACCTAGTCAATATTGCTTCAACCAGGATTTTAAGCATGTGAGTGTGTTCACATGGTCTGGATCAAGGGCTGCTCTACGTTTAGTAACAATATTGCCTGCGTCACTAAACACTTGTTGGCACGGAACCGATGTAGCTGGAACGCAGAGCAATTTTTTCGCTACACTTGAAAGAAGTGGAAGCTGAATGGAATGTGTTTTCCACCACAGTGAGGGGTCTGCAAAGTCATCATCCAGTTCTGCCAAAGATCTGTAGACATCAACCTCTGTTGCGAGCGGTGTTAAAGGAGCTGTTTCTTCCCTCTTGTCATCATCATCTTCTTCAAAAACAAGTTTTCTTTTCTTCACATGTTGTTTTATTTCTGTTTGTGCAGTGGTCACAACTTTATTGGAAATTCTGTTCCACACTAATTCTCTTGGAAGACATTTCAAATATTTAAATCTTGGATCAAGAGCCGTAGCTTCTTGATACATTTCTATTTTAGGCCAAGCATTTACTCTTTCCGTTAAATCATCTAACAGAGCTGTTTTGAATCGAGGAACGTAACCAGGATCCATGTCGGTAATTTTTAGACTTGCTCTTAAATCAGTTATGGCGGGTAGTACAACACTTGCTGTCACGTATTTACTTCCTCCAAGAAAATCACATATTTCCAAACATGGTTTAAGACATTCATACATTTTTTGTGTCATTTCCCATTCCACTTCAGTTAATGGAATGACGTTTGATGGATTGGTGGGCATTATAGCTACAATTCCTTCCTTGGCTTCCAGAAGAGACTCAAACATAAGGCATGTACTATTCCATCGGGTGACTATATCTTGTTTCAGTTTGCACTGCGGAATATTAAGTTCTTTCAGTTTTTGGCATAGCTGATTTTCTAAATAAGGACTGTGCTTGAAATGACCCACCATTTTTCTACATTTGGAAAGCAGTTTATCTATAGACGCATTCTCAATTGCTGTATTCAGACTTAATTGCAGGGTATGAGCAGTGCACCTAACATTATCGTATTTCGACACCAATAACAATATTCCTGGCATTGTCTGTACATATTGCAACTACTTTACTTTGAAGATTCCAGTCAGACACAACTTGTTCGAATGCTTCCGTACAATTTGCTGCACTATGTTTCTCCACCACATGTTTCACTTCTAACGCAGTGCTGCAGAACGCCCAGTTAGAATCAATCCAATGAGCACTAACACCCAAATAACCTTGATTTGCTATCGATGTCTAGAAATCACCTGTTAGGCCAACAAATTCAGTTTCTTTTAGTTTGTCTAGCAGCTTGGATCGTTTGACATCATAAAGTTTCTCAATCCGTCTAGTTACAACGTCTCTGATGGAAGATTATAAGAACTATTACCTACAGCTTCCCTTAAAACTTCTTTTAGCCCTTCATCCGAAATTATATTGATAGGTCGACTGTCTTTTACTATCCATTTCACAATTTTATTTGTTAGTTCAGCCTCCTTTAATGAAGAGATTGGTTTCACTATGAAATGATTCAACTTCGACTGAGATGAACTTGCATTAACAACAGATGATTCAGCAACACTTTGTAAGGGATGGACGTGTTTTAAATGGTATTGCAAACTGCTAGTGCTACCGCTGTAGCTAAATGATATCCCACAAAGCTTACAGAAAACGGTTTTCCTGTTCGTCACTTTACCACTGTCATTCAATTTATATCCAAAACTTCCACCGAGTCTTCCTCGTAAGTCTTCGTACACCATAACACAAATTTCACGCACCGTATCAGGAAACACACACAAAAAGTAGCCTCTTTGAAAAACACAAGTTTTCCTCACCTGAGTAAACACACTGTAACACGCCACCTGTCCAACTGTTACCATTATATACTATAGGTCGCCCATTGTTAGGATGAGAGTACAGGCTCTTGTGGGACTCTTTTATTTTTAGCATACTCACCCCCTCTCAGAAAATTAGTAGTAGGCACCTGACTCAGCCTTCTATTGTAGATCTTATCGTACACGGACTAAATCTGACATGCCGCTACCTGGCTTTTGAAAACCACTGCAACTACACCACCCTTTCTCTTTCAGTGTTTTTCTGAGAACTTCCAGCAGTACTAAATGATTTAAAATAACGCGACTCTCGTTCAAGAGACAAGACATAACTCACGTATTTGGTGGACAAGCTTCAACTTCTCATAAAAGAAAATTTCAACAACCGATTAATTTTAATCGACTCTATTATTCGATTAAATAGTTTTGTTTGATTAATCAAAGTTCAAATTTTAATCGGTTAATTGGTTCGATTGACCGATTAAATCTGCAACACTAATAGTAAGTATGATGGATCAGCCATATATATAATAGTCATGTTATGCTTCTCATTATTAATCAAGAATTTAAAACAAAAAGTAGTCCAGAAGTTAACCAATTTTAAAAACAACAAAATTGAAAATTGTAGAACACTCTGATACACAAAATTTTGTAGCGGGTCGATTTTTGGGTGTTTTTGTTTTAACCGTTTGGGGTATATATTTATATTTTTATTTATTTCATTTTGGGTGGATTGTCATTGTGCAACGTATGGGTCCGTATAACAGACCAGTGTTGAGAAACAGTTGGAAACAAAGCGAAACGCAATCAGTGGTGTAACACGGCTGAAGAATTCACCTCCACAAAATTCTTCGAACTTTGTACCTGTGTGTGGCAGCGCACATACGCAACTGCTCAATCACGCTCCAAGTGACGCTCTGACAAACAACTCAAGATGGCGAGAGCGTAAAAAATATTCGTCGTCTTCTATAAGACCTCACGGAAGTCGCATTAACTCCGCCTACTGTTGGTGACATCAGCGGAACCAAGTCCAATATCGGCCTCTGGACACACACATATACCAGCTATAATCTATGCATAAACTGGATATGCCGCAGCAAGTCAACTGTATACGGCGACTAAAACCCGGTGGCTTTGAATTGCCGCTTCCGCAGTTCAACCAAGCACATGCAGCAGTTCGTCCCAAAGAGTACCGGCCGGTACATCCCGAAGGGGTTAGCTCTTCTCAAAATTTAAAAAATGTGTCAGTAAAAGTGAATCAGTCGTTTTTTAAAACCAGTGTCAGTGATGCGAGACTAACTACAGAACACCAACACACAAAATTGTTATTTTTTTGTTTCGGGACGACTACAAACTTAACACGGGGCGGCCACGAGGTCACGGATAAACGCGTTGCCGGCTGGGGTTTTATATAATGCAACAAATTAATAAATCAGGGTAACGGGGGTTGTTTTAAGAATGTGAGAGTGAGTGAAAGGCAGGCTGGGCTACCTACAATATAGTAAGTAATATTATTTAAGTATAGAACAATAGGATGTATAAACAAGAGTCACACAAAATTTGAAAACATGTAAGAAAATTTATTTGGAAAACCAACATTTAAAATGGCAATATTTGATCATTAAAAAATCATAATTTCTCTTCATATAAATGTGTTGTGCAAATTATTCTCACAACCTTAAGAAATTACGTCTGCATCCCAAACATAAGTATGACGCAACCTTGAAGCCACGCAATGGTAAGTAGGAGTGTGTTAACATTAATTTTAAATTATTACGATATCATTCTTTTTATTAATATAGAAAGTTACAATTTTAAGAACAGATATATTTGATGATTCAAATATTACTATTGTAATTCTATAAAACAATACAACTTATTGTTAACGTTTCGATTAACCGATTAAATCCGCAACACTATTAGTAAGTATGATGGATCAGTCATATATATATATATATATATATATATAATAGTCATGTTATGCTTCTCATTATTAATCAAGAATTTAAAATAAAAAGTAGTCCAGAAGTTGACCAATTTTAAAAACAACAAAATTGAAAATTGTAGAACACTCTGATACACAATATTTGACGATTCAAATATTACTATTGTAATTCTATAAAACAATTCGTCAATGCATTGGATACCTGCTACTACAGTGATGAATTCTCTGAACAGATTGACATAAACCCACCCTCACCCCACTCCATGCAGTGAAATTGTCACCATTACTTAGCACATGTGCCCTGCTGTCCTTTCCAGGTGCTGGAAGATTTGTATCTCTAACGAGATGAACTTTATGTACCACCATTTTCAAATTCATATCTATTTGATGAAGATAGAGAAATACAAACCTAAATATGACTGAAGTTTTTTTGTAGACAAAATTTCAGATTCATTAGGGATTATCTACCTACCTTAAAAATCCACCACTGGTTACCAAGTGGTGATATTTTACCGAGTGGTGAAGAACAATGTTAACAATAATCCTTACATTACACACACAAAATAAAAAAATGATGCCTAAAAAATACATGGTTCTATTGGATTTAATTTATTCTTAAAACACAAAAAACTATTAATATTTTATATAAGCACAGCAGTCGCATCTCTAATCTGTTTTTTTTTTATGATAACCCAATATGACCCTTTAATTGGATAGATAACACACATATTAGTCAAAACCTAATTTGGATAACAGGAAATACTATTCCACCTACTAAACTTACTGACACATTAAAATTAGATAACGCTGACACAGTTTGTTTATCAACACAGTTATGTACGATCAAAGTTCACACACATACAAAATCTCAAAGTACAATGGTTGCAGAAATGTACAAAAACTTCCTTTTTTATAGCCTTCTACTGCCAAGTGTTGAGGACCCTCATCCACTTCCTAAACTTCCTTCTGTCACAAGCAGCAATTACAACTTCAACTTCTACCTCTAGTCTTAAAGCCAGGGAGTGGGATACCCTCCTCGACCACCTTGTACTGATAATTACGGTCAGCATGTCGGCATCACAATTACAGTGCTATGGTAGATTTCTCCATAGGTTCTCATTGTCGACCCAAATATCATCATCAAATTAGATCGTCTAAATTACTTTTCATGTCAAAGTCATGCTTCCAATATACTTCATATTATCACTGGTCTAGAACAGGGTCAGACGTATCATGAGTAATAGAAGTATCAGACTTTCATCCGTTCACCGTCTGACCCTAATATCCACAAGTATCAGGGAAATGTCAGTGTCACCCCAACTCTCCATCATTTTATAATGTGAATCAACTGGCAGTCTAGTGGCTAGCACGGACAATTCATGTGCACGTGATCCCCGGTTCAATTCCTGGCAGAGGCTCGTACAGCATGCACTCAGCGCTGTGAGGCAGAACTGAATAGCCGACTGTGATAACAGCTGCGCCTCCTGGCTGTGAATACCACAACTAGTGGCTGACAAAGCATTGTACTAGCCATGCAACTGTTCCATTAAACACAAAAGCCGCGCGGTATGCCTTGGTCCTTTACAGACTGTTGAGCAGTGGTTTGTTAACTGGCACACTTGTGGAGGAAACCCATAGAAATGGGACAGTATGATATGGCTACGGCCAATATGAATTATTTTTTTGAGGAGGCATTCGATTTTCCAGTTGTAACAGAGTTCGTCAGAAGAGTTTGCACTAGCTGCAGTTTGTGCAGAATAAATAGAGCAGGATAGTATATGCTACAGAAACATGAGTTCTGAATATATGAAATCTGAGGCAGCAAAAATCTGTTATTCAGCAGTAAATTATTTAATATTTTAGAAATACTGGAAGTAATGATATAGGCCTGCAACTTTCACAATGTTTCTATTCCCTTTTCTAAATAATGGTATTACTTTTCCTAGTTTTACTTTCTCCCGCCATCATCATCATCAATGGCTCGACATCCCCTTATTCAGAAGATTTTGCCACTTTTCTCTATTCATAGTCACACTCCTCCAGTGTTTTACTTTCTCTAGAAACATTTAAAGGTTAAGGCACAAATGTATTATTGCATAAAGCGAGTTGTTAACAAGTGATCCCACCTTATGAAATAATAAATTCATTGTTTTGCTATAAAATTTTATAAACCAAAAATATTAACTTATTTTAAAAAAATAACTTCTAAATCAGTGAAATCATATACAAAAAAGAATTAACTGGTCTCCTGTATTGTTTAAAAATTTCACTGAATGATACAGTACCAATGGGTTCATGTTATTTATCTGATTAGAAGCAATATTAATAAAATATGTACACGCTTTCATTTAAAAAATAATTAGTATTATATTGTTACAAATGGAACCACCTAGAATAGCCAAGAGAGTCCTTGTCCCATCCTTCTGCCTAGTGTGTGGCAGGTGTTGCCTCAGTCAAGGCTGCGCACAAGTAGGTTCTAGCGTGTTCAAGAACACTTGAGATACGCATTAAGCCGGTGTGCAGTCAAGAGAGAAAGCTATACTGGACCTCTGCGCAACTTATAAAAGCAAGAGTGTCTGGCGTTGTCAAGTTAGTTACGTGACAATTTTCTTTAGCGCGGATCGAGTGTTTGTCGAAGTATTGTGTTATAAATTGTGTGGAACTCTATTATTTGACATATTATTGCGCATGGACAAATATAACTAGAATTATTGTACGAGTTGATTACGAATTATTAATTGTGATAATTAAAGCTGGTTATTAATGATTTCATTGGTGTCTTGTATTTTGTTTTCTACTGTACCATACAAGATGAAAACAGTTGACCATGTCCGTCTTTCTCAATATAATACCACTTGCTACTCAGAAACTAGAATGAATTTGCAAGTACCCTCCATTGTGGCTGACCCTTAATTTAATATAAAACATAACAACATATATGATAAAGAACTTCCTCCCACACTGCTTCTATGTGAACTTTGTCTGTGCTCATTGTAGAAAAAAAAATATTCACCTCCACATTGTTAGACCCATTCTGGATTTTCCTATGCAGATTTCTTGTAATAAGGTTAAGTTCCAAATTGAAATCAATGTGAATAATGTAAAGCAAAGCAATGTGGCAGGTGCCATGCTATGGTGTCCATCTGTAAAGGGTTATAACCTTTACCATGAAATGTCCCCACCACAGACCCTATCAAGACGACAGTTCCCTAAGCTCCTATCTTCCAGTTCAAGGTTTCTCAAACAGATGTATGTACACTGTTCCAGTTAGTAATTAAGAAATGTTTTCCTCTGGTTAAATGGGCTACAACTCTGCAGTAGGTGGGGTAACCTGTGTAACACCACTAGGGAGTAGGGATGCGACATCGATGTCTTCAAAACATCGATTTATTGGAGCCGATGTTTTTTTAACATCGATTTTTTTTTTTTTTAAAGTACCATAATAAAAAAATTAACCACATAGCATAATTTTCACAATCAATAAATTAGAATGAACATACTTTCAGACCAAAGTGACCAAGGGTGAAGGGTCTGAGTTAGGGATTAAAAATTATGTCTTGATAACTTTTGTTTTCTTTAAAGAATACAATAAAATGAGATATTCTTACTTAACTTCACATTCTATACTTTTGCATTACATTCAGTGATAAAACCATTTACAACTGGTACCCTTCTTCGTCACTGCATGGTGTATCGAATGAAACTACTGGGCACTCAAAACATCAAAGTACTAGTGTGCGTGTGTGTGTGTTATTTGGACAGTACTCGATATTGTTTTACCTAGCCTCAAATAAGTTTTTAGTGCATCATGGAAATTGTGTGATTTGCGCTGACTCTAGCAACAAGTTTTTGTCATTTGTGACAGCCCAATCAATGAGTAAAATTAAATGCCCCCCCCCCCCGAGCGAACATTAATGTTAGAAGTTACTAAACCAGTTTTAAAAATGGATGTTTAAAAACATCGATGGTTTTTGGGCGATGTTTTATTAACATCGATGTTATAATATTGAACATCGATGTTTTGCTGTCGATGTCGCATCCCTACTAGGGAGCATTTTCTGACCCAATATATTCAGCAACTTTTAATAGATGTAAACTCTAATGGTTGATACTCATACATCATGAATCCATCAGTCCTATGTGTGGCAAGTTTTTTTGACCTAAAAAAAAACTTCCCACTCCATGGGAACTCGGAGCAGCATCATATTGTTAAGCCATTACACAACTTTCTACGTGTTTCTTGGCTATTCCAGCGGAGCCTGGCTATAATGTATGTGTGCGTACATATTGGTGCTACTTTGAGATGAAGGACAATTACTTTGTCACTTGTCATGATTCTGTAGCTGAGACTGATCCAGACTTCACCGGTTCGCGCACTATGTACAAGGTGGCAAACAATTACGCTCTAGTTTTTTCGAGTAGCGTTGACACGTAGTATGGATTATTCTGGAATTTCAGCGGAGTATAAATGTAGGCATTCAGCAACGCTTCGTTTCAGTTCAAGTGGCGATTTATTCCAGTGAGGTTCAAAGTATTGTGGCGAAGTGTTATGTGTTTTATAATGTGGGACTCTATTAGTTGACATTATTGCGTGTGTTTAGATCCGGTCCAAGTGGACCAAAAAAATGTTAAGTATGAAGTGTTCGTGAATTGTCGATTTACTTTGTAATTAATTCGCCAGGATGCAGAAATGATGATGAAGAGAGAGTGGACTGTAGTTAATACATTTATTGAAAATTATTCACATATACAGCATTGAAATAGTTAGGTGTCACCCTTGAATATAAGATTGGCTAATGAGCGCATCGTAAATACAAGTCGTAATGTTACATTGAATAATTAATTTAATGAAAAGGCCTAAAAGGCCATATATAAAGTGTTGGGCCTAAGGCATACATTAATTGTCGCGACAAAGAAGAAAAATGTGACAGGATAGAAGCGGGCGCAAGGCTGACCGCCGCTAGCGAACGTATGTAACGAGCTGTTCAGATGTATGGACATGAATTGAGCAGATTAAAAGCGCAGATTAGCCAACCTATAAATGCAAAAATTACCGCGCTACTGTACATAACTGCCCGCAAAAATCAATAGATTTTTTAATACATTTTAGTAACTTATTATATAAAATACAGAGTTCTTAATAAAGAAAGTTAATCTCAATAGGCTGCATTGAACCTTGAGTTGTAATCTTAGATAACAGTTGTTCATTAACTGTTTAGCGATAAGCTTGAATAAAGATAAGCGTTTAGTAGGCCAAGGTTGGCGTGCAAGGTGATTTTATGCATGATTGAAAATGTAAGCGCTGGCAATGTATTGCCCAAATATATTGTATGTATACAATATTGAACGACATAAAACATGAAAGTACATAATTTGACAATGTTTAATAATGAATGATCGGAAACTCATCACATGATGGCCCGATAAATTGTAACCCTATGCAAGTCATAGATGGTTACCATGAAATAGTTGAGGCCAGTAGACCTGTACAGAGTATTGCATACAATGAACTAATAAATTGTCACAAATTATACATGTTTAGATGTAAATCTAGCATGGCGTCATAAAGTTGAACAAGTCATGCTATACCTGAAGTTTCAGGAATTTACAATATATTGTTGTGTGAGAACAAGCTATAGATAGCTGACTGGTTGCGAGCACATATGTAATGACATGTATGTCATAATTAAGCAGGAATAATAATTGTGCAATGCATAATCACAAAATACAAAATACCATATAAAAATAAAATCTAGGCGTGGCGTGGTTACAGACAGTAGACGCAAAAACAATATTTTTTACATAAATGCAAGTTATATAATAGATACAATAAACACCAATTTAGTTAATTACAAATATGAATAAGCGCAATAGCATAAGTAACAAATACGACACTGTGGTTACAAATATAATACATGAGTTGAACAATTGAGAAATACATTCATAGAACAATAAATCACACATATTAACAACTGTGCAAGAAATGCATACATGGTTGTATAACTGCAAACCATGCGAATATTATGTAACAAATTTTTATAAAACAATACCACCAATAACATGACACATACCCAATACCATCAAAATGTAAATGTGTAGGACATAGTATGCCACACAAAATATTAACATATAAATACAAAATAGCAAATATACCACCATGAAACTATGATGAGTATAGAGATGATAGCACAGTGCATGGTTGTGAACTTACAAGTCACATGCAAATTTAGTATAGAAACACGCAATGGTGTAAATTGTCATGAAATGTTGCGATGATACATATCACAATTAAGTTGACCAAATGGTCATATAATAAAGTAATAAAGCCAATGGCCGAGTAAAATAGCATTGTGCTAAATGATCATAATAACCTTGTGTCAAGTCTCGTCCCGCGCTGGCAACAGACATAGCTTATGTACTGGTGTCCACAAAACACCAGTAGGCGTGCGAATGTCTACGACTCTAATTAAGTTGTCTGGGCCAGGAAATGTGGCGGTAATTACATCAAATTTCCAGGCTAATGGAGGTAGGTTATCCTCAATAAGCAAAACTAGGTCCCCAATGGAAACATTATCCTTTGCGAATTTCCATTTGGTGTAAATAGTCGCGAGACCAAGCCTTCCAAATGACTTGGACAAACTTCTGGAGAAGTTGCCAACATCCAAGACGAGAGGTAGGAACATGAGATAAGTCTGGGTCCGGTATCGCCGTTAATGGTGCGCAAATCAAAAAATGGCCAGGTGTAAGTGGCACCGGATCATTTACATCCGATGAGATGGCAAATAAAGGGCGAGAGTTTAGACATGCCTCTATCTGAGACAAAACTGTCGTAAACTCCTCAAAGGTGAGTATCGACTTGCCTACCACGCGGCGCAAATGAAACTTTAAACTCTTTATGCCGCTCTCCCAAAGACCACCAAAATGAGGTGACAAGGGCAGAATAAATGACCATGAAATACCCTGAGAGGCCGTGAATGATTTGATTGATGAGGTGGCATCCTTATTATGCCAAAGATTGTAGAGGTCATGTAAAACATTGCGGGCCTTCCTAAAGTTTGTGCCATTATCAGAATATAACTGACTGGGTATGCCCCTGCGGGACATAAAACGACGTAAGGCAGCTATAAACGCACTGGCTGTAAGGTCGGAAACCAATTCCAAATGAATGGCCCTGGTTGCTAAGCAAATGAACAAAGACACGTATGCCTTAGAGAGCGTTCTGGATTTCTGCCCGCCATGACGAATCATGAAGGGACCACCATAATCAACTGCACAGAATAGAAACGGCCGCGATGGAGTGACTCTAGGAGATGGTAAAATACCAAGCCTCTGAACCTGCTGTTTGGCACTAAACCTGAGACACTTGACACATTTACGAATGATGGAGCGAATGACTAACCTGGCATTAATAATCCACCAACGTTGACGAAGTGAGTGATGCACGAGTTGAGCACCAGCGTGAAGTAGACGAATGTGTTCGCGTTCAATAATAAGGCGAGTAATATGAGCCGATGGATGCAAGACAATAGGATGTTTCGTGTCGTAAGGTAATTGCGACTGCTGTAATCGCCCGCCAACGCGTATTACTCCAGACTCATCAAGAAACAACTTACTCCCGTCGAGAGAAGACAACTTACTCCTGAAAGAGACAGAAGACCCATTACGAAGAAAATTAATCTCGGCAGCAAAGTGGATCGACTGAGATTGTTTTATGAAGAAATTAAGAGCATGATGAATTTTGGCGGGGGTAAGAGCGCCCATTATTTTGTCAGTACTGGAGAGTCTAATGTTTTTGATGAACCGAAAACAGTAAGCGTATATGTGAGTCAGACGGTGCAGCAAAGAAAAGTCCTTAGAAAGGTCAATGGCCAGGGTAGACATTAGAGAAAGGTTGGGGGTTTGTTTCTCTTCCGCAGTGACTTCGGAAGACGACAAATTAGAAGGTAAAAAGGGTGGAAAAGGATTGGACTCGGAAGATTGAGACAAACAATCGGGACCGTGCCACCAAAGCGAACAATCGCGCAAAACGTCAGGGTGACACCCCCTAGAAATAATATCAGCAGGATTGTGTCTAGAACTGATGTGATGCCATGTATAGGCTTGCGTAAGACGCTGAATCTCAGCAACACGATTAGCGACGTAGGTTTTCCACCTCGTGGACTGGGCATGAATCCAGTAAAGAGACACCATGGAGTCAGAATATAAATGAACACTATTAATAAACGAATAAAGCGCAGGAACGACCTTAGATACGAGTCGCGATAACAACAAGCAAGCACAGAGTTCGATAATAAAGTTTGCGTAATCACGCGCAAGCTTAGAATCACGCCTGAATCGGCGTTCTAAATTCAAAAATCTTGCTTCAGCATTGGTATAAGATTCCCCCAACTGGAGATGGTCGGACTTAAATGGTAGTGAAACAACGAACCTACCCTCTTGATTGCGATGAGTAGACCCCATGAAATGCTCCTCACAAGCTGACTCGTTATCAGGTGTATTATCAGGGATAGTTTCTGCTTCCCAGAATTTTTCGAGAGACTGCAAAATTTGACCGTCGTTGTTTCTAGCTAGGAACGAAACAGCAATGTTTGGGCAAATTGCCTGCCAAAATGTAGCCTAACTTTGTTTCCTGAATAATGGGAAAATGAGGACCGCGTACGTATTTGTTGGCTAAAATTAAATCTAGGTAGAATTGCGCCCCTAACAGTATGTCGATTTCGGATGATATATTGAAATTTGGGTCAGCAAGAAAAATGTTGTCTGGAATGTTAAATTGATTTATGTTAAACGATTGTGCTGGCAGATTATGGGTTAATGTAGATAAGATAGCACAGTTTGCCTCGAAGCTAAATCTCTGATAACGAGAAATAACGGGTATAGACGCGAGATTAGTGGCATGACACGCAGTATTATTTATACCTGTTATCGGTATGTTGGATTTAGTCAAGTTAAGCCGTAATTTATTGGCAAATGATTCCGTACAAAAATTTATTTGTGAACCCGCATCCAAAAGAACTCTTGCCTTTCGTCTGTTGCCAGCCTGGTCAATGACAAACACAATTGCTGTTGATAAAAGAATATTATTCGTGGATTGTAATTTGAGTGAACAGTAATTACTGCTGCTGGCAGAGATTGGCTTCGGCACATTGTTTATGTGCAACAATGTATAGTGTCGTTTTTGAACAGATCTTACATGCCTGCTTAATCTTACAATTAGATACAAAATGATCTGATCTAAGACAATTGGTACAACATTTGTGATTTGATATAAATTGTCCTCGCTCAGCGGTGGTTAGTGCACGAAATTTATCACACATGTAAATTGGATGATTAGATTTACAACACAAACATGAATAATTACTTGACGCTGAGTGATAACTCTTAAATGTAGTACTGCCAGCAGCGTTTCGTGATTTGTTTGTCAGATTTATTATTGAATCTTAAACTTAGCTTGTTGAGTTGCTGTCCGGCATCGATAGGCAGTGTATTTTCTAACAGCTGTCTACGTGCGTTTAAAAAATGAGTGAAATCTTGAAAGTTAGGAAGATTATCAGGGTCTATAGACTCCTTCCATAATTTAAAAGTAGTATGGTCGAGTTTTGCTGATAATAATTGTATAGTGATAAGCTCGAATGAATTCACTGACAGTTGCATTGCCGCCAGTGAATTAACGGAAGACGTTATTGTATTTGTGAATTCTGCCAAACTTTGGACAGTCTTTAATTGTTGTCTTGACTTCAAGTAAATTTTGAATGTAGTATTTTGCTAGTATGAACTTGTTGTCATACCTTGCGGACAGCAAACTCAACGCTATCGAGTAGTTTTCATTACAAATAGGTAGTGATTTAATTAAGTCTAACGGCTCATTTTTTAGAGAAGAATGCAAATAATGTAGTTTCTGCACTGACGTTAGATCGGATCTTGCATGAACTAAGTCCAAAAAAATTGAATAAAAATGCTGCCATTCCAAGATATTGCCTGTGAAGCAGGGCAAACTTATCGGTTTTAATTGCATATGGCCCGTTAATACGGGAGGTACAGTCTGAACATTAAAGGTATCAATTAATTGTAAAATATTAGCTTCTGTGGAATATAACATTTCTTCGACCTCAACTCGGTCTTCTTGAGCAGCATTTATGTCTTTGCAAATAAGTTCGATTTCGGACTGTACCTCATCGTATTTCGTTGCCAAGCTTTTCAAACTTTCAAGTCTGACTGTTAAAAAGTGTTTTGTATTAGAGTTTCTATCAAAGTTACTGACAGCTGATTGTATACACACTATTGCGGACTTTAAGCCGCCTCTCTTTCTGACTAACACTTTGAGGCCTTCTTCAGCCATTGTATGCACCTTGAAATGATGTTAGTGAGGTGATACCTTGTGGGCGATGTCCTGAAGCGTCGACGCTGTGGAGAAGATGGCAAACACACAGCTCGGAGAGATGACTGCTTTGACTGACGTACTGAAGCTAGCAGGTGTAAGCTCTTGCAATGTCGTCAGGAGGCTCAAAGGCGACGAGCGAAATGCTGGTTGAATCACGCCATGGTCGTATCAGCGGATATGCTGAGTCGCCCGTGATGGCCAGAAATTGGGGCAGAAAAATAATAAATGGGTGAATGATGTATCCAGGAATCCGGCCCGGAGGACCAAAAAATGTTTAGATCCGGTCCGAGTGGGCCAAAAAAATGTTAAGTAATGAAGTGTTCGTGAATTGTAGATTTACTTTGTAATTAATTCGCCAGGATGCAGAAATGATGGAGAGAGTGGACTGTAGTTAATACATTTATTGAAAATTATTCACATATACAGCATTGAAATAGTTAGGTGTCACCCTTGAATATAAGATTGGCTAATGAGCGCATCGTAAATACAAGTCGTAATGTTACATTGAATAATTAATTTAATGAAAAGGCCTAAAAGGCCATATATAAAGTTTTGGGCCTAAGGCCTACATTAATTGTCGCAACAAAGAAGAAAAATGTGACAGGATAGCAGCGGGCGCAAGGCCGACCGCCGCTAGCGAACGTATGTAACGAACTGTTCAGATGTACGGACATGAATTGAGCAGATTAAAAGCGCAGATTAGCCAACCTATAAATGCAAAAATTACCGCGCTACTGTACAGCGTGTGTGGACAATTTTTACTTGATTTGTTGTAAAAGTATAATCTTATTGAACAACTTGTTGATTACAAACTTTTAATTGTGATAATTACAGCTGGTGATTAGTGACTTAACCAAATTGCTCCACTCAACAACGTTGCAAACGCCAACATTTCCAAAACGCAGGTTTTGTTGAAACAACTTTGCAAACGACATTCTGAATAGTGTGGGGTATTTTTTGTTTGAGAAAGTTTAGGTTGGCTGCCCTGAAATGAGCCTACAATCTCCCGCATGTTTAGTTCTGCGGCAGCAAGAACGTTGTAAGCGCCTAACGCCTTCCCAGTCAGGCATCATGCTGTCACTTGGCGACGAAAAACGTTTAAACAGTGGAAGAAAAAGGGAGACTTGTGTGTCTTCGTGGAAGAATACGATCAGAAAAGTTTTGAGAGACTTGGGAAATCCGTACATATCATCACAGAAGAAGACAGTGTCACGTTACAAATTTATAAATCTTAAATAAACTTTCAATTACCCCAAAATACCACCTACCTTTGATATTTCTTCTCTTACCTTTATCCAGAAACCCCCAGCGTCCGTTAAGCGAGGATTTCAATGACGCAAACAGATTGAGGTAAAGTTTTATTAAATTACACTACACGTGGTTATTGTGAAATCGACATTATTTTTATTGTCACTTTCGTTTACTTTTTTATGAATGCAAACATATTACCCTCTTTATCTGGGTAATAAAACAAGTCCTTATTGGACATACATAAATGGTTATAGTAAAAAATAATAAAAATTTATGCTATTAAGACTCGCCAGTACCTATTCTTTCGCTCTCTCTTACATACATTCCACCCCCCCTCAATTCTAGATTTGAGATCTCATTTCTTCAATATAAAAAAGATTTTGAAAAGGATAATTGCATCAAGGCTGATCGATCTGTTATTGTACTTTACCGCTGTCTTTGTTATTCGATGTGGCAGGCATTCCTCAGACGCACTTTCCTTTTACACTCGCTAAAAAGGTCCGAACTGTTTTTTCAATGTTGAATTTATTTGTCAATCACTGTCTACACTTGTTGCTAATGAAATTTACTTTGTTTGTATCACATTTGTACTGTCTAAAGGTAAAAATTTGTTCGTCCGCGGACTTTAGTTGTACAGAGACCTGGCCGGGATCAGATTTCAGTTGAAACAGGAGCAGCTTGCGTAGAAAGTGGCCAATATAAAACCTGGTCACGTGGTATTCCTCTCTCTGCAGAATGTTCCCCGCTGGCGAAATTATACGTCTCAGCGAGGGAACGTTCCGTGACGTTCTATTGACGTATTTGTGACATCCTTTGATAACTAAGATTTTGTGCCCGTATATGGCCATGGCGAGGGCTGTTTCATCGATTGGTACAACTAAAAATAGCTGTTGACTCAGCCACACATGCTACACGCTTCTACGTAGAGTTAAATTTGATTCGCATTTACATAACTTGTGTTATTGCCCAATATCGAACAATGATTAAAAGTGGTTTTACCCCATTCTGTACTGTTACAATACCCCCTCAACGAGAGGTTTTATGCCAAAGCATAAAAACTCTCGTTGACATAACCTAAAAGGATCAGTCCGGATATGGCACCTTAACCCCCCTGAAATTTTTTATAAACCATGGGTTTACCCCCTGATCCAGTGACTGCGGTCGCACCTGCATAACTTTACTGGACTTCATGTTAAGATCCCAACACCGCGCAGCCAGGCAGGCACTAGACGCCCTGGCCCTGACACACTGGTCAGCACAGGGTCGCCCCACAGTATCACTAGATGCTGAAACAAATTACAAATATTACTAATCGGCCTTTCTTTTTCCAGATCCTGAACTGATTTGTTTTCCTTTTAATCGTACTGGTTAGCCTTTTTATGAAGTACTGGCTTTCTTAACTGAATACACACATTATAGGTTAACAGAACTCCTTAACCTAACATAATATATTTTAATTCAATCATTTTATTTGAAATTTTTTAACTTCCTATTACTCTTTGATTTAAACATCTCATTTTATCTCTCAACTTCTGTGATTTTTTTTCTTTTCCTGAACAAGAAAATCATTATTCCAGTAACAAGTAATAGTAACAAGAAATGCCTCAATCCAGATTTGAGTAAGAAAAAATGTGGAAACTGTTTTTGGCCAAAAACCCTGGAGTACTTTGCTCCCTGCATTTGTACAGTTAACAAAGACTTTATCTTAGATTCGGGGTCCCAAGGTCAGATACATGTGCATACTGTGACAGATTGTATGTGCAGATGTCAGCTAAGAGTGAAAATTAGCTAAAAGCAATCGAAACTGAAGTAAAATCCACCATATGAGACCAGATCTAGCTTATGTCACTTGCACAGGACGTCTCGATCTCTAAAGAAAATCGAAATACTGTTGTAGTATGTGTTGACCTACAGCAAGTTTTGTTTTGTCCCAATCTAACATGTAACAATGTGTTTTTAAAAATTCACCATATGAGAGCAGACCTGGCTTATAAGTCACTTGCACAGGACGCCTCAATCTCTAAAGAAAATCGAAATACTGTTGTATGTGTTGACCTACAGCAAGTTTTGTTTTGTCCCAATCTAACGCATAACAATGTTTTGTCAATGGCAGCTGTCGTGCTACAATCTTGCAATAAGCAATCCGGCTAACAACAAATCTATGATGTTCTTCTGGGACGAAACTGTAGGCAAACGAGGAGCGGCAGAGGTGTCATTGTGGATCCTCAAGTACGTAGAAATATACTTCGCACCACTGAAACCAGGTGCGGCACGTGTTTTGATTTTCTGGTCTGATTGATGTACTGGTCAGAATAATAACTGGCGGATGATTGCCCTAATGCAGCATCTAGTGGTGGGAAAGTACTTTTCATCAGTAGAACAAAAGTTTATGACTACTAGTGACCCAGATTTCGCTGTCATTGACAGAGCAAAAAAAAGGGCCAAAGTGTACGAGTAGAGGTAACTGCCAACGCCAGTCCCAGCAGGTTTGAAGTGTGTGTTATGGGAACAGACGACTTCAAAAATTTGAGTGTTGTTGAAAATTCTCTGCGTAAAGCTATAAGATTACTGAACAGGTCTGGTATCAAACAGCTTCTGATGACCCCACAACATTATGTGGCAGAACTTCACACAATGTGCTCCAGCCATGGGAAACACATAGCATTGCTGAGAAAGTTCAGGAAGGGGCGGGAGAAACCTTCCGCCAGTTAAAGTACCATGATTTCGCAACTTGTATGGCGAGCACCTTCCAATTAGAGGCCAAGAAAACTGACTTGGAAGATATGTGCCGATATATTCCTGAGGAATTTGTTGCATTTTATAATAACCTTTGAAGTGAATAAACATTGTTTTGGACTTACTTATTCACATATTTTAATGTCTTAATAGCTATTTTGAAAGTTTTCATTTGTAATGACCAGGTTAAAATGTTTATACTCATTTGCTCAAAAAATTATTCTGTTGACAGTTTGTGTGTGTGTTTATATATATTATAAATATGTGTGTTTATTAAAGAAATATGTACTTAAGAAAACTGTATTCATTTTATCCCTAGTGTCAAATATATAATCAATACGTACAATGTACAATGCTGTAACCAACAGGCGCCTACAACGTTGTTGCTCTATAAGGAAGTTAGTTTTTTTTATATACTTCTTAAAATAAATGAACCAGTCATGTGGGCCTATAAAATACTCTTTTCGAAATTGTTACAATACATTACGGCTAAAATCTAGCCAAAAGATATATACAACACATGAAAAAGTTTTACTTTTTTTTGAAAAATTGTGTTTTTGGCACTTGCAACGTTGTGTTATATTCTCTTCCAATTTAAATATATTAATTACAAAATTACATAATTTCCACCTACCTGCAAAACTTCTATTAAGGTCCAGGATCCAATCACATGAACATCAGATGCAAACCTGTGTTAAGGTTATCGAAATAACTGATTCTACACATCGTTATGAAGAGAAATAATTAGCTTTAATTATCAATTATTGCCATTTTAAAATTTTGTTTATCAAATACAGTTACTTACATGCTTTTCGAATATGGTGTAATTCTTGTTTATACCTCTTATTTTCTAAACTTACATGCTATTACTTACAACTTAAGATAGCCCAGCCTGCTCACGACTCACATTCTAGCCAACATAAAAACCCCCTTTTTTACTTTGATTGATTAATATAATTCATGATATACTCTCCCCGCCGGCAATGCGAGTATCCGTGACCTCGTGGTCGCCGCGTGGTGAGTTGGTAGTTGTCCCGAAAATAAAGAAAAATATATCAACTTGGCATGTTACTGTTCAGTATTATTCACTCCTCACTTCCACTGATTGAAATAACAATTAAATCACTTTTACTGTCCCATGTTAAAATTTTGAGAAGGGATACCTCTTCTCCGTAGTCCGGCCGGTTACGCTGGGGACTAACAACTGCGCAACTTATTTGGCGAGCGGGAGGAAACAGTGTTCCACTGCCATCAGATCTCGTTGTCGTTCAAGGTTGATTTGCTGTGTTCTATCGACTTTATGCATGAAACATAGTGGTTATATCAGCAAAGTGTGTCGACGATCTCTAGACACTGCTAGTCTGATGTCACTAGCAGTAGGCAGTCCCTAACTATGTTTCCTGTACGTCGTCTGGCTGATCTCACAAACTGTTCATTCATACGCCATTTTTTACTGTGCCGTTTGAGTTTCTTGGCGTCCCTGCAGCGCGCATACTCGAGTCGTGGCGTGCGTGCACCGTCACACTCATGCACAGTTCTGAGAATTCGAGGGTGGTACAAATTCTTTGCTTGGTTTCGCAACTGATTACTGCGTCTTGCTGCTTTGTTTCAACACTGTTTTCTACACTTGGTCTGTTACAATGGAATTAATGTTTGTCGGAAAATAAAACTGTCACAATATTTTTTCCAAAACCCCAAAAATGAAATAAATGAAATACAAATACCCTATAACTGTAATAAATGAAATTACCCCATTTTTACGCGTTACAATACCCCCTCAATGAGAATTCTGATGTCCAGAACAGAAGAAATCTCATTGATAAAACCCCTAAGAGGACCGGTGAGGAACTGGTGCCAACAACCCCCTTGTTCTTACTCTTCATGGGTACACGACCTCCCTGGCTTGGCGACTATGGACGCATCTGAACGAGATCACTGGACTTCTCCGTAAGAGATCCCAACACCGAAAAATTGAACAGACAAGTACCACAGCACGCCTCACCTTCTAACATGCTACCCCCCAAAATCCTCAATCCCTGGCTTAGATTAGGCCAGATCCTCCACCGATATGTTTCCCCTTTTATGCAAGCTGGGCTGCCTTTAGCAGATACTGGGCTCACATTACATACTGACATTACATATTATAAAATTGAAAAAATCCTTTAAAATTCATTTAAATTACAACCCATTGGTTATTTTCATGTAACATCAATTCATAAATTTTGTATAAATTTTAAATTATTCTCTTCACTGGTTTCTGTTTTTATTTAAAATAAATTGATTTAAACATTTCTTATAATTAAGAACATCCTTAACCTAACATGTGAATGCTTAGAGTCTAACAATACAAGTCAATACAATAAATCAATAAAATAAACATGGTTAGTACACAAACAATAAAATAATCAAAGCTTAAAAATATTCATTATCTGGCAGGCGAAAAATCAAGATTTTTTTTTTTTTCAAAAAAAAATATTTTCCCAAAAATTTTACAATTCAAAGAAAAATTTAAATTTATTAAAATGTTTCCTTTACATATAGAAATTATTTAGAATTTGTTTAAATTGATCAAAAAACACAAGTTGAATTGACTTCCATACTGCTAACTTACATGACCTCACTGTCAGCTGATCAAAACTAGGTCAAGTCCAGTACCTTGACCCACATACGTTATGTACAAGTTTTGTCTGAAAATACATTTAACATCGGTAAAATTCTGTCTTGACACACAAAACATAATAAAATAAAACATTTAAAATAACAAAATATTATTATAAATAATAAGCAAATTGACATTTAAATTATTCAAAATAAACAATTCTTAATTTTACATTATTTCCACATTCTATCAAAATTTTGTCACTGGTTTCAAAATAAAAATTTTATATCCTTGTTATAAATCTCTCTCTTTATTTGACAATCTCATTCTCCATTACTGCGGGTGATTTGAATTATTTATAACAATTTAATTTACTACTTGCTCTGTATACATATATAATCTTTCTCCCTTTAACTCTAACCTCTAACAACTGTAACTCACATGACACCCATCTCTATTAAAACATCTACCAAACACTCTCTAACCCCAACTTACTAATAAACTCAAATCGCCACCTTCTCTATATATATATAAAAAAAATACTCTCTAACCCTTTGTACTTAGGATACGTGTTTCCCCCCCCAAAAAAAAAAAACTCATTTCCCATTATCTGGTCCATGGATTCTACCTGAGGCGACCCCTTACCACTAAATCGATCCCATCCCGTCCCAACTTATCATTATGTTGCGGACTCCTACATTACACTACCCCCTACTACAAAATTGCCATCCCCAAAAAATCTCAATCTCATTACCTTACTTCATTACAACAAAATAACAACATCAATTATAAACATCAATATATCACTCAATACTCTACATATTCGACATAACTACTGTGTCAACATCAATACTTCTCAAAACTCTATAATATACATTACTTCAAAACAACATTACATTATCTTCACCTCTACTATTTCTTTAACTTTGACTTCAACTTGGACAGATCTATATGTCCCACCAATTATTCATCACCCAAAAACTATCTCTTATTAACTTGCACAAATTATTACTTTACTTCTCACTTTATCAAATTACTTTTCTCATTACTTTAAATAGCATATTAATTACTTGGAACATTTACAACCAATATACCAGTGACATTTGATTGCTGATCAGCTGATATTCCTAACATAATTAAAACACATCTCAAAATTGAACAAATTACATGAAATATATTTATTTATCAATACTTGCTTCTAACCTCCTTGTTTCCCCTTTTCCTGATTCTGATACTTTATGTTAACCGCCTGCCAGACGGTTTAATTATTGGCTTAGTTTAAAAAATACACAAATTATATAACACATATACTTTATATCAACTCTTATATCTAACCTACTAAAATACAATATTACTTTTAAAAATTTATACCATGAACACCCTATAGTGAATGTATGAGAAGTTAGTTATTTAAACAGAGCACAAGCATTTTTATTGGATCAAAATTTTAGTTAGCAATTTTTTATGTTATAGAATTTAAATTCGTGACTCACCTGAGTCACCTCCCATCCACACACTCTATTGCAAGTTATGTAAGGCTGTGGCGCCTTTTCGCTTCTACAAGGACGGCATATTTTGGAGTAGTTTGACCTCTCCGTGTCTTTGTTTCGGCAGTTACATTTTAACTTTATGAATATCGGCATATTCTTGTCTATAATTAAACGCCCTTAAACGGGTCTACCACCTGGCTTTGCTGCCCCCATGCGGGCAGAGTGGTAGCCGCTGTTCCATAGTACCTGGATTTCCCCTTAATTTCACCCCCCATTTAATTTCTATTATATACCAATTTCAAGTCAGCTATGGTCAAGGGACTTGGTATGACCATAGCTGGCCGCTAGCCAAATCCACGATTAGTGCTGGTAAGGCAGTAATCGCCCGAAAAGTCGGGGAAATCTAATTTCATTTCAGTGCCTGTTGCATTCATCATTGCTATGTGCGACACGAGCGTCTATCAGTGTGCAAATTGAGTTTACACGAAAAAGGTGTGTCGCACATTTTCGCCATTTGGCCTCCGATGGAGGTAACACTCTCTGTTACCCCCAACCCATTTCACTATCTACGAGAGCACAGGCCACCCCCGCAATAGTAGCTTAATAACTAACTAATTAAAAGTGATAAACTAAAACTTTCGACCATTGCAGTTCCACACTCCACAGTTCTATCACTTCATTGAGCACCAATCTACCCCCCAAAATTATCCCCACATCTTGTATTGGTAACAAGTTTTTATTTTATTACACATCTTTTAAAACGTTCCCATGCTCACTGATACTAAAACTTGACAATTATATTTGGTCACTTAATTCTAAAATTTATTTACATTTAAAATTATAAACATCCAAAATATTTTGGCTTTTTTTTCCCCCTCAAAAAACAATTTTCTATATTTACATTGGAGGCTGACTAACATTCCAAAATCGAGATTAGTGCTGGTAGACAGTAATCGCCCGAAAAGTCGGGTTTTGCTGCAAAAAGGATTGGCACCCGGTAGATATACTACGTGAACTCACGTCCCCCCTCTGAACCACACTACTCCCCCTCTCCTACCATTTTTTCTAACCCGCTTTCTACCTTGCGCCAACCCCTCTTGCCCCAAAATTCGTCTTTTCAGACTACACAGAACTATAACCAATGGCTAATTTTAATTTTGCCATTGGTACTGAAACCTTTAAATTTGTACGCACTGCCTTTTATTTAGGTGCAGCCTCCATTATGTACAACACTCTAAGGCAGTGCAGGCACGTGACAGGTACACCAAGACCGCTGCACCTGGAGTGTATTAAAAAATTAATTCGTGTCACGTACCTGTTGGGGTCCCCCTCCCCGTTCAAAGGTGTAGTTAATTTTCTACTTTATACCAATTTTGGTGGAGCCGGACCATCATTGTTTTCACCGCCCGAAGGAAGATCCACCAACCATGGCCCGCCTCCAAGTTCCGAATTCCACGGCCAGGACTGGTAAGATCGTGACCGCCCGAAAATGGGGGAGGATCCCTTCTGTAAACATACAACAATATTTTAATTATTATTCATAAACATACCATAATTAAAGTGACCGATATAATTTTAAATTCGTCGCATTTTGAGTACCTACTATCTCCTGCGTCGCTGGGTTCCTCAACACATACGCATTCTGCATTTTTATTTCTACAATTTCATATGGTCCTTCATACAACAAGAAAAACTTCTTTATTTCTCTATCTTGACCACTGGACAAATCATGCCTTTTTACTAACACTAACTGACCTACCTCGTACTTGGTCCATTTACCCTTAGCATCATGTTTCTGTTTTCTTCGCTCTCCTCTCGTAAGTAAGTTCTCGTTTGCCAATCTAATTTTCATGGTTCTGTCCAAAACTTGACCTTCTGGTGGGTATTCAAAAAGTTGCTCCAATATTCTGGGCGGCCTTGATCCCCTGATCAACTCATGTGGCGTAAATCCTGTGGATTCATGGGTGGTACAATTCAGCCACTCCTCTACTTTTTTCACGTAGGATGGCCATTCTGTGTGTTTGGCGTGACAGTACGCCCGAAATATCCTACCAATCTCTCTCATCACCCGTTCTGCTTGGTTCGACTGAGGATGATATACTGCCGTATGTTTGGGTATGATGCCTTCCCATCCAAGTGTCTGTCGCCACTTGCCGCTTATAAACTGTGGACCGTGGTCAGATAATATAATTTTCGGTTTTCCAACATTAATCATGTAGTCTTTTACTATTTTTTCACTGAGTACTTTACTCGTCGCTCTCTTAATGCTATATAATTTCACAAATTTTGAAAAAGTGTCTAGAACTACAAATACATACAATACACCCCCTCTACCTCTGGGTAGTGGTCCATATAAATCAACCGCAACTAGATCAAACGGTCTCTCAACTTTTATGTAATTCATCTCCCCCTCTACTTTATAATTCACTACTTTCGATTTCTGACATAAATCACACACTCTCAACACTTTTCTAACTCTCTTCTCCATATTCTTAAATATACATGATTCTTTCAAAACATTTGCACATTTTCTCGCCCCAAAATGACCTTCCCAAACAATTTGCACATTTTCTATGACAATCCCAAACAATTTTAGCTATTAACCCCTCGGGTATAACTAACCTCCAATCACGCTCCCCCCTATCTACTTTTTTAAACAAAATACCTTGATATACTTGAAATCGCTCATTATATTCAGATCCCTCTACCTCTGTTTCTAAACTAACAATTACTTTACCCAGTTTACTATCAGATCTTTGCATGTTTTTAATATCACTTAATTCTTCACCAAAAATTCTATCTTCTCTAGTTAATCTAAAAATTTCTATTTCTTTAAGATCCCTACCAGTTTTATTGTCTATAACATCTACTCTAGAAAGTGTATCTGGTACCTTATTATCTGACCCTTTATATACTCCCACGAAAAGTTATATTCTTGTAAAGCTAATACCCACCTGGTCAGACGACTGTGTGTTAGCTTACATGAATTGAGGAATGATAATGCCTTGTGGTCCGTCCGGATTATTGTCGTATTGCCTAGGATGTATGTCCGGAATTTACCTACGGCGAACACAATACTTAAAAGTTCTTTTTCTGTCGTTGTATAATTTTTCTCAGCCGACAGCAGCGATCTACTGGCGAAGGCGATCGTTAGATGTTCCTTGTCGCAACCCTCCTGGTAGAGCTCCGCCCCTAGCGCTACATTGCTGGCGTCGGTCTGCAAATAAAAAGTTTTATTAAAATCGGGATGATTCATCATAATCATGCGACTAAACTTTCTCTTAATTTCGTTGAATGCATTTCGTTCCGTATCTCCCCATCTCCACTGTTTATTTTTCTGCAGTACAGCACTTAGTTTGGATGTTGTGTGTGCGTAGTTCTCCTGAAATTTCCTGTAAAAATTGCATAGGCCTAAAAAACTTTGTAATTGCTTAATGTTTTTAGACTCGGGGAATCGCATTATGGCTTCTACTTTGTCAGGGTTAGCTAATATCCCCTCCTGTGTAATAATAAATCCTAAGAAATGTATTTCTGTCTGCAGAAATTTAGACTTGTCCCAATTCACTGTTAAACCCCCTTTTTGTAGCTTATCTAATACATATTCTATGTGTTCTAAATGTTCAGTGAATGTCCTAGAAGCTATCAAGATATCATCGACATTACTGTTAAAAAGTCTAGATCCTTAGGTTGTAATATATTATCTAAACATTTAATAAAACTGGCAACACTGGTGTTTAAACCAAAAGGTAAGCATTTGAATTGGTAATTCTTACCGTTAAAAAGAAAAGCTGTGTATTTTCTGCTCTCTGCTACTAATGGCACCTGCCAGTATCCAGCTGTCAGGTCTAATGACGTCATGTATTTGACTCCGCTGAACTTCTGTAAAATCTCATTTATGGGTTCCGGAGATTCCCGGTCAGGTATAATAATTTGATTAATTTTCTGAGCATCTAAACATAACCTTACCTTTCCATCCTTTTTTATCACTACTACCAAAGGGTTTGAGTAGGGTGATACTGAGCGTTCAATTATGTCTCCCCGCATCATCCGGTCTAGTTCCTCCTGTACAGCCCTCCTCTTCGAAAACGGCACCGGGTAGCTCCTCTGCATGTATGGTGCGTGGTCCCGAACTTTCAGCTCACAGATGTAGTCCTTCGCTTTCCCTGGTGATTCATCAAACACCTCTCTGAACCGCTCCACAACTGCCCACAGCTCCTCTCGCTGAGTATTTCCTACAACTGTATCTTCATTGAAAAATTTGTTGGCTCTATCTGCCCACACACTCTCATTACTCTCATGCATTTCTCCCTCCTCATTCTCTAGGCTATCACTCTCTAGACATATATTTATTTTGGTCTCTATCTCTCTATCGCCTATCTGCTTATGTAACATTTTTATTCCCGTGACTTTAGCTTCGTTTACTACTTTTTTAAACTCTATTCTGACTGGTTTATTCCCCTTTTCAAATTTTACTATTTGTTTATTGAAATCTATTACTGCCCCGTTTCTTTCCAAAAAATCATTTCCCAATATTACCTCTAGACTCAACCCTTTAACTACTAGGAAAGTGTTTTCAAATTCAACTTCATTTATTAAAATATTTAATTGTACTTGTCTGGTTATTCTCTTACTTCTCACCCCAGTTACCCCCACTACTGTAACTCCGGCAACTGGTAATGATGGTATATTTTTATTTATCTCTTTTAATTCACCCATAACATTTTCAGAAATTACCGAGATCTTGCTACCGGTATCAATTAAAGTTTTATAATTCTTACCTTCAATGTTAATTGTCACCTCAGTCAATCCTGTTTTGTGTTCCATCACCTTGTTCTCCTCTTCTTCTAACAATTCTTTTGCCATGTCCACCTTGATAACGTTGTTCGCGTATTCGTTGGTTACTTGGACCCGGTTCTCCGTTGACAATGGTTGGGCCCGCTTCTCCATTGTCTTCCTTAGTTTCCCGTGGATGGACCTGCTACAGCTGGATGATTTCCTCCTCTTCCTCTATTATAATGTCCTCCTCCTCTGGGCGTTCCTCTATAAAATTCTCCTCCCCTCGACTGTTGATTTGGTGGTGGGTTCGTTCTCTCGTTCCTGGCGCACTCCCTGTTTCGATGACATCTGAAACAATTGGTTCTATTAGCATAATTGTCTGTTTCACATTCTCTACACCTCCAACTCTCGCCCCTATTGTCAAAATTTCCTCCCCGCGCTCCTCTATAAAAATTCTGTGTATAGTTCCCTCCATTGTGCATATTGGTTTGTTGTATACGTCTGCTGTCTTCCTGGTCCTTAATATTCTGAAAAACATCCAATATTTTTTCTAATTCATTGATATCACTTACCTCTCGGGTCATTAACGTGATCTGTACTTCCCTTGGTAGATGCTTACTGATGTGGCGTACAAACGACTGGAATGGCAACGGTGGTTCTAAGTACTTAGCTTCATTGTACAGCTTCATGGTATACACGGTAATATTACGGTTGTTTCTCCCAAAGCTCCCGGTTCCCATTATTTGACTTCGTAGTATCTCCTGCTCCTCCTCCGACCAGTATTTATTCCGAAAGGCTTTTTCAAAATTTTTATAAGTTTAACCTCCCAACTACTACCATTAAATCTGTCAAATTCCCGTACTCGATTCAAAAATTGCCTTGGATGCACTCTCCGATTTTCACTACTAAAAGTTTCTAATTCTATTTCATTGTTTGTGTCTCGTGTCATAAATATACGTTCAGTAACATTGTTTAAATTTTGATTTCTTACTAAACTTAATTCGTCTTTCACACTATTGATATTCTGTTCAATTGACTCGAACTTATTGTGATTTACACTTTCAATAACATTTACCGTTTCTTGATTGCTTGTATGTCTGTTTTACAAGTACTTTCTACCTCATTTCTAACATTTTTTACTATTGCTATTTGTGATTCTAATTCACTGCTGCGGTTATCTATAACATGTATTGTGTTAGTTAAGCACTGCATCTTACTCTCAATACTCTCGACTTTATCACCTACTTTACTTACAAAATTTTCTAATTTGTCATTTACTGTAATTATTTGTTGTCCAATTTCTTTATGATTGGATTCTAACATATTTGTTTTGTTGTCTACCACACACACATACTCTCTCAACTCACCTGTTTCTCTTTTTGTTTCACTACGTATTTCATTCATTCGGTCATCAATGCTACACAGTGAATTAGTTAATACGTCAAACTTAGCATCATTTATGTCAAAACGACTATTTAATTCTTTAAACTTGTTATTCTGTTCCTCATGTTGTTTTTCTGAATTTTCTTTCATACTACACATCAAACTATACAAATTTGTTAACATGCTACTGTCGTCACATTTTTTATTTTGATTCATTGGAATAGGTGTTGATTGATGTTCGACATCTTTCATTATTTTTGATTCGGTTATTTCTACATTAGTGTCAGTGAAGCTGACTTCTTCATTATTAATTGTACAGTCCCTACTCAAATTTGGGGTTATTTGAATCCCCGAATCTTCAGTTACATTACTCTGGTCACTTAAATTTAACTCTGTTTTCTCTTGACTCGCACTTGGAGTCGAATGTATCTCAAAATTACTCCTGTTTGAGTCGTCAAAATTTTCGACACTATTTATATTTACTTTATTCTCGTTATCTGACATTTTTTTATAATTGATATTCAAATATTTTAATTAATCCAATTAATTAATTTAATTAATTTTTTTTTTAATGTACTTTCTATATTACTTTCTCATATTAACTTTGCGTAACCTAACACATGTTTGCATCCTCGTAGATGTGGAATTTAATTAATTAATTTAAATTCGTCCCTGTTCGGGCGCCATTGTTATATTCTCTTCCAATTTAAATATATTAATTACAAAATTACATAATTTCCACCTACCTGCAAAGCTTCTATTAAGGTCCAGGATCCAATCACATGAACATCAGATGCAAACCTGTGTTAAGGTTATCGAAATAACTGATTCGACACATCGTTATGAAGAGAAATAATTAGCTTTATCAATTATTGCCATTTTAAAATTTTGTTTATCAAATACAGTTACTTACATGCTTTTTGAATATGGTGTAGTTCTTGTTTATACCTCTTATTTTCTAAACTTACATGCTATTACTTACAACTTAAGATAGCCCAGCCTGCTCACGCACTCTGTGATAAAATACTAAAATGCAATAAAATTAATAAAAAAATTGCCAACCTTTCCAGTCAAAATAAAATCCTATGAAATAACAAAAATGCAATTCTATCCAACATAAAAACCCCCTTTTTTACTTTGATTGATTAATATAATTCATGATATACTCTCCCCGCCGGCAATGCATGTATCCGCGACCTCGTGGTCGCCGCATGGTGAGTTGGTAGTTGTCCCGAAAATAAAGAAAAATATATCAACTTGGCATGTTACTGTTCAGTATTATTCACTCCTCACTTCCACTGATTGAAATAACAATTAAATCACTTTTACTGTCCCATGTTAAAATTTTGAGAAGGGATACCTCTTCTCCGTATTCCGGCCGGTTACGCTGAGGACTAACAACTGCGCAACTTATTTGGCGAGCGGGAGGAAACAGTGTTCCACTGCCATCAGATCTCGTTGTCGTTCAAGGTTGATTTGCTGTGTTCTATCGACTTTATGCATGAAACATAGTGGTTATATCAGCAAAGTGTGTCGACAATCTCTAGACACTGCTAGTCTGATGTCACTAGCAGTAGGCAGTCCCTAACTATGTTTCCTGTACGTCGTCTGGCTGATCTCACAAACTGTTCATTCATACGCCATTTTTTACTGCGCCGTTTGAGTTTCTTGGCGTCCCTGCAGCGCGCATACTCGAGTCGTGGCGTGCGTGCACCGTCACACTCATGCACAGTTCTGAGAATTCGAGGGTGGTACAAATTCTTTGCTTGGTTTTGCAACTGATTACTGCGTCTTGCTGCTTTGTTTCAACACTGTTTTCTACACTTGGTCTGTTACAATGGAATTAATGTTTGTCGGAAAATAAAACTTTCACAATATTTTTTCCAAAACCCCAAAAATGAAATAAATGAAATACAAATACCCTATAACTGTAATAAATGAAATTACCCCATTTTGACGCGTTACAGTTGTTGGGCGGAGCAATTCAATTGGTGTCTTGTATTTTGCTTTCTACTGTACCATACGACAGAGACCATTGTAACAATATATAAAGTTGAAGCCTTTCCCGACTACTTACAGACACATTACCTAGTTATCTGCAAATCAACTTACTTGGTTTTACTATTATTCACACTCTGCTCCCCCGCTTTTGACAGGGCAATCTTCTCGTCTTCAGCCAATTCAACCATCATCAAATTAATGGTTATCCAAAACTCCATGCCCTATCCAAAACTGCATTGGATAGAGCACAGCCTTTCAGAATACCCCAGTTGAATTCACTGACTATGTCCTTGACTTATTCAATACTGCTCTGGCTACAATACTGATATCCACAGGACGATATATGCAAGTAATTTGTAAGTACAAATGGGCCTGGTTCTCTGACTTTCACCTTTCCACAAGATGTGGTAAATCCTGGTTGTGCAAAAAAAAAAATGAGCTCATTAGAACTTTGTTTTATGCCTTTTTTTTAGAAGAGTTGGGAAACCACGTCATCTAAATACCAAAAGGTCTATCACACGATTACACAATCCTTCTTAAGTATTAATTCTAATCTATCTACCACCAACAAATCAAGGCATGGAATATAATTAAATGATTTTGTGATTCATAACCCCCTGACGCTCAAGAAGTAAATGTTTAGGATCCCATAATGCAGCCTGTGTAACTGAAAACGAATTTACAATGTTACAGTAGTTATAGAGGAACAAAGGTAAAAGTAAATACGAATTTGTCATCCATATATGAATTTATTCATTGTAATAATAAAAATATAAGTACCACTACACAAAATAAGATGCATACACTTGATACTTAATAATATACACGTGCACACATAAAAATTGATACCAGCAATAAAAAACATAGAAAAGCAACCAACATAGTGCTGTTCTACATATTTGTTAGGACAAATGAGAAAGCTTGAGCTTAACAGAAAGAGCAGGGACGCACTGTGCAGTGGTGGTAACATTTTCATAGCCATTATCACAACATATACACAGAACTATGTGCTCAACTTACAATAACCATATAATCACCCGAATAGAGTGGATTTTTGCTTTATGTAATCTCTGGATACTCCTTAACAGCCTTCTTTCACAGTTGTCCTATTAAACTACACACAAATTTCAATTATACATAATAATAGATATGTGTAACTAATAAAAACATTCCAAAAATTCTAACAACATAAAAAACATCGCTAGTGCCAATAATGCTCAGAGTTCTTAACATTCTTCCAATCCATAACATACAAACATTTTCTCATCTATATGATTCTATATGGTAAAAATGTTCTTTCCATGTTAAAAAAGGAGTATTGACACAAAAGAACTGATGACATGCACTACAAAAAAGTGTAATCTGTAAAGTAATAAAACTATTTCTATTATGCAGAAAACAGCTACGTTCTGAGTACAGCTATGCCACATAATCTCATAAAGAGAATTCATTCTACTAATTCAGGTCACTGCTCAAAACACATTATTTTATAATACTATACATAACTTGCTGATGACAAATAGCAAATCGGTTTCATTAAATGTCCAGAGAAATCAGATTATACAAATAAAAAAAAATACAGTTATAAAACAGTAGTCATTTAAATACTCTTTCATGCACAATATTTAAAATTACTAAGATACACTACCCACAATAAAAATAATAAATATTATTATTATCAGGAAATGCATACGGTGTTTACCTAAGAAAGCTTTTTAAGAGGAACAAAAATTAAGAGCACAAACAGGAAAAAAATACGAGATGTAACTTTAAAAAAAACCTTAAGAAAAGACTGTATAATATGAAAAAGCAGTGTGTGTGGCAGAGTTGTGAAACAGAAATGGAAACATACAGGCAGTTTCCACAATGACAATGCGAATGTCTTGATTAGTGTTATATATACACTGCTCAACATGTCAGCTATAACTTTAGATATCAATCGAAGTGCCTAATAAGCTGTTTTGTATTGTTAGGACATCAGCTGACAAGTGTTTAGTATCTAGGATAGGCATAAAATTAATTTTTTTAAATAAGACCAGTTTTAATTGAAAAGACAACAAAAATTGTCTCTTTCATATTGTAACCAATTCAGAAAAATTACAGAACACACTACAAAACTAAAGATACCTAGAGAAAAGTAGATGTATGTGCAATACATTACACTGGAGAGCATTAATTGTCACCCTTCAAATCTGAAAAGCCTCGCATGATCTGAGATCAAAAACAATTATAAAATACTTACAAATTCACAATTCAATGAAAAGTCATGGGAAAAATAGAAATACATCTTGTTCAGCATTATAAATGCATAACAATAAATGCACAATTATTATAAATTAATATTATTAATTCATTATACTTTACTGCAAACTACTGAATGAGAACTACTGTCATTTACATATGCTTTTAAAATTCTTCTAAGGACTTGCATCCAAACAAATCACAAAACTATTAAGCAGCTGTGTTTGATCAGTTACCAACCACACAGTTATAAAAATTATTACATAACATACCAGCCATCGCGGCAGAACTAAAAATTTGTCACGTCTAGTACATCCTTGGCTACTGGAACCCTACTAGTGAATCAACTGCTGCCAAGTACAACCTTAACTAAACACTACCATACATTTAGGTAGACATCATGCTGACATTAATGGTAATTATTCAGTAATAATTACAGACTGTGTTGCTTGGCAGTTTGCAGACTGATCACTTCAAATTCAATGTGTTTTTCTGCCCTTTAAATACACACTTTTACTTACAAACAGCTTACTCCTCTATCCTTAATCACGCAAACTTTGAATACAGTTAAAACATGATTCTGAATTACAGAATTCTTATTTATGACTGTTGTAACTAATGTTAAAGTCCAGACTTAAAATGCTAAAAGACATGTTTTGCATTAACATTATTGTAAGTTTACATTTTTTATAATTAATCATTGTTATTTTAGTTACAAATTAAATAAATAAAACAAATCTTATTGAATATACTTTACATCTTTATAAATATATTTTTAAAAAACCATATAATTATAATACAATCAAGTTTACCAGAAATATAATACCGCGAATGTTATTTAAAAAAAATAAATATGTAGTAGACATAATGATTCAGTCATATTTTAAAAGATCATTATCAAACAAAATATACACCATAAACCAAACCAAAAACTATAACACAACTACCCTTGAAAATTAATTTTTTGACCTAGTTTTAAGAACCACGCAAAAATAATTTAAGCGACTTAGCATAATAAAGTGGTGAGTTTAAGGTGATATAAACAGGCTTCCATGAACTGTCAGCGATACGATGCGATACCAGAACTTTCCTCACCAAATTAGACAGATTTCATCCGAGGAAGCTGATACAATTTCATTATCATACACACAGTTTACATTATGAGAAAAACAAAGCTTTAACATACAAAACAACTTTATGTGTATGTGGTTTTGCACTAATCATATCCAACCTGAACAAATATACAAAATGTACCATGGCATTTTCTGCTAATAAAAGCTTCTTGATTTATTAGTCTATGTACTTTATGTTGATGAATCATTAATTATGCTAAAAGAAGGAGAGAAATGTGACAATGTTTTGGCTTAAGAATAAACAGAAAGAGTTACACTGTACTTTCAGTTGCACTGATATATGTTTGATGTACAAATCAACATAGTGTATAGTTACTTTCACCTAAAACATGATCCAGAAACAAGTCATGAAGTAATGTCTGTGTGTGTACAAGTCTCATTGCGACTGCATAATTAAATATACCAATAAAATATAGTTTTCACTCCAAATTAGCAAATAAAGTGTACAAGATTTAACAGCAGAGATTTTTCTGTGAAATATAAAACCATAAAAATATAATATAAAAATATTATACATAGGAAATGTCCATCAGTTTAAAACACCTATTTACCCTGAACGAAATTATATACGAACAGGATAAATTACAAACCACAATTATGCATCACAGTAGCATTCCTTACACAAAAGAAAACAAATATTCCAAACTTTATCATAATCAAACTTTGCCCTATCAAAGACAATCACAATCAATTTTTGTAAGACAATTTTCACTTTAGAACACAACACAAAATGCAAAGATACTACACCACTTATAACAGTACAATAAGCAGATGGATTTTGAATGAAACGTCTACAACGCTTCCATGGTCCTTATGGCCAGTGATGATACTAACATATACTGGATATGCCTTAAAACATAAAAAACGTATTCCATATTTTGTAAGTAACATAAAGCTGGATTATAATAAAGAACCAAAATCGATCTTTATAATAGGTACATCATTAGCTATTTAAGAACTAATGGAAACTACTTCTTTGTGCTCTAAAGAGTCAGAAAAGCAAATCTCTGCAGAAGCAGACTACCTTATTAGCAAAAACTTCTGTACTTTTCATTGTTCTATTTCTTCAGTTAAAATATGTTGTTCTATTCTTCTATATTGTTAAACACAATATACAAACAAACAAAATGTGTGCAGACTGGGAAAAAAGGTGACAATCAATTTAAGAAGTTGATATAAATTTTCTTAAGTCAACAGTTTATCTTGACATATAAATTCAGCACTTGTGCACAACTTAAAAGCTCTCCGTTTCCTCATTCTCTACAAAATTATACACTAAAAGGCAATTATTACAAGTACAAACCATGAAGGTACAATTACCTTACTGGTTTTCTACAGTGTAATGAAACTCCTATTGAACCTAGTACAAAATCTCAGGCAAGGAATATATGATCACAGTCCATGTACAAATGTGTTAGTTCCTTGTATACAGAATGTGTTTACTTCACACTCAATTCTGAAGCACAAGTTTATTACTAACAATTCTACAAACTGTCAAAACAAATTCAACACAACCTCTTCAAAAAAATTCTTTAAACACATTATATTTCACTCAAATAGCCACTGAACTGGCAAATCAACATAACAGACTGAAGCTGCTGCATGTCAGGTACAGTTAACTAGTTCCAAGTGGTAACAGTTTCTCAGTGCCCAAATAAGCATATGTAGTAACACAAACAATTTGTTACTTACAAAACTTAATGTTTTTAAACAACCATTTAAATAATAAAAAATGCGTTTACTGACAAAAACAAACTGTTTCTACTTGGAATAGGCCCATAGTATTGGACGCATGATACAAAAACAGGATACAACTATCCGCATTAATAAGAACTATACATATAACTCTAAGTAGCATATATACACAGACTACAAAAGCCTTTAGGTTTTTTGGGTACCCCACGCAACTAGGCATCCTTACACTTAAATATATCATCCATTAATGTTAAACTGAAACTATTTCGGTTTTTAATTATATGGGTACGATATATTTTTTTTTAATATTGAGGATATTATTATTATTATTATTATTATTGTCATCATTATTACAACACAATGATGCTGCTACCAGAAACAGTAAGTACAGCTTGTGATAGGATGAGGTTGATTAGAAAATAATTCAAAAATTATGTGAGCCCTTACAAATTGTATACCTTTGTTTAAAATTAATTACCATACTCAATATATATTTGGTACTACAGTCAAACCTCTTTATAACGAACCTCGATATTACGAAAACCTCGATTTTACGAATTGTTTTACTGCACCGTGACGTTGTAATAAAACTATGTATAAATTTACCTCTATTTAACGTATTCATACCTCTATATAACGAAATGGTGACACATACTGCATATCAACATACAGTAATTTTTACTCAATGTTTTGTAAAAATAATGCCATTAAATTTAGTGCAAGACATCTCTGTGAGTTTAAAGGTAGTTATTCTTTTGATTTCTGTACCTAAATTGTACTTTTATACAAACACAAAGTATTCTTGACCACAGCCGAAAATGACAGGTTATTTTTATTGAAATTGTAAACCGTAAATTCCCTAAATTGTCTTACATTTGTACTGTATCACCCATAACAATAAAATCCTAAGAAAAGATTTAAACACGTGTTCTGCCGTTACCTGTTGGCGACGAGCTTGGCCTGGTCGGAAAGGGAGTTATTGTAAACCTATACATAAGAGTAGCGGAATTCCCCAAAATCCATTAATTAACACAGAACACTGAAATAGACATAACAAACAGAATTCTTAGAATTCACTTGGCCCAGACATCCTCTATTGTTCAGTGCATACATACAGTTCAGCAATAACTTTTCCTTTGATTAACTCAGTTTGTCTCTGTCTTTGGATTGCGTTAGTCGTGTTATACAGGTTAGTCGTGTACTGTTTCTGTAGTGTGCCATATGCAATGTCAAAACGGAAGTGCCTAAGTGTTTCAGAAAAAATTAGCATTATACACGAAGTTGACGAAGGTGTTAAAAAAAAAGATATATCGCAAAAATTTGGAATCCCACCAAGTTCACTGTCGACAATTTTAAAAAATCGGGACGTGATACTACAGGAAGCAGACCAACGTAAAGAAAGTCAAGTGAGGAAAAAGTTAAAAAGTAGCATGTCTGATGATATCGACGAAGCCATTTTAAAATGGATGACGGTGATGCGCGAAAAAAAGCTTCCATTATCCAGGACATTAAAGAAAAAGCCCTGGAATTTGGTGCTGCATTGGGACACAAGGATTTCCAGGCCAACAATGGGTGGTTAGAGAAGTTTAGAAAAAGGCATGGTGTAATTCATAAAGTAATTTGTGGAGAAAGTGCAAGTGCCAGCGTAAGTAACTGTGAAACTTGGAAGCAGACTGTGTTCAAACCGATTTTAAAAGAATATCCGTGAAAAGACATTTTCAACGCGGACGAGACGGGTCTATATTTTAAATGTTTACCCAACAAAACGCTAACTTTTAAAAATGATCCGTGCTTTGGTGGTAAACAAAGTAAACTAAGAATTACGGTGTTAGTGGCTGCAAACATGCTAGGGACTGAAAGACTTAAAATGTTGGTAATTGGCAAAAGTAAAACTCTGCGTTGTTTTCGAGGAGTTAAATCTCTAGAGGTAGACTACACACTTAAAAAAAAGGCGTGGATGACTACTGACATTTTTACAGGTTGGGTAAAAAAGCTGGGCAAACAAATGACCACACAAAAAAGAAAAATTGTGCTTTTTATTGATAACTGTACGGCTCATCCTGGAGACATTAATTCTGTATTAAATAACGTAAAAGTCGTATTTTTCCCACCAAACTTAACGTCAATTATACAACCAATGGATCAGGGGGTAATTAAAACTCTTAAATTGCACTACCGAAAAAGAATCCTGAAAAAAATTGTTACCATTGTAGAGAACAACCAGACTGTCCCTGTTAATATTGTTGATCTCCGGGAGTGCATTTCTGAATTGTCAAAAGTATGGACCAATGATGTTAGCGATGAAACAATATTCCATTGTTTTTGTAAAGCTGGTTTCGGTACCGCCACGACAGAATGGAATGAAGAAGATGATATGGCACTAGTACAGTTAAGAAGTCACTGGAATTTTCTACAAACAACTGGAAATGTCAGTAACGAGTTACTGGAAGATTTCATCACTGCTGATGAACAGGTTACTGTTTCTGATTTTTCGGACGATGATGACATACTCCATAGTGTTAGCAAGTCCTCTGAACCGGTAGAAGATGATGATGATGACGAAAATTTTGAAGACCAGCAAGACAAGAGAAAACCTACCGACGACAAGGTTTTACAGTCATTTAAAGCAATTAGGCTTGCACTACATCTCAAGGACGAAGTACCTGACAGTATTTTTGAGTATTTAAATAGATGTGAAACTTTTTTTGAACATAGTATCTTATTCAAACACAGAAAACAACAGAAAATTACCCACTTTTTCAAGTAACGAATTAAAACTGTATCAAAAATTATATAGCCTACTGTCAACATTACCGATCAACATCCATCAAAGAATGCATTAGGATTAGTGCTTTTTAACATTTTAAATAAAGTTCGTGTATTCATTTTTTGTATTATTGTTGTGAAAAAATTACGTGCTAGAAATAAAAATACAGTGTTAACCTAAAACTCAGTTCAACATGCTTTTACGTATAGCCTACAACCATGTACAAGGTAAGTTTTTACATGAAATACACAAACTCTTTATTCAGTACGTACTTATTATGTATTAGATTAATATGTAAAGCATGACATAAAAAATACATTTACTTTTTTAAGTATGCGCTATTAAGAAAAATAACGGTACGTAATATTAATTCATTATAGAACGTGAAACAACATTCATAAAAAAATTAGACGGGGAATTCTTGTTATAAATGGTTTATACCTCTATATAACGAAAACCTCTATTTAACGAATTTTTTTCCGGGATTCTCAATTTCGTTATATAGAGGTTCGACTGTATATATACGGGGGTACATCAATAATTATCTACAATTCAGTTGCACTTGTTCTATATTGGTAACACTTGATATTTTCTTGCACATCACTAGTTTGAATAACGCTCCAATAACATTATTGCACATTTTTCAAGTTGCTATATCAGTTCCATTATTCCTTCCATATCATTAAATAAATCTGCCCCAATTTCCTTTTGCACCAAAGTAAAGCAACATTTGGTTGTTTTTTTTTGTGATTTCAAGATACTTCAAGAACAAAATCCAGTGGAAATTTTCAGACAAAATATAAACAGAACACGGTCCCTATTAAAGAACTGAAAATTTCAAAAATTGCAACATGAATGTTATTCATGAAGGAACAACGAGATCCTCATTTGGGACACAAAAATGATGGTAACTTTGACATGGTTCTGTTAACAGACTGATGACATCTGATGAAGTTGGCAATGGTTTGACAGGAAATTGCTGAGGCAGATCATATGCCTAGGACTCATTATGTAGAAATAAAGTGGAGGATAAATTGTTATTTCAACGAGCCAACATCAGAAATGAACAAAACACAGGGCAGACTGCAATAGGCTGGCCATGGTTTGAAAATACATAATGACATAACACTAAAAAGAGTTCTTGGAAGACAAAAGACCAAAAGCCGGCCAAGAAAAAGATGAGGGGAGTGTGAGGATGGAAATCCTTTGTATCTGACTGAATGAGGTGGAAGATGAAGAAACATATGTCTAGGCCCAATTTCGAGCTGTAGTGCCATAAGAGGAAGACGCTAATAGCTTGCAAATTAATCACAATTCTTCTATGACATTAGCCACAACAGAATTGTCTAATCATAGTCTTTTTAAGTGGATCCCAAAATAACCTTGGACCAATAACCGAAATAAGTGGTGTAGACATGTCTTGCTCAACCATAACTTTATTTTTGAGAGCACAAAGAGGCTGAATAAGGAGGGAACAAGTGCACTGAAAAGCAAAAGGACTATGTTAAAAAAATTATGTTAAATTCTTTACTTTATTAAAATGAAGGTAGCAGCCGTGTTGTAGCAGTTACTGACTTGGCTTATCGTTTTATCATTAACCTTGCCAAGTATACTAGCCTTACCCCATACCAAGACTTGCCTAGATTTATGGTATCTAAAACCAGTCCTGGGGCAACCACAAGAGATGAATGTCAAGAACACATTCATGACACAGCTGTGTACAAAAGTAGTACCAAAACACTTATGCAGTCTATCTTAATCAGTATGGTCACTAGAAGGAATAATGTGCACTTATCGATCCTGAGAGGTACGATATGCACTGACATTCCTTGAAAAGTCAACATAAGAATGCTCCAAACTATAAGGAAACATTTGACAAAAATAGAGACTGTGACACAAAGATAAGAAATGTACAGACTGCGGGTGTTTATTGTGGATACTCAGTCCAAACATCCGGTTAAACGTCGAACAATCACATTTGCATAATGATTACCACATTTACACAGCACTACTAATGCATAATCTTATAAATTATACTTATACATATATAATTTATTCTATTAGCAGAATAATTTTTCTGAAGTATAACAACATAATGTTTTATACACTAGAGTTAATAAAAATTAACTCAGTAACATGTTCCATACCTGAACAAGCAGCAATGGTGAGCAGCGGGCCAGCCTGAATACACTTTGATTATTAGTTTGATGTTAATTATATAACATACATACATCAATTGTGTTGATCACTGATGACCCCCTACCATAACTGGAGCACATAAGTCAAGACAAAACGTATGCACATATCAAACCCCTTCAATGTTACACCATAACTTCTTGAAAGGTGTGTGCAGAGATACAAAATAATGTTACATAATGTGCTTCACCGTTTGTCAATGGCTTGGAGTACAGCCCAGAGTCAAACAGACTTGGAATTCATCCTTACACCAAACATTTGAAGTTCAAGAAGGCCATGTTAATAACAGAACCACTTCATTGAGGTTACACATGCCTCTGCACTCTTACAAAACAGAACAGAACAGAGCACAACCCCTACAATACAGCTACAGAATATGAAACAAATCTTACCTAAAACATCTTTAAAAAAAAAAACACTTACCTCAAGAAGGCAAAACATTCACATTGTAAATCAATGACTAGCAAACAATAAATTATACTTGTGTGTACAGAAATATTAAAAGTAGCCATCCACAAATATTACTACAGAATAATCCACCAACGGTAGCATTAGAATATGAATGAAGAAAATGTGTAGGTAGTCCAAGAAAACAGTGGGTACCGGAACATGTCTTGTTGGCCAAATCCTTGGAGGAGGAGAAGGAAAGTATTGTACAAAACTGTGCACAAAAATGTGTAAAAACGCTTCTGCACAGTGGGTGAATACTAATATGTGAGAAGAGTATTGCTGTAGCCTCAACACTGCCAACATGTGCCATCAGATATTAAAAACTCTTATACCGTAAAGGTTTGTTAGTAAAATGGGTCAATATGAATCTGTGTGTGTGTGTGTGTGTGTGTGTGTGGCTTCTCACATTATTCTTGTGTAATTATGTTTAATAATAAATAATATTTTTTGTTTTTACATGAATTTTTATTGTAAATATATTGTTATGCCATTACAGAACGTTCTACATGTGTCTCGGCTATCCCAGCAGAGCCCAGCTGTAATGTTTGTGTGCATACATATTGCTACTTTGAGAAGAAAGACAATTACGTGACATATAACATGCATCAACAATCACGACTGTTCCAGACTTTACCGATCGCCACACTGTGTTCAAGGACGCAATCAATACGCTCTAGTGTTCTCAAGTAGTGTTGATGCGTATCATGGATTATTCTGGAACACTTATGCTATATATTTAAACGACAGCTGCCGCTTAGAAGTCAGTTTAAGTGGTGATTTATTCCAGTGTGGTTCGAAGTAATGTGGCAAAGTTTTATCGTTTTATAATTGTGCAGGAATCTATTAGTTGACATTATTGTTGCGTGTAGACACATTTTGCTCGGATTATTGTACAAGTTGATTATAAACTATATTTGTGATTAATGGTTTCATTGGTGTCTTGTATTTTGTTTTCCACTGTACCACACGACGATCAGTGAGACTGTTGTAACAATATATTTCAATTTATATTCTTGTAAAAACCAAATATTATTTATTATATTGTCACCGGACAAAAGGCTTGTCACATGACAAATGGCGCCAATCGTACAACTCTTCGATATTTTGGTGACCCTAAAAAGGGCCGTGTGGCAAAAATGCTGTGATGTTTGTTTCGCCCGAGCAGCGCTGAAATGTTTGGCGGCTGCGCCTAGTGTTCGTGGCGTACTGCAGTCCTCCTCTTCTTTCGGCATCAGTTTGTAGAGTCCGCTGCCGGCCCAGCGACGTCCATCGCTGGTGCGTTACAGGGTGAAGAATGCGAAGAACGTCCATTCTACTCTTCGGCTGTTCCTTCCGGCTGGCTCCACGTCGATGTCGTCCGATAGAGGAGAGGAGATGAAGTGCATCCGATAGCGTGGCGATGGAGTGCACCAAAAATTTTAGCGGCGCTCTTTTTATGCCCTGACCGGGATGATCCCTGATTGGCTCGCTGTGAACACGTAAAGGTGTCACGTCTCAGGTGCCGATCCCTGATTGGCTCGCTGCATATTCGTCAGGTGTCATGCGCCACCATGTGTTTGCGGTGCTGGTACCGGAGAGCAGATGTTTGCCTTGTCGCCGTCACAATATACAGATACATATATCACTCTCCTTTCCTCTCTTTCTCTCTCTACTTAACTCCCCCTCTCAAATTTATTTGTGAGGGGACAAAGTAGAAAACAGTGACACAGTAGTGTGGCACTCTAAAAGCATGCAGATCTAAGAAATAATACGTACTACTTTACCATAAAGTGAATAAATATAAGCAATACACTTCTTTACTTATATTTATGAACACAATATTTCTGTTAAGTAATTAATTAAACAGAAAATAAGTAAAAAGTACTCAATTTTCTGGTATTACATAACAGAGTGTTTAATAAACATGTTTTTTTTTTTTTTTGTTATTACTTTCTACTGACTGCAGTTGAGTCATGAAAATATCTGCCTTTATGTAAAAACAGACTGAGATAACGGTTAACAGTTTAACTAACAACACTACTAAAATGACAGACATATGATGGCGTCTTATGCACCATCATACATGTACATATGCGCGTAACAGCTGGTTTATCATTCCCCTCCCAATGCTCTGAATTGCAAAGTGGACTCATCTACGCCTGGTTCTGCATGCCCTCAGCATTTAATACAACTATATGTATAAAAGAATAAAAGGAGAAAGTAAAAGGTGGAAAAGGGAAAAAGGCGACTGAACTCTTAATTACTGAAATAAAAATATTTTTGAGTGGAACTGATTTTAGCACATGCACAATACTTACCATGGATGGATCGCAATATACAAAATAACTAAAGAGAAATATTGACTGCATGACTTTCAAAGGCACATTCAACAATATCAGCCATTAAGTATGACTATATATTAATATGCAGACTTAAAATCACAAGTACACAGATCAATCATTACACAGTAACCAAAAAATATTTCAGTTAATACAGTAATTACCTGCGCACACAATATTATCAATGTGTTTTTTAACCACTGCATACAAGATTCTGAGTCAAAAAACATTATGTAATGAACTAACTATTCACAAAGAACTATCTAAAACTTATAAATCCACACAAGTTTCCATTTTTACGCAAAAATATTAAGTACGCATATAAATATAGAAATGATAAAGTATACTTTCCAAAAGCTTTCAAGACAATCAACATATTTCAACATGGTATGACTGGGTTTGGCTCTCTCAAATGTTTGACAGATGAATTTTGACAAGTCATTTTGCCAATTGGATCTTGGATTTTATTACTATCACTGACAGTACCAGAATTATTGTACTTTTCCTAAGAAGTTTTTATAACGACTTCTGTAACTGATAAATTTAATCGTGTCACAGACTAGATGTATTAGTTTGAATTCCATAAGAATTCTAAATTTGATGTTTCACCCATTCCATAATTGTTGACATAGAATAAAAATAAGTACAATGTATTAATATACACATTTAACAATTACCTTCAGTATTTATCTGTATTAAAATGAAATTTGTCATACAATTTTCTTAACTTTTTTTTGCCTATCTTAATTTCTTGTTCTTGCATCATTCATTACATTGGCAACAGATATAGTAACAAAAAGTTACTTCTTCTAGTTATGTTTTGCCACGAATCAAACTTTCATCAAAGAAACTACATGAAACTACAGACATGTTTTCTGTTTGTAACTATTTAACTCAAAACTGTGTTAACATAATTTTAACATAACAAGATTTTGTACTTACAAGTAAAATACAAATCTGGATGAAAGTTTTAATTGGTGTTAGCATCTGAAAGTACAACTCAAACATCTCAAAATGGTACTGTTCAACTGAGCAGACAATAGGCACATACTAATTTACAAAAAAATGCATTCGTACTACAAACTACAAATAGTTAGCCTTCAAAAAAGAGCATAATATAACTAGCAGAGTGCAGTGCAACAATATGTAGCTGAAGAAACCAAAACAAAACTGAAATCATATACAAATGAATACAACATCTACATCTAATATGAACAATGAACATCAGGAAGTACGATCATTTAACAAGCATTTAAGTGCTTATAAATCAAATGTGTCATGATATTTCTACTGATCTTTTATAACGATAGCTTGTGCATTTGGGTACTTCAGTTTAAAATTGACCATATCTCTCACTGTAGACGGAACTTCAGAAACTGGTTTATCACCATCCTTTGCAACAAGCATGAAGTCTTTTATCGGCCGATCCATCTGGAAAAATAAAAGTAAGAGAAATCTATAGAACTTTACCATAAAGCTATTATATAATACGAGGGTCATTCAAATATAAACCGGATTTTTTTTACACATATTTATTGGTGACAGATAAAATTCAAAAAAAAATATCTTATTTTTCTACACACTTTTCTTCAACAGAAATACATTTTCTCCACCGGATAGGTGGCTTCTTGATCAAAAAAAAAAGAATACGAGCACTCCAACAGCCAATTGCGCACATACTGCTCAACCTCTGCATCGTTGTTGAATTTTTCCCCTCCTAACGCTTCCTTCAACACACCAAACATGTGGAAGTCACAAGGAGATAAGTCTGGACTGTAAAGAGGGTGTTCAAGAGGTGTCCAGTGAATTTCAATGAGTTTATCGCGAGTTTGAGCTGCAGTATGCAGCCGTGCATAGTCATGGAGAAGCAGAATGTCACGAATTGGTTGCTGGCGTCATTTGTTGCGATAAGCGGCCCTGACGTCATCCAGCAGCTGGCAGTAGTATGCTGCATTCACCGTCTTTCGATCGTGAAGCAAATCAATCAGCAACATACCTCTTGAGTCCCAAAACACAGTTGCCAGAACTTTCCCTGCTGACAGGCGAGTTTTGGCCTTGATCGGCGCCCCCTCTCCACTTTTCCATCACTTGCATTCTCGACTGCATCACGATCGCTTCAAAATTTTTTGACCCAATCAAACACTTGTGTTCTTGATAGAGTAGCGTCTCCAAACAGTGCCTGGAGTCTGGTCAAAATCTCACCTGATTTGATGCCATCACTGCCGAGAAATCGGATAATTACCTGTTGTGCAACAGACGAAGGTACCTCGTGCTCAGACACTGTGCTACTGACGCGGGAACGTGTTCTGCTGGCGTAGTTGGGCATTCCCTCACCTCCACACATCCCCACATAACTACCTCAAGCGCCCCACCTCACTCACTCCACTTCCTGAGTCCACACTAAAAAATCCGGTTTATATTTGAATGACCCTTGTACATACTAGTTACTCTCTAACTCATAAAATATACCGGGTACACTGATAATATTACTGTAGCAAATGCCAGCCAATATTATTACTGCTTTTCAATATGCGTGCGCCAAAAACAACAACACAGATCCAAAACACCCCACTGTCTTAACATCTTCACAACTCAGTGAGAAACATAAACAACAAACACAAAAGTTTGCTTTTTGTTTGTGTTGCACATTTTCTCTTAGTAACTGGTTTTAGCTGTTCATGACAATGAGGTGTTTTGCACTAGTGTTGTTCTTCAGGTGTTTGTTTTCACTGTAAAGCATTAATTCTCAGGGATCTGCTTGCTTATACGATTATGATTTTCAAGTATATTAAGGCCCAGTGCTTTCTAACTTATTATATAATAAGTACAAGGGCTATTCAGAAAATAAGTTCCGATAGGGTATTAAAGGAAACTAAGAATATATTTACAAAACATTTTAACAGCTATTTGAAGTACACACCTTAAACTATTTTTCTATAAAGTTTCTGCCATTTTTGAAACACTTCTTATAGCGAGGCACCAGGCGTTGTATTCCTCCATTGTAGAAATGTCCTGCCTTGATTTGAACAATGTTTGACATCGTTGGTCACCAATGAAAGATATCTCATGCTCAAAAAAGAGTTATGATACTGCTTGGTGTGAGGTGTGGATTGTAAGGTGGACAATCAAATTGTTGGCAGCCAAACTTTGTGAGATGTTGCATTCCAGCAGTGTGTGTGCAGTGCCACAATTCAACGCATTGTCCCAGATTACCATCTTACATCGCTTACTCTAATTAGACTAAGCAAAAAAGTTGTATTCATCTTGGTACCACTAAATCGCTCACTGTTTCTTCTCCATAAATATCGAAAATCTGACAGTGAATTTTAATTGTTTTAATATCTTTAGCATTCAAGAGTACTTTCGCAAGCAGCGAGTATTCAAGAATACTCAGTGCACAGTTGTTTACAAATGGCATTGTTGGCTTGCCAACGGATCAACAAACTGGTCACGCATGCGTTACAGTGTGATGGCATTGATACACCGGCAATATTTAAAAACGCAACTTACTTTCTGAATAATCTTCGTACATATGCATATACTACACAAACATTAGCGTAATGTATTATTTAAACATTATTTATATTACACAGGTCAACAGTAAAAAAATATTTTCATAATTTTTGCCTTTCTTTACACATTTTTTGTATTTCTATTTTTCAGACAAGATGATGTGTTCCAGTGGGTTTAGATTTAGTTTTTTGTTATACACGGTGAGTCAAATGAAGAAACAATTTCTATCTTGTAATTTTACTGAACAGTAGAGGAATCACCATTTTCAACATAGTCTCCATGACATAAAATCACGTGTTCCAGCACTTTGGAAATGCACAGATACTTCGAGAAAAATTCTGTAGGTTGTGATCTAAAGAGAATAAGAGAAAAATTCTTATGCATTACCTGTGTAATCTTTTCATCGTACTTAAAAGGCTTGGCTCCTAGCACCTCTTTTATGTGGACTAAACACATGAAAATCATTGAGTACAAGGTCTGGAGAATACACTGGTTGCGGTTGTGGTGTGGTCTAAAATTTCAGATGTTGGACAGTTGCACATGCACTATAGGGTCATGTTCCAACAAACCACCAGTACTCACTTTGGCCTATACATGGTTCTTGACATTTGCATATGCTGTACTGGTGACCCCCCCCCCCACCGCCACCATGTGTAGTGCTCCAAAATAACCTCTCACTCTTTGCTTGCTTTTGTGGTTTCTGGTTCATAATCTTCGTAACATGTCTTCACCCTCAGAACAGTGAAAACGTTCTTCACATCCATCCACATACCAATCTTTCAAATCTGTAGTCAATGTCTGCAGAATGTCTTGCATTACAATGTCTATCGCAATTCAAAGTATTGTAATTACTTTTCAATATTAAAGTACACGTCCACATAGAGCAAAAACTGATAACTGTAAAGTACAGTACTTTATCCATTTCTGTTGCAATTTACTTGCAATTTTGAGGATATCTCTAATCTCCGAGTTAATTTTGAAGTATAAACAGAACAATACACTTGTTTTTTGAAGAAAAAAAGGGAAAACACATATATAAATGTTGTTTCATAATTAAGGACACAACTGATTCCACTATGTATACCATACCTTGGCACTAATAAAGATATCACTACTGTGGAACTGTAAAATGAAGACATCCACAGTAAACACAAGCAGCACGTTGCTCAAATGATCACCAGCAGTTTCGAAAATAGTAGCATTGTTATCAGCCAATAGGGTAAAGGAATGCAAGAACTTTACAAAATGGAATTCTGACTTTTCTTAGATATAAACACAAACCACACCAAATACAACATGGTTTGAAATTACATCTCTTTTAACAGATGATGTTAGAAGATATGATGACAATGATGCATAACATAAAGAAATGAGTTTCTGTACGACTTAGATCAAAGTAAAAGGAAAAAAAACATAAGAACAACAGAATTACAATATACTTACATCAATATTCTTGCTGCGAACTTCAGCCTCGGTAGGAATACCAGCTCTAACTAAAAGCTGTATAGAATTTACAGAAATGGTTTCTCCTCCAGCGGCCTCTTTGTTTTTATTTTTCTTCTTTCCTTTGTTTTTGTCTATAAAATTGACATAATTTCTTCAATACAGTAAATTTAAAATTTAAGGATTTTAAATTTCTTAAATTATATAGTTTAAATTATTTTTGTATTTTATAATAATGATATGAAATGGCTTAAGAGAAACCACTTTAAGCCTTTTACCTTCCTTAGGTTCCTTTTTCTTGGCTCCAGTTGAAGAGCCATCTTGGGTTTTTGGAGCACCTAAAAAAAGTTAATAATTCCGTTAGATTCCACAAACAACATGGTTTACTAATCAAACTAGCTGTATATTTTATGAAACAAACACATATTATCCACAATATATTTTTAGTGAAATCATGGGAAAAAATCAACAAAATCTAAAACTTTTTTTTTACAAATAAACAGAAATAAGTAGAAAAGATTTAACATGTTTTAGTAAAGAGTGGCGCAATTTATTTCTGTACTGTATTTTTGTACGAAGGCTTACACGGCCGGTGTCATTTTTATTAAAATTATTTCCTGCGCTGTTTGGCTGTGGTCTAAAGTTTGTAACAAAACCAGAGGTTTTTGAGCCTTAACCACAGTACTGTGGTCCTAACGTACAACATTCCACATTAGTGTTGACTCGTTTTCACTGAAGATGGCAGTCAGTGGCATTGCCAAAACGTTTGGTTTTGTTACAAACTTTAGACCACACCCAAACAGCCCGGGGAATAATTTTAATCAAAACTCTACTGTATTTGTTTTAGTAGAATTTGTTGTTGTGTGCTGTACAGTGTAATTGCCAATCATAAAAAACAAATACGGTAAAGCTTTGAAACAAATTAAATATTTCTAATTTGGAATATTTGAGAGGGAAGACTATTTGAATTAGCGAAATTGCAATTCAACTGAACAAATTTAGTCTGAATGGTTACGGAATGTGGTATGTTGATTGTAATTAAGCAGCAAATTTTTTAATATTTTATTTACCTTAATTTCTTATGAGTGATTAGTCTAAACGACCTTTCAGCTAGAAGAATTTAGATATTACACAAAAATAAATGACAAAATACTAGAAACTTACCAAAAGCATAAACTACAATATGTAACGGGACATTTTGGCCTACCCGGGGAAATAAATAAATTTGTATTTTAATAAAAATAAATAGCATTTTTATGATGTAATAATAATTTGGGAGACATAAACATAAATTGAGAATAAAGGTAAATTTTATTGGTAACGGAATTGGCAGGAGTGATTTTAAATATTATTCATAAATTATAAAGACGTAGAAGACAAACAAGCGAAAATGTGTCAAGGTCAGCTCCAGTGACTTACAAGTTGGGTAACAGATTATATAACATCTTACGTCAGAGACAATCCCAGCTTTGGAATTCAGGAGTGTCAGGCGTACTTCTGGCGTAGTGATACCAGAGCTGAAGACAATGGAAAAGTTGGTAAACAGCAGCAGCGACTACACAAAATATCATCTAGGCAGTCGACAAGAAACAACTAACAATTACGGACGCAAGTAGTCGTCGCGTCCGCCGGCTGGGCATAATTTTCGTCGCGCCCGCAAAACAGTAAAAATGTGAATAACATATATAAAATGTAAATTAAACACATAAACGGTCAATACCGTTATTATAGTATATCAAAATGTAAAATAATTAATACAAACACAATAGAACCAGTAAATTCAGTGAAAACAGCTAGCTATGTTGTGCGGGTAACATCTTCAGGACTCAATGAACAGCTAAGTAACATATCCGGATAAAACAAAACTTTCAATGAAAATTTAAATATTCAATATTTTAATATACTGAAATAAATTTTTTTACCAAGAATGAGATCTCGTTAAGGGTTTTGGGTAAGTGTGTGTGTGTGTGTGTGTGTGTGTGTGTGTGTGTGTGTGTGTGTGTGTGTGTGTGTGTGTGTGTGTGTGTGTGTGTGTGTGTGTGTGTGTGTGTGTGTGTGTGTGTGTGTGTGTGTGTGTGAAAGTATATAGAAGACTGGTTTGTGTTCTATTTTATATGTAGTTTCTTGATTTTTTTTATTATTTGGAAATTTTATAACATGTTAATTATAACTCATTAATAAGTTTTGTCACTCATATGATTGTCTGTTAACTGTGTTAACCGAGATAAAGGCGAGAAAAGAATAAGGTGTTGATGATAAAATTGAAATGCTTAATAACCAATAAAATCTAAATCATGGGAACCAATAAAGTTTTTCTTTATTCCGACAACCATTTCTGCTTTTGAGTTCGCCGAAAAGAATCTGGCCCGACATGGTAAGTAATTATTTTATTTCTTGTAATTGGTAGGAAGGCAAGATCGCGCCCGAAGAAATTAGAAGTAAACAAAACGATGAATAAAGTTAAAATTAATTAAATGTAAATTATCAATAAAAGTTATAGCACAATTGGCTTCCGAACGTAGGGACAATTTATATAAAATATTTTATATAAATACAGGCCACTTGGAGAGCAGAATGGTTGTTTGAGGTAAAAATAAAATTTCTTTGTGTACGTAAAATAGACGTAGATATGGGTTATGTTTTGATAAATGTAAAATATTGATGTTGATGTTTTGTAGCGGGTATTGTGAAGTAATATGTATAATAATTAATATGTATAATAATTATTAAGTAGTATAAAGGGTATTATAATAAAAATTGTTTAAACATGGCCAAGGTACAAGAAAATGATATTGGTTTCGAATGGAATGAATGGGAAAGCGAATTTAGAGGGGTGGTAGATAAAATGACGGACGAGGAGTGGGGTAATTTAGATGATAATTTAACACGGATGGAAGAACAAGAAGAGGGAATATTTGCCGAAATTAAAAAGCATAGTGATGATATTATTATTGGTAGTGAGAAGACAAATAATAAAGGTAAAATAGTTGAAGTAATAGTGGTAGAAAATAAGACAGTGAATAGGCCTAATGATAGGGATGATAGTGTAGTGATGGTAGGAAATGGGAGAGAGCCGGGCCAATTTCGAGAAAATAAAGTCGATCAGGTGGCAGATAAGGAGGTAAGTAACGATGATTTGAGTGAATCTAATAAGACGCGAATGATAAAGATGATCATTACAATGTGTAAGGAGATACTAAATTCGCAAGAACAAATGATCAATGATATGAAAAAACAAAACGAGGAGTGGAGAAGAGATAGATGTCAATTGAAGGAGAGTACAGAGGTTAAATCAAAACAGGTAAGTGTTTGTGGTGGTAGTAATATGAATGATAATTCTAATAATGAATTAATAAATAAGTGACAAAATAGTGGAAGAGGTTGTGTTAGATAGTAAAGTATTGAATAGTGATGATAATGATGTTAATTACAATTCTGAGGTAAGTAGGAGTGAGAATTATGACAATATAAGTGAAAATATGATGTTAAAGAATAATGGGGTAAATATTGAGAGTACTGATGAAGTTTTAGAATGTAATAATGGAATGCTAATGTGTGTTTATGAGTCAGAGAGAAAGTGGAAAGATAGTATAGAGGTAGAAGGGTGGCAGAGGGTAAATTTTCCCCAGGTTTATTGTGAACCAAGGTGTTTACAAATGTTGTTGTTGAAGGGCAAGAGTCCCTTGTTATTGGAAGACATGAGGTCTTTGAGTTGTTCCCCGAATTTTTATGAGTTAGTGCCATCTGTGTGGGATGGTAGAGAAAGTGTGATATGGTGTTATGGTGAGAGAGATTTAGATAGAGAGTTGTGTATTGATAGAGAGATAGAATTATTTCAGTTAAAGAGAAATTATAAAGAGTTGAAAGCGAGGTTAGAATTGAAGGCAATCGATGATATAAAATACTTACCTTGTAAGATAGAGATGGATAATTATTTTGATGATGATGATAAAATAACTGACTTTATATTGAATAAAAATACTGATGGAGACGGAACTAAAATAACAAATGTACACAGGTTTTACGAATTAATAGGCAATAATGGTGTCACATATTATGTCGATAATGATCATAATAATAACAACAAATTGTATGTGGATAACAATGATGTATGTTATAAATATGTTAGATATCTATATGATGATGGAGGTTGAATTAAAAAATCAGTGTATGGACATTTTTAAATATTTTAATTTATGGTAATGACCTGGCCAGAATGTAACGGGACATTTTGGGCCTATTTCGGGGTAATAAAGAAGTTTGTATTTTTTTTTAATAAAACAAATAACATTTTTTTACTATGATAGGGACAAACGTAAACAAAGGTAAATTCAGTGGTAGCGACGGTAGCGACAGTGGCAGCACTGCTGGTGACATTGTAAAGGAAAATTATTGAAACGAGTTAAACAACCGACGAAACTGTGCCAAGGTCAGACAATGACATACAAAACTGTAAACAAATTATGTAACTGAACATCAGGCGATGTTACGTCAGAGCCTAGCCTAACGGTGGAATGCAGTTGGCATAGTAATACAAACTTAAAAACAATGAGAATTGGTCATACAACCACGGCGACGTTATAAAATAGTGCCGTTGGCCTAGTCCCAGTCTAAACTCAACACTCGCGCGAGTGACAAGTAAAAAGTTCCGGAACATAAATTGCGGGCCCGCAGTACAGAAAATGTGATATAAAATCGAAATTTATGCGTAAATAATGTAAATGAACAGTTTTCTTGATACAATGACAGTTTCGGAGATGTAAAACAAATTATTCATTAATGTAAAATGTGTGTGTGGAGAAATGCGACGTCGTCTGGACTCAAACTCAGCTAAGTAGTCTACAAGAATGAAAACAAAATTTTCAATTATGATTTAAATATTCAAAATTGTAATATTCACATTTAAAGATTTTCACGATTAATAGGGAGCTCTTAGAATCCTGGGGTAGATATGTATGTGTGTGTGAGTGAAAGCGCTGGTTTCCGTTGTGTTAGTTAAGTTAAGTATTAAGCGAATTATTTTGTATTTATATTTCCTGTTTTATTTTGACTATTGCTGAACAAATTATATTCAACTTAATAATGATCCATTTTATGTCTATATTTTACTTGAATTACTATGGGAACAAAATGTAAAAGAGGGAGAAAAGGATAATTTGTTTGATAAAATTGAAATGCCAATAAATTTTAAATCATGGGAAACAAAATAAAGCTTTCTTTATTTTGAACAACCAATTCTGATCTCCTGTTCGCCGAAAAGAACCCGAGAAATATGGTAAGTACAAATTTTTTTTGTTCTGTTTCTTGTAATTAATAAATACAAGATGGCGCCCGAAGAAATTCTAGAAAGTAAACAGTGAACAGTGACCTTAAAATCAGTTCAATTAAATTATCAAGAAAAGGATATAGTACAATTGGCTTCCGAACTTAGGGACATTTATATAAAAAATATTTTTTTTATATAAATATAGGCCTACTTGGGAGAACAGAATGGTTGTTTAAGGTAACTAAAAAATGTGTAAACATAAGTAGTAAGGTTATAATATGATTGATAGATGTGTATTAAATAAGTAAGAATTAAATAAAAATGATGAATACTAATGAAAATATTAACAATGAAGTCAGTTTCACTGATAGTCAAACTGAAAGTCAAATAAATAGCAATTTAAGCGAGACTGAATCGAGAATAATGGAAGGCGTAACGAGTCAATCGACGCCGACCTCAGTTAAGAAAGAGAATAATAGTGATATCATAAAAATGATCAATTTCTTTGTACTAGTTTTAATAAATTTGAAAGTAGTGTAAATGAGAAGTTAGATATACAGAATGATAATAATAAAAAATTCGAAGAACAGAATACGCAGTTTCAACAAAGTATTAGCGTAAAATTTGATGAACTCAAAACTGAAATTAATAAAGTACAAATCAACTGTGAGAGTAACTGGAACAAATTGAAATATGAATTAAATGAAACGTTGAGTCATTCATTAAAAAATATGAATAACAGAGTTGACAAAATAGAGAGTAATGTGGCGGAAAAATTTGATAAACAAAGACAAAAGGTAATTGAAAAGTTTGAGTGTAAAACAAAGGATAATTATAATGATATGTGTAAAAACGCAGTAGTAGAGAGTAAGGTAACAAATAGTAACAATAATATTGAGTGTAGTAATGTATTTGATGAATTAATATCGGAGATCGATACGGTAAAAATAAATAATGAGAGTACTAATGAAATTGCAGAATGTAGTGATAATGAAATGTTAATGTGTATTTATGAGTCAGAGAGAAAGTGGAAAGAGAGAGTAGATGAGTATGTGGGGCAGAGGGTAAATTTTCCCATTAAATTTTCTGAACCAGAGTGTTCACAGATGTTGTTTTTGAAGGGCAAGAGACCCGTATTAGTAGATGAATTGAAGTGTATATTGATGTTGTATAATGTTGTACCCTCTGTCTGTAATAATTGTGAGAGTGTGATGTGGTGTTATGAAGAGAGAGAGTTGTGTATTGAGAGAGAGATAGAAGTATATAAGTTAAAAAGAAATTATGATGAATTGAGAAAAAGATTAGAAGGGGTGAAGATAAACCATATAAAATACTTACCTGTTGAAAGAGAGATAGAGGATTATTTTGATAATATCTTTATAAACGATAATGACTTACCTGATGTAATAGTAGAGGAATATAAAAATGATAAAATAGCTTACCTGACGTTGACCAATAATACTGATGGAGACTGGACAATAATAACTTATGTTGACAAGGTTTATGAAATATTAATAGGGAATAACTCTATAAATTATAATGGCATAATGAATGAAATAAAGTTAATGGATTATAATAATAATAATAATAATAATAATAACAAATTGAGTGCGTATAAAAATGATGCATGTTATAAATATATTCGATATATATATATACGATGATGGAGGTTGAAATAAAAATCAGTGAATGGACAATATAAATATTGCAATTTATGGTAATGACCTTGCAGATTTGGACATATGAAGTGTGAAACAATTGAACAGTTATTGACGAATAATTTGTAAATAATGTAGTGAATTCAATTGTGTGTATTATGAAATGTTAGGTAAATAATGTGTATATGTAGTAGAAAAAGTTGTGATAATAATATTATTAATATTTTGCAGTCTAAATAAATAATAAAATAATTATGAAGACAATAATTGATGATTTGTAAAATTTTGATAATAATTGAAATATGTTGTGTTTTAATAATCAATTGAAGTAAATAATTCGAGATGTTTAAATATTGTGATTGAAGGTTATATGTTTGAATTTTTATAATGAGTTTGAATTGTTTGATGAGATTTCAATTTAACGACAATTAATGAATAAATAAATGAATGTTAAATGGTTTAGTTTGTGGAATAGCATAATGGTTAAAAATATAGATTAATAATAAATTCGAAAATGTTGAGGAATCTAATGGCAACGAAGGATAAATAATGAAATGATGATATAAAAGAGTTAATAAAAATTCCAAATTATAATGTTTATAAGTTTTTATATAAATTATTTAAAAGAGAATTGTTTGTTTAATGTATGCTAGCGATCAAGGTAAATGTCTATTCGTGTATTATGTTATGTAATGTATTATACAAGATGTGTGTGTGTGTGTGTGGCAGGGAGGTTATCCAGGGGGGTAACGAATTAGAAATTTGTTGTATTTTAATAATGATGACTCGCTACTAAATAATTTTGTTTTGATTTGAAAAATAGATGCACTACATACTTCCTATATTGTGTTTATTATGTCTTATTGTGTTAATTGCATGTAGTATGTTAGGAATAAGGATTATAAAAATAATAAAAGTCAATTGCGATTAAAAGGTAATTTTATGATTTTATATGCAAATTTAATGATGTTACGTGTGTATACATTTTTAAATACAAATTGTTTATTTTAAGGTAATAATAACCATGTGAATTATGAATGTACTATGTTTTCTTATGTTATATTGTGTTTGTTAGTATTTAAGAGAATTTTATGAATTTTATAAATTTTTTGATGCAAATTGGGGATAAGAGAAATGTGTAATATGGAAATGGGAAATGTTTATTTAAATTCTGATGGGAATCAGGGCAATAATTTTGAATTTTGGGAAAAAAGTTAACAAGAGAAAGTAGATAGAATGAGATTATGGAATTTTAAAATGGGTATCATGTTGTTGTTAGGTATTCTGATATATGTTAGAAGTAAGTAAAAAACAAAAACCAGTGCTTCTTAGCGCAAACCAGCATCGCTAGAGGGAAACAGATCAGTTGGGGATATGATGTTGTATAAGGCCACTAGTTGATATTTGATTTGTTGTTTCAGTGTTTGGTGATGCTGTGGCGGCGGACCTGAGCTGGCCAGCGCGTCAGAGCAGGGGCGTTAAGTATCTGTCTGACTCTACGGTGTTGGGATCTCGATAGAGAAGTCCAGTATTGTCATTCAGGTGCGGTCACAGTCACCGGACCAAGGGTGAGTTAATTATATTTTTTTTTTGTAAACCATAAAGGGGGTTGTGGCGACGTAACCTGGCTGATCCCTTTAGCAAGTATGAATGTGTCAATGAGATTTTTTATGCTTCGGCATAAAATATCTCATTGAGGGGGTATTGTAACGGGACATTTTGGGCCTATTTCGGGGTAATAAAGAAGTTTGTATTTTTTTTTAATAAAACAAATAACATTTTTTTACTATGATAGGGACAAACGTAAACAAAGGTAAATTCAGTGGTAGCGACGGTAGCGACAGTGGCAGCACTGCTGGTGACATTATAAAGGAAAATTATTGAAACGAGTTAAACAACCGACGAAACTGTGCCAAGGTCAGACAATGACATACAAAACTGTAAACAAATTATGTAACTGAACATCAGGCGATGTTACGTCAGAGCCTAGCCTAACGGTGGAATGCAGTTGGCGTAGTAATACAAACTTAAAAACAATGAGAATTGGTCATACAACCACGGCGACGTTATAAAATAGTGCCGTTGGCCTAGTCCCAGTCTTAACTCAACACTCACGCGAGTGACAAGTAAAAAGTTCCGGAACGTAAATTGCGGGCCCGCAGTACAGAAAATGTGATATAAAATCGAAATTTATGCGTAAATAATGTAAATGAACAGTTTTCTTGATACAATGACAGTTTCGGAGATGTAAAACAAATTATTCATTAACGTAAAATGTGTGTGTGGAGAAATGCGACGTCGTCTGGACTCAAACTCAGCTAAGTAGTCTACAAGAATGAAAACAAAATTTTCAATTATGATTTAAATATTCAAAATTGTAATATTCACATTTAAAGATTTTCACGATTAATAGGGAGCTCTTAGAATCCTGGGGTAGATATGTATGTGTGTGTGAGTGAGTGAAAGCGCTGGTTTCCGTTGTGTTAGTTAAGTTAAGTATTAAGCGAATTATTTTGTATTTATATTTCCTGTTTTATTTTGACTATTGCTGAACAAATTATATTCAACTTAATAATGATCCATTTTATGTCTATATTTTACTTGAATTACTATGGGAACAAAATGTAAAAGAGGGAGAAAAGGATAATTTGTTTGATAAAATTGAAATGCCAATAAATTTTAAATCATTGGAAACAAAATAAAGCTTTCTTTATTTTGAACAACCAATTCTGATCTCCTGTTCGCCGAAAAGAACCCGAGAAATATGGTAAGTACAAATTTTTTTTGTTCTGTTTCTTGTAATTAATAAATACAAGATGGCGCCCGAAGAAATTCTAGAAAGTAAACAGTGAACAGTGACCTTAAAATCAGTTCAATTAAATTATCAAGAAAAGGATATAGTACAAGAATATGAAATGAAGTGTGGTAAACTGAAAAATTAATGACGAACAATTTGTAAATAATTGATAGTGAAATTAATTGTGTGTATTGTAAAATGTTATGTAAACAATGTGTGTATGTAGTAGAAATTGTCGTAATAATAATAATATTATTTTGATAGACTAAATGAATAATAAGAATTTTGTAATTGTTTTGAAGTAATGTAATTAAAATGTTGTGTTTTCAATACTTGATGGAATTTAAATAATTTGAGATGTTTAAAATATTTTGATTGATTTAAGACGTTATATAAAAAAATTTTGCTGATGAATTTAAATTATGTTATGAGACTTAAATTTGATAAGAAATAGTGAATAAATATAAAGTTGGAAAAGATAGAATTTGGGTAAGGATGATTATTTAAGTAAGACATTTGAGTCAGTCCAAGTTGAGTATAGATGGGTGTTAGAGAGAATAAGAGGTGAAATACAAGTAATGTAGAATTTGAGTATTGATAGTGACACAGTAGCTATGGGGAAAATATGCAGAGTAACGATTGAATATATTGAGGTAATAAATAAATGAAATGGAGATATTCTGTAGAATATGAAAGTGAGGTAATAGGAGAGTAATTAGTTGATAGTGGAATTTTGTAAGGGGGGTGGTGTGATAAGGAGTCCTCAACGAAAAGCGTTGTGGCGGGAAGGGAACCGACTAGCGCCGGAAAGGGTTACCTAGCGAGGGTCCGAGAACCAGATAAGGGAATGAGCATTGGGAGGGGAACACATCCTGAGTACAAAGGGGTAGAGAGTATTTTGTTAGAAGGGTAGAATGATGCGAAATGAGTTAGAGTAGTTAGTTACAGGTAGAGAAGGTTTGGTAGATGTTTTGGTAGATGGGTGTCAAAATAGATAAAGAATTTGTAAGTGAGCGTTAGAGTCTGTAACGGGACATTTTGGCCTACCTGGGGTAAAATAAAGTAATTGGATTTTGAATAAAAGCAAGCAACATTTTACAATGTAAAAATAATAATTGGGAAAGAACGTAAGCACAAAAGGTAAATTTTATTAGTAGTGAAGTCGGTAACACTGATTGTGAAAATTATTCATGAATATCAAAAAGACGTAGAAAAACAGCCAGCGAAACTGTGCCAAGGTCACCCAATGACTTACAAAACTGTAAACAAGTTATGTAACTGAACATCGGATGATCTTACGTCAGACGATCCCCGCTGTGGAATTCGGGTGTGTAATCCAAAACCGTATACTGGCGTAGGAATACGAACTGGATACAATGCAAGTTGGTAAAACAGCCGAGGCAACTACACAAAATAGTGCCGTTTGCCTCACCCCAGTCTAACTTCAACACTCGCGCGAGTGACACCCATATACAGTTCCGGAACGTAAATTGCGGGCCCGCAAAACAACAAAATGTGAATAACAGTCTCTTTAAAAAATGTGACGTAAAATCGAAACTATATCTAAATAACAGAAATGAACAGTTTTTCGGAAAGTTAATAGTTAAAACAAAGAATGTGTGCGCGTATAGCCAAGTGACGTCTTCTGGACTAAAAAATGAACAGATAAGTAATCTACAAGAATAAAATAAAACAAAAACGTTCAAAATTTTGGTTTAAATATTAAAAAATTTTTAAACATTTTCAAAATTATGAGCTCTTAAAATTTAGAGATAGATATGTGTGTGTGTGTGTGTGAAAGCGCTGGTTTTCGTTATATTATAGTTATAGAGAATAATTTGTATTTCTGTTATATCTTAATTTGAAAACTACTTAAACAATTGATCATTTTATGAATACTTATTTTGAATATTACGGAAGTTAAAATGTATGAGGGAGAAAGGAAATCTTGTATTTTGACCTAAAAAATTATAACTAAATGGTGTTTTTCTTTTTAGACTTTAATAAAACAACATTGATTTGAATATTTAAATGGGAATTAGTAGTTATTTCAAACAACCATATTGTTTTCAACACATCTAATTAGAGATCCTGGACAATGGTGAGTATAAAGTTTGAGTTGGTACTAGACAACATGGCGACTGCACCAGCCGAAAGTATGTAATTGTAAACAAAGCTTATTAGTGAATGAATTAAAAGGTAATTAATAGTTAACAAGTCATACGAGGGGTAAGATTATAAGTAAATGCCAAGTTGATAAAGTGAATTATAATGAATAACTGAGAATCACCCAAATTAATAAATGAATAATAAATGAAATTTTATGGTGAATGAAGGTTGAAAAAAAAAATTTTGGGGGGGGGGGGAATGAATTAATAGAAGTTCAATTGAGATTAAAATGTAATTTTTATAATTTTATATGCAAATTTTAGATGTAAAGTGTGTAATTTTGGTCAAACTTGAATGCGAATTGTTTATTTTAAGGTAATAATAACAATGTGAATTATGAATATACTATGTTTAATTATGTTGTATTATGTTTGTTAATGTTTAAGAGAATTTTATGAATTTAAATATTTTAGATGCAAATTGGGGATGGGAGAGATTTGTAATATGGTAATGGGAAATGTTTAATTAAATTCTGAGGGGAATCAGGGCAATATGTTTTGAATTTTGGAATAAAAGTTAAAAAGAGAAAGTAGACAGAATGAGATTAGGGAATTTTAAAATATGTATCATGTTAGGTTATGTATTAATATATATGTTAGAGGTTAAGAGGAAAAACCAGTGCTTCTTAACACAAACCAGTACTGCTAAGGGGAAACAGATCAGTTAGGGATATAGTATTGTACAAGGCCACTAGTTGATATTATGATTTGTTGTTTCAGAGTCTGGTGATGCTGTGGCGGCGGTCCTGAGCTGGCTAGCGCGTCAGAGCAGGGGCGTTAAGTACCTGGCTGACTTTATGGTGTTGGGATCTCGAGAGAGAAGTCCAGTAAGGTCATTCAGGTGCGGTCACAGTCACTGGACCAAGGGTGAGATAATTATATTTTTGTCTGTAAACCATAAAGGGGGTTGTGGCGACATATCCTGGCTGATCCCTGTAGCAAGTATGAGTGTGTCAATGAAAGTTTTCATGCTTCGGCATAAAACCTCTCATTGAGGGGGTATTGTAACGGGACATTTTGGCCTACCCGGGGAAATAAATAAATTTGTATTTTAATAAAAATAAATAGCATTTTTATGATGTAATAATAATTTGGGAGACATAAACATAAATTGAGAATAAAGGTAAATTTTATTGGTAACGGAATTGGCAGGAGTGATTTTAAATATTATTCATAAATTATAAAGACGTAGAAGACAAACAAGCGAAAATGTGTCAAGGTCAGCTCCAGTGACTTACACAAGTTGCGTAACAGATTATATAACATCTTACGTCAGAGACAATCCCAGCTTTGGAATTCAGGAGTGTCAGGCGACCCTACTTCTGGCGTAGTGATACCAGAGCTGAAGACAATGGAAAAGTTGGTAAACATACACAAATTAGTGCCGTTCGTCTAGGCAGTCGGCAAGAAACAACTAACAATTACGGACGCAAGTAGTCGTCGCATCCGCCGGCTGGGCATAATTTTTGTCGCGCCCGCAAAACAGTAAAAATGTGAATAACATATAAAATGTAAATTAACCACTTAAACGATCAATACCGTTATTATAGTATATCAAAATGTAAAATAATTAATACAAACTCAATAGAACCAGTAAATTCAGTGAAAACAGCTAGCTATGTTGTGCGGGTAACATCTTCAGGACTCAATGAACAGCTAAGTAACATATCCGGATAAAACAAAACTTTCAATGAAAATTTAAATATTCAATATTTTAATATACTGAAATAAATTTTTTTACCAAGAATGAGATCTCTAAGGGTTTTGGGTAACTGTGTGTGTGTGTGTGAGTGAGTGAAAGTATATAGAAGACTGGTTTGTGTTCTATTTTATATGTAGTTTCTTGATTTTTTTTATTATTTGGAAATTTTATAACATGTTAATTATAACTCATTAATAAGTTTTGTCACTCATATGATTGTCTGTTAACTGTGTTAACCGAGATAAAGGCGAGAAAAGAATAAGGTGTTGATGATAAAATTGAAATGCTTAATAACCAATAAAATCTAAATCATGGGAACCAATAAAGTTTTTCTTTATTCCGACAACCATTTCTGCTTTTGAGTTCGCCGAAAAGAATCTGGCCCGACATGGTAAGTAATTATTTTATTTCTTGTAATTGGTAGGAAGGCAAGATCGCGCCCGAAGAAATTAGAAGTAAACAAAACGATGAATAAAGTTAAAATTAATTAAGTGTAAATTATCAATAAAAGTTATAGCACAAATAAACATGAAACCAGCCCACAAAATTCTCTAAAACTTTTTAATCGAACTTGTGACTAATACAGTATTACCCAAAAAAATTTGAATGAAAGACAAACATATAATTAAAATGAATAAAATTTTTAACTTACTTAAAAACAATCAATCAATAGTTCTGTGTGTAATCAACAGAGACTGCTAATTGTGTGGACTGTTTAACCATTCCATGCTAATACAGTACTAACGATAATTCCAACATATTTTTGTGGTTACATTAGAATGACCCAATGTGAACTGTTACAGGACATTTTTATTGAATAATTAATATCAAATACTTCACTAATACAGACAGCTGTTTGAATTAATAAGGGTGAATGTTTAGTCCAAAACAGCAAGAATTTCAAATTAACAAGATTTTACTGTACAAGAATAACATGTTTATAGACAAACTAAAACGTATGCTACCTACAATCAAACAATATTCAGTTTATATTACTTGATTTAAATATTGTCCTGTAAACAATAGCTTACAGTAACCCCTTACATTCTTTGTTAGTTTAGTTGTTCTTTGATTCTCTTTGAGAATAGCCTAGTAAGCTAAAACAGCTGTCAGAGTTAAATAAAAACTGTGAAACATACCAAGTGTTAATACATTTTTAAAACTCTGTAAAATCTTAAGATTCCATGTTCTATATGAAAATGCTACAAAAATTAGCGTATAACTATTACACATAGTAAATTGGCTGCCATATCGCAAAATGATGGAAAATGTTCACAAAATTTTTAATCATATTTTGAAAACTCACAAAAACGTAGGGAAAGTCTTCCATTTAAAATTCTTCATATCTCTTTCAGTTTTTAAGTTCCCAATAAGCATTTATTGAGTTGAACAGCTGTGTATATTAACATCGATACAACTTTTAAATTTTCAAGAAAAAGCCATAACGCCTATAAATCTCCTTTTATCACTGTACTACCAGTATGTGGATATTATAAATCTGATAGGTTTTCCTATCATTTTCTAATAGTTGCACTACGGTAGCAACCCTAGTTCACTACACGCAGTACACATCTGATAATCAGTATGCTTTGAGAACAGTTACTAGCACTGAACTTGCAAGTGATATAATTATCACCCATTTTTTATAAACTAAACTTACAAAAAATAACAGTCTATTTTAATCATAGTTACCTTTTTCAGCTTCAGTTCCATCTTTTTTTTGTTCCTGATCAGTCTTATTTTCACTTTTATTAGTTTTTCCTCCAATTATCCCTTCTTGCTTCTTTTTCCCTGTAGCTTTCTCCCCTTTGTTTTCTTTTCCTGCACTTTTCTCTCCCTCAGTCTTGTTTACCCCTTCAATTGAAAGAGATAATATAATGGATTTAAACAAAAACGAAATGTCCATGTACAGTATAAGACTAATTTATGATGATGGGGGTTAAACATATGTTGTTGATGGACATTTAATTATTTGAGTTTAATAGTGTTAATACTTGGCTTGATAATGTAATGATTTTTGGAGAACAATGACATCTTATGTGAAGCAAATTGTATATAAATTTGTATGGGGGTTGAATGTTTTATGTATTAGGTTATGTTATTGTTATGATCAGGTATCTGAGGATGCACTGTGGTGTGTATATTGTATGTTGTGTAGTAATGTTTATAATTTTGATTGGGTTTATTATAATAATGATAATTGATTGTTAATAAGAACTGACATTACTAAATTTTATTATGGAATTAAATTAATTTGAAATGGTTAAAGGTGTGAATTTTGGTAATAAATTCGAAAAATTTTTTTTGAGAATTTTGTAATGAATTATAAATAATTAAAATCTGATAATTAAAATGTTTGATACAAAAATCCGAGCTGAAGTTATGATGTGAAATTCAAAGTTGAAATGGAGTAAATGTAAAATGGAATTAATAAAAAATTGTATTTGTAATGAGATTTGAGAATATTTTTTGTTTTTTGATATGAGTTACAAGTGTATTTTGACATATGGTCATATATTCGTGTGTGTTAATAGGTTATTTGGTTTAAATCATATGTGTTATGTAGCATAAAAATACCTCTTGTAGAAGGGTAATCTGTTAATTGTGTGTTAAGATACTTAAGATACCACAAATCAGTACTTTGGTCAATGCAAATCAGTACTTCTAGGAGGAACCCAAATCAGTACAAGGATAGGGAGTAGTGAAATGCCATTTGTTAATGTTTTTGATTTGTTTTTACAGAATCTGTGTGGAACTGTGGCGGCGAACCTGTGCTGGCCAGCGTGTCAGGGCAGGGTCGCCAAGTGCCTGTCTAGCTTTATTGTGTTGGGATTCTGATAAAGGAAGTCCAGAAAGGTCATGCAGGTGTGGCCGCAGCCACCAGATTAAGGGGGGTAAGTACTCAACTTTTAATCAAGAAGTAAGGGGGGTCGTGGTGCCATATCCTCACTGGTCCTCCTGGGTTTAGGCAATGAGTTTTTGTTTTTTGACATAAAACCTCTCATTGGGGGGGGGGGTCTTGTAACAAGACAAAATTTGGGTAACAAAATTATATAACAAGTTAACGTTTTATTGTAATGACGTGGGTCTGGTCAGGATTGTAGAGGTGGGGCAGGCGATGCCCAAATAAGGCAACAAGTGATCTGTTGTTAACTAGTGAATCGTACAAACGGCACGTGTTTCCAACGACACAGTCACTCCACCAGCGAAGTGGGGAGAAGCAGAAAAACGCAATTTACAGACAATGAAGGGACGCAGGTAGAAATCTGCCTGTAAACAGTTTCAAAGGTGCAGAAAAAACGGAATTAGCGTACTCAAGCCAGCTACGTTCGCCCCAGTCTCCAGCCCAACGTTAAACAGAGAAGATGTAGTCTGAAGTGTGCGCGAAGCAGTTACGGTAGGCCAAAGTATTTATGGTAGGCCTACCGAATTTTGTCGTAAATGTTGAAAGTGCTAATAAACTTTCAAAGTAAAAGGTAATAAAACAATAGAGATATAAATATAGATGGTTAGAACAATTTTTTTGTCTTTGGTGATTTGAAAGTGAACTGTGAAGTGTTGTGCAACAACTGGGACCACGTGCCAGATAAGTAACCAAATAATTGGCCAAAAAAGTTAATCAAATTTAATTAAGTTTGTTTATTTCCAAAATGATTTTAAAACATAAACAATATTAAAATGATGTTGTCTTGTAACTTTGACTTGACAACAGTAGAAAAGAAATTAGTAATTGTTTTTTTATCTAAATAAAACTTTTATATATTATAATTTTTCTTTGTCTATTAAATTTGGTTTTATTAACATTTAAAAATAAAAAGAGATGCATAATATGTTTAATAAAAGAAAATATGATATTGTCATGAACATGTGTTAATTAGTTAATACGCCATTCTGCCCATAACCTCATCGCTGTATCGATAAGTTCGTCTATACAACCCTGGAGTTTTTCTATAAGGGAATTTTGTGTTATTTACTAAATTATTTCTGTGGGGAGAGTGAAATGGTTTCTACATTTACTCCTAAAAATTTAAATATTCAATATTTTAATATACTGAAATAATTTTTTTTACCAAGAATGAGATCTCTAAGGGTTTTGGGTAACTGTGTGCGTATGTGAGTGAGTGAAAGTATATAGAAGACTGGTTTGTGTTCTATTTTATATGTATTTCTTGATTTTTTTTATTATTTGGAAATTTTATAACATGTTAATTATAACTCATTAATAAGTTTTGTCACTCATATGATTGCCTGTTAACTGTGTTAACCGAGATAAAGGGGAGAAAAGAATAAGGTGTTGATGATAAAATTGAAATGCTTAATAACCAATAAAATCTAAATCATGGGAACCAATAAAGTTTTTCTTTATTCCGACAACCATTTCTGCTTTTGAGTTCGCCGAAAAGAATCTGGCCCGACATGGTAAGTAATTATTTTATTTCTTGTAATTGGTAGGAAGGCAAGATCGCGCCCGAAGAAATTAGAAGTAAACAAAACGATGAATAAAGTTAAAATTAATTAAGTGTAAATTATCAATAAAAGTTATAGCACAAATAAACATGAAACCAGCCCACAAAATTCTCTAAAACTTTTTAATCGAACTTGTGACTAATACAGTATTACCCAAAAAAATTTGAATGAAAGACAAACATATAATTAAAATGAATAAAATTTTTAACTTACTTAAAAACAATCAATCAATAGTTCTGTGTGTAATCAACAGAGACTGCTAATTGTGTGGACTGTTTAACCATTCCATGCTAATACAGTACTAACGATAATTCCAACATATTTTTGTGGTTACATTAGAATGACCCAATGTGAACTGTTACAGGACATTTTTATTGAATAATTAATATCAAATACTTCACTAATACAGACAGCTGTTTGAATTAATAAGGGTGAATATTTAGTCCAAAACAGCAAGAATTTCAAATTAACAAGATTTTACTGTACAAGAATAACATGTTTATAGACAAACTAAAACGTATGCTACCAACAATCAAACAATATTCAGTTTATATTACTTGATTTAAATATTGTCCTGTAAACAATAGCTTACAGTAACCCCTTACATTCTTTGTTAGTTTAGTTGTTCTTTGATTCTCTTTGAGAATAGCCTAGTAAGCTAAAACAGCTGTCAGAGTTAAATAAAAACTGTGAAACATACCAAGTGTTAATACATTTTTAAAACTCTTTGTAAAATCTTAAGATTCCATGTTCTATATGAAAATGCTACAAAAATTAGCGTATAACTATTACACATAGTAAATTGGCTGCCATATCGCAAAATGATGGAAAATGTTCACAAAATTTTTAATCATATTTTGAAAACTCACAAAAACGTAGGGAAAGTCTTCCATTTAAAATTCTTCATATCTCTTTCAGTTTTTAAGTTCCTAATAAGCATTTATTGAGTTGAACAGCTGTGTATATTAACATCGATACAACTTTTAAATTTTCAAGAAAAAGCCATAACACCTATAAATCTCCTTTTATCACTGTACTACCAGTATGTGGATATTATAAATCTGATAGGTTTTCCTATCATTTTCTAATAGTTGCACTACGGTAGCAACCCTAGTTCACTACACGCAGTACACATCTGATAATCAGTATGCTTTGAGAACAGTTACTAGAGTTAACTGCATGGAAGTAGTACCGTCAAGGTCACTCACTTTCACTGCTTCTCCCTGTCACCTCCACGCCCCTCGCCCAGCGTTGTTGCCGGCTAGTACAGTGTGTAGCGTTTTAGCAGTGTTACGAAAACAAATTTCATACATCCACCTTATATTCGTTTCAAATTTATTTATGCGTATCGCGTAAATGAATTTGTTTTATCAGGAATAATTAGTTGTGGGTAACACTACTCAGTTAAATTCTGGGGGCCAGTATTTGAGCTATAAAAATTTGTGTGAGTCGGCAACATATTTTTTGTTGTCGCGTAAATATCTACAGAATTTCTATCTTTGCGTTTCTTCTCTTTCTTTGACTTTTTTTGTTACGATTTGCAGTTCTCTGAAACTACTATTTATACTGCGCTGGTTTTTCTTATGTTAGAATCTAAAGCTTTTAGCAATACACACCCTAACTTTACGAAGTACCGTTAGGTCAGTTATTTTGTGATTTCCGTACAGTGAACTTACTTATTTAAAGTTTTACTGTTTTCTTCATGGGCGGTTATCCTACAGACTGACAGTTGTCTGAGAACGCTGACCTTGTCTGCTGTTGTCGCTTTAATTTTTTCATACTCACGGTCTTTTCCCTTTTGTAAATGAATCTGTTTTTGTTCTCTGCAAGGTCGTTCCTAAGCCATATGGTTCGGAAGTTCTGTTAGGTATATGTACACATTTGGTATGCAAATTGCGTTTACCCTGTCGGCATGTCTTTTCAGTAAATATTGCTGTCTGACACTTTTATGAATGCCTTTGTCATTTTACACTCCCCTCAAAAATGTGTATGTTTACTTGCCGCGCTACTACCTTTCTTCCGTTGCACAAAGATAAATAGGACTGAGCAATTTCTGTAAACAAAACTGTCGCTGTTGTGGCAAAAGCCAATCCCATTTCAGTTACAGTACCCCATTCCAAGTAGGTTGGGTGAACGAGGTGAGGAAGAGACGAATTAGCAACAAACATCCAAAATATTTATCCTCCTTAGTATTGTTGACAGACATTTTGTGCGTTTCATGTGAAGGGTTGACATCTTTATTGTAGACAGTGTGTGTATTAGTTTATTTCAATAATTTGTATTTATTATGAGTGATATTGTGGAACAGTATCCTACATTTAGTTCGAGTACAAGCAACGGTGGTGTACGTGCGGGCCGAGAGGACATTAGAAAACAAAGTAAAGTCATCATAGCAAACGTTTACAAGTTTTTTAAAAATCTTGCATATAATGAAGAAGCCAGGAGGAACATAAACTTTGCACAAGTTCGAAAATTGACAACGGAAGCTTGTGGCATTTCTGAACAGTCGGTGCAACGTATTAGCAATACCGTTGCTTCGGCAGATGATCAAGGCGTGAGCGTTGTGTTCAGTTCTCCTCAGTTCTCCAAGGAAAGGGTATAAACGGGAACACAAAAACACTGAACTGGACGATTTTAATAAACAAATAGTCCGCAGGACCGTACTTGAATATTACGACCGAGGGGAATACCCCACTGCAAGCAAAATTCGAGCTGATCTCTGTCAGAAAATCAATTATTCTGGTTCAGAAGCCTCCGTACTTCGCCTTCTGAAAGTGCTTGGTTTTAAATTTAAGAAGTGCAACGATGGACGAAAATTGTTAATGGAGCGCAGAGACATTGCTGCCTTGAGAGCGAAGTTTTTGAGAACCATGCATATACATCGTACAGAGGACAACAGGCCGATAATTTATTTGGATGAAACCTGGATATCACAGAATCATACGAATAAATACATCTGGCAAGACTCCAGAGGGAACGGTGGGCTGAAAGTACCTACTGGTAGAGGTGGCCGGCTGATTATTGCACATGCTGGATCCGCAAGTACAGGTTTCATAGCAGGTGCCAAACTTGTCTTTCGTGGCAGTAAGCATTCAGCTGCATCTGACTACCACACAGAAATGAATGCTGAAGTTTTTCAGACCTGGTTTGTTGGTATGTTGCGCTCCTTGGAAGAAGGCTCTGTCATCGTGATGGATAATGCCAGCTATCATTCTGTACAAATAGATAAACCACCATGTTCAAACTGGCGTAAAGCGGATATCATGGAGTGGCTGCGTAAGAAGAGAATTTCATTTTGCACAGCTGAAACCAGGGATGAACTTCTTTCTAAAGAAGAGATCCGAACGGCCAAGAAGATGTACGAATTGGATCAACTGGCAAATGAAATGGGATATTTACATTAGTGGGACATTTAAACAGTAGTGCGCCTGCCACCATATCATTGTCAGTATAATCCGATCGAGCTGATATGGGCCCAAGTTAAACAGTATGTTGCAAACACGAATACGACTTTCGGATTGGCCGATATTGAACAACTTGCACACGAAGCTTTGGACAGGATAACTCAGGAAGACTGGGAGAAGTGCGTAAGACATGCGGAGGCACTACAAGAAGCTGATTACTCAAAGCAGTGCACGAGAGACACCACAGTGGAGCTTCATCATACACTTACGTGTGAGTAGTGACAGCGAACCTGAGTCCAGTGAATCCGAAGACGAATTACTGCAGGAGTGTTAAAAAGTGTATATAGGTGGTAAACGTGTCTATAGCAAAGCGTAGTATTTTCTATTTTTATTGAAACATAAAAAACCGTGTGTGCGTGTTTTCTTCAGGAGTGTTATGAATGTGCTCTGTGCTATCACTTTGCAAAGTGATAATTGTGTGACTAACCCTATTTAAGGTGAGTTTTTCAACATACTGCTTATATATAATAGTCATAAGGAATTCTATAGTTCATAAAATAAGGAAAATTTTAATTATAAAATTAGTAAGGACAATGCATAAAATATAGAATTATAAATTTAAATTCTATATTTAAAGATTTATAATATATTAATATATAAATAAGGAATTTTAAATTTATTTCATGAGGCATTTGAATTTGTTGTTTATAAAATTATCCTTATTTTCTTAAGAAATCCAATTCGTTGCACGTTTATACATACCATTATTTTTGTACATGTAACGTCTTATAGTATAGTTCTAATTTTTTTACTTAATTATTAATAAGCAGCGCAGGAAATAAAAATAGAATATTTTTCTGAGTCACGAATAGTGCGGTGTCTCTTCAATAATTAAATGGGGCAAGCTTAAGACACAGGATGCATATAAAAATTCGTTCAAACAAACTATAGCTGACGCGTCGCATTGAATGTTATGTATAAGATACGGAAATTAATTGTTAATTAATTATTAACAATATATTAATTGTGATGTAATTATTATTAAGAATTATTGACAATGTAACAACGTACTCTAATGCATGTATTAGAAACTTTCTCACTTTGTTATATTCTTTACATTAAGTAGGCTTAGTTACTCGTGTAGCATTTTTCGGAAGAAAGGGAAACTGTTGCTTAGTGGCAACGCTGTAAGTAAGCGGTGTGACCTTGACGATACTACTTCCATGCAGTTAACTATAGCACTGAACTTGCAAGTGATATAATTATCACCCATTTTTTATAAACTAAACTTACAAATAACAGTCTATTTTAATCATAGTTACCTTTTTCAGCTTCAGTTCCATCTTGTTTTTGTTCTTGATCAGTCTTATTTTCACTTTTATTAGCTTTTCCTCCAATTTTCCCTTCTTGCTTCTTTTTCCCTGTAGCTTTCTCCCCTTTGTTTTCTTTTCCTGCACTTTTCTCTCCCTCAGTCTTGTTTACCCCTTCAATGTTCCCCGTGTCACTATGTTTTCCTGCCATCTTATCTTCACTACTTTTTCCAGTTGTTTTTCTTCCATCATTTTCTTTACCAACTGTCTTTTCTTCATCATTTTTATCTCTGTTAATACAGAAAGTACAAAATCATCTTAGTTTTACATTTAGATTAAAAACGATAATTGATTAGTGTAGTAACATTAAAAGTTCAAAACTGATAGTCGCTGTGGTATAGTCAGTAGAGTGTTGGCTCTGCTATACTATGAAGTGTGAGTTCCATTCCCACCACAGGCAAAATAAAAACGAGGGGTATCCAAAAAGTAGGTTTCCCTTATCAAGGAAAAATAAAAATCTTAATTTAAAAAGTGCAAAAAATATTGATTTACCTTTCTAGACACGTACTTATTTTTCTATATAATTTCCATCCCTTTCCAAGCATTTCTGGTACCTAGGTAACAGGTTTTTTATTCCAGCTTCATACCAACTGCCACCAAATTCTGAAACCAGTTATCCACCTCACTTATCGCTTCATCATCATTGGCGAAGTGCCGACCGCCTAGATGATGTTTGAGCTCCGGAAACAGATGGAAGTCACTTGGAGCAAGGTCTGGAGAGTACGGAGGATGCTCGAAAATCTCCCATCGGAAGTTGGCAAGAAGCTCGCCTGTTGCACGAGCAGCATGTGGTCGGGCATTGTCGTGAAGGAGCAAAACTTTGCGTGACAAAAGCCCCTGTCATTTGTTCTGAATAGCATTGGACCACCATGCTTCTTACTTGTTTTCACTTAAGATTTTTTTATACTGTTAAAAAAATAGACAAATTGGCTATTATATATATTTCACTCGCTTTAAATTGTCTATTTTGATTCCCCTATGCGTACTCAGAGTCAGCACTAAGTTGTATGGACTCAAGAGTGCCATGCATGACAGGAAACCATTTTTAAAGGAGTTTTTTTGTATTTTTAACTCTTTGATGACCTTGGTTCTGGACTAGTAGTCTAACTTCAGGGGCAAGGTATTTTTGCAAGTGTGGCAACGTAACGAATATTATGTAAGTTTGCCTCTCTCAGAAAACAAATAACAATTTATTTCCACTTATACTATGAATTTAAATATAATTAATGTAAAGAACTTATAATTAATTTAAATACATTTCAATTGATTCGACCTTCACACTACTAAAATCGACTTCACTTTCTACAAAATCAAACTCCTGCCCTGCAATTATTTCCTGTATTTCTTCTTCCAATAAATATCACCTATTTTTAACACTTAACGTGTTAACGTGTATGCAACTTTGCTGTACCAAAACAACACTCAAACAAAAAGCACACAAAATGTAACGAACTTAATATGAGTGTAAACACGTAGTCAGTGACAACTATTATGACTGTAACCACGTGGTCAGTAATGTCCAATGAAACGATAAAAACAACTGTGAAGTATTTTTCAAGCAGTTCAAATAATTGTCACCAGTCTGCAACACACTACAGACAGCACAGGAAATATAGAATGTTTTAAAACGTCTATGGTAAGTGGAACACTGCCCGCCCATTCTGAAACATGATTGGACCATGATAGCAGCCGGCTACCACACATTCTCAACCGTTCATGCTCCTCAAAGTGTAACTAATTTTTACTTTCATGAAATAAGTTCACTTTCAAGAACAAAAATAATCACCCTTACAATTCACTCCATAAGGTTTGCAGCTGACCAGCCACTACCCAGCAGCAGTAAAAACATTCACGTGCTACATAATCATATTATTTGTCTTCAAGTACAGATATAAATTGCCTTCAAACTTGACCTGTCACCACTTGCAGATAAACATTGTCTGTCATACTGCTTAATACAAAATATGTTTTAGATGCATTATGGTCTAGTATTAATAACTGAATTGACGTCTCTTTTGTAAACATCTGATGCCACACTGTCTATGTATGGTTACACTGAGAATACTAATTTTCACAGTGTTAATCAGTGTTAACAGTTGACTGTTTCAACATCGAAAGCGTAATTATCAGAAAATTCTTTTTTTTTGATAATGAGGAAAAGAGAACCAAAACTGGCAAACACAGTTAAACAAATTGTTTTAATTGATAGCATTATATCCGTGAAAACTGGCAGTGTTTTCTTATAGATCTGTTCAAGGATCCACAACAATAATATTATAAGTGGGAGCATTATACATTCTGTCAAATAAATACCCGGAATTGTTCAATAAAACACAAAATATTGATTTAATCATCAAAATTTATTTTGTCACCTTCAAAATACGCTCCATTTGATGCGATACACTTATGGCTTCAAATAATCCAGTCGTCGAAACACTTCTTATAGGCACTTTCCATTATGGCCCTCAGCTCCTTCTGCGAATTTTGTTTTATGACTTCGATTGACTCAAAACGTCTTCCACAAAGTGGTAATTTGAGTTTGGGGAACAAAAAAAAGTCACACGGGGCCATATCTGGTGAATACGGTGCTTGGTCGATGACATGCGTTGAGCTGTTGGTCAAAAATTCACGTACAAGGTTCGATGTGTGGGACGGTACATTACCATGGTGCAAAATCCAAGAATTGTTCTTCCACAAATCTGGCTTTTTCTGGCAAAAATTCTCTCTCAAACGCCTCATAACGCCCAGATAATATTGTTTATTGACTGTTTGCTCCTCTGGAAAGAAGGCAACTTTGATTTTGGAGCGACTTTGACGTGTTTTTTTTTGGCTCGTTATCGAAGTGCCACTTCGAAGCTTGGCTGGTTTGCCAAACTCATAAACCCATGTCTCATCACCCGTTATGATGCGTTTCATGAATGTAGGGTCAGAATTGGCTTGTTCAAGCATGTCTTCAGCAACCTGTTTGCGGTGCTCTTTTTGAAGAAAATTCTGCTCCTTCGGAACAAGGCGTGCCGCGACACTTCTCATGCCCATAACGTCAACTAAAATTATGCGAACGGATTTGTGAGACATGTCCAGATCCAGAGCAATCTCTTAAGCTTGAATGAGATTTTCCATCACCATTTCCTTCACTCTGACGATCTTTTCGTCAGTCAAAGACGTTGAAGGTCGACCGGAACGAGGCAAATCATTAACCACTTCTCGGCCTTCTTTGACTACTTTGGATCACTCGTATGCTCGTGTTTTCGATAAAGCTGACTCACGATAAAGCCTTCTCCAACATTTTCAATGATTCAGCACAAGAAATTTCATTGGCAACACAAAATTTGAGGCAAACTCTTTGTTCGATATTTTTATCCATTTTAAAAATAGCAGAGCCCACTTGAGGTCAACTAACCTAATCAAAAGCTGTAAACAAACTAGTCGCCTCAACTCTAAATAACAATTAGGTACACTGCTACCAACTTACGCTGAAAAAATCTGTTTCATACCTTTCACGTGGACTTTTTAAATGAACAATTCCCAGTATTTATTTGACAGAATGTATAACACCTTTTAATATGTTTGCGTTTAGTCCATCCTGGCTTATGAGAGCTCCCTGCTATAATTCTGCACACTCACTCATAATTGAAATTATAAAAGGTTCAACATCCCACTGGGCACTTACGTTCAATAATTGTAACAACAACATTGCTATATTTTGCTCATAACAAGCCCAACTTGGACTAATATTCTGGAGTAGACAAGACCCACTGCTATTACTTACTATTACTGCTAAACAGTGATAATTTACAGTAATTTATGTGCGTACAAAAGAAGCGAGCATGGATGCTGTCTTGTACTGCTATACTTGTAAAGAGTAATCGAGTATGCATAAAAGAACTTCAAAAAAAAGTTAAGAACTAATTCTACACTACTATTTATGCATATAAAATAGTAGAATTCTCAATACACAAAACTTACTTATTTTGTTTTTTATTATGTGCTCGTTTCTTGTAATTTGTTTTGTTATGTTGTATATGGCCAGGAATGTTCCTGAAACAAAATAATTTTTTGTTCAGTTTACAAAAATCATACAGAATGCCAAAATGACATGCTACTTCAAAGCATGAAATCTACATGTAACACAAAACTGGTATGTTTTATAATTATTTTGGACACACGCATACGCACACGCACACACACACAAATTGTAATTCTTAATCATTCTTTATGTTAATTATCATGCTAAAGTAATATTCAGCTTTATTCATTTTTAATTTTGGATAGTGCATTCATCAGTCACAACCAGTTTTCAAAAGCAATAGTTATCATGGTTTCACGCATAGTTTCTGTAAAATATTAGCAGTTTCTGTAAAAGATATTGTATTACAAGAAGTATAACATAGTTTAAGTACTATATTAAACTACATAAATTTTATAATAATTTTACTTCATAATATAATTATTTAAAATTCTGAAAAAATGTACTGATTTTTGGATAACAATTTCTTCCAATTAATCAATCATCAAAATGATTTTTTTTGTCTACCAACGTTCCTATTCTCATTCACAAGGAGTACTAACATACACTAAAAGATGTTCTTCAATATTATAAAACTTCCTGTAATTAAAGATTAAATTGAAACTTAATTATATTTTAAAACATTCATCAAAGCAGACAGTGTGTGTAGAGATTTGACAGTGATACAAGTATGGAGGAGTTCATGCGCAACTGGGTGCAAACATACATTTCCTTTTTCTAAGGAAGGAATAAAAAAATTGCAAATTCATTGGGAAAATGTGTTTCCAAATCACGGGATTATGTCGAAAAATTATATAATAATTTCGTATTTTTTTAATGGACCAATAACATTTACAAGAAAAATTCCAATTTATATTTGATCCACCGTCATATATATTGTAACAAATTTATATTTTATATAATTTAATTTTGTGCATTAATTTAACTTATACACTCTATATACTATTACTAACAACGTGTATGAATAACTGGGGTGTAGGTGTAATTATAATAAGAGTAACTCTTTTTACGAATTGTAATATGCTTCATTTATTATTTGAAACAAACAAACAAACAAAAATATTATAATAATATGAAAAATCATGATTAATATGCCATGTGATCTTCATTATCTATGGTTTCAAAGTGTCTTTACTATTCGTGTCAACATTACAAACATATCTTAAATTCTAAATATTATATTATTTATTGTATATAGACTTTTCGTCAATATGTTAATGTTTCTTGCTTGCTCAGTCTAAATGTGTGCTTATTTAAAAGTTATTACTGCATTCTTATTCTATCTTTCCTAATACCTTTGTATGGCTTTAAAAAATCATTTTAACACATTTAATTTATTACTATAAACGACTCTATGTTATGTGCTTTACGAAAAATAATTATGTAACCTTTTTGATTACATATTAATTACATTGAATTTTATTTATATCTACATACTTATTATTTATGTTTACAAAAATTGTTTTGACTTTTAGAGTCTTTCAATGTCTTTCTCTTTGAAAATTATGTATTGGTTTTTCGTCACCTTAATTTCCGTAGAGTTGTCCCATGTCCTCCAGTGATTCCTTCGGTCTTCTCCTCCTGGATGTCCTCTTGTCCTCACTGCTCGTCCTCTCGTCTCTCGTCCTCCACGGTACATTGACTGCTGTAGACTATGATGACATGTTACTCTGGATCTGTAGCCATTATTATAGAAACGTCTCCAGTCCTCTGCATCTCCTTCCTCTGCTAGTCGTGCTCTCGTACTCTGTCAGGAGTTGATGTTCTTAGATGTCGACTGCTTGTTGACGTCCGACGATTTCCTCGTTACGGTATTTTTTTTATTACTTCAAATAAAAAAAAAACATTACCGTGATACTTTATAAGTTCAGTTACAAAACCGTACTGATGTTAGATTTTAAATCTAACTTCGTCCAAAATAGTTTAAAAAATTCGCGTCCCGGACCGGCATAGTGTACCGCCGCGACTATGGTTTGTTAAGAGAGAGCGATTAGCTCTCCTGGGCTTCTATTTATATCCACACAGAAAACTGCACCTGTCGATTCAGGAATCAGCCTGTCGACATTTGAAACATGGTGTGACAGCCCCCACTCTCGTCTCATTTCATATAATTGCACTTTTTTGCCAATCGCACTGTTTAACGCGGATTTCACATTGCTAAAATAGCATCTCATTTAATGACTTATGAGATGTGCAATTATCATGATGCTCACACTACTAGTATAATTATGATGCATTAAAAATCGCACTGTACTCGCATTGATTGTCCGAATTACGTACAATTCGCACTGCACTCGTATCCGATTTTTACATATTTTTAGAAGTTTTTACCTTCTCACTAACATTTATGGTTTTCTTAAAAATAATTTTTTCTTAATTTGTCATTTACTTGAGGGGTGAGATTGCAACTTTCAGGATCAGACAGGCTTCACACACACACATTATTTCCTTGTATACACACATGCAGTGGTAATCGCGTGATGTTTGCCTGTTGGTTCCTGCTTGAAAACCAGCTTCCAATCTCACACCTGCTCGTCTATTATATATTATTGAAATTAACTAAAATATTTATAATATATTATGTATGCGCATTACAGCCTTTGCCTGTATTGTCGCAATATATTTAATTATTTTTTTTAATATTTACAGTAACTTTACCTCAAGATGTTTTTCTTTATGGTTTTATTGTCTTTGAGGTAAAGTCACTATAAATATTAAATATATTATATACATCAAGAAATAGACTGTAGCAAGAAGTGTTTGAATATCAATATCAATATACAGGAATCTCACAACTATCTGTCTGTATTATCAGGTCCTGTCCTTGGCATACTAATTTAAAAAATTGAAAAAACAGGTTCTGTATCTGTAAGCTGAGCATATAAAACAGTTGACTTGTAATTTTAAATTCTGACCACCTAATCCTAAGAACTCAGTGAGAGAAGCAGACAACAATCAAAGGCTTATTTAAACTTAGTATCATAAACTGTTGGGTTAATGCAAATTTTGTCCGTTTTCATTTGTTTGTTTGTTCTTTATAAAAATTACATTGTGACAATTATACTTTAAATTTAATAGCTCGATAAACATTTGAGCACAACCTTGAATAAAAATTTCCTGAATATGTATAATCATCTTTGTCATAACATAATATAATATATTTAAATATATACTGAGATTCTGTAAATACTGTATCGCCAAATTTTACTTAACTTTCATATACATTTACATCAAATTCAAATGCAATTTATTGTTTGAAAAGTACATCTTTCATCTGAATTATCCATTCACTAGGTTTTGTTACAGTTAAACTCTGTTCTCCTTCCTATCAATACGAATTAAACTTAAAATTAAGTTTCTGACACTTTTATATTTAAAGATAGCTTAACAAACTTTTTGACAAAAACTCTAAACATGAAACTTACGGTTTATCATTTTTCAGGCACTGTTTAATATCGTGGATTTCTTGAGGGCTTAATGTTTTCCCTCCCAATGTTAAACCATCACTGAAAAAAAATATATAAAACTAATAATAATTATGTGATAAACAACATGGAAACAAACAAATTAATATTGATTTGCCAGTTACAAAACAATTTTGTTTTAACTATTCGTATATAACTGTAGATGATGTCTGTGAAAACACACACACACACACACACACACACACACACACACACACACACACACACACACACACACACACACACACACACACACACACACACAGAGTACTAGTTCAAGTAGACATAACAACAAAATGACATACAAAATACATTTAAATGAAAAATGCCTCACTTTCTTTATTACGACTGAAAACAATTCCGTGCAATAAAAATAAGTTTACTGCGGTTTTCTAAATCTACTGGTAGTATTAGATTATGACATTGGTGTCTAACCCTTCTGGATCCAGCAATATTTACACAGTTCCGTGTAAAAAGAACCAGGAAGTTTTAGGCATTCTACAATGGAAACGTTTTTCACCCTCTTGCACATATAAAACGTTCCAGATAAGTAACTAAAAAAGGGACAAAAAACAATCAAAATTATTTATAGTTGGTAAAAAAAAATAAAATAAAAAAAAACTGATTTGCAAATAAACTTTTTGTATGTTGCAAATTTCTTTGTTTATTGAATTTTGGTTTATTAACATTTAAAAGTTACAAAGAGATGCATAATATGTGTAATAAAAAAAAATATGATATTGTCATGAACATGTGTTGATTAATACGACATTCTGCCCATAACCTTATCTCTGTATCGATAACTTCGCCTATACGGCCCTGGAATTTTTCTAAAAGGGAATTGGTATTATTTAATAAATTGTTTCATTGGGAAGAGTGAAATGGTTTCTACATTTACTCCTAAAAATGTAGTGGCGGCCCGGGGCCTATGGGAATCTTCTATTAAGGTAAGTCGAAAGATCGAAATAATCAGGGTGTCTTTTCTTATTATTTTAACAGTTACATTGGCGTCCCTGCCAGGATGCTTGTATAAATTAGTATGTAAGTTAGGCCTACTTGAGATAGGTTTGGGGTAGATGGCATTTATTGTATTATCATAGAGGTTATAAGAAGTTAGGTCATTTTTAATGATTTGTAAGGTAAAACATTGTGTGAAATTATAAAATTTTTCTTTATAAAAATTGTATTTATATAATTGAAAAAGATGGAAGATAAGGAAAATGAAGTTAGTCTAACTGACTCTGCCATAATGAGTGACTCTGGGGTACACTCGACCCCAGTGTCAACAAAAGAAAGGGAGGGGTCAATGGCTGATATGAGTTTTTTGCGAACAATGTCTAATGATATTAGAAATGAAATGAAACAACAAAATGTTGATTTAAGGGATGAAAGAACAAAATACTAATTTAAGGGGTGATATTAATGAAATGAAAGAACGAAATGTTAAGTTCGAAAATAATATTACTAAACGTTTTGATGAGTTCATTGATTCACAAAAACAAATGATTGAGGAAATGAAAGAACAAAATACTAGTTTAGCGAGTGAAATAAAAGAGCATTGTGATGATATTATTCGAAAAATGAAAAAACTAACTGAGAAGTGGAAACGAGATACAGGTATATGTAATGAAAATAAAAATAACCAGGTAATAGATGATAAGGTAAGTGATGATGTTACTGAAAGTAATAATGATAATAATATGATAAATAATAATGGTGATATAATTACAAATGTGGTATCAGAGAGCTGTATATTCAATAATGGTAGCGATGATGAGAGTTTAATGGGAGTAGAGGTTAGTGGTGAGGTAATAGTTGTTGATGAGATTGAGAGAGTGTGTGAAGTGAGGTTAGGTGAGTATGAGGTGCAGAAGGCAAATTTTCCGTGTGGTTTAAGTTTAAAGACTCCACATGTGGTTTATGAGGATAAAGGTTCCTCCACAGGTATGTGGGAGACATGGTGTCTCAAAGTGGTCCCCTAATTTGTTGTGATTACCTGGTAGAGCCAGGAGTTGTTTTAGTGATTTTGCGGTGCCCTTTGCATGGAGTGAGGTAGTTCAGGGGGGTTGTGATAGGTATTGTGATGAGAGATGTAGAAAGAGAGAGATAGAGACTTTTGATGCTAATAGAGATTATAAAGAGTTGGTGGAGATTTTAGATATTGAGAGAGTGGAGAAAACTGATGCCTCACCTTGTGATGAAACTGGTGCAGTAGATGATGTTGATGATATTGTAACTTACCTGGTTGTGACAAATAATCCCAAGGGCGACTTGACTGTACACGATGTTGATGAGATATATGATGTAATACTATGGAGTAATTCTGTTGGTTATTATGGTATAGTGGACAAAATAAATTTAAATGGTCATTATATTGAAAGAGATAATATAATGGATTTAAACAAAAACGAAATGTCCGTGTACAGTATAAGACTAATTTATGATGATGGGGGTTAAACATATGTTGTTGATGGACATTTAATTACAGTAGAGCGTCAATAATTCGGACGTCAAAAATCCGGATCGTCGATAATCCGGATTCGATTCTGGCGAAAAAAAAATCGCATGAAGTGAATACATTTGTTTAAAAGCGTCGGCACAACTGTAAAACTCGCTGTGCCCTACAGAGTGGAGCGCGAATTGCGTGTTGTGTGGAGGAGGGAGGGGCAGTGAAAGCGGGAGTGTCAAGGTCGCACAGTCACATGTATACCTGCTACCCTGCCCCTGTCAGTCGCGTCAGGCAATTGACCTCGAGTATTGTTCTCTGTGCGTGCACTAAGTTTTTGTTTACCAAATCGATCGTTTGTGTACAGTAGAGTGTTTGTGTGTGTGTGTCGGTTTGTCTGTGTTTTGTTTTTTGTAACACATTACAGTACTGTTCTGTACCCGTGATGGCGTCGAGTTCGAAGAAAAAGCACACTTTTTTAACCGTTGAAACCAAGTTAAAAATTTTAGAAAGGTTAGGAAAAGGTGAAAGTGGGGTATCACTTGCAAAGATTTATGGGGTAGGAACTTCTACAATAAGTGATATTAAGGCGAAAAGAGCCCAGGTGGAACAATTTGCATCAAAACTGGACTCTGAAGAAGGGACGCTGAAAAGAAAAACTGCACGTTCAGCAAACAACAAAGCCTTAGAAGACGCAATGTACGTGTGGTTCACTCAAAGGAGAAGCTTAGGAAAGCCAATTTCAGGCCCATTGATTTGTGAAAAAGCCGTACAATTTAATGAACAGCTTAATGGACCAAAAGATTTCAAAGCCAGTCTGGCTGGCTTAAGAACTTCAAATCTAGGCACGGGATTAGAGAGTTAAGACATCGAAGGAGAAAAACTTTCCTCAGATTTAGCGGCTGGAAGAGTTTTTAAAGAGAAGTTTATTAAGGAAGCACTAAAAAGGTTATTCTAGGGATGACGTATACAACGCCGATGAGACCGGGATAAACTGGTGAGCCCTTCCACGCAAGTCGCTGGCGTCAAGACGCGAACAATCCGCTCCCGGGTTTAAAGTAAGCAAAGAGAGAATAACGGCTATGGTATGTGCTAATGCCAGTGGGGAGCACAAGGTAAAATTGTTAGTGATTGGGAAGAGCAAAAAACCACGTTGCTTTAAAAATGTGCACACCCTTCCTGTTTCGTACACGTCTCAGAAAAGTGCTTGGATGACTTCAATCATTTTTCTTGATTGGTTTAAAAATGATTTTATCCCTAGTGTTACAAAATTCCGTGAGGAGAAAAAGAAAAGTGGGAAAGTTCTTCTTATCATTGATAACGCACCCACACATCCCCCTCTCGAAGTATTAAACGAAATCGATCAGAATTTCGAAGTGCAATTTCTCCCACCTAACGTTACTGCAACTCTGCAGCCAATGGACCAGGGACTGATCGAGAAAATTAAGAGGATCTATAGAAAGCAGGTCCTGCGTCGCCTTTTATTGGCAGAAAAGGACGAAGAGAGTGTAGTTCAGTTTATAACAAAGTTGAACGTTAAAGATAGCATTTACATGCTTGCCGATGCTTGGGAAACTCTCACCAAAAGTAATTTGCAAAGAGCCTGGAGAAAATTATGGCCTGATGAAGAAAGCAGGATTGAAGAAAATGCAAATGAAAATGAAGATTGCATTGTAAACGAGGTGACAGAAATCTGCAGCACGATCCCGGGATTTGAACAGTGTGACGAAAATGATGCCAGTGAGTGGTTGGCTGTTGATGACAACGATCCTGTGTACCAGATTTTGAGCGATCAAGAAATAGCTGACATGGTGTCTGAAGGTATGTAGCACTGCTTAAACATACAGTAGGCCTACTGTAACTTTTTTTATTTTAGCCAAACAAACTGTTTGCATTATCTGACGCTGTACTGTTAGTCGTTTTAAATTCACTGTTCTATTTTTAAAATATTTAGCCAACTTTGCACTTCTTCATTTTTTCTATAAAATTAGAAAAAGAAAACACTTGTTTCGTTTGTTTATTTAGGCGTACTTTTTCATTTTAAGGGGACGCAGAAACAGTAGAATCTGATGGGGGCGAGAATGAAAATGACATTGAAGAAGCAGGGCCGACACATTCCGAAGCATTTATGGCAGCAGAGACACTGATGTCATGGCTTGAAAAACAGACTGAGAGCACACCAACCCAGCTCATTCTCCTAAAACGAATCAAGGACTTAGCTGCAAAAAAACGAACCACTACTGCTGTTCAAAAGTCCATAAAAGATTTTTTTAAAAGCTCAAATACTGTATGATTTACTGTACATTTTTTTATTACTGTACTTTACTGTATTTTGTTGTAGGTCTAGATTTACTGTACATAAAATAAGACAGTCTGTAAAAGCAATACTGTATATACAGTATTTTTTTCTGTAATTGAAAAACGTAAAAATTTAACTAAATTAATGGTTTTATTCATCCGCTCCACTTCTGTAACCATCAGAGTGAATTATGAACGATTTTAGCAAGTTTTTTTTTACTGAAGACGTTTACTGGCGCTTTTATTGATCATTTCGAAAATCCGGACAATTTGATAATCCGGAAGGGGTCTGGTCCCAATTAATCCGAATTATTGACGCTCTACTGTATTTGAGTTTAATAGTGTTAATACTTGGCTTGATAATGTAATGATTTTTGGAGAACAATGACATTTTATGTGAAGCAAATTGTATATAAATTTGTATGGGGGTTGAAAGTGTTATTTATTAGGTTATGTTATTGTTATGATAAGGTATCTGAGGATACACTGTGGTGTGTATATTGTATGTTGTGTAGTAATGTTTATAATGTTGATTGGGTTTATTATAATAATGATAATTGATTGTTAATAAGAATTGACATTACTAAATTTTATTATGGAATTAAATTAATTTGAAATGGTTAAAGATGTGAATTTTGGTAATAAAATCGAAAATGTTTTTTGAGAATTTTATAATGAATTATAAATAATTAAAATCTGATAATTAAAATGTTTGATACAAAAATCCAAGCTGAAGTTATGATGTGAAATTCAAAGTTGAAATGGAGTAAATGTAAAATGGAATCAACAGAAAATTGTATTTGTAATGAGATTTGAGAATATTTTTTGTTTTTTGATATGAGTTACAAGTGTATTTTGACATATGGTCATATATTCGTGTGTGTTAATAAGTTATTTGGTTTAAATCATATGTGTTATGTTAGCATAAGGATACCTCTTGTAGAAGGGTAATCTGTTAATTGTGTGTTAAGATACTTAAGATACCACAAATCAGTACTTTGGTCAATGCAAATCAGTACTTCTAGGAGGAACCCAAATCAGTACAAGGATAGGGAGTAGTGAAATGCCATTTGCTAATGTTTTTGATTTGTTTTTACAGAATCTGTGTGGAACTGTGGCGGCGAACCTGTACTGGCCAGCGTGTCAGGGCAGGGTCGCCAAGTGCCTGTATAGCTTTATTGTGTTGGGATCCTGATAAAGGAAGTCCAGTAAGGTCATGCAGGTGTGGCCGCAGCCACCAGATTAAGGGGGGTAAGTACCCAACTTTTAATCAAGAAGTAAGGGGGGTCGTGGTGCCATATCCTCACTGGTCCTCCTGGGTTTAGGCAATTTGAGTTTTTATGTTTTTTGACATAAAACCTCTCATTGGGGGGGTCTTGTAACGGGACAAAATTTGGGTAACAAAATTATATAACAAGTTAACGTTTTATTGTAATGACGTGGGTCTGGTCAGGATTGTAGAGGTGGGGCAGGCGATGCCCAAATAAGGCAACAAGTGATCTGTTGTTAACTAGTGAGTCGTACAAACGGCACGTGTTTCCAACGACACAGTCACTCCACCAGCGAAGTGGGGAGAAGCAGAAAAACGCAATTTACAGACAATGAAGGGACGCAGGTAGAAATCTGCCTGTAAACAGTTTTAAAGGTGCAGAAAAAACGGAATTAGCGTACTCAAGCCAGCTACGCTCGCCCCAGTCTCCAGCCCGACGTTAAACAGAGAAGATGTAGTCTGAAGTGTGCGCGAAGCAGTTACGGTAGGCCAAAGTATTTATGTAGGCCTACCGAATTTTGTCGTAAATGTTGAAAGTGCTAATAAACTTTCAAAGTAAAAGTAATAAAACAATAGAGATATAAATATAGATGGTTAGAACAATTTTTTTGTCTTTAGTGATTTGAAAGTGAACTGTAAAGTATTGTGCAACAACTGGGACCACGTGCCAGATAAGTAACCAAATAATTGGCCAAAAAAGTTAATCAAATTTAATTAAGTTTGTTTATTTCCAAAATGATTTTAAAACATAAACAATATTAAAATGATGTTGTCTTGTAACTTTGACTTGACAACAGTAGAAAAGAAATTAGTAATTGTTTTTTTATCTAAATAAAACTTTTATATATTATAATTTTTCTTTGTCTATTAAATTTGGTTTTATTAACATTTAAAAATTAAAAAGAGATGCATAATATGTTTAATAAAAGAAAATATGATATTGTCATGAACATGTGTTAATTAATTAATACGCCATTCTGCCCATAACCTCATCTCTGTATCGATAAGTTCGTCTATACGACCCTGGAGTTTTTCTATAAGGGAATTTTGTGTTATTTACTAAATTATTTCTGTGGGGAGAGTGAAATGGTTTCTACATTTACTCCTAAAAATGTAGTGGCGACCCGGTGAGGACTTTGGGAATCTTCTATTAAGGTAAGTCGAAGGATCGAAATAATCGGGGTGTCTTTTCTTATTATTTTAACAGTTACAATTTAACTGGTAATGAAATTTTTTGAAAGGGAATGGTATTCAACTTACTCCTCAAATTGTAATAAAATCCGTAGGTCACTGAACTACCATACGTATGTTCTATTTGTAGCACCAAAACAGTAATTTTTTGAGTTATTAGGTACACTCCAGCGAAACTAGAGAACTGGAGACCAAAAACAAAATAACCTGTTATTGAAAGTTTTAAAAACTACTGCTTATTATTACTATTGTACGAAATAAAAACAAAGAAATACAACAAAACTTGAGTAAAAAGTTTCTAACATGAAATGTAAGCATTCCTGCAACTTTGAAGTTCACCATTTTTTTTTTGCATGTACAAACAGTACCACTGGCAAATTTTTTTGAGTTAAGACTACTAAAAAAAGCACCAAATAAGCATGATAATCATTAATCAAAAACCTTAAAAAAAATCTGGAAACACTATACAACAGTCAGTGGCGGCGCTAACGAAACGGGGGCCCCCCGCGAAACTAATTAGGGGGCCCTATAAAAATGGTTAAATTTTGTATACATAATAGGGGAAAACACTCAAATGAGTTTCTATTTACGTGTGTTTCACAACAATGGTTTGTGAATACTTTCTCGTCTGTCACAAAGTGTTTGCAATTTGCAAAGGATGTTTTACACGTGTACAAACTCTTAAAATTCATTGTTGCTAAATAGACAAAGTTCTATACAAACTATAAAAAAAACAAAATAAAAAGAATGATTTATTTTTGCGTCAAAGATCTAAATTCAGTCTATGAAACAGTACCGCACACAGTGTTAAAAATTTATTATTTAAAAACGAATATCAAAGTAACATTCTAGCTTTTTTCAAACATTTAAATTAGTTTGTAACTGAATTTGTAAAATTCTTGAATATACTCTATACAAGTTCTCCTTAAGTCTAATCCAATTCAATAACACTCGAACTCAAGTAATGTACAATATTTACAGATGAGGATCAACCAAAGTTCACTGTTTTCCTAAGCCTAGTCTTCTTTTTTTAATAGCTAAGAACTTTTCAACCACTTCGTTGATATTAGTTTTCTGTGTCTCTTCATGCTCAATGCTTAACAGTGCCAAGTCACTCAACCGAGTTTGGGCCATGGTACTTCTTAAGTATGACTCAATTTAATTAATTTAAGTTTTGAAAAGCTTCTTTCCGCTGTAGCTGTTGTGACAGGTATGGTTAAATAAAGCTGCAAAGCTGTAGTTAAGTCTGGGAGGCAACTCATAAGGCAGCTGTTTCTTCAACCAGTAAATTCATCATTTCTCGAATTCTTTTCTTGTGTACAATTTCTTTGGCCATCAGAGCTTTGAAGGATATTACTTGGTCAGGCAGTGATGTGGAAAGGTCACCAGGATACACATTTACCAGAGCCTTATTTTTCTCCACTATTGTCTCTTGTGAGAAGTTTACTAAATTCTGAGGCGTCAGGAATGAAAACCTATCATCAATGCAACGTAATCCTTCGAATCTCATTTGTAGCTGAGCTATTACAATATCTAGTGTTGCATTGAAAACTTTTACTTCAAATGATTTCACTGGGTTGTCAATTCTATGGTCAACTGATAATTCAACAAAGAAGCGTTTTACAACTCGTTTACGCTTATTTTTCATGTTACAAGTTATGTCCCATGACTGGGCCAACTGGGGCCCCCATGAGGGTCGGGGCCCCCCCGCGCCGCGGGGTCTGCGGGGGCCTTATCGCCGCCACTGACAACAGTACTGGCAACATAATATCATGACACTCTGAAAATAATAATAGCCAATGATTGGACTGTAAATTACTAAAATTCTCTTGTATTTGGTCGACTGGTAGCCCTAAGAATTGAGTCCTACAATAGTGGCAATTTTAAATATCTAGCCATTGCAACAAAAATGTTGAGGCATTCAATATTTTGAATAATGGCCCCCAAAGTTTTAAATTAATAACTTACATATACTACTGTAAAAAAATTGTGAATTTCATACATCATTCCTGCATTTGAAAAAACATCCTAGTTATTTAAAACAATTTACATCAATCTTTAAATGTTCATTCAAAACGTATGAAATATTTTTCACAAACGAATAAGATAAATGGCGTTCCATAAAGAATGCAAGATTTAATATTTTACTAAAATCATCAAACATTAAAAAATTTCAAATTTTCAGTTTATCACATAAAATTTAGTAAACCAGCACTTTTTTTAAATTCCAGAAATTTTCAAAACCAGCATCAAACACCAGTAAATTTCAATATTTTACTATGTGTAGTTATCACACGGTTAAATGTAGAACACAATACAGGACAAATGTTTCTCATGACTTTACTGCCACATTCTTTCCCTTCAAGAAAATGTTTAACACATAGAATCTCCTTGAGCTAAGGAACTGTTTGTAGTTTGAAATGTGAGATCTGCAAAATAGCTACACAGTGTCAAATCTGAAGACCTTGTGGCCAGTTCTAGTTGCAGTTGTGTGGGACAAGATGGACAGGACATTTTTTCATAATAATCAGCTGTTATCCACACAGCTGATAGAATGCACCATCCTTTTAAAACCACATGACTTCACACCTAACTGAGGTTACAAAACGTCTGGTATCATGTTGTACACTAATGTTCTCCATTCACTGTTATTGCCTTTCCCACCTCATTTTTCAAACAGTACGTGCCAAACAATCTGCCAGTCTAAATGCGCACTAAACAGTGGCTTGTAGATGCAATGGCTTCTCATAAATGATTTCAAGGCTTCTGTGTGCTCCTAACAATTTTTTTTTTTTTTTAATACTCATTCAGTTAAAAATCTGCGTCATCACTAAAGATGATTTTCTTATAACCATGCACTTCTTGGTTTTGCAGCATCCAAGTGACAAATTCTTGACACTTCAAACGGTCTGCTGCCTTGTTGTGTCTACTGATTCTTTTAGACTTTCAGAAGCATAGTTTTCTGAAATTCACTACATGATGCTTCTTGGAATAGTAAATTTTTGTAAATGACGGTTAATTGATTTCTTCAGTTTCACAATACTGCAGTAACAATATGGATGTTAACAAAAGGCCGAATAGCATGACGACTCTCGGGGAATTTAGTGGTCACAACTGAACCTGTTTCCTTATGTTCAGTAATCAGTCTCTCAACAGTTACCTAATTAGATGCATTTTGTTGAAAAATTTCTATTCAGTTTGTGAACTGTCTCTGCCAACATCCTTCATACTTGTAATCCGTTTTTACCATAACAACGTGTTCTCTTCTATAACACTTCATGACAATTAATCATAGCACAAACAGACAGCAGAACCATAATTTGTAGTACCGCCAACCTAACAGAGCAAGAACTTGCATGCATTTCAATTTTGCATTCTTTATGGGACACCTATAAGTGTTATCAAGGTCTTACCTGCTAATCTGTGGGCCAAAAGCTGCTGGTGGTGGTGGTGGTGGTGGTGGTGGTATATTTAAGTGCTGTGGTGGGAAGTTGAACATAGGAGGAGGAGGAATGTTTTGTGGTCCAAATGGAAAATTCTGTGGACCAAATTGTGACTGTGGGAAATACTGATTTGGTGGCTGCTGTAGATGTGGGAAGAACTGATTGGCAGGGCCAAAAGCAGGAGCACCATGAAAAGTACCACTTTGTTGGAAATTTGGAGGAAAGGGACCACTGTTATTCATTCCCTTTTCTGGTACTTGTGGGAAAAACTGTGTTTTACAAGCATTGGCTCTATCATCAAATGACAGTTTATTATAGACTTTAGAGCTGTCTCCTTTATCTGGATTAATGTTGTTTTGATTATTGAATTTAGATGATCCTGGTTGATTATGGTCATCACACCTTCCTCTGTTATCTCTACCAGTTGGACCCCCTCCTCTTCCACCTCTACCTCGACCACGCCCGCCTCCTCTCTTACTATCTGTTTGGGGCTGTTGTTTACTCTTACTGAAAACAAAAATTAACATGTGCATTATTTAAAAAATATAAAAAATAAATAATATGTATGTTGATATATTGCAATGAAAAATTGTATTGCATATGTTTTAGTAAGGCTGTATAGGTGCTTATATTAAGCCATATAATGATAATAAGACAGAGAATGTATGAAATATGTAGAGTTGTATGTACAGGGATGTACAACTCTGTATTTCAGCCTGTTAGGAACTTTATAATTTAGACTTATAAAGCAGTTGTTGTAAGGGCAAAGATATAGTGTGATACATGAAAAGTATGTAATTTTTGTAAGTTTGAGTTATACAAGAGTGGTCTGAAAAGTTCTCAGCCTCGATCACAATATATTTGTATATTTACAAATATACAAACATAAAACACAAAAGAAACTAATACCTGAACAAATACAAATCAATACAAAACAAGACACAATTTTCAAATCACTCAACATCGAAAATACACAAAATACTAATATATACACCACAATCACACACAATAATACCAATTTAAAGTACCAGAGGCCAACAGGAAACCACAACAACCAACCAACACACAAGTGCTTCACTAGACTCAAAATCAGGAGGGCTGAAGATGGGAACATGTTCCAAATAAGAAGAAAATATCTTGAGGTAAAGTCATTATAAATATTAAATAAATTAAATATATATAATTACATTATAATTACTTCTGCAAGTAGAATGTTTGTTCTTTTTTTTTATTGTTTTATATTAACCTGAAGCACGTTTCATTTGTAAACCTCTGATGACACGTGTATTCTGTGAAATGTACATCAGGTTAAAATAAAACAATAAAAAATACACATTTCTATTTTTATTTTGGGATCTATAGATGGGATCGTCAATTAAGTATTTGTGCATGCATTAATAAAGTAAAGTTAGAAAAACAGAAATATATAGCCACTTATGTTACACTGTACATGAAAATGTCAGTAAAAACTGTTATGTCAATAAACACAGCATTTTTCCTGAATATGTGCATCCAAGTGTACCTGTACTTGCTATGCACACACACACACACACACACACACACACACACACATGTTGAGATAAAAAATATAATGATAAGAAATAAGAACCAATAAAAAATCTAAAAGCTACTTATCTGTCTTAACACAAAACATGAATTCAACATCAAACTGTCCTCACTTGGTATAAAATGTATTCTGGGATTATTATCCCATTTACTGATAATACAAAACAAGATAAGTGCTATAAAAAGAAAAGAATTTTTACCTAGAATGTTCTTCTAGCAGCACATCAATTAGTTGCATCACTGTCGATTTAGCCATGTCTTTTTCTGGAAAAACATACGAAACTTCAGATTACATGCATCCTATAAAAACTACATTAAATTATTACCAGTATATAACATTTTAATATTACAAGAGGAAACACAAACAGACTTACCAAAATCAGTGGTTTTAAATTCTCTATTCCATATATATTTTTCAAAAAATAACACTGGACTGGAATACTTCAGTGTCACAAACAATTTCAGTCATGTAGAAATATTGATAGCACAAAGAGGAGGTAAATTATATGGCAATATATTTGTGTTAATAATTCAATTTACTAACAATTGTAACACTATTTTAAAGTTGACATTAACAATACCGTGCAGTTTGTCAAGTAAAGAATATGACAATTTTTTGCATTGTGTGCATTTTGCTTTGGCTGGTCAGTGACAGTGAAATACATAATGAACCACAATTGTTTTTCTTACATATGTAATACAGACAGTGAACTATGTACTATTACAGACAGTGAATTATATTATTATTGTATTATTTTCTTATATGTACTATTACAGACAATGAATTTGGCTGGCTCTATAATTGTTTTTAAGTACGTATAATGAGGCCCAATGTATAACATTTTAATTAGCAAAATCAAAGTCTTTGTCTAAATACAGCACCTACTAAATCTTGATCACAAGTCAAAATACAATGACATTAATATCAATTAATATCCAAATTGCTCTGGCAATTGAAAAACGTATGTACACACACACACATATATATATGTGTATATATATATATATATATATATGTATTGTAATGCTAAAAAATACGTCGAAATATGTTAATACATAAAATACTACTGCCAGGACTTACCTGTGCTCGTGTTCAACTACTTACCGTATATTAAATTTTGCTCAGAAGACCAGAGTCGCCACCTATATCTTTAAAGGACAGATATGGAGACCTTTACACTTTACCTTAAATAAAAAGGGACAATTTAGCAATATGACCACACCCATTAATAATTCAGAAAGATCCCCGGAACGTTTAGACGAATCTTGCAGCACAGAAATGAGAAAGTGGTAATGACGAAATAACTTAGACTAATACATGGTTATACTGTAAACTAAATTTTAATTACTCAAAACCATTTTTTATGATCATTACAAGGACACTACAAGACTAATTTTGAAATAGATTTGTTGGTACCATATTTAAATATTGTTACTTATAAGACAGCCCATTCTGCTCACTCTCTCTTTCACATAGTTTTATACGTTACCCTTCCTGATTATTATTTATTCTTACACGTAATTATTTCCATAACTGTTCACTACTGCGATTACACACAACACGTGGTTTGTTCACCCTCGCTTCCAAAGTCCGTAATTTAACTGTTGTATTGTCCGCCGTTCGACACCCGTTGTACACTGGTTCGAATCCGTTAATTTCGCGGGTCCCGGTCGGTATTAACGATATTATTGAATTAATCGCATTTTATAAAACACCACCGACCGGGCCCTAAACAAAACTGTAAGCATCTGTTAAAGGAGTCGGCTTCTCGTGGGCTGCCTAACGCATCTCTTGCAAGTGGGCGGAAACTGATGTCCACCGCCAACGAATTTTGTCGTTGCTCATAGTTGATTTGTTGCTGTTGAGCGACCATGCGCATGATATATAGTGATCTTTTCTGTAGTATGCGCCGACGATATTTAGTCGCTTCCGGTTTGATGTCACTAAGGAGGCGGACCTTAATTTGCATATCCTCCAACTCGGATTGTAAGTCTCACAAAAACTTCGTTTCTGCGCCATTTTCGACAGCGTCGGTCGATCTGCTGCACGTCCCCTCCCGCGCGTATACCTGTGTCATGCGTACAGGCGCATGACCACATTCAACAAAGTTCTTGGAAAACTGAGGTGGCTACATATCTCAACTGATTACACAATGCGATATTGCGTTGCTGCCTTGGTTATAAACTGTTCTATTTGCCACGTGTTCTGGTTTGTTGGAATAAAATTTACACAATACCTTTGTCCATCCCCGAAAAATGAAATAAATTTAAAAATACAAATACCCACAAATTTGGACCGTTACAATACCCCCTCAATGAGAAGTCTTCTGTCAAAACAGAAGAAATCTCATTGATAAAACCCCTAAGAGGACCGGTGAGGAACTGGTGCCAACAACCCCCCTTTGCTCTTACTCTGCATGGGTAAACGACCCCCCTGGCTCGGCGACTATGGACGCATCCGAACGAGATCACTGGACTTCTCTGTAAGAGATCCCAACACCGAAAAATCGAACAGACACGTACCACAGCGCACCTCGCCTTCTATCATACTACCCCAAAAAATCCTCAATCCCTGGCTTAGATCATGCCAGAACCTCAGCCGATATGTTTCCCCTTATATGCAAGCTGGGCTGCCTTTAGCAGATACTGGGCTCACACACACTCACATTACATATTATAAATTGAAAGATTCCTTAAAAATCTGTTTAATTTACAACTCATTGGTTGTTTTCATTTAAAATCAAATCACAAATTTTGTATATATTTTAAATTATTCTCTTCACTGGTTTTTGTTTTTTGTTATCAGAAAATTATATCCATTGAACACCTCTTAAAATTAAAAGCACATCCTTAGCCTAACATGTGATTACACCTAGTCTAACAATACAATTCAATAAAGTAAATCAATAATAATAAACATGGTTAGTACACAAACAATCAAATAATCAAAATTTAAAATTATCCATTATCTGGCAGGCGCAAAATCAAAAATTTTTTTTTTTTTTCAAAAAAAATTTCCAAAGAAAAATTTTAAATTCAAAAAAAATTTAAATTTCTTAAAATATTTTCTTTTTTTCATATAGAAATTATTTGCAGTTTGTTCAAATTAATTAAAAGACAAAAGTTGAATTGACTTCCTTGCTATTAACTTATATGACCTCACTATCAGCTGATCAAAACTAGGTCAAGTCAAAAACCTTGACCTACCTACGTTATGTACAAATTACACCTGTGAACACATTAAACATTGGTAAAATTCTGTTGTGACACACAAAATATAATAAAATAAAACCTTTAAACTAACAAAATATTATTATAAATAACAATCAAATTGACATTTAAATTATTCAAATAAACACTTTCTAACTTTACATTTCCAAATGCTATCAAAATTTGTCACTGGTTTTAATTAAAAATCTTATATTCTTGTTATAAATCTCTTTCCTTATTTGACAATCTCATTCTACATTACTTTGGGTGATTTAATTATTTATGTGGATATATTTTGTAAATGAAAGTGGTATATTGGGAGAGTAATTAGTTGATGGGAATTTTTTAAGGGGGGTGGTGTGATAAGGAGTCCGCAACGAAAGGTGTTGGGATGGGAAGGGACCGTTTAGCGCCGGAAAGGGTTGCCTAGGGAAAGTCCAGGGACCAGATAAGGGAATGAGCTTTGGGGGGGGGACACATCCTGGGTACAAAGGGGTAGAGAGTATTTTTTTTTTATATAAGGGTAGAATGATGCGATATGAGTTGAGTAGTAAGTGGGTTTAGAGAATGTTTGATAGATGTTTTTGATAGAGAGGGGTGTCATATTAGTTAAAGCTGTTAGTGATATTAGAGTCAGAGGGGTAAAGATTATAAATATATAAATACCAAATTGTAAATTGAGTTATTATGAATAATTAAGTCACCCAAATTTATTGAGAATATTAAAGAAAGTAAATCATAGTTGAAATGATAAGATTAATTAAAGCAAGTGACAGATTTTGATAGAAGTTGAAGCTAACTAAAGCCATAAAATGTGTAATTTTTAATTAATTTAAATGTCAATTTTATTGTTAATTGTAATAATAACCATGTTAATTTTGAATGTCTTATTATATTATGTTTGAAGATAAAAATTTTAAAGATGTTTAATGTATTTTATGATGTAGCCTATGTATAACCTATGTAGGTCAAGGTAGTTGACTTGACCCAGTTTGAACAGCTGATGGTTGACGTTATGAAATAGGCCAGTTTCTGGCAATTGATTGATGCAATTTGATCGCTTAAGTGAATTAACTGATTTTGATTTTTTTCCGAAATTGGTAAAATGGATATTTTGATAAATTTGAAATTTTTTTTGAAAAAAAAAATTACGTCTGCCATATACAGTAGATGATGTTTAAGTTTTAAGTGTATTATTGTCTATATGTATTACTGGTGTTTTCTTGAATTATATTGTTTAGAATAGATGTGTAAACGAATGTTAGAGTAAGTAAATTCATGTTTTAATAAGGTATTCAATTTGTTTTTCTTTAGGACTATTAATATTGAAGAGAATTGATAGATTTGATAGTCATGTAAAAGATTTTATTTTTGATTTTGAAGAGAGAAATGGTAACAGAACAGATTGATTTGGAACTTAGATGAAATTTTAACCAGATTTCATGATTGGAATTTAATTTGTTTGCTATATCGTAATTTGAAGAATGCTTTTAAAATGTTTAAGTAGTTTGTTTAGGATGTATTAATAAGTATATGTATGCGCCCAGTATTGCTGAAGGCGACCCAGTGTGCATGATAAGGGGGAACATATCGGTTGAGGATCTGGCATGGGATGAGTCCAGGGATTTGGAGTTTGGCATGTTGGAAGGTTAGGTGCGCTGTGGTGCGTGTCTGTTCGATTTTATGGTGTTGGGATCTTGTACAGAGAAGTCCAGTAATCTCGTTCAGGTGCGGCCATAGTCGCTGAGCCAAGGGGGTAGTTTACCCATGATGTATAAGAACTAAAGGGCGGTTGTTGGCACCATATCCTCACCGATCCTCTTAGGGGTTTAGCAATGAATTTCTTCCGTTTCGACAGAAGATCTCTCATTGGGGGGGGGGAGGTATTGTAACGGGGCTAAAGGGAAGAGTTTTCATTTTATTAAAAATTATAATATCATATTTTCCCCCTGCACGGTCAGTCCCTAGGTGAAATAAAATTGTCGTCAAAGGAACAATGAAGTGAGATTGTGAACGGCGAGTTGGCAATGGAATGCGATGCCTAGTCTAAACACACGGTAATTAAGCATTGAGGCACGTACAAAGACGCACAACATGAACATGCGCGCGTAGGCGACGCACATCAGACTCCAAAGGGACGCCACAAAAAATGGCGAGACGAAAACTTTGTTCCATGCGGTTCGTTGCTGCCGGATACCCTTAGAGGCCACGCCTTCCACAGCCTCAGTATTTTTGCCAGTCAACAGTGTCAACGCCAGTGCCCAATGCCAAACCGTGCAACCTAAACGATGACGAAAAGCTTAGTAATCGCAGCGGCCGTGTATGTGCCCGGAAACAGTCACACAAGGTGGGGATTCTGTTGGTCGTCGTTTAGTCAGTCGGCGAAAAAGAACTAAGTGCAGCGGACGCCAGTAGTGGTGTGCGTCGCCGGCCGGGCAAAGTTTTATTTATTATTACAAATGGAAAAATAGTTAAAACAGTCGACGGAAGATATCCTACCCGGCCGGGGTATCATAAAAAGTTCGTGAACTACAAAACCTTATAAAATGTCGACAAAGTGTTAAAAACTTAACTCAAATCAACCATGAAGCAATCTAGGTGCTCGAAATGGAGTGAAGAAGAAAAAGTGCACGTGTATTAAACTTTCAAACATATAATCGGTACGGCGCTGGATCATCATAGACGCCCAGGGTTAAGTACTCGACTGTCCATGATATTAAATAAATAATTTCCTTTTTCTTTTTGGGGAATAAATAATTAAAATGGGGGTTAATAAAGAATGAATGTGAGTGAATAGCAAGCTGGGTCGCTTTGAATTAATTAATGAATATTATAAGGTAGATATAAGTAATATGGTGAAATATGTTAAAATTATTGCTGGTGATAAGGGGCTTCACCTCAATATCAAATACCGTTTAATTTAATTGTTGGAATTATGATTGGAATAAAAAAAAAAAAATTCACTACTTGGTTTTATTCAATAAGATTGCAAATAATTATTTCAAACACCTTATTTCATTTGCTGCACTGATAAGTTCGCCGTACGAACGGGGTTAGTTCACATTAGAGATCCGGCCAGATCACAAGAATTAAAAGGTAGGTGGAAGTTTCAAATTAATTATTAATAAATACAAATAAATAATAAAAGTTACAATCATACTTTACTTGTTCTTTTGTTTTCTCGATTTAAGGAATTATTATATCTTCAAATTCATATTAGTACTATTTTTTCTTATTTTCCAGCTGGTTTCTTCTCAACATATATTTTTATTTATCTCACTTAGATCTGATGATTTTGGCATTGTAGTTTTTTCTGTACAGAGCTGACCCGCTCGTCTTGATGTCTAACAATCAACTCTCTTTATTTCTTCATCATTCAAATGGATTTGACCAGTTTTTTGTCAAATTCTGATTGGTTCATTGGAATGAACTCTTGAGTCATGGGACTGTGTTTGTTCTAAATAAAGTGACCCTTCACCTCCCAGTCTAATTTACTCTCTAGTTATAATACAATTTTACTTAATTTAGTCTACTTCGTTAAATTCCTTATTTTATTCTGAACAATTTGATACTAGACAGTATATCCTTAGCCTCAAAAGTGATTTACCACTTTTACAAAAGACTCTGTTTATAGGCTTTTTTAGTCATTTGACTTATATAGAATTATTCTAAATTTCTTTAATTGTCTACTACGTTGTAGTTATTATATAAAAAGAAAACATTGAATTAACAATTCTTGCTCATTTCTTGCTCGTTTGATAATGTATTATGTAATTTGAACATTACCTTTAATGTTTTTTAGGCCATAGTTCTTTAATACAATTGAACCGGTCTAAAATTATCATGTAAACCCCTTGATTACTTCCAAAAAATTAGATTACAATTGTTAACAGATAACCTATTTGTTCATTTTACAATATTGCATAGCTGTTCATTTGTTCATTACAATAACATCAGCTGGGCGAAACGAAGAAGTAGGTAATTCTTATATTACGAATCGATTGTCAAATCGAATCAGCTAACGCAAAACATTTCTTCAAATTAAATTCTACGACACGATTGAGATTAAGAGGAGAGTAAGAAATAATTAAATGTGGATGGTTATAAATTTTTAACCCGAACCCTAATTAAAAAATAAAATAAACGAAAATAAAAATATAATTTAACCAAATAAAGACGAAGATAATTAATGGTAATACACGAGGTATTACAAAGTGGCGAATAACACATACGAAATCACATTGTATTACACGATATACAGAGGTATTGCAACAAGTAGATCTACTATATAAGGCAAAAAGTACTTTACAAGGCAATGCGCAGATAGAAAGGTTCTGTAGAAAGACAACATGAAGAAATGCAATTCTGAACTATACAGTTTTTTTATAAATTATGTTTAACTATATGAATTTTCTACTAGTGGTCAGAAAAAATATAAATAAAATAGATGTACTCCATTCATACAAGGCATCGCTGTTTACTTTTTCAATGACATGATTTTCAATGTGGAGTTTTTTAAGCCTGGAATCTGAAAAATCTTTAATATGCCATTAAGCAGCCATGAATGATAAAGCAAAGAGATAGGTCTGCAACAATATGCTCTGACAGCTATAGCTCTGAATGTGCTTTACCCCTCCCCAATTCCAGCGAACCATTAGTTTACAAGATAAACTTATATTATTGTACTCACCTTCAGATGTATCACCAGATACCTGAACTTTTTCCAGTTCCTGACGTAACTGTTCCACTATGGAAAAATGTAAACAAAAAAAAAGAATAGAATTAAATTAATTACAAAAAACAAATTAAAGATGAACAAATATTTGTTAAATTTTATCTGTTAAAAATTGTAACTTACCTTTCTGCTCTGCTTCTTTCCTGCGATTTATTTCTTCACTGAGAGCATCATCTTTTGCATCAACAAGTCTATTCAATGTATCCACTAACTTCTGTACACCAGCATCATCTATAATTGACAGTTCATAACATATTATATTTTTAAATTAACTTAATTTTCAATTTTAGAGGGAACATCACATACGCTTTGAGTTGTACAGGACATGTCAACTTACATGTTGATATTTCATCTACTGATTTTCCTACCCACAAAAAGCATAATAATTCCTACAATAATATGTCCTATAAAGGGGAAACAATATCTTCTATTGTTCCTAAAACTTTGAAAGTACAGGTACACTAATCAGTGACACAAATGAGTTGTACGGCATAAATAATCCTAAAACTCTGAAGCAGGTATTCTGTCAACTGCCCTCTGTTCCAACTCGATGTGTCCTTGAAACCAATTTCCATAGTAACTTATACAAAAAAAAGTCGCTACTAAGTCAAGATATCACATCTAAGTTCAATACGTCCAATGTCATTTTGCTTTGAAGTGAACTGGCTATGCAGAAGTAGCACATTTCGTCTAATTCTTTTTATTTTCGTAACACAGCCCTAATAATTTTGTTTAAAATGGTTTAAAGCAATAATAATCTTTGGTTTAAAGCAAGTTGAATTTTTAGTTATAGTTATATTTAACACTTTCAGTCCCAACTATTACCAGTGTTAATACTAGAAAACCAGCATTTTTTTTTTTTTGTCAATGTAATGATCCAAACATCAAAATAGTGAACATAATTTTCTCTCTGAAAATATATAAAATATGTACACATACCAATAACAACTATCCCTTTACCATAACTTGAGCAAACCATGTTTTTTTTATTTTTAGAAAAATATTAATTAAACAAAGAAAGTGATATCTCAGTTTTAACTCAACTGTTTGGCATTTGTCTGTCTATCTATTTATGGTATGTCTCATAACTTTTGAACACATCAGCCGATTCTCATACACCTTGGCAAATACCTTGGGCCAAGGTATGAACACGCTTCATACATTTTGGACGTGTATATACCTCTGCCCACAAAATCTTATTATTTTTTAGATAGATTCCCCAAAAAATGGAGAAGTCAAAAATGTGAGGGGGTCAAAATGTTGAAAAAAAATGCAAAAGTCCATGTGGAGTATCAAATTAACAAAATTTTGAATTAGTTTCAAATGTTTAGGGCCACAGAGGGCCAAAAAGTGGATGAAAATTTTGATAAAATCGCAACAATTCATGGTGCATATCAAATTAAAATGAAAGTAGTGTTCATATTTTGAAATTTTAGAATTCTGGGATGCCAGTATCCAAAAAGTGGGACAAAGTTCAATAAAATTGTACATTTCATACAGGATAACACATTAAAAAGGAGTTTTAACCAAAATCCAAATACAGTATAGTGTACAGTTTTGGAAATTTCAAACTTTTGATCCAGGCCCCAGAAATGGGATCAAAAATTTGAAAAAAATTGTAAAATTCCAGCCGGGTATCAGACTACAGGGAATTTTAACACAAATCAAATTCTTTCAAATATGTAAATTTTATTGTATGATTGCTCTACAATTGTTACTTTACTAAACAAAAACATTAGGGTAACCAGGAGTTTTGTAATTTTCCTGATGAATTATCTAACTGAAAAATTATCTAATATAAAAATTTATCTAATAATAAAGTGTCTCAATCAAAATAGTGAGCAATTTCTACAGCGCAGGGAGCACGCTAATATGTTTTATTATAATTACAAAAATAGTTTATAATTACAAAACACATTTGCACCAAAATAATGAATTCATTTTATACTGTCATAGAAAGAAACCAAACATTCATCAACGTTTATGGACTAACATCTTGCCACTGTATGACACATGTTAGATTATATAAACCTATAACGCCAACCTACAAATACAAAACAATGCTGAATAATATCAAATGTTTATATCGAACTAAAAATTTCTGTTAGCCATTACAGTGCACAATATTGTTTCGACACTACAGAACAATCTACGTGTTTATCGAATGTTCCAGAGGAATCTAGTTGAATGTTGTGACGTACGTGATTATCAGCGCATTTGCTAGACTGTCTAGAATTCACGCGGCCGCACACACTGTGTCAAGGCCACAATTAATTACATCATAGTGTAGTAGAGATAACGCGTAGCTGTGGAATGTTCTGGTCTGTGAACGTGGTATAAATACTAGGCGGCAGCGGCCTTAGTTTGTTATTATCGTGCGATATTACTGTGTGCGTTAAAGCTGATGATTAGTGACTTAATTGGTGTCTCGTATTTTGTTTTCCACTGTACCTACGACGATCAAGTAGACCGTCGTAACAGTGGTGTCAGAACTGGGATAGAACCGTTAACAGTGGAAACTTTACAAAAGGCTAGTGTAAATTCGTAATTAATCTGTAAACATGGATGCCAGCCAGATGACGGAAGCTTTCCAAACGCTGCTGCGGCAGACACAGGAAGAAGCAGAAAGACGACAAAAAGAAGAACAAAGACAAGAAAGAGAAGAAGCAGAAAAATGACAGGATGAAAAACGTTAGCAGGAAGCAGATAAAACAGAAGCTCTTTTTGAAGCTATGCAGGAACAGTTGCAAGAACACAGGAACGCAGAATTGGGACTCCTACGAGGTGAGCATAATAAGCAAGTTACTAAAATATCGGAGGTACAAGAATCAATGATATTAAAAATAGCTGAAGTAGAAAAATCTGTCTATTGTTGAAGAATCGATGTCTACAAAAATGTTTGTCATAGAAGAATCAATGTCTACAAAAATATCTGTCATACAAGAATCTGTGTCAAATAAAATATCTGCAGTAGAAAACTCAGTGGCAAACATAAGAGAACAAATTAAAAGTGAAGTTGAGCAGTGCCAGAAGATATAGCAAAACAACTTTGTGAACAGACTGTACCAATAATAAAGACAGAAAAAGATGCAGAAAGTAAGTTAATAGAGAAAGTAACTTTGCCTGCAGTAGGGACAGTTCACGTCAAAGCTCCAACCTTTGATGGAAGCAGTCATTGGGCAACGTACCTCCGCCAATTTGAAGCTACTGCATGTGCAAATAATTGGACAGAGAAAGACAAGGCAGTTTCACTCGTTCTTGCATTAAAAGGGCCCACAGCAGAACTCCTACAGAAAGTCCCACCTGACATCCAAAACACCTATGCCGAATTGATAAAAGCTCTGGAATTACGGTATGGTGATAAACATTTGCAAGATGTGTACTGCACTCAGTTCAGAGCAAGGCAACACCATTCCGGAGAGCCTTCAAGAGTTTGAAGCAAGTATCAACAGACTAATTAGACTGGCCTATCCTGAAGCGCCAGAAAATTTTTGAACAAGTTTTGCGATGCAGACATTTACTGCCGGTGTCCGAGATAACGAACTACAGCAAGTTTTACGAATGACAAGACACCAGAACAGTGCGGAGCCCTGGTACATGCTTTGCAATTTCAGGCTGCCAAATCAGCGTCTGGTTGGACAAGTCATAAAGTGCACGCACTAAAAGATCGTTGTGGCACAGACGATGAGGAAGAAGAACAAGGAATAGAGACTTGACGGTCGGAGCCACAGAATAAAGTAAGAAAGGATGGAATACCGAACTGTTATAGATGTGGGAAACCTGGACATCAACAACGAGATTGTTGGGTTAGAATTCAGCAGCAGAGAAACGAGCAGTAGTCGGTACAACGGGGAGTGTGCTGACTAACTGGAGGAACGAAGCCCCTAGAAAATACACAATTTCTACACTTCAGAAAACAGCGGGAGCTTGGTGGTTACTGGATTCGTTCAAGAAAGGCCAACCTCGATTACAATTGACACAGGCGCAACAGTTTCCACTGTGCGGCCCGACGTGAAGATTTGACATTGAAGATCTCACGCCAATCTGGTGCTCTTGCAGCTTGCGAACAGCTACTGGAAGGCCTGGAAAAGTGGAGATACACCTACACCTCGGTCGACTTGAGCTTAATCTTCAAGTACTTGTTGCAGACATTGTGGATGAAGCAATTCTTGGTGTGGACATTATGAACGCATACAGATTTATAGTCGACTTCAAAAACAATGTCTTGAGAATCAGAGGAAAAGAGGTAATGCTCTCCACAATGACTACATCAGAAAAATCAATGGACGTTATTATAAACCAAATTGCCGTAACTGTTCCGCCAAACTCCGAAAAGATCATCATGGTTAGAACCGAGGTAGATACTAGGGGCAACCAGTGCTCTATATTCGAACACCAGGTAGTCAGCACACCGGGCATACTAACTGCTAGAAGTTTAATAAAACCTGACGAAACGGGAAATATACCTATTAGAGTGGCGAATATTTTGGATCAAGCTGTCACTTTACAAAGCAATATGCTCCTAGGCAAATTGACTCCTGTGGCCTTGTAACGGTACAGGTAAAACCCTCCCGATCAATAAAGAAAATGTAAAGTTTATGTGTAAATGTTATGGGATAATAAATAATCTACACGAAGTGGACTCAAGGTCAGTGGTTTAACTGCAGAAAACAGTTATTTTTAGCCGACTGACCTATGAACTTTGTATGTTGAACAAAGCAACATAAGACGTCAAAAGCCAAACCCAGCATACGTCACATTGGAATGCAGGAGTGTCCTGCTAGCTCGCCAGATCGACGCCAACAATCTGCATCTGGCGTAAAAGTTCAGTCACAAAACAACATCTAGTGATGGCGGACACGAGCCGTGTGCTCGCCCGTTTCATATAATCACAATAATCCGCGGACAAATTTACAAAGAAAATGTAAATTTAAAAAAGTAGTTGTTAATTAATATTAAAATGAAGTGACAGTTTCGTGGAAATAACTGAAAGTGAAAGAAGAAAGGTGCGGAGTGACAAAAAATTACGTGAGGAGGCTGGACTGTGGATGGAGAATGAACAGCTAAGTAACAAACAGGGAGAGTAAAGTAAACCAAGAGTTTCAAAATTAAAACCATTCAAAATTAAAACTAAAACCATTCAAAATTAAAATGAAATATGAGCTAAAAGGGAAATTATGAAATATATAAAGTATGAAAGAGGGTATGTGTGTGAATGGAAGCGCTGGTTTGCGAAAAGTAGATTTAAGTTTGTATTTAATTATCTTGTTATTTTGAAGTTAAATACCAGGTTTTCTGTTTTCAGTATATCTATAATCAAGGTATTGTTTTACTATTAAATTTAGAATCTAACGGGGCAGAATGGGATGATAGGTTTAACTTTAATTGTGAATACGATGCAGTGTAGTTACCCACACAAGGCCTCAATCTGTAACAATAGAAATTGCTGTAGGGAACGCCCATCTGCATGTTGGTCCAGAAAATCTGTCAACAAGTACCATTTGCAGGTACTCTGGAATGTCTCAAGCACGCGCCTGCTTGTTCGCACGTTTGAATAATCACATATTTTTTATATAATTACCTTATTATCCACTCTAGTGATACAAAGTTTCGTCAATTATGACGCGTTTCGGGACTAAGTCCCATCCTCAGATAACGCTTAATTTCATATAATAAATTAATACATTAAAATCGCAACCATGTTACTGGTCAAGTCAATAAAATAAAATAAAATAAAATTACAAATCGCATGTGATATGTTTTACTAACCACGGCCGGAGCTCCCGCATGCGTTCACCCACAACCGCGATCGTCACACGACTGGTCAAAGATTAATCCAAACCAATGGCAGTGTCGAACAAGTAGTTTGATACAAAATTTATCTGGTCATTTAGTAAATTGTTTTTAGTGGTACTATTTTTTATAGCTTTATAAATTTCGAATTCCTTCAGACTATCCATTCGTTTACCTTTTTTTACAAAAATGCAACGCTGTTAAATTATCTTCGAAGCTCGTATATTTATGTCCGCTTGATATTAAATGTTGTGCAAAATTGGACTTAGTATTACTTGGCTTGGGAATATGTTCTAAAAATCTTGTATAAAAACATCTGCCAGATTGACCGATGTAGAACGCTTCACAATCATCACATTTTATTTTATATACACCGCATTTCTTTTTTAAAGGTACTTTGTTTTTGTTTTTGAAATAATTACCCAAGTTATTATTTGTTTTAAATGATAAGATATAGTTATTATCTTTGAGAACGGGTCTTAAAATATTTGGCATAATACCTGTGAAATTAGCAGAAAGATATTTATAATTTTTATTACTTGCTTTTATACAGTTTGAATTTTTATTTTCTAAACGTTTTCTATGTCTGTTTATTATTTTGTCAACTATTGTAGATTTATACCCGTTATTTATAGCTATTTGTTGTTTGATAGTGCTAACCTCATTCAAGTAGTCTTCCTTTTCGAGGGGAACATTTAAAAGTCTGTTGACAAGACATATTTTTGCGAGCCCTAAGACTTTGGTAAGCCAGCCAGCTTACGGTAGACTCGCAATCAGAAAGGAGAGTAATTATTGTGTCACGTGGTTCCTTCCTGAGCCAATGGCAGGCCAAGTTGCCGTGGATGAAGACCGTCTGGCCATCTTGAAAACAGAGTTAGCGTCGGTTGTCTCACTACAGTGATTGAACCGCGCGATTCAGCATAAAGGCTCGCGAGCCGAAAATTTCATAAAACCGGTAGAAAATGTTAAATAACTCGAGTAAAACAGTGCAAAATTTAGCAGTTTAATGCAGTGAACGAAACTGAACAATGAGAGACTAATTCGGACAACTAGTGAACAGAAAAAACTTGTGGAGTTCAACAAGTGACCTGCCGATCACGCCATGAGTTAAGTAATCGACAACCAAGGCAATATGTAACCAATTTAAATTAAAAGAGCTCTATACTATGGGGGAATAACTTAAATGTGTATGAATGAGAGAATGGGTAAGATGCTGGGTCGCCTTTGTTATCAATTAAGTTAAGTAGTTATTTTTATCCGTATGATAAAAGAGAATATTAAATTTTGTTTGCATTTGTTAAATGAGGATATGGACTCAATATTGTTTGGAATTAAATTCTGAAGGAAGTAATTCATGAAAGCTAAAAAATATGTTTTAATAAAATTTGAATTAGTTAACCGTAAATGAGCGTAGTTATTGAAATACGTCACCCTAAATCACGTTTATAGTTCACAGGTTCGTGTGAAGGACTCTGGCCTACACCAGGTAAGTTTGTATTAATTAATTAAACTGGTAAAGAGTTTGTACCATATCAAGAACAAGTAAGAGAGGGAGAAAGAATACTGTTATGATGGGAATTTAATGAGTTGAAAATGTTGGGAATAAAACAATTGAAGGAGAGTTATAAAATAATTGAATTGAAATAATGATCACAAATAAAATTTAATTCATTGTAAACAAGTAAATGTTTTATTTATTTCAAACAACCACTTTCTCTCTCTAAATACGTTTAAACAAAACTATACTTAAATGGAAGATACCAGAAATAGAAAGGACTTACAACAAAACAGTGTATAACAAATTTAGAAAGTCTCTAAAGCACATGAATACACCAGAAATGGAAATGCAGAATAAAAAACCAATGATAACATTAATGAGGGTGGTACAATTAACTTCTTTGATTAATAAACAACATAATATAGTGAATGATGTAGGCATGGAGACAAATGAACATATGATATTAGAAGAATTGTGGTACAAGATAGAAGATACCTTTTCACACGGACGAAAATAGTTCTACACACCAAGGTTATCCGAACCACAAGTGCAGTGGAATTGATGGACCATGGGTAAACTAAATGAAGATGAACACGCCAAGAAATGGGACTGATTTTCGAATTACCGACCATGCAAACCAATGGGAAAGAAAAGAGAAAGAGATTTACCAAATTCAAAAGATGTAAGATCAACTTACAATAATACAAGGCACGTCCATAAAGTAAGAATTCAAGGGCTGTGTAGGACATAGGGAAATTGTTTTTTCAAAGTTGGCATCCGTGACGTGTAGATGGGTTCTTTTCGGTCAAAATGAGACATCGAGCGCCTCAGTCCGTTATGAAATGTCGTCGCAGCAGCTTAACACGTCAACCAGTTCGTCCCCCGTTTGCTCCTCGTACTGAGGGTGAATCCTTTCTCGACTCAATTGTGACTTGTGACGAAACGTGGGTGTGTCCAAAAAATTCAAAGTTCAGTCTTCACAGAGGAAAATCATGGCATTCGTCTTTTGGGACCGGAACGGGATCTTGTTGGTCGATTTCATGCCCAAAGGGACCACCATCAATGCTGCTGCATATTGTGAGACCCTAAAGAAGTTGAAACAAAAAATCAAAGACAAAAGGAGGGGAATGCTGACTCGTGGTGTGTCACTCCTTCATGACAACGCCAGACCCCATACCGCCCGGCTCACTCAGGACCTGCTCGTGTCGTTTGGATGGGACATTTTGACTCACCCACCCTACTCCCCGGACCTGGCACCCTCGGATTACCATCTTTTCACCAAATTGAAGGAGTTCTTGGGTGGACAGCGATTTTCGTACGATGAGGAGGTCATGGAGACTGTGAAAAAGTGGCTTAAGGAGGTGAGCGGAAGGTATACGACGAGGGTATACAAAAGCTGGTGCCCAGGCTTCAAAAGTGCATTGACCTCAACGGCGATTATGTGGAGAAATTATAACATATTTTGGCACATACCCTGTAAATTTCATTAAAATATATTCATTTTTCGATTTTTAACAAGTGTTGTATTCTTACTTTCTGGACGTGCCTCGTATTTAGATAACATATGAGGTATAATATAAAATAAAGGAATAAGTTACAAAAATTCCTACAAAGTAAGATCACCTTACAATAACATTTAAATAACATATAAAGTTATATAAAAGAAAAAAAAATATGTGCATAAAAGAAAGGAATGTTACAAAAATTCCTATAAAGTAAGAACAACAAACTTACAAAAATCAGTTAGAATAATATTTGAGACAAAAAAAAACCTGCTAAGACAAATACCTAAAATTATAAAGAATATAGAGTATTCAGAAAAAAAAATGAACTGGTATAAAAAAAATGTATCAAGCAAATATACAGCAAATGGCTAAAGCAAAATAATGGTAATCAACCAAGAAAAAAGAAAAAAGATGTCTAAGATAATTAAAATGATCACAAGAAGAAAAGAAAAACAAACCAATGAAAAGTTAGAAATAATGAAGTTAACAACTAAATAAATAAAAAACAACCAACTGTATGAGTAGATAACAGTATATAGTAAAGGTACAGTGGAAAAAAAAAGTGGACAATCCCCAAAATATTATTATTAATGATGAAAGTCACAAGATGACAAAAAAGGTATTTAAGATTGACTGAGAATAGGTCCAGCAATCAAATTAACTGAGCAGAGATGATGTTCCTCTGGTCTCAGAAAAAAGGTAGTAATGGAAGAAACCAGCTACTAAAAAGTTAGGGAAAAAATTATATAACAGGGAGAACGCACTAATGGAAATAAATAAAAACAGATCTAAATAAAATGGAATGAAACAAGTAAGAAGAGAAACAAGAAAGAAGAAATAAACAAGAAGAAAAAGGAAAGATTATATTTAACTGATAATTTCATAAAAAACTATGTGCAACACGATATAGCCATAGCTGTATTAGGCATTAATTTAAATAAATGTAAATTTTGTATAATTTGTATATGTTACGGGTAAATGGACAGGTCTGAGATTGCAGAAATATTTCATTGTTAGATTAGGGTAGCAATTAACCTGTTCCGACACGCAGTGAACACCTGCTCAATTGTATGTGTGTTACACGTGTATCTTGTGTGTGTGAGTGAAGCAGGCATAGACAGGAAACTCAGCAACCCGCCCCAAGTAATTAATAAAATAATTGTTTTAATTCACTGTGAGAAAACTAAGTAATGTATGATCAAACCAAAGGCACCAAAGCAGTTAAGTAAAGGTAAAAATTATAGTTATCCCCAGTGAAAAGATGACGTTAATACAACACGTTATGCGAAGACAGTGCAAAATAAACGTGCTAAAAAATACGCAAATTACTCTAAGACGCTCAAATTAATATAGTGAGTGATTAATCGAAGTAGCTACGATTTGTGCTATCTCGATTCTGTGTAAAACAGTGCTATTTGCTAATAATTGCAAATAGATGAAAAGGTTCGGTAGTGGGGGCTGTCACGAGATACGCAGGTATCGACAGGACGATTTTGGAGCCGACCAGCGCGGAATCTCGAGAGGGTATAAATTAAGGGTTCGACCAAAAACCCTTCTTTTCATTTCAAGACTCAGTTGCAGCCCGACATGCTGTCCGTCGGCAAAACAGTTTATTTTTATTATCCTATTACAAGTAGCAGTAACAAACAAAACGACGTTTATTAAAGTCACGACAATATTACGGGAAAAGTAAATACAGCAATAGTTAGTCTATCAAGAGTATATCCAGGAAATATGCTGTGGATCGAAGCTGGACTCTAGATGTATCCAGGGAAGCTGCCGTAGATCGACGCTGAACTCTATAGACGTATCCAGGGAAGCTGCCGTAGATCGACGCTGGACTCTAGACGTATCCAGGACCATGCCAGGACAAGAGGAATGGAAAATTAACTCTAGACAACGCTGGACCCCGGACAACAGTCGTAAGATCAGAAATCGAGGTGACATGCTTAATGCATTTTTAAATGATTTATAAAAACAAAAGAGCTCATAAAGACGATTTCAAAAGACAGTAAATTGAAACAAAGAAAGTTTATATTTAGTAATAATATGTTAAAATGTACATAAATGTTTAGTCATAAGAATGAGCGATCACATATACATAAACGCAGTAATAAATGAAAGAGAATTTAAAGTAAAGAGAGTAGAGTTTATTATCAAAATAAATAGTAAAGTAATTAGATATTTGAAGTATAGAAAATTTTATTTAAAGTTGAATATTAAAACAAAAGCCAGTCTACAAGAAATTAATATAAAGTTAAATTGAAGTCAAAACATTGGTATAGACTGAGCGAGTAGAAGTCAGATCTGAAATAAGACAATTTATTTCAATATAAGAATATTTTAATTTTATAATAAATTAATAAAAATTATTTAACATGTTTAGATATAAGATTAACATGTTTAGATATAAGAATTTTTTTAAAGATGTGTAATGTTGCATATCGTAAGATATAAACATTAAATAATGAGCAATATCGTGACCGACAAATTAATGATGTTTATGAATAATTTAAAAAAATGAATAAATAATAAATATGAGTTTTTAATACTGATAATAAAAATACTCTTATTATATTTACACCTAAACCCCAAATACACGTACATGTTGTTAGTAATGTTATATACAGTGTATGAGTTCAATTAATGTACCAATTAATTTGCACAGAATATATAACTTGTTACATTTTTGTCGCCCTTGACGTATGGCACGACACGCTTACATTTAATAACATTGTATCGTTGTATAATTTGGCTCCCAAAGAACGTGGGGCTATACAAATTAAATTACATATAAATTTGTATATACATGCATCATTGTATAAATGTCGCCCATGAACGTGGGACGCAAAACGCCTACATTTAATAATTAATGTATGCTCTATGATTACCAATGTTTTATGAGTTATATGATATAACTAATATTATATGTAATAATTATTTATAGTAAACATTAACTGTATGTTATGTTAATTGTTGTGTACTAAAACACAACTGGCGCTCAACAAAATAAACAGGTGTAAGTGTAACATGAGTAAATAAAAATAAATAAATAAATAAAAGCTTGCATACGGTTCACTAATAATAATAAATTATAAATAAATATTTAAATACAAAATAATTCAACATGATGACTCCACGAAATTTAGACATGGAGGCATTTCAGACAATGATGCGTGCCTGGGTCGATGAATTAAGCACAAAACAGACAGAAAATTTAAATAAACAGACAGAAAATTTAAATGCTAGAATAGATGAATTAAAAGAATTTAATAAGAACCAAACAGAAAGTTTAGAAAATAAACTTAAACAACAGACTGAAAATTTTAAACAGGACACCATTAAAATACGGAGAGTTAGAAGAATTAACAAAAAAATTGTTGATACTAACTTACGTATTGACACGCTAGAGAATAATTTTAAACAAGCCTTACATGAACGAGTTGTACGGATTGAAAGTAAACAAAAAACATTACGTCTCGAGTGGAGGAAAGATCTAAAAGAATCGCATAAACAAATAAATTAAAATTTAAATGATACTTTAACTACTACGATGCGAGAGCAGGATGATAAAATTCAAACTGTTAGTAATATGTCGCAAGCAAATACCAGTAAACTTAGAGACATAGAAACGCGTACTGTAGTCATTGAAAATAGAATTGAAGAAACTACAAAGGACCGTTCGGGAGACGTCTCACATATGAAAGAAGAAATCCAAGAGGAGACGAACCAGCTACGAAGTGAGTTGAGAAGGCGACAGAACCAAATGACCATGTTTCCTACACCAATGGAAGAAAGGACCAGACTTAAATTCTCAGGTGGAAAATGGGAGAACAGTATGGAATTCCTAGCTAGAGTGTAGAAGGAAAGAGAGAAGATTGGCAGTGCAATAAATGATGACGAAAAGATAGACTTCGTCACGCGATATCTTAAAGATTCAGCCACTCAATGGTATTCTATTATTAGAGATAACGTTAGTACATATCAGCAGTTTCGTGAGGCATTCGAAAACAGATACTGGAACGTGCATACCCAACGACAGGTGAGGGATCAACTCGAGTATGGAAAATTCAATGCACAAGGACAACAGAGTATTGAACAGTACGCAATTGCGCAAATCGAACGTGTAAAACATTTAAAACCAAAATTTTCTGAATATGAAATAGTGTCTAAGTTGTCTTACCATTTTCATAGAGATATCCAATTAGCTGTATACACGCAGGATATCAAAACGATTGAACAATTCTTAATACTTGTCACTCAATCACAAAATATTAACAAGAGTAACACAGCACCACACTATCAACAAACACGGATTAATTATCACAATAATTACGAACGAAGTGATAAAGCACGAGAACGTGATGATACGCAAAATCGTGATAATTATCGGCGAAATTTCACACCGCCAGCACACAGTGTAAAGCAACATACAGCTGTGAATAACACGCAAAACGTACAGCAAGAACCACACTCAGAGAAAAACGTGCGTGATACAAATTGGAAGCAGAGATTTAAGAAAACACATGATCGCTTCGTGTCTACAGTGCAGAGCAAGAGAGGGAGTGCTGAGGGAGAAATCAAAGTGAAACCGCGACACAGCTCTGTGCAACCATCCTGTTCCCATGACACAGAACAATGACTGAAAAACAGGACGTACCAGCCCACAATGAATAATATATTTCCGTGTGATGTGAGAAATGAATTATTAGACACCGGCAGAAGGGTAACACCAAATCAACCAGAAATAAAATGTCCGCTAATTAATGTACAAATTAACGGAAGTAAAATTAAAATGTTAATCGATACAGGTAGTCAATTAATTGTACTAAGTAATAAGTGGGTACAACAAAATAAAAAATATTTTACACAAACGGCTATTTTACCTGTCAGTAATATGAATGTTATTACAGCCATGAATAGAGAGAAAAAGTTAGACAGCAAGCTTACGTAACTTTAAATTGTAAGGACTCAGAAATAATATATCCTATGATCATAATGAATAAAATTATTTATGATGGAATTATTGGAATGGATTTATTAAATACTTTAAGTGCAAGAATTGATATCAATAACAATAAGATGTTATGTAATTATAAGAATGTTCTATATGAATTAATTATGAATGAAGATGAAGAAAATGGTGAGGTAAGTGAAAATCCTATTGTCATATCCAAGCCATGTCATATCCAAACTTTTGAAACACACTTTATCACACTTCAGGAACAAATTATAATTACACATTATATTATTTAAGTACAAATAATGTAAGGTAGTGTACTTTATTGTAATCATTATTAATATTTCTTTCGTAATCACAAGAACCCAGGACTTTGAACGGAACAAACTGTAAACAAACAAAACAGTCGCCATATTTGACTGAATGAATCGTTCAAAATCGATTTTCACCAACCTTGAGATTTTTGTCTTATAATAATTGTCGGTGCAAATTTGTTGAATAACCAAATATAATTTTGTGTCAAACTGAGTAATTACCCATCACCAATAAATAAACTAGTACAGAGTGTAACCACTGTTTTTTATTCCATAGGAAAGTATATTATTAATTGTGTATTATTTAGCAAAGAGCGAAAATGACAGTAAGCGCTCACATCGCAAACTAGACGAACTAACTGCTCGATTAAGAAGGTCGAACGAAGGCGGGAGTAAATTTGAATACTCCATACCGTCATAGCTAAGAACGCTAAACCACCATATTTATTAATTTAATTGTTTTAATTAAACAATTTGGTGCCACCCGGGATTTATGAACACCTAACGAAGAACAGGTAAGGTTTCCACTCGTGTTGTACTGGTAATTGAAGGATCGCTACGGACATCGTTAGCGCAACATATAAGTGACGACGACAGTGTGAGGCGAACACACTATACTACACCTTTTCAGAGTACGTAAGAATCTCTTCGTTACAATATACATATTTTCTATTATATTCTATATATATATATATACATATATATATATTTTTTTTTATTATAGCTATAATCAAGTTTCTCAAAAAAAAATGAACATATATATCTGAACTCTACTAAATATGGCATCTTACGGTACAGTACAAATAAAATTAACAATAAAAGGAGACTCGCCTAACGCTCTACACTGGCTGATGATGTTAATTGCTGTCTATGACTATTTTTTTAAACTTCGCCCCCTTAGTCTACAAATATTGTGCTGCACATAGAATTAAGACAATCTACTTGTTTTGCCATAGAAATTAATCATAAATTTTCATAATCATATATATTGTAACGCAACAGAAATACGGTCCTCGACGTTACATAAATAAAATTATAAAATTTAGAATAGGGAAGAAAATATATTAATTTTCCACAATTATAAAAAGGTCAGAAACCCAACCCATGATTGTTTAAATGTAATAAGAATGCAAGGTAAAAAAGATAAGCAAATAATAATGTTAATAGTAATAAACCTCAAGGTTCAGTGAGAGGTAAACAAGACATTGACACATATTGTAAAAAAAACTAATATTGACTATTTCAGAATAATTGATGTTTTTAAAGTAGATGATAATGAGTAAATAGTGTATGACTTAAGTTACCCAAAAATACTTATTCTTAATTGTATCATGTTATATTGTTATCATGACCGTGATGTTATATTTTGTGTTAACAAGTGAAAGTTTTTATGTTGATAGAATATCAGATAATTAAGTATTATATGTTCTTAATTTACCATTGTAGAGCTGTGGTTGAACTCAGTAATTGAGTACTTATTAATTTCATTTTTATGTGTTATCCATAGGTCAAGATAAAGTTTTGTTAGATTTTATAAATTTAATTATTTGTATACATGTACTTAGATAATAAGATGATGATAATTGTAAACTTGGATAAAAAGGCTATAATTGTTAACAAGATACCAAAAGAGTTTAATACCACCATATCATAAATAGATAAAAGATTCTATAATATTGCAGATAGTTACAAGTTAAATTCAGAAGTAGATCAAGGTATAATGATAGGCCTAACAACCAATTACATTATATAGTAAGTCAGATCAGAAAGGTTAGGGAAAGAAATTAGTAACAAATATTAAATACAATCTAATGAGTTAGTAGAAGTTAATAATAATTAATAATAACAAATAAATGAACTCAAATTAAACAAATTATTATAATGCCATAGTGCAATGATACCGATAGATAATGTTTGGTAACGGAAAAATATTTGTTAAAATAAACCGATTAAGAGTAAAAGGCGGCAAAAAATATATAAGAAATAGTAAACAAGCCATAAGTAAGAGTATATTCGGATATAATGGAAATTTAGAAAGCGATTATTTTGGTGAGTGGAAGAACATTGTATGAAAGGATTATAAAATAACATAAATTCGAATAAGAATAAAAAAATGGTTGCTAGGGACGACAAAATATATAGAATTTGTTGATTTGATTATTGGATAATTTTACATGAACGAAGACAGTTTAGCTAATAGATGCTCAGTAAAAAATTGATTTAATTTAAATACCAAGTACAGAGAAATTTACAATAAATGAATAATAAATCGCAATAGTTTGGTCCACTAACAGCTAACCATATTATATAATTGGACAATATAAAAACGATACACAAAGTAACGAAAAATAAAGGAAGAACTCGGATTGTCAAATTCCTGATAATGAACAAATGTTAAATTAACAAAGTAACGAAACCAGAGAAATAACTTCCTGCATAAAGATATAATCCTATAACACAAGCGAAACTAAAATAACCAACAAATTACATTGGAACTTGCAGTTTACACAATCCAATAGAAAAACGTAATTGGATTCGAATTTCGTCGAAGCACGTAACCACAAAACTCGGATATTGGTGAACAAAAGGAGCGGTATTTCTGCATCATCCCAAGACCAAGAATTACACATTATTTTCAACTTGGAACGTAGACTAACGGAAGCAAATTCATCTGCATGCTGATCTGTTGTTGTCAAGACGAAAGGATTATCTACACACGGCCTCATCGAGTCACGATGTCGAGCGGACGGTAAAGCAACAATTATTTTAAATATTATTTAATAAAACTTAACTCTATATTGTAATACCTTGTATTCCTATTTGTGCATTTTCTGATCTTATCAACAGTTGAAAGAACCTTCACACCCTGTATTTAAAGAAATATAAAAATCATAACTGAATTTAATATAAAACCCCTCTACAAGAAATAATACACATTTTATTACTTATAACAAAAAACTCAGTGTATTTATTTATTGAATACTCTGATTTTTTTTCTCCTCTCCCAATACAAAAAATATTATAATCGATTTTTTCTGTCAACACCACATTGGTTAGATCTAATTAAGTAAACATTGGAATTATAACAAATTATTTTTTATACTTGATTAAACGTTAAACAATAAAGAATTCATTTATTAATTTCCTCAGGGTTAAGGGTAAGTTCTTTGTGTTATGAGACGGTCAGAAATGAATAATAATATACTACGCTATACAAGAAAAAAATAAATTTCTATTTTTGTTTTTTCCGTAGTATGTAGTTCCGGGTTTATCCGCTAGAGTACAGGTTATGTCTTTATTATAAACACGAAATCAGTTACTAAATATTGGAACTGGACAAAGATTCGATATGAGGATTTCTTGGTTAACAATTATTAATAAAGTTTATTTTACCTCTTTTCTTGAATTGTTTACTTGGACGGTGCTGTTTCTAGTGTTGGAGTTATAGTTGTTTTATAATTTCGTTAAATTTTTCTAAGATACAATCTCACCAAAATCTCGAAGTGCCGTCAAACTAGGCCTGACCTGGTAGCTAGGTTATTTCAAATTTTCATCGAATAAAGGACGTTAAAGTTGATACTTGAAGGAGTTCTAACATAAGGTGGATACTACTCGTTAATTTTTTTTTAATTTAGCACTATTTCCATAAGTTTTCATAAGGTTTTTTCAAATTTTTGATGGCATTACACTTCTTTCCAAACGAACGTTTTTCAATCGTTTTAACAATTAATTCATATCTTGTTAGGTGGTTACTGTTAGTAACCAATAATTTTTATATCATTTTTTATTGGTGCATCTATATACTTTTGAGTATATAGGCTGTTTTTAATTATTATAAATTTATTTCTTATTTATAGAAAAATAATCCTTTTTAACTTTGGTTTATTATCCAATTTGATTTATATAAGGTTTTTCCTTTTATTTCCTCTTAACTTTATATATAGGTTTTTAATACTTTTATTTCCTTTAATTGTATTTATTTATTATTTATTAATTTCTTATAGTATCCTTACACTAAACTATTTTCTTCTGCCCTTTTACTCATACAGTATTATTTTATTTTTATTATTATTTTATATATTTAACTATTTTATATTTAACCCTTTTATATTTAACCCTGGGTTATCTTATATTCAAACACAATTATTATATTAAATATAAAATTAGATCTAGGTACAAAATCTTTGTGGCCTACACAATACAAATTACATAAAATTCAAACAAATACAGAATTGGTCAGTAGCAATATAGTCTACTGTTATAATTAATTGTTTATCCATCTACAGCATAAGTCTGTGAGATGCTCCTTTTAAAACCACTTACTTTCTCACTGGGTACACTATAACTCACTTTGTACCCTTTATATCACTTAATTATAATTTATAGTGTTTTGATACAAAGTAATCTAGAGCTATGTATATTATACCCATTTCTGACCTTTATAGTGGGGTGATTACGTTATCATTTTTGGGACTGGGTTATGTAACGTTACACTATATGGAAAGGAGTTTTCATTACGCACCGACTGCGCTTGCATGGCTCTTGAGATTCAAAAATCCGGAAGGGCACTTGGCAAGGTGGCTCAAACGTCTGCAAGAGTACAACTTCAAGGTACAACATTGGAGGGGGTGCCTGCATGGTAATGCAGATGGCTTATCACGAAGACCGTGCCTGGAAGACTGCCAACATTGCCACAGAAAGGAAGAAGAAAATGCAAGCGAACATGTTCAAGCCATCATTGTAGATTTCCTTACAGTAATTAGCTGGTGATTAGTGACTTAACTGGTGTCTTGTATTTTGTTTTCCACAGTACCATACAACAATCACTAGACCGTCGTAACAATATTATATGTCACTGCTCAACAACACAAAAACATGTAAGAATTAGGATGGTGCCCGTACAATTCAAAAGCATCTCCTTATACACTTCAGAGGCCAAGCATACCAACTGTCAAAAACATGGCTTCCTTAAACACCAATTTCTAAAAAATTTGTGGTTTTATCATTACTGAGCAAAAGATGGTAATATACCAGTCATGTGGTTCTAGGGCTACCTATAGACTTTTTATACCTGAAAGCAGAATTATCAAGGTTCATTCTACTCGAGGTAATATTCAATAAGCCACCCTCTCGAAATGATGACACTACTTCCTTTAAATACCAATTAATTCAATAACTTGTTATATTGACTTCCTCATGCTGGAATCTTCATTACTCAAAAGTTATTACCTACCATTTATCTACTGTAATAGGTGTATAATCTGACAACTCTTAGAAAACCAATTTCTAATTTAACTGTACATTCCCTCAGTGTCTTCTGTGAAAAAAACTTATGACCTCTATATGCCATGCAGAAACTCAACGCCATGAATATTTTATGTAACTTTATATAAAGCTTATTTGTGTATGCGCATGCGCATGCATGCATATGCACACACACCATTTAGTTTAGGCATCATTTGATGATCAAATGTGCATGAAATATTTTGTCACCTAATAGTGAAAGCACAGCAAGAATTCTTTCATACAAATATTCGTTTATTCAGAAAATGTACACTACAGCAAAATTCCTCCTAGGCAGCCATTTGTCAACAGACCAACCTCAGACAAAGGTTGATGACCAGTTTACAACACAGATATAGCCTACACTCAAATGGCTCACACGTGGTCATTTTCTTCCTACGAAATTTTTAATTAACAATACTCAAGTGTATACTCGAACATAATGAAACAATACTCATGTAAAACAAACAAAACAATGCGCAGAAATATAACACTCTAATTTACTTAACTCTTTAAATGTGGAAAAAAATATTTTGTTCGTGCACTATACTCAAACCGGATTTTCTTAGCAGTAGACCAATATGACCCTTAAATTATGTAGATATAATAATAAACACACATTATTAAAAAAATTATTTTGTACAACTACAAATACTGGTGCTGATAATGGTTATCATCATCTGAGATACTGAAAGTATGCCATTCTAACATTAAATTCTAAATTTTAATTAGAAAATAATTTTATATAATTAAAATTATAAATATGCACTCTAAAAATACACTACCTGAAGATCTAATAAACACTTGCACATTCACACATTTAATTTTTCATATAAAACATGTTCATAAATGTAATACATCCCTTTGATTTCTGTCATCTCTACATAAACCTACTGAGAAACACTCTTAGGAATAAATTTATTTGAGGAACTTGATAGTCATTAGTTACGTGGCTAAGCAAAATTTTAAATTTATAAATCCTATGGTGTTATAAAACAATAAAAAATAACTCACCCTCCTTGTTGAATTTCTTTGAATTTTTCTTAAAACTCTCCGATACCACTTTCTTTTTGTTCGCTGATGAATTGTCTGAAAAAACATTTGAATCATTTAATAGAAAGTGAAATTAACACATTGATTAGCTTCTTTGTGTACTCACAAGTTTATTATTTTTAATTAAATTCTTAAATTCGTACTGACTGTCAATCAATGAATTTTTTGGTGAAGGGTTTGAGGATCGGTCAAAAATATAACACAAATTTTAACTTATTTGTGTCGAAGTTTCAACAATGTTTATTGTCATCATCAGGACAATTGTTGCTGACGCCAAACACACAACTGTGAACAATTCTCCTGATGACGACAATAAACATTGTCAAAACGTCGACACAAAAAAGTTAAAATTTGTGTTATATTTCTGACCGACCCTCACAAACTCTTCACCGAAAAAAATTATTTTTAGTCTTCGTAATTCATAACCTTTCAAGATTTAAGCAATTTTAAAGCATAGTTATGTTGCAGTGGCACTGCTCTTGGGTTCTTTTTATCATTTCTCGTAAAATCCGTCATCATTTAACATGTACGTCCCTTTACAAAGTAATGGCATCAAACAAGTGGGTTGTACGCTTGGTTACCAACACCTTTAAAAAACTACACTGATCAAATGGTCGCTCGGCACTTAGTAGAACATTTTAGTGATATCTAAAATTAATAAATAAACACTTGGTACAGTTGTACAGATATTTTTTATTTTCCTGACAACTGTCACCAGTTACAACAGCTTCAGAGGTTAGATTTGAACTGAGAGATATGAAGTCTATGATTTGCGGGGGACGAGTGGAGGGGTAGCACATGACAAAGAGGAAAAGGACAGATGGAAAACCCCAGGTAAATGGTTGAACAAAGTTGAGTGTTCAACTGTTTAGAACCAAATGAAGCACTGTTACCAGAACATTATAAATCGTTTACAACAGTGGCAGCTGGTGATTACAAATTTTGGAGGTTGCAGTAGTTGGTTGAGTGGATAGGAGATTGGTTAAAAGACGTTAAACTATCATAATCACAGTTATACAAAATGATTACTATAATTTTATAACCTCAAACAACTGATAACGTTTACCTTGAACCAACGTAAACACTAAATCTAACATAACTTATAAATCAAGAAGGCTGTGCTCACTTCATAACAAAATTAAAGATGCACTACAGCACTGTTAGTGGGACGTTGCGGAAACTTTGCAACCGCCTAGCCAACATAGGAAACATAGGGCAACTGTGAAGAGTAACGCACGTCCTCCCATATATTTGTGTAGTAAGCTCTTCAATTTACTCTTCAAGTTGCAAACGGCCTACAACCACCAGCCTGCACACCACATTTGAATTGTACGCGAATATTGCCGCATAGGATCTAATACGCTCTCCGTTGAAATATATGCTACTTTTAGCTGCTTATTGTTTTCGTATATTATTTTCTAGTTTAGTTATTCTATATTGGTGGTTATGCAACGCTGCATCCACACCACCAGCCACCACTGGTTTACAATAAGCTCTTATGTCAAGACAATTTATAAGTCAAACTACATGTCACATAAACTAATATAAATATATATAAAATATGTACTGTATTGTACAATTAATAGGTGATTATAAATAACAAGTAGTAAGCTTTTGTGTCTAACCTGCAGTAACCAAATTCCCAGTAAACATACATATGTAAAACAAAATGTAATTCCCACTATAATGTAAAATATATAAAAACTATAAATAATATTAAACTAGTATAAATAAAACAGATTTAAATGACTGACTGAATTAATGTTGAGATTGTCCTTTATATTTTTAAAACCATCTAAATCACTAAACTGTAGATCCTATATATGAGAAAAACTCTGTATGCATGTGTGACTGCACTAAAATCATAGAAACTAGTATACAGTCTTATATACTCAGTATAAACACAAAAGTATAATGTATAAAAATGTGCAAAAACCAATTAGTACGAAAAATATTGTTACACCATTATAGAACATTCTACATGTTTCTCAGCTATCGCAGCAGAGCCCAGCTGTAACGTTTGTGTGCATATGTATTGCTACTTTGAGAAGAAATACAATTAAGTGACACTTAACAATCGAGGCTCTTGCAGACTTACCCGATCAAGCACTGTGTTCAACGCAGCAATCTATTACGCTCTAGTGTTTTCGAGTAATGTTGACATGTATTATGGTTTATTCTGGAACACTTGTGCTATCTATGTAATCAATGATAGCTGGTGCTTAGGGGGCAGTTTAAGTGGCGATTTATTCAAATAAGGTTCGGATATTGTGGCGAAGTGTTATAATTGTGCGGGACTCTATTATTTGACATTATTATTGGATGTGGACAAAATTTTCTCGGATTATTGGCAAGTTGATTTTATAAGCTGTATTTGTGATTAATTAAACCTGGGATTAGTAACTTGACTGGTGTCTGTGATAACATTTTCCACTGTGCCATATGATGATCAGTTAGACCATCGTAACAATATGTAATGACAAAAATATTTTAATTACGTTAATTTTAAATTAGTTATAACAAAAGACAGTAGTATACTTAATCACCCCTTTATCAGGAAACATGCATTAGGAAAATATAGGTGAAATGTGTGATAAGAGAACAGCTGCAGCCAACAACCTACAACAGAACTTCCCAACCCAGACAACAATGTTATCAGCTTATGCTTATAATTTAACCAAACACCAGATGTAGTCACCTTATATTAAGACAGTTAAAATTTGTCATGAGACTCTAATATTTGAATGTCTTACCTAATCACAAAATTATTACAAAAAAAAAACTATCATCACTTCAAACTTGAAAAATGCAATAATGAAACCTTCTTTAAACCTAAATTCTAAGATATATACAAATGCAATAAATAAATTTATAAACCCAACAAACATCATCTACATATCTATCCTACAACCTACATTACAATGATTCATGGCATACCATAGAGGGAACACCCATACATGAAAGACATGGGTCTACCAGAAGATTCCGTAGTCGTGTTAACCTTTTCAGTGCTCTGGGCGGGTATACGCGCAAACATTTTATGTGCGCGTGGTGCTCTGGACATGTTAAGACGCACATCGTTTTAAATTGGTAAAGTGCTCTGAATGGTTTTGTACGTCTATGGCTGTGACACACGGAACATGCATTGTTCGTACAAGGTCAACGGATTATCTTTATCTTTGTTATGAGTCAGCTGTTAAAACAAAGACAGTTCATTCAGTGTGCCTGGTGCCATGTAGAAGTTGAGATAATACACAGATGAGTGTGTTGAATTTTTGTAATCACTGCTATTAAGTGATAACGTATGTTTGTTGTTACGTTTTCTGACAGTTGAGTGTGTTTGAGATTGTGTAATCTTTGCAGTAAGTGACACGTATAATTGTTATTGTGCCCCGTTTATTTACTATTTACATTTGCTATGGTTAAAAAGTATTTCTCAGAAGCTGAATTGGCTGATATTCTTGCTCGCAGTGACAGTGAAGACTTTTCTTGTGAAAGTAGTCAGTCATCCTCGGAAGAAGATAATGACATTGAAGAAAGGGGAAACGACGTTACGAGCGATTCAGATGGTGACAATGCTTGTAATATAACTGATAACATTCAACCTGCCATAAAAAGACAAAAACCTGAAAATTACAAATGGACAGCTGAAGGAACTTTTGTCCCAAAACATATCGACTTTGACAGTTCAACTGCCGGTGTAAGACATCCAGATCTCAATGTCAATTCTACTGAATTGGAATGCTTTGAAACGTTTTTTACAGATGACTTTATGAGACAAGTAGCACATGAATGCAACAAATATTTTATTTATATTTCCTCAAATGAAGCCATTCCCGATCAGTCCCGTCTCAAACAGTGGAAAGATACTGACTATACAGAACTTTATTGTTTTCTTGCCATAACAATCCTTATGCCCCAAGTGAAGAAACTAAGAACGAAGGATTATTGGTCCTCTGAATGGCTAATATCAACTCCTTCGTTTTCTCAGGTTATGTCAAAGGACAGATATTTACTTCCTCTTAGATTGCTCCATTTTACCGACAATTCCACACCTTGTGTACATACAGACCCTCTTCATAAAATATGCATAATCGTTGATCATTTGAAAAGTAGCTTCAAACAATATTTGTGTCTGTTCAAAATATCTATATAGACGAAAGTCTACTGATATTCAAGGGACGAATATTTTTCAAACAGTATATACCATCCAAGAGACATCATTATGAAATAAAATTTTTCATGCTGTGCGACTGTGAAACTGGCTATATACTAGATTTCATTATTTACACTGGGGTTACTACTCAGATTCAAGACAACTTTGGACATACAAATCTTGGAAAATCTGGAAATATTGTACTTACCCTGATGAAACCATACATAAACAGGGGTCACTGCCTGTTCATTATCCTTTATGTGGATAATTGGTATACAAGCCCCGCTTTATTTTCGTACTTACACAGAAATAATACCAATACCTGTGGTACTGTGAAAGCTAACAGAAAGGGCATGCCGTTGATGAATACAAAATTAAATCAAGGCGAAACAGAGCACCAGTATAACAAAAATATGGTTGCAGTAAGATGGCATGACAAGCGTGACGTAAGGATGTTGACCACAATACATAAGAATGAAATGGTTCCCACGTGTAAAATAGATAAAAAAACTGGTGAATCTATCATCAAGCCGAAGTGTATAGTAGGTACAACCAAAATATGGGTGCTGTCGATAAAGCTGATTTACTTTTGAGTTCTACTGAAACAGTGAGAAAAACTGTAAAGTGGTATAAGAAAGTGTTTTTCATTTGTTAGATCATTCAGTTTTAAACGCGCGTGTTCTTCATAAAGTACTTACTGGAAAAAACATACCAGTGGCTGAATATCAACTCAATCTTGTAAAACAACTACTCAACAAATACCACAAACCCTTATATCCAAGAGCCGCAGGAAGGCGTTCTGAAAATGCGGATTCAATCTTACATCTCAAAGAAAGACATTTTCCAGCATATATCCCACCAACAGAAAAGAAAGTTAATCCCGCTAAACGATGTGTTGTATGTGCAAAGAATAACCAAAGAAAAGAGACTCGGTATATGTATGACAGTTGTAAAGTAGCATTATGTGTTGTTCCGTGTTTCAAAAACTACCATACTTTAAAAAATTATTGAACAAATAAACATTATATTTTCTTTCTGTGTAACCGAAAGTAATACATTTATTTATTTTTAGTGTGAATTTCATAAATAATTTTTTATTAAATGTACATTACATTTATAATAATTCTGTTATTTTTTATATTAGCATATAGTTAAATAAAGGTCTGTAGTAATTTACATAGCATTGCAGATTTATTTGACTAATATATGAGCAAAAACTCAAACAGTGTATTGTATGATCTTTCAGAAACCGCAAAAATGAGTAAGTGTATGTGAGAGTTGCAAAGTGATTTTACGTGAATATCAGTTTTTCATAAAAATATACTTTAAACCCCAATACTTTATAAAAATATTCAATGTAGCTCTGAATAGGCCATTTCAAATATTTCCTATTAAATTTTGTAAACAGTAGAGTGCTCCGTGCGTGTATACACGCTGCTGCTGAAAGTACGGCACACGGGCAAAGCATAACCGCTCACACGTGATGTTGTGCTGCGAAAAGGTTAATAGAGTCATATAACCAGAATGTTGCAAAACTCCATGAAACCATTGAAGAACTTCAGAAACTCGCAAATTTCTTATATTCTTACAGTACAAGGTTTCCTCAAGAGACAAGTCACACATCCTTTTACAATTAATAAAGTGCCGAAGATGGGTTTGTTTTCTGTGTATGTGACCCAATAAATATGCATCATGTGCACAAGGTCAAGAGTTTATCACAGTTGAGTCATTTCACAAGAAGCGATTACCATCAGATTACTCATGTTGTAGATACAATCAAATTGTGATTAGGGTGGAGTGCTGATTTTGTGCTGACATACAATACACATTGCTGTTTTTCCTCAGCTGAATCCTAACATACACAAAGTAATTACAAACTCCAAAACATACATTGTTTATTGTCTAGATTTGGCATATGAGAAACAGATTATGAATAGACTAGATAAGGTCAGTAACAGGCTTACAATAGACGCAACATACCAAGTCACGTTTTACAAAATAAATGTTTAGAATTACAGAAATATTCGTTTCAATTAAAACAGTGAAGTATTTGTATTGTCCATTGTCTGCCATGGCTAATGCTTCTTTTGTCTTTGTAAAGATTTGTGTTAACTGCCTCTAATATTAAAACAAAATAACCAACATTTATAGCAATGCCTGCTACAGAAAAATATCATAGATCAAACAAGGTTTTGAAAAATATACACACTAATTAAGGTCAATGCACTCATAAACTGTTATGTCCTTATTATAAACTGGCTAACACATTCAATTCATAATGGACAAATAACAAAGGGTTAACACTTTCAAGTTTCAAATAGGACCCACTGTCCTACTTTACCTGCTCTCAATTTAGATTTCAGGTAAACAGGTAGAGCTGCCTGTTACCCCAAACTGTCAACCTGTTTCTTTCACACAAAAGCTTAAAACCTAATTGTACATGCACATGCACAAATAGGAAATAGTTTTCAATATCTTTAAACTCATTCTTTCAGGCCTGTATTCTGATGTTACTATATTTAAAATACTATTAAACTGTGCTGTAAAAATTTTAATACTCCTACATTTCCTACTAATTATTTCTTTGTAAGTAACTCGTTGACTTTCCTGCAGGTCTACCATGCATCTTCAAATAAATACACTGCAAGTAGGTTTATTTTCACCTAACGCACGTTTTAACAAAAATTATTCTGTACCTTCAGACGTTTGTTTGAATTGTAATTGACTGTATCGCTTACAATATAGATAACGGATAATCGATTTTTCTTAGATCCTATTTTCGATTGTTTTAATGTTTATGTAGTTAACTATTTATTATATATTTATGTTTATTTAATTATTCTAATAAATGTATGATTTTAAATAAATTGTCTAGTTTTTTTTTTAATTTGTTCTTCAATTAATAGATTATTATTATTGTGTTTGTAAATATTAAATATAAATATAAAATATATCAACTTTCCTTATCACGGACACATAACCAGTAAACTAAGCAAACTATTTAACAATAGAAACATAAAAATATCTTATAACACAGATAACAGTTTTTAATAAAATAAAACCTGAAACTAAATTCAACATTCATAATAAAAATGGAGTTTACAAAATAGAATGTCCAGATTGCAATAAATGTTACGTAGCCCAGATGAAACAACTTTCCCAGAGATATATTCAACGTTCGTTAGTTTCCTGATATCTCCTATAACTTTACTTGTCTTTTACTATAATTTTCTTCTCTAATATTGGTTGGATTGGCAACTGATTCAGTTTGTTCTTTTTGCATTGAACGCTCACACTAGAAAGAAAAACCTTTCTTCCTTCTAAAAACCAGCTTTAGATTTTAGATTCATTTATAAGAGGTCTTGGTTTGTTTGATGTATTTTTCGGTCTCAGGGCTGTTTTATCCGCCTCCAATAAATATAAGTTTTTAATATAACCTTACTTTTCCTGATTATTTTTACATAATCCCGTTTACGTTTTTATTTCACTTCATTTTATATTGTCACTCTCACTAATGAAATTGATTTTATTGTTATTTGGTCACTTTATATAAAATACATGCCATACTAGGTTCACAACACTATATTTTTATCATTGTTTACACTGTCATTTGCACTGTTTCATTATTATTATTTATCACTTTTCTATTCACTTATCTCACCTTGTATGTTTTTCGAATAAACACAATTACGAAAATAATTACCTTGTCTTTACCATAACACTATATATGAGCTAATTACAAATCCAGTCTTAGGTTAAAGACCTAGCTTGACTTTTAGGCTTGTGTTATACAAATGATTTTGCTTAACTCTAAATATATTTTTTACTTACATACTACAACATTATTATTTACAATATTATAATAAAATATACAAAATCACTTCCCTAATTTATTGGGTAATTAGTATGTCAAAGTCACAGTCCAGTCTAGTCCTTTATTATGTCTGTTTGTAAAGTTATTTACTATGTTTGTTTACAAAGCTAATTCCTGTTTTTAATTTATTCATGTATCTCTAAAATACTTATTTTTTATTCATGGTTTATTGTTTTAGTTATTATAATTCTTCCTTTATAATTATTTTTGGTTGTTCTCATTTGATTATTCATTCTTTATTGCATTCCTCATTCAGTTACACAGTATTTATCTACTAGATTAGTTTTACTATAAATTTTGATGATTAAATTGAGTTTGCTTTTTTTGCATTATCTCATGATGCTACATATTGCCTCTCTGCATTACATTGACCTAGTTTCTTCATAATATTTCTTCAATGAAGCCTGGTTATATGTTCCTTTAGTCGTCTTAGTAATAAATAAGTGATGGGGTAAGATTTATTATGGAATTCAACAGGTTCTCTGAATTTTAACTTACATTGATAACCTTTGACTTTACTGGGTGCATCTGAAAAAATATGCTGATATTTATTGTAGATTGATATTAGTTTTTCTACCTGTTCTTCACTCAACTTTACTCTCGTTTTTTCTTGTTGAAATTTTTTGATCTCTTCCAATTTACAACGCCATAATTCATTATTGTCATCCTGATATTTGATTCCCTCTTCTGGTGTATAATCCCTGCAATAATCATCTTCCCTAACATGATAGCTGGCTCGGTTCTGAGGGGCACATTGGCTTCCAATTAACTCAGCCATCCATACTATACCATCTGAGGTCAGAGACACCTTCTCTCTGCTCAGGTCAATTATTGCTGAATATTGTCTCAACATATCACATCCTATTAGCACAATGAAAGGCAGACCGTGTGCTACCAAGAATACCATGGGATGATTACCACCATTGCTTCTTAGGTCTAACAAAACTTGTTTTCTCACTGACTTATTTTGGCGTCCTGTAGCTTCAACCAATATGACATTGTTCACGGGTAAAGTTGGTAAGATTTTTCTACATTCCTTCTGAATTCTGTGCTATCTATCAGCGATACATTTGCACCAGTATCAATCATTATCTTAGTTGGGGGTTCCATTTATCTCAGCTGTTATGTATGTAATTTCATTACTGTGATTTGTGGTGTTGGCAGACTCCTCCTCCAGTAAGATAATTTTTAAATAATTGTTTTTTATGATCGTTATCGTCTTCTCTGATGTATTATAGTTTTGTCTCAGTCGATACCCAAAAGATTGGTTCAGTGATGGGCCATTATGAGTTTTCACTGCCGCCTCTCGTTCAAATTGTGGCTTTCTTCATTGGTTCTATGTTCCTGCTGATTGGGTTGGTTATTGACATGTGACTCCTGTCTCTCTTCTTGGTTGTTATTTAATGCTTCATAGTCATTCATCCTTCTACTGTCTTCGATACTCCTGCTTCTTCCTCATACCGTTTCTGTGATAATAATTATTACATTGCACTGAAACAAATATACAAAACACAGCACCAGAACATCAAGACACACTAAGACATAACACAAACAATATAATAGGAGCACATAAGACACCAGACAACAAGAACCACAACTCAGAAATACACACAGCCATCAAACTGAGAGAAAAGGCACACAAACACAACATCACACTTGTAAAAGCAGACAAAGGCAACACGACTGTAATCATCTCCACAGACGACCTACACAACAAAGTATACAACTTCATGGAACAAAACAAAATCACAGAACTAAAACACGACCCCACTGACAGATACCAAAACACAGTAAAACAATTAATCAAAAAAGCCAAACACATAATGACACACAAACAAAAGCCCTACATGAGACAAATCCGACCATCAGCCCCTACCCTCCAAGCGCTTCCCAAAATCCATAAAGAAGAAATTCCGATCCGCCCCATTATCAATTACTGCAATGCACCTGCATACAAACTTGCAAAACATCTAGACAAAATTATCAGACAACACACACAACTAGACAACAACATTGCAGTAAAAAACAACACAGACCTAGTAACAAAAATAAAAGACACACACATCCCCCATAATGCCACATTAGCCTCCTTTGACATTAGAAACCTGTACACAAACATCCCCATCTCTGAAACAATCACCATCCTACAAAACAAACTCAAACAGAACAACACACCAGACGAGAACTTATCAACGAAATAACAGAAACTCTGAACATTATCACAAAACAAAACTACCTTACATATAACAATAAATTCTACACACAGAATGATGGTCTACCCATGGGCTCACCCATATCCAGCATTCTAGCAGAAATCTTCTTCCAACACTTAGAACAAACAAAAATCCTCACAACAATGACAGACACTCATATAAAATACTATATTGGCACAGATACGTTGATGACATTCTAATACTATACAGGGGGAACAAAAGACAATGTGAACAATTACTAACGTGCATAAACAAAATACATAAAAACATAACCTTTACTGCCGAATACGAACACAACAATAGCATAAACTTCTTAGACCTTGTAACGCAACAGAAATGCGGTCCTCAGCGTTACATAAATAAAAATATTAAAAAATAGAATAGGGAAATAAATATCTATATCCCATATTAATACAAGGGTCAGATAAATAAAGTTATCGTTATATAAAAACAATAAGAATGCAAGGTAGTAATAGTAATAAAAAATAAACATGTACTATAGACAATAGTGAGAAATCTCAATGTTCAGTGAGAAGTAAATAAATCAAAAATACTGATAAGAATTATAAGAAAGAAACTAATATCGACTATGTTAAAGTAAATGACGGTGAAAATAGATAAAAATGAGTCAATAATATACATTACAAGTTAATTTAAAATAATGATTCTGAATTGTATAATGTTATGTTGTTATCATAAATATTATGTTAAAGTTTGTGTTATCTTATGAAGCTTACTTGTTGATATAATATCAAATAATGAAGCAATATGTATTATTTGTTTACTGTTGTAGAAATGTGATGGAAATCAGTTAATTAGTATTAATTAATTTCAATTTTTATTATGTGTGATCCATAGGTCAAGATAAGGTTGTTGTTAGATATCATAAAGATAATTATTTGTGTACATGTACGTAGTTAAAGGTTGATTATGTTTGTAAACTTGTATAAAAAGGCTATAGTTGTTAACAAGTTAAATTCAAAAGTAGATCCAAATATAATAAAAGGCCTAACAGCCAATAACACTATATAACAACTCAGAATAGAAAGGTTAGGTAAAGAAGTTAATAATAATTAATGCATATAATTCAATGAGTTAGAAAAACCCAATAATAATAAATAATAAACAAACGCAATATAAACAAATTATGATAATGCCATAGTGCAATGATATCGATTGATAACGTTTGATATCGGAAAAATAATAATTATTAAAAGAAACAGACTAAGAGTAAAAAACCAGCAGAATATATAGAAATTTGCAAACAAGCAAGAAATAAGATTATATTTTAATATAATGAAAGTTTAATGAGGAATTATTTTGATGAGTGGAAAATTAATATATGAAATTATCACTATATAACAAAAAATTGAATAAGAATAAAAAAATTTGTTGCTAGGGACGACAAAACTTAATATAATTTGTTGATTTTGATTATTGAAATTTATGACATGATCGAGAAGAGATTAAACCAAGAGAGATGGTCAATAAAAACTAATTTAATCTAAATTATTAAATCTAGTAACAGTCACAATATATGAAAGACTAATTATCAGAATTTGGACCAGTAAACATTAACCCAATTGTATAATAATATCATACAAACGATAAAAAGTAATTGAATTCAAAAGTAATGACTTGGATTGCCCCATATCCGATCATGAAACGGATATTAATTTAATGAAATAATAAAACCAGATAAAGAACTACCTTGTAAAGAGTTAATCCTACAACCAAGCGAAATTAGAATAACCATCAAAACACATTGGACATCGCAGTTTACCTCATACAATTGGAAAACGTATTTGGATCCAGAGTTTGCCGAAGCACGTAATTACAAGTTTGGCCGCTGATGAACAAAGGGAGCGGTATTTCTGCATCAACCAGGACCAAGGATTCCACTTTATTACAAATTTGAAGATAAGAACAGAGGACATCATCTCATCTGTATTTGATACGGAACGACAACTACCGAGATTAGCAGCAACAGCCTTCCTGAGTCATATGGTACTTCTACTTCGCATGGTAATTTTCAATTATATAAATAATATTAAACACAACCACACTTTAATTTTGTAATATCTTGCATTCATATTTATGTATTTTTAATCTTCCCCACAGTTAAAAGAACCTTCACACCCTGAATCTAAATTAATTATAAAAAACTATAACTGAATTTAAAATAAAATCTTGTATCGATCAATAATCGATTAACTCAACGTATAGCCTTTCGTATATCAAGAAAATACAATCTTATTGAATGTTAAAATATTTGAACTAATAAAGAAACGTTGCATAATTTCAAGATATTATTATTTGGGTATTATTTAATGAAGTGGGAATAAGAATTAAACAGACAGAGCATATAATAACTAATCACCGTACGCGGTGGGTTAACCTCTAAATTCCGTTTGTTTTGGAACTGCAGCACTTGTTGCGGAATTCTCCGAAACCAAAGAGAAGAGAATTACACACGAATTTTCTATAATTCTCTGCAAGGCAGATTAGGCCTGAGCAGAATTTTTGAATAACACCCTACATACATAAGTTTCATTCACACCAACACTTTTAGATTAAATAGAGAGATAAGATAGTCATAATTAACGATATTACTATATCTAGTAAACCCAGATATTTAAGAAATTGACATATTAAAATAAACAAGGAGAGGAAAGATAGAAAGGATACGTAAGTGGGTTATTACAACCTCTACATCACAAAACTTGAACACAGGCACAAATTCAGTATATACAGAAAACAGACTACAACTGACACACTAATACACAACTCCTCCAATCACCCAATACAACTCAAACTAGCTGCCTTCAGAACCATGATACATAGACTTAACATCCCACTAGATGAAAACGACTACAAAGACGAACTAAACACGATAAAATATCTGTCTAGCAGAATCCAACGGATACGACAAAACAAGTCAATAAACTCCTACACAAAACACAAAACAAACAACAGACAAAGACAGAAAACAACAAAATCATAACACTAACATCATCAACAAACTGAAAAAATAGCCCACCAATTCAAAAAAGCAGGATACAGAATCGCTTACAAAACTACTAACAAAACAGAACACACACTATCAAAACACACACAAAAAGCACAAAACAAATTCGATCTACCTGGTATTTACAAACTAAATTGCTCAGATTGCAACAAGTTCGACATAGGCCAGACAGGACGTAGCTTCAAACAAAGGTACATTGAACACTCGACGGCACTCCACTCCACTACAGAATCCACCTTTGCAAACCACCTCATTGAAGCAAACCACACATACAAAAACATTGACAATAACATGAACACTCTACACGTAAACACAAAAGGCCGAAAACTAGACACTCTAGAACAACTGGAAATATACAAACACACAAACAAATAAAAACGACATCCTAAATGAATAGATGCAATTCAAATCACACGCATTATTCGAACATATCACACCCAACATCGATCTTTCGAAAATCGATTTCGTCGCCAACAAGACGAACAGTGCTACCAGCGGCAACCTCTGAAGAGCTTTTTAAAAGTGAAAACCGGTTCAGGTTGTAAGGTAAAACTTCTACGTTTTTACCCATAAAAAGTTTTGTGTTCCGAGTCATAGTGAAATAATTATATTTAGTTAATTATTCTCATTATTGTTGTCTCTGTTGTAATTTTGATGTCCATAATTACTGTTGAAGCTTCTGCGTCTTTGATAGTACTGTCTTCTAGGATCTCTGTTAGTTTCTCTATTATTGGTTCGTATATGGTTTACCCTAGGTCGGTAAGTTTGATTACTATTATTATTATCACCATGATTCTGCCGGTTGTTATTGTTATTAATATTACTACAGTGAAACCTCTGTAATTCGGACTTCTCTAATTCGGAATTTACGATAATTCGGACTCCCTAAAAAAAATTATAATTCACAAAAAAATTAATTTTGTGAATTCTTTGTGAAACATTTGCCTTTACGGAATTATTAAAGTGTTATGTTGGCAAAATGTGCGATACGCACCCCCAGTTTAGTCCAGTTTCAACTGCTGCTTTGGTAGTGTGTGCGTCATTGTTATTGTATTCGTGTGCGTTCTATTGTACTGAAGTTATTTCTTAGTTGCGTACAGCTTTTCAAACCGCATTTTCTTCAAACACTGTTTAGTATTAATTTACAGTACTGTATTACAATATGAGTGCTAGAGGTAAATACAGTAAACCCTCGATTTAACGGACTAATTGGGGCTGAGGGGTGCCCGTAAAATCGAAAGTCCGTTAAATCGCAAATTTTGTTTTTTGAGGATATATTTAAATCAAATAGGCCTATAACACTTGAAATTTTAATACTATTAATATCATGCAAATACCGTATTGTTCCGAATACAAGCCACACTTTTTCTCCTAAAAACATGGTCGCTAATTTGGCCTGCAGCTTGCATTCGCACGCTAACGAAATTCGAAGTTATAACTGACTTCTGGCGGGACGAACGCTTTTGGTATCTATGAATTGTTTACTGCCTAAGCAACAGCAGTTTGCCTGTATGTAGTTAACTCTGGCATTATGATTTATGACTACAACCGAATGTTTTAACAGCAAACTGAAGAAAGAATAGGAAGATAAAGTGTAAGTGCGTGCGCACATGGGCGTGCTCGCACCCTTCTGTAGGCAGCAAGACAAAGGATGAGTAGAGGGGGTGTGAGTAACATGTTTCTAAATAACGGGTAAACTGACAGTGTGGTTTTCTATTGTAACAGCGACAACATCACTTATCTGTACTTTGTTTTCATTCGGCGTTTTTGTAGTGCGTTTGCGGTATGAGTCATATTGTGGAGACTAAAGGCACGCGGTCAAATCAAATTAAACGTAACCCGTACGATGCGAATTATAAATTAATTGTGATTCAAAATGTAGAAAAAACATGCAATCACGAAGCCGCAAGGAAATTCGATATTGATGAATCCTGTATTCGACAGTGGAGAAAACAGAAGGAACGACTTTTACATGCAAATACTGCGCGACGAGCATTCGCGGGACCTCAAGTTGGGCGTTTTGTAACAGTAGAGTCCAGCATCTGTGAATACGTACGGCTTTTAAGAAGGCAAGGACTCCCTGTCATTAGACATGTTTTAAAATTAAAAGCTTTAGAAATCGCAGAATTAAAAGTCTCCAGTTTCAAAGCCAGCTTCGGGTGTATAAGACGAATGATGCGGCGAAATGGATTTGCGCTTAAATGACGTGCATCACTCGCGCTAAAACTACCGAGTGACAACGAAGAAAAACTCCTACAGTATCAGCGGTTTGTCATTCATTTATGCAAGAAGTATAATTATTCACTTGAACACATGGGAAATGCCGATGAAACGCCCGTATTTTTATTTTTTATTTACGTATATTTACAGTGGACCAAAAGGGAACCAAATCTGTAACAGTAGATTACGGGAAATGAAAAATTACGTGCCACTATATACTTGTGCTTGTTGTATTAGCCGATGGACGAATATTTCACAATAAAATTAAATTTCCATTAATATTTACCGGTACGTACATTAATAATTGCAGGTGTGCATTACTTATAAACTTTTTGCGTGCGAACTTAACTTGAAAACACTGATGGTGAAAGATTGTTGTTTATGTGAATTTAGTTATCCATTTTGTAAGTACAATCAATTTAAATTTCCATTAGTATTTAGGTAGTTTTAATATTTATTTTTACAGCACTTTACCTATACTGTAGTATGAATTTCTATAAAATATTCTATAATTCGGATTTTTCTCTAATTCGGACTAGGCTTCGCCCCATATAATCCGAATTAGAGAGGTTTTACTGTATTACGATTATTATTATTATTACTAACATTATTGTTATTATTATTATTATTACTAATATTATTGTTATTATTATTACTGTTACTACTTCCAATATAGTTATCATTTCCTTCCCAGCTTCGGCAGTAATAGTTCTCATGTTCATAGTTTTCCAATAAGGCTGCCATGTCTTGTATGGTCTTGATTTGCCTGCAAAGTCTTGCTCTTGTAATTCCTTCTTCGTAGTGGTAAGATAATTTAGTAACCAAACATTCTTCAGGTATTTTAGGCTCCAAATTCCTGGCTAAACATACCTTACATAGGAAATATGCTGTTGGTGATTGTCCTCTATGCGTATCATATTTGCCATTACAGATGTTATCTCTAACTATATTCCAGGCAGATTCTGACCAGTATTTGGCCTTGAATAGTGTTTTAAATTCCTGGTAATCATGAATGTCGTGTCTGGTTGCAGTCCACCAGTTATCAGTCATGTCCTTGAAGTGCTCATCTAACATGCTCCTAATAGATGTCCACCTTGTTTCTCGGTGCCTGGCGATAATTTCTTCTATTCTTTCCAGGAACTCCATTGGGTTTTTCGTATAGTTCTTGAAGTTAATTACTTCTCTATTATCAGTAGGTTGTACATTAGAGATACTAATCGGCCTACTCCTAATCATCTCTACCTCTTCTCTGATGTTTACTAATTCTCGTTGATGAATCTCTTCTATTTTCTCTTTACTATTAATTATTTGACCTTTTACACTATTCATGTTGGCATTAATGTCTTAAATTCTTTCTCCTATCCTTGCTTGTACTCTTTCTATGTCTTCTTGGGTTTCCTTCTGCAATGATTCTATTCTAATTATATTATCTTCTTCTACATTATTTATTCGTATGTGGATGTCTGCCTTAACTTGCTGTAGTTCCTGATTTGTCTGGTTCCACTTCTCATTAATCTCTAAAATTTGTTGTCTTAATGTCTTATTATTCTCCTCCATCTGATTTTTCATTTCCTTTCTGATTTCTGTCATTTGTTCTTCTATCTCCTTTCTTAATTGTCGGTTATCTTCTTTTAATGTTTCCATGTTTTTACTTAATGTTTCACCGAATTTATTGTTATTTTCTTTTATTGCTTCTATTGATTTATTGGTGTCTCCCATTTTCTGGCTTAATTGTTCAAACATAACCCTCATCATTTCCTGTAGGCTTACATTGTCTGTTTGTGCTGGTTTGTCTGGTTGGTTTTCTTGTGGATCACTTGCTATCACCTCCACTTCAGGTGCTGGTTGGGACTCCTTTTCTTCCATGTCCATTTCTGCATCAGTTCTTTTGGTTCTCCTTCATGAAGTTCCTCTCCTCGACATTTTTTCTTTTTCTTTTGTACAATCGCTAACTAGGAATGTAAATTATAGTGTTATTCAATATTTCTCTATTTATTTTACTCTCCTTTTCCTAGCCCTTGAGTTGGTGCGCCAAATATGTTATGTACAATGTGTATATATATTTTTCTTTAACGCCTCATGGTGTAAGCGCCAAATATGTTAGATTTGTATTTACTGATTGTTAATGAGTATAAATGCTCAATTAGTCTCAGCAATATTCTGAGTTGTATATTTAATAATATTTATTTATAAATGAGAACAAACTTCTTTTGCTGCTCTGAATCATTCAATTTTTATTCCTTAATTCTCTTATTATAATTTTCTTTTCTTCTATTAATTAATAAAAAAATTTTTTTTAAGGTTCCTGCTCCATCTAGCGTTCGGATGCATGAAAAAATTTTTTATATCAGGGTCATAACAATCGTCTTCAGTAAAATTATAAGTTCATACAAGTTTTACGTTAATAACATACAAGAAGAAAAAAATTTTAATGTGTAGTAATTAATTGTTGTTTGTGTATGATTGTTTGGATGTGAGTTCTTGTGATTATACAAAAAGAAATCAATTCAGATAATTTTACAAACTTAACATTACACATTACAAATATAAAACTAATAAAACAATTAAAATAATTAATAATTAGACATTAGTAATACAATTGACAGGAGAAAAAAATAATTAATTGTCTATTATATAGCTCATAGTTCATGAATTCTCAACATGGTGCGCTGCTGTCCCCTTTCAATAACAGTGAAATAAAGCAAGAAACGCCATATTCCTTGAGTTATATACACACTACTCAATGTTTAATAAAAATTATATGAGTTCTACACTTTTGTTTGTTCAAAATAAGTTTGTATCACTCACTTTGTATATCATAGATTATGTTTATAAATGTAGTCGCACTAGATGTGTTCGTTATTTAGTTTGTATTTAAGTGTTGTGTAAAATGTTGATAGTTGTCCTGATGGCTTTAGTATTAAAACGATCTCACCAAATTCAATATGTAGTACTCCATTTTAGGATATTATTTTCAGCTTTCCTTCTTCAGGTGGGTCGAATATATATTGTTTGTTAGTTTACTGATATCTCCTATAACTTTACTTATCTTTTACTTAATTTTTTTCTCTAATATTGGTTGGATTGGCAACTGATTCAGTTTGTTCTTTTTGCACTGAATGCCCATACTAGAAAGAAAAACCTTTCTTCCTTCTAAAAACCAGCTTTAGATTTTAGATTCATTTATAAGAGGTCTTGGTTTGTTTGGTGTATTTTTCGGTCTCAGGGCTGTTTTATCCGCCTCCATTAAATATAAGTTTTTAATATAACCTTACTTTTCCTGATTATTTTTACCATAACACTATATATGAGCTAATTACAAATCCAGTCTTAGGTTAAAGACCTAGCTTGACTTTTAGGCTTGTGTTATACAAATGATTTTGCTTAACTCTAAATACATTTTTTACTTATATACTATAACATTATTATTTACAATATTATAATAAAATATACAAAATCACTTCCCTAATTTATTGGGTAATTAGTATGTCAAAGTCACAGTCCAGTCTAGTCCTTTATCATGTCTGTTTGTAAAGTTACTTACTATGTTTGTTTACAAAGCTAATTCCTGATTTTAATTTATTCACGCATCTGTAAAATACTTATTTTTTATTCATGGTTTATTGTTTCAGTTATTATAATTCTTCCTTATATAATTATTTTTGGTTGTTCTCATTTGATTACTCATTCTTTATTGCATTCCTCATTCAGTTACATAGTATTTATCTATTTGATTAGTTTTACTATAAATTTTGATGATTAAATTGAGTTTCCTTTTTTGTATTATCTCGTGATGCTACAATATATAACAAATAGTTAACTACATAAACATTAAAACAATCGAAAATAGAATTGAAGTAAAACCGATTATCCATTAATTATATTGTAAGCGATACACTCAATTACAATTCAAACAAACCTATGAAGATACAGAATAATTTCTGGGAAACATGCGTCAGGCGAAAATAAACCTATTTACAGTGTATTTATTTGAAGATATCACATTTCCTACTAAATACATAAAAAACTATTTGTCTACTTTGTGTTACTGAGCCAAATATGTTATGCTTATTCATGCCTTCTTTTAATCATGTTATTTTAAAACCTTTGTTAAGTTCTCAGTGTGGTAAGCTGAGTTCAGCATTCAGTTTTCAAGTGGTATTATGAAAACAAGTATCTTTGTACATATACCTACAGGTACTTTGTTCAGGTACCTACAGCAGACACATCAATTGTTGCACTGCAATGTCTGACAACCATGGATAGCAATAGCAACCTTCCTAAAGAATTCTATACAGCAGTATAATTGTGTGTGTGTGTGTGTGTGAACGCGCGCACGCGCGTGTGTGATTACTGTTTGTTCTTGAATGCATAAAGACTTTTATCTGTGCAGTATAATATTGATTTGTTATGATTAATGGTACGTATCTAACATTTAAAAATATATATTTCAGGGAAAAAATATATGTTTCTGAGAATTGGACTTTAACGAAAGGCCAGGCCAGTCCCATCCAAGTGGCTGAAATGAGATTTCTCAGGCACGTGGCAGGGTATACTCTCCATGATCATAGAAGAAACACAGATATACGACAGGAACTGAATATTATGAGTATACTCGACAGGATCCACCAGTATCGGCTGAATTGGTGGGAACATCTTTCCCGAATGGATGACTGCCGCATTCCCAAACAACTATGGAACTATAAGCTGAGGGGACAGAGAGGTGTGGGACGTCCGAGGAAGCGCTGGAGAGACCAGTTCTAATCTTTGCTTATTTGAGACCAGAACAAACCATCCTTGGTTTAATCCTTGAAGATGTTGACATTTCAGGGAAAAAATAGATAGGCCTGAATGTTTGACATGAAATTTAAAACTTAACTACACGTTATGTCGCTACCAAAAAAAAAAAATGTTGCCATGGCCAACACTGCCGGAAAAGGCAGCAGTCCTATCAGCAGGCTCTGAAAAGCTTGTAAAGAAGCAAAATTTCCCTCAGGTTCAGGTTAAATTTAATTAAAAGCTTTATCTCAAAATTCAGCAATCCAAGTCAGAATAGTGCATTATACAGTGATAAAAATAAAGAATCTTGCTTTCTGTCAATATTATCAACCTTCAATTGGTCAGTATCAAATTACAAAGAGCACATTCAGTCACAGATACGGAAGGCAGGTGTGCATCTTTTTGCAATAATCTTATAACAAAAATTAAGAGGCCCAGTTTATTTTCTCACATATACAATTCTTAAACTAGTCTTGAATAAAAATTCTTTAATAGCACTTTAACACTGAGGACCAATGGCATATAATGCCTCCAGTGGACTTGGTATTTTGACAGGTGTCATAATATTACACCACTCACTTTTCAATGCTTTCAAATGTATCGCATCTTATTATACAACAGAATTAATGCAGAAGCAAGCACTTAATGATCAAGCATTTAAGGTATTGTTACAACACTACAGAACAATCTACGTGTTTACCGAATGTTCCAGAGTCTGAACGTTGTGGTGTACGAGATTCTCAGCGCATTTGCTAGACTGTGCCAGAATTTGCACGGCCGCACGCACTGTGTCAAGTCCGCAATCAATTACGTTGTAGTGTAGAGCATCTTACATAGTATGTGGAATAATCTAGATTTTCGGCAGGGTATAAATGCAGGGACGCTCAGTTCTGTTTATTGTCAGGCGATTACAAGAGATTACTGTGTGCGTTCAAGTTGGTATTAGTGAAGTGTTGTGTTTTATAATCGGGCGGTAAATTGTAATACAATTGTGTTTTATATTAGTTGACATTTTATTGCGTGTGAACAATTTTTAGTTGATTTGCAAAAGGTAAGGTTTATGAATGCAGAAAGTAGTATGATTTCAAAGAATTTTTTTCTCCAAAAGTTATACAAAATGTAATATTTTCATATACCTTTACTTCAGACATATAAAAAGATAATAAATAAAAAAGAGTATATTCATAAGAGGAATGTCTGCTAAAATGTTTGGTGTAATTATCTGTTTATAATAAATTGTAATAGGCTAAATATTTATGAGTGTTTCAGTGTAGAGATAACATTGACTTACCTGAGTTACTCGACCAACTATGTGCTATAATGTCTTTCAAAACCGTCCCAAGCATATTTGCAACATTACTATTCTTTTGTTGACCTGAAGCCATGATACACCCTGGAGTAACAAAATATAATTCACTGTTATTTTACATGTTCAATTGTAACTCTCTGTTAATTTATATTCACATATTCACATAGGGAAAAATAAATACAATAAATGAATCATTAGAATGTAGCCTATCAAGGAAGAGACATATGGAAGAGCCACAACTTCAGTAAGAAGTATTGGTTCACAAGAGGAACTGTGAAACTGTCCACTATACATAAAACTTACATAGGGTTTTAAAAATATATAAACACTTGGTACGTTTCACAGATTTTATTTAACTCTGACAGCTGTTTCAACTTCTTAAGCCATTGTCAAAGAGCTGAGAATGGCTCTTTGACAATGGCTTAAGAAGTCGAAACAGCTGTCAGAGTTAAATAAAATCTGTGAAATGTACCAAGCGTTTATATATTATTAAAAACCTTTGTATTAATATGTTTCACCAAGTGCCCAACGAGTCATCAATTAATATTGTCACACTTACATGTCTGACTTTTGTTTTGATTCATGTTTGGTAATTTTCTTGGTGCATAAATGCTTCATATATGCAACAATAATGCGTATAAAACATTCTAACAATGTTTGTTAGAATCAAGCTTCTTAAACCATTAATTAAAAGCATTTTTTCTCTTGGGAAGAGGACTTTAGCTCCCTACCTAATCCCTCCCATCTACTGAAGATGTTATCAATATTCTCCTTGAACCATAACCTTTCACTGTCTTCCCAGAAATGTTTATCTTGTGTTTACATGCTAAGGATTATGTCTTTTAATGTTACACATATAAAAGCTAAACATAGGAGGCATGTAAAATGAAAGGCTCTACGTACAGAAACCATCAAATAGAAAATACCAAAGAATTCTACATGCGCGGGGCTTACTACTTTAATTACTCTACAGATTCTGGATTTGATTCCTGGGCACACCATAAAATCAAGGAGCGTTTTTCAGCTCTTAGGTCAACTCAGCTTGTGGAAATGAATACCACACTTCTGCTGTTGTATGCCAAACTGCTCATGTAAGGCAGCCTACCCTGCCTAGTTCCTAAAACTGCTTAGGCAGTCAAAAAAGATCATTATTATTCTTGGATTTTGTTGGTCATGATGTGACCGAATACTACCACTACTAATACTACTAATAATAAATAATATTAATATGTATGCACATGGAACTACAATATTTTATTTAAAAATTTTAAAAAAACTATCTTAAATATGAGTGTTCTGTGTTGGAAAAGTGTATACATATGATAGCCAAACAGCCTTTCTAAAGTCGGTAACACACACACACACACACACACACACAAACACAAACACACACAATTAGTCCGGAAGTTAATAATTCATAATTACCAATATGTTACAACATAATAAAACTCAAAATAAACTTTCCAAAAAGCCTGTCTCAAATACTGATATAAAAAATTACTATTTTTCCACAACAAAAGTCACTGTCAGTTTTAACAAGGCATTTATAATTTTTTTCAACACTAAAAAAATCTAAAAACTATTTAAATTTGCAAACATTAAGTCAATATATAACCTGGGTAAAAAAAATGTCCTGGTATTTTTTAACTGTTTTGGATGTTATAAATAATAATACAAAAATTGATAAGGAAAAAATAAGCAGAGGTATTCAAAATTACTTAGGTCTGGAAAACAAATAGTCAGGTAAAACTACCCTACTTAGTACTTACTTTAATACTTAATACAACAACAACAACATTATTAAGATTGCCGATAACAACAACATTGACAGCCTTAATAATGATAATAATAACAATACTTATTATTTTTGAATACTAAATTATTAAACCTAACAAACTAATAATTAATAATTTAATTTTTGAACAAAAATCGTATCCGAATTGTACGCGTTATTTGATGCGTTACACTGTGCTGTGGGTATACAAAATATATACATGTTAAAACTTTTAAACTTCAACCATTTACAGGAAGTCATTATGAGGTCCAATCTACCAGGTCTGAATGAACGCTTATTGTATAAATAAAAATTTCCCGTATAATATTACAATTTAAAGTTATACTAAAATTCAAAAACAATTCTGGAACTATAATAAAGTCATTACAAACTCAAATTTTATACACATACTTTTCTGACAGCACGTGAGACAATTAATTTTTTTTTAATTAGCAGCATAAGTTACAAAAAAACAAAAAAATACAAAAACATTTAACAACTACGTCAACGAAACCCTTTAGAAGGAAATTGCGCTCCGAAAAACAAATTAACTTTGTGATACAACCTGCCACGTGTGTTTCTAATAAAATAACTGTGACAACGTTATTGGTGTTTACAAAGAGAATTATATAGGCGACAACTGTAAAACTTGTTTTTATGAATTCGATCTGAACTGCACAAAATCCTCACACTTTATCACTTCTGAATCACTAAGCCTAAAAATTCTAACCACAACTTCGGCGACTCCGTTCTTCGCAGTTAGACTTGTCAGCTGATACTAAATATGCTACCTGGCTTTTACAGCAAAATCAACACGGCAGATACGGAATAAATAAAACTTACCCTCGAGTTACTCGACAGAACATCCACAACAGCCCCAAAAACAACCGCTGTAAATAACTTTCGTGTAACATGCAACTAATCATACCAGCCTTTGAACTTTGAACGCACTTAGTAGTTTTAAAATAGACGCATCAGATACTGTGTCGATTTTCTGTTTACATTCCTGTCAGCACATAAGTGAAGGGACACAATTTAAATTAATTTTTAATGAGATATACGTCAGCCAGAACCAAGATTTTAAACTTGCTTCGAACGCATTATTCGCTGTTATAACGATATCTGTTACAAATATTCGATGGTATAAAATTGTTGTCCAGTTTCAACCTAATTTGTTTGCACCAGTTTCCCAACCTTTTTTTTTTTTTTTTTTTTTATACTTTTTACTTTTTGCTCTGCAATTTTCTCGTGCTGGTAATTCTTAAATCATTTTTGGCGGGATATTTTGTAGTTTTCATATGAAATCAATCAGCGACACTTTATTACATTGACTAGGCAAACTCGTATATGGCCTAATTTGAATCCATTATTAGACGACTGGACCGTATTAGGTAAATAGTACGTTATAGAAGCACAACAAGCAACTGGAATTGTAGTTGAACATAACAGCTGTTCACCTGATCCAGATCTAGGTCTAGTGTGAACCATATTTGACAATCAATTCACTTCTGGTCCTTTTAATCCTGTTACACTAGAGTAAGTAGATCTATAGTCCAGTGGCACAGTTTCCCTTATTGGTATAAATCACTGACTTAAGTAAAACCAAATTTCTCCATATGTGCTTATAATAAAAAAACATTCATTTGTTTACTCTTTATTTTACTCCTATCTAATGATGTACTTTGAGAACATACAATATTTTTGTTATTTTGAATGTTCATCCTCTTCTTTCACAGCACTTAATGAATATTAATTACTACACTTTCACATGTGAAACTTACTTTTATTTTCCTCGTATGATGTTTCAGCGTGATGTTTGCCTTCCTGAGGTATAATACTGAATGTCCGGAACTTGTAACGGTTTTTTCTAGTTGGTAGGTTGTGTGGGGGGGTGGAGGTGGAAGGGGGTTGGTGCGGGATTCCGAAGTATTATATGTTTTGTGTATTATTGTGTCAAATTACACTTTAAATCACACGCACTCTTTGACACAAAACATAATACACAAAACATACAATACCGGTACTTCGGAATCCCGCGCCAACCCCCATCCACCTCCACCCCCCCCCACAAACCTACCAACTAGAAAAAAACGGTTACAAGTTCCTGAAATTCAGTATTATACCTCGCTGAGGAAGGCAAGCATCACGCTGAAACGTCGTACGAGGAAAATAAACAAAGTAAGTTTCACATGTGAAAGTGTAGTTATTAATATTCATACAATATTTGGTTAACTATAAAATAGAGCAGCAATTCCAGTTTAGAATGCACCAAGGCCACACATGTCTGCCTGGTATGTGGTGTTGCATTGTTATTTGCTATAAGCTATGAAAAGGAACTAATAAATGGGCCAAAATATTTAATTGCATTGTAAATGTTACTTTGACATTGGAGCTTCAAATTTATCCTTTAGGGAGACCACAAAGAGCAGATAGGCCAGCCCAATAATGGAAACGTTTTGTCAATTATCAACCTTTTGAATGAATACAATACATTGTTGCAAGATACAATCAGCAGTCACTGCAGTCAGAAGAACTGCGAGAAGTATATGAATTTGAAAATTCAAAATAAACTCATTCAGCTTTTGTCTAAAAAATCTGAAAATATTATTTTGAAATAGAATCAATCTGCTCAGTTTTTCTTTGTAATAATGGACACTACACAAGACATTAATAGAAATTAACAATTGAATCAAATAGAAGCAGGAAGGTCCACCAACTTAATGAAAGCTTTTTAGAATTATAGAAATGGCCAATTAAACTGTCTTAAGCTTAGAAGAAGACATTTTCAACAGTCTTGAGAAGAATGTATTCTGCTTATGTTATATAATGTTAGTAGTTGACACAGCTGCAAGGACAAGTTAGTATTTAAGAGGTAACAATGATGTGAATTAAGTAAGGGTAGTTAAGGGGACATTGAAAAGGATTCCTGTGGGTGGCCTCGAAAAAAAGAGTTATGCCATTCCTGTAGTGTAACAAACTCGTTCTAACTCTTTCCCATTCTAAAGTCTGGTTTACACAAACCAATGAATGTATTTACCAGATACTAAAAGATCTCTCAGCACAGCTATAATTCTCTTGACTAATTCAATCGAAATCTATTATCATTTAAATACTTAAATATTGACCTTTGCTGGTCACACAAGATAATCTTAAAAATAATTATTGATTTACACGAGGACCATTTTAAAGTAAGAACCGTTTTACTACAAAGTCAAGAAAACTTTATTGATAAACAAAACCACAAATGTAAACATACACTACATTACTCTAGTTTTCTACATAGTTACCATTGAGATCCACACACTTATTTATATCGTCGTCAAAGAAATTTACCACCTGTCTCTTCAATTAAGAAGTGACAGTTTGTTTCAATACATTGTCAGCTACTCAGTTCCCTCACCTTCACTAAAAATTCCTTCAGCTTTGGGAAAAGATGAAAGTCCGAAGATGCAAGATCAGGACTATATGGCAGACAATCAAGCTTTTCCCATCCAAACTTGTCCAGCAATGCTATTGTCCTTGCTGCAGTGTGTGGCCAAGCACTGTCATGAAGGAAGCAGACACCACTTGAAAGAAGTCCATGGTAGTGGTTTTGGTTCGCCGAAGCTTAGTATTTCACAATCAGTTCCGCATTTATTGTCATTCCTTGTGGGAGGAAATCAACCAAAAGTATGACTTTTTGATCCCTGAAGACTGTAGCCATGATTTTTCAGGCCGATAAAGTCTGCTTGGATTTTTGTGGTTTCGACGGTGATCAGGAATGATGTCACTCAGAGGCTTGTCGTTTCGCGTCTGGTGTATAGTGACAGATCTGGGTTTCATCTCCAGTTACAATACGGTTCAAAAACTCGTCACCTTCCTTGTGACACTGATCCAAAAATGTCAAAGAGCGGACCATATAGTTTTTCTTGTGCTCTTCTTTCAGCATTTTTTGTACCCATCACGCATAAATCATTTTGCAATGAAGCTTCTCAGTAACAACATCATAAATGACAGAACATGTTATATGAAGAAATGACAGTTGCAACTCATCAATAGTGAATCGCCTGTTTTCACGAATACAGTTGTTGACTATTTTGATCAAATCTTCAGTGATGCCAGTAGGCTGTCCATTGTATAAGCTACACAACTTATGCACAATTCCATCGTTCATGACACTGTCCCCATACACTTCTATGAGCTGCAAATGAATTTCAGCGCAACATTTTTTGCATTCAAAAATCTAATCACAGCACACACTTCACAATTGGCAGGATTATCAATCAACACGCGGTAGTGAACAATGTTACATAACCGAACAACTAAAGCACACAAACACTTGAAACTTAATGGCTGCGTAAATGGGGGGCCTGCCGACCTCGCATGACCTTACCACTACTGCCCCCATTGGCCTGCACGATCATGATGTGCAAACGGTTTTTACTTAAAAAATGAGCCTTGTATATACTCTACCATAATTCTTTTTTTTTTTGACATTCAGAGAGTAGATCACAGATGATTTTATACTAAAACTTCTCTTGTTTGAATCACTATACATCCAAAGCATAAGCGAGTTCATATAGATTATTTCCATGGCGGGAATGTTACCAAACTATATATTTCAGTACAAGTACAACGTATGTCATCCAAATTAAAAATATATAGTACTGGAACTTGATTCGAATAACTACGTTCGCTATGTATAACAGTAAATTCTAAATTTTACACATACAAAACAACTAACGCTTCAAGAGATGCCACAAGACTTGGTGGAACTGTATTGTTAGTGAAAATATTAGTTTTGGCAGCGACATATGTAGCAAGGAACACACTGTACGCTATTCAGGCTTGTTTACTTTGTCAAGCCTGATTCATTGCCAAACTACCAAATTATGAATTTCATTGACCTCCAGTATACAGTGTTCTTGTGTACACACCTATTAGCGTACATTACTGATACTTCACAACTCATAAGGATTCTCAAATTAAATTTTGCAATGTTTTCATGTTATTGTGCAGCTTTGGCAATGTCTGCATTAAACGGAAATGATACATTCTCAACTACTATTTAATATGCAAAAATTAAATAAACAGAAATATCGCTGTGCAAGATTGTTATGCAAAGATTACATGTTGCAGTGATTTAAGGAATCTACATGAAACGTTTTGTCCAATTTCCACAAAATGTGACAGCTAAAACAGACAGAAAGTACAGGTATGTATGCAACTTCAAAAGTTACAAATGTTTCTGATTAATGACTTTACTAACAAACATATCTTACAACTTATGTATAATTACAGTTTTTCGATTCTTAAGAGAAGGAAATTACAATGTTTGTTTTCCAGAGACGTTCCGGATCGAGTAAAAAATTATTTACAAACGGAAACCAAGATGTATCACTCACATGTCATTCTCTTTTTTTTTTGTAGTGAGAGTTGCTAATACTTCCGGCATCCTCAAAGATAATGCTCACCATCCATATACTGATTGAGAAAATTACACTACTTAACTCTGGTGTTCCAGAAGTGGTTTATTCAGTATAGCAGGACAGTTATCTGTTGAAAACTGTCAAGAAAAGAAAATAATACTCAAAACATATACTTTACTTTCAACCAAGGCATTGGTGTACTATAGGCAACCACTTCAGTCTATTCTTGTAACGCTTATACTCTAAGACATCAAATAATAAACAAGTGAAATATTTTTCTATGAAATATATATATAAAATATATATATATAACGGATCTTTACAGCTGTCGCCGTTTCTCTGTCCCCAACTTCCATTGTAACCTATCGTAGCATGTAAGTTCTTCTAAATTTCTCGCAACCATTGCTTCCGCTACGTCATCTCACCAACTCCTCCGTGGACGTCCTCTTTTCCTCCTCACTGGTGGTATCCATTCCAGTATTTTGCGGGGCCATCTGTCATCTTCCATTCTATGAAATATAATTTGGTTAAATATCTGACACTTCAGATGAATGTGTACATAGTGAAATATTTCGAAGTGGCCGGTCTGCAGAAGAGCATTATATCAAGGTTTCACTGTAATGGAGTTTCAGTTTCACATATCATAATGGCTGGCCTTTCATAAAGTTGAAAAATACTATAATGTGTTTAAAAGCTTTAATTCATTCAATAAATTAAGTAAAAACAAAATATCCCAATATTTGTGTTTTGTTCCTACACAAAACTGATTTGTTCACTCAATTATTTACCTTAAAACCTCAACATAAATTATGTTCTCAAAGACACAAGTTGCATTTGGAAAATAACATATTTCTTATACTGATCATGTATTATTACATACAATCTTACACTTATCATTTTGAAAAAAAATAAATAAATCATACAAAAAACTGTTGATACTATACAGTAGAACCTCGCTAATCCGTCACCTGTGGGACTGGGGGTATGGTTGGAACGCAAAAAAAGTCGGATTATCAGAAGAATACAAAATGTTTATTATTTCATTAAATGAGGGAGACAGTCTAAAATAAAATAAAACTTATACAGTAGGCTACCAGGCTAGATGATTTGTTATGTACAATAAATGATAATATGTACAGTCCAGCAATAGTGTAATAAAAAACAAGAAACACATTTTATTGGTGAAAAAAATCGGTAATGTTCTTTTGTTTGGCAGACGACTGTCTAGACTTAACTGCAATGATCCACCATTTCTTGATCCACACAATATATCCATAGGCGTAGAGGACGAGTTCTGTTTGATGTACTGAAGAGCAACATCAAAAGCTTTCTTGGCTTCAGTATGCAATACATGGGCAGGCGGTTCGTCATCATCATCAGGGTCTTCACTTACGGTTTCTTCATCAACTCGCGAAATAGCGGCAACGATCTGATCATCATTTAGTTCTTCATTTGTTTCACAATCTTCATCACATTTAGCAATCCACTCATCAACGTCATTTGCTTGGATATCATGTTGCAAAGTTTGTAAGTCGTTGACAATTTCCGGCGTGTCTGTGTCTTGCTCATTCCCAGTTTGTTCACTCTTGATCATCACTTCCGGCCAAAGTTTACGCCAAGATTTTTGCAGTGTGTCAGGTTTCATTTCATCCCATGACTCGGCTATTGTGTAAATTGCATCTTTGATACTAAGGGATTTCATAGCTTCAAAAAGGTTACAGCCTTCTCCTGTCTTTTCCAAAATCGAGCTGATGTACTTTCGGCGATAACGCTTTTTCAGCCACTCGATCACTCCTTGATCCATTGGTTGGATAAGGGAAGTTACATTGGGTGGAAGGAATGCAGCTTTTATTTCTCCTTTTATCAATTCTTCTTCAGAAGGGTGTGATGGTGCGTTATCTAACAACAGAGCGCGAACATTAAGTTTTTGGGCCTTTAAATTTTTTCAACAGCAGGCACAAATTTGTCAAAAAACCATGACTTAAAAAGTGTACAGTCCATCCAAGCTGATTTTTGGTTGCGGTAATAAACTGGTAGCGATGATAAATTAATGTTCTTGAACGCCCTTGGCGTTTTGGACTTGCCAATGACAAAAAGCGGAAGCTTGTGTGTACCGTTAGCATTGCTGCAAGTAGCAAGGGTTAGCCTGTCTTTGGCAAGTTTTGATCCTAGTATCACGGTCTCATTTGATGCAGCAAGTGTTTTTGTCAGTAACATTCTATAGTTTAGGCCAGTTTCATCTATATTATAGACTTGGTCAGGTGCTAATTCATTTTCAACAATTTTTTAAATTTCAAAGAAAACTCTTTTGCTGCCTCGTCATCAGCTGATAGTTTTTCACCTGATATTGTGACATATCTAACACCATGACGGGTTTTCCACCGATCTAACCAACCTTCACTAGCTGTGAACTCACCTTCAACTACCAATTTTTTGTGCAGAATTAGTGCCTTTTCTTTGACAATAGACCCAGATAGCGGGGTTCCTTTCCTCCTTTTTTGGCAAAACCATATCCATAACTGTTGTCTAGCAGTTCCAATTTTGGCTTTTTTAGTGTTTTGCGACTTTTTAGTGCTTTTTCGCCCTCTACCATCACCGTACAAGATTCAATATCCTTTCTATTTTTCCTCCAGTCCTTTATTGTAGTAACTCCCACGTTGAGTTCCTTAGCAATTTTTTGGAGTGATTCCCCCTTGTCCAGTCTCTGTAGCACTTTTAATTTTTCACTTAAAGGAAGAGTAACGTGTTTACGTTTTGCTCCTGACATAATGCAAAAACTACAACAGTATGGACGCAGTATTAAAAGTGTAAAAAAAATATTTGTAAACACTAAAACTGTCACCAATTACTATGTACTACGTACACCAATTCACACAGGACGAGTAATTAGCATGCACTAGACACTAGATGCCGGCTCACTGAGGCAGCAAAACAACTGACAAGTATGTAAACAGGCCGGAGAGTAATCAACAAGTCGGTGCCTGAGCCGCGGTCGGACCAACTGGAGCGTCGGACCAGCCGGGGGTCGGACTAGAGAGGTTTTACTGTACTTAGTTTAACAGTAATCATAAGAAAAGCAGGTATAATAACAATTTTTGTTAAATATAATTAATTCACTACCAACTCGGAACACAGGAAAGTTTTTATGGGTAAAAACGTAAAAGTTTTACCTTATAGCTTGAACCGGTTTTCGCTTTTAAAAAGCTTCTTCAGAGGCTGCCGTTGGGAGCACTATCCGTCTTCTTCTTGGCAATGGTATCGACTTTTGAAAGATTGATGTTTTGTGTGGGGTGTGATATGTTCGAATAATGCGTGTGATTTGAATTGTGTCTGTTCGTTTAGGATGTCGTTTTTATGTGTTTATATATTTCCAATTGTTCTAGAGTGTCTAGTTTTCAGCTATTTGTGTGTTACGTGTAGAATGTCCATGTTATTGTTGACATTTTTGTATGTGTGGTTTCCTTCAATGAGGTGGATTCTGTAGTGGAGTGTAGTGCCTTTGTGTGTTCAATGTTATTTGTTTGAAGCTACGTCCTGTCTGGCCTATGTAGAATTTGTTGCAATCTGAGCAATTTAGTTTGTAAACACCAGGTAGATGGAATTTGTTTTGTGCTTTGTGTGTGTGTTCTGTTTTGTAAGTAGTTTTGTAGGAGATTCTGTATCCTGCTTTTTTGAATTTGTGGGCTATTTTTTCAGTTTGGTTGTTGATGTATGTTAGTGTTATGAATTTGTTGTTTTCTTCTTTATCTGTTGTTTGTTTTGTGTTTTATATAGGAGTTTCTCGACTATTGTTCTGTTATATCCGTTGGATTCTGCTAGATATTTTATTGTGTTTAGTTCGTCTTTGTAGTCTTTTTCATCTAGTGGGATATTGTTAAGTCTATGTGTATCATAGTTCTGAAGGCAGCTAGTTTATGTTATATTGTGTGGTTGGAGGAGTTGTGTATTAGCGTATCAGTTGTAGTCAGTTTTCTGTATATTGTAACATCTCTTGCTGAGCTTCCTTCAAATAAACTCTCTTAGTAGTTAAGCCCAACATTAGTACATCATCTTGTAACGTCTCTCGCTGAGCTTAGGTCTTGAGTAATTTAAGTCTATTTGTTTTTTTTCAGAACGCTCGCTTAATTAAGAGTCACAGAATTTGTTATTTTTATGTTATATGCTTTCAAATCGAGGATGTGTGATTATGCAAAGATTTTTGAAACATTTTCTTAAATTTTGTTTATGTGAAATCAATACCGTTGTTTGACAGTAGTTAGGAAAGAGAGTGCACAGAGAATTACTCTCTTAGTATACGATTGAGTATTTCAAATTTTTCCACTCGTGGTACCAGCTGACTGCTACTTTGATGAACCCATTTGAGGTTAAAGTGACTTCAAATGGTACGTAATAAATTCTGGATGTCCGTTCTCCTCTCGATCTTCTTACAATCTGTAACTAGCTACCATATACTGGAAATAATACACATTCTTATTATTTAAACCACAAGGCATTCCTTGAATTTATTTAACGTTTTTTATGATCTCCCAAAACAAAAATGGATAATCGATTCTTACATAAAACACAGAGTTAATTCGATATTGCTTTTACAAACATATATCATATAACAAATATTTTTATTTTCAGTCTTAATAACAAGAAAGAAATAATCAATTCATTTCCCAGGGTTATTTTAGAGTTCTTTGTACTTTGAGAAATCAGAAATGTATACAGGTCAGTACCAAGCTTTACATGAATTATTTTAAAATTGAGTATAATCTATATTATGCAGTTGATTTGTTGACCGCTAGAGCGCAGATTACGTTTCTTCACAGATGACAACCAGCATTAAACATCATGGCTGCGAGAATGTTAGTAACAAAACTACGTTTTGCTGTTTTTTGGGTTAACAAAATAATACAGTTTATGTTCACCTCCTTTCCAGAAGTATTTAAAGGGATTGTGCTGTTTCTAGTGTTATAAGTTTATAGTTGAGGTGTAATTTAGTTAAATTTTAATAGGTAACGATCTCACCAACAATGTCGAATTTCGGTAGGCTAGGCTTGGAAATGGACGGCTGATTCTTTTCAAATTTTCATCAATTTGCAGGCGTGAATTATTCTGTTCGAAGGATGTCGAAGATGTAGTGGATATCACTCATTAATTTTATTAATTTGTCACTGATTATTTCCGAATGGTATTTATAAATTTCTTAAATTTTTCTAGACATTACACTTTATTTTAAACTGCTCACTTCCAATATCTTTGAACAATTAAATTCAATTCTTGTTAGTTAGTTACTCTTAGTAACCAAGAATTTTTATGGTTTTTTATTGGCTAATCTATATACCTTTTAGTATATAGGCTATTAATAATTATTATAATTTCATTTATTCTTTTTAGAAAAATAATCCTTTATAGATTTTAACTATAATCAAATTGAATTTACTTACGGTTTTTTTTAATATTTTTTCTTCAACTTGTCCACTGGTATTTTATATTTTAATCCCTTTTATTTTGATTTATTTATGATTTATAATTCATTTAATGTATCCTTACTCTACACTATTTTTTACATGCCATCTTGCTAATATAGTATTATTTAATATATTATTATTATTTTATATATAACCTTGGGTTATCTTCCATTTAAACAAAATAATTATATTAAACAAAAATATTATCCCTAGTTACAAGACCTTTGTAGCCTACACAATATAAAATTACAAAAAATACAAAACTTGTCAGTAGTATCATAGACTATTGCTACAATACTGATTTTGTTTTCATCTCCAGCACAACTTTGTGAGATGCTCTTTTTAAAGGTTTTACACTTTCACTGATTACACTATGTTCCACTCTGTACACTGCACTTTTATGATTATTGTTTACAGTGTTTTTAGAGTACAAAGGTTCTCATAGCTTGGTACCTAATCCCCATTTCAGATTTTTAAAAATGGGTGATTACTGGTTTTAACTCTGGTGATTATGTTATCATATTTGGGCAGGGGTTATGTAACGTTACATAAAGCTCCCCCACTAGAACAGATTTATTTTTATTTACTTGTTTTAAAAATAATCGTTGAACTATCCAATCTTTGGATTCTTCCATCATTCTTCATAATATCTCTTTATTTCTGCTTAGTTATACACCCCTTTTATTTTGTTATTGTTAACAGATTTAATGTCATATGTATTATTTCCTTTCACCTGTTAATGGTAATAGGCTTGATTTCATACTCAACTCTCTCTCCCTTGGAGGCACATTCATTAATGATTTAATTTCTCATGGTGGTGGTCTTTCTAACATCCCTTGATAAGGACTGGTCACACTAATCAACAAAAACTTATTTTAACACTCATATTTCTATTTACTTTTATAAATTTGCTTTCTCAATTAAGCTTCTGTCTGCTATCTTTCTTCTTTCATACTTCTGGAATCTGATATCAATCTTTTCAGCTGCTTTATTATCCCTTAAATATTCAATTTCCCTAACATTTTTCCCAATCCTGTGCAGTGGTTCAGTTCGGGTGGCCACTTTTGGGTCCATTACTCCGCTGTCCATCCTTACACCTTCTGAGACCAGAGGGACGTACCGTCTGCTCAGGACAATGATTGCTGGAACATTTCTACAGTCAATTCATTATAATAAAAAATTCTTGGACTTCGTTGTCCATGACGTGTCCGTTACTTAACTAAATATCACTATTGTAATAACGACTCGGAACACTGAGTTTTTTATAAGTAAAATCGTAAAGATTTACCTTACAGCCTAAACCGGCTTTCACCTTTAAAAGGCTTCTTCAGAGGCTGCCGTGGGTAGTGCTGTACGTCTTGTTGTTGGCGACGGGATAGATTTTCGAAAGATCGATGCTGTGTGTGTGTGGTGAGATGTGTTCGAATAATGCATGCGATTTGAATTGTGTCTGTTCGTTTAGGATGTCGTTTTTATTTGTTTTTGTGTGTTTGTATATTTCTAATTGTTCTAGAGTGTCTAGTTGTCGGCCTTTTGTGTGTACGTGTAGAATGTCCATGTTATTGTTGACATTTTTGTATGTGTGGTTTCCTTCAATGAGGTGGATTCTGTAGTGGAGTGTAGTGCCTTTGTGTGTTCATGTATCTCTGTTTGAAGCTACAATCTGTCTGGCCTATGTAGAATTTATTGCAATTTGAGCATTTTAGCTTGTATATACCGGTAGATCGAATTTGTTTTGTGCTTTGTGCGTGCGTTTTGATAGTGTGTGTTCTCTTTTGTTAGTAGTTTTGTAAGTGATTCTGTATCCTGCTTTTTTGAATTTGTGGGCAATTTTTCAGTTTGTTTGTTGATGTATGTTAGTGTTATGAATTTGTTGTTTTCTGTCTTTGTCTGTTGTTTGTTTTGTGTAGGAGTTTACTCACTATTGTTCTGTCATATCCGTTAGATTCTGCTAGATATTTTATCGTGTTTAGTTCGTCTTTGTAGTCTTTTTCATCTAAGGGGATGTTAAGTCTACGTATCATGGTTCTAAAAGCAGCTAGTTTGTGTTGTATTGGGAGATTGGAGGTGTTGTGTATTAGTGTGTCAATTGTAGTTGGTTTTCTGTATATACTGAATTTGTGCCTGTGTTCAAGTTTTGTGATGGAGAGGTCTAAGACGTTTATGGTATTGTTGTGTTCGTATTCGGCAATGAAGGTTATGTTTTTATGTATTTTGTTTATGTGCGTTAGTAACTGTTCACATTGTGTTTTGTTTCCCCTGTATAGTATTAGAATGTCATCAACGTATCTGTGCCAATATAGTATTTTATGTGAGTGTCTGTCATTGTTTGTGAGTATTTTTGTTTTTTCTAAGTGTTGGAGGAAGACGTCTGCTAGAATGCTGGATATGGGGGAGCCCATGGGTAAGCCATCGTTCTGTGTGTAGTATTTATTGTTATAAGTAAAGTAGTTTTGTTTTGTGATAATGTTCAGAGTTTATGTTATTTCGTTGATAAGTTCGTCTGGTGTGTTGTTCTGTTTGAGTTTGTTTTGTAGGATGGTGATTGTTTCAGAGATGGGGATGTTTGTGTACAGGTTTTGAATGTCGAAGGAGGCTAATGTGGCATTATGGGGATGTGTATGTCTTTTATTTTTGTTACTAGGTCAGTGTTGTTTTTTAATGCAATGTTGTTGTCTATTTGTGTGTGTTGTCTAATAATTTTGTCTAGATATTTTGCGAGTTTGTGTGCAGGGGCATTACGGTAGTTGATAATGGGGCGGATCGGAATGTCTTCTTTATGGATTTTGGGAAGCGGTTGGAGGGTAGGTGCTGATGGTCGGATTTGTTTCATGTAGGGCTTTTGTTTATGTGTCATTATGTGTTTGGCTTTGTTGACTAGTTGTTTTACTGAGTTTTGGTATCTGTCGGTGGGGTCGTGTTTTAGTTCTGTGATGTTGTTCTGTTCCATGAAGTTTTGTACTTTTTTGTGTAGGTTGTCTGTGGGGATAATTACAGTCGTGTTGCCTTTGTCTGCTTTGACAAATGTGATGTTGTGTTTGTGTGCCTTTTCCCTCAGTTTGATGGCTGTGTGTATTTCTGAGTTGTGGTTGTTGTTGTCTGGTGTCAGACACCATACCATACCATGAACACACAAAGGCACTCCACACCACTACAGAATCCACCTTTGTAAACCACCTCATTGAAGCAAACCACACATATAAAAACATCGACAATAACATGAACATTCTACACGTACACACAAAAGGCCGACAACTAGACACTATAGAACAATTAGAAGTATACAAACACACAAAAACAAATAAAAACGACATCCTAAACGAACAGACACAATTCAAATCACACGCATTATTCGAACACATCTCACCACACACACACACACAGCATCGATCTTTTGAAAATCTATCCCGTCGCCAACAAGACGGACAGCGCTACCCACGGCAGCCTCTGAAGAAGCCTTTTAAAGGTGAAAGCCGGTTTAGGGTGTAAGGTAAATCTTTACGATTTTACTTATAAAAAGCTCAGTGTTCCGAGTCGTTATTACAATAGTGATATTTAGATAATAAAAAACTTACAAGTAGTCGATTGGCGACTACTACTAAACACTTTTGGGATTCTTCACGCTGTTGCTGTTTGCATTTAATTATATATTTCTTTTTTTTCTTGATTCCTTCTTATTTTTCAGTAATTAATTGCAGATAACATTATTGATAGGCATTATTTTAAAATCCTTTTGACTTTCCTTCTTGTGACCGATGTTCTCCGTATCATTTCTTCCTATATCATTTTCAACTCCAAGAAATTCTAGATTGTAGTTGTATTAATTATTATCATTCTTCTGCTTCATTGTAGTCATTAAATTATTCGTTATTCTTCTTATTTTACCTTCTTATCTGAGCACATTACCATTAATTGTTTTTATTTATTTATTTATTCTTCTTTTTGTTCCCATCAAAATATTATTTTTCCTATTATTTCATTTTAAATCAGTTATTTATAAATAATTTATGTAATAATCTGTTCTTATCTACTTTTGGTGTTTTGCCGTTTATTAAATCAAATTGTTGCGAAATATTTTAAGTAAGTTGTACTTACGTAGTTTTTGAATTTTGGGGTTTATATTAAATCATATTGTTTCTAAATAAATTAAGTAAGTTGTCCTTACATCTTTTTGAATTTTGGGGTTTCATTATATTTAATATTATTTGGTTCCTTCTTTTCAATGAGTTGCTTGGTCGGTATACATAAAATCAGTCCCCTTTTTCTGGTTGATTATTACGTGGTCTAACCATGGTCTATTAACTCAGTTACTCCTCTTCCTCGGATTACTGGGGTGTTCGTAATGATTTTTGTCCTTGTTAAATACCTCTCTATCATCTGGTATTGTAACTCTGCTGATACGAAACCATCATTTAAGTCACGTTTTTCCATCATAGTTAGTTCCTTTTTAACTATCAGGTATTGTACCTTCCTCTAATCTAACATAATCACTCATATTTGATACCATTCCATTCCCTTTGACCTCTGGATTATTTACCAAATATTTTACTGGTATATTCCGCATTGAAGATCTAACTGATATTGTCTGATATTCTTCGATCGTCGACATATTTATTTGATATCCAAACTTATTTAAGTTTTTCTTTATTATCTTATGGTGGTTTACTTTTGACATTTTTATTGAGTTTTTTCTATAACTTTTCAAAACAGTCAATTCTCTGTAATTAACGATTGGGAGATTAAGTACATTAACCAGCCCACTCTTAATCATATCTACTTCTTCCCGTGTATTTTTCCGTTTGTTAGGACGTATTATTCCTCTTTCTTTTGTTTTCTTAATTATTTGTTTCTTTACTCCCTTAATGTTAACTTTTATGTGCATCATCTTTTCTTTGTCTCTGTTATTTTTATTTTCCGATAATATTACACCTTGGTATTCTCTAATTTCTATTTCCTTACTGCTCTCTTCTGTTTTCGGACTTACTTTAATATCTTCGGAAATGCTGTCTAGTGTTTCATCCAAATTCTTGAAACCACTGTCCATTTGCTTATTTGTCTCCTCCTTGTATCCATCTACTCTTTGTCTAAGTGTGTTAACATTTTCAATCTTCCTCCCGAAAGTTTCCCGTAATTCCTTATTGAACTTCTCCATCTTACCCTCAATCCGCTTTAAACTTTCTTCGTTTATTTTCTCAATTTGTTTTAAACTGTCCCTCAAGGTTTCATTTTGCTTCCTTGAGTTCTCCTCCTGTTTCCTAAAACTTTCATCTATTTTGTCAAATTTTTCGCTCAAGGTTTCATTTTGTTTCCTTGAGTTTTCATCTATTTTGTCAATTTTTTCTCCTGTTTTCTAAAATTTTCATCTATTTTGTCAAATTTTTCCTCCTGTTTCCTAAAATGTTCTTTATTTTCCCTTTTTGCTTGCTTATTATCTTCCTGGATCTTGTTATTCCCTTCCATTATAATTCTTAACATCTCCTGTATGCTTATATCTTCTTTTTGGTTGGATTTATCTGGTTGGTCCCCTTGGGCATCCTCTTCAACTATTTCCTTTTCCGTGTCCGTAACTACTTCGGTTTCTTCTTTATCGCCTGTCTGTTGTTCCATTTCACTGTCTGTGACTACTTCTACTTCTTGTTCCTGTCCACCTTCTTCCTTCTCTGTTTCTTCTGCCCTCTTCTTCGATCTGCCTCTGGTATTATGCATTTCTTGTTTTCTCATAGTTGCCGGCAAAAATTAGTTTTTTCGTTATATTAACTTGCGTATATCCCGAAATTTCCTTCCTAATTAAGGCCCTTATAAGTTGAGCGCCATCTTGTAACGTCTCTCGCTGAGCTTAGGTCTCGAGTAATTTAAGTCTATTTGTTATTTTTCAGAACGCTCGCTTAATTAAGAGTCACAGAATTTGTTATTTTTATGTTATATGCTTTCAAATCGAGGGTGTGTGATTATGCAAAGATTTTTGAAACATTTTCTTAAATTTTGTTTATGTGAAATCAATACCGTTGTTTGACAGTAGTTAGGAGAGAGAGTGCAAAGAGAATTACTCTCTTAGTATACGATTGAGTATTTCAAATTTTTCCACTCGTGGTACCAGCTGACTGCTACTTTGACGAACCCATTTGAGGTTAAAGTGACTTCAAATGGTACGCAATAAATTCTGGATGTCCGTTCTCCTCTCGATCTTCTTACAATCTGTAACTAGCTACAATCTACTGGAAATAATACACATTCTTATTATTTAAACCACAAGGCATTCCTTGAATTTATTTAACGTTTTTTATGATCTCCCAAAACAAAAATGGATAATCGATTCTTACATAAAACAGAGTTAATTCGATCTTGCTTTTACAAACATATATCATATAACAAATATTTTTATTTTCAGTCTTAATAACAAGAAAGAAATAATCAATTCATTTCCCAGGGTTATTTTAGAGTTCTTTGTACTTTGAGAAAGTCAGAAATGTATACAGGTCAGTACCAAGCTTTACATGAATTATTTTAAAATTGAGTATAATCTATATTATGCAGTTGATTTGTTGACCGCTAGAGCGCAGATTACGTTTCTTCACAGATGACAACCAGCATTAAACATCATGGCTGCGAGAATGTTAGTAACAAAACTACGTTTTGCTGTTTTTTGGGTTAACAAAATAATACAGTTTATGTTCACCTCCTTTCCAGAAGTATTTAAAGGGATTGTGCTGTTTCTAGTGTTATAAGTTTATAGTTGAGGTGTAATTTAGTTAAATTTTAATAGGTAACGATCTCACCAACAATGTCGAATTTCGGTAGGCTAGGCTTGGAAATGGACGGCTGATTCTTTTCAAATTTTCATCAATTTGCAGGCGTGAATTATTCTGTTCGAAGGATGTCGAAGATGTAGTGGATATCACTCATTAATTTTATTAATTTGTCACTGATTATTTCCGAATGGTATTTATAAATTTCTTAAATTTTTCTAGACATTACACTTTATTTTAAACTGCTCACTTCCAATATCTTTGAACAATTAAATTCAATTCTTGTTAGTTAGTTACTCTTAGTAACCAAGAATTTTTATGGTTTTTTATTGGCTAATCTATATACCTTTTAGTATATAGGCTATTAATAATTATTATAATTTCATTTATTCTTTTTAGAAAAATAATTCTTTATAGATTTTAACTATAATCAAATTGAATTTATTTACGGTTTTTTTTTTAATATTTTTTCTTCAACTTGTCCACTGGTATTTTATATTTTAATCCCTTTTATTTTGATTTATTTATGATTTATAATTCATTTAATGTATCCTTACTCTACACTATTTTTTACATGCCATCTTGCTAATATAGTATTATTTAATATATTATTATTATTTTATATATAACCTTGGGTTATCTTCCATTTAAACAAAATAATTATATTAAACAAAAATATTATCCCTAGTTACAAGACCTTTGTAGCCTACACAATATAAAATTACAAAAAATACAAAACTTGTCAGTAGTATCATAGACTATTGCTACAATACTGATTTTGTTTTCATCTCCAGCACAACTTTGTGAGATGCTCTTTTTAAAGGTTTTACACTTTCACTGATTACACTATGTTCCACTCTGTACACTGCACTTTTATGATTATTGTTTACAGTGTTTTTAGAGTACAAAGGTTCTCATATCTTGGTACCTAATCCCCATTTCTGACTTTTAAAAATGGGTGATTATGGTTTTAACGCTGGTGATTATGTTATCATATTTGGGCAGGGGTTATGTAACGTTACAATATATTGAATTTGTGCGTGTGTTCAAATTTTGTGATGGACAGGTCTAAGAAGTTTATGCTCTTGTTGTGTTTGTATTCAGCAGTAAAGGTTATGTTTCTGTGTATTTTGTTTATGTGCGTTAGTAACTGTTCCCATTGTCTTTTATTTCCCCTCTATAGTATTAGAATGTCATCAACGTATCTGTGCCAATATAGTATTTTATGTTGAGTGTCTGTCATTGTTTGTGAGGATTCTTGTTTTTTCTAAAGTGTTGGAGGAAGACTTCTGCTAGAATGGTGGATATGGGTGAGCCCAAGGGTAGACCATCATTCTGTGTGTAAAATGTATTGTTATACGTGAAGTCGTTTTGTTTTGTGATAATGTTCAGAGTTTCTGTTATTTCGTTGATGAGTTCGTCTGGTGTGTTCTTCTGTTTGAGTTTGTTTTGTAAGATGGTGATTGCTTCGGAGATAGGGATGTTTGTGTACAGGTTTTTAATGTCAAAGGAGGCTAATGTGGCATTATGGGGGATGTGTATGTCTTTTATTTTTGTTACTAGGTCTGTGTTGTTTTTTACTGCAATGTTGTTGTCTAGATGTTGTAAAGGTACTGATTTAAACCCAACAAAATAACTCAACTTGACAGAGGTTATTTTTTACCACATCTTACAGCATGATGAACTAATCCTTGCTTTTGCAGGTAGCAGCAAGGGTAGAACTACAGGGCTTGCCGCCTTACATATTACTGTGTGGGGTACCGAAATACAGGAGGGGCAAGATCCACTTCATGGCAGGTAATGTTCCTCACTGTTTTAACAATAACTGGAACACTTTTTCTGGTTGACAACTAGTTGTGTTAACATTACTATTAACACCAAACACACCTACGATGTGGCATCCACAATGGTAAAAACAGTCTCTGCTTTACTGCAGAAGATGCCACATCCTAGAAAGGGTAAAATATCTTTAGTAATAACAGTAAGAAAAAAATGACAATTTAAAATTCTGACAAAAGACAACAAGTGATGGTACTTTTCAACACTACTGACATCCTTTATTCAGTTCTTGTTCATTACAGCCATACTACACCACAAACTATTATCTACACTATACACTATATACACACTAATAAAAAATATATAGTATTTGAAGTATTACAATATAAAAGATACAAAAATATAGTAAATATTTTAACAGTTTTACAAAACTGTTCACATTCCACACCTGTAATTATACTGACCACACCTTGTATAATTTACATTACCACTACATGTTTTTACAACTACACATACCAAATGTACAGTAAGTTTAGTAAGATACACAGTCAAGTACGTAATGTAATTGATTAACTGTACTTTACATCTCAAATGAAAACATAAAAACTAACAAAATATAATCATACAATCCTAAACAATCCCAATGTCTGATTAATTCTGTCTAGAAGACAGAAAACATAATTCATCAAAGATAAGTATAAACTCTATTTATAAGCAACTAAAAATGTAGAAGTAAAGGAAAACTACATATACTATATTGTTTCCACATTTCTTTCAATTCTTGTACAGAACAAAAAACAAATGACCAAATTAACAGACCAGCAGGGGATGTAAACAACATATAAAAATTAGAAATGTATGTATGGCAAACATATACATAAATAGATATATGCACATACAGTTTATATTATACTTATATAATACATTAAAAGTTATGGCACCAACAATATAAATATAGATACATGGGGTGTCCAACAAATTCTTAACTGTGTCTATAGATGGTACAACAAAATATTGTATTCTTAAGCTGAAAACTGTTCTAAACAAAAGTAAAGAATATAAAGTTAGCTATTTAAAATAGACAAGTTAGCTTTTTTTTTAATGACTAAACTTAATTTTTTGTACAAGATAGTTTAACATCAACAGAAATTCATATCACACTGTTAACAGTAGGGGCAGTCTGTGCTTTTGTTTTTATTAAAAATGGCTCCCTTTGGTAAAAGCATAAACTCGGATGCTGGATGGGTGGACCAGCAATGAAGGTGATCCATATTAGGATATCAATAAAGCTCAAATTCTGAAGATAATGTTCAGCAAGAGTATGATACAATTTTATATACTCTAGCTCATTAAACTTATGTGCTTTCACTTATAAGAACAACGACGTTCTTAATGTTAATGTAGAAAACGTCACATTCTATGACAAGTTATTAAAAAAAACAGACTCATTAAGTAGGCCAAGGATTCCTTATCAACAGAATGGGTGCAATCTTGCAATGTTTAGTGCTAAGAAAAATAAAATGTGTTAAACCTAAAAAAATTCTCCTTCTTAATAGTTTTGGAAGATAGGTGAATAAGTGAATATGAAGTAGTGTACACCATAGACATCTCACAAGGATCAGACTATCACATCTTATCTGAATTTTTGGATATAAAGTTGAGAGACGTGTGTGCACAAGATGGACAACACATTTGCTAACAACTGTTCAAAATTTAATTCAAATAAAAAACTGTGACTGTTATTTTGATTGCATTAAGATGAATTCGACTAATTTTGTTCACCAATTTGCTTTTGTGGATGAGAAAGTTTGGTGCAATCACTACACACTAGAAACGAAGGAATATTTTTAAAAAACTGCACCAAGAAGTGAAGACCATTCCATCAGCAGGCAATTTTATGGCATCTCAGATTTCTTGTAATGCTAAAAATATTTTAATAACAATTTTAGCATTATTTAGTAACCAATAATCTTGAAACAGATAAAACGATAACCAGAGAGTGCACACATAGATGTCAAGATTGTAAAAAGAACTGAGATAAAAAAAGTTCTATTTCACCATGACAATGCACCTGCACATATACGTATTTGGTTTGACAAGGTGGAAAATTATGAGATCTGAAGTAAGAATTCATGGACTGTACAGCATATATACCTGATTTGGCTTCCTCTGTTTCCAAACTCCAAGCAATTTATTGGTGAAAAAGATTACCTATTAATGAAGAAATTAGAAAAAGTACAGAAATTTTAGAAATTAGCCGACCAGAGAACCACTACAGTGATAATTTTGGATGGCTAATGGTTTTGGAATATCATTGGAATAAGTGTGTTGATGCTGAGGAAAATAATAATAATAGTAATTATAATAATATAAGAATAATAATAAACAAATAATAATACTAAAAATCATAAAAGAATATTGTTACGAATTTCAGCTTCCATCAGCTTCATGTTTTTTGTTCAGCTTTTTTGACAAGCTGAGAATATATTGGCCAACCAATAAGTGTGTGTGCATGTATCTTTTATTATTTTATTCGGCTTCTGGATACTTCTTTTCCAAAATGATCATGATTTCCATGATTAAAGGCACGAAACGTATATGTCTTGAAACGTATATGTCTTGAGCACTCACTGTATAGTATCATGGACTAATCCGCCTGCAAAACATTAAGACCTTTTAGCAAAATAATTATAAAAATACAAAAAACTGACAATTGCTTTGCCGGGTCAGGTCATCTTTAGAAAGAATAAAATACATTTTAGTAAAATACATTAGACATTTTAAATATATTTTATAACAGACTGGGGCATTGTAGTAAAAACAATGAACAAGTAGACTGTAAGCATGAGTCTATATGAGTATAAATGAATAAGAAAGGTTCAAGCTTTCTTACCTTCTATCTTAATAAAAATAATTATCTATCTTGTTAATTACGAACTGTTTAATTGTGATAATTAAAGCTGCTGATTAGTGACTTAACTGGCGTCTTGTATTTTGTTTTCCACTGTACCATATGATGATCAGTAGACTGACGTAACACACACACACACACACACAATTGTATCATATAATTGTATATATATATATATATATATTATAATTTGTAAAATTTATATTTGTTATTTGTGTAAATATAAATGTGTGTGTGTGTGTGTGTGTGTGTTTATATTTCAGAACACATCGTATCAATAATAATCTAAGCCAAGTGCAGTGGCATTGCTTTAAGACGACCTTGTTTACCTTTGCAAGATGGCATCTTCACGTGTTTTACGTTATCAGGCATATGGACTGATACAGAACATCCAAGTCTTCCACTGACCCTCCCAGCTTTTTTATCCACAATAACAATGCGTTTCTAAACGGCGAATCGCGTGTATTAAACTATTTCTGATACTTACCGGCTAAACAGTTGTAATTGAGCTTGTTTGTAACCAATTCTACTATAAAAAGGATGCTCTGCTACAGCTGATATTATAAAATTGTAACTATACATTCATCCTTAATAAATTCTTACCTGCCAGAAACTTACCTTTTACACAAAGTCAGAAATTTATTGGGCCGCCACCTATATTTTTTTAGTGAAATATGGAAAACTTTAATACTCTTCCCGTTAATTAACCCCTGAATAATTTTAATGCATCTAACTCCCCTTAATCAGAAGACTTCCAGGGTCGTGAGACGAATTTGTGTGGGCATAGAATGTAGGAGAGGGTTAACGGTGAAATGAACTATTCTAACCCACTGTTATGCTGACTAAATCAAATCTTTTCTTTTATTCAAAAACTTTCTTCTCTTTTTACTAGTACTACCTTCAACTCTTCAAACTCTCCACTTTCTTTTAACACACTATTCCCTTTTTATAACATCAAAATCATATATATATATATTGTGCTATAATACTTATAACTATTTTACCTCAAGATGTATTTTTTCCTTTAGGGACATGTTTCGGGAGATCCTGTTCTCCCATCTTCAGCCTTCGCCATCTTGCTTCTGGTGCAGTATTTGTGTGTTGGCTTCTGGATGTTAACACACAAATACTGCACCAGAAGCAAGATGGCGAAGGCTGAAGATGGGAGAACAGGATCTCCCAAAACATGTCCCTAAAGGAAAAAATACATCTTGAGGTAAAATAGTTATAAGTATTATAGTATTATATACATCAAGAAACGGACTGTAGCAGAAAGTGATTGAAATATATATTGTGATATTACTCACCTTTATCACATTTAAATTATTAATAATACAGAATAAACTTACCTTACAGGCCAAGGTTGTGACTTACCGTCACGATCATATATTATTATTATTATATTTCCAATTAATTTGTTACTTACCGTTACGAAAGCTTACAGGGTCCCAGGGTTCGTTCACATGTACCTAGATACAAACATGGTCTGTGGGTTATGCTAAGTACTGACACAACTCATTTTAGAAGAGAATTTCCATTTAATGTTTTACTATTACTTGAGTGAAATTAAGAACATACTTTTACTAAATACATATTCAGGTGTTGTGCAACACGTGACTCTGTTATAATCTGACTTACAATCTACGGCTTACCTTATTTTATACCATTCAGACTGCCCAGCCTGCATTTTTTACACACACACACACACACACAAAATATTAACAAACCCCTTAACATTTTTTATAAATTCATTTTTGTATCCGTAACACCTCACTGTCGCGATTCTGGCCAAACACGTGGATTCCGTTCGCCCGATTCGTTGCCCGTTAACTTGTCTATTTATAACTTCGTTTCCTCAGTTAACCAATGTAGTAAGTCTATTATCTATTAATTCCTTGGGTCCCGGTCGGTGTTAAAGCGGTATTATACTGATTGTTCATATTTTTTGAAGTTCGTCCGACCGGGCCCACACAACACGATCAGCGTCTGTAGGTGAACTCTGTACCTCGTGGACTATATGGCGTCTCTCTGTTCCCCACTCCGGGAGCATTTTAGTCAAGACGACGGACATCAATGCCTTTCAGTTAGTCGTCCCAGTTTCGACTCATACTAGTCATGTAGTTGTTGGAGTGACGATAGCAGACGATTTCAACTAGGCACTGGCTAATGTCATAAAAGTGGGTGGGACTTAAAACAGCATTTCCGCAAGGTCTTGGAGAAAGCGATGAATATTATTCTCTCTAGCCATCTTGGTTTTTTGTTAGAGCGTCCTTTGAGCGTGATTGAGCAGTTGCGTATGTGCGCTACCACACACAGGTACAAAGTTCTCAGAATTTTGTGGAGGTGCAGATGCTCCGCCGCATTCCTCAACAACAACTGCGCCTTACTGCTTTGTTTCGAACTGCTTCTTAACACTGTTCTGTTGTACGGACAAATACGTTGCACAATACAATTATTTCGCAATGTTTTATAAGGCTCCCGACCGAAAACGGAATGAATAAAAATATATAAATGCCCCAAACGGTTAAAACAAAAACACCCAAAAATTGACCCGCTACAATACCCCCTCGATGAGAATTCTGCTGTTCACGACAGAAGAAATCTCATCGATAACCCCGAAGAGGACCGGTGAGGAACTGGTGCCACAACCCCCTTGTTCTTAATCTCATGGGTACACGACCCCCCTGGCTCAGCGACCATGGACTCATCTGAACGAGATCACTGGACTTCTCCGTTAGAGATCCCAACACCGAGAAATTGATCAGACTCGCACCACAGCCCACCTTGCCTTCTAACATGCTACCCCCAAAAATCCTCAATCCCTGGCTAAAATTATTCCAGCTCCTCCGCCGATGTGGATCCCCTTTTTGCAAGCTGGGCTGCCTTTACCAAATACTGGGCTCACACATACTAACATTACATGTTATCATAACACATAAAAAAATAAAATTTACTAACAATTTAAAAAATTCAACATTCAAAAAAAATAATCTTTTATCAAAAAATTCTCTTCCTCTTTTTTCTAATTTTTGTTACAATTGACTTAACCTAGACATTTCCACTAATATAAACATTTCTATTCTAACATGGCGAATCACTTATAGTCTACCAATATAAAGCAATACAATAAAATAAACATGGTTAATACACACACAATAAAAGAATAATTATCTAACATATTCATTCGCTGGCAGGCGAAAAATCAAAAAAATTTTTTTTTTTTTTTTTCAAAAAAAATTTAAAATTTTCAAAATTTTAAAATTCAAAAAAAATTATTCATTAAATATTTATTAAATTTATTTATTAACTAACATTTATTAAAATTATTCAAATATTGGTTTGAATTAATTAAACAAACAAATCACAATTGAATTCCTACTATACACAAGCTTAGTAGGTGTATGAACTCATCAGCTGATCGTAACTAGGTCAAGTCCAAAATCCTTGACCTACATATGTTATATATGATTTCTGAAAACACATTGACATCTGTAATATCCTACCTTGAAATACAAAACATAATAACATAAAACATTTAAAACAAACAAAATATTATTATACATAATAAACAGATTGACATTTAAATTATTTAAAACAAACAATTCTTGACTTTACATTATTTTCAAATTTTATCAAAATTCTGTCACTGGTGAAAAAAATAAACAATTGCATATTCTTTATCATGAATCTCTCTCCGTCTTTTCAACAATCTTACTTTAATATACTGTGGGTGATGTAAATTATTTATTCTCGTTTTTCTGTATGAGATTTCTATACATATATAAACTTTCTCCCCCTGACTCTAATATTTATCAACTGCAACTCCCATGACACCCAACTCTATCAAAAATATCTACTAATCAGGACATTCTAAACCCCAACTTATCATTTAACACAAAATGCCGCCTTCTCTACATATATAAAAAAATACTCTCCAACCCTTTGTACATAGGATACGTGTTTCCCCTACCCAAAACTCAATTCCCTTATTTGGCGGCCCGGATTCTACCTAAGGCGGCCCCTCCTCACTAAATCTATCCCTATCCCGTCCCAACCCTTGTTGCGGACTCCCCAAATACACTACCCCCTAATACAAAATTGCCATCCCCAAAAATCTCGATCTCATTACCTCACTACAAATACACAAAATAACCTCATTAACTATAAACATAAATATAGATCATTCAAAACTCTACATAAAGTCTCCATTACCACTGTGTCAGCATTAATACTTCACCAACTCTGTTACATCACATCAATTCAAAACCAACATTACATTATATTCATCTCTACTCTTGCAAATTCAACTTTTAATTCAACTTGGACAGGTCTGCATGTCCCATAAAACATTTATCACCCATGAATTATCTTTTATTAATCTGCATATTCTTTTTATCTTTACTTCAAAATATCTGTAGTACACTAAACATTAATTACTTGTAACATTTACAAACCAATATACCAGTGACATGGTATTGTTGATCAGCTGATATCCTATCATAATAAAAACACAATGAAACTACATCTTAATTGGACAATTACATGTAATACATTATCAACACGTACTCCTATTATGTTGATTGCCTGCCAGGCGTCTAATGATTGGCTTAAAAAAAATTTACACACATAATGAAAATACATTTTATCAACAACTATATCTAACACACATCAATAAAATGATTGCACAAATAGCAATAAACCTGGATTATTAGCATACATCAAACAAACAATTCTCTTTTAAATAATTTATATAAAAATTTATAAACATTATTATTTAAAATTTTTCATTAACTTTTTTTATTTATCATCATGATGAATTTATCCTGTGTTGTAATCAGATTTTCAAAAATTCTAAATTTATTATTAACATATTTTTAATCATTATGTTCCACAAAATAAACCATTTACCATTTATTTACTTATTAATTATTATTAAATCAAAATCTCACCAAACAATTTAATTACCTTATAAAATTCAAACACATAATATTCAATCACACTATCTACACATCTCCACTTATTTAATTCAATTTATTATTAAAATTAAATATTCATTTGATTATTAAAATAACATATCTCAATTATTATCAGCATTCTACAAATCATTAACTATTGTCTTCGTAATTATTTTGTTATTTAATTAGAGTGCAAAAATATTAATAATATTATTATTATTAATACAACATTTTCTAAAACATATACACATTACATTTCACAATACACCCAAATGAATTCAATATTATTTACAAAATATACGTCAAAATTGTTCAAGTGTATCTCACTTCAGATGTCCAAATCAACAAGGTCATTACCAGAATTTACAGTATCTAACAAGGTCTACACACTGATATTCTAGTTCAGCCACCATCGTCAAAAATTAATCTTGGTTCTAAATAACACTTTTGCTTTTTATTTACAAACAAATGGTTACTTTGTGTGTCATAACCAGAACAACCAAATTCACTCATTTTACCAGAATACTCATTAAACCAGTCTACGTTAGGTATTTTTGTTAAGTCTCCGTCATTACATTCATTCACTATCGGTCTAATTATTTTTATCAAATCATTGTAATCATTATTATTCAAATATATTTCTAAGCCTTCTTTCCATTCATCATACTTTCTATTCAAATTATACAATTCAGTTACATACCATTCTCTATTTACCTCTCTCTCTTCATAACACCACATCACACTCTCACAATTATTCCGGACAGAGGGTACACAATTACTCCACAAAAATAAACACCTCAATTCATCTACCAATACGGGACTCTTGCCCTTCAACCACAACACTTGTGGACTCAATAAATCATCATAAACATCATAAATAATAAAGGGAAAATTTGCCCTCTGTCCCCACTCTACCACAACATTATTTCTCCACTCTCTCTCTACTTCATAAACACTCATTAACATCTCATAATCCCTACCTTCCACCAACTCATCAGTACTCTCATTCTTTATTTTTACCGTATCAGTCTCCGATACTAATTCTTCAAATACATTACTATTATTCTCATTATTTTCAACATTATTGTTATCATTTATTAACTCTTTCTCTGGTATCATATTTTTACATTTGTCATTACAATTTTCATTTGTTTTATTTTTCTCTGTCCTCATCACATGTACTCCCATTCGCTCCACACTCTGTTCTAATTTATTCAAACTGGATCTTATCGTTTCATTAGTACTTTCTACACATTTACTCATTTCTTGTATTTCATTTTTTAACTCATTATTCAGATTTTTTAGTTCATTAAATTTAGCGTCAGAATCATTCTTCAGTTCATTGAATTTTAACTCTAACATCGCCTGCTGCTTGTCTGAACTCTCTTTCATACTACATACCATGCTACATAAATATTTCATCATATTATTGTTATCTGAGTTTTTATTTTGAATTGGGGTTGAATGAATTCCTTCATCCATAATTCTTGATTCTGTTTCACTTATTTCTATTTCATTCTGACTCGCACTTGGAGTCGCATGTGTTTCATAGTTGCTAACGTTCGAGTCGTCGAAATTTTCGACACTCATTTTATTTACGTCATTTTCGTTATTTGACATTTTATATTATTGATATAAATTAAATTATATATATTGCTTAAATAGAATAATTAATTAAATTAAATAAAATAAATACAGTAATTATTTAAATTTTGTAATCTACCGTTAGGTTACTAAGCTAACCTAGAACATGCTTGTATCCATGTCGATGCGGAATCCAATTAATTAATTATAATTAATTATATTCGTGCCTGTTTCGTGGCGCCATTGTGACTTACCGTCACGATCATATATTATTATTATTATATTTCCAATTAATTTGTTACTTACCGTTACGAAAGCTTACAGGGTCCCAGGGTTCGTTCACATGTACCTAGATACAAACATGGTCTGTGGGTTATGCTAAGTACTGACACAACTCATTTTAGAAGAGAATTTCCATTTAATGTTTTACTATTACTTGAGTGAAATTAAGAACATACTTTTACTAAATACATATTCAGGTGTTGTGCAACACGTGACTCTGTTATAATCTGACTTACAATCTACGGCTTACCTTATTTTATACCATTCAGACTGCCCAGCCTGCATTTTTTACACACACACACACACACACACACAAAATATTAACAAACCCCTTAACATTTTTTATAAATTCATTTTTGTATCCGTAACACCTCACTGTCGCGATTCTGGCCAAACACGTGGATTCCGTTCGCCCGATTCGTTGCCCGTTAACTTGTCTATTTATAACTTCGTTTCCTCAGTTAACCAATGTAGTAAGTCTATTATCTATTAATTCCTTGGGTCCCGGTCGGTGTTAAAGCGGTATTATACTGATTGTTCATATTTTTTGAAGTTCGTCCGACCGGGCCCACACAACACGATCAGCGTCTGTAGGTGAACTCTGTACCTCGTGGACTATATGGCGTCTCTCTGTTCCCCACTCCGGGAGCATTTTAGTCAAGACGACGGACATCAATGCCTTTCAGTTAGTCGTCCCAGTTTCGACTCATACTAGTCATGTAGTTGTTGGAGTGACGATAGCAGACGATTTCAACTAGGCACTGGCTAATGTCATAAAAGTGGGTGGGACTTAAAACAGCATTTCCGCAAGGTCTTGGAGAAAGCGATGAATATTATTCTCTCTAGCCATCTTGGTTTTTTGTTAGAGCGTCCTTTGAGCGTGATTGAGCAGTTGCGTATGTGCGCTACCACACACAGGTACAAAGTTCTCAGAATTTTGTGGAGGTGCAGATGCTCCGCCGCATTCCTCAACAACAACTGCGCCTTACTGCTTTGTTTCGAACTGCTTCTTAACACTGTTCTGTTGTACGGACAAATACGTTGCACAATACAATTATTTCGCAATGTTTTATAAGGCTCCCGACCGAAAACGGAATGAATAAAAATATATAAATGCCCCAAACGGTTAAAACAAAAACACCCAAAAATTGACCCGCTACAAGGTCCGTCACACGAACTGTGAACTATAAGCGTGATTTAGGGTTACATACGTCAATGACTACACACATTTTATAGTTAACCAACTCAACTCGATTTATTGCTTTTTTATGTCATAATCCTTTTATGGTTCAATAAACATACTTCCTCCTTCTCTACATTTTTGATGAACAAATTAATACTGGGATATCAATCCCCTCTGACAAAATTATAACCATATTGATACATAAAAACCATTTACATCTTCTACCTCTTATAATTAACACTTAAATCATTTATTAACTTATTAATAAAAACAACCCAGTATTTGCACACACACACACACACACACACACACACATGCATTCATTTAGAGATCTTTGAAAACTAAAAGTTTTAATTTTAATTGATATTGAATGGATAGTTACGTCTATAGACACTGTTACGTCTCAATGGTGTACCTGCTGACCATGTGCTGTCTCCACATTGATTTCACTAATTGTCCCAAAGATATTTCACTGTTGTAATTTTGGAAAAGTTCTTTAATCACTGCCTCAAAATGTTATAATTTTCACTGTTTTCTCGAGTTCACATTTTTATACATTTGAATAACTTTTCGACTCGCGAGCCGTTGTGTTTCATCCGGCCGCAAGCCACAGCTGTTGATGACAGATACTGTTTTCTTTACATTTTTATATGCGAACAAGATGAAAACTGGTAGCCGGTGGACGCACACCACTGCTCGCGTCCGTTACGTTGAGATGTTTTTTCCCAACTGCTCTTGTTCTCTGCACACCGGGCGAGAAAGAATGTATTCATACATGCCCAAACCATGAGAATGTTGGCCGCCTGAGCGCGCACTTGGGGGCGCATTCACTCCCTCGTTGATAATTTTGCATTCCTGTACCACAACGCGACAGTCTCGGCGCTACACTCAATTCACCGTATATTCTTGGTCACAATTCCCAATGTGCACCTTGCACTGACTGTTACCGAATAGTACGAAGATTGGTTTAAAATAATTAAAATTTGTTTTACCCCCTTTTGCCCTGTTACAATACCCCTGTTTTCTGCCGAAACAGAAAAACTCTCATTGCTAACCCCTAAGAGGATCGGTGAGGATATGGGGCCAACAACCCCCCTTTAATTCTTAGTACATCATGGGCAAACTACCCCCCTAGCTCGGCGACTATGGCTACACCTGAACGAGATTACTGGACTTCTCTGGGCGAGATCCCAACACCATAAAATCAGACAGGCACCCACCATAGTACCCCTAACCTTGTAACATTCTGAATAAAATTCCAAAACTGGCCTTATACCATACCAGATCCTCAACCAATATACCTCCCCTTACATACATACTGTGTTGCCTTTAGCAAGTACTGGGTGCGTACACATACTCATTATTATACTTAAACAACATCTACATCCTACTTTTCGATCTAAAATTCATAGAAATATTGTATATTTTAAATCCAATTCCATTTTTCAACTTTTAATCGTTTGACTTACGTTATTATTTCAAATCAAATTAAAGTGTTTACATTTGGTTCAAATAATGCAATGAGCCCAAGTCCCTTATCAAAGATTCCCCTTTTTAGATAATTCATATTATTTACTTTAATTTCTGAATTTAATCATAATTTTTTAAAATTCCAAAATTCTTCAAATGAATTTATTTCATATCTACTCTTACCTAGACATTAACAAACAAAACAAAACGAAACAACTTCTTTCTATTATAAATGCCCTTATCGCTACTTCTGTTTACAAACATATAATATGAACAATATAAATTAGTTAATACAGTATCAACACACTTAATTAGCAATATATCTTGAGCATGAAAACACAACAGACTGTATCTCAAAACCTCAAAACAAATTTTTTTTTCATAATTAAACAATAATGTAATAAATTGTAATAATGGTTTATTAAACATATACTCTGGCAATTAATAGAAAGAAAATTATAAAATAACATTACACTGATTGTTAAAAGAATGTTATACAGTTCACACCAGTCATCAGCTGATGTCTCATGGTCAGGTGAATGACCTTACCCTAGACACACTCCAAAAAATCATACAATGTAACATGCATCACACATGTTTATAATTCTTACACTCTAACATAGTACAACATCATAAAACATAAACATTCATACAGGGTCCGCCAGTGAAGCGGGAAATTTTGAAAGTCCAATCGTTCATTTTCTGCTCATGAGAGGGCGTGGAGGTTTTCGATTGTTGTTTTACATTTAATGCCATTTGTTAAACATGGAGCAGTGGTCCGGTGCACAGAGTGCTTTCTGCATAAAATCGTTTTATAAGAATGGTGACTGTGTGACTTCTGTACGATTGTTTCGTAATCATTTCAATATTCCACGACATGGAAGAGTGCCGTCCGCTCATGCAATTATTTCATGGGTGAAAAGTTTGAAGAAACTGGTTCCACATTAAACTTAAAGCATAGAGGAGCAACAAGGTCTGTAAGAACAGAGGAAAACATTGAAAGAGTTCAAGTAGCATTGACGCGTAGTCTAGAACGTTCTGCAATGAAACATGCATCCGCACTAAACATTAGTGACACATCGTTACGACGAATTTTGCATAAAGACTTATCTTTTCATCCTTACAAAATTCAAGTAATCCAGGAGTTGAAAGATGGCGATATGCTGGCTCGCAGGATTTTCAGCGAAGAAATATTGCGACGTGTAAATGATGATGAAAACTTTATTCACCGCATGTTTATGTCAGATGAAGCACATTTTCATTTGAATGGATATGTAAACAAACAAAATAGTCGATATTGGAATGATGAAAACCCAGGTAAGTTGCATGAAAAGCCATTACATAGTCCGAAAGTTACGGTGTGGTGTGCAGTTTCATCATCTGGCATTATTGGGCCATATTTTTTCCAAGACGATAGAGGAAACACCACAACTGTCAATGTAGACCACTACACACACATGGTCAGAACATTTTTGATGCAACAGCTCCCTAGGTTTCCGGAAATTAATTTTTTCTAGCAGGATGGGGCCACAAGTCATACTGCTCGTGTGTCCATGGTTGCTTTAAGAGAACTCTTCCCGGACGGACTCATATCCAGATATGGCGACATCTCGTGGCCTGCAAGATCCCCAGATTTGTCCGCATGCGACTTTTTTCTTTGGGGATTTCTGAAGAGCAGGGTGTACATTGATAGACCGCACACCATACCGGAATTAAAAACGAATATCAGACAAGAAATTGCACGGACTCAACCTGACCTGCTTCGTCGAGTGATGGGAAAATTTTCGGTCAAGATTAGAAGAATGTTTACACAGAAATGGCTCTCACTTGAGCGGTGTTATTTTTAAAAAGTAAAATAATGGCATACTTTACTCAACTCAAATCTGTAAAAAAAATTCTGATAATAAATGTTTCATGAAAAAATTGGGTACTTTTAATTTTCCCACTTCACTGGCGGACCCTGTATATAATACAAATTTCATTCCATTACAAAAACATTTAATTGGCCTCTGAATCAAATTACAAACATTTCAATCTTAGGTTTAGTTTTAACTTCTATTAACGCTTTACTCTGTTACATTTTATTATTACACTTCAATTATGAATTTCTATTACTCATTTTCATCATCAATTGGTTTGGGTGATTCTCAGTTATCCATAATGATTCGATTTATAAAATAGGGCATTAAAATATAACCTTACCCCCTTCATCCCTTCTGTGACAGTACGAAAATCTTGATGTCAGAATTATGGTATGAGTGGTAACAGATTATCGTATATTATTGTGTTACACACACACATACATGGAGAGAACGATTTCCCTTTGTAAAGAGACAACGACGCAGATTTTAACAGATCAAAACGATTCCAAGGTCAGGAGCGGACGTGCGGAGACGAGCATACAAAATGGCCATCCAAGTGGAAACAGATTGTAAATAGCCACTCTCATTGGTCCAGAAGACGGGACGTCATTAAAATCAGTGATGACTTAACAAACAATGACATGACAACAGGGCGTGAGCCGATATGAAACAAAAGACAATGACGTGGATGCGCTAAGACATACGCAAAATATGTGCTTTGCATCCGCCCAGTCAACTATAAGTCGTCATGCAGTGAATACGTATCAGAGTGTACTGGTCCCAAATAGGCCAGTAATAGTGTTTTGTCAGTAGTTTAAAATGGCAAAGTAAGCAAAATATAGCTCTACTAATTAACTATGTAACAATGTAAAATCAGTGTCAACAAGTTAGACGACTAGAACCAAAATACGCCGAACACCGGGCGAGACATGGCCAACATCTGAACCACACGGAACCTCAACATTTCAGGAAAGTGCACATTTAAATACTACCTTTTTCTTTACCAGTAATCGAGCTCGAAATAATGTGAACAGAAAATTTAATAAATCAAAATTGTCAAAGATGTGAGAGAGAGAGAGTGAGTGAAATTGGGAGAAAACAGGCCGGCCGTGTTAATTAACATAGGCGTTGGTTTGTGTTCAATTACACCTTTCAATAATAATACTAAAGAATAAAATTAACTACTGCAGTATAAAATATTTTTGTTTGATGTAACAGAAATAAGGAGAAAATAATTATGGCAAATGTAAGGTACTGTTAAGGTGTGGAATTTAACTGGCCGCCATGTTGTAAGTACGATATAAATCGTCATTTTGTATTATGAAAATTAATTATGCAAACGAAGTAGCAATTAAAACAGAGTTTATTACACCTGGCAATGGTAATCAGTTTTGTTATTTCGTACAACCTTAATGTTTCTGCCCTTTCACTTAACGAATTTTGGACCTTAGGTATAAAACAGATATGTGTGGTAGCGTTAGTCTACGAAAGTATTATCAACATGCGGTAAGTACAATAAGTACATATTGTTTTTACATATTTATGTATATAATATGTGTGTAAAAGTATGTAACTACACACTTCTAATAATCACTAACGGATTTACATAGGGTGACACCAATCTCTCAATAAAATTTACTTCCATTAACTTCTCTAACTTCACTTTTATCATTCTCCTCTTATAATAAAATACCTAATACCCTCTTTGTACAGGATATGTGTTCCCTAACTGGCAATTCCATTCATAACCTTTTGCCCTCCACCAAATATCGGCAAACACTCTTTGACCCTTCACAATTACCTGCCCCAACGACGCATGATCAATCACTCCATCTAATAAACACATGATTACTGTCATTAATTCCAAATATAAACGTTCATTACCACAAATATGGCGTACATAACTCCATGTATCTTCTGAAACATTATAACAATCATATGACTCCACAACTAAACACATGTTACATTTATTCATTTACTATTTATTATCAAGTTTAAATCATTTAAATTTATTATCATAATTCAATTATACAATATTAATTAATTAATTAATCTCAAATTCTTTAATGCAGTCAATTATTTAAAACACAAGTTATTTTAATTCTCTTACTCCAAAACAATTACAATTCATTTATTACCAACTCTCATTATTTATTTACTCTGATAAAATATTATTATTACTAAAATCAATTTCTACTGCATACATACCTTGTTTACATAAAATACATAGTAACAAAAACACAATTAATTTCACTCTAAATTTATTTACAATTCTTCGTCATATCATTTCATCGTTTACCACACCTCATTTCATTAGTTAGCCATGTCACCACCATAAACTAAAATAATTAAAATGTCCATTCACTGATTGTTTATTTAACCCCCGTCATCATACAATAGTCTTATTTTTATATAACAATTATCGTCTTTAATTACACTCCTATCGTTATTACTATTTATGTAATAACACTTGCATATTAAATTTTTCCCTCTATCATAAGAATAATGCACCAGATTATTCTCCCCTATTAACTCATAAAATCCGTTTACTCTGGTATTTTTGGTCTTGTCTCTGTCAGTATTTTTTGTTAACATAAAGTAATTTATGGTATCATATTCTTCTACTATATCCATAACCGTACAAGGTAAGTGTTTATCATCTACAGCAGTATCATCAAAATCATCCATCTTTATTTCACAAGGTAAGTCAATTTTCTCACCTCTTTTAATATCTAAACTCTGCACTAACATTTCATAACCTCTATTAATCTCAAAAATCTCTATCTCTCTCTTTCTCTCTCTCTCATCACAATACCTCTCACAACTCCCCTGAACTATCTCATTCCATGCAAAGGGCAACACAAAATCACTAAAATACTTCCTGGCTTTACCAGGTACATCACCACAAAAACTTAAGGAACCATTTGGAGACACCATGTCTCCCACATAACCTCTGGAGGAACCTTCGTCCTCATAAAAAACACATGTGGAGTCTTTGCTCCACTTATACCACAGGGAAAATTTGCCCTCTGCCCTCCATACTCACCTAACTTCTCTTCACGCTCTCTCTCAATCTCATTAACAACTACTAACTCATCACTAATTTCTAGTCCTACTAAACTCTCATCGTCACTATCATTATTCAATGTATCACTCTCTGATACCACATTTTCAATTACATCACCATTTTTAATTATATCATTGTTATCACTTGTTAACTCATTATTATAATTATCGTTATTACTCACCTTGTCTACCGCCACCTGTTTTTCATTTAAACTAACACCACCACTATTAACACTTATATTTCCGTTATTTTCATTTATTTTGCACTTACCTATACTTGTTCTCCACTCTCCCATTTTCTCAATATTTCGTTCTAGTTCGTTAAATTTACTGGCAAATATCTCATTGGTTTTTTCAACATTTTTATTGATTTCATTAAGTTGTTCACTAAACTGCTCATTTACAGAATCGGTTATTTGTTTTTGAATGGATTAAAATACTCGTCAAAAGCATTCAGACGCTTATTAATATTATCTTCAAACTTAACACTCTATTGTTTCATATCATACAAACGCTTATCAAATTTTTCGTCAATATTATTTATGTCACCCTTTAACTCATGGAATTTAACATTCTGTTCATCGAATTTAACACACAACATTGCATTCATGCCACACAAATATCTCATCACGTCACTATTATCAGATTGATTATTTTTGTTAGTCGATATTGGGGTTATTTGAATCCCCGAATCATTCATGACATTTACTTCATTTGTAATATTCAGTTCGTCTATTTTATTGTCCTGACCCACATTCGGAGTCGAATGGACTTCAAGGCCGCTCATGACAGCTTATTCATTAAAATTAATTATTTCATTTATATCATTTTCGTTATTTCCTGCCATTTTTTATAAATTTACTGATTTTCGTTTAAATTATTCTCTTAACTTACATATAAAACAGCTTACACTTAACTCAAAATCATTTTATCACTCACTTAACCTAACCTCATTTTTTTGTACGTAATTTATACGTATTACTACTTAACTTCTACTTCTAAATTTACGAGTAGACGTGGTCTGTACAACATTTAATTTGTACAAACTGTGCCTGTTTGGTCGCGCCATTGAAAGTTTACAACTTCTAAGTAAATAATATATTATATTTAAATAATATACACAATCACAATTCCCTTACCTGCATCGGGCCAGAGTCTTCACGTGAACTCGTATCTATAAGTGATTTAGGGTTAAGTGTTATTAATAATTACTCTCATTGTATTTTCATTTTGTTTTAATTGTCTCGAAGTCACGTTTATAAACTAATTAGAATTAATATTAGGCATTACCTGTATTAACTTCCGTCTTGTGACTTATCTGTTTTAATTTCTAAAACGACGCGTTTCGAGGATAAATCCTCATCTTCAGGTTTTAATATTATAAAAACATCAAATTCACCCGAACGGGGTCGTCAATTATTTAAAACACATAAAAACACCACACATAATTTTACATTAATATAGTCTCGGTCGCCACAGTCCGATGCGCATCGTCTTGTTGCCAACGATTAACTGTTGTACTTTATCCTGTATGACCATTATCATTTCCCGTGGACACATCGATACCGATTTAGATTCAAAATTTATAGAAAGCCCACCACTACGAATATCACTATTCATGCTGAATCGTACCATCCATATTCCCAAAAAATGGCAGCCTTCAACGCGTTTGTTCATAGAATGCTTGCTATTCCCCTTGAGCAAAAAGACAGAGTAGAAGAGACTAATATCATCAAAAGTATAGCTATCGCTAATGGGTATAACGGTGAAATTGTAGACAAGCCAGTAAGAAAACGCTCAGTAAAAATCAATAATAAAAGCAGATTAACTGGCCCAGCTAAAAAAGATACCAAGTTTATAGTAACTGAGTACACGAATGTACTACCAGTCATTGTAAAGAATGAGTTAAAGAAACGTAAAATAACAGTGGCTTTCAAAACCACAAATAACATCAAAAAACGTTTGGGACAAAGAACTCACATCCCGGATGAAGAGAAAACTGGAGTATACAAGCTTGAATGCGATGACTGCGACAAATTTTATATAGGACAAACGGGCAGACAATCAGCCGAACGTTTTAAGGAACACCTACCCAAAAGGGATATCTCGAAAACAAGATCTAGTTACTCTCAACATTTAATGCTATATAATCGTAAGTACTCAGACTTCCACACAAACTTTAAACTGCTTCATAATTGCAAAAAAGGTGCATACATGAACGCTGTGGAGGAATATGAGATATACAAGGCTTCTAAGTTACAAGCGGACCAACTACTTAATGATAAAGTTTCGTTTCGATCTAATCTACTGTACAACACAGCAATCGATATCGATGTGTCCACGGGAAATGATAATGGTCATACAGGATAAAGTACAACAGTTAATCGTTGGCAACGAGACGATGCGCATCGGACTGTGCCGACCGAGACTATATTAATGTAAAATTATGTGTGGTGTTTTTGTGTTTTAAATAATTGACGACCCCGTTCGGGTGAATTTCATGTTTTTATAATATTAAAACCTGAAGATGAGGATTTATCCACGAAACGCGTCGTTTTAGAAATTAAAACAGATAAGTCACAAGACGGAAGTTAATACAGGTAATGACTAATATTAATTCTAATTAGTCATTGTATTTGTTAACTAACTCACTTGATTTACTTATTTCTTATGTCATAATCGTTTTATGGTTCAATAAACATACTTCCTCCTTCTCTACATTTTTGATGAACAAATTAATACTGGGATATCAATCCCCTCTGACAAAATTATAACCATATTGATACATAAAAACCATTTACATCTTCTACCTCTTATAATTAACACTTAAATCATTTATTAACTTATTAATAAAAACCACCCAGTATTTGCGCACACACACATGCATTCATTTAGAGCTCTTTGAAAATTAAAAGTTTTAATTTTAATTGATATTGAATGGATAGTTACGTCTATAGACACTGTTACGTCTCAACGGTGTACCTGCTGACCACGTGCTGTCTCCACATTGATTTCACTAATTGTCCCAAAGATATTTCACTGTTGTAATTTTGGAAAAGTTCTTTAATCACTGCCTCAAAATGTTATAATTTTCACTGTTTTCTCGAGTTCACATTTTTATACATTTGAATAACTTTTCGACTCGTGAGCCGTTGTGTTTCATCCGGCTGCGAGCCACATCTGTTGCCGACAGATACTGTTTTCTTTACATTTTTATATGCGAACGAGATGAAAACTGGTAGCCGGCAGACGCACACCACTGCTCGCGTCCGTTACGTTGAGATGTTTTTTGCCGACTGCTCTTGTTCTCTGCACACTGGGCGAGAAAGAATGTATTCATACGTGCCCAAACCATGAGAACGTTGGCCACCTGAGCGCGCACTTGGGGGCGCATTCGCTCCCTCGTTGACAATTTTGCATTCCTGTACCACAACATGACAGTCTCGGTGCTACACTCAATTCACCGTATATTCTTGGTCACAATTCCCAATGCGCACCTTGCACTGACTGTTACCGAATAGTACAAAGATTGGTTTAAAATAATTAAAATATGTTTTACCCCCTTTTGCCCCGTTACAATATATATATAAAAGATAACAATTGTTTGATACCTAAATTATAAGTGATTAATTGCGATAAACCTATTCGTGACAACCCAGTACTCTACTTTTAATACTTTTGCATTCCTCCACACACACACACACACACACACACACACACACACACACACACACACACACACACACACACACACACACACACACACACTTTCATTCTCGTCATATCTTTAAAATTCCCCTTTTGCTTAATAGAGCTCTCTCAACTGTTGAATTTAATTTCAAAAGGTACTTAGCCAGTCTGTGGAAGTAACCGATTTGTTGCACCACAATTGTAAGTTCACGTCTTTCACTTTATATCATTTTAAAACTGTTCTAAACTTCAAAACAAACTAGCGTAGATTATTCCATCACATGTTTTAATATTGATTTACATTAATAAAGTCACAATTTAGTCGGCCGACTGTATATTTGCTCAAGCCCTATTTACATAACCGCGCGTTAACACACCCGCGTGGTTGCGCGATCTTTTGTCGACTGCCACGTTCCAAAATGGCTAAGCGTCTCTCTGCGGCCGGCAACTTGCTACCGGATTGGTTGATGAGCGTCTCACCCTTTCTCGTCATCTCGTAGAAGGCAGTAAGGAGAACATGTACGTGACTTTCACGTTGCGAAAAGGCGGCACACTCGCGCTCGTACACATTCCAATGTTCTAATAGCTTTTGTGCCTCGTACTGCTTGGTACCAGATTGACCACAGGGTGTTCAAAAAAGTCAAGCTTTTGTGATCAAAAATGTTGCTCAGCGTGAGTTACTACAGATTGGTACAATTATTATGAAATTAAAATAAACCCCTTGGTTTGCCCTGTTACAATACCCCCCTCCAATGAGAGGTTTTCTGTTGAAACAGAAAAACTCTCATTGCCTAAAAACCTAAGAGGACCAGTTAGGATATGGCGTCACTAACCCCCCGTAAATCCTTATTAAAATCATGGGTAACTTACCCCCCTAGTCCAGCGACTGCGGCTGCACCTGCATGACCTTACTGGACTTCCCTTGTCGAGATCCCAACGCCATAAAGTCAGACAGGCACATCAACACAGTATCACCAGACTCTGTAACAATTCAAACAAAACGTCAATAACTGGTCTTTTACAATGCCATATCCCCAACTGGTTTGGCTTCCTCTCTTAACTTTTAATATGCATATAACACTGTTTTAGTATCCTTGTCCTTAATATAACATAATACATTTGATATCTTCATATCTTTGTAACCTACATAACACACATTGGCAAGTCATACAAATAACTCAAATTCAACTACCAATGCCAATTAAAATTCCATCTTGATTTCAGTTACCAATGCAGATTATTATCATCTATACACAATCCAAGGTATGATTGTATAAAACTGCCAACTATTCAATACAACAAGTATACAGATAATCAAAAAATCTACTCTACTACTTCACTATTCTCAACACCCTTACAATAGTCATCAATTTTATCTTATTTCTTATTCAATAAGAACTTATTTATTAACAATTTAAAAACCTCCTTCCACACACACTATTGCCCCCCCTGGACTGTGGCGCCCAGTTACTTCCACAAGAACTGAAGTTTTTAGGGTGTAAACACTGCTTACACCGTTCTTGCTATGGCGTTATAAAACATTCGGTATTACTCGTATCCGAGGACACCAGTAATCCTACTAAAATTTAGTTACATTGTAACGGTACAGAATTGTGAGCCACCCCAGTTTAATTTTATATTAATTCAAATCATCATTTCAATCACTTTCCAAATTGCCAGACTTTCACCTGTGGGGAGCCCCAGTGCAACATACATACAGTTAGCCTAAACAATTGCCAGACGTATTGCGTAACCGCCCAGCAGCAGGCTCTTTGTAAATCACAGTCTGCAGTTTGTCATCAGAGAGAGTAGAAGTAAGCAGCATACAGTGCAGATAAAAATTACATAGTGGCCTCGGGTGTAAGATAGGCCGTAGTTAAGAGTTGGCCTATCTTTTAAAGTACTAAAACTAGTATAAAAAACAGTATAACACGCGGCCAGCCTAAAAAACTTCAAGTGACTTTCTAAGTGCGAAAAGTTACGTCGGCCGATTAAATAAATAATATACGTATAATTTGAACAGTGGTGACTGACGGTCATAGCATTGACGTGAATTAACCAGTGTACCAAAGGAAAAACAACTAAACGCGGAGTGAACCGTAAGGTCGAACAAACAAGCGATTGTACAACTCACAGAGAGACACATGGAACGGTTAAGTACCATCAGTAACTAATTGGCCAAACTTTTAAATTTCACAGATATAATGGGGAGAATACTAACAAAATTAACGGTATACCAAATTAACTAAATGAAATAGAAGTGTGAGGGTGTGAGAGAGAGAGAGAGAGAGAGAGAGAGTGAGTGAGAGCGTAAGTTTGGGGTACGTACCTACAAAGTAAAATACTGGTTCATAGATTGAGTAAATTAATTAATTGAAAAGTTTTTTGCATAACCTTAATGTTGTAAGGGGATGACGCAAAGACAATTGTAGTAACTTTTTAATACCACTTTCATGTAATAAGTAATTAAGCGATTTTTGTGTAAACCGTCGTCCTACAGAGAGTAAAGAGGGAAATTAACTAAAGAAAAATAAATAAGCGCCATTCATTGCATAACATGTGTTAGCGTAATTATTCGTAACTCAAACACAAGTAACCTTTCTGCAAGCATGACTCTTGGAAAAACCCGAAGGTAAGAATCTATCATTAATAAGATTTAAGTGAGAAGTTACATTGGCGCCCGACTAGGGACCCGAGTTATAATATTTGTCATAATTAAGTGAGAAGTTACATTGGCTCCCGTACAGTGACGCGAGTATAGGGTTTATAACCTATATTCGCCAGACCTAATTAAGCTGCAGAATGGGTTATTTGGGAGTGGGGCGAGGTTGTAAATTGTAGACTGTGAAAGTAAAACTAGGCATATTTATATATGTAAAAATAATATAAAACAAAAATGGAAAATAATAGTTTGACCGAATCAACGGTCATGAGTGGGTTAGAGGTCCATTCGACCCCAATCCCAGTTCAAAATAAAGAATCAAGCAAATCAGCTGATATAGATGACTCGGGGATTCAAATAACCCCGAAATCAGTTAATAAAAACAATCAATCTGACAGTGGTGAGATGATGAGTATGATGCAGTTGTTGTTAAAGATAGATAGTAAGTGTGAAAATTTGGATGCCAAACTTAACAATATTAATCAACGTTTAGATAGTAATGAGGAAAAGTTTGAGACAAAATTTGATACATTAAATAAACGTTTTGATGTAAATGACCATAAATTTGATGAAATCAAGAGCGATATTAATAAAATGAAACTACAAAACTTTAATATTGAGAAACGTTTAAATGACATAGATGAACGATGTAATGTTATTCTTGAACATGTAAGTACAGTAAATGATAATTTTAAAAGTTTTGCAAGTAACAGTGGTAAAATGATAACAGATAGTGAAGAAATTAATAATAAGGTGAGTAATACCGATGATAATGATGTTTTAACAAGTGGTAATAATGATGTTGAAAATGGTAATGAGGTTGAAAATGTTAATCAGTTAGAGAGAGAGCGTGAAGACAGTTCAAATGCAGAGTATAAAAAGAGGGCAAATTTTTCTTGTGAGACAGGTGAAGAAAAAGTTTCACCAGCAGTGTTGGAGGACAAAGGTTCCTCCTTAGTTTTTGTAAAAGACAAAAGGTCTTTGAATTATTTTTGTGTATCTGGTAAAGCCAGACGTTGTAATAATGTTGTGTTGCCCTCTGTATGGAATGAGAATGTGAACTGTTGTGAGAAGTATTGCAATGAAAGTAATTATGAGAAAATTAGAGAGAAAGAAACAGAAATATTCAAGTTAAATAGAGATTATAGAGAGTTGAGAGAGAATATGAATATTAAGAGAGTTATAGTAAACAATGAGTATATTGTAGTTGATGACTGTAATAATGATGTAATGGTAATAACAAAAAACACTGACGGAGACTTTACAAATAATATGGATGTCGACTTGATTTATGTTAAGATAATTTTGGGGGGTAACCCTATAGATTATTGTTTTCGTACAATGGGAAAAATAAAATTTTATGGCCACAACACACAAACTAGCCATATGTTGTGTATCAATAAAATTGAAAAGTGTCATATACCGAAAAGGCTAATTTTTGACGGAGACTTTACAAATAATATGGATGTCGACTTGATTTATGTTAAGATAATTTTGGGGGGTAACCCTATAGATTATTGTTTTCGTACAATGGGAAAAATAAAATTTTATGGCCACAACACACAAACTAGCCATATGTTGTGTATCAATAAAATTGAAAAGTGTCATATACCGAAAAGGCTAATTTTTGACGATGGAGGTTGAACTAAAAAAGCAGTGTATGGACATTTTAAATACTTTAGTATATGGTAATGACCTTGCAACCTTGGACAATGAAGTGTGATATAACTGAAATAATAATGATAAAGATTTGTAAATATATTATAGTGGAATTATAGTGAAATTAATTGTGTGAGCACTGTAAAATGTTTCATGTAACCATATGTGTATTGATGGATTTTAATAATAATATTATTTTACGGTGTTAATTAATAATAATAATAATGAACAAGAGGTAATAATGAACTGAATTTAATATAACTAAAGTTAAAATGTTTTTAATAAAATGTTACTAAAGTAATTGGGGTGAATTAAAATATGTCTGATCTGAATTGGAATAAGAAATTTAAGAGACAAATATTGTAACATAACAAAATTATCACACTAAACATTTGAATTAATGCAACATAAATAAAGGAAAAAGTTCCATAGTGAGTGAGAAGAATAAATTGTTTAAGGATTACACTAGAAACTGTATATTAAGTCTATAAAATGTTAATAAAAATGGAAAATAACAAAGAAAACCATTGATTAAAATAACCTACTATGTAAAAACCAGTTAAACCAGCAGTATACCCAGTAGATTGGGGAAGCAGTTCAAAAAGGGAGGACCATAAAAAAGGAAATAATCTGTCATGAAACCATTTTAATAAGGGAACAATAATAAGGTCACGAGGCAGAGACACCACAAGACCAGAAACTACTAATGTGATATTTGAAGAAGGGACAAAACATATCAAGATTCCCACAAAGAGACCAGAAACAGGAAGAGATATGCCAAAACAAAATGATAGTCATGTAATACATACCATGAGACAAAATTAAAACTGATATATGTAGACCCAAACAAGTTACAAGATACAATCCCAGAAAACACAAATTGTATACTAGTTATAAGAGTAATATGTTAAAAAATATATCAAAAGAGACTACCATAGTGTAGAACCCAATAAAGTGAAGTGAGGTAACAAAAATAAGAAACTACAGTGAGTATAGTGAGAAACATAGCTAAAAAATCTATGAAAAAATATTCAATGAAGTGTAAATATTATAAAAAGACTACCATGAGTGTAGAATAATACTAGTAAAACCATTGGAATCAAAGACAGTCTAAGGACTGACAACATTATCAGTAATAAGAGTTTTTTAAATTAGATATAAGAAAAACTATTACCCATAAAATGTTTTCTTTAATTACAGTTAAGTAAATTGTGAGAAGGACAAAAATACCAGAGGACAGTTCATAACTGAGGGTATAACTAATAATAAGATGTTTGTTATTTATTGGTAATTAGATAATGTTTTAGATATAAGGTGATAATAGATACAAGATGTTTTTTAATCACAGTTGAATTGTTCTCAAAAGAAACATAAATACACAAGACAGTTAATGACTGACAGTATTACTAGTAATAGGAGTTTTTTATTTTTTCTAATTAAATTATGTCTAGGTAATAATAAGGATAAGCTATTTTGTTACCATTTGATGATACAGTTAAAAATAATAGGGATAAAATGTTTTTGTTAAAATTAGGTGATATAGAGAAAATTAGGCATAAGATGTTCATGTTATGGTTCAATGATGTTATTAGTATAAAGAAAGTTTAGTAGATACAAGATATTCTATTGTATTTTAAAATCATGTCATTTAATTTTCCATTGTGTAAGTCAGAGAGGCAAGTAGGACATAAAAATGTAATAATTGAATTCAAAACAGTAAACCATGTATAATGTACAAACAGACCAGCCAAGACACCATTTTTGTAAACACAGAATGGCCTATAAACCAAAAAATTATCTATCAAAGAATCAATCTATGTAATAGGAATAGAATTCAATACATACAATACAGAAATTGAAAATATAATTAATACAGATACAGTTAATAGCAAATAGAATGACAAAAGAAAGGAAATTAACTTCTTTTGGAAACAGTCAATAATAGGCCTATAATAGTAATCAAATCAGACTAAACAGCAAATTAATCAATATTGAAATGTTTTAACAACCAAATTATTAACAACAAAGTAATTACGGAGTTATTAAGTATATTCCATAGAAATATTATAAGAAAAAACAAATAAAAACCTTTAAAACACTGAATTTGTACAAAATATGAGGCATACAATCATTATGTAAAATTGTAATTTTTGGGCCTAAATGAGCTTGAAACAAACCCAGCTATATATCAAAAGATGTAAAATTAACTAATCAATATTACTGAATAGTTAGATTCATGTAAAATTAAGAAATATTTGAAATACAGTAAAAAATAAGAAAACTTATTCTGTATAGTTAGATGGTGAAACAAGTCTTAGACAGATATTTTTATAGTTAAACAATATGAAGAGGAAAAAGACATAGCACAAATTACCCTAAAACGACGACGTTGCGTCTATTAGTCTATTGTTAATCGCAAAGCTGAATAGTTGGAAATGTGTTAGCGGAGTACTGAAAACAAAATAATTTGCATAAAACCAAGTGTGGTTATGTGGCGTGTAACGGAGATGATCTAAAAAGTGAAATAACCTTAACTATCAATTTCTAACACTTCACAAATTTCCAAAACACAGTAATAACACCATAAAACTCAACACAAGAAATCGACAGCCATTTTGAACAATTTTTGGACCGAATTCACAGAAAACCAACACACATATTTGAACACCGGACACTACACAAGAAATCCATCCAGAAATCGACATCGCAGACGACGAGAGGACATTCCACACTATATTCCTGGACCAACACCACTTCGCAGAAAAGGGAACATCGTTTTATTTCTGTGGGAGAAGATCATTCAATTCCAACAGCAACGTAGCAGTTAAAATCGAGTAGACGGCGGCCATTACTGGATTTCTCATAAAGACGATGCAGTGCCTGCTGGAGGGGAGTGACGTCATTTCTTCGACTTGCTTCGCAATTTAATTTCTTTCTAATTGACAATTGTAATAATAATTTTGTTCTATTTCAGCTGTTAACATTTAGTTTAAGAATACCTGTTAAATGTATCTTGTTCCTTGCCCTCTGACCATTTCGACTCGTTAAAAGAACCACAAATCTAAACTTGTAAAAATATATTTGTTGATTTTTTTCACTACCGACTGTAGCAAATATTAGCCAGTGCCTGGGACATGCGCAGTTTGACTGGCGCATAATTTTGAATGTTAATAAACGCAAATCATTACTCAGTTACCAGCATTGTTTTTATTTCCATAATTAATGTTACTATTATTTTTTATTAAACAGAAACATAATTTACAGTGAGAGAATAGATATAGAAGGAAATTACAAACTCAATTAATTAATTAATTATTGATTAATTAAATTAAATAATTCAGTTAAACTCAATACAAGAACCAGAAAAAATATTTGCACAATTTTTAGAGTTTGATTTATTTGTTATTTATCAATCAATCACCCCTAGTTATAACATATTTATATTAAATCTATTCTTTGTATTTGGTAATTTCAAAGTGGAGCTGTATCATCGGGGAGTTCAATACCGAGATCCAGACAACATACACAATTCTTATCATCAATATCTTTATATTTTATTTATTATTACATTTGAAATTATATTACAAATTGACTAGCCTAACGAGTGGGGCTGAAAAGGAGGGCACAATACAATACCTTGTTATCACAAAATTTACACGTAATACATATCTATATCTTTTTATTTTTATATTTTAATATTTGTAATAATTTATATTACAAATTGGCGTCCAACTTAAGGGGCTTTAAATAGGAGGTAATAGAGTTGTAAAATAAGGACGATTGTCCAATTTCCTATTTTTAGCTTGGCAACGGTCAACAGGTCGGAAGAGGGAGCGAGATGCACAGGAGAGCTACATCAAGGAAAAGGGCTATGGAGGCCGAGCAGGAGATAGACATGGAAGATAAAGAGGCGACACCAGTGGAAGATGTGGAGTCAATGTTACCGCCAGCAGAACCAAATAAGCCTGCACCACAGAAGGAACAGCCGGAGAAATCCACCGCAAAGGAAGATACAAAATTTGATCAAATGATAAAGATGTTACTCAGAGAATTTAAAACGACGAAGGAAGAATTAAAGGAGAAGATGGAAGAAAATAGTAAGAAGCTGGAAAACGATAACCAACAATTGAAAGAAGAGTTGGGTAATAAAATCGGAGATACCAACAAGAAAATCTAAGAAAATAGTAAGAAGATGGAGGAGAAGATGGAGGAGAATAGTAAGAAGATGGAGGAGAAGGTGGACGAAATAAAAAACGAAAATAAATTATTAATGGAGGAAAATATTAAGAAGATCGAGGAGAAGATGGAGGAAAATATCCAGAAGATGGAGGAGAAAATGGAGGAAATAAAAACTGACAATAAACAATCGAAGGAGGAATTGACCCAGATAAGCCAGAAACTGGAAGAAACCAATAAAAAGATGGAGAATAATAGTCAGAAATTGAGAGAAGAATTGAAGGAGACGAACCAAGAGAACATGAACCGGTTAGACGGAAGAATGGAAATATTGAAGGAAGAATTGAGCCAGAAGATAGCTGAAAACAATGAGACAATCAGCAAGAAGGTAGAAGAGGAAATAACGGTAATCGAACAAAAGGTTACCAGAGCTGACGAAAAATGGAGTCGAACCGAACGAGAAGTACAGATTATCAAGACCAAAATAAATACGAAGGTTAACAACATTGAAGAAACGACTAGAAAGACATAGGAGGAAAGACTAAAGGAAACACGGGAAGACTGGGAGCGAGTGCACGACCGATTCACAGAAAAATGTGACGGCATTGAAGCTGCTGTGACCAGTATCAACAGTCAGGTACGACAGAACCAGACAGATATAGACCTATTCCATAGTCGACCGACAACCATTACCAGTTGTCCCAACAATGAGAATCGTGAAGGAATTAACTTCAGGTTTTATAAAAACAAACCCATGGAATTCCTAGCAAGAATCGAAGAATACTTCACCAAACACAGAGGTAATCGCTGGAGGGAGAATAAAGAGGTGCTTGACGAATCATTCAAGGAGATAGCAGACAATTGGTGGATGGCGATAAGAGACGAGGTGACTGACTATCAACAATTCAGAAGGCTATTCAAAGCCAAATATTGGTCTGAATCAACGCAAAATATCGCCAGAGACGGGATATGTCATGGGAAGTACAACCCGTATGGAAACCAAACTTTAACGGCGTACTTTTTGGGAAAGGTGTGCGTGGCCAAACATCTAGAGCCCCGAATACCGGAAGAATGCCTGGTCAGCAAACTCTCATACCACTATGAGGAGGATATTATCAGAGCCAGACGAAACAGTCAAATAAAGACGGTGCAAGCCATGACCGAGCTTTTAGAAATGTATGAGCACGAAGACTATTACCATCAAAGTCGCAGGAGATATGAAAAGCCGGAACCAAGGAGTAACAACAATAATTTGAATAATAATAATCGGCAGAATGTGGGTAACAATAATAATTATAATTCCACAAATCGGAATAATGCCGAATACAATTATAACCCCAGAAATAACAATAATTTGCCTAGGTTTAACAACAATAATAATAATAGTAATATTCCTCGCATAAATAATAATAACAACAACCACAACAATAATAATAATAATAATAACCGTCCACAAAATAACAACGGTTATTATAATAATAATAGTAACTATGTTCCAAATGGTCAGAGGAACCCCAACCTTTCTAATAATAATTATCATGGTAATTATAACTGGAATTACCCGAATGGAGGTAATAACAACAATTACAGGACATATCGACCCAATGTTAATTACATCCGAGCGGAAGGCAGTGGACACAGGAGGTACCAGCCTCAACGAAGGAGCCGGTACTACGAGTACGAGACCTTTCAAGGAAGTCAGGGAAGTAATCGGTACAGAGAGTACGAGCCCAGACGTAGTTCCAGCCTGGACAATCAGCGAAGACTACCTGTAACAGAAGCCCAACAAGACGATCGAGCAGAACCAAACGAAGCAGTCTCAGGACTTCAAGCTGACGCTTCCAACGGCCTAATCCGTAATGAAGCGGAACATTTAAACGAACGGAGGCAGTAATAAACTCCAATAACCCTTTACTGCTCCAATCTGCTGGGTTTAACCAAGTAGGTATGAATTCGAAGAAAAACAGAAAAAATTTTACCATAATATACAGCAATTATTTGAAAGATATCCGTAAGGACCTATTAGAAGAAAGCGAGCTTAATATTAACAATAATGATAATGAAATAATATACATAATTGCAGAAATTGAAGGTATTTCTGTTCCTATAATGATAGACACTGGAGCCAATGTCTCCATAATAAATCGAAATGAGTTGGACCGGATACAGCAGGAATGCCACAAAAACTTACCGGTACTACCTATTAATAATATTGTACTTGTAGGAGCTACCGGCCGACAGAACAAGACCATAAGAAAGCAGGTATCCCTCAGTGTCAACAGTCAGGGCATTAGTGTGGACATGATATTTCTTGTTGCAGCCGGATTACCTTTCAACATCATGATAGGATGTGACATATTGCGCCGAAACTCAGCAATTATCGACTTGTGCCGAGGAAGGGTATCACTCTTTGCTGAAGGTTCAACCTGGATAGCCAATTTAACTGATAACAAGACTTTAGACTCCAGACAACTTCTCGACCACCAAAATAAGGTGAATTACTTGTCCAACTACTCAACAAACAACAAGCCAGTACATCAGGATTCGGAGGAAGACCTATGGCAACAAAAGATTCAAGAGATACGTAACTTCCAGTGCCACAATACTAACGAGCAATTAAAGGAAAACCAGCTGAATCAATTGGTAGAAATATACGAAAAATATCGAGCTGTCTTTTCTGACGAACCTGGAAAGATCCGGAACTACCAATGTTCCATACGATTCAGAGAACCGGTAGAATTTAACCGAAAGTCGTATCCAATAGCACAATCTTTGAAAGAAGCCGTACGCTCAAAGATCCAGAATATGATCAGTAGAGATATCATCGAGAGCAGTCAATCGCCATACACAAGCCCAATTGTGGCCATACAAAAGAAAAATGGGAAGGTAAGGCTTTGCCTTGACGCTTGTGAGATAAATAAAATGATAATAAACGATCGTACCTCACCTGGCGAAATTGATGAAATTTTGAAGAGGTTCCACGGAACACGATTCATTACCACTTGGGATACCGTATGCGGCTATTGGCAAGTGGAGTTGCACCCAGCAAGCCGGCAATACATGGCGTTCATCTTCGAAGGGCGCAATTATCAGTTTAAGAGGTTGCCCTTCGGGTTGGCGAATTCAGTAGCTGTTTTTGTCGCCTGTATGGATCATATACTAGGACCAGAAGCGCTCCAATTCACGACTGTCTATGTTGATGATCTCATAATAACATCAACGAACTGGGAAGAACACTGTTACCGTGTGGAGTATGTCTTGAAGAAGCTTGCTGAGAATAATGTCACCCTTAAACTGGACAAGTCCAAGCTTATAGCTAAAGAAGTACAATTCCTGGGTTTCCAGCTAAACAGTCAAGGAATAACACCATCAACAGAAAAGGTAGACGCCATACAACAATTCCCTACACCAAAAAACAGAAGGCAACTACAATCATTTTTGGGCCTGTGTAACTATTATAGGAAGTTCCAGAATAATTATTCCGAACTAACAGCCCAGTTTCAGTACCAGTTATCGTCCAAGAATAAATGGCGATGGGGTCAAGAACAAGACGAAATCTTCAAATCAATTAAAGAGAAATTCTTAGATGCAGTAATGCTCAACCATCCAGATTTTAACCGACCCTTCTTTCTAAACTGTGATGCTAGTAACATTAGCTTGGGATCAACACTGTACCAAGAAGATGAAAGTGGAAACCATCTAGTAGTGAGCTTTGCTAGCAGAACCCTTAACCAGTGTGAAAAGAACTATAATGTGACGGAAAAAGAACTGCTAAGTGTAGTCTTTGCCTGCGGGAAGTTTCGGACGTATATCCTCGGATATCCAGTGACCGTCCGAACAGATCACAAGTCAATATCATTTCTAAGAAGATGCAAATTAAGCCATGGTAGATTGACTAGATGGGTACTCGCCCTACAGGAATACGATATACAGTGGGAGTATGTTCCTGGAAGTAAAAATGTAGTAGCCGACGTATTGTCGAGAGTGAATCTGGAAGAACAAACATTCGAAGGCGAAAAGGAGAGCATCTTGAAAATCTATAACATTATTAAGGACAGATCCGATTTAGAGAAGATAGTGCAGGACATCAGAGAACACCAGCAGTCCGATCCAAAGTTAAACTATATTAAACTTCGTCTCTCCAACCAAGATGAACAATAAACAAATTTTATTGTATACATAATGGGATTTTATTCATCAAGACATCCCTTGATGAAGAAATATGGAAGATCATGATCCCTACTACAATCGAAAAGGATATCATCCTGGACTATCACCTACGATACGGTCACATGGGAGCCATGAAGGTGATCAAGGCAATAGAAGAGAATTGTCACATAAAAAGTATCAATAGAAAAACGAGAAACTACCTCAAAACCTGTCTGATATGTCAATTGGTGAAAACCAACAATGAGAGAAAAGAGGGTATGATGATACCAATTACCTCACAAGCCAAACTGGAAAAGGTCTTTCTGGACATATGTGGTCCATTTCCCCGCAGTGGCGGACGCCATCGATACAAATATATTATTATTATGATGGATCATTTTACAAAATTTACAAAACTATACCCTGTGAACAGAGCCACCACTCTGAAGACTCTAGGAATAATAACAAATCATTACATTCCAGAGGTAGGAAGCCCGACATCCATAATCACCGACCATGGAACGCAATTTAAGGGTTGGAGGTGGAGAAACACTCTAAATACATTGGGCATTAAGACATACAAGACGTCTGTCTACCACCCCAGCAGCAATCCAGCGGAGAGAGTACTGCGAGAAGTCGGAAGAATATTACGGACTTATTGCTATAACCAACAAAAGAAGTGGCAAGAATATTTATTAGCGACTGAAGAATTCCTTAATTTGTCATATCACACCGCTATTGGTACCACGCCATACACGGCAATGTATGAAAAACCGCCTCCGAGAGAAATACAAGACATAATAGAGTTCCCCAGGAGTCAAGAATACAAATTCAATCGAATCAGATTCTACAATAAATTGGCACAAGACCAGGAAAGGCACAAGAACAAATATCAAAAGGCTGTTAAGAAGATAATAAGCTATGAAGTCGGAGAAAAGGTACTGCTAAAAAACAGGGAATTACCCAGTACTTTGGAAGGCATTACCAAAAAGTTGTTACTGCTGTATACCGGCCCATACCTGATTATTAAAAACAATAATAACAATACGTATGTACTAAAGGATATCATTTCGAATAAAGTAAAAGGAACTTATAATCAGTTATCCATTAAAAAATATTTGGAGGACTCATAATTATGAGTTAAAACTATTATGAAGAAATTGTGAATTTTGAACATAATAAATTACAAAATTCCAAAAGCTAGTAAGTACAACTTACACCAAATATCTGAAAGAATATTGTGAACGAAATAAGAATTTTGATGGAATAATAAATTACAAAATTCCAAAAATCAGTAAGTACAACTTACACCAAATATTCGAACAATTGTGAATGATGCAAAAAGAATTTTGATAAATAGATAATTCCAAAATTCAAAAATCAGTAAGGACAACTTACACAAAACATTTGAAAGATTATTGTGAATAAATAAAAAGAATTTTGAGAAATAATAAACTTCAAAATTCAAAGACATTAGTAAGTACAACTTACACCAAATATTCGAACAATTGTGAATGATGCAAAAAGAATTTTGATAAATAGATAATTTCAAAATTCAAAAATCTGTAAGTACAACTTACAACAAAACATTTGAAAGATTATTGTGAATAAATAAAAAGAATTTTGAGAAATAATAAACTTCAAAATTCAAAGACATTAGTGAGTACAACTTACACAAAACATTTGAAGGATTATTGTGAATAAATAAAAAGAATTTTGAACATACTAAGCTTCAAAGTTCAAAAGCAATAGTAGGTACAATTTACACAAATATTCAAAGACTATTATGAAAGTAAAAAGAATTTGGATGGAGATAATGATTTTCAAAATTCAAAACAATAATAAGTACAACTTATACCAAAATATTTGAAAAACAACTATGAATAAGAAAGAAGGTAGTTTAAAAAAAAAAAAAAAAAAAAAAAAAAAAAAAAAAAAAAAAAAAAAAAAACTCATATCATTACTCATACAAATGATGAGAAATAACTCTGAAATATGAAAAAAGATTTTGTAAGAAAGAGATACAAAATTCTAAAGGAAAGGAAACCAGAATATCATATGACTTAATCGAAACAGCTTAAACAAACTCACAAAGAAAGTAATTTAATAAAAATGGAACAATGAAGAAGGAACAGCTCACTAAAGACCAAATAGTGAGACCAGAAACAAAAAAAAACCCTGATACTAATAATGATAATGTTGTTGCAATAACCACTGTTATAGTGAAAGTGATAAAGAATTAATTCATGTTACACCATGAGCAATAAAAATAACTCAATGGATACCAGATGGTAGAAAGAGTAAAAATAAATACTACTTACTATGTAAACATGATGAAATGTATATTATACCACATACCTAAACCACCTAATATGGAATAAGCTTTAAGAGAGAAGAAGAGTCAAGTGTATAAAAGTATTAATTAATATAAAGTATTATGAAGTGAAGAATCTAAAGATGTTTATTTTAGTCAAAAATGACTACTTTTACTGTTTATTTATTTTTATGACTGGATGTAGAAAATGCCATCAGTCTTATGTTTTGAGCAGAGATGATAATACCTCTGGACTCAATTGAAGTGTTGGACAGCAGGGATTGAAGCCAAAAGTGCCACTCTGAACTGTTCCAATTAATTTATTAGGGAATGTTAGGGAGTAAACATACTGGTGAGGAAGCACCAAATAAGAAAGAATATAAAATGATAATGTTATACACAAGATTGAAGATCACTTATCAATGAAGAAAGAAACTAATGAAGGAGATACACATCATCTGAGAGGAAGCAACGGTGGAAAAAGAAGGTATATAAAGTGAAAACATGTAATCACGGAGAAAATGTAAATACAAAAGAATTAGTAGTAATTATTTCATCCATACTAAGAGTATGATCTGAACTAATCACTTTTACAGGAGAGCATATGTAACATAACAAAATTATCACACTAAACATTTGAATTAATGCAACATAAATAAAGGAAAAAGTTCCATAGTGAGTGAGAAGAATAAATTGTTTAAGGATTACACTAGAAACTGTATATTAAGTCTATAAAATGTTAATAAAAATGGAAAATAACAAAGAAAACCATTGATTAAAATAACCTACTATGTAAAAACCAGTTAAACCAGCAGTATACCCAGTAGATTGGGAAGCAGTACAAAAAGGGAAGGACCATAAAAAAGGAAATAATCTGTCATGAAACCATTTTAATAAGGGAACAATAATAAGGTCACGAGGCAGAGACACCACAAGACCAGAAACTACTAATGTGATATTTGAAGAAGGGACAAAACATATCAAGATTCCCACAAAGAGACCAGAAACAGGAAGAGATATGCCAAAACAAAATGATAGTCATGTAATACATACCATGAGACAAAATTAAAACTGATATATGTAGACCCAAACAAGTTACAAGATACAATCCCAGAAAACACAAATTGTATACTAGTTATAAGAGTAATATGTTAAAAAATATATCAAAAGAGACTACCATAGTGTAGAACCCACTGAAAAGACTACCATAGTGTAGAACCCAATAAAGTGAAGTGAGGTAACAAAAATAAGAAACTACAGTGAGTATAGTGAGAAACATAGCTAAAAAATCTATGAAAAAATATTCAATGAAGTGTAAATATTATAAAAAGACTACCATGAGTGTAGAATAATACTAGTAAAACCATTGGAATCAAAGACAGTCTAAGGACTGACAACATTATCAGTAATAAGAGTTTTTTTAAATTAGATATAAGAAAAACTATTACCCATAAAATGTTTTCTTTAATTACAGTTAAGTAAATTGTGAGAAGGACAAAAATACCAGAGGACAGTTCATAACTGAGGGTATAACTAATAATAAGATGTTTGTTATTTATTGTTAATTAGATAATGTTTTAGATATAAGGTGATAATAGATACAAGATGTTTTTTAATCACAGTTGAATTGTTCTCAAAAGAAACATAAATACACAAGACAGTTAATGACTGACAGTATTACTAGTAATAGGAGTTTTTTATTTTTTCTAATTAAATTATGTCTAGGTAATAATAAGGATAAGCTATTTTGTTATCTTTTGATGATACAGTTAAAAATAATAGGGATAAAATGTTTTTGTTAAAATTAGGTGATATAGAGAAAATTAGGCATAAGATGTTCATGTTATGGTTCAATGATGTTATTAGTATAAAGAAAGTTTAGTAGATACAAGATATTCTATTGTATTTTAAAATCATGTCATTTAATTTTCCATTGTGTAAGTCAGAGAAGCAAGTAGGACATAAAAATGTAATAATTGAATTCAAAACAGTAAACCATGTATAATGTACAAACAGACCAGCCAAGACACCATTTTTGTAAACACAGAATGGCCTATAAACCAAAAAATTATCTATCAAAGAATCAATCTATGTAATAGGAATAGAATTCAATACATACAATACAGAAATTGAAAATATAATTAATACAGATACAGTTAATAGCAAATAGAATGACAAAAGAAAGGAAATTAACTTCTTTTGGAAACAGTCAACAATAGGCCTATAATAGTAATCAAATCAGACTAAACAGCAAATTAATCAATATTGAAATGTTTTAACAACCAAATTATTAACAACAAAGTAATTACGGAGTTATTAAGTATATTCCATAGAAATATTATAAGAAAAAACAAATAAAAACCTTTAAAACACTGAATTTGTACAAAATATGAGGCATACAATCATTATGTAAAATTATAATTTTTGGGCCTAAATGAGCTTGAAACAAACCCAGCTATATATCAAAAGATGTAAAATTAACTAATCAATATTACTGAATAGTTAGATTCATGTAAAATTAAGAAATATTTGAAATACAGTAAAAAATAAGAAAACTTATTCTGTATAGTTAGATGGTGAAACAAGTCTTAGACAGATATTTTTATAGTTAAACAATATGAAGAGGAAAAAGACATAGCACAAATTACCCTAAAACGACGGCGTTGCGTCTATTAGTCTATTGTTAATCGTAAAGCTGAATAGTTGGAAATATGTTAGCGGAGTACTGAAAACAAAATAATTTGCATAAAACCAAGTGTGGTTATGTGGCGTGTAACGGAGATGATCTAAAAAGTCAAATAACCTTAACTATCAATTTCTAACACTTCACAAATTTCCAAAACACAGTAATAACACCATAAAACTCAACACAAGAAATCGACAGCCATTTTGAACAATTTTTGGACCGAATTCACAGAAAACCAACACACATATTTGAACACCGGACACTACACAAGAAATCCATCCAGAAATCGACATCGCAGACGATGAGAGGACATTCCACACTATATTCCTGGACCAACACCACTTCGCAGAAAAGGGAACATCGTTTTATTTCTGTGGGAGAAGATCATTCAATTCCAACAGCAACGTAGCAGTTAAAATCGAGTAGACGGCGGCCATTACTGGATTTCTCATAAAGACGATGCAGTGCCTGCTGGAGGGGAGTGACGTCATTTCTTCGACTTGCTTCGCAATTTAATTTCTTTCTAATTGACAATTGTAATAATAATTTTGTTCTATTTCAGCTGTTAACATTTAGTTTAAGAATACCTGTTAAATGTATCTTGTTCCTTGCCCTCTGACCATTTCGACTCGTTAAAAGAACCACAAATCTAAACTTGTAAAAATATATTTGTTGATTTTTTTCACTACCGACTGTAGCAAATATTAGCCAGTGCCTGGGACATGCGCAGTTTGACTGGCGCATAATTTTGAATGTTAATAAACGCAAATCATTACTCAGTTACCAGCATTGTTTTTATTTCCATAATTAATGTTACTATTATTTTTTATTAAACAGAAACATAATTTACAGTGAGAGAATAGATATAGAAGGAAATTACAAACTCAATTAATTAATTAATTATTGATTAATTAAATTAAATAATTCAGTTAAACTCAATACAAGAACCAGAAAAAATATTTGCACAATTTTTAAAGTTTGATTTATTTGTTATTTATCAATCAATCACCCCTAGTTATAACATATTTATATTAAATCTATTCTTTGTATTTGGTAATTTCAAAGTGGAGCTGTATCATCGGGGAGTTCAATACCGAGATCCAGACAACATACACAATTCTTATCATCAATATCTTTATATTTTATTTTTTATTACATTTGAAATTATATTACAAATTGACTAGCCTAACGAGTGGGGCTGAAAAGGAGGGCACAAACCATTGTCAACTCAGCAAATCTACACACAATAGATCTGAATTTATATCTTTATTTTTATATTTGTAATATTTTTATATTACAATATGTTAACAAAAAGATGTATAGAAACCACAAAATTTGTAGGAAGTATGTATGTCAGTATATGACGTGACCATGAATGTTGAGACAGAGTGTTTATTAAAACAGTCTGGCATACAACTGTTTATGTAAACAGGTGTTGGATGTTGTGACTAATGTCTACAGTCATGCTTGGTGACAATAACAAAAAATGTTGTAGTCTGCTGAATCAGTATCTTGAGTAAAATCTTATTGTGACATAAAAGAATTGTTAATTTTTTTTCAGATAAAATAATAATGAGGTAATTACTGTAACTTAGAGTTTGAGAAATTAAATAAAATTAAACTAATTTGGTAATTAAATTAATAGAAACTATGATTTTTAACAATGAACTTAACTTTATTTTCATTTGAATTCAAATTGGAATTATAAATTAAATAAATAATTGATAAAAAAATATATATATAATGATTAAAATATGCATTTAAAATTGAAAATTGAAGGAAATGTTTGAGCTGAAACAGTGTTTGGAAAATAAGATGGGTATATTACTGTACATATAAACATTATATAGGTCATGAATTTTTGTTCTATACACATATATATATAGTAGTTAAGGACAACCATTAAGGTGTTATTTTGGATGGGTAATATTATACGGGGAATATTATTTAGTTTATATGATTAAACTGCAAGTAGACTGTAAGATTATATTATTATTTTAAACTAAAGCCAGTACTTTGCAAATAAGCAGAACCAGTACTTTGCAAAAAATTGAGCCGTTATGGCTAAGAGGAAACAAATCAGTTGTGGGATATGGAGTGATGGAAGGCCGTTTATTAAATTTTTAGTGAATGTGTCACAGTCGCCAGACTAGGGGGGTAAGAAACCGTGATTTTAGTAGAGTGTTCAGGGGGGTTGCGGCGCCATATCCTCACTGATCCTCTCAGTTTTAGGCAATAAGAGTTTGAACGCTTTGGCCTTCAACCTCTTATTGGGGGGGTATTGTAACGGTACAGAATTGTGAGCCACCCCAGTTTAATTTTATATTAATTCAAATCATTTCAATCACTTTCCAAATTGCCAGACTTTCACCTGTGGGGAGCCCCAGTGCAACATACATACAGTTAGCCTAAACAATTGCCAGACGTATTGCGTAACCGCCCAGCAGCAGGCTCTTTGTAAATCACAGTCTGCAGTTTGTCATCAGAGAGAGTAGAAGTAAGCAGCATACAGTGCAGATAAAAATTACATAGTGGCCTCGGGTGTAAGATAGGCCGTAGTTAAGAGTCGGCCTATCTTCTAAAGTACTAAAACTAGTATAAAAAACAGTATAACGCGCGGCCAGCCTAAAAAACTTCAAGTGACTTTCTAAGTGCAAAAAGTTACGTCGGCCGATTAAATAAATAATATACGTATAATTTGAACAGTGGTGACTGACGGTCATAGCATTGACGTGAATTAACCAGTGTACCAAAGGAAAAACAACTAAACGCGGAGTGAACCGTAAGGTCGAACAAACAAGCGATTGTACAACTCACAGAGAGACACATGGAACGGTTAAGTACCATCAGTAACTAATTGGCCAAAACTTTTAAATTTCACAGATATAATGGGGAGAATACTAACAAAATTAACGGTATACCAAATTAACTAAATGAAATAGAAGTGTGAGGGTGAGAGAGAGAGAGTGAGTGAGAGCGTAAGTTTGGGGTACGTACCTACAAAGTAAAATACTGGTTCATAGATTGAGTAAATTAATTAATTGAAAAGTTTTTTGCATAACCTTAATGTTGTAAGGGGATGACGCAAAGACAATTGTAGTAACTTTTTAATACCACTTTCATGTAATAAGTAATTAAGTGATTTTTGTGTAAACCGTCGTCCTACAGAGAGTAAAGAGGGAAATTAATTAAAGAAAAATAAATAAGCGCCATTCATTGCATAACATGTGTTAGCGTAATTATTCGTAACTCAAACCCAAGTAACCTTTCTGCAAGCATGACTCTTGGAAAAACCCAAAGGTAAGAATCAATCATTAATAAGATTTAAGTGAGAAGTTACATTGGCGCCCGAACAGGGACCCGAGTTATATAATTTGTCCATAAAATGAGTAGTTACAACATGCCCTTATACGGTCTACCATCCCATTCGATGGATAGCCGCTGTTCCATAGTTATGGTGATTCCCCTGATTCACCCCCCCCCCCCCAGTTAATTTCTAAATTCACCTTTACAACGATAACAAGCTATGGCCAGACTTAGGCAGCGCGGAACGTAAGCTAATTCCACGGTCAGGGTTCGGTGAGGCCGTGACCGCCCGAAAGTGGGGAATCACCTGTTTAATATACAACATTTGTTTCACATACATATCTAATTATATAATACTCAATTAAAATTTGTGTTTCACATGATAAACCTAATACACCATAATAAATATTCAAAATGAACATTATCCATATTACATTAAGACAAACATTCCAAATAAACATTACCATTCTTACTTTAACATAAACATTTCAACTCTGAATTTGCATAAAACGTACTAACATTACACAACTTTTAATTTCAATTTCTATTGATTAAACATTTTAATTGTTTATCTTGCATTATCACTTCAACTTTTACCTTCCATTAAACATTTTAATCAGCAACCTTTAATTATTTATTATCCATTTCAAATAAAAATAAATTATTCAAATTTATTACATGTTTCCATTTTTTAAATTTACCTTAATTGCATTACTTAAAACATTTTACATTAATTAAAACCTCTCACATAAATTTTAATAACATTATAATCAAAACACTGTAAACGTTTCCATTTTTTAAATTTACCTTAATTGCATTACTTAAAACATTTTACATTAATTAAAACCTCTCACATAAATTTTAATAACATTATAATCAAAACACTGTAAGTTACTTCAATTACATTACTCAAAACAATTTTAATTCATTTAATTTCATCTTGCAATTATTTACTTTCATAATAAAATTCCTTTATCATTTTTTATAACCTTCAAATCAAAAACTTCCAAATTGATTACTAAGGTTTCTATCTTTCAAACATTTTAAGTTAATTTAATTCCTTATGAAATTCATAATTACATACTGTTAATTATTAATTCCAAACAAAATATTATTATCGTTATCAACTCTCTCATAACTGTAAACATTGATCCCACAAAATACCATGTACATATCAACATCATATCAGCTGACACCTTATCAGAATATCAACATAACCTTACTCTAAGTACCTTTAACACATGTACACCAAATACAAAATTATCTACAATATACTTCAGTAAATGTTCTTGTTAACCAATAAATCGTTACAGTATTCAGTCCAGTATTTAAAACCATTAACTCTCATAATTAAATGTTCATTCACTATCTCTCTAACCACCGTCGTCGAAAATTACTCTTATGTTACACGAGTACAATGCATTTTTTATTAATTACATTATATTATCACTATTAATATAACAGCCATTCCCTTTCTCAAATTGTTCCATTACACCAGAATAATAACCCCCCGGATTACTCCATATTATTCGATCATACAATCTGTCTACATAGTATGTTTGGTTAGGTCTCCTTTGTTATCATTTGTCACAATTAAATAGTTTATACTTTCATCATCATAGTAATCAGCTGTTACTAGTACGCTAATTCTCCCAACAGGTAAGTGTATATCATCAACATCAATATCATCATCGTTTACTACTGCACTGTTTACTTCATAAGGTAAGTACTTAATATTACTAATTCTCTCAATATTAATTATCTCTATCAACTCTCCATAACATCTTGTTAACTTAAACATTTCTACCTCTTTCACTCTCTCAAAATCGCTTCCACAACCACATCTTACTTTCTCACTCCATGCAGAGGGCAATACAACAACATTATTTAAACACCATCAGGCCTTACCAGATACACTAAAACTCAAGGAACATTTTGAAGACCTTTTGTCTTCTACAAAAACTATCGAGGAACCCTCGTCCTCCAAAAACACTTGTGAAGTCTCTGCTTCAACAGCATCATGGGAAAATTTTGCCCTCTGTTCCCACCCTACATTTAAACTCTCTCTCTACTCTTTCTCCAACTCATCAACACTCACTAACACTCCATTACTAACCCCGAATAACTTTCTATTCTCATTATCACCACTATTACTTAATGTATCATACATAGATACTAGGGTGGGTCGAAAATATTTTTTTAAAACGCTATAGTGCTTAAAAGTGTCCTGTGGTATGTAGAAAGAAAATGACATAAAGAAAAAAATATCGGTTGATATCTTCCGTTCGTGCATCACCGCTAAAGTTTGTAAAAATTGACAAAATCAGATATTTTTTGAATTTTTTTTTTACAATTACTATAATTATTTTTAAAATGCTATACCGTGTTTTGTTTAGTTGAGGGTCCCAATAGTATATTTCAGCAAAGAAATAGTTGATATTTTAGTATTAACCTTTCGCGCAATCTATTGAAAAACGGACAAAATATTGGTTTTTTCAACTTTTGATGTGCAGCTCTTCGCCCGTTTTGTAGTGACAAAACGACTCAGAACTAACCACGAGGAGGTGGCTGCACGTCTAGTTCCACCCACATCCTACCCAACCAACCAACCAATAAGGGTGTGTTATTTACATATGTACATATTTACATTAGTATATATACAAACAGCTGTTTTATCTCATTCTGTTTATTCCAAATGAAATACCTTGAATTGCGCTTTGCTGGAAAATTCAGGCATATTTTGCCTCGACACCAGTGTAGAGCGGATAAATCCGTCTCTAGCACTGTGCCCGCAAACTTTACTAGAAGCTTCAGTAACCAGTTTTACGCATCTCTCAACTGCTTGGGTGTGGCAGGGAAACTTTTTGAAGTCCATGATTGGTTTGAAATCTTGATTTACAAATAATTTGATCTCCTCATCAGTTACGTTTCGCAATAACGGTGGAGGCGTCAGCTTACAAGATTGCCAGTCAATAATTTCTGTGTAGTCTGTTGCTTCAAAGTTTATTTTAGGTGGCACAAAGACTCGAATTTTCTTTTTTTTAGCAGATTGCCTTCCTTTCAAAATTCTTCAGTAACCAAGTTCACGAATGTGGTATCTTTCATCTAGGATCATAGTTAGCAGTAAGTTTTCAAGATGGGCAAAGTACGCATTCCATTGTATTACAGGGTTTATGACTTTAATTAAATCTTCTGGTAAATAACTTGTTGTTTGAATAGCCTTGAAAACATGTTTTGGGCCATCCGTGAAATGCTTGCTAATCTTTATATCAAACCACGTTGGCATGTAAGATTTCATGATAAAGTGTACTATTTGAATCAAATTTTCTGAAGGATTTTTCACATCAATGAATAATCGCAGGACCAGATTGGCAGTAGTAAGCCATCTGGAATGTGACAGAGGGCCAGGATCTCGTTTTGATAAATCTTTAGGACACTGCCCTAATTGAATGGCCTTGCAAATGTCTAGCAAATACTATTGATCTTTACTCAGTACCTGCCTATCTACTTCGGGAATCACACAATCAATACGTTCAAACTCAACTACAGGTAGTTTTTCACAACCAGTTAACTGTGACCCAACAGGCCCAGAAAAAGATTTCGGTCCTGTTGTCACACCATCAAGATGCTGGAACAAATGGCGGAACGGTAGTTCATTAAAATGTAGAAGACACACACTCCATTGTAGAGGTCTTCCCACAAGTAATTCAATTTGACGAATTACGCCATTTTTCCATCCAGTGTTGGTTGCAGTGCTGTCACATCCGATCACTTCTAGTTTGTCAAGAGATAATCCAATCTGTGAAATATAAGATATTATACTGATAGCTATGTCAGAAGCTGAACTGGTACTGGGAGAAACATGACCTATGTAATTTGATCCCGGTTCACTAATTAATGAATAATGTTCTTCTTTTTTGCTCCTTCGAAAGTGCTTTGTGTTAAATTTTTCTACAAATAATGTATCATCCTTTCTCGCATCAAAATAAAGGCCATAGATTTTTGTTGTCTCTTTACTTTGCAAACCAGTTCTAAGTTTTCCTCCCTTCGAATCTTACATTTGTCCACTACGTGTGAAGTATCTGATTCTGTAATTAAACCTATGTCTTGTAGTACACTCGAAGCGATGGCAGCAGTTGCGCGATCAGACACACAATAGCGATTACTATTTAAAGCTGTGGCTTTTAATTTGATTCGCATTTGCCACTGTGGTTTCGCAGATGATGTACTAGGTTCTGGTTCACATTCAGAATCAGAATCGTCATCCTCAGAAATATTAGGTGGACGATTTGAATGCTTCAAATCTGAATCTTCCATGTTTAAGGTGACTTCCTGTTGTTCGTTTGACACTGAGGACTTGATTTGTGGAATATATCGCATTTTTCGCTTTAGTTTTTCCTTATTTCTTTGAGTTTCCTTTAGGTCCAGTTGGCCAATTTTCCCTAATCCATATTTCCTTTGCATAAACATAAATTGTAACTCTATTACAGGAATTTTCTTTTCTTTTTCACAAATACAGTCAATTGATAATGGACACCGAGCGGTAAAATAGCCTCAACCAGGCGATTTTCGAGCCTACTGCGTGAATGGTTAATACTAAAATATCAACTATTTCTTTGCTGAAATATACTATTGGGACCCTCAACTAAACAAAACGCGCTATAGCATTTTTAAAATAATTATGGTAATTGTAAAAAAAAATTTTGAAAAATATCTGATTTTGTCAATTTTTACAAACTTTAGCGGTGATGCGCGAACGGAAGATATCAACCGATTTTTTTTCTTTATGTCATTTTCTTTCTATATACCACAGGACACTTTTAAGCACTATAGCGTTTGAAAAAAAAAAATTATTTGTTTTCAACCCACCCTAATAGATACCTCATTTTCAACAACATCACTGTTACCACTTATTATTTCGCTATTAAACTTGTTACTATAATCACTACTTACCTCGTTAATTATTTCTTCGTCATTCATATTTTCATTTGCACTTAACCTGTCAACCTTATTATTCATAATTACCTCCCCACTATAATTACTTGTTTTAAAATCGTCACTTATTTTGACCACATTACTCACCTTGTTCTCCGTTACTTCATTATTTTCAATATTCCTCCCAAGCTTATCTAACTGTTGTATCACTTTAGTATTTAATTCATTTAATTTACTATCGATATTCTTTTGTGACTCAGTCACTTTTTCGTTTAATTCATTAATATTAATATTTTGTTTGTTTCATTTCCCCCTTTATTTAGTTAAATTTAACATTCTGTTCAGTGAAATTACTCTTTACTTAACGGAAATTACTGCTCATGAAATTCATTATATCGGTCATTGACCATTCTTGTTCTTTTATTTTAGTTGCCACGGGAGTAGATTTTGCTCCCACATTAAATTATTACAGACTCTGTCAAATTACTTTCATTTGTTATGCTTGGAGTTGTCTCCATTCCCGAATCATTCATATCATCTTATTCGTTTAAAACACTTTCCTTGACTGCATTAGGATTTGAATGAACTTCTGCCTCCCCCGTGAAAGTTATGTCAGTCAAACTGACCTTATTTTCATTATTTTCCATTTTTTTTTCAATTAATTTAACAATTAATATAATGAACTATTTACTTCAGTATAATTTCTTCTATAAAATTTACTCTTCAATTCAATGTGCTACTATGAACACTTTCAGTTATATTACCCAACATAACCACACTTATATGCAACATAATTATTTACGACAATTTCACATAAAACGCCGCTTACCACCACCTACCCTCTGTGCCCCAAATAGGTCTCTTTCACATAATATTTTTATATAAAAAATCCTGGCAGGCGCGCCATTTGTAACTTTTTTTTCCAGCATGCTCCATTACAATTAAAGTAATACTACATGCTATATATAAACTTATTACACGCCGATTCTCAATACATATAAAGACATCTCCAGTAGTACAACAATTACAAAGATTCAAAATAAACAAGAAAAATAAAAATCAATCATTGACAATGATACAATGAATTAGTACTACATTATTAACATGTTAAAACTGTATGCATGTATGTATCATATGCATGATAAAGCTGTTCGACCAATATGTACATTAATTCATAATAACAAACGCATACAATGATTCAAATATCGGTATGGAGAACCATACATGACTTCCATATTCTAAGATTTATTTTTAAAATCATTTTCGAAATGAAATATTACCATAGAAACTACTTCTTTCTACTTACTGCTTCAGCCTTAACCACAGTACTGTGGTCACTAACATATACCACCTCAAGAGAACTGGATACGCACTGATGATGGAAGTCAATGGCATTGCCGAAACGTCTGGTTTTGTAGAAAACATTGGACTACGGCCAAATATCCCGGGAAGGAATTTTAACAAAAACTACTTCTTTGTTGCCGATAACGTTGTACACATATGTATAAAAAATATGCATAAAATTAATGGCTTGTATAAGTTAATGATTGATCTCCATTAAGTAGTGCTCAAGTTTCCAAAGTTTTAATATTATGATGTCCGTAATTAAAACATCAGAGCAGGTTTAGTGTGTATGAGGGTTCACAGTGGACAAAAATTTTCAACATTTCCTATTGAGCGTTGCTTAGAATAAATCTACGAATCTACAGTGTACGTTTCACAGAACAAACACGCGGAAAAGAAGGAGCGCTCCGAAGTCACTCATGGACCCTCAGCATCTTGCAGAGGGTTCATTCCTTAAAGACGAAAAGTCTGTCTATGAATCGTTCCTCTGTAAACACGTGCAGTTACACTGCCCAGCGATCCACAGGAAGCAAATCGCTATCCACGCTGGACACTTTTTCGGCTTGCATGCGTTATGTTGGTATGGGTTCGGCACTTTCCATTTAAAACCCGTGCAAATGTAAGAAAATAAACATGAATGAGGCCAGAAATAACGTGAATTGTGTGTGTGTGTCTTCCCTGCCTTTTTATTGCGGTAGTGATAATAATAAAATGGAAACGTAAACAGTACACAACTGAGATATGCTTGCCTGCCACGCACGATATATTTTCTCTTATACATGACTAGCAGAATACCCGTGCTTCACTACGGAGTTTCATGTTGTACGCAATGAAAATGTTAGTTTAAATAATACAGTTTAATTAAAGTAGGCTTCTTAAAAATAAATAGCTGTTGCCCACAACTTCGTTCGCGTGGTCTTCAATTTAATGCGATAATATATTTAGAACAGAATCTATTCTATTGGGTTGCCATAGTAACCAGATCTAATAGTTTTTTAAGACCGCAAAGGACCCCCCAGAGGATCGTATCGAAAAAACACCTGTCCTATGTTGGTTCTCCCGTTGCGTAAAATATTTGTGCCAAGTTTGGTTGAAATCGGTCCAATGGTTTAGGTGGAGATGTGGAAGACCCCAAAGGACCCCCTAAAGGATCGCATCGAAAAAAAACACTTGTCCTATGTTGGTTCTCCCTTTGCGTAAAATATTTGTGCCAAGTTTGGTTGAAATCGGTCCAGTGGTTTAGGAGGCGATGTGGAAGACCCCAAAGAACCCCCAAAAGGACCCCATCGAAAAAACACCTATCCTATGTTGGTTCTCCCGTTGCGTAAAATATTTGTGCCAAGTTTGGTTGAAATCGGTACAGTGGTTTAGGAGGAGATGTGGAAGAAACCTTCGCGGACGTGCGCACAACAACTCACCGAAGTTTCATCGCAATCGGATGAATGGTATAGGAACGCATACGGGACAAACAAAGAAACATTCATTTTTATATATAAGATGTAAACTATACCACTTACTTGACATAAACCGTGATAGCTAAGCTAATGTACAACATATATGTATTAATTTACATATAAATGTTCCTCGATAGACACTCTATCTATTGGCGAAAACTTGAATAAAATCCGTTCAGTACTTCCTGAGATTAGCGATTTCAAACACAGAGAGAAAACAGACCGACTTTACTTTATACTATGTACAGATTTACATTAAAATGAAAAAATTATAATTTTATTGCCTGGCAACAAAATTACTTTATTTTTAACAATTACCATTGTTTGAAAAAGTTTAAATGAATTTTCAAGTACTTTACTCTTGTTAAAACGTAAAAGGTTGCAGGTAAACTACCCCTTCCCCTTAACCAATCTTCACCAAAATCAAAAGGCCTTGAGTCCTCTACAATTCAGTGACGTATGCAAAAAATTATTTGATTCTGTTTGAATTTGCGGCAGTTATCGTTTGCCATAGAAAATACGCTTGATAAAAAAACGTTGCAGGTAAACTACCCCTTCCCCTCAACCGATCTTCACCAAAAACAATAGGTTTTGAGTACTCTACAAATCACGGCTGTATGCAAAAAATTATTTGATTCTGTTTGAATTTGCAGCTGTTATCGTTTGCCATAGAAAATACCCTTGATAAAAAAACGCTGCAGGTAAACTACCCCTTTCCCTTAACCGATCTTCACCAAAAACAATAGGTCTTGAGAACTCTGCAATTTAGGGCTGTATGCAAATAATCTTTTGATTCTGTTTGAATTTGCGGCTGTTATCGTTTGCCATAGGAAATACCCTTGATAAAAAAAAACCGTTGCAGGTAAACTACCCCTTTCCCTCAACCGATCTTCACCAAAAACAATAGGTCGTGAGTACTCTACAAATCAGGGCTGTATGCAAAAAATTATTTGATTCTGTTTGAATTTGCGGCAGTTATCGTTTGCCATAGAAAAAAAATCTACACACAGACACACACACACACACACACACACACAGACACTTTTCGGAAAACGACTTTTTTTCATGTTTTGAGTGTAGTACAATCAGAATCTGCAATAATCTCGAATACGATTTTTTTTGCCATCACCATACTTCCATTCCTTAAGGAATATGGAAGTAAAATAGATAGACAAGCACAGTTAATAAACTGTCTAACATATTTTGATGTCAATTCACTTCTATTTGGAGGCCATCGTCCACCACTTCTTAGTACACTATTTTTGAAAACCTGTCTTTCTTCATTCAACATACTGCACTCATATAACAAATGTTCCACTGTTTGGTCACCGTCGTTGCAGACACATATTGCATCATCTTTTATTTTGAAACGATAGTAGTAGGCTCTAAGCCTGCCATGACCAGTCACCATTGTGGTAAAATTAGGAGACAGTGCAAACCTTGAGGACAGTCTGTGCTTCACACTAGGGAAAAACAACTTAGTCACCATTCCATTGTAACGGGCCAAATTTGAGGGTTATTTTATTTTATTAAATTTGGGGATTTATTAAAATATTCGTAAATTTATTTCCAACTCTGACCAGAACACGTGGTGAGTGGAAACTGTTTCTAACAAAGGAGTAATATCTCAAATTGTGCAATCGCTAACCAGGAATGTACCAAGTCGTCATTTCCAAGAACTTTGCAAGTGTGTGGCAGTGCGCCCGTATGCATCACACAACCATGCGCGCGGATTCACGCCGGAGTGAACCGCAAAGATGGCCAAGATGTTTAAATTCTGTTCACTTAGCTTGCCAAGGTGACGGATGTAAAACCTAAGTCACGCCTATCTTGTGACGTCAGCCAGTGCCTAGCGAATATCTTACACTAACTGCACACAAATAACTACATGGGTTTAAATAGGACGAAGCTACGGCGAAGAACCATGAGGCGTTGGCTTCCACAAAAAACGACGAAATTGAGTTGGCCGCGAACATATAGCGGCTCTCCCCAGTTTCACATAGAAACCGTGTCTGGCCAGACATCTGCCCCATGGGGCTCTCTTAATTTTATCAGTTTCAAGAAAAAAGTGATTTATAAATTAACAGTAATGTGACAGTGGAGTGAGTACTCGCCTAGAAAATATCAAAGTCTATTTCGGACACACAACTAAATACCAAAAAAGGAATAACGAGCTCGAGTGAAGACCACATGCCGGCAGGGAGGGGTATTTCTTTTAATATGTTAAGGGTTTAATAAATTCAGGAATCAGGGAAAGGTTTTTTTTTTTTTTTTTTTTTTTAATAAAGAGCGAAAGTGAGAATGTGTGGCAGGCTGGGCTGTTTATGTTTATGTGTGATGTAATTAAGGTAAGCTATATTATATAAGTTAATATGGTATAAGAACGTATTTCAAGGAAATTCCATTTTAAAAGTAAATTTAAAATAATCGATGGTTTGTAAAAACACAGCAGATGAATAACAAATAATTTGAGACAGAGTAGAAAGAATGAAAAAATAAAGATCAATTAATTTCTCTTCATAAAAATGTGTAGAGTAAATCATTCACACAACCTAAAATCACGCTAACATCTTACGTTCGTGCGAGAACCCTGGATCCAGATAGAATCGTTGCAGGTAGGCGGAAGCAAATTTATGAATTTATATATTTATTGAGTTTATTAATATCTCAATGGCGCAGCCGACAGGGACAGTTTTTATGAGTAAAAAAAAAATATAAAGTAAAAACCGCACCTACAAATAGGATGCAAGCGTGATTTAGAGGTTAAGTGGAAATGAGTACTAATTACATGTAAATGATGTTAAGGTGTAGTTAAGCGATACTTAGATTATACTACATTGAATAATACAGAAAATATTTAAAATTGAAATTTTATGTAGAGCAAAATATCATAAATAAGATAAAAATGGAATACGGAGATAAAGTTAGTATGAGTGATGTAACTGTCACGGGGGAGGGAGAAATTAATTCAGACCCTAATGTGGTCAAAGAAAGCGTTTTAAATGAATCAGATAACATAAATGATTCAGGAATGGAGACAACTCCAAGCCTGATAGATGAGAATAATTTAACGCAATCGGTAATAATGAGTGGGGCAAAAGCAGAGTCTACTCCGGTAATAAATAAAGCAAAAGAGTTGTCACTGGACGATCTATATAATGTAATGGGGCGAATTAGAAGGGTTTTTTACTTCATTAATTTTGGTTTTCATCTTTTAAAATACTTTAAATTCATTTCATATATGTGCCCAGTCCTTGGTTGAATTTAACTCGTAGCCTAAACAATGTAAAGGTACGCTGTAACTGTGTTGAAATATGTGAAAAGAATGCGTTGTCAACTGTAGCACACTTCCGAGAACTTTGCGGTTGTGTGACGTCCACTCACAAATGCACAAGGACCCACATCTGCGGAGCACCTAACTTTACATAAACGAAAGTAAAGGCAGTGAAATATCGTCGACGTACAGCACACGTAAATCCTGTGTGCCAGGTGTACAGCTACTAAAAACTTGGACAACTAAGGCTGTGTGCGGAGATGAAATTTGTTCGCCGGAAAGGCAGTGATGCCCGCTCGGATGTAACATCGAAAAATAAAGTTCTCTTCCCAGTCAAATAACACCTTCAGACCGCGCGGTCATAAAAAATCTTAGCTCGAGCCTATTAAGGTCGGCCGACCAAACAAGTGTACTAGAGATGTGTAAAGCAGTATAAATTAATAATATATACAGTAAAATCAGTGCGAAGTTTAATACAAGTGAAACCACAATGTTTTGAACATCGAATTAGAGAACTCTGGGTGACGCGCCATGCGGTCGGTAGAAACGAAGCTGCACACGTAACTGTATCCATTCAAATATATTATTATTTTAAATGAAAAGGGGGTAATTTGTATGTGTGTGCGGGTGGGCAAACTGGGTAGCATTCTCTAAATTAAGAATTAGCATAAGTAATAATGTCTGAGTAAATTTTTTGTTGTGGTGTAGATTTGAAAAGAAAATTAATAAAATGACAGTAAAAGTTTGAATAGAAAATTTTGTGAAACAAGTAAAGTCAAAAGTAGTAAAAGGAAATAATAAATATAATGGTCTAATAAAATTTGAGTTGTTTTACATAAATGCGAGTTGAGTATGTTACTGAGTTAACCTTGAACCCTGCTTGTATTACGCCGTTCGTGTGACGGACTTTGGACTGGAAGGTGAGTTATCCTGGGTAAGCAAATATTTAAATGGTATAAGTCTCTTATTAATTTGAGATAACAAAGATGGCGCTGCGAACAGAGACTCGATTTGTAAAATAATTATAAATCGGCACCTAAAAGCGAATACAAGTATGGTTGAAGGTTAAATAATGATACGGAAAAATGACGTAAAGTATGCAAGACAACGAGTTAAGATTAGAGTAAATATAAGATGTTGTAGAAATAAGTCTAAGAGCAGTATATGTAAAGTAGCAAATTTACAATATAAAAATGGCAGATAATAATGAAGTCAGCTTCTCTGACAGTCAGACAGAAAGTCAAACAAATACCGACTCAGGTATTCAAACAGAGTCACTATCAATAGAGGACCATAATGTAGAAAAATCTGTAATTAGTATGCCGGGAGCGATTTCCACTCCCGTAACAATTAAAACAAAAGAAAAAGAGATGTCCATGAGTGACTTATTTAACCTTGTAAGTAAACGTTTTGACAGTAACAACATAACATTGAATGAAATGAAAAGTGACTTTAACTGTAAATTAGAAGTACAGAATTACAAATTGAATGAAATTAAGACCGAAATTAAAAGTGAATTTAATTCCAAATTTGACGTACTTAAATTTGACATTGATGAGGTAAAAATGAAATGTGAAAATAGTTGTAACGAATTGAAACAAGATATTGAGAAAACAGTAGAGTCAGTAGAAGAACGGATCAAAAGTATAAATAAGAATGATAATATAAAAGTAACTAGAGACAAAAATAATGTCGAAAATGAAAATATAATTAAAAATGTGGTATTAGAGAGTAAGGTAACAAATGTTAACAATGATATTGAAAATGGTAATGTGATTGAAAGGGTGGTATCAGAGAGTGATACGTTGAAAACAGATAGTGAAACAGTGAGTGAGAGAGAGAAAGTGATATGTTGTAACGACGTAGTAATTAGTGTTGATGAATTAGAAAAAGAATGGAAAGAAAGAGTAGCTGAATGTGTAGGGCAGAGGGTAAATTTTCCCCTTATTTGTGATGAACCAGAGTGTTCACAAGCGTTATTATTGGAGGGCAAGAGACCCTATTTAATGGAAGATTTGAGTTATATCCTTTTTTTGTATAAATTGGCACCCTCTGTGTGGAATGGGGTTGAAAGTGCGAGATGGTGTTTTGATGAGAGAGATTTAGGTGGAGAATTGTGTGTTGATAAAGAAATAGAATTATATGAGTTGCAGAGAAATTATAATGAGTTGAAAGAGATGTTAAATGATATGAAATACTTACCTGTTAAAATAGAGAGTGAAGATTATTTTGATGATACAGTTTTAAATAATAATAACTTACCTTATGTTGTAATGAATGATAAAATAACTGACGTGACAATGAATATAATTACTAATGGAGACTGGACAGAAATAAATAATGTTGACCTGGTATATGATTATTATGGTAAAATGAATAAACTGAAATTTTATGGTTCCTATACACAAGATAACCGTATGTGGAATGCAAATAAAATTGAAAATTGTTATTTGAAACCCAGACTAATTTTTGATGATGGAGGCTTAGCCTTAAATTCACAAATGGACAATTTTAAATAGTTTGTTTTATGGTTCTGACCTCGCAACCTTGGACAATGAAGTGTGATATAACTGAATAATTAATGATGAAGAATTATAAATAAATTGATCATTTATTGTAAATAAATTGTAAACAAATAAATTGATAGTGAAACTAATTGTGTATATTGTAAAATGTTAGGTATATGTGTATGTAATGGAAATTGTTGTGATAATAATAATATTAATATTTTGCAGCCTAAATAAATAACAAAAATAATTTGGAAGAGGATAACTAATGAGTTGTAATTGGTGAAAGTAATTAAAAATGTTGTTTTCAATAATTAATTTAATTAAAATAATTTGAAATGTTTACATATTTTTGATTGATTTAAAGGTTGTATAATTGAATTTTCTAATGGATTTAAATTGTTTCATGAGATTTGATATTAATTAATAAATAAATGTTACTTTGTCCGGTATGAAATAACATTGTTGTTAAATGTTTCAGAGGTTACGCGGAGATATTGGTGTGTGTATGTGTGTGTGTGTGGTGTGTATTTTGTGTTCATGTCAATAGGTGGATAATGTACTGTAAGTATAAAGTTTATAATACCAATCAGAGAGAATAAAATGTTTACAGGTGTGAAAAGATTTGGATTCAATAATAAAAAATGAATTGAGATAATGGTATTAAATAGAAATTGTAATTAAAAAGTAATAATAACTGAAAGGTGAATTAAAATTATATTTGGTTTGAACTGTAATAAATAGACTTTGACAAATTTGTTAACATTAAAAGATTAATAATAATTAGAAATACAGGTAGTAGGGTGATGTAACTATGAATGTTGAAACTGAGAGTGTTTATAACACCAGTCTGGCAGACAACTGTTTATGTAAACAGGCATAGTGCATGTTTTGACTAATGTCCACAGCCAGGTGTTGAAGTTAATAACTGTTGTAGTCTGTTGAATCATTGCCAGCCAAATTCTTATTGTGAAATAAAAGAAATGAAGTTAAAAAAATTTTTTTGTCAGATAAAAGAATAATTAGGTAATTCCTGTAACTTAGAGTTTGAGAAATTAAATATAATTAAATTAATTTGGTAATTAAATTAATAGAGATGATTTTTAATAATGAACTTAACTTTATTTCATTTGAATGTAAACTGGAATATAAATTAAATACTAATTGATGTAAATAATGATTAAAATATTCATTTAAAACTGACAACTGATGGAAATATTTGGGCCGAGATAATGTTTGGGAAAATAAAATGTTCATGTAACTATTCATGTAAACTTTTACAATGGACAATCCATGTTTTATGTTTAATTGTAGATTCTCCACATAAGTGCGGTCATGACCTCACCGGATCATGACCGTGAAAGTAGTTAATTGTGGCAAATCATAAATTTCACTTGATATAACCGGCTTGTGGTTTGTTTTATTTTGTCAACCTGGTGGTCTGTTAGATTTAGTAGGGGGGTTATTTTTGGGGAATCTACCAAATTTTGGAACAGGGCTATTTTCACCCAGATAGGGGTGGTAGTCATTTAGGGGTGTATAAATTAAGAATAGTAGATGTAATACCGAATTTTTATTGTAACGCCGAAGCAAGGATGGGGGTGGAATAAAAGAAAAAAATGTCCACCCCTTCCGCATCAGTCCTTGTGAAAGCAACTGGGCGCTACAGTCCAGGGGGGGGTAATAGTGAGTGTGGATGGGTGGTGACTCAGTTACAGGCCATGAGGGAGATGTGGTTTACGGCTAGGATGAGGCTGGAAAAGGCCAAGAAGCCTAGCGCAGAACACATGAATATGTAACGGGTATCAGGGGTTAAGGGATTAAAAAGGGGGGTAGTAGAAAAAAAAAAAATATATATATATTTTTGGTGCCTGCCATCAAATTGATGTTTTAAATTCTGATTGTATTATTGTTTATGCGTATTAATAGTGTTATTGAATTATATTGTTTAGGATATATTGTAACATAACAAAATGTTACCTAACCTAAACGTATATTATCAGATTTTATAAGGACAGAACAATAATGTAAATAGGGAATATAGTAATAAGAATAAACGAGAAGAGAGGAATCAAGAAAGAAGAATGAAGCAGAAGTGCCACATGAAACAGTAAACACAAATACTGTTTGACACTACAACCAGACAATGACTAACTCAAACTGATGGACAGAGTAAATTTACATTAAGTTGTCAATCAAGTCAGTAGATAATGTAAACAGAATACGATATGTAAATAAAAAGTGAATCAATAAGAATCTGAATACTGTGAAATCAGAATTAGCATTTTGCTGATAATAAATTTAACCATGACTAGTAAATTATGAATGCCAAAAACTAAAATTAGCAATGGCTACAAAGTGAGAACAAAGATATATTTCAATATCAAATATACTTATGAGAAAGAAAAACCATTTGTATGAGGGAATCTTATACAAGTAAAGTACCTCAACAAATTACCGAATTGAGAACCTATAAATGTTGTTAAGGCAAAATTCCAGTCTAGACGGTATGTCTTAACAACGCCTAGACCAAGCAATAATCAGCGAGTTGATTATTGGGAAGTAACGTAAGGGTAAATTAAATACACAGAACAATTGTTATGCGCCAACATAGCAAAAAACATTATTAAAATGATATATTTAATCATAATTCAATTGTTAAGTAGTAGAATAGAACGAATTAGCGTAAAACGAAATGTCATAGTAATAAGAATCGTTCATCACAATGTATAAAATTAAGGTGTATTTATTATGTTCAGTAATTGAAGGTCAGTACAGAGTTAATAGTGTTCCCACATAAACGTTTGAGTAATAAAATGCTATGTGAACACAAACAATACTAATCAAAGTGTAAAATCGTCGATTCAGGTAAACAGACAACAGCGCAAAATAGTGTACCCGAACATTGTTTATGTAGCAGTGTCGGTAAAAGTGAAATTAACTCGGTATCAAGTGATATCAAATTAAAGAGGACAAAATAATCTTTAATTTGATGACGATATCGACCCAATCGCAACTGTATTAAGTGCGGGAAAGATGTTAGCATCATTTACCAAATATGCATCAGAAATTTATTTATCAATACCAACAACAATGAAAACTATCTGTCACCTCAGAGTTTGACAGTTAAAAAACCGTTATTAACGGCTAACGAACAATACGTCATACTCATCACACCTGCCAGAACCAATCACAAAATTAGTTAGTAATTAACATTTTTTCCTAAGGCCGATCGACGAGGAGAGTATATAAGAGGATGTAACCGATTCTCGTTAGACATTTATCAACTTCATTCAGTGCAGAATGTGTGCCCGCCGTCTCAACATTTTTTAATAACCGATAGCGTCACCTCGAGAACACATCGACGGAAACCATTCGACAATAACCTACGATTACTTCAAATTATTCTACAGAAGACAATAGTGATTATGTGCAGTATTATTTCATTTTGTGCGGGAAAATAATGAACAGGAGTCATTAATTAATATTATTCACGACCCATTAAGTTACAAGAGGATCGAAATACTCTGTTCTTGTGTGTGTGCAGTGAAATAATGATAATCATTATAATCCGATTATCAAGGTGCTAAAATGAGTTTTAATTAAATAATTAAAACCAAAAGGTAACAGTGTAACCATTATTTCATTTTTCTACGAGCGCTATAACCTGTACGTTTTTATACACTGATCTGTACTGACGCAAACCATAGAAACATTTCAATATTACACCATGTCTCAATTTATTTGATGAATTTGTTATTAGTAATTAAACTGAATGTTAGTTATAAGTGTTCTCAATTTATAAATTTTGTAATTCATGAACCAGGCGTGACGAACGCATAACCTATCAAATAGGTTATTTTTATTTGTATACGTTATAAAAGTAACGTCAAAACATTATTGATCAATTTTATATCAGCAAATTATTAGATATTGTGTAGGCATAACTTTCTTTTTCGTGTCTCAAAGAACTCACTTCTGAGATTTTAATAATATTAATGTTAAAAATAACCAACATCTGGACTTAGCCAGATTCGCCACTTGTGCTCTGAGCAAGCCTTATAAGGTATATGATAACTTATTTACAATTGTACAACATTGTATGTTTTAATTATATTTGTTTTGAATTCTCAATCAAGGGTATGAATAAAACCCATTATTAACAGCATAACTCGACTTGATTTATTTCTAACGGATAGTTAAATATTTTATTTAGCAAACTCAAACAACCTTCAGTTGTGTGTAAATATTTTGGAATAGCATTGCCATAAAGGTAATAAACAATTATTTTAAATTTTCTTAATCATTCAGTGATTCTATTTGTGGGTTTTACACGGGATTTTCCCTAAATAAATCCGTGTGGCGCCCACTAACAAACAAGGCAATCTAACCTTGCAACTAAAGTGAGTTGGTGTTTGTAAACTGAGTTGACAGCTTATAATAGAACTTCTAGAAAACACGACCAGGTACGTGAAAGTATATTTTGTTTATTATATTGTCCAGACATTACGAGACATAACGTACTTAGACTATCAGCAACCTGGAGGAGAAGTTTCACAGCCAGTATCAACAAGACGACCATCATCATCAAGCGACCAACTATTGTACTTTACTTTTAAACCTAAGCAAAATTAGTATTTAATTATTATCAACCCAACTATTTTATTTGTTTCATATAAGGGAATTCTTTTCAGACAAGTATAATTACACAATTGTAAACACACTGTGAGTAACCTCGAATGTTACATTTTAAATCGCTTTATAAAGTTAGTAACCTTCAACAACCACTAACTTCAATATTTTTAAAAAAATAATATAATACACATAATTGAATTTTGTTTAAACACAAACTCTAAATAATATTTTAAACATAAACATAATTTTAAATAAATAACAACAGCAACACTTTTATTTTATCACAAACTAACGCATACACCGTGTGGCAGATTTATACACACCGTATTCGTTTTATTACAAATTGGCTAGCCCAACAGTGTGGCTTTTAAACGTAATAAAAACATTTATTTTAAAAACAATTAACCTTTTTTTATTTTATTACAATATGTATAATCAAATGTTAGGATAAGGCAGTCCATGTTTTAATTAAATATTCAATTTATTTGTTTTTTTATCAGTAATAATAACAAAGAGAATTAATCTATTCAGATAAGAGATTTTTTTGTTTTGATACAATCTGATTTTGAACTTAATAGAATAGTGAATTTAAGGATGAATATTTTGTGATCTTAAATGATGAGTTTGTTTAAAAAATATTATAGGTGTATGTATGCGCCCAGTATTTGCAAAAGGCTACCCAGTTTGCATGTAAGGGGGAACATATCGGTTGAGGATCTGGCATAATAGTAGCCAGGGATTTGGAGTCTGGGGAGGCATGTTAGGAGGTGAGGTGCGCTGTGGTGCGTATCTGTTCGATTTTTCAGTGTTGGGATCTCGCACAGAGAAGTCCAGTGATCTCGTTCAGATGCGTCCAGAGTCGCCGAGCCAGGGGGGTCGTTTACCCATGAGGTGTAAGAGCAAAAGGGGGTTGTTGGCACCAGTTCCTCACCGGTCCTCTTAGGGGTTTTAGCAATGAGATTTCTTCTGTTTCGACAGAAGATCTCTCATTGGGGGGGGTATTGTAATGGGGCGAATTAGAAGGGTTTTTTACTTCATTAATTTTGGTTTTCATCTTTTAAAATACTTTAAATTCATTTCATATATGTGCCCAGTCCTTGGTTGAATTTAACTCGCAGCCTAAACAATGCAAAGGTACGCTGTAACTGTGTTGAAATGTGTGAAAAGAATGCGTTGTCAACTGTAGCACACTTCCGAGAACTTTGCGGTTGTGTGACGTCCACTCACAAATGCACAAGCACCCACATCTGCGGAGCGCCTAACTTTACATAAACGAAAGTAAAGGCAGTGAAATATCGTCGACGTACAGCACACGTAAATCCTATGTGCCAGGTGTACAGCTACTAAAAACTTGGACAACTACGGCTGTGTGCGGCGATGAAATTTGTTCGCCGGAAAGGCAGTGATGCCCGGATGTAACATCGAAAAATAAAGTTCTCTTCCCAGTCAAATAACACCTTCAGACCGCGCGGTCATAAAAAATCTTAGCTCGAGCCTATTAAGGTCGGCCGACCAAACAAGTGTACTAGAGATGTGTAAAGCAGTATAAATTAATAATATATACAGTAAAATCAGTGCGAAGTTTAATACAAGTGAAACCACAATGTTTTGAACATCGAATTAGAGAACTCTGGGTAGAAACGAAGCTGCACACGTAACTGTATCCATTCAAATATATTATTATTTTAAATGAAAAGGGGGTAATTTGTATGTGTGTGCGGGTGGGCAAACTGGGTAGCATTCTCTAAATTAAGAATTAGCATAAGTAATAATGTCTGAGTAAATTTTTTGTTGTGGTGTAGATTTGAAAAGAAAATTTTGTGAAACAAGTAAAGTCAAAAGTAGTAAAAGGAAATAATAAATATAATGGTCTAATAAAATTTGAGTTGTTTTACATAAATGCAAGTTGAGTATGTTACTGAGTTAACCTTGAACCCTGCTTGTATTACGCCGTTCGTGTGACGGACTTTGGACTGGAAGGTGAGTTATCCTGGGTAAGCAAATATTTAAATGGTATAAGTCTCTTATTAATTTGAGATAACACAATAATTTCATGAGAACGATGTCTGATAACCTGAGTATTAATATTAACATAAAATTTGACGTTCAAAACAGCAATTTTAATAAAAAATTCGAAGAACAGAAGAACGAAATGCAAGAAATTAAAAGTAATTTGAACGAACAAATTAAATTAAGCAATGTTTTTGACAACAAATTTGACATGCAGAATAACCAATTTAATGAAATAAATAAGCGTCTTGACAGAATTGACGAAAAATTTGAGTCGTTTTAATACAAATGACAAAAAATTTGAGACCAAATTTGACCAATTGAGTAACGACATTAAAGAACAGAAAATAAAATGCGAACAGCAAAATATTAAAAATGATATTATTTTTAAAGAAATTAAAGAGCAGAATATTCAGTTTCAGCAGAGTATAAGTGTAAAATTTGATGAATTAATAAATGATGTACAAGAAAAGAATAAACGTTTAGAAAATACCAATGAAATAATAAGAAGTAGTTTGAATAAAGTACAACAGAGTAAGAGTAATACAAATGAAAATTGTAATGACATATGTAAAAATGTGGTACTAGATAAAGAGTTAACAAATGATGATAATATTGAGAATAGTAATGTATTTGAAAAGGTAGTATCAGAGAGTGATACATTGAAAATAAATAGTGAGAGTACTGATGAAGTTGTGGAATGTGATAATGAAATGTTAATGTGTGTTTATGAGTTAGAGAGAGAGTGGAAAGATAATATAGTGGTAGAATGGGGGCAGAGGGTAAATTTTCCCCTTATTTGTAATGAACCAGAGTGTTCACAAGTGTTGTTTTTGAAGGGCAAGAGTCCCATATTAATGGAAGATTTAATTTGCTTCCCAGTTTTGTATAAGTTTATACCCTCTGTGTGTAATGATTTTATAAGTTGTAACGGGTCAAATTTGTGGGTATTTTTATTTATTTACATTTTTGGGGATTTCTAAAAAAATATGTGTAAATTTTATTTCAACGGTGACCAGACCACGTGTTGAGTTGTAAGAGCAGTTTGAACAAAGACGACACAATATCACGTGGTGCAATCGGTAGAGGAATCCGCACCACCTTAGTTTCCAAGAACTTTGTTTGTGTGTGACAGCGCGCCCATACGCATTATACATCCAGGGGCGCGGGGTGACGCTACTTGTGAAGCTCAAGATGGCTAAAAAGCAATTTTTGGTCGCCTCCTTGACTAAGGCGACGGATATGAAACTTTAAGTCCCGCCTCTTTTGTGACGTCGAGCCATAAGCGCCTGAATATCATCGGCATACAGGACTAAAATACTGCTATGTATCATGGGCATAGCCACAAAACTGCAACAACTCAGGCTGTGAGCGTCGACGAAATTCGTTCGCCGGCAGGCATTAATATCCGTCCGCATGATATAGACGCTTAGGAGTCCACGAGAAACGGTGTGCACTAACAGACGCTAACAGTTTTGTTCGGGCCCGGTCGGTGGAGTTTTATAAGATGTGACTAATTCAATAATATCGTTAATACCGACCGGGACCCAAGGGATTAACGGACTCAACAAGGTATAAAGGGTGACATGGAGTGATAAGCAAACACAGTGAAATAACGGGTAAGCGAATCGGGCGGAAAAAAACACGTGTTCGGGCAGCACCGCGGGAGCGAATAGTGCGATTAAAGTATGAACTTATAAAACAAAACAAAGTGTAATTTATTAAATTTGTGTGTGTGTGTAAAAATTGCAGGCTGGGCAGTCTTCCTAGGTGTAAGTAATCTAATTTAAGTAATTTAAATATACCAATAAAAGCTGTGTGAACAAGAGGTACGAAAATTTCAAAACAATATGAGAAAATTTATTGGAAACGAATCATTTAACTTTGCAATGTTTGTTAATAAAAGATATTAATTCTCTTCATAAAAATGTGTTAGACTAAGTTATTTCGTCATTACCACTTTCTCATTTCTGTGCTGCAAGATTCGTCTAAACGTTCCGGGTATCTTCTGAATTATTATTTTGGGGGTAGTCAGAAGGCGAAATTGTCCCGTTTTTATTTAAGGTAAAGTGTAAAGGTCTCCATATCTGTCCTTCAAAGATACAGGTGGCGACTCTGGCTTCTGAGGAAAATTTATACAGCAGGTAAGTTCCTGGCAGTATTTTATTTATTAATATATTTCGACTTATTTTGTAGCATCAGATTGGCGACCCTGCCAGGATTTTCGTTTAATTTTATTTATACGAGATAGACCTATTTTGAAGCACAGAAAGTAGGATGTGGTAATGACGTACTTGTAAAATTGTATCGTATATAATTACGTTAAATTAGGTTATGTCTGGGTAGTGTACGTTTGATTACTAGTTGATGTGTGGGTATTTTGATTTAAACTGAATAATTAGTGTGTATTAGAAGGGTATAGTGGACGACATATAAAGAGTGTATTATAAATAATTTTGTTTAAACATGGCTGAGGTAAACGAAACCGCAGAAAAAGAGCGTTCACGGGATGATGTAATGAATCTTTTGAAAACAATATATGATAATATGAATAAGGGTTTTGATGAACTAAATGATCATATTAATAAACGGTTTGGCGAAAGTAACAAAATATTGGATGAATGGTTGCGGGAACTAAAGACAGATCAATTAAAAGAGAGTACAGAAGTTGAAGTAAAACAGGTAAGTGGTAATAATGTTGTTAATGATAGGGAAGAAATAATTAACCAGGTGAGTGATAAAGATAATGAGTTAATAAATAACAGTGATAAAATAGTGGGAGAGGTAGTGTTGACTAATGAAGATAATGATGGTGATTACAATTCTGAGGTAAGTGGGAGTAATACAAGTAGTTAAAATGATGAAATAACATTAAATAAGAATAATGATTATATAGCTGAAAATGGGGTATCTAAGGATGATACGGTAAGTAACAGTAGTGAAATTAAAAACGTGGTGTTAGAGTGTAAGGTTGTGAGCAGAGAAAGTGTTGATGAGGTTATAAGTGTGTGTGTGTGTAGAGAGGTTAAATGGGCAAAGGGCAGATGTTCCCCAAGTTTATGGTGAAACAGAGTTTTCACAGGTGTTTAATGAGGACAGAGTTTCCTCCTGTATTTGTATGGAAGACAAGGTGTCTTCAGATGGTCCCTGTATTTTTTGTAATTTAACTGGTAAAGCCAGTAGAGGTAATAAATATTTAATGGTGCCCTTTGCATGGAATGGGAGAGTTCAGTGTGGTTATGAGAGGTGCTGTAATGAAAGAGAGAGAGAAATAAAAATTTTTGAGATTAATAGAGGTTATAAAATGTTGGTGCAGGTGTTAGATATTGAGAGAGATGAAGAAAGTGAATTGCATTATGAAACAGAGAGAGAGGAATATTTGAATAAAACTGTTATAAATGATGATAAAATAATTGACTTGGTATTGAGAAAATTTACTAACGGAGACTGGACAAAATTAATGGATAGTGACAAGTTGTATGAAATAATAAATGGTATAATGGAGAACTTAGAAGAAATAATGGTGTGTTATAATAATAATAGCAACAAATCGAGTATAAGTAAGAAAGAGAAAGGTTATAAAAAGGTACGGCTAGTACATGACGATGAAGGGTATATTATGAAATCGGGGAAGGAACAGTTTAAGTATATTAATACATGGTAATAACTTAGCTGATTTTGACATTGAAATCTGATATAACGGAATAAATAAGGAGGAAGATTTGTAAATAAATATGTAGTGAATTCAATTGTATGTGTTGTAAAAGGTTAAGTGAACAGTGTATGTAGGTAGGTAATTGTTGTAATAATAATGTTAACATTTTGGCAATTTAAATAAATAATAAAATTAATTTTGGAGACAGTAATTGGCTAATTGTAATGGTTTTGATAGGAATGAAATTTGTATTTTTCAGTAATTAATTTGATTAAAATAATATGAGATGTTTTAAATATTCTGATTGATTTAAATGTTGTATAATTAACTTTTCTAAGGAATTTAAATTATTTTACAAGAGGTGAATTTGGTAATTAAATGATAAATTAATTGATAACTAACATTTTGTGAAATGTTTCAGAGGTTACGTGAAAGTATTGGTGTGTGGTGTATATATTTTGTGTATGTCAGTTTAAGTGGACTGTAAGTATAAAATTTATAATACATATCAGCTGATCTGTAGTAAAACGTCACTGTTAAATTGTCTGTAAATGTTCACGGTAATTATGTTAAATGTAATGTTTTAATGTGTTACAGATGTTATTTTAGATAATGAGAAAAGTAATTTGATAAAGTGAGAAATAAAGTAATGAATTGTCGGAAATAATAAAAGATAGATTCTGGGTGATTAATATTTTGTTGGGACATATAGATCAGTCCAAGTTAGAGTTAAAGGGGTAATTGAGAGAATAATGTTGTTTTGAATTAATGTAATGTTGTTGTGAGGTAATGTAATAGATACTGAGAAGTACTGATGTGGACACAGTAGTCATGGGGAATATATGTAGAGTATTGAGTGATATATTGGTGTTTATAATTGATGATGTTATTTTGTTGTAGTTGAAGTGGGATAATATGAGTGAGATTTGGGGATGGCAATTTTGTAAGAGGGGATAGTGTAATGTAGGAGTCCGCAACAAAAGGGTTGGGACGGGAAGAGACCGTTTGGTGCCGGAAAGGGTTACCTTAGGTAGAATCCAGGAACCAACATAATGGGATGAGCTTTTGGGGGGGGGGGGAAACAATTATCCTGAGTACAAAGGGTTAGAGAGTATTTTTTTATATATCAAGAGAATGTGGCGATTTGAGTTTAATAGTAAGTTAGGTTTAGAGATTGTTTGATGGATGTTTTGATAGAGATGGGTGTCATATAAGTTACAGTTGTTAGTGGCATTAGAGTCAGAGTGAGAAAGATTATGTATGCATGCCAAGTGGCAAATCGAGTTATTATAAGAAGTCAAATCACCCAAAGTAAGAGAAAGTGAGAATAATAAAGAAAGAGATTTATAGTTAAAAAATATAAACTTTTAATTAAAACCCGTGACAAATTTTTGATAGAATTTGGAAATGTAAAGCTAGAAAGTGTTTATTTGAATAATTTAAGTGTCAATTTGATTATTATTTAGAATGATATTTCGTTATTTTAAATGTTTTATTTTATCATATTTTGTGTTTCAAGATAGAATTTTGCAGACGTACAATGTATTTTCGGGTGTAACATGTGTATAACGTATGTAGGTCAAGGTTCTAGACTTGACCCAGTTTTGATCAGCTGATGGGTGAGGTCATATACTAGGCATGTTTAGCAAGGAAGTTAATTCAATTTTTGCTTTTAATTGATTTGAACAAATTTTAAATAATTTCGATATGGAAAGAAAATATTTTAAGAAATTTAAATTTTTTGAATTAAAATTTTTTTTTTGGAAATTTTTTTTGAAAAAAAAAAATTAATTTTATTTCTTGATTTTGCGCCTGCCATGTAATTGATAATTTGGAACTCTGATTGTTTTATTGTTTGTGTACTAATCGTGTGTATTATTATTGAATTATTTTACTGCATTGTATTGTTAGAATATAGGTAATCACATGTTAGGTTAAGTATGTTCCTATTTTAAAGCGATGTTTAATTTGATTACTTAAAAAAAAAAAAAAAAAAAAAAAAAAAAAAAAAAAAAAAAAAAAAAAAGAGCTAATGAAGAGAATTATTCAGTATAGATGGAAAATTTGTGTTTTGATTTTCAATGAAAACAGCTAATGAGTTGTAATTTAAATAAATTTTTAAAGAATATTTCAATTTTTCAGTATGTAATGTAAGTGTGTGCGTTAGCCCAGTATCTGCTAGAGGCAGCCCAGTTTGCAAAAAAAGGGGAACATATCGGTTGAGGATTTGGCATGATCTAAGCCAGGGTGTTGGATTTTTGGGGTAGCATGATAGAAGGTGAGGTGCGCTGTGGTGCGTGTCTGGTCAATTTTTCGGTGTTGGGATCTCTTACAACGAAGTCCAGTAATCTCGTTCAGATGCGTCCATAGTCGCCGAGCCAGGGGGGTCGTTTACCCATGAAGTGTAAGAACAAAAGGGGTTGTTGGCACCAGTTCCTCACCGGTCCTCTTAGGGGTTTTATCAATGAGATTTCTTCTGTCTTGACAGAAGACCTCTCATTGAGGGGGTATTGTAACGGGTCAAATTTGTGGGTATTTTTATTTATTTACATTTTCGGGGATTTCTAAAAAAATATGTGTAAATTTTATTTCAACGGTGACCAGACCACATGTTGAGTTGTAAGAGCAGTTTGAACAAAGACGACACAATATCACGTGGTGCAATCGGTAGAGGAATCCGCACCACCTTAGTTTCCAAGAACTTTGTTTGTGTGTGACAGCGCGCCCATACGCATTATACATCCAGGGGCGCGGGGTGACGCTACTTGTGAAGCTCAAGATGGCTAAAAAGCAATTTTTGGTCGCCTCCTTGACTAAGGCGACGGATATGAAACTTTAAGTCCCGCCTCTTTTGTGACGTCGAGCCATAAGCGCCTGAATATCATCGGCGTACAGGACTAAAATACTGCTATGTATCATGGGCATAGCCACAAAACTGCAACAACTCAGGCTGTGAGCGTCAACGAAATTCGTTCGCCGGCAGGCATTAATATCCGTCCGCATGATATAGACGCTTAGGAGTCCACGAGAAAAGGTGTGCACTAACAGACGCTAACAGTTTTGTTCGGGCCCGGTCGGTGGAGTTTTATAAGATGTGACTAATTCAATAATATCGTTAATACCGACCGGGACCCAAGGGATTAACGGACTCAACAAGGTATAAAGGGTGACATGGAGTGATAACCAAACACAGTGAAATAACGGGTAAGCGAAACGGCCGGAAAAAAACACGTGTTCGGGCAGCACCGCGGGAGCGAATAGTGCGATTAAAGTATGAACTTATAAAACAAAACAAAGTGTAATTTATTAAATTTGTGTGTGTGTGTAAAAATTGCAGGCTGGGCAGTCTTCCTAGGTGTAAGTAATCTAATTTAAGTAATTTAAATATACCAATAAAAGCTGTGTGAACAAGAGGTACGAAAATTTCAAAACAATATGAGAAAATTTATTGGAAACGAATCATCTAACTTTGCAATGTTTGATAATAAAAGATATTAATTCTCTTCATAAAAATGTGTTAGACTAAGTTATTTCGTCATTACCACTTTCTCATTTCTGTGCTGCAAGATTCGTCTAAACGTTCCGGGTATCTTCTGAATTATTATTTTGGGGGTAGTCAGAAGGCGAAATTGTCCCGTTTTTATTTAAGGTAAAGTGTAAAGGTCTCCATATCTGTCCTTCAAAGATATGGGTGGCGACTCTGGCTTCTGAGGAAAATTTATACAGCAGGTAAGTTCCTGGCAGTATTTTATTTATTAATATATTTCGACTTATTTTGTAGCATCACAAAGTATGAGATGGTGTTATGATGAGAGAGATTTAAATAGAGAATTGTGTGTTGATAAAGAGACAGAATTGTATAATTTAAAGAGAGATTATGATGAGTTGAAAGAAATGTTAGAAGTGTGTCTAAACAATAATGATTTAATTCATAATAAAAAAGTAACTGACCCAATATTCGAAATCTTTACTAATGGAGACTTAACAGAAATACTTAATGTTTTAGTGGATAGTTAGTGAGGATCGGTCAATAATACAACTTTTAGTAATTTTGCGTCGACGTTTCGACAATATTTATTGTCATCTTCAGGACCTGTGTATGAAATACAGTAGAAATATCAAACATAACGAAACAATTAAATATTTGGGTGAACGTGTTGGTGATGTGAGTGTGTGCGTGTGTATGTATGTATCATTTTTTATGTGAAGACTTATGATAGTTTGTTTACATCTTCAAATTATCTTTAAGAAAGCGAGCAAATTATAAATTATAAATTATAATTTACATCTTCAAAATTTGAAGATGTAAACAAACTATCATAAGTCTTCACATAAAAAATGATACATACATACACACGCACACACTCACATCACCAACACGTTCACCCAAATATTTAATTGTTTCGTTATGTTTGATATTTCTACTGTATTTCATACACAGGTCCTGAAGATGACAATAAATATTGTCGAAACGTCGACGCAAAATTACTAAAAGTTGTATTATTGACCGATCCTCACTAACTATCCACTAAAACATTCACTGATTGACGGTCACTAAAAATTTAAGGAGAAATACTTAATGTTGACTTGTTTCATGATTATTTTGGTAAAACGGATGAATTTGATTTTTGTGGTTATAACACACAAAATAGCAATATGTGTATCAATAAAATCGAAAAGTGTTATCTGAAACAAAGATTAATTTTTGACGATGGAGGCTAAACTATAAACAGTCAATGGACAATTTTAAATATATTGTTTTATGGTTTTTGACCTCGCAACCTTGGACATTGAAGTGTGATATAATTGAATAAATAAGGATGAAGATTTGTAAATAAATGTTTAGTAAATTTATTTGTGTGTATTGTAGAATGTCAGGTAAACAATGTGTATGTAGATGGTTGTGATAATAATAATATTAAAATTTGGCAATCTAAATAAATAACAAAAGTAATTTGGAAGACAGTAATTAGAGAATTGTAATTGTTTTGATAACAACGGAAATTGTATTTTCAATAATTAATGTAATCAAACTAAGTTGAAATGTTTAAATATATTGATTGGTTCAAAGGTTATATAATTGAATTTTCCAAGGAATTTAAGTTATTTTACAATTTGTGAATTTGGTAATCAATTGTTAAATTGTTTGATTTGAAATAACAATTTTGTTAAATGTTTCAGAGGTGAGGTGGAAGTATTGGTGGGTATGGTGTATATATTTTGTGTATGTCGGTATGTGAATAATGTACTGTAAGTATAAAAAAAAAAGTTTTTATAATAACTAGTCAGATATAATAAAGTGTTTACAGATGTTTTACTCAATTAAAAGAATTTTAACTTCAATAATGAAAACAACTTGAGATAATAATTTAATAAATAATAATAACTGAAAAGTAATCTAAAATAAATGCTCATAATAAATTTGAAAAGTTTAAGTAATCTAATTGTAGAACGTTACGAATGATTTAAATGTTGATGGATAAAATGGTTAGTGAGGAATGTCACATTAGAATGTTGTATATAAAAATTTTATTATTTAGTTATTAAGGCGCTATTGCTGGGGTGGCCTGTGCCCCAGTAGATAGTGGAATGGGTTGGGGGTAACAGTGAGTGTTACCTCCATCGGAGGCCAACAGGGCGAAAATGTGCGGCACACCTTTTTTGTACAATTTTATTTGTACACTGATAGACTCTCGTGCCGTACATAATATTGATGGATAGAACAGGCATTAAAGTGAAGTTAGATTTCCCCGACTTTTCGGGCGATTACTGCCTTACCAGCACTAATCGTGGTTTTGGCTAGCGGTCAGCTATGGGCATAATCAAGTCCCTTGACCATAGCTGGCTTGAAATTGGTTGATAATAGAAATTAATAGGGGGTGAAACTAGGGGAAATCCCAGGAACTATGGAACAGCGGCTGCCACTCTGTCCGCGTAGGGACAGCATAGCCAGGTGGTAGACCCGTTTTAAGGGCTTTTCAATATAAAACGAGGATATGTCGATATCCAAAATCTTTAAAATGTAAAGCCGAAGCAAAGACACGGAGATGTTCAATTCCTCCAACTATGCAGTCTTTGTGAAAGCAAATGGGTGCTACAGTCCAATATAAATTACAATAGTATGTGTGGATTAGGAGGTTGTTCAGATGAACAACAAAATTAAATTTCATAACATAAAAAATGCTAACTCTAATTTTGCTCTAATAAAATGCTTGTATTACGCTTTGATAAATAGGTGTTCATACGTTCAGTATAATGTATTCATTCTGTATTTTATAAATGTATTATTTTATTGTGTTAGAGGTAAGAATTGATAAAAATATGTGTTCTATATAATTTGTGTAATTTTGAAACTAAGTAAATAACCAGACCGACCAGCAGGCGGTTTACACAATAGTACCAGAGTCAGAAAGAGGGGAAACAATGATGGGTAATATGGTAGATGTAAGGATTGATAATCATATGTATTTCATGTAATTTGCATAATTTCGAAATGTTTTCGCTTGGCTAGGAATGTCAGCTGATCAGTAGTAAAATGTCACTGTGAAATTATTTCTTAATGTTCAAGGTAATTAATGTCAAATATAATGTTTAATGTGTTAAAGATGCTATTTCAAATAATGCGGAAAGTAATTTGACAAAGTAAGATTTTAAATAAAGTGTCAAAGATAATAAAAGATAGGTTGTGGGTGATTAATATTTTATGGGACATGTAGATCAGTCCAAGTTAGAGTTAAAGTGTTAATAGAGATGAAAATATTGTTTTGAATTAATGTAATGTTGTTGTGAGTTAATGTAATAGATATTGAGAAGTAATGATGTTGACACAGTAGTTATGGGGAATATATGTAGAGTAATGAGTGATATATTGATGTTTATAAATGATGATGTTATTTTGTTGTAATTGAAGGGAGGTAATAAGAATGGTGATTTGGGGATGGTAATTTTGTAAGAGGGGATAGTGTAATGTAGGAGTCCGCAACAAAAGGGTTGGGACGGGAAGGGACCGTTTGTCGCCGGAAAGGGTTACCTTAGGTAGAATCCAGGAACCAACATAAGGAATGAGCTTTTGGGGGGGGGGGAACACACTTATCCTAAGTACAAAGGGTTAGAGAATATTTTTTTTATATATCGAAAGAATATGATGTAGATTGAGTTTAATGGTAAGTTGGGTTTAGAGATTGTTTGACAGATGTTTTGATAGAGATGGGTGTCCTGATAGTTAAAGTTGTTAGTGGTATGAGAGTCAGAGGGAAAGATTGTATGTATGCATATCGAGTTATTATAAGTAATTAAATCACCCAAAGTAAAGGAAATTGAGATGATTAAGTAAAGAGATTTATAGTAAAAACATAAAATTTTGATTGAAACCAATGACAATTTTGGACAGAGTTTGAAAATAATGTAAAGTATTTATTTGAGTAATTTAAATACCAATTTGATTGTTATTTATAATAATATTTTGTTATTTTAAATGTTTTATTTTATTTTGTTTTTATGTTTAAAGGTAGAATTTCACAGATGTTCAATGTATTTTCAGATGTAACTTGTGTATAACGTATGTAGGTCAAGGTTATTGACTTGACCCAGTTTTGATCAGCTGATAGGTGAGGTCATATACTAGAGACGTTTAGCAAGGAAGTAAAGCCAATTTTGCTTTTAATTAATTTGAATAATTTTTAAACAATTTCAGTATTGAAAAAAGGAATATATTTTAATAAATTTAAATTTTTTTAGTTTAAAATTTTTTTTGAAAAAAAAATTCTTGATTTTGCGCCGCCATCTAATTGATATTTTTGAACTTTGATGATGTTATTGTTTGTGTACTAAACGTGTTTATTTTATTGAATTGTACTGTTAGGGCATATGTATAATCACATGTTAGGTTAAGGATGTTCCTATTTTAAGAAATGTTAAATTTGTGTATTTTCTAATAACAAAAAATTAATGAAGAGAATTTTTTTTTGATAAAAGATTTTAGTTTGATTTTTGGATTTTAACTTAAATGAAATGGTATAGCTAAAGATGTTGCAATGTTTATATGATATAGTATAAGTGTGTGTGTGAGCCCAGTAACTGCTAAAGGCAGCCCAGTTTGCATGTAAGGGGAAACATATCGGTTGAGGATCTGGCATGATATAAGCCAGGGATTTGGATTTTTTGGGGGTAGAATGTTAGAAAGTGAGGTGCGCTGGGGTGCGAATCTGTTCGATTTTTCGGTGTTGGGATCTCGCAAAGAGAAGTCCAGTGATCTCGTTCAGATGCGTCCATAGTCGCCGAGCCAGGGGGGGGGGTCGTTTACCCATGAAATATAAGAGCAAGAGGGGGTTATTGGCACCAGTTCCTCACCGGTCCTCTTAGGGGTTTTAGCAATGAGATTTCTTCTGTTTCGACAGAAGACCTCTCATTGGGGGGGTACTGTAACGGGCCAAATTTGAGGGTTATTTTATTTTATTAAATTTTGGGATTTATTAAAATATTCGTAAATTTATTTCCAACTCTGACCAGAACACGTGGTGAGTGGAAACCGTTTCTAACAAAGGAGTAATATCTCAAATTGTGCAATCGCTAACCAGGAATGTACCAAGTCGTCATTTCCAAGAACTTTGCAAGTGTGTGGCAGCGCGCCCGTATGCATCACACAACCATGCGCGCGGACCCACGCCGGAGTAAACCGCAAAGATGGCCAAGATGTTTAAATTCTGTTCACTTAGCTTGCCAAGGTGACGGATGTAAAACCTAAGTCACGCCTATCTTGTGACGTCAGCCAGTGCCTAGCGAATATCTTACACTAACTGCACACAAATAACTACATGGGTTTAAATAGGACGAAGCTACGGCGAAGAACCATGAGGCTTTGGCTTCCACAAAAAACGACGAAATTGAGTTGGCCGCGAACATATAGCGGCTCTCCCCAGTTTCACATAGAAACCGTGTCTGGCCAGACATCTGCCCCATGGGGCTCTCTTAATTTTATCAGTTTCAAGAAAAAAGTGATTTATAAATTAACAGTAATGTGACAGTGGAGTGAGTACTCGCCTAGAAAATATCAAAGTCTATTTCGGACACACAACTAAATACCAAAAAAAGGAATAACGAGCTCGAGTGAAGACCACGTGCCGGCAGGGAGGGGTATTTCTTTTAATATGTTAAGGGTTTAATAAATTCAGGAATCAGGGAAAGGTTTTTTTTTTATTTTAATAAAGAGCGAAAGTGAGAATGTGTGGCAGGCTGGGCTGTTTATGTTTATGTGTGATGTAATTAAGGTAAGCTATATTATATAAGTTAATATGGTATAAGAACGTATTTCAAGGAAATTCCATTTTAAAAGTAAATTTAAAATAATCGATGGTTTGTAAAAACACAGCAGATGAATAACAAATAATTTGAGACAGAGTAGAAAGAATGAAAAAATAAAGATCAATTAATTTCTCTTCATAAAAATGTGTAGAGTAAATCATTCACACAACCTAAAATCACGCTAACATCTTACGTTCGTGTGAGAACCCTGGATCCAGATAGAATCGTTGCAGGTAGGTGGAAGCAAATTTATGAATTTATATATTTATTGAGTTTATTAATATCTCACCATTTAATGTTTGTTTCCACTCACTTTGCCACTCCATTAGGCTCACCTCACGGAATTTATTAATCATTGCACTTTTTGGTATTCGTTCATAGCACACCATACTGCTACTGGACGCAGCGTCTTTAGCCAGATTGTCAGCCAGTTCATTACCATAAATAACCACATGTGCCTTAAACCAACCAAAATCAATTGACCAGTTGACCGCCTTTAAACTTCTTAACTTATTCCTTATTTCTTCTATCAAGTAGCTATGATTCCTCGAGCTGCTAAGTGAGTCCAGCGTCACTCTGCTGTCGGTGTAAACAGCTGCCGTTCTCAAATTAGTTATAATATAATTTAATTCAGCTATCTTTTCCAGGGCCTTCAAGACTGCCAATTGCTCAGCCTGATTATTAGAGCACCCAACACCCAACTTATACTGCATCTCATATTTGAGCTCACCATTAACAAACAAGGCTATACCCGACCCAACCCCATTGTTGTGCTTACTGCCATCTGTATATGTTTGTACTGTGTATACTTTACTTTCATGCCTCGAGTTTATAAGAACTGTATTGTGCCGGTGTTAATCGGCCGTTTAAAAAGGTTTTAGAAACATTTGGTCTGATTGTAAAATAGAGCACATGCGGGCGACCTTTGTTCGCCTCGGTTACGGCTGCGCGCGCAACTTGTAGAATAGGGGAGCAGTTTCTCTGTTCCTAACGGCAGAGGACTCCTTGCTTCGCTCCGAGATACATCAGCTTCGCTCTCTCTTCAAACATTTACGACGCAGTTTTCTGTCTCCTCATGGCGTGCTAAGGCGTAATTGACTCCCGGTAAGAATTTCATTATTTTGTCTTTATAAGTAATTATATATATATATATATATATATATTTCAATCACTTTCTGCTACAGTCCGTTTCTTGATGTATATAATACTATAATACCTATAACTAATTTACCTCAAGATATATTTTTTCCTTCAGGAACATGTTTCGGGAGATCCTGTTCTCCCGAAACATGTTCCTGAAGGAAAAAATATATCTTGAGGTAAATTAGTTATAGGTATTATAGTATTATATATATATATATGGGGATAATTAATAACAAGATGCAACCGTATAAAATACGTAATTATGTGTGTGCGGCCCGACAAGTTTTATATTAAGAGAAACTCATTATTCACTGATTTACTTAATGCTCAGTATATAGCCCATGCTCCTTTTATTATTACTGTAATAGTGTGAGAAGTTTTGCAAGTGTCATTGTCATGATAAAGGTGTACAACATTAAATTATTAAAGGCTAAAACTTAGTGCGTAGGCAGGGTATGAACTGTCCATGCAGGCAATAGATTGTCGGGAAGTATTTAATTAACTGAACAGTAGAGAGTTTCTTTGTGTGAACTTCCTTAGATGAAATTTTATCAATGTTAAAACATTCTTAATGCTGTGAGTGCCTTGCAGTTGAATTTTTTGGTCAAATAATGATTATCGCTCACCACGTGGCGCATAACCTGTTAAATTCTGTCGAAGCATGTGGAGCAAGTGTTGATCATTTTTATATTACGCCACTTTTAATATAGTCGTTTCATTATTAAAATTTACTTATTCCATGGCTGATTTTCTACCCTTTCAGCAGGTGGCAAAACTTATTTATGAAACTTGTGGTTTTATTGAGTGTTAGTTGGAGGCCCGTTATGAGGTTAATTACCTGAACTCGGGTGTACATTTTTAGTGAACAGTTCTCTAATTTATTTGAATGAACAGGGTTCTCGAATTAAGCCGGAACTTGGCTTTGCTGATCGCCCTACATCTGCATCAGACATGGACCATTAGCAAGATCTTGTACGAAGAGGGAGCTGGAGACTGATTTTCGATGTAGCACTCGCCAGCATTTCTAAGGTGATATTCACACTTTATTTTCCTTTTGGGGCCGGGCCGGCAGTACGCCGTTTACTTAAATATCTTTGAAGCCATGTGACCACGTGTCCAGACTGTCTGCTAGAAAGGGGAGAAGCTGATCATGACGGAACTTTATAAGTTAAATTCAAGAACACTTTTTATAACTGATTTACATTACTCTAAGTGCACTCCTTGTAATTATGTGCTGCACTGGGGGAGCGTGCCAGATATTTTTTGCACTTGCACATTTTACAGTTTGCATTTAATTATCATTTAACTCTTTTTACAGAATTTAGAGAACAGGTTAGTAGCTCTGTTCCGGCTGGAACAGAGATGAATATATTTTCACTTCACATGGGGTTTAAAAAGGGGACTTAGGTTTTTCTCTGACTCATGCTGGTGCAACCTCAGACAGGTTGCAGGCCTGTCAAACTTTGTTACCCACATGCTGGCGCGCTGCCACAAATGCTAGAGCACAACCACCTTATTGTATTTTTTATTTTTAATTATATTTATATAGCCATTCGGGGTTAATAGAAAATAATTTGTTTTTCTCCTGGATATATATTAGTTGATTTTGCTCCTTACAAAAGGGCTATACTGATTGTTTTTCTTAACTGGCAAACACATATTGATTATCTTTCACTTGTAGTATCTGCTGTTTAATTTCTTTAACTATACAACATATACGCATTTTTTTTTTTGGTAAAACATTTTGTCTAAATTTTTCTGAAATTGTAAAGCCTCGAGTGATTAATTTCTGAGTGTTAAAGTTCATATTGATTTTTAAATCTTCCGGAATTTGTGAAGTAAAGTAACTGTTTGAAATCAGATGATGTAGTTCTGTAAAGTTTATTTAATCCTGTGGAAGGAACTTAAGGTTCATACACTCATGATGGGTTATTGATCAGTGGAATGCTATGCAAATGGGCGGTCCGGTTTTATTTATGCGTTAAGAGTTTTCATCATCCTTTCTAGGGGTTTTGGCTTTTATGTAATTCTGCAAAAACGGGTTGTTGATGGACGAATATTTTATCTCTGCTGGGTTCGGAGTATTGTAGTTACACTGCCTGCTGGGCGGGTGCATTCCTGGGGCATTCGTGTTAGAATTGATGTAATTGTGAGTTTGTGTGCCTTATGTTCTGTGTGTGTTATGTTTGTCCGTGTCTAGCTAGCCACAAGATGGGGGAGAATCTTATATATATATATATATATATATATATATATATACACATATACTTGCTGAATTTATACACACTTGTTATGCTATTATATTTATATACATTTGCTGAATTTATACACACTTGTGATTATATTATATTTATATATGTGTTTACTGAATTTGTACACACTTGTTATGTTATACACATGTTGTTTTGCTTGTTATGCCTTATATTTATATATATGTATATACTAACTGAATTTATGCACACTTGTTATGATGTACACATGTTGTTTTAATTTAATACTGTTAAAGCAGGGCTTAAATCATTCGTGATAATTAAGATTCATGGGGGGGGACAATGATGTACTAGAGTTGGCCTGCATGTATGATTTCTAAGCATACAATAAACTTGTTATTGTTACATTACGGCTGAGTTTCATTGCAAGTCCCGTCATACTGGACCCGGCACGATTTTTGCTTCTCTAGGCTCCAGCCTAGTCCTAATTGACTTGTGGCTTCTCTTTCAAAAAAAAATTAAAATTAAAGAAGTTGTTTTATTTTCAAAAAAAAAAAAAAAACACATAAAAAGAAAGAGGGGTTACAAATGGTACCGCAGAGCGTGGTTTATAAAGTCTGCTACCACAAATGGTAGCGGAGAGCGTGGTTCATTCTAGGCTTGAACCCTTGGGTCCTGGTGTGACGGGGCTTGCAGACTCGGAAATATTAATGCGATTGTTGTGACATAGTTTCGAGATATGCCCGTGTAGGCTAGTTGGAGGTAGGATAACTTGTGAGTCGGGTCGCACCACTGAGGCGGTTATTTGTGTTTGAAAAATGTAATGGTTGTACGGCCGGGGAGTCTCGAGCGTGGCCTGGAAGATGGAATGTTGATTTAGGGTCGGAGTTTAGAGTGTTATATTGACGGGATGCGGTATGGCCCGATCGGAAATCGGTACCGGCACCGACTTGTGTCCGGTTGATGTCGAAGTATTACTTCCCGAATTATGACTTTCAGTTGTTAGTTGGTTGTTGTGAGTTATGTGTTGGTACGGCGTGTGTGTCGAGTCGCTGTTTGATGTTATGTGTGTTTAGTATTGTTGCTTGTCTCTTGTCTCCTTCCGTCGTGGATGTGAATGGTTCAGAATAGGCCAGGTCTCCGCAGCGCTAGAGAACCCGGGGGTCTACTCAAAGGAAGGACAGTACTTGGGTTTTTCTGTTTCTTGTAAATATGCTTTTGTGGGTTATGTTTTGTGTTCAGTGTATCGTGTGATTCTGGCGGGGGTAGGTTATCAGAGACTACCCAATCCTATTTCCGGCATCCTCCAGAGACTTCCGGTGGTGGATGGAGAAGATGAGGGCAAATTGTCGGTTTTTCTGGACATCGTCCTGGAGTTGGCGGATTTTCCGGGGCTGTCCGATGAGGTCCTCTTGTCTGTTATATATCGGTACTGCCGGGGTTCATTGGCTGAGCTGGTCACCAACACTCTGCGTCGTGGTGGCAGTATCGACTCTCTCCATGGGGAGGTGTTGGACTCTTTCATACCCCGTCGGCAACGTGAGCGTTTGGAACTTAGCCGGTTCTATCGTGCACAGGCCAACGGAGAGGCGTTGGGGGATTTTGTGCAGGATATCCGTAAATGTGCTCGGGTTTTGAGATTGGGGTTGCCCGAGAGGGATGTCGTTAGAAGAATTTTAGAAGGGGTGACGCCCCAAGAGAGATCCCGTTTGGTGTTCGCGGATCGTCCACGTTGTTTTGCGGACCTCGAACGGCTGTGTGTGTTTTCTAGAACGGTCCAGGGGATTGATGAGTCCCGTGAGCACGTGGACCCTGATAAGGTAAGACACGAGAGGCATGGGGGGCGAATCGTTCCATCCTCATGCGGTAAGGAAAATAGAATTATAAACTCTTGTAGCGAGAGGCGCCGTCGTTCGCCTAGTGTGACTTGTTTTAGGTGTGGTAGGTTGGGCCACGTCAGACGATTTTGTACCGGGGTTGGGTCGAGTCCAACGTCCCTCCCCAAGGTGCCCAAGGTCATTCAGAAAAAGGTCAATGAGGGGAAGATATGTCGGAGGTCTTCCCCTACCTGTCGCGGGTCTTCTAAGGTACCTGTCGCGGGTAAGGTAAGGCTGGCCTCCAGGCCAGTTGTAGGTCCCAGGTCTTTGGGCATCAAGGTCCTCCAAACCATCTCTAGGCCCACTTCCGTATGCCCCTTCTTGCTGTTGGAGTTGAAGAAGAGTCAACTCAGAGCATTAGTTGACTCCGGATCAGCAAGATCCATCATTTCATCCAAAGTGTGCGAGGACCTTGAACGACAGGGTTTATTTAAACGGTCAGAACAGTCTTCCGTAGTGTGCTGGACGGCATCCCAGGAAATTCTGCCCATTTCCCGGGTAGTTTCATTTAAGTTTAAAATCGTGGGATTTTCTTGGGTGTGGAGCTTTCTGGTTTCTCCTGCTCTGGGAGTTGAATGCATTATTGGTGCCGATTTCATCTGCAAAAGTGGTCTCGTTATTGACATCCAAGAGCACCAATGTTATTTTAAATTCAATCGGGGAGTTGTAATCCCGTTCCTTGGATATCAGGGGACCAGGCAAGATATCCAAGAGGTTAAGTGCCCCGACACATCTAGAGACCACCTCTCCCAGTCCCAGCGGTCCGCTTTAGATCAGTTGTGTGAGCGTTTCCCCACTGTATTAACTCCGGCCCTTGGGCTCACACATCTCTTGGAGTATAAGATCCGCCTAACGGACTCCAAGGTGGTGCGCTCCCACCCTTATAAGTTTGCCCCTCCGAAGATGAGCATCTTGAGGGAGAAGGTTCAAGAATTATTAGATCAAGGGGTGATTGAACCTTCTCAGTCCAGTTATGCCAGTCCAGCGTTCCTAGTGCCCAAGCCTGGAGGTAAGCACAGGATGGTCATCGACTACCGCAAGCTGAACGCTAACATCGAGGTAGATTCGGTCCCACTTCCTGACCTTCATTCCGCGTTCGATTGGTTCAGTGAGGCGAGGTATTTTACCATCATTGACCTCAACTCTGCATATCACCAGATTCCCTTGACGAAAGAAAGTAGGCCCTACACGGCATTCTGTGTTCCGTGGAACCTCTATCAGTATACTAGGGTTCCTATGGGTCTAGCGGTAGGGGCCCAAACACTCACCCGTTTGCTTGACACCGTTTTTCATGATGTCAAGTTCAAGTACGTTTTTAATTATCTTGATGACTTGCTGGTGTACAGCAAGGGGTACGAGGAGCATTTGGGTCATCTTGAAGAGGTGATGTGCAGGTTGAGGGGTGCCGGCCTCACTGTCAATCCCGAAAAGGTGAAGTTCGCCCAGACACAAATTTCTTTTCTGGGCCACCTGATTTCCCATAGAGGTGTCACTGTGGATCCTGAGCGAACACAGGGAATCAGGGACTTTCCCCCACCAAAGGATGCCAAAGGCATCGCGAGATTTGTGGGGATGGTCAATTTCTATCGGCGTTTCATCCCCAACGCGGCGGAGATTGCGGCACCTCTGAATGAGCTCCGGAAAAAGGGCGCCAAATTTGTATGGGGGGAGAAACAACAGAAGGCTTTCGAGACCCTGAAGGAAGCCATTATTTCCCCTCCTGTACTGAGAATGCCAGACTTCTCGAGACCGTCTATCATACAGACGGACGCAAGTTCGGTGGCGCTCGGGGCGGTTCTGTCCCAAGTTGTTGATGGTGCTAGGCAGCCTGTGGCCTTCATATCTAGAACTTTGACCCAACAAGAACGGAAGTCTTCAGTCTATGAGCTAGAGTGTTTGGCTGTTGTACACGCTCTAGATAAGTTCAGGCGTTTTCTGGAACACGCTGAGTTCCTGCTCGAGACCGACAACCAGGCTCTCTCTTGGCTTCTCGCTCATCCCCGGCAGCTGGGTAAGATTGGACGATGGGTGGTTAAAATCTCATCCTTTAAATTCAAGGTGCAACACATTCGGGGAACTCAAAATGTGGTTGCAGATGCTTTGTCCCGTATGTTTTCCAAGCCCAGCGAAGCCCAGCCGGAGCAACCCTGTTCTGTTTTACTGGACTTTCCTTTAGCGTTTACTGATGTGTTACCCCATCAGTTAGATGATGAAGAGTTGGGTCCGATCATCCAAAATCTAAAAGAAGGTAACGTGCAGGTCCCGTACTTCTTGTCCAGGGGCGTCCTATGTTGCAGAGAGAAAAAGGGGCGGGCCCCGAAGATAGTGCTGCCTAGCAAACTCGTGCCCATGGTTTTCAGCTACTATCACAATTCCCCGGTAGGTGGACATAAGGGGATTTCGAAGACCATTTCCAGTATTAGGAAAAACTTCATCTGGAAGGGCATGGATAGGGACATAGCAACTCGGGTGAAGGCATGTCATCTCTGTGGCTTAAGCAAGCCTGCTCAGAACACCAAGTTGGGGCTGTTGTCATCTGATGTGGCGAGCAGACCGATGGAGAAGCTATTCATCGACTACGTGGGACCCTTCCCGCGTAGCAAGTCAGGTAATGCTTACCTACTTGTCTGTGTGGATGCTTTTTCGAAGTTTGCCTGGCTACTGCCCTTACGGCAGGCAACTGCTCGATTGACCATAAGCGCGCTCCAGAGTCATGTATTTCAGCACTTCGGTCTTCCGGCCATCATTGTCTCGGACAATGGTCCACAATTTATTTCAGGCGACTTTCGGCGAATGTGCTTCGCCAATGGCATCAAACATGTAACCACTTCCCCCTATTACCCACAGCCGTCCCACGCGGAGAGATTCAACAGGAATCTCCGGTCCGCACTCATCGCCTATCATGCGGAACAACAGACCACCTGGGACCAGAACCTTAAGTGGTTACAGCTAGCTTTCAATACGGCCCTGCATGACAGTCATAAGGCCGTTCCCTTTGAAGTTATGTTTGGTTTCTCGCCTACGCTTCCCTTGGCCAACTTATGGAACATAGACGATCTTCTGCCGGGTAATCCGGACATTAGGACGGCAGATAGGTGGAAAGAGGCCCGGAAGAATTTGCTTCGTGCGCACGGGCGCGTCCGTAGTCGATATAATCAGGGGCGTATTCCAAATCCCTTTAAGGTAGGAGATTTGGTCTACTGCCAGAGCCACCCGATCAGCTCAGCTGCCGATAAAAGAGCCGCCAAATTATGCTATCGTTGGTCGGGGCCGTACCATATCCTCGTCACCGGTATTGATTATATGTTTACGTCACCGGTGACAGCGCGGTTGGAAGAGCCGGGTGGTGATGCTAAAGAGATTACTACACATATATCAAAATTGAAACTGTGTAGAAGAGGGTAAACGGGGTGACAAGGGGGGGTTTCTGTGCGAGTGGGGAGGTTGTCTATTTTAAGAGGGTGTGCTCCGGGGGCGGTATTGAGAGTGTTATGGTAGCGGGTAGATGTTTCCCACAGTCCCAGTGGGGTTCGTCTACTTCAGGGATGCGCCCCTGCCTGCGCGAGCCTTGGGTTTCTCCAATTGTCCTTATGTCCGGAGGGAGCCATGTCCTTACCTTCAGTCCCAGCCCATGACCGTTTCATCATCCTTGACCATCCACCTTCCGAGTTCTCTAACCTTACCCAGAGGAAAAAAAAAAAACTTAGAAAAGCAAAAAAAAGGAGTAGAGAGAATGGAGGGTCGGCGGTGTTCGTTGCGGGGTCGACTCGGCTCTTCGTAGCGAACATCGTCGACCGCATGCCCTTGGAGCACACATGTATTAGGTTGTAAGGATGGACGTACGTCTGGAAATTGGATCGTCGGCCCCATGGGGACCGTCATCCCCCTTTCCCCATGGCCCGTGCAGTAATGGTATTGTGTAGAATGGGGGGGTGTCGTATTAGGGAATTATCCCGTAAGTACATGGGGCAGATAGCCCTGTTTAGGTGGCTATCGTGTTCTGGCTTGGGTGGACAACCCTCAGGAGGTCGGAACTCAGGGAGCTCCCGAACTTTTCTTTTGTCCTTCTCTGTCCCTCTTTGCTGTGGGCTGGCCCTGATCAGGTCAGCATGCAGCAACCGCACACTTACACTCTACATGTCTTCTTTCCGCTCTTTCGTCTTCCCTTCTGAGCCTCTGTTCTCCTGGGAGCAAGTGCCGCCGGGCCACCTTATCCATGATGTCCACCGGAGTATTTAAGAAGGGGGCACACTGCAGGGTACTTTCCCGAGTTTTAGAGTGGGGCAACCGGGTTGCCCTTTCGGGGTGGGGGTGTGCCGGTGTTAATCCGGCCGTTTAAAAAGGTTTTAGAAACATTTGGTCTGATTGTAAAATAGAGCACATGCGGGCGACCTTTGTTCGCCTCGGTTACGGCTGCGCGCGCAACTTGTAGAATAGGGGAGCAGTTTCTCTGTTCCTAACGGCAGAGGACTCCTTGCTTCGCTCCGAGATACATCAGCTTCGCTCTCTCTTCAAATATTTACGACGCAGTTTTCTGTCTCCTCATGGCGTGCTAAGGCGTAATTGACTCCCGGTAAGAATTTCATTATTTTGTCTTTATAAGTAATTATATATATATATATATATATATATGGGGATAATTAATAACAAGATGCAACCGTATAAAATACGTAATTATGTGTGTGCGGCCCGACAAGTTTTATATTAAGAGAAACTCATTATTCACTGATTTACTTAATGCTCAGTATATAGCCCATGCTCCTTTTATTATTACTGTAATAGTGTGAGAAGTTTTGCAAGTGTCATTGTCATGATAAAGGTGTACAACATTAAATTATTAAAGGCTAAAACTTAGTGCGTAGGCAGGGTATGAACTGTCCATGCAGGCAATAGATTGTCGGGAAGTATTTAATTAACTGAACAGTAGAGAGTTTCTTTGTGTGAACTTCCTTAGATGAAATTTTATCAATGTTAAAACATTCTTAATGCTGTGAGTGCCTTGCAGTTGAATTTTTTGGTCAAATAATGATTATCGCTCACCACGTGGCGCATAACCTGTTAAATTCTGTCGAAGCATGTGGAGCAAGTGTTGATCATTTTTATATTACGCCACTTTTAATATAGTCGTTTCATTATTAAAATTTACTTATTCCATGGCTGATTTTCTACCCTTTCAGCAGGTGGCAAAACTTATTTATGAAACTTGTGGTTTTATTGAGTGTTAGTTGGAGGCCCGTTATGAGGTTAATTACCTGAACTCGGGTGTACATTTTTAGTGAACAGTTCTCTAATTTATTTGAATGAACAGGGTTCTCGAATTAAGCCGGAACTTGGCTTTGCTGATCGCCCTACATCTGCATCAGACATGGACCATTAGCAAGATCTTGTACGAAGAGGGAGCTGGAGACTGATTTTCGATGTAGCACTCGCCAGCATTTCTAAGGTGATATTCACACTTTATTTTCCTTTTGGGGCCGGGCCGGCAGTACGCCTTTTACTTAAATATCTTTGAAGCCATGTGACCACGTGTCCAGACTGTCTGCTAGAAAGGGGAGAAGCTGATCATGACAGAACTTTATAAGTTAAATTCAAGAACACTTTTTATAACTGATTTACATTACTCTAAGTGCACTCCTTGTAATTATGTGCTGCACTGGGGGAGCGTGCCAGATATTTTTTGCACTTGCACATTTTACAGTTTGCATTTAATTATCATTTAACTCTTTTTACAAAATTTAGAGAACAGGTTAGTAGCTCTGTTCTGGCTGGAACAGAGATGAATATATTTTCACTTCACATGGGGTTTAAAAAGGGGACTTAGGTTTTTCTCTGACTCATGCTGGTGCAACCTCAGACAGGTTGCAGGCCTGTCAAACTTTGTCACCCACATGCTGGCGCGCTGCCACAAATGCTAGAGCACAACCACCTTATTGTATTTTTTTATTTTTAATTATATTTATATAGCCATTCGGGGTTAATAGAAAATAATTTGTTTTTCTCCTGGATATATATTAGTTGATTTTGCTCCTTACAAAAGGGCTATACTGATTGTTTTTCTTAACTGGCAAACACATATTGATTATCTTTCACTTGTAGTATCTGCTGTTTAATTCTTTAACTATACAACATATACGCATTTTTTTTTTGGTAAAACATTTTGTCTAAATTTTTCTGAAACTGTAAAGCCTCGAGTGATTAATTTCTGAGTGTTTAAAGTTCATATTGATTTTTAATCTTCCGGAATTTGTGAAGTAAAGTAACTGTTTGAAATCAGATGATGTAGTTCTGTAAAGTTTATTAATGCTGTGGAAGGAACTTAAGGTTCATACACTCATGATGGGGTTATTAATCAGTGGAATGCTATGCAAATGGGCGGTCCGGTTTTATTTATGCGTTACGAGTTTTCATCATCCTTTCTAGGGGTTTTGCCTTTTATGTAATTCTGCAAAAACGGGTTGTTGATGGACGAATATTTTATCTCTGCTGGGTTCGGAGTATTGTAGTTACACTGCCTGCTGGGCGGGTGCATTCCTGGGGCATTCGTGTTAGAATTGATGTAATTGTGAGTTTGTGTGCCTTATGTTCTGTGTGTGTTATGTTTGTCCGTGTCTAGCTAGCCACAAGATGGGGAGAATCTTATATATATATATATATATATATATATATACATATACTTGCTGAATTTATACACACTTGTTATGCTATTATATTTATATACATTTGCTGAATTTATACACACTTGTGATTATATTATATTTATATATGTGTTTACTGAATTTGTACACACTTGTTATGTTATACACATGTTGTTTTGCTTGTTATGCCTTATATTTATATATATGTATATATTAACTGAATTTATGCACACTTGTTATGATGTACACATGTTGTTTTAATTTAATACTGTTAAAGCAGGGCTTAAATCATTCGTGATAATTAAGATTCATGGGGGGGGGGGGGGACAATGACGTACTAGAGTTGGCCTGCATGTATGATTTCTAAGCATACAATAAACTTGTTATTGTTACATTACGGCTGAGTTTCATTGCAAGTCCCGTCATACTGGACCCGGCACGATTTTTGCTTCTCTAGGCTCCAGCCTAGTCCTAATTGACTTGTGGCTTCTATTTCAAAAAAAAAATTAAAATTTAAGTTGTTTTATTTTAAAAAAAAAAAACATAAAAATAAAGAAGGGTTACAGTATCTGCCGGATGAGGCCAATCCTTGAACGGAATTACTGTGTCCATCAAAATATTAGCACCATCACAACCTCTAGCAACTCTGTAAGCACTAAAAAGTTAATAATAAAAGTTATTAATAAAATTATAATATTAAGTTATTAATAATAATAAAAGTTAATAAGTTAATAAAGTTAATCTCTCTCAACTTTATTATTATTGGAGTCAGTCCTGTCAAAATGCACAAAGCTTCATGGGACACTGTACGATAAGCCTTCGCAATTTTAATATTGATGAGACGTTGCACTCTTTTGAACTTCATCTGGTTATTTTTCCTTTCCAATGCGTCTATCCATACGGGTGCTCCATATGATAAAAATGGGAGAATTGTCCCCTTACATATTGTTTTAAGTGCCTCATGTCCCAACCCCCAGTTTAATTTTGCAGATCTTGATAGCATACGAATCAGTTTTGTACACCTTTCGACCACATACTGGATATGCTCATTAAAATTGAATTTTGTGTCAATAATGAAACCCAAATATTTTAACTTATTAACTTGTTGAAGTTTTTTAGAATCAAGGTAAATGCTTAATTCTGAATTCTGAAGTCTTTTACGAGAAATCAAGAGTATTTTTGATTTTTGTTCATTAAAAGAAACTTTGTTATTTGTAGCCCACTTTGAAATTTTTACCATCTATACATTGGCATAATTTTCAGCTTCTAAGAGAGACTTACCACTTGTTAACACAATTAAATCATCTGCAAAAGCTATTAAGTTTTGTACGTTTAGTGAAGTCTAAATTGAGTAACGAGTTATACTGTATGTTCCAAAATCCTGGCCCACAACAAGATCCCTGAGGACAACCTTTACTGACATCCCTCTCCATTGATGTGTTGCGAGTAGATAGAACTGCCTTTCGTCCACCAAAGTAACTCTGTGAGAGACAATACAAGTTCCTAGGACACTCGAATTGTTTAAGAGTATTCAAAATACATGGCCACCACGCTGCATCAAAAGCGCCCTGGACATCAAGAATAACGAGAGCAACAACCCCTTTCTCCACCAAACATCTTTCAACAAATTCCTTAACTGCCATAGCTGCCTGCATCCACTGTACTTTTCTGAGGTGTAAATCCATACTGATTAGACTGCATTAAATCTTTAGAAAACACGTGGTGCATAATTCTGTTTATAAGTAGTTTTTCCAATACTTTCGCTCCTACCTTCAATAAACTGATAGGGTGAAACTTCGAAACTTCAGTACTGTTCTCCCTGCCCGGCTTAATTATTGGTACTATTTTTGCTCTTTTCCATAACTTAGGAAAGACACCTTTTCTCAGACACTCATTATAGATTGCTGTTACAAACCGAGGAAATTGCATAAAAAACCCGCAATAAAATGCCACTTGTTATTCCATCCTCACCAGGACACTTCTGAGGGTTCATGTTTTCCAAAACTCGCAAAACTTCTTCTTGTGAAAACTCTCTGTCATCTTGTACACTTATTGGATCCTTAATCTGATTCCTAATATGCCTATGATACTCATTATCCAATATGCTGTCATCCACAGGAATAAAGTATTGCAACATACAATTCATAGTACCTTCCAAATCTGTTGTGAAGGAGCCATCCGGTTTTTGCAAAGTTGTTAATGTGGAACACTTTCTCATTTTTCCAGCTGCCAAGCGATAAACCGCATTCCAGGGATTTACTGATGTTGTTAAATTACAATATTGTTTCCAAGAATGTATTTTTTCTCTTCTAATACTTGATTGATACTTCTTCTTTTCCTCAAAGTAGTACATTTTCCGACATTCTCTCAGGTCATTGTCGTTTCTAGTCCTTTGGTATCTTCTTCTTAATGCATTAACTCTTTTACGCATGACTGTGAGTGTATCTGACCACCATGGAACCGATCTGCCTCCAACAGTCTTCTGTAACGTTGTACGCTTCTTAAAGACTTGTCACATGCATTTGTAACTAAACATCCGTCCTTAGGAGGGAGGGAGGGAGGGAGAGGGAGGAAGGGGGAGTTCGAAGTACTGGGTTGCCTTAAAAACATATATTCTATTTGTATACGTAATTTCATGTTTTAGAATTGTTAGATTAACACATAAAGAGAAAGAGGAAAGGAGAAAGAATTTAATATTGAATTATAATAAATAAGATTAGTTTAGCATAACAATGTGTTAACTTAATTATTATGCCACACCCATAACCTGATTTCTGCATGAAAGATTCGTCTAAAACGAACCTGAGAATCATCTGAAATAAGGGAATAAATAATCTAAGTTATCAGTTGGGTAAAGTATAAAAAAGGATTCCACATTTCCTTTTCAAAATGTAGGTGGCGACCTTGAATAGTTAATGGGATCAACTGATGGGTTGAAGTCATGATAAGGTAAGTGCGTCCAAATCAGGGTAAGTAGTATTTTTGTATACATAAAAGTGTTTATATCGTTACAGTATATAAAACACATTTATTGTATATGCTTTAAACTATAATACACACTACAAGATAGAAGAAGGAGTGGGGATATAATAACAGAGCTAGAAGTAAAAGATATTAATAAAATCATTTCAACTTATAGAAGATAGTGGTGCGACCATTTGCAAAGATGATGGATGATCGATTGTCTATTGGTAGAAGAGACATGAGTTGTCAAAGTATGAGATGAGTGTCGGAACAGATTTATACAACGTAGTCCTTTAAATGAAGAAGATTAAGTTACGTCTGAATTTCCGATTTTTCATGTATCTCCCTTATGTTGTGATGCTATTTTCTAACATTCAAAACATTATTTCTTAGATTACGTTTCTCATATGTCCTACAGACATTATATGATAAAACATCCAGTGGTAAAGGACGCTTATATCATGCTTTTTCTTCCTTAATAATTTCGCGTGTATGGAACAATTCATTTATTTCGATAAACAAATATACAATACAAAAAAGCAAAATACAAGAGACAACAAAATTTAAAAAAATGTACTTTTAATCAAAATTACAGGCTGTACAATAATTAGTATTTAATATGTAAAATTAAGTAGTGTTGAGAAAAAACGTTCAGTTTCATAGCAATGTGGTTTCCATATTAAAAATTGTTCATTGATAAAGACAAAAATGACCGCGTGTTTACTGTTTACAAATATTTTAAAAAAAATTGTTCTAAAAATTCCAAAATTCTCTTTGCACTTCTTTAATGACAAAATATTTAATACCTTATACTGGCTATAAATGGTACAGTCTCTCTCTCTCTCTCTCTCTCTCTCTGAAACCCGGGTGTTGAGATAGCACCATAATCAATGAAATATTTCCCGGCTGTGAGGCTGTCATAATCGAGAGAATATTTGTCAAAATCGGTAGTTTAAGCTGTCAAAAGTGGGTATGACCAGTCCCCGGGTTAAGGGATAAACATAAGGGACACATAACTTAATCCCGGGACTGGTCATACCCACCTTTGACAGCTTAAACTACAGATTATGACAAATATTCTCTCGACTATGACAGCTTCACAGACAGCAAATATATGATTCAACCATAATACATAAAGAAAAGATTTAACTGTATTTATGCAAATACTATTATGACAATAACGTCATTCTGAGTAAAATTTCATTTGGATAAACTTTCTTAAATTTCAATCATTTTCAAATGTAAATCTCATTTATACATATCATACAAGTGTAATTTCCTGTCTTAAAATAGATTATATTTTATTGGTTTTACTTATTTAATTAGTTAATAAGTTACGAAGTGTTTGCATTCAAAACTTTTGTATGTGAATAATTGAGACAATCTTTCTGAATACACTTATGACCTTAATTTTTTGTAAAATAAAATGTTTGAGGTACAAATCTTAATCGCCTTGTTCTGGTAACCGCAATATTAGGAAACTACGTGTAGGCCTACCCCATGTTTTACCAAAGTCACGCATACTATCTCTTTAGAATACAATGCAATCACATATACATTTTTATAACGCATTTTATAAAGAGAGGGAGAGGGAGAGGGAGAGGGAGAGGGAGAGGAGAGGGAGAGGGAGAGGGAGAGGGGAGAGAGAGAGAGAGAGAGAGAGAGAGAGAGAATGCAGGATCCCGTATTATCAAATAGCCTTTAATTACTACAATGAAGGACAAAAGTACTGATACATATTGTTACAACACAAATAAGCCAACCCAGTACCAGGGATAAAAACTATAATTATAAAAGTAAATATACTTCATACTAAATAAAATAATTAAAAATAAATAAAATATAAAAACAGTGACACGACAAACGACATCATTACCTAACCCAAGTGATTGACCCAACAACAGGAAACAAAAGAAGAAGGGAACCACGAAAAATACACAAAGCAAGAAAGGTGATTGACCAAACAAATAGGAACTAACAAAAGAAGGGAAGAAACCAGAACCAAAGAAGAATAAAGACAATCAAAGGAAGTGAACGAATTCCTACAACTAAATGAAATTAAACCAGACAAGAAGAGGAGAACCGAGTAAAAAAGGAGGAGGAGGAGGAGGAGGAGGAGGAGGAGGAGGAGGAGGAGGAGGAGGAGGAGGAGGAGGAGGAGGAGGAGGAGGAGGAGGAGAGGAGGAGGAGGAGGAGGAGGAGGAGGAGGAGGAGGAGGAGGAGGAGGAGGAGGAGGAGGAGGAGGAGGAGGAGGAGGAGGAGGAGGAGGAGGAGGAGGAGGAGGAGGAGGAGGAGGAGGAGGAGGAGGAGGAGGAGGAGGAGAGGAGGAGGAGGAGGAGGAGGAGGAGGAGGAGGAGGAGGAGGAGGAGGAGGAGGAGGAGGAGAGGAGGAGGAGGAGAGGAGGAGGAGGAGGAGGAGGAGGAGGAGGAGGAGGAGGAGGAGGAGGAGGAGGAGGAGGAGGAGGAGGAGGAGGAGGAGGAGGAGGAGGAGGAGGAGGAGGAGGAGGAGGAGGAGGAGGAGGAGGAGGAGGAGGAGGAGGAGGAGGAGGAGGAGGAGGAGGAGGAGGAGGAGGAGGAGGAGGAGGAGGAGGAGGAGGAGGAGGAGGAGGAGGAGGAGGAGGAGGAGGAGGAGGAGGAGGAGGAGGAGGAGGAGGAGGAGGAGGAGGAGGAGGAGGAGGAGGAGGAGGAGGAGGAGGAGGAGGAGGAGGAGGAGGAGGAGGAGGAGGAGGAGGAGGAGGAGGAGGAGGAGGAGGAGGAGGAGGAGGAGGAGGAGGAGGAGGAGGAGGAGGAGGAGGAGAGGAGGAGGAGGAGGAGGAGGAGGAGGAGGAGGAGGAGGAGGAGGAGAGGAGGAGGAGGAGGAGGAGGAGGAGGAGGAGGAGGAGGAGGAGGAGGAGGAGGAGGAGGAGGAGGAGGAGGAGGAGGAGGAGGAGGAGGAGGAGGAGGAGGAGGAGGAGGAGGAGGAGGAGGAGGAGGAGGAGGAGAGGAGGAGGAGGAGGAGGAGGAGGAGGAGGAGGAGGAGGAGGAGGAGGAGGAGGAGGAGGAGGAGGAGGAGGAGGAGGAGGAGGAGGAGGAGAGGAGGAGGAGGAGGAGGAGGAGGAGGAGGAGGAGGAGGAGGAGGAGGAGGAGGAGGAGGAGGAGGAGGAGGAGGAGGAGGAGGAGGAGGAGGAGGAGGAGGAGGAGGAGGAGGAGGAGGAGGAGGAGGAGGAGGAGGAGGAGGAGGAGGAGGAGGAGGAGGAGGAGGAGGAGGAGGAGGAGGAGGAGGAGGAAACGAAGTGAAACCAAGACATGAGAGTCACCACATATAAAAGGGAGAAATGGTATACTCAAAGATAGCATATTGTAAATAAACCCCAATCATTATCCACTAATGGAAATATATATTGTAGAAAATGAGATAATTTATATACCTGTTTTAAACAAAAAACAGTTAAAAAATAACTTAGTAAAGAAAAGTACACTAACCCAAATATTAAAGTTAGATGTAATGAAATATATTTAACAAAATGTCATTAATAATAAGTATAATTTTATAATGAAAGAAATAGTGAAAAATAGAAAGAGAAATAATTATAGGGATTACCCACTAAGTAACACTTAATATAAACAGTGAAAAAAGTGCAATAGTGTGTGTGTAAATACCCCAAAATAGTGAGCGTATCAGTGATAAACACCAATTAATTAAAGGTGAAAGTGATATGTGGAAAAAGATATTATAAAGAATAAAAGTATTAATAGATAAGAAAACACTTAGTAAATCATTGATGAACCAATAAATGATTTAAGTGAGCTTATGAAAAATTATATAATTAAGGATAGTTAGAAATAGTATGTATAAATACAAATTGATTTACAATGAAATCCCCTGTATTTGTCACGTTACAAGTATTTAAAATAGAGATAAGTAAAGGATGTAATATTATTCAGGGAGAAAGCCCATGTAAAAACAAGTTTGTGTTAACATGGAGTGGAGAAAAGAAGTAGTAATTAAATAAGAATTTAAGTATATAATTAAAAAAACACCCAATGTTAGAAGGGAAAATAAATTTAATAAGTTTGAAAGAAGTGATGATGATTCTCACTCAAAAAAAATAGTCAAAGGAATGAAATGAATGTTAAACCAACAGTAACTAATAACTTATAAAGAATTGTTCGTTTTAATGTTATGAATAGGATATGGCTGAAAGAAACTTGCAGTCCATAAGCCTAATTGTTATGTTTTAAATATTAAGATAGAGAAAATAATATTGACTGTAATCAAAACACAAACAGACTCAAAACACAACACAAACAATCATAATAACAAAATAAAGCCCATCAGGCTGAAATGAAATGTAATTAAATGAAATAAGTAAAATACCATAATGGCTACTTAAGCCTATGAAAATGCGTAACTGTCAGACACACACAAATATCAATTGTAACAAATTCACAAGGAAATTTACAAATCTAAGGCAAGTAACTAGCCAGTAATTATGTGTAAATCATTTTAAAAGAGAAATGTTACTATAAAGGTTTAAATTAAAAGAGATATGCAATTTATCAAATGTCAAAATAATTAGACAAAAGTTAATATACAATAGAACATGACCTTATGAGGTATTGTTTTAATCTTTGAAAGGAAATAAACACAATAGTGACAATATTTATTACCCCAAAGGGATGACAGAAGAATAAAATCAGTCAGAAAATATATAATAAATTTGAATAAATATTTCAAATATCTTAACAATGCTTTTAATCTCGGCCTTAACCAATCAAAGGATTTCTGTTACCATAGAAACGGGCCGTTGGATACTAATTTTCCGTTAAATTTATTAGACTTGAAAAAATGATGCTTAGGTAAGAGGTACGCAAGATTGAGATGACCAAAATTTTACTTTAAAAAGTTCAAAAGACGTTTAGAAGATGACAGTATGGACCATTGACGAGTAGATGAAGAGCTTCGAATATTAACCGATGTCCAGGAACCAAATAAACCAAATTAAATAGTAGAAATTCCCAAGACGAGATAGAAGAAGATGCCAGCAGCTTAAATCAGCCCAAAATTGACGAATTTCCAATATCCCTGAACGACAACACATCGTAACCTTCTGAACTGATAAGTATCAATTAAATAAAATAATCCCAAGAATAAAAACACATTAAATATTTCTCAAATCAATCAAAATTTCTCACGATTAAACCAAATTCGTTTTCTTTCAAAGGTTGAATAAATATAAACTTACGTAGACAATTATTAACTTAGGAAATAACCTCGCATTAGAGTGCGAATTTTGTAACAACTAATACGACACTACCGAACAATCTGTAAAAACACTTTATACTATTTAAGTACGGATAAGATACAGTAGTGTATTTTTTTAATGTACCCAGGTTTTATGTTTTATTTATAATCCAAAGAACCCCAGATTTTGAACAAACTAATATATTGTGTGTAAACAGAAGCCATATCGGCGTCAGTATAGTTCATTTCAAAATCAATTTCGCCAACCTAGAGATATATATGTTTCATGTTCTAAGCCGGAGCAATTTTATTAAAAAATAATTTATAATACCTTTGTCATATTGATTAATGACCCAATCAGAATTAAAATTACAGTACAGAGTGTTACCATTGTTTTATTTCGTAGGAAGTTGTATAATATATGTATGTGTTAGCAATCTTTACCGAGTAACCAACTAGCGCTCGTGCCGAGTGGACAATACAACAAGCTGTATAGCGGCAGGAATCATTTGAACGCTCCAGCCGTCAACGCTGACAACACCTATTTAACTAGTAAATTCACAAATTTAATTGTTTTAAAGTAAACAATTTGGCGCCACCCGGGATTCGCAACCCCTATGAATAAACAGGTAGGTTGTACTGATAATTGAGACCACGCTACAGACTTCAGTAGTGACAACCATTATTGTAACGACCGGTGTGAGGCAAACACACCACACTAACAATTTCTACACATACAAAACAAGTGTACACATTTTACAGATACGACCAGAACGAGTAGTTACAATATGTACGCAATAATTAAACCTTATGATTGTTACTGTAAATGTATATTACAAAAAGAAACTTACTGGTGCTCTTTGTGGGGCCTCTTTCCTTATGTTAAGTATCCTTATGGTATGTCCTTATGCTCACTATCTCTTCCCTCACAACTTTAACTACAGGTGGCCTACCCCTGAAAAATATACAAACATTTTTGTGCAATAAAATGAAATGCAAAAACAGGAGCCAAACTCTTTTCAAAACTCACACATGAAACTGACTGTAATAAGGTGACATTCATTGTTGTTGCGTGTTGGAAAAATTTAACTTGAATTATTGTATGACAATACTTTCTTGATTTCTAACTGCCGTTTGTCTAAAGTTAGTAATTAGTGACTTCACTGGTGTCAGTTATTCTGTTTCCACTGAACAAAATGATGCTCTGTGAGACCTTAGTAATGATATTAATTGTTGAGACTAAGGCTGTATTAACTCAATTGTGGTGAAGTTTCATACAAACAGGCCTAATTATCAGTGAAATACAAGCAAAAATCGGTATGGAGAACCATACATGACTTCCGTGTTCTAAGATTTATATCTAAAATCATTTACTTGAATTCAGTTCGATAATTTCTTAAACAATATCCCCCACCCTGAAACTATTTTCACTATTTACAGATATTTTTGTTATTATGGGGTAGTCATTTAATACAATGTTATTTTTGAGCCACTTTATCTATAAAAATTAGGTACTTTATTCTTATAAAGAAACTGAACAACACAGGTAATCACGCATTAATTACATATTTAAATAATTATGTAATTATGTGCCCACAAATTATTTTGTGGCTTGCTGGGCCGAGGTTGCGGATCTTCACGCGTAGATGATTTAAAATAAAAAAGTACAATTTTATTGCCTAGCTTAATAAAGGGTTCAAGTATAATTTGCCAGATTTAAATAGAAACCACTTAATTAAAGAACTGATTCTGACTGAAGCTGCCATAAAAAGTGGTACCAGATTTACAGACGCAGAACGACTTGAGAGTCACAATCAACAGTAAAGTAGATAGACATATACGAACACATAACAGCAACATTAAACCGTTATCTGACAAATTAAAAAAGAAATACATAAGCGAAATAAAAACTGTTAAACAAATTAAAAATAAGCTTAACGAACATAAGGCCATAGCCATTAAATCTGGCAAGGGCAACACTACGGTTATCTTACCAAAAGACACACATCAACAAAAAGTATATGATTTTATCCATAGTAACAACATAAGATCCATAGATTCGGACCCCACAATGAAGTACATCAAATGCATCAATCAAGCAATTAACAGGTGCACACATCTTTTCGATGAAACTACACGCCGCCGATTGAAACCTATAACCGCACATGCACCTCAGTTTAACGGTTTACCTAAAATCCATAAACCAGGTATACCGATAAGACCTCTCGTAAACTACACAACAGCACCGGGTTATAAAGTTTCCAAGAAATTAGTTCAATTAATAAAAAATAACATAACCCTTGACAACAATCATTCTGTAAAAAACAGCATTGAGCTAATAGAACTAACAAAAGGCTTCAACATTGACAATCGGCATAAGTTAATTTCCTTCGACATAATCAACCTTTACACAAGTGTCCCAGTACAGACAACCTTGGACATCCTAAAAACTAATTTAATAAAAACGGGAAGGTTAAATTTACAGGAAATAACAGAACTGCTGCTCATACTGGACGTAATATTGAAACAGAATTACTTCACATTCAACGACAAAATTTTTATCCAAGAGGAGGGCCTTGCAATGGGTTCACCTTTGTCCGGTTTGTTAGCAGACATATTTCTGAATAACTTTGAAAATATATATTTGCTATCGTCACATAATAAATGGCATCATAACATTACGTTTTATAAAAGATATGTAGACGACTCATTTGTTACCTTCAATGGAACCGCGAGACAAGCAGATATGATGTTGCAATATATGAACAACATTACCACAAATATACAGTTCACACTCGAAATGGAATCTGACGCCATAAATTTCTTGGATTTAACTTTTAAAAAACATAATAATAGATTTCACTACAAGATATACAGAAAACCCACTACAACCGATAGTGTCATACATGCCGATTCCTTCCACCCACAATCGCAAAAAATGGCCGCGTTTAACAGTCTGATACACAGACTACACAGTGTACCATTGGACCCAACGAACCACAAAGAAGAATCAGACATAATTAAACATATTGCAGTCACAAATGGTTACCGCAGCTCATTGATTGAACATTTGATACATAAACACAAATATAGAACCAATAACGCTCACCGCATCCAGAAAAACGCTACATATATGACAACTGATTACACTAACAATTTTTCAATGATCATTAAAAATGCGTTTAAAAAGCATAACATCCACATTATGTTTAGCACAAATAATAATATCCGGAAAACACTAAACAATGCCACACGAAGACCAACTGAAAAAAGAACGGGCATATACAAAATGGTGTGCGATAACTGCGATAAGCACTACATAGGTCAGACTGGCAGAGGTTTTTTCGAGCGATATAAAGAACACCTACCCAGAAGTAATTCAAATATAACTAAATCAACTTATGCTAAACACCTCATTTCATCAAATCACAATTATACAAACTTTACAACAAATTGCATACCCCTACATATGTGCAAAAAAGGACGATATATGAATGCAATAGAAGAATTTGAAATCTACCGGGCCTTCAAAAAAGATCCTAGCAATATATTAAATGAACAATTAGAGTTTAAATCACATATACTGTATGATAAAATTATAGATAACACAAACATAGATTACACGCCTCAACATAACAATCTAGAACGATCAAGTAAACTGTGCAGTACGTTGTCAACAAGTGTTGAGTAGTTGTCTTGATTGTAAAGTGTTGAGTGCGCACTCACATCCACGTACGTTAGTCATACTTGTGGAACATGTGTATGCAGTGGCGATTTAATGCATGGGCGAACCCGGTGGCTGCCGGGGGCCTCGGTCTCTAAGGGGGCCTCAAAATATTGAAAACAACAATCACGCCATTCAAAAATTATATTTTTTTTTTACCAAAGATACCAGTTTCACTGCTTCATTTTAATGATTTCAAATATCGGAGTCATGTTAATCGTTATCCAATAAAGTATTATCGTACTGGGCAATGCGTTAACCTGTGGCTCGCTCTGAAATACTATATCAAAGGCTTGCTGAAACCATACACTTATTTCTTAAACTATGACCCTAATTTCTGTAAGCACCCGCACTAATAACATTCGTACACAAAAAATTGAATTGTTATCGTTCCCCACTCCCTTGTTACTCGATCGGTACATATACAAAAACAGCAACTGAAATTCTTGGAAATTGATTCAATTCCCAACCCATTAGTTCCAAGAATTTCAGTCGCTGTTTTTGTATACATACCGATCGAGTAACAAGGGAGTGGGGAACGATAACAATGCGTTTGACTTACCGATGTTATGTTTATGCTACACAATATCCGACAGTATTCATTTGTCTTTCAAAGTGATCGTGTCAGTGAGAGTCTATTAGCCTAAGTTTTCTAATTTAACACTCTTCCCAGTTAACGTATCAATTACTATCATTTATAATGAGGCGTTTTGAAAGTGGTTGTGCTAAGCGTAAGAAAGTCAAAGAACGAGAAGAAAATATTAAGAGAATTCTGAAACTAATTAATTATTTCAATTATACTGTCAACAAAAAGGATAATACTGCATATGATAATGTACCGGTAAATCACATTCCTGGCCCCTCAACTTCGATTTCAGAGAAAAACGATTTACAGAAACAAGCGGAAGCAACAAACCATGTGCTAGAACGTAAAGATTTGATAACGTACAGTGAAGAAGATATTCAAGATCAGGTGACAGACTGTGCTTCAGGAAACTATGTAAGTACCATTATTTCAGAAAACAGTCACTATACAACATCAGACCCCAGTCTTTGGCCACATACTGATGACATCTTACGGGATTATTGGGTAGAAAAGGGACCTTCCGCTTGTCAAAATAAAGAAAATAATTTTGATAAATCAGCTCGTGTATATAAAACTGGGGATAATATGGAAGAAAGATGCCTTACTCAAGCAATGTTCTCGCGACAATTGCCAAACAAAGAAATCGTACAAAGAGAATGGCTCATTTATTCACCTGCGAAGGGAAAAGTTTATTGTTTTGCGTGTAAATTATTTTCTCACTCCAAATTTCCATTTAGCGGAGATGGATTTAATGACTGGAAACATGCTCTGAAAGCTGCATCAGAACATGAAAATAGTCAAGAACATAGAAACTGCATGGTAGCTTATTGAAGTCGCTCAAAAACACTCGGGCGAATAGATACGCAGTTGGTCGCCCAATTCAATAATGAGCGACAATACTGGAAAGAGGTGTTGAAAAGAGTTACTGCGGTAATTAAATTCTTAGCATCGAGAGGACTCCCTTTAAGAGGTTCTGACCAAAGAATTGGTTCAGTAAAAAATGGAAATTATTTGGGTATTTTGGAACTTATAAGTCAGTTTGACCCATTCTTACACGAACACATAAAGAAATATGGCAATGCAGGGAAAGGGATTCCATCATACTTGTCAGCCACCAGTTGTGAAGAGTTCGTAGAAATAATGGGGACTAAAGTTCTTTCAGTAATCATCTCGGAAATTCAAAAAGCAAAATACTATGCTATTTCTGTAGATTCCACTCCGGATGTGACTCATATTGATCAACTTACTTTTACAGTAAGATATGTGATAGACGCTGTTTCAAAAGAGCGATTTTTGCAGTTTATTCCTATTCATGGTCATAATGCAGAACATCTTACTGAGGTTGTGACACACTTCTTAGAAACCAATAACATAGATATCTTAAATTGTAGGGGTCAGTCTCATGACAACGCAGCAAACATGTCAGGGCGATGTTCAGGATTACAAGCAAAGATAAAAGAACTACACAAGTATGCTGAGTATGTACCATGTGCTGGACACTCACTTAACTTAGTAGGGGTGCATGCTGTCAAGTGTGTTTCAACTGTGACAATTTACTTTGATGTGGTACAAAATCTTTACACCTTCTTTTCATCGTCAACACACCACTGGGAGATACTCCGTTCACATTTAGGACCTCATCATAAAGTGGTGAAACAACTTTCAGACACTAGATGGTCTGCGCAAGCGGACGCAATAAATGCTTTATGTGAGGGATATAATGAAATCAGACTAAGTCTCCAGTCTATAAGAAATGATGTGACAAATCAGTCGTTAGAGACACGTCTTATGGCTCAGTACTTTACTGTTGTTACAACGTAACAGGTTGCAGGTAAACTACCCCTTCCCCTTAACCGATCTTCACCAAAATCAAAAGGCCTTGAGTTCTCTACAATTTAGGGGTGTATGCAAAAAATTATTTTATTCTGTTTGAATATGCGGCAGTTATCGTTCGTCATAGAAAAAATTACCCTTGTTAAAACATAAAACGTTGCAGGTAAACTACCCCTTTCCCTTAACCGATCTTCACCAAAAACAATAGGTCTTGAAAACTCCATAATTCAGGGCTGTATGCGAAACATTATTTGATTCCGTTTGAATTTACGGCTGTTAGCATTTGCCCAAAAAAAATTACCCTTGATAAAAAAAAACCGTTGCAGGTAAACTACCCCTTTCCCTCAACCGATCTTCACCAAAAACAATAGGTCGTGAGTACTCTACAAATCAGGGCTGTATGCAAAAAAATATTTGATTCTGTTTGAATTTGCGGTTGTTATCGTTTGCCATAGAAAAAAAATCTACAGACACACACACACAGACACTTTTCGAAAAACGACTTTTTTTCATGTTTTGAGTGTAGTACAATCAGAATCTGCAATCATCTCGAACACGATTTTTTTGCCATCACCATACTTCCATTTCCTTAAGGAACATGGAAGTAATAAAAGATGAGTTATGAAATTGCATGGCACAACCACGCTTAAATAATTTAAGTTTGATGAGTATTGAATATCACATTTTGGCAGAAATTGATTTTGAAGACACAATTCACGATTTTGCCTCCTCGAAGTGCAGAAAAGTTCTTCTCTAAAGAAGTAAATACTAATAATAATTAATAAGGGAAGAGTGGAGTGTTAATAACTGTGTAATTACGTGTAAACTTCGTTCGTTCAATCGTCCCTGCTTTAACATCAAATAGGTGAGTTTATTATTATTGTTATTATTATTATTATTTTTACATTCGCCTGGGGCCTCTACCTTTCTTAATTCGGCCCTGTGTGTATGAATATTTCTGTGTTACTTTTAATATTTGCAACGAAGTCATAATCGACTGATTTTATTACACTCCGATGATGGATTGAAATAATCCGAAACGCGTTAGTACAAGGAGAAAGAAATAAGCAGTCACAAAGACGGTCAAGGTAAATTATATTTAAAAATTATTTGATTCTGTTCGAATTTATGGCAGTTATCGTTCGTCATGAAAAATTTTCATAGATTTCAGAAATGCATATGACAGAATTGACAGAAAAGAACTTTACACTGCTCTTGAAGAACTGGGCATTCCAAAGAAATTAATAAGATTGTGTAGGATGGCAATGCTGACAAGGGCATGGTGAGGATTCAGAATGACTTATCAGGAGAGTTTGACTATGGAAAGGGAGTCCTCCAGGGCGATGCTCTTGCTTGCCTCCTCTTCAATCTTGCCTTAGAAAAAGCTATGAGAGATGCTGGAATAGATTCCTCTGGGACCGTATTCAACAGGTTGGTGCAGGTCCTAGGATACGCTGATGACCTAGATATAATCGGGAGGTCCCTTTGAGCAGTCACTGAAGCCTTTCCTGCTCTTGAAGCTCCCGCAAGGAGACTGGGTCTCATAATAAATGAAAGCAACACAAAATACATGGCCACAGGACAGGAGGCTAGAGAAGGAGAGCACATCCAAATTGGCATCTATTCCTTCGAAAAAATCAACAACTTTGTTTATTTAGGATGCCAAGTTAATGCTGATGAGGAAATAAAGCGAAGAATCACCTCAGCTAATAGGTGCTTCTTTAGTCTCAGAACCCTGTTCCAAAGCAGAATAATTGCCAGGAGCATCAAGCTGCTTTTGTATAAAACACTGATCCGCCCAGTTCTCACCTATGGTTCTGAGACCTGGACCATTTCTAGAAAGTCTGAGTCAAGCCTGCTGGTTCATGAACACAAAATCCTCCGTAGTATATTTGGTCCAATATGTGTGGGAGGTGAATGGAGGAAAAAATCAACCAAGAACTGAACACACTTCTGAATGAACCAGATATTGTGAAAATTATAAAGCTTGGTAGACTCATGTTGGCTGGACACGTGATCAGAATGGGGGAGAATGAAATACCAAGAAAGGTACTCACAGAACAGATCTATGGCAGCAGGAGAGTTGGTAGACCCAAACTACATTGGGAAGACGGTGTGAGCTATGATGCGCACCACATCCTTGGAACCCGGAACTGGAGAGCAGCTGCACTTGACCGGGACAACTGGCGGAGGCTGTTAAAGGAGGCCTTGACTCAGTAATGGGTTGTTGCGCCGCTGATGATGATGATGATGATGATCGTTCGTCATGAAAAAATTTCTGATGTTACAACATAAAATGTTGCAGGTAAACTACCCCTTTCCCTTAACCGATCTTCACCAAAATCACAGGCTTTGAGTTCTCCCAAATGTAGGGATGTATGCAAAACATTATTTGATTGTGGTTGAATTTACGACAGTTATCGTTCATCATAGAAAAAATTACCCTTGTTATCACATAAAACGTTGCAGGTAAACTACCCCTTTCCTTTAACCGATCTTCACCAAAATCAAAAGACCTTGAGTTCTCTATAAAGCAGGGATGTATGCAAAACATTATTTTATTCTGTTTGAATTTATGGCAGTTATCGTTCGTCATAGAAAAAAATTACCCTTGTTAAAACATAAAATGTTGCAGGTAAACTACCCCTTTCTCTTAACTGATCTTCACCAAAATCAATAGGCCTTCAGTTCTTTACAATTCAGGAACATATGCAAAAAACTATTTGATTCTCTTTGAATTTACGGCAGTTATCGTTCGTCATAGAAAAAATTACCCTTGTTAAAACATAAAACATTGCAGGTAAACTACCCCTTTCCCTTAACCGATCTTCACCAAAATCAACAGACCTTGAGTACACTATAATTCAGGACGGTGTGCAAAAAAGTATTTGATTCTGTTTGAATTTACGGCAGTTATCGTTCATCATAGAAAAAATTACCCTTGTTAAAACATAAAATGTTGCAGGTAAATTACCCCTTTCCCTTAACCGATCTTCACCAAAAACAATATGTCTTGAGAACTCTACGATTCAGGGCTGTATGCGAAACATTATTTGATTCTGTTTGAATTTGCAGCTGTTATCGTTTGCCATAGAAAAAAATTACCCTTCATAAAAAAAACGTTGCAGGTAAACTACCCCTTTCCCTTAACCGATCTTCACCAAAAACAAGAGGTCTTGAGTACTTCAATTCAGGGCTGTATGCAAAAAATTATTTGATTCTGTTTTAATTTGCAGCTGTTATCGTTTGCCACAGAAAAAAAATCTACACACAGACACTTGTCGAAAAATGACTTTTTTCATATTTTGAGGGTAGTACAATCAGAATCTGCAATTATCTCGAACACGATTTTTTTTGCCATCACCATACTTCCATTTCCTTATGGAACATGGAAGTAAAAAATATTCAATAATTTTATTCTTGAGAATAACTATTAACAATGCGTTATATTCTTCGTATTGTTTAAATTAGCAGCCATCCTTACTTTTCTTTTATAAAATAGCTAAACTGCTGTTTAAGACCTGAAGATGTCAGTGATGACGAAAAGCTTTGTCTAAAAAATAACAATTGTAGCAGTTTAGCAATGCGTTATAGTTAATGGTGCAAACATCTTAAAGTACCGTATTGGCCAAAATATAAGATGATGATTTTTTCCTTAAAATGCACTTCCAAAAACCAAACCTATCTTATATGCACACCCTAAAATTTATAAAGTTTGTGTTTGTGCCTGCAAAATTCTACCGTGTGTGTATGTGTGTGAGTGTATGCGCGCGCGCGTGCACACAGAAGATTCAAAATTAGGAAGGCTGATGATGGGAACACTAAGTGTCCCGAAACATGTTCCAAATAAGGAAAAAACATCTTGAGGTAACGATATTACAAATATTATATATATTATACACATCAAGAAATAGACTGTAGCAAAGTGTTTTGAATGTACATAGTAACATAACAAGATAACACCTCAGAATAAAGACAAGTAAATCATCAAAATTCTTGGTGAATTATGCCAAACGCAATCTTTTTAGAAATAAAATACAAAGAAGAATAAAATAAACTTAACAAATAAAGAAACGAAAACAAAGTATACTATTTAAAGATAAATAATAATGTCAAGGAGTAAAAAGTAATAAAAACAAAAAGGGAAATATTATAATAAGTAAATACTAGGGAAATAGGGAATGAAAATTTAGAAATTAAATAATTTAAAGACAATGACAAGACAATAACTGACGATGACCATTATACCCAGAAGAAAAGATCAAAGAATAATAAAAATGTAAATAGTTATTAGTAAACATAAGTAGCCTATAGTGTATAAATGTTAAACCTAGTAAGTGAAAACTCATTGATTATAGCATTAGACTATTAAACTATAGGGAGGTCTGCAAACCTCAAATAGTTATTTTGTGTCAGAACTACAAAATGTGAGTGACATTAAAATTACTAATAGAATCGTATTAAGCTATAATTATAAAAGTTAAGTAGTTTAATAATATAAAATAGTGAAAAGAACCGTGATAAACATTATAAAACAGTGTAGAATAAAAGTGAATAGGAAATGGACCTAGTTATAATAGACACTGTGAATAAAATATACAAATTATATAAATTAATATAAAAAGGTGTATAATGATTAATAACAGTGAAATCTTACGTTACAAACTAATATTTTCTATATAAGTAACTCGACGTTTCTTACAGTAATTATATAAATTTGTGATGTTATTCAATTTGTTTCTTCTGCAAGTAGTATAAATTTCGTATATTCTTTTTATCACCTGACGCATGTTTCACTGAAAAATATCAGTATCATCAGAGGTTTCTAAGTATATTAATAACAATCGAAATAATTCTATTAATATAAAATTAACGAATAATCGAATTATATCGATTAGTTATCAATTGTTTGAATGTTTATTTTCTTCAGCAGCTGTTTTTCGGTTATATTTGAAAATTTGTTGTTTATATTTTATTCATTTTTATTTTTTAGTAAATGTATAATTTTAAATAGATGGTCTTGTTTTGTTTTTATTTGGGTTTGTTCTTTAATTAATAAATTATTGTTATTGTGTTTGTAAATGTTAAGATTTTCCCAAATATTCATTTTTTGACCTTTTTGTATGTTTTTAATTAATTTTATATTTTCAATGTTTGGAAATTGGTGGTTATTATTTAGACAATGTGTGGCTAAATTAGATTTATAAATATTTGGTTTTAAATATGCATTGCGGTGTTGAACGAATCTATCTCATAGTTTTTTCTTCGTCTGGCCCATGTAAAATTTATTGCAATCTGGACATTCTATTTTATATATTCCATTTTTATTGTGAGTATTGGATTTAGTTTTAGGTTTTATTTTATTAAAAATTATATTATCTGTATTATAAGATATTTTTAAATTAGTATCTTTAAATATTTTATTTAGTTTTTGAGTTATATTTCCGTAATAAGTGAAGGTTGTATATTTTATATTATTATTAATAGGTGAATATTTAAATGTAGTGTTCTTGGGAATTTTATTAGTAATTTTATGTTTAATTTTATTTTCTAATTTATTAATAGTTCTTATTTTGTATCCATTTTTAACTGCTATTTGTTGGATAATTTTTCTTTCTTTGTTTCTTTCTGTGTTATTTATGGGATTCTAAGCATTCGGTAAATCATGGAATTAAATACTGCCATTTTATGTTGGGGAGGATGATTAGAAGTATTTGGTATTACTAAATCAGTTTGAGAAGGTTTCCTGTATATTGAGTATTCAAAATTTGTTCCATTTTTCTTTATTGTTAAGTCTAAATAATTTAATTTATTATAACATTCTTCTTCTAATGTGATTTTTATTTTGGAATGTAAATTATTTATGGAGTTGAATATTTTATTTATATTTATACCATTGTTTTGGGAAATGTACAGAGTGTCATCAATGTATCTAAAATAACAACCTAATGGGTCGTTTAATTTTATTATATTTATTATTTGTTCGTCGAGTTTTTGTAGGAAGATTTCTGATATGATAGCGGAGGTTGCGGCTCCCATAGCAAGGCCATCTGTTTGATAGTACAATTTGTTGTTGTATTGAAAATAATTAACTAAATTAACTAAGCCTACTGTCAAATGAGTAATAATGGAAAACTATAAATAAATGAAGATAACCCAGACCTGGAGAATCCGAAGTGAATAAATACCATACAACAAAAAAATAAAGAGAATTAAATTTACATACGGAACCTCACTTTTAACAACGGAGCAAGAACTTAATACTACACTAATTCCGTCGGGACCTGAGACCACCAGAAACGAAAAATCAGCGAAGATCAAGAACTGAACTTTCCATTACATCCTGGGACACTAACACTAACTTTTATTGAGAAGCTGGAGGTTGATATATTCAAGCCATTCATCACCACTCGGCTATCTGTCATCGTTAGTGGAACACGGCCTTAATGAGTATCTTGTAAACGTTTGGTAAAAAACCTGCTTATGTTAATACTTTATATAATAAGATTTTAAAATAAATTGTAATACCTAGTAACATGATATTGTGTTTACATGATATTGTAATGGGGCGAATTAGGTTTTTTTTTATTTTTTATTAATTTTGGCTCTGATCTAAGTAAAATTGTACAATTCACTTCATATATGTGAGCCACCCCATTTTTAATTTTAATATAAAATGTGAGCCACCCCAATTATTAATATAAATCACCCATTCAATCACTTTCAAATTGCCAGACTTCACCTGTAGGGAGCCTCAGTACAGCAATGCACAGTGTTAGCCAAAACAATTGTACAGACGTATTGCGTAACCGCCCAGCAGCAGCCTTGTGACACAGTCTACAGTCTGCAGATTGTCACCACTGAATGAACATCAGCATCAGACAGTAAAGTTGGTTAATTTGAAACAGTGGCCTCGGGAGTGTAAGATAGGCCGTAATAATTAGTCGGCCTATCTATTCTATTTTATAAAACGTACAAACAGTATAACGTGCGGCCAGATCATCTCACCTACAGACCCCGTGCGGTCCGTATAAAAGTATCGGCCGACCTAGCCGGTAAAACCACGGAACCGTTATCTAAAAAGTGAAATTAAATCAGAAAATGAAGTGAGTGAGTTGAAATTAAGATAAACTTATAACTTTTGGGACATGTAAACGAGGACTTGGTGCGGGTCACGCAACGAGGTCGGAGGAGACGCCGTTACACAAGTAAAAGTATTTTAAATTGTTAATGAGGCCAACAAACTTAATCAAGTAAATAAATACGGGGTTTTTAGAAATTGGTATGTGAGTTGTGTGTGGGCATTGCTGGGCCGCCTTAATAAACTAAAACAAGAATGTAGAATAAGTTAGTTGAAACATTTATTTTTTGTTGTGTAGGTATATGTTTAAAATTAGAACGAGAAAAAGTAACGCTATCAAATCACTATTTTAAAGAATTAAAATCAAGGTATTTTACAAGAATGTTTTTTAAATGATCTAAAGCTGAGCATACAGAGCTGGTCACGTGATCGTGAATAAGTGCTCCCATTGGTGTTGTTGAAAGAGCACCTTAACGTAGGCGGAAAGTTTAGCAATGTTTTTACCGCCTGATGTAATCTAGAGTTACATTACTTTCTTCCGTGATTCACGGCTGATGCGAAGTTAGGCGTTATTTCACAATCTGTCTACGCTGCTTGAGTGTGGAGACAAAACATAGGCGTTTGGTTTTGTAATAAACACAGCCTATCTGGTTGACTAACTCGGGGTTCTACAAGGGTGAACAATGACTACATGGAGAATATAATTTTACAATGTTATATTGGCCCTACAATTTCGTACCGTTACAATATTTATTTTGTGTTTTGTATGTAGCGGGTGTGAAACCATTGCTTTAAGAAAGTATTAAGTAATGGGTACTAATTTCATTCATGTTAAACTTGTATTTAAGTAAATAAATAGAAGTGTATTTATTATGTATGGTATCATGTTAAGTGTATTTACTTTGAATAATTAATAAAGATGTCTTAAAATAATATTTGTAAACTTGGCCAGGAAGACAATAATTGTTAATGAATTGTCAAGTGGTCATTATAATTATGTTAAAAACCAATGAAGGGTTCAATGATAAACTAAATAATAAATTGAAATCAGGAAATTAAAATTGGAATAATTGGCCATAAGCCAGTGACTCTTTGTACAGTAGGTCAGGTCAGAAAAATTAAATTAAAAAAAAAATTATAACACATGTAATAAAACCAATAGGTCTAAATTTAGTATTTTGTAAAAGGAAAATAATACCTTTTAAAATAAGTTGATTAAGAAAAAAATGTAGTAAAATGTATACGGTTTAATAAGGCAGATTAAGTGAAAGTTTTATGTGATTTAATGTAATTCCAAGAAGGGAGTATTTTATTAAAAGTGTAAGAATATTTCCTAATTACGGCTCTAGGATAACAAATATTATCCAATAACATAAGAGGAAGATGGTTGTTAGGGCAACAAAATGCAAGATTGTAACGGGGCTAAAATGAGGGGTTTTTTATTTTTATTAAAATATTTTTAAATTCATTTTCCACCTGTGTGATCAGCCACGTGTTAAAAGTTTTGTTCAAACAAAGAACGCATAATGCGAAGTTAATACAATGGAATGCGTCAACGTGCGACCACGCCATACCATTCTGAGAATTTTGAGACTGTGTGACACATACCCACAAACGCGCAAGCACCAACATCTGCGGAGCGCCTAAACGACACCAAGAAGCGAAAAAACAAAATGGCTTGAAGAAGAATTTTGCTAAACACGTGGTCAGAGACACGATGGAAACGAAACTAGACCACGCCCTTACCGTGACGTAAACCTCTGGACACCAAATTTCGTTAACGTCCAACACACGGGAATTCTACGTGGTACCATGAACAGTGACGATGAGTTTGATGACTAAGGCATTGTAATTTCCGTCATGCCTAACTGCAAGTGGGGAAAATTGTTGGTAGCGTTCCCCCCAGTCGAAGAAGTCACATGTTCCCGGCCGGGACGAGTTACGCAGTTCGCGAACTTTAAATTTTGTATTTTTACATATTCCGAAGTGTAACAGAAAGTTTGAAGAGAAACAGTTAAATCCGGCAGTTTAGTAGAAGTTAGCGGAGTGGACAGTAAAATCGAGAAATGTGACAAATAAACGAAACATCCGTACACCTATGAGATGCAGCACGTGGTCATCAGAAGGACGCGGGTTAAGTAGTCGACTCAAAATTAAATTCATCAAAGTTTCAAATTTATAAAAATGAGTTATAATTAAATTAATGGGGGGTAAAATGATGTGAATGTGTGTGTGCAGCAATCTGGGTCGTTTTAATTAATTAATTATAGATTATACCAATTACAATGTTGAAGTAAACGTTTAGATAATATCAAGTAGTAATATGTCAATGTTGAAAGAAAAAGTAACAAATTCATGCCTTTTGAAAGTACAGATGATGAAATAAAATCTCAGTTGTTTTCTATATAAGCGAATCGAGTGAATTATTAAATAACCTTGAACCTCACTTGCATTTCCACGTTCGTGTGACGAATTCTGGGCCATGAGGGCAATACAAGGTAAGTGAAATAATTTATGAGATAAATAATGTGATTTTTAATTTATTAACAAGGAAAGAGATATCACATTTGGCGCTTCCGAAGCAGGGACTGTTTTTATAAATTAAAATTTAAACATAAAAACCACACCTACGGAAATGCAAGTATGGTTGAAAGGTTAAGTGACAGTACGAAAAACTACGTAAAGTACATAAACTTGTGTGTATATGTTGTACATGTAAGTTAAAGAATTAGTTAGACAAAAACCAGTAAATTTACAACCTAAAAATGGCAGGAAATAATGAAAACAATATCAATGAAATAACTAGTGTTGACAATTTTGATGAGTCAGTTGTTATGCATAATATTGAGGTCCACTCGACCTCCAAACGTGAGTCAGGACAATAAAATAAAAATAAATGTGACAGATGAAACAAATGTAACAGAGGATTCGGGAGTACAGTTAACTCCCACCTCAACAAAATGTAATAAATTAGATGATGATATAATGAGTATATTAAGAACCATATCAATGGACATTCATAAACAGAAAACGAAATTAAAGAAATTAAAAGTAGTTTTATAAATATGATAAACAGAATAGTCAGTTTAACGAACTTAAATGTGACATTAACGAGGTCAAAATTAAGTGTGAGAGTAGTTTTAACGAACTGAAATATGAATTAAACGAAAAGTTGAGTCATTCATTAAATAGTATGAATAATAGAATTGACGAAATAGAGAGTAATATGGTAGAAAAAATAGATAAACATATACAGGAAGTAACTGAAAATTTTGAATATAAAATAAATGAATGTAATGCTAGTAGTTAGTACAAGTTTAATTGTGTAATAGATAAGATTCAGACATATGAAACTAATACTAATGTTAACATAAATGATATAGAAAGTAAATGCAAGTCAGAGATACAAGCTATACAAAATACAGTAAATACTATAGATAAAAATAATAAACAATTTGAATGTCTAAATAATGATAAATTTGTATTAATGGAGCAGAGTATAGTCAATGTGAAAGATGAATTGAATGTAGCCATAAATAAAAAACTTAGTAGTGTTACCGAACAAATAGTGATTACTAAAGATATGAATAGCGATATTGATTTGGAATTGTTTAATTGTGAAAATAGGGGGATACACCCCATGCAGTTTTTAAATAGAGTTAAAGAATTTAATCAGTTTTGTAGAAGTAGTTGGGAAGTACAGCTGTTGAAAATAATGAAGTGTTTTAGAGGGAATTCCGCGGTATGGGCAGAAGTACATAAAGTAGAGTGGGTAAATTATCAGAGTCTTGAGACGGCCTTTAGAGAGAAATATTGGTCGGAGGAAGAACAAGAAATATTGCGGAGTAAAATCATGAGACCAGCTAATTTTGGGACCCAAGGGGGCAACGTCACCATGTACGTCATGCGATTATACAATGAGGCCAACTATTTAGAGCCACCATTACCGTTTCGATCATTCGTCCGTCACATAAGTAAACATTTGCCTAGAGAAATACAGATCACACTAATGACCCGAGAGATTCTAGAGATTAAAGAACTAGAGAAAATATTGGATATATTTTTTCAAAATATACGGGAACGTGATATGAGTAGGCGAAAAAAACACACCAGTAACACATATGAATGGTAATTATAATCAATCCCGGGGAATGCCAAACTTTCACCGAGGGGCACGTGGGGGAATTAATGATAATCGAGGTGAGGGTTGGAGATGCGCTGACTGTAATGTTGATAACTATTCAATAAGAACCACTTGTTTTAGATGTCACAAACCAAGAGAATGTCAACGCAGTGAGAGAACGTATCAGCCACAAAATCAACCGCAGAGAGGAGGCGAGAACACTAGAGGAGCACCGAGGGGAAATGGAAGTGGAAACAGAGGCAGAGGTGGATACAACCAGGCAGTAGCAGGCCCATCCACGGGAAACTAGAAGAGACAATGGGGAACCGGGCCCATCCATTGTCGGAGGAGAACCTGGGGGTCCAAGAGGAGTGCAACTACTGTAGCAACATAATTATCAGAGACATGGCGGAGGAGTTATTGGAGGAGGACGCTGCCGAAATGACAGGGACCAAAACGGGACTGACAGAGGTATTTGTAACCATAGAAGGTAAGGATTATAAAACATTGATTGATACAGGTAGCGAGATATCAGTAGTTTCAGAGAATGTACTGGGTGAATTACAAAGGGTAAATAAGAATATTCCATCGTTACCAGTTGCGGGAGTAACAGTAGTGGGGGTAACTGGAGTACGAAGTAAACGAGTCACTAAACAAGTACAATTAAACATATACATTAATGAAATAGAATTTGAGAATACTTTTCTAGTAGTTAAGGGTTTGAATTTAGATATCATTTTGGGGAATGATTTTTTGGAGAGAAACAAAGCAGTAATTGATTTTAACCAGAGAATAGTAGAATTTAATAAGGGGCATGAGCCAGTCAGGGTAGATTTTAAGAGGGTGTTAGATAAGGTTAGAGTTACGGGTGTAAAGATGATACAAAACCGAGTAGGCGAGGGAATTATACAAACAAGAGTGAATGTATGTCATGAGAGTGAGCGCATGGAGAAGGATGAGAGAGTATGGGAAACTAGGGCAGATAAATTTTTTAATGAGGGTGGAGTTGTGGGGAGTCCCCAACGACAGGAATTGTGGGCAGTTATTGAACGTTTTAGAGATGTGTTTGCTGAGTTGCCTGGAAAAGCCAGGGACTATGTATGCGAGTTGAAGATTCGGGAGCACTCACCCTACATGCAGAGAAGTTATCCAGTACCATTTTCAAAGAGAGTAGTTCAAGAAGAGTTGGACTGCATGATGGAAGGGGACATCATTGAAAGATCCATATCGCCTTACTCGAATCCATTGGTAGTGGTCATCAAAAAGGATGGAAAGGTAAGATTGTGTTTAGACGCCAGAAAAGTTAATCAGATTATAATACCTGACCGGGAGTCACCGGAAGCCATGAACGAAATTTTTCAAAAGTTTAGTGGAGTCAGATATATGACGTCCTTAGATTTAACAGCGGGCTACTGGCAAGTTCCCTTAGCGCCAGACAGCCGTAAATTTACTGCGTTTCTTTTCAATGGTAAAAACTATCAATTTAAATGCCTGCCATTTGGACTCAACACTAGCGTAGCCAGTTTTATAAAATGCTCAGATATGATTTTACAACCTAAGGATTTAGATTTTTTAACTGTATATGTTGATGATATACTAATAGCATCAAGAACATTCTCTGAACACTTAGAACACATAGAATACGTTTTAAATAAATTGCAACAAGGGGGATTAACTGTTAATTGGGAGAAATCAAAATTCCTGCAAACTGAAATACACTTTTTAGGTTTTATTATCACTCCCGAGGGTATTTTAGCAAACCCAGACAAAGTAGAAGCTATCATACGTTTTCCAGAACCAAAAAATATTAAACAGTTACAAGTCTTTTTAGGATTATGCAATTTTTGTAGAAAATTTCAGAGAAATTGTGCGCATATTACCTCGAAATTAAGTGCGGTTTTACAAAAGAATAAACAATGGAGATGGGGAGAGGCGGAGAGAATTATTTTCAATGAAATTAAAGAGAAATTTATAGACATGATAACGATGAATCACCCCGATTTTCAGAAAAAGTTTTATTTACAGACGGATGCCAGCAACATAGCCCTCGGCGCAGAACTTTACTAGGAGGTCACGGTCAGGAGCACAGGACCATCGCTTTTGCCAGCAGAACCTTATTGGCAGCCGAAAAGAATTACACCACTACAGAGAAAGAATTGCTGAGCATCGTCTTCGCGGTGAAGAAATTCCGCACTTACCTGCTGGGAAACCAAACCGTCATTAGGACCGATCATAAGGCCTTATCATTTCTAAACACATGTAAGCTGACGCATAGCAGATTAACCAGGTGGGTATTAGCTTTACAAGAGTACAACTTTTCTTGGGAATACATAAAGGGGTCAGATAATAAAGTACCGGACACTCTGTCCAGGGTAGATACAATAGATAATAAGACGAGATCTGAAAGAAATAGAAATTTTCCGATTAACAAGGGAAGATAGAATTTTTGGGGAAGAATTAAGGGAAATTAAAGACATACAAAGATCAGAAAATAAATTAGGTAAGATAATAGCTAGCTTAGAAGCAGATATAAGTGGTTCAGAGTATAATACACATTTCCAGATACATAAGGGAATTCTGTTTAAGAAAGTAGAAGGGGGTGAACGGGATTGGAGGTTAATGATACCTGATGAATTAGTAGATAGAATTATTTGGGATTGCCACATAAGATATGGTCATTTTGGTGCGAGAAAATGTACAAATGTATTAAAAGAATCTTGTGTTTTTAAAAATATGGAGAAGAGAGTTAGAAGAGTATTAAGAGTTTGCGATTTGTGTCAAAAGTCTAAAGTAGTAAATTATAGGATTGAAGGGGAAATGAAATATATTAAAGTATAAAGACCTTTCGATTTAGTTGCAGTAGATTTATATGGGCCATTGCCTAAAGGTAGAGGAGGAGTGGTATATATTTTTGTTGTTTTAGATACTTTTACCAAGTTTGTAAGGTTGTACAGCGTAAAGAGAGCTACTAGCAAAGTGCTCAGCGAAAAGATTACCAAGGACTACATGATCAACGTAAGGAAGCCGAAGATAATTTTATCTGATCATGGACCGCAGTTCATCAGCGGCAAGTGGAGACAGACTCTTGGCTGGGAAGGCATCACACCCAAACATACGGCAGTTTACCATCCACAGTCGAACCAGGCGGAACGGGTGATGCGAGAAATCGGCAGGATATTCAGGGCGTGTTGTCACTCCAAACACTCAGAATGGCCCTTGTACGTGAAGAAAGTGGAGGATTGGTTAAACAGCACAACCCACGATTCTACAGGATTTACACCGTATGAATTAATCAAGGGAAGCCGTCCACCCAGAATATTAGAACAACTTTTTGAATATCCACTGGAAGAAAGAGTTCTAGACAGAGATGTAAAAATACGACTTGCCAACGAGAGTCTGCTCACAAAGGGAGAGAGGAGAAAGCGGAAGCATGATGAAAATGGTAAGTGGGTTAAATATGAGATAGGGCAGTTAGTATTGGTAAGAAGGCATGACTTGTCTAGTGCACAAGATAAAGAAATAAAAAAGTTTTTCCTCTTATATGAAGGACCTTATGAGATTGTAGAAATAAAGATGAATACTGCATATGTACTATGTAATCAGGTAACACAGGAGATAGTGGGGACGCAGAATGCTACGAATTTAAAATTATATTGGTCTAGGTAAAAAATTTTGTTGAATTTTAACATGTTATTTATGTTTTCAGAAGGGACTCTCCCCCATTTTCGGGCGGTCACGACCTTACCAGTCCTGGCCGTGGTTTTCGGCAATGGGAGGCGGGCCACGGTTGGCAGATCTTCCTTCGGGTGGTGAAACAACGATGGTCCGGCTCCACCAAAATTGGTCAAGATTTGAAATTTACAGCACATTTGAACGGGGAGGGGGACCCATAAAGGTACGTGACATAAATTATTTTTTTTATACACTCACGGTGCAGCGGCCAGGTGTACCTGTCACGTACCTGCACTGCCTCAGAGTGTTTGTAAATAATGGAGGCTGCATATATAACAAAGGCAGTGCATTCAATTAAAATTTTAGTGTCAGTGGCGAAACTAAATTTAGCCACTGACAGCAATTCCAGAGTAGTCTGAAAAGACGAGTTTTGTGCAAGGGGGATGGGGAACAGATGGACGGCGGGTTAGGATAAATGGGAGAATGTAAGGAATGGGTTTTGTGTTAGAAGGAGGACGTGAATTCATGTAGAGTGTCTATCTGGTGCCTATTCTCTTTGCGGCAGAATCCCCGTCTTTCAGGGTGATTACTGTCTTACTACCACTTATCATAGTAATAGTAGACAGCCTCCAATTGTAAATAGATATCAAAATATAATTTGGAATGTCTATAATTTTGAATTTATAACAACTTTAGTAAATAAGTGACCAAATAATTGTAAAGTTCATAGTATCAGTGAGAGTGGGAACGTGTTGAAGTGTGGTAAATAAAAGAAAACTTGTTGTCATACAAGACATGTGGGCAATTTTGGGGGGTTGAGTGGTGTTAATAGAAGTGCTATACTTAGGGAGTGCAGAAACTGCAAAGGTAGACAGATTAGTTTAGTTATTAAGTGGCTAGTACGGTGGTGGCATGTGCCACCGTAGGTAGCGATAAGTGTTGGGGGTAACAGAGAGTGTTACCTCCATCGGAGGCCAAAATGGCGTAAAATACATGGCACACCCCTTTTATATAATTTCATATTATATACTGATAGATTGCCGTGCCGTGTATATTAATGACTAAGAGAACATGCTTGAATTTAGAGTTGATTTCCCCGACTTTTCGGGCGATTACTGCCTTACCAGCACTAATCGTGGTTTTGGCTAGTGGTCAGCTATGGCCATAAATTAAGAACCTTGACCATAGCTGGCTTGAAATTGGTCTATATTTGAAATCAATGGGGGGTGATCTTAGGGGAAATCCCCGGAACTATGGAACAGCGGCTGCCACTCTGTTCGAGTAGGAACAGCAAGGCCAGGTGGTAGACCCGTTTTAAAGGCATATAAATTTATAACATAGATATGATGATATCTGCCAATTTTAAAATGTAACGCTGAAGCAAGGACACGGAGATGATAAATTCCTCCACCAATGCTGTCCTTGTAGAAGCAAATGGGCGCAACAGTCCACCATCAAAAAACAATAGTGTGTGTGGCAGGGTGGTTGCTCAGGGGAGCAACGAATTAAAATTCTTGTAACTTAAAGATGATGACTCGCTCTTGTACTAATTAAATAATTGTATCATGACTTGAGAGATAGCTGCATTAGATGTTTATTTACTGTGTTTATTCGGTCTTACAAATGTATTAGTTTATTGTGTTATAGGTAAGTGTTGATAAAATGTGTAATTTGTATAATTTTGAAATGTGTTTATAGTAAGGTCATTCACCTTGCCTAGAAAATCAGCTGATCCGCTGTAGAATGTCACTTATGAATGATTTGCAATTTTTTCAATATAGTTAAATATTTGAATATGAGAAAAATGGAATGTAACTAATGTTTGAATATAATGATTTTAATGTGTTAAAGATTGTATTTTAAATGATGATTAAATGATGGAAATAATTTAAGATAGTTGAGAATTTTAAATGATTTGTAAAAGATAGTAGATGGGAGATTTTGGGTGATTAATATTTTGTTAGGACATTTAAATCAGTCCAAGTTGAGTTTAAAGGGGTACTAGAGATGAATAAATATTGTTGTGAATAAATGTAAGATAGAATTTGAATATTGATAGTGACACAGTAGCTATGGGGAAAATATGTAGAGTATTGATTGATATATTGACGTAATAAGTAAATGGAGGTATTTTGTTGTAGTTGGAAGTGATGTAATGGGAGAATAAATAATTGATGGGAATTTTGTAAGGGGGGTGGTGTGATGAGGAGTCCGCAACGAAAGGTGTTGGGACAGGAAGGGACCGTTTAGCGCCGGAAAGGGTTGCCTAGGAATGAAGTCCAGGAACCAGATAAGCGAATGAGCTTTGGGAGGGGAACACACATCCTGAGTACAAAGGGTTTGAGAGTATTTTTTATATAAGGGTATAATGATGCGAATTGAGTTGAGTAGTAAGTTGGGTTTAGAGATTGTGTGATAGATGTTTTTGATAGAGATGGGTGTCATATTAGTTAAAGCTGTTAGTGATATTAAAGTCAGAGGGGGGAAGATTATAAATATATAAATGCCAAGTTGATACAATCAAGTTATTATGAATAATTAAATCACCCAAACTAATGGAGATTGAGAATGTTAGAGAAAGAGAGTCATAGTAAAAATATAAAATTTTAATTGAAACAAGTGACAATTTTAATAGAATTTGAGGATAATGTAAAGCTATAAAATGTGTAATTTTGATTAATTTAAATGTCAGTTTTATTGTTAATTGTAATAATACTATGGTAATTTTAAATGTCTTATTTTATTATGTTTTATTGTGTTTAAAGATAAACAATTTTGAAGATGTTTTATGTACTTTATGATGTAGGTCAAGGTCGTTGACTTGACCCAGTTTGATCAGCAGATGGTTGATGTTATAAACTAGACCAGTTTTGGCAATAAAGTGATGCAAACTTTGTTGTTTAATTGATTTGAATAATTTTAAATTTTCTGAATATTGAGAAAAGTATTAAAAAAAAATTTTTTTTTTATTTTTGTGCCTGCCATCTAATTGATGTTTTTTGAGTTTTGAGTGTATTATTGTGTATGTGTATTACTAGGGTTTTATTGAATTATATTGTTTAGTATGTATGTATAATCAAATGTTAGGATAAATGAGTTCATGTTTTAATTAGATGTTCAATTTATTTGTTTTTCTGATTATTGAGAGTAATGAAGAAAATTCATAGATTCAGATAAGAGATTTCGTTTTGATTTTTGAGAGAGAGTAATGGTAATATAAAAATTTGGTTTTAAGTTAAATGAAACTTTTAAATTTGAAAATAAATTTTGTTGGTATGTATTAACAAGTAAATGTATGCACCCAGTATTGCTGAAAACGACCCAGTATGCATGACAAGGGGGAACATATCGGTTGAGGATCTGACATAGAATAAGGCCAGGGATTTGGAGTTTGGGAGTAGCATGTTAGAAGGTTAGGTGCGCTGTGGTGCGTGTCTGTTCGATTTTATGGTGTTGGGATCTCGAATAGAGAAGTCCAGTGATCTCGTTCAGGCGCGGTCATAGTCGCCGAGCCAGGGGGGTAGTTTACCCATGATGTATAAGAACTAATGGGGGTTTGTTGGCACCACATCCTCACCGGTCCTCTTAGGGGTTTAGCAATGAGATTTCTTCTGTTTCGACAGAAGATCTCTCATTGGGGGGGTATTGTAACGGGGCTAAAATGAGGGGTTTTTTATTTTATTAAAATATTTTTAAATTCATTTTCCACCTGTGTGATCAGCCACGTGTTAAAAGTTTTGTTCAAACAAAGAACGCATAATGCGAAGTTAATACAATGGAATGCGTCAACGTGCGACCACGCCATACCATTCTGAGAATTTTGAGACTGTGTGACACATACCCACAAACGCGCAAGCACCAACATCTGCGGAGCGCCTAAACGACGCCAAGAAGCGAAAAAACAAAATGGCTTGAAGAAGAATTTTGCTAAACACGTGGTCAGAGATACGACGGAAACGAAACTAGACCACGCCCTTACCGTGACGTAAACCTCTGGACACCAAATTTCGTTAACGTCCAACACACGAGAATTGTACGTGGTACCATGAACAGTGACGATGAGTTTGATGACTAAGGCATTGTAATTTCCGTCATGCCTAACTGCAAGTGGGGAAAATTGTTGGTAGCGTTCCCCCCAGTCGACGAAGTCACACGTTCCCGGCCGGGACGAGTTACGCAGTTCGCGAACTTTAAATTTTGTATTTTTACATATTCCGAAGTGTAACAGAAAGTTTGAAGAGAAACAGTTAAATCCGGCAGTTTAGTAGAAGTTAGCGGAGTGGACAGCAAAATCGAGAAATGTGACAAATAAACGAAACATCCGTACACCTATGAGATGCAGCACGTGGTCATCAGAAGGACGCGGGTTAAGTAGTCGACTCAAAATTAAATTCATCAAAGTTTCAAATTTATAAAAATGAGTTATAATTAAATTAATGGGGGGTAAAATGATGTGAATGTGTGTGTGCAGCAATCTGGGTCGTTTTAATTAATTAATTATAGATTATACCAATTACAATGTTGAAGTAAACGTTTAGATAATATCAAGTAGTAATATGTCAATGTTGAAAGAAAAAGTAACAAATTCATGCCTTTTGAAAGTACAGATGATGAAATAAAATCTCAGTTGTTTTCTATATAAGCGAATCGAGTGAATTATTAAATAACCTTGAACCTCACTTGCATTTCCACGTTCGTGTGACGAATTCTGGGCCATGAGGGCAATACAAGGTAAGTGAAATAATTTATGAGATAAATAATGTGATTTTTAATTTATTAACAAGGAAAGAGATATCACTTAACTAAACATGAACTTTTTTCATGTGAAAAACTTACCATTTTATTGTACGCGTTTCGGCTTAGTATCCGCCTTCTTCAGCTTTGGTAACAGACTGCCAGCATTTTGTAACGGTTGTGTGGAAGGTGAAGTGGGGGCGGTGTGTGGAGGAAGGGGATTGGCGCGGGGATTCAACTTACTGTTTGTTTTCTGTATAATTGTGTCAAAAAGTGTATGTGATTTATATTGTAATTTATATCCTTCCTCCACACACCGCCCCCACTTCACCTTCCACACAACCGTTACAAAATGCTGGCAGTCTGTTACCAAAGCTGAAGAAGGCGGATACTAAGCCGAAACGCGTACAATAAAATAGTAAGTTTTTCACATGAAAAAAGTTCATTTTTAGTTAAGTGTTAGTGCTGTGAAAGAAGAGATGAATAATCAAGACAACTATAAAGAGATATCACAAGATATCTTGTTGATTTCAACATTCAATTGTTATAAATGAATGAGGACAGTTCAGTGATGATAAATCTAGAAAAAAACGAATAAACCTCATAAATAAAATTACAGTTAATTCAAATTAAACATAGTAACTGATCAAAAAGACGGTTGGACGACTTCCAAGACTCTAACTTCGAGAAATTACAATTACCTATCAATAAAATTCAAATCAAAAATCTAAAGAATAAATTAACTAAGCCTACCGTAAAATGAGTAATAATGGAAACTATAAATAAATGAAGATAACCCAGACTTAGAGAAGCCGGAGTGAATAAATACCATACAACAAAAAATAAAGAGAATTAAATTTACATACGGAACCTCACTTTTAACAACGGAGCAAGAACTCAATACTACACTAATTCCGTCGGGACCTGAGACCACCAGAAACGAAAAATCAGCTAAGATCAAGAACTGAACTTTCCATTACATCCTGGGACACTAACGCCAACTTTTATTGAGAAGCTGGAGGTTGATATATTCAAGCCATTCATCACCACTCGGCTATCAGTCATCGTTAGTGGAACACGGCCTTAACGAGTATCTTGTAAACGTTTGGTAAAAAACCTGCTTATGTTAATACTTTATATAATAAGATTTTAAAATAAATTGTAATACCTAGTAACCTGAATTTGCATTACCTGACCTTACTAATAGTTAAAAGAACTACATGTACCCTGAGATAAGAGACAAACTGAAAATTATAATTAAATTGTAACATCTAAAACACGAGTTCAATAACAAATCGATTCTGTATTGTGTGATCGATATGATGTATTAGTAGCGGGAGAAAGCAGCTGTTGGAATTTAAAAACATATAAATAAAGAACCCTTCTTAAATTTGACGATTTTGTGTTATTTGTAGAATAATTATTGTATTTCGAATAGGGTGTATTTTACAGAGAAAGGAACGGGAGAAACGCATCAAGTGGAACGACTTAACCCATAATAACGGGTCAGTCGCCAATAACAGTGCTCGTCTGCAGACAGCTGGTGAATACGGGAGAATAGAGAACTAACTTACTCTCTCCGTTCTCCGCTCTTTCCAATTGAAATAATACCTACCGACTAGGGTTGGAGAAAATTACTGAATTATTCACTATAATAACTGTAAAATAGTGTTTTTCTCTGGTAAAACACTTGATGACTACTTAACACAGGTCTATGATCAATAACCGAATAATATCAACCACTTAGTAAATAATTTTATAAATAAATTAACATTGATTTGCAGGAATTATTATATTACACTTATAAGAATATTCATATTACAAATATTTGGGCATAATTAGGTGAGAGTTTCAAATAAGTAACACATAGAAACATTTGTTACAAATTGGCGCTCGAGTGGGCTTTAGTTAAGTAAAAAATCGACTATATCGCTATTACTTAACTGGAGCAGGCAACTATTAGAGGCACAGGAATGCATACGAGAGGTGTTTCTAAAAGGATGGCGAAAGACCAAGAAACGGAAGAAGATAGACGGGAGGAAGAAGCAGAAATAGTTACAGACATTGAAAAGGAACAAAGGCGGGTGACAAGTAGGAAGCCAGAGGTGATATGGATTTGCTAAAACTATGGGAATTAATTAAAGAAGATTCCAAGAAACAGAAGGAAGCCAATAATGAAAATTTTAAACGAATGGAGGAAAACTCAAGGAAACAAAACGAGGCTTTAAGCGAAAATTTAATAAAACAAATGGAGGAAAGATTTGACCAGAATAAAGAGGAAACTAATGAAAATTTTAGGAAACAAAATGAGAACACTAATGAGAGTTTAAGACAAATTAAGGAGGAGAATAAACTGATAAATGATAAAATAGACAGTATTAAAGAAAGTACTAGTGAAACCTTAAGACAAACTATAAATGAAAATAATGAACAATTGAAGGCCGATTTTAGACAAATAAATGAGAAAATCGACAGTTCCAATGAAAGGACTAAAGAAGAGTTTAGAGAAATACATGAGAAAATAAATCGTATGAGTGAAAGTATAAATGATAGGATAGACAAAATTAACGATAATACCGATGAGAAAATAAAGAATATTAACGAAACAATCAAAGAGACGACCAAACAAAAGAGGAATTTATAGGGTTCAAGGAAGAGTTGACTACCCGAATAAATAACATGGAAATTAATAACAAAATTAGTGTAACGGAGGTACAAGCGGAAACGCAAGAAAAGTTAGACGAGGTGCAAATCAATATAGCTGGGAGGGAGAACTGAAATAGTTAACAATGAAATAACGCAAATAAAAACCCAAGTGGATCAAAAAAAGGGATCGTTGAACACATACAGAATCAGGAGTTGATTAATATAAAAGAGTCAGTAGAAAATTTACAAAATCGACCAATGTACCTGGCACATCACATAGCACCGGATCAAAAGGAAAATATTAATTTCAAAATTTATAGAGGAAACCCCATAGAATTTTTAGAGAGAATAGATGAATGGTTTAGTAGAATTAAAGTGACCCAATGGAACATAATCAAAAATTTGTTGGATGACTGTTTTAAAAGCATAAATGATAATTGGTGGTCAGTGGTCCGAAACGAAACAAGTAATTATGAAGAGTTTAAGAAGGCTTTTAGGTCGAAATACTGGTCGGATTCCGTACAGAACATGATTAGGGACAACATTACCAATGGTAGATTCAACATTAATCAAGAGCAGTCCCCAGCTACCTACTTTTTGGGAAAGGTGTGTTTGGCGCGTCATTTGGAACCGCGAATACCAGAGGAATGTTTAGTGAATAAACTATCTTACCATTTTGAAGAAGAAATAGTTCATGCCAGACGCAGTGGACAAGTGAAGACAGTGGGAGCAATGGAAACCTTGTTAGCCAGCTATGAAATGGAAGACTATTATCAGAGGTCTCGAAGACAAAGTGACTATTCAAACAATAGGAGAGAGGAGCAAAATCAAGAGTCGCGTCAGGGAATGAATAGGGATAACAACAATAATTATAACGGAAATGTTAATGACCATTATATGAATAATCGCTACCGCAATAATCATTTCCAAAACAATCATTATAATAACCCTAACAATAATCGATACAGCACAGGCCGCAGGAATTTTGATAACGGGAGAGACAATTGGAATAGTAACCGAGGGAACGATGATGGAAGAAATCAAAACAGAAATAGGAGCGTCGAGAATGATGGAGGAAGCAGGGAACAAAGGAGAGACATACCCTCGGAAAATCAACCAAGTAATGACCAGGGAACCCATATAGCTCGAGTAAACTATATCATGGCTGATGAGAGGAATAACCAAGAGGACCATCGTGGAAACCGTAAACCTAATCCCGATTCTGGGAATGCTGAGGGAAGGAATAGACGGAACGAAGAGGACATAGAACCGTATGTGTATGATCCATACTGCGACGATGCCATTGAAAGATTTACAACTGCATATAATCTATGGAATCCACCGGAAAACCATATTGGTAGAGCAGCCCGAACAGTGGCCAATACAAAATAGTTACGATGAATTAGTTGGAATCAATTTTAAAACCACAAAATTCAAAAATAAGTAAGAACACCTTACTATATAATTCAGAAGAAATTATTTTAAACTAATAATCACAAAAGAAGATACCATGAATGACAATAATAATTATATAAATAACCATATTAATCAGGATAATTTCAATGAAGACTAGTTGCTATTTAAGAAGGGTTAGAAATGAGTTAGATGAAGGAAGAATATGCCATACAATTTATGATAAGGAGGAGATTCAGTGTTTAATTGCAGAAGTAAATGTGAGTGAATTAAAAATAGTAAAATACGTATGCTAAAGAATAATTAATTGACAGCACGGAACTAAGAAGAATTTAAAATGCATATTGAACAGCTTTAACTACTATAATGGTGAATAATATGATAAATGGAACTACAGAACAAAGAGATAAATAAGTTAAGAAAAGTATTAGGATACCTCAGAAATAATAGTAATCATCCCTTGAATATAAGTTTGTAGCGAAGGAGCTACCTTATAGGTAATAATTATATGTATTGTGTTGTGATCGTGCAACGTTTATTTATTTTTTTCTGGACAGAGATGAAGTTCCTCTGATCTCAGAAGATATAGTTAGGGAAACGGCAGAGTAATGGAAGCCAATAGTGCCCCTCTGATTCCGTACCAGCTATGATATTAGGGAAAAATGTTAGGGAAATATAGTATTTTAGGGATTATACACCAAGCGAGGTAATTAAATATAAATATGATAATAAGAAATGATGGCGTAATAAGCTAGAAGAAGTTATGAGTTCCAGAGAAAAGGACAGGTCTACAACTGAGGGAGGTACCAGTAGAGAATTAATGACCAGATATACAATGAGTATCAACACAGTTTTCCAGTGCAATTAAAAGTTTAAGGAATAGAAATAGAAAATAAATCCCAAAGAACCCATTGAATGGCGTACTAAAGCAGAAACAATAAAAAACTGAAACCATTATAAATTGATAATTTTATCAAATAAATATACCAACGCATGAAGAAACTATAAGTTTATTTCAACTAAACAATATTCAGCTAAAATAAACTTCTTCCGGAGGGGGAGTATTATGTAACGTAACAAAGTTAAGGTCACAAACGTTACATAAACACTTTGTCAATAGAAACTCAAACAATGCCCAAGGTATGCCACAATTAAGGTCAAGAGGGCCAATCTCACCCAAAAAATGTATTGATGATACCTAGTAAGGTTACTAGGTAATAAAATAGAAAAATGTATCTAAATATAAAATATGGAGTGATCAGTGGAAGATGTAAACTATAAACACTGTGTCTAATGAAATGAATTTACTGTGGATGATTTTGAATATAATAGACTGTTTAATTAATATTTAATGTTTTATAAAGATGTGCCTGTTGTTGTGCTTTATCATGATATTGTGTTTACATGATATTTATTTTGTGTTTTGTATGTAGCGGGTGTGAAACCATTGCTTTAAGAAAGTATTAAGTAATCGGTACTAATTTTATTCATGTTAAACTTGTATTTAAGTAAATAAATACAAGTGTATTTATTATGTATGGTATCATGTTAAGTGTATTTACTTTGAATAATTAATGAAGATGTCTTAAAATAATATTTGTAAACTTGGCCAGGAAGACAATAATTGTTAATGAATTGTCAAGTGGTCATTATAATTATGTTAAAAACCTATGAAGGGTTCAATGATAAACTAAATAATAAATTGAAATCAGGAAATTAAAATTGGAATAATTGGCCATAAGCCAGTGACTCTTTGTACAGTAGGTCAGGTCAGAAAAATTAAATTAAAAAGAAAAAATTATAACACATGTAATAAAACCAATAGGCCTAAATTGTAGCGGGTCAAATTTTGTGTGTTTTTATTTTAACCGTTTGGGGCATATATTTATATTTTTATTTATTTCATTTTGGGCGGATTGTCATTGTGCAACGTATGTGTCAGTGTAACAGAACAGTGAAACAACGCTAGAAGACGCAGTTGTTGTTGAGGAATGCGGCAGAGCATTTGCACCTCCACCAAAATTCCAAGAACTATGCGAGAGTGTGGCATTGCGCTCCCATGCGCACACCAAGCATGGGCGCCTACCCAAGCGTTGGCAAAAAAGTAAGATGGCCAGAGAGTGAAATTTTCATCGTTCATTTGGTTTCACTACGGAAGTGTCGTTTAGACCAAGCCCACTTAAATGACGTCAGCCAATGCCTGTAGAAGATCATATGCGACATTGAATCAAAAAAACAACATGCATGGCATGGGCTGAAGCTTCGGCGACGACGCCCAAGGCAGTGAGTTCCAGTGTTGAAAACTGTGGAGAGTGGACAGAGAAAAAACTTCTACCCAGTTCCTCTTACCAACCGACCGCATGCGGTTCATCTAAATTTCATTAACAGTTTTTTCTTTAGGTCGGCCGACCTCACTGATAAAATTTGAAGTGACATTAACAGTAAAATAAGATATCATCCACAGTCATAAGTGAGAGTAAGAGAATGAATAGTTTCAATTACTTTTCGGACATTTGAAAGGGGACTTGGCACGGGCGCGATGACCGCGTGGTCGATGTGGGGGCTTTATCATATGAAGATGTGTTAGGGGGTTTCTGATTTTCTAGAATGTGAAGGGGTTTAATTGGTGTGATAGAGTGTGTGGCAAAGCTGGACGGCTTTTTGTGTATATTTGTGTTTTTATTTGATATTTGCATTTGTGTCTTGTGAAATAATAAGGTAAGCTTTAATTCCTAAGTGTTATGTTGGTGTTGCATCACTTTGCAGTAATGTATCTCAATGAATTTTAATGAGTTTACAAGCAGTCAAGATTAAATAATAATAAATATTACGTCTCTTCCAAAATGAGTGGTGTCAGTACTTTGCGTAACCTATAGACCATGTTTGTATCTAGGTACATGTGACCGAATCCTGTGACCCCGTAAGAATTATCGTAACGGTAAGTAACAATTTAATTTGACATTTCATTATAATAATATATGTGATTGATTAGCAAGTCACAGTTGGCGCCACGAAACAGGCACGAATTGAATTAATTACAATTAATTAATTGAATTCCGCATCGACATGGATACAAGCATGTTCTGGGTTAGCTTAGTAACCTAACAGTAGATTACAAAATTTAAATAATTACTGTATTTATTTTATTTTATTTAATTAATTATTCTATTTAAGCAATTTATATAATTTCATTTATATCAATAATATAAAATGTCAAATAACGAAACTGACGTAAATAAAATGAGTGTCGAAGTTTTCGACGACTCAAATGTTAGTAACTATGAAATACACTCGACTCCAAGTGTGAGTCAGAGTGAAGCAGAAATAAGTATAACAGATCAAAGTAAAATAAATGAAGATTCAGGGATTCAAATAACCCCGAAATTAGATAGGGAAAGTAGAATTGATAGTAAAGAAGTCGGCTTCACTGACGGAAATATAGCAGCGCAATCTACTCCGTCGACAACACGAACTAAAGGGTTGTCGATGGACGATCTGTTTAATCTAATGAAAACCATGTCTGAAAATATAAATAGCAATTATAAAGAGCAACAAATTGATTCCAATGTCAAATACAATAAAATGAATGACAAGTTTGACGAGTTAAAAAACGATATTCAAGAAATTAATAAACGTTGTGAAAATACCAAAGTAGAATTTACCAATAGAGTTAACCAAGTAGAAACCAAGTTAGATGATTCAATGCAAAAGGTAGATGTTAAATTTAATGAAATAAACAGTCAGATAGATAGAGTTGAAAAGCAGATAAATGAGAATAACGAGTATTTAATAAGTTCAATGAATGAGTATAACAATGACACAGAATCTAAAATTAATAAATGTAGTATTGAAACTGAATGTAAGTTGAATAGTGTAGTAATGACAGTTGAAAAAATCAGTCAGAACTTTGATGAACATCAAAATAAGATAGAATCTAAAATGAATGAAATTGAAAATAATTATAATACAGAAATACAAGCAGTAAATGAATCTATCGATGTGATAGCAAAGAATAACGTACAGTCTGAATATAGTAATGATAAAAAATTATATTCACTTGAACAGAATATTAATAATATGAGAGATGAATTAAGTGTAGTAAAAAATCAAAATGTAAACAATGTTACTGAACGCATATTTATGACACGTGACACAAACAATGAAATAGAATTAGAAACTTTTAGTAATGAAAATAGGAGAGTGCATCCAATGCAATTTTTAAATCGAGTACGGGAGTTTGACAGATTTAATGGTAGTAGCTGGGAGGTTAAACTTATAAAAATTTTGAAATGTTTTAAAGGTGATTCAGAGATATGGGCGGAGACGCATCGAAACGAATGGGAGAGTTATGGAGATTTTGAAAGAGCATTTCGGAACAAATACTGGTCGGAGGAGGAGCAGGAGATACTGCGAAGCCAAATAATGGGAACTGGGAGTTTTGGAAGAAACAGCCGTAGTATTACAGTATATACGATGAAGCTGTACAACGAAGCGAAGTATTTGGAACCACCGTTGCCATTTCAGTCGTTTGTGCGCCATGTTAGCAAGCACCTACCAAGGGAGGTGCAGATCACATTGATGACCAGAGAGGTAAGCGACATAAATGAATTAGAAAAAATATTAGACGTTTTTCAGAATATTAAGGACCAGGAAGACAGCAGACGCATGCAACAACATAATATACAAAATGGAGGTAATTATGTACCAAGAGGAGGACCAAACGGAGGAACCACACACAATGGTCGAGAACGGGACAGACGATACCCAATGTGGAAATGTGACGGGTGTCTGGTGGAAAATTATGCTGATCGTAATTTCTGTTATAGATGTAGAAGGGCGAGGCCCGGACAGCAGCCGAGAACACCACCGAGGTTCAACAACCCACAGCAGAGGAACGGTGACCGACGAGTAGAGAATCTGAGAAATGAAGGAGGAAATCAGCAGATGGGCAGAGTGTACACGCCCCGTAACGCAGACGAAAGAATGGGAAACTAAGGAGGACAATGGATGAGGAGGCCCGGCCATTGTCGAGGAATAATCACGGGGTCCATGAAAATAAATACAGGAATAACACGATTCACACGGACTTGGCCACAGAATTGTTGGAAGAAGAGGAGACGGAAACGAGGAGACAAGAGGCGTGGTTGACTGAGGTAAAACTGGAAATAGAAGGTAAGTCAATCTTGACACTTATAGATACAGGTAGCGAAATATCTGTAATAGCAGAACATGTACTCAATAAATTGAAAGAAACTAACAAACATATTCCGTCTTTGCCAGTAGCAGGGGTAGCAATTGTAGGTATTACGGGTGTTAGAAGTAAACGGGTTACAACACAAGTCCAGTTGAACATGTTAATAAATGGGGAAAAATATGAGAATACATTTTTAGTTGTAAGAGGTTTAAATTTAGAAGTGATTTTGGGTAATGATTTTTTAATAAGAAATAATGCGGTCATTAACTTTCGAAAAAGAATTTTAGAATTGAGTAATGAAAATAAACAAATAACAGTTAATTTTGAACGGGTTCTAGACACAGTAAAGATTTCGGGTATAAGGGTTATACCAGATAAAACCATAAATAGGGATATGGAATTTAGTATACATGCGTGTAGAGAGAGTGTGAGTGAAGAGAGGGGAGATAGAATATGGGCCGAAAGAGAGGTTAAATTTTGTGGGGAAGGTGATGAAATGGGGAGTTCTCAGCGTAAAGCGCTGTGGCGGGTAGTTGAGGATTATCGGGGAGTGTTTGCCGGGGAACCAGGGAGGGCAAAAGGCTATGAATGTGAATTAAGGGTGAGGGAGCATGCACCATATGTCCAACGTAGTTATCCGGTACCATATTCGAAAAGGGAGGCTGTACAGTCAGAATTAGATAGGATGTTAGCGGGGGATATTATAGAAAGGTCGGTATCAACTTATTCCAACCCTTTAGTAGTAGTAATCAAAAAAGATGGGAGAGTGAGATTATGTCTAGATGCCCGCAAAATCAACCAAATAATCATTCCAGACCGGGAGTCACCAGAAGCGATAGAAGAGATTTTTCAGAAGTTCAGTGGTGTGAAATATATGACTTCTTTAGACCTGACCGCCGGATATTGGCAAGTCCCGTTGGCAGTAAATAGTAGAAAATATACAGCGTTTTTGTTCAACGGAAAAAATTACCAATTTAAAAGACTACCGTTCGGTTTGAACACAAGTGTAGCTAGTTTTATTAAGTGTCTCGACGAAATTTTGCAACCACATAACTTAGATTTTCTAACCATATACGTAGACGACATACTAATAGCTTCTAGAACATTTGAAGAGCATGTAGAGCATTTGGAATATGTATTGGAGAAATTATATCAGGGAGGTTTGACGGTGAATTGGGACAAATCAAAATTTTTGCAAACTGAGATACATTTTTTAGGTTTCATCATAACACCTACAGGAATACGTGCCAATCCGGATAAGGTAGAATCCATCCTGACGTTCCCGGAGCCCAAAAATATAAAACAATTGCAAAGTTTTCTTGGTCTTTGTAATTTTTACAGGAAGTTCCAGCGGAACTACGCCCAGACGACGGCCCGACTAAGCGCAGTGCTGCAAAAGAATAAGCAATGGAGATGGGGCGATAACGAAAGAGCGGCGTTTAATGACATCAAAATTAAGTTCACAGACATGATACTAATGAATCATCCCAATTTTAATGACAAATTTTATTTACAGACAGATGCTAGTAATATAGCATTGGGAGCAGAACTCTACCAAGAGGACGAGGAGAAAGAGCATAAAACCATCGCCTTCGCCAGCCGGACATTGCTAGCCGCTGAGCGCAACTACACTACCACAGAAAAGGAGCTCCTCAGTATAGTGTTCGCCGTGAGGAAGTTCCGAACGTATCTGCTGGGTAACAGGACCATCATCAGGACGGACCATAAAGCGCTATCGTTCCTCAATACTTGTAAACTCACACACAGCCGGATTACCAGGTGGGTGTTAGCTCTTCAAGAGTATAATTTTTCTTGGGAATATGTCAAGGGTGTAGAGAACAGGGTGCCAGACACACTATCACGAATAGACACAGACAGAAATAGAACAGGTAGAGATATTAAAGAGATAGAAATTTATAGACTATCCCGGGAAGATAAACTTTTTGGGGAGGAATTAAAAGATATAAATGTAATGCAAAGAGCTGATAATAAATTAAATAAAATAATTACTAGTATAGAATCAGATATAGACGAATTAGGGTATAAGCAATATTTTCAAGTGTTCAAAGGGAGTTTGTTTAAAAAGGTAGAGGGGAGAGAGAGAGAGATTGGAGGTTAGTCATACCTGAAGGGTTGATAGAGAAAATAGTGTGGGACTGTCATTTTAGATACGGGCATTTTGGGGCACGGAAGTGTGTGAATGTATTAAAGGAATCTTGTTTATTTAAGAACATGGAGAAACGAGTCCGAAGAATACTTAGAGTTTGTGAGTTATGTCAGAAATCCAAAGTTGTAAATTATAGGTTAGAGGGAGAACTAAATTATATTAAAGTAGAAAAACCATTCGATTTAGTAGCTGTAGATTTGTACGGCCCACTGCCGAAAGGTAGGGGTGGAGTGATGCATATTTTTGTTGTACTTGATACTTTTTCTAAATATGTCAGGCTATATAGTGTAAAGCGAGCCACAAGTAAGGTGCTGAGCGAGAAAATCACACGCGACTATATGATCAACGTGGGAAAGCCGAAGGTGATATTATCCGACCACGGTCCGCAGTTCATCAGCGGAAGATGGCGCCAGACTCTTGGATGGGAAGGTATTATCCCAAAGCACACTGCCGTATATCATCCACAGTCGAATCAAGCTGAGAGAGTCATGAGGGAGTTGGGCAGAATTTTTCGAACATACTGCCATGCCAAACATAGCGAGTGGCCACTCTATGTGCAGAAGATTGAAAACTGGCTAAACTGCACCACCCACGAGTCGACGGGGTTCACGCCTTATGAGCTAATAAGAGGAAAGCGTCCACAGAGGATTCTGGAACAACTAATTGAATATCCACCGGAAACCAACACTATCGGTAACGATGTTAAGCTGAGACTAGCCAATGAAAGTCTGTTGACAAAAGGGGAGAGGAGAAAACGGAAACATGACATGAAAGGTAAGTGGACGCAGTATGAGATTGGACAGCTGGTATTGGTACGACGACATGACTTATCAAGTGCACAAGATAAGGAGATCAAGAAGTTTTTCTTATTGTACGAGGGGCCGTACGAGGTAGTGGAAATAAAAATGAAAAATTCATATGTGTTACAGAATAGAGAAACCAGGGAGATAGTGGGTACGCACAACGCTACAAATTTGAAATTATTTTGGTCAGCATAAGTATTTTGTTAATTTGTAAAGGTATGAATGTTATTTAATTATTCTTTTATGTTTTTAGAAGGGCTCCTCCCCCATTTTCGGGCGGTCACGATCTTACCAGTCCTGGCCGTGGAATTCGGAACTCGGAGGCGGGCCATGGTTGGCAGGATCTTCCTTCGGGCGGTGAAATCAACGATGGTCCGGCTCCACCAAAATTGGTATAAAGTAGAACATCTAACTGCACATTTGAACGGGGAGGGGGACCCCAACAGGTACGTGACTCGACTTAAAATTTTTTAATACACTCATGGTGCAGCAGATCGGTGTGCCTGTCACGTGCCTGCACTGCCTTATAGTGTTTGTATATAATGGAGGCTGCATTAAATAAAAGGCAGTGCATTCAAATTAAATTTTTTGGTGTCAAGGGCAAAATTAAAATGGAGCCTTTGACAATATTTTCTGATTGGCCCGAAACGACGAGTTTTGGGGCAAGACGTTTTGGAGCACGGTAGAAAGCGGGGTAGAAGAAATGGTAGGAGAGGGGGAGTGTGAGGAGTTTTAGAGAGGGGACGTGAATTCACGTAGTATATCTACCGGGTTCCGATGCGTTTTGCAGCGAAACCCGACTTTTCAGGTGATTACTGCCTTACTACCACTTATCATAAGAATGTTAGTCAGCCTCCAGTGTAAATAGATTTTTGGAAAGAAAAAAAAAAAAAAAAAATATACCAAAACAATTTTGGATGTGTATAATTTTAAATTTAAGATATAAAATTTTTTCTTCTAAATTTTTTAGCATTAGGTGACCAAATATAATTGTTAGATTTTAGTAGTAGTGGGTATAGGAACGTTTTGAAGAAATGTGTAGTAATATAAGAACTTGTTATCAATACAAGATGTGGGGATAATTTTGGGGGGTAGTTTGGTGCTCAATGAAGTGACATAACAGTGTAGTGTGGAACTGCTATGGGGGAAGGTTGTAGATTTTGTATTTAATATTTTATGTTAATAATGGTTAAGCTTCCATATAAAGTGGGTTAAAACCCCATCTAAATTAATATTGTCATTTAAATTTTAATTTAATATTACGAAAGATATTTTACTTGTGATTCCCCAAATTTTCGGGCGGTCACGGCCTCACCGAACCCTGACCGTGGAATTGGTTTAGCTTTAACAGCTATGGTTGGGGCACATTACGATTACGCGCTGACCATAACTGGCCATAGCTGTTATCGTTGTAAAGGTGTATTTTGAAATTGATGGGGGGTAATAAAAAGGGGAATCACCAAACTATGGAACAGCGGCTGCCACTCTGTTCGAGAAGGAACAGCAGAGCCAGGTGGTAGATCCGTTTAAGGGTGCATGATTATTAACGAGAACATGATGATGTTCACCAATTTTAACTTAACAGCGGAAGCAGAGACACGGAGAGGTAAAAACCTGCTCCAAAATATACAGTCTCTGTGGAAGCGAAAGGGCGAGACAGTCCTCCATAATCTGAAATAGAGTGTGTGGCTGGGAGGTGACGTAAAGGAGTCACGAATTTAAAATTTTATGACGTAAAAGTTTTGCTTATTCAAGGTTTAATCCAATCAAAAATGCTTGTGCTCTGTCCACATAATTATATGCTCAGACTCGTAAAATAAGGTTCATACTATAATTTTAAAGGTATCATTTTATTGTTGTGTGTTAGATATAGTTGTTGATAAAATGTATTTTCATTATGTGTGTAATTTTTTTTCTAAGCCAATCATTAGACGCCTGGCAGGCAATCAACATAATAGAAGTAAGTGTTGATAATGTATTACATGTAACTGTTCAATTTTGAAAGGTATCCATGGTGTTTTAATTATGTTAGAATATCAGCTGATCAACAATACCATGTCACTGGTATATTGGTTTATAAATGTTACAAGTAATTAATGTTTAGTGTACTACAGATATTTTGAAGTAAAGATAAAAAGAGTATGCAAATTAATAAAAGATAATTCATGGGTGATAAGTGTTTTATGGGACGTGTAGACCTGTCCGAATTGAAATAAAAGTTGAATGTGAAATAGTAGAGATGAGTATGATGTAATGTTGTTTTTGAGTTAATGTATGTTATAGAAGTTGGTGAAGTATTAAGGTTGACACAGTTATGGGGAATTTATGTAGAGTTTTGAATGATATATATTTATGTTCATAATTAATGAGATTATTTTGTTGTATTTGTAGTGAGGTTATGAGATTGAGAATTTTGGGGATGGCAATTTTGTATTAGAGGGTAGTGTAATGTAGGAGTCCGCAACAAGGGTTGGGACGGGATAGGGACCGATTGGCGCCGGAAAGGGTTACCTAGGGGGAGTCCAGGGACCAACATAAGGGAATGAGTTTTGGGAAGGAAACACGTATCCTATGTACAAAGGGTTAGAGAGTATTTTTTTTTATATATGGGGAGAAGGCGGCGAATTGTGGTAAATGGTAAGTTGGGGTTTAGAATGTCCTGATTAGTAGATATTTTTGATAGAGTTGGGTGTCTTGGGAGTTGCAGTTGATAAATATTAGAGTCAGGGGGAGAAAGTTTATATATGTATAGAAATCTCATACAGAAAAACGAGAATAAATAATTTACATCACCCACAGTATATTAAGGTAAGATTGTTGAAAAGGCAGAGAGATTCATGATAAAGAATATACAATTGTTTATTTTTTAACCAGTGACAGAATTTTGATAAAATTTGAAAATAATGTAAAGTTAAGAATTGTTTGTTTTAAATAATGTAAATGTCAATCTGTTTATTATTTGTATTAATATTTTGTTTGTTTTAAATATTTTATGTTATTATGTTTTGTATTTCAAGTTAGGATATTACAGATGTTTAAAGTGTTTTCAGAAATCATACATAACATATGTAGGTCAAGGGTTTTGGACTTGACCTAGTTATGATCAGCTGATGAGTTCATACACCTACTAAGCTTGTGTATAGTAGGAAGCCGATTGTGATTTGTTTGTTTAATTAATTCAAACCAATATTTGAATAATTTTAATAAATGTTATTTAATAAATAAATTTAATAAATATTTAATGAATAATTTTTTTGAATTTTAAAATTTTGAAAATTTTAAATTTAAAAAAAAAAAAAAAAAATTTTTTTTGATTTTTCGCCTGCCAGCGAGTGAATATGTTGAGTAATGATTATTTTATTGTGTATGTATTAATGATGTTTCTTTTATTGTATTGCTTTATATTGGTAGGCTATAAATTGTTCTCATGCTAGAGTAAGGATGTATTTGTATTAATAGGAATGTTTAGGTTAAGTCATTGAAACAAAAATTAGAAAAAAGAGGAAGAGAATTTTTTGATAAACGATTATTTTTTGAATTTTGAATTTTTTAAATTTTTGAAAAATTTTAAAAGAAAGTTTTATTCTTATGTGTTATGGTAATATGTAATGTTAGAGTGTGTGAGCCCAGTATTTGCCAAAGGCAGCCCAGCTTGCAAAAAGGGGATCCACATCGGCGGAGGAGCTGGAACGATTTTAGCCAGGGATTGAGGATTTTTGGGGGTAGCATGTTAGAAGGCAAGGTGGGCTGTGGTGCGAGTCTGATCGATTTCTCAGTGTTGGGATCTCTTACGGAGAAGTCCAGTGATCTCGTTCAGATGAGTCCATGGTCACTGAGCCAGGGGGGTCGTGTACCCGTGCAGATTAAGAACCAGGGGTTGTTGGCACCAGTTCCTCACCGATCCTCTTCGGGGTTATCGATGAGATTTCTTCTGTCGTGGACAGCAGAATTCTCATCGAGGGGGTATTGTAGCGGGTCAAATTTTGTGTGTTTTTATTTTAACCGTTTGGGGCATATATTTATATTTTTATTTATTTCATTTTGGGCGGATTGTCATTGTGCAACGTATGTGTCAGTGTAACAGAACAGTGAAACAACGCTAGAAGACGCAGTTGTTGTTGAGGAATGCGGCAGAGCATTTGCACCTCCACCAAAATTCCAAGAACTATGCGAGAGTGTGGCATTGCGCTCCCATGCGCACACCAAGCATGGGCGCCTACCCAAGCGTTGGCAAAAAAGTAAGATGGCCAGAGAGTGAAATTTTCATCGTTCATTTGGTTTCACTACGGAAGTGTCGTTTAGACCAAGCCCACTTAAATGACGTCAGCCAATGCCTGTAGAAGATCATATGCGACATTGAATCAAAAAAACAACATGCATGGCATGGGCTGAAGCTTCGGCGACGACGCCCAAGGCAGTGAGTTCCAGTGTTGAAAACTGTGGAGAGTGGACAGAGAAAAAACTTCTACCCAGTTCCTCTTACCAACCGACCGCATGCGGTTCATCTAAATTTCATTAACAGTTTTTTCTTTAGGTCGGCCGACCTCACCGATAAAATTTGAAGTGACATTAACAGTAAAATAAGATATCATCCACAGTCATAAGTGAGAGTAAGAGAATGAATAGTTTCAATTACTTTTCGGACATTTGAAAGGGGACTTGGCACGGGCGCGATGACCGCGTGGTCGATGTGGGGGCTTTATCATATGAAGATGTGTTAGGGGGTTTCTGATTTTCTAGAATGTGAAGGGGTTTAATTGGTGTGATAGAGTGTGTGGCAAAGCTGGACGGCTTTTTGTGTATATTTGTGTTTTTATTTGATATTTGCATTTGTGTCTTGTGAAATAATAAGGTAAGCTTTAATTCCTAAGTGTTATGTTGGTGTTGCATCACTTTGCAGTAATGTATCTCAATGAATTTTAATGAGTTTACAAGCAGTCAAGATTAAATAATAATAAATATTACGTCTCTTCCAAAATGAGTGGTGTCAGTACTTTGCGTAACCTATAGACCATGTTTGTATCTAGGTACATGTGACCGAATCCTGTGACCCCGTAAGAATTATCGTAACGGTAAGTAACAATTTAATTTGACATTTCATTATAATAATATATGTGATTGATTAGCAAGTCACAAAATTTAGTATTTTGTAAAAGGAAAATAATACCTTTTAAAATAAGTTGATTAAGAAAAAATGTAGTAAAATGTATACGGTTTAATAAGGCAGATTAAGTGAAAGTTTTATGTGATTTAATGTAATTCCAAGAAGGGAGTATTTTATTAAAAGTGTAAGAATATTTCCTAATTACGGCTCTAGGATAACAAATATTAGCCAATAACATAAGAGGAAGATGGTTGTTAGGGCAACAAAATGCAAGATATCTTGTTGATTTCAACATTCAATTGTTATAAATGAATGAGGACAGTTCAGTGATGATAAATCTAGAAAAAAACGAATAAACCTAATAAAAAATAAAATTACAGTTAACTCAAATTAAACATAGTAACTGATCAAAAAGACGGTTGGACGACTTCCAAGACTCTAACTCCGAGAAATTAAAATTACCTATCAATAAAATTCAAATCAAAAATCTAAAGAATAAATTAACTAAGCCTACCGTCAAATGAGTAATAACGGAAACTATAAATAAATGAAGATAACCCAGACTTGGAGAAGTGAAGTGAATAAATACCATAAAACAAAAATATAAAGAGAATTAAATTTACATACGGAACCTCACTTTTAACAACGGAGCAAGAACTCAATACTACACTAATTCCGTCGGGACCTGAGACCACCAGAAACGAAAAAATCAGCTAAGATCAAGAACTGAACTTTCCATTACATCCTGGGACACTAACGCCAACTTTTATTGAGAAGCTGGAGGTTGATATATTCAAGCCATTCATCACCACTCGGCTATCAGTCATCGTTAGTGGAACACGGCCTTAACGAGTATCTTGTAAACGTTTGGTAAAAAACCTGCTTATGTTAATACTTTATATAATAAGATTTTAAAATAAATTGTAATACCTAGTAACCTGAATTTGCATTACCTGACCTTACTAATAGTTAAAAGAACTACATGTACCCTGAGATAAGAGACAAACTGAAAATTATAATTAAATTGTAACATCTAAAACACGAGTTCAATAACAAATCGATTCTGTATTGTGTGATCGATATAATGTATTAGTAGCGGGAGAAAGCAGCTGTTGGAATTTAAAAACATAAATAAAGAACCCTTCTTAAATCTGACGATTTTGTGTTATTTGTAGAATAATTATTGTATTTCGAATAGGGTGTATTTTACAGAGAAAGGAACGGGAGAAACTCATCAAGTGGAACGACTTAACCCATAATAACGGGTCAGTCGCCAATAACAGCGCTCGTCTGCAGACAGCTGGTGAATACGGGAGAATAGAGAACTAACTTACTCTCTCCGTTCTCCGCTCTTTCCAATTGAAATAATACCTACCGACTAGGGTTGGAGAAAATTACTGAGTTATTCACTATAATAACTGTAAAATAGCGTTTTTCTCTGGTAAAACACTTGATGAGTACTTAACACAGGTCTATGATCAATAACCGAATAATATCAACAACTTAATAAATAATTTTATAAATAAATTAACATTGACTTGCAGGAATTATTATATTACACTTATAAGAATATTCATATTACAAATATTTGGGCATAATTAGGCGAGAGTTTCGAAGTTACATACATGCATTAGGTTTGTTACAATAAATATATATATAAGGAAAGTGTGTTCCCCCCCAAACACACATATACACAGAATAAAAGATCTCTGGTCGTGGTAAGTCAGGAGAAAAATAAAAAATACATAAAACAGAATTACTTTGGTTATGTTGGGCAGCTAAAATTTTATGTCAAAATGTATCAATATTAAAAATTATTTCGTTACAATGAGAACATTTAATATTATTTTCTATCTAATTAAAAAAATTATTTTGTATAATTATAGATAACACCTTATATTTCACACTACATTATCTAAACCTGTAAGAATTGTTTAGCGAAAAATACCGGTGTGGACGTGTCCCTTGTTGATCATTATTATCGACTTTAGCCATGTTTCCATTAGAATTGAACAGTTGTTTGTTATATGTTTTGTTGTAGCCTCCTCCTTGTGATTGCGTGTTATTCCTGTTGTTGTATTTGGAAGATTCAGGATGCCCGCTGTCATCTCTGCCAGATGTGTTGTTGTTGTTGTTATATCTCCCCCTTCCAGAGGGACCTCTGCCACGTTTACTGTCTCCTAGTTTATTTTGTCTGTAAATGAAATATGAATGCTATTGAATTTTAAAACATCAATGACAAATATGAAAATCCAAAGTGAGTGAGTTTGTGTGTGTGTGTGTGTGTGTGTGTGTGTGTGTGTGTGTGTGTGTGTGAGAGAGAGAGAGAGAGAGAGAGAGAGAGAGAGAGAGAGAGAGAGAGAGAGAGAGAGAGAGAGAGAGGGGCATTTTTATTAGTAAAAACCTTATTTCTCTTTAAAAAAATAAAGGTTTTTATTACAAAATCATTTCTAACATACTGTTATATAATTACAGCAACATGTATACTGTACTGTAACGTATTACTAAGGTTAAAAATCACTGAATGCAATTTATTAAAAACTGAGTGTAATTAATAAACACCCAAAGCTAATTTAAACAAAATTAGAGTTTAATAACAAACACTGTACTATAAAATTAATTAGAAATTTTAAATCAAACAAAACATACAGACCATGGATTTACAATTTTTTAAGAATTGTTTTATCACTTTCTGCTTCTAACCAATACCCTGTTTTCTCGCTGCTAAAGACCGAAGTCGTTTAAGATTGTAACGTTTCGTTTTTATCTTTTGTATTTTAACTGATTATTATTTTCATTTATTTAAAATTGTTGGTATTCTCTGGTTTTCTTTTCGTTAAATGTCCCACGTTGGAAGCCAATGTGTAACTGTTCGTTTTTATCTTTGTATAGTGTTCTCTATTTTTAATTATCTTGTTTTAACTGGTGAAATATTTATTTAAAAAAAATTAAATAAATATTTTTTTATTTGAATTTTAATTTGTTTAATTCAATTTATGTTGCTTTGATTTTGTTGTTAAAAAATTATTAATAAAATATTTTAAATATCATTTAATTTTACTTTCGTTGGTTTGATTAAAAAAAATGGAATTTCTAAAGGGAATGTTTTGTTTATGTTCAGTTCGACTGTGATATCGAATTGGTTAATGTAGGTTATCTTCTTAATTTCCTGGTTCCGGTGAAGTTTCAATTGCCAATGTGAGTTCACTCTTCTTTAATTACCTTAAAATCTTTTAATGTTAATTTCATACCTTCATCTATACTCATGTTTCCTGAAGGTGTCAAAAGATTTTCTGAATTTATTCTGAAGGTAATCTACATATGACCTTATATCATTGCTGTTTATATAGAGCATTGCCCACATTGACAAAAATCTGTTGCAAAACTTTATTTTGCAGCATATAGAGTATGTATGAATGGCCTATGGCTCCAGTATTTTTTCAAGTCAGATTTTTGTACAGTATTATTCAACAGACATGTACAGTATTATTGAAAAGAAACCATACAACTCATGGTGTTGTCCACTTCTGCTATATACTGTGTGGCTTCAGTTTGTTCCAGCGCCCGAGTCTTGATATTGTTACGACGGTCTACTCGATCGTCGTAGGTACAGTGGAAACAAAATAATTACAAGACACCAATCAAGTCACTAATCACACCTTTAATTGTTATAGTAAAACAGTTCGTAATTAACAACACAGTGTCTACAACAAATCAAATGAAAATTGTTCATACGCAATAAAATGTCCACTAATATTAAAACTCAACTGTATTACAATTATACCGTCCGAATATAAAACGCAACACTTCACTAATAACTACTTGAACGTACACCGTAATAACTCGAACCGCTCTGTAAATATATCGCACTAATACTCCCGAACCGCACAGTCAAAACTCTCGCATTGAACTGAAAACTAAGGCCGCGACGCAATGTATTTATAGTTACACTCACACACCAGAAGCTTCCAAACTGCGTCTTATCTCTCGCGAACTACGTAATTGCTACGGCCTTGACACAGTCCGAGCGCCCGAGCGAAGCCTGGTACAGTCGAGAAAATTCTCGCAAAATGCGTCTAGTAGCACGTACACCACACGCTTACATCGAGATCTTTCTGGCGCATTCGATAAACGCGTAGATTGTTCTGTGCTGTCGTAGCACTGTCCCCTCCTTAAGCCTGTTCGTCCCGAACTGGCAAAGCGTCTCTAAATTTGTATTTAGCCAGGCGATCTAGGTGGACGACCTTGAACTTTTGCTGTCCTTCCTGTTGAATCCGATAAACAACATCGTTAATCCTTTTTTTTACAGTGTAGGGTCCTTCCCAGTTAGACTGAAGCTTAGGTGAGCGACCACGACGGCGCTTTGGATTGAACAACCAGACCTGATCTCCTTCTTGGAAACCCACACTATTGCTGCGAATGTCATACCGAGTTTTCATTTTATCACTGGCAATCTTCAGCCGTCCTCTTACCAATCGATTCATTTCTCGCAGTTGGTTTTCTAATTGCGAGGAATAGTTCTTTGGCTCTTGGGACTGAGTCTCAGGTGATCCAAACATCAAGTCCCCAGGAAGACGAATCTCCCGCCCAAACACCAATTTTGCTGGAGTCATGCCGGTTGTGTCATGTACTGATGACCTATACGCCATAAGGAATAGTGGTATACGTTGGTCCCAGTCTGTTTGGTTCTCGTCAACAACTTTCGAAAGATGCTGCTCAAGTGTCCTGTTGAATCTCTCAACCATCCCGTCCGACTGAGGATGCAGAGGCGTTGTCCTGGTCTTTCGAATTCCAAGTAGACGGCATAATTCTTTAAACACTCCTGATTCGAAATTTCTCCCTTGATCCGTATGGATTTCCATAGGGGCTCCATAACGGCAACAGAAGTTGTGAACTAACTGCTTTGCCACAGTGGTAACCTCCTGATTTGGAATTGCGTAGGCTTCCACCCACTTAGTAAAGTAGTCACCTACAACCATGATGTACCGGTTTCCATCGTCAGTAACTGGGAATGGTCCAGCAATGTCTATGGCAATTCTCTCGAAAGGTTGTCCAACGTTATACTGTCTCATTTTTCCCCTGCTTCTGGTTTGTGGGCCCTTGCTTGCAGCACATATTTCACACGTCCGAACCCATTCCTCTACGTCGTGGCGAAGATGAAGCCAATAGAATCGCTTCCGTATTTTGTCAAGGGTTTTGTTAACGCCAAGATGGCCTCCAGATGTTCCATCATGCATCTCCTTCAAAACAGACTGCACTTTACTTCGGGGAACTATCAACTGCATGACCACGTCTCGTCCATCTGCACTTTCCCAAGCCCTTTTCAGCAATCCGTTTTCTAAGGTGAGAGATTCCCATTGTGCCCAGTTGTAATGGGTCGAATTAGAAGGTTTTTTATTTTATTGATTTTGGTCTTGATTTTATAAAGATTTTAAATTCACTTCATGTATGTAAGCTACCCCAGTTTAATTTTATATTAATTGAAATCATCATGTTAAGCACTTTCCAAATTGCCAGACTTCACCTGTGAGGAGCCTCCAGTACAGCAATGCACATTATTTAGCCAAAACAATTGCCAGACGTGTTGCGTAACCACCCAGCAGCAGGCTTGTGTGAAACCCAGTCTACAGTTTGTCATCAGATAGTGCACAACACACCGTAGTAAGCAGCTTCAGACAATAAAGTGTGCAATGTAAATTTAAACAGTGGCCTCGGGCGTGCAAGATAGGCCTAGATTAAATGGGCCTATCTATTTAAACAACTCAAAAAACAGTTCCAGTCGACTACCAATACAGACCGCGCGCTGTCATCTAAACTTTTTGCCCGGGCAAATTTTCATTTTATTAAGTCGGCCGACTACCCAAGTTGGTATCAGAGTTTATAAAACAATTCAACAGTTGAGAGTAATATGTAACGATGTAAAAATCAAGTGAGTGTGTAGAAAACAAAAAGTGAACTATCAAACGTTTGGACATAGTGCGAGAACGTTACAGGACGCGCCATGAGGTCGGCGGGGACGCTACTGCAACAAGTTACAGTATTCCATTCAAATATTTTCTTATAAAGGCCTAAATTAAGTAAATGTGGGGGTTTTAAAAAATTGTCTGAATGCGAGAGTGTGGCAAGCTGGGTTCGCCTTGATTAATAAAATATACATTAGAATAAGAAAATGTTTAAATAAATGTGCCTGTTTTATCTGTTGAAAAAAAAGAGAAAAGTTGAGTTAGTTGAAATTTTATTTAAAATGAAGTAATGATATAATAAATTTTTTTATTACATCAAACAAATGAGTGTGGCGTGCGTTTGTTGTGCAACCCTATAATAATACTTGCATTTTAATGTTCGTGTTGCGGACTCTGGCAGAAGACTAAACAAGGTAGGTGGAAGATCAAATAATTCTATGTAATTCTATTAGTATTAAAATGTAATTAACTTCACATTTGGCGCTACGAACGGGACTTGAATTTGAATAATTAAAATTCCACACCTACGATAAATGCAAGTTTGATTTGAGGGTTGAGTAACAATACGTAAAAAATTACGCAGCACATACAAACTAGTACATCAATGTTTAGAGTTTAAGAGTTAAGTGATAGATGGTTTTATGTAAGTAAATCTAGATTAAAAAATTTAGAAAAATGGCAGGAAAGAATGAGAGCAATATACATGAAAAGACTAGTGTCGAAAACTATAATGAATCAAATAGCATGAGCGATTTTGAAATCCACTCGACTCCAAACGTGAGTCAGGAAAATAAAACAAAAAATAATGCAAATGAAACAAAGAGTGCAGACGATTCGGGGATACAAATAACCCCAAAATCGAGTAGGGAAAGTGAAATGAATAATGAAGTCAGCTTCACTGACAAAAATGTAGCAGCACAATTTACTCCAACGACAACACGAGTCAAAGAGTTGTCGATGGACGATATATTTACTTTAATGAAAACAATGTCTGAGAGTTTGAGTAGTGATATCAATAAAATGAATAGCAGTATCAATATAAAATTCGATGTTCAAAAGAATAGTTTTGATAGCAAATTTGATGAACAGAAAAACGAGATGCAAGAATTTAAAAGTAGTGTAAATGAGAAATTAGATATACAGAGCAATTTTAATAAAAAAGTCGAAGAACAGAATATTCAGTTTCAACAGAGTATTAGCGTAAAATTTGATGAACTTAAAACTGATATTAATAAAGTACAAATCAACTGTGAGAGTAACTTTAACAAATTGAAATATGAATTGAAACGAGACATTGAGAAAATAGTAGAGTTAGTAGTAGAACAGAGTAAAAGTAAAAATAATAATGATAGTAAGAATTTAACAAATGATGACAATAATGTCGAAAATGAGAATATAATTAACAGTGTGGTAGTAGAGAGTAAGAACAATGATATTGAAAATGGTAATGTGACTGAAAGGGTGGTATCAGAAAGTGATACGTTGAAAATAGATAGTGAAACAGTAAGTGAGAGTGAGAAAATGATAAGTTGTAATGAAGTAATAATTAGTGTTGTTGAATTAGAAAAAGAATGGAAAGAGTAGATGAATGTGTAGGGCAGAGGGTAAATTTTCCCCTTATTCGTGATGAACCAGAGTGTTCAAAAATGTTATTATTGGAAGGCAAGAGACCCTATTTAATGGAAGATTTGAGTTGTATCCCTTGTCTGTATAAATTAGTACCCTCTGTGTGGAATGATGTTGAAAGTATGATATGGTGTTATGATGAGAGAGATTTAGATGGAGAGTTGTGTGTCGATAAAGAGATAGAATTATATAAACTAATGAGAAACTATAATGAGTTGAAAGAGATGTTAAATAGCTTGAAGTACTTACCTGTTAAAATAGAGCGTGAAGATTATTTTGATGATACATGTTTAAATAATAATAATTTACGTTATGAAGAAAATGTAACTGATACTATAACTGACTTGATAATGAATATTACTGATGGAGACTTAACCGATGTACTTAATGTTGACTTGTTTTATGATTATTTTGGTAAAATGAATGAATTTGGTTTTTATGGTGACAACACACAAGACTGTAATTTGTGTGTTAATGTAATTGAACAATGCTATATAAAACAAAGACTTATCTATGACGATGGAGGTTGAGCCTTAAATTCACAATTGGACACTTTTAAACAGTTTGTTTATTGGTTCTGACCTCGCAACCTTGGACATTGAAGTGTGATATAACTGAGCGATCATTGATGAAGAATTGTAAATAAGTGTAGTGAATTTAAGTGTATGTATTATAAAAGGTTAGATAACCACTGTATGTATGTATTAGAACTTGTTGTGATGACAAAAATAATATTAATATTTTGCAGCCTAAATACATAACAAAAATAATTTGCAAGAGAATAACTAATGAGTTGTAATGGGTGAAAGTAATTAAGAATGTTGTTTTCAATAATTAATTTAATTAAAATAATTTGAATTGTTTACATATTTGTGATTGATTTGTTTCATGAGATTTGATATTAATTAATAAATAAATGTTAAATTGTTTGGTATGAAATAACATTGTTGTTAAATGTTTCAGAGGTTACGTGGAGATATTGGTGTGTGTGTGTGTGTGGTGTGTATTTTGTGCTCATGTCAATAGGTGGACAATGTACTGTAAGTATAAAGTTAATAATACCAATTAGAGAGAATAAAATGCCTACAGAGGTGAAAGAATTTTGATTCAATAATATAAATGAATTGAGACAATGGTATTAAATAGAAATTGTAATTAAAAGAGAAATAATAATTGAAAGGTGAATTAAAATTATATTTGGGTTTGAATTGTAATAACTAGACTTTGACAAATAGGTTAACAAGAAGATTTATAGAAACAGAAAATTTGTAGGAAGTATGTGTGGCAGTATGATGTCACCATGAATGCTGAAACTGAGAATGTTTATAACTGTGTTGACAACACCAGCCTGGCAGACCATTGTTTATGTAAAAGGTGTGCTGTATGTTGAGACTAATGTATACAGTCATGCTGAATTGACAATAACAAAAAATGTTGTAGTCTGCTGAATCAGTATCTTGAGTAAAATCTTATTGTGACATAAAAGAATTGAAGTTAATTTTACAGACAAAATAATAATGAGGTAATTCCTGTGACGTAGAGTTTGAGAAATTAAATAAAATTAAATCCACTCGGCAATTAAATCAATTGAAAATTTTAATAATAAATTTAAATTTATTCTGAAGCAAACTTCAAATGTAATTGTAAAACAAATGAAATATGTACTTTACTTAAATGGGAAATTGAAGGGAATTTTGTATAAATGCTGTCAAAAATGTTTGGGAAATTAGAGGTGTATATTACTATCCAAGTAACTTGTATCAATGCTAATCTATATTTTATGTTTTAACTGTAGATTCCCCACCTAAGTGCGGTCATGGCCTCACCGGACCATGACCGTGAAAGTAGTTAATTGTCGCAAATCATAAATTTTACTTGATATAACCGGCTTGTGGTTTGTTTTGTTTTGTTAACCCGGTGGTTTGTTAGACTTAGTAGGGGGGTTATTTTGGGGGGAATCTACTAAATTTTGGAACAGGGCTATTTTCACCCAGATAGGGGTGGTAGTCCATTAGGGGTGTATAAATAAAAAATAGTAGGTAATACCGAATTTTATTGTAACGCCGAAGCAAGGATGGGGGTGGAATAAAAGAAAAAAATGTCCACCCCTTCCGCATCAGTCATTGTGAAAGCAACTAGACGCTACAGTCTAGGGGGGGTAATAGTGAGTGTGGATGGGCGGTGACATAGTTACAGGTCACGAGGGAGATGTGGTTTACGGCGAGGATGAGGCTGAAAAAGGCCAAGAAGCCTCGCGCAGAACACATTAATATGTAACGGGTATCGGGGGTTAAGGGATTAAAATGGGGTAGAAAAAAAAATTACATATATATATATAGTTGTATATACTTTTTGTGCCTGCCATTAAATTGATGTTTTGGCATTTTTGGTTGTATTATTGTCTATGAGTATTAATAGTGTTATTGAATTATATTGTTTAGGATATATGTATAATCAAATGTTAGGATGGGGCAGTCCATGTTTTAATTAAATATTCAATTTATTTGTTTTTTTTCAGTAATAATAACAAAGAGATTTAATCTATTCAGATAAGAGATTTGTTTTGTTTTGATACAATCTGATTTTGACTTAAATTTTAAATGATGAGTTTTGGTAGAAAACATTATAGGGGTATGTATGCGCCCAGTATTTACCAAAGGCGACCCAGCTTGCATAAAAGGGGAAACATATCGGTTGAGGATCTGGCATGATATAAGCCAGGGATTTGGATTTTTTGGGGAAACATGCTAGAAGGCGAGGTGCGCGGGGGTGCGTGTCTGTTCGATTTTTCGGTGTTGGGATCTCGCCCAGAGAAGTCCAGTGATCTCATTCAGATGCGTCCATGGTCGCCGAGCCAGGGGGGTCGTGTACCCATGATGTACAAGAACAAAGAGGGGGTTGTTGGCACCAGTTCCTCACCGGTCCTCTTAGGGGTTTAGCAATGAGAATTCTTCTGTTTCTACATAAGACTTCTCATTGGGGGGGGGGGGTATTGTAATGGGTCGAATTAGAAGGTTTTTTATTTTATTGATTTTGGTCTTGATTTTATAAAGATTTTAAATTCACTTCATGTATGTAAGCTACCCCAGTTTAATTTTATATTAATTGAAATCATCATGTTAAGCACTTTCCAAATTGCCAGACTTCACCTGTGAGGAGCCTCCAGTACAGCAATGCACATTATTTAGCCAAAACAATTGCCAGACGTGTTGCGTAACCACCCAGCAGCAGGCTTGTGTGAAACCCAGTCTACAGTTTGTCATCAGATAGTGCACAACACACCGTAGTAAGCAGCTTCAGACAGTAAAGTGTGCAATGTAAATTTAAACAGTGGCCTCGGGCGTGCAAGATAGGCCTAGATTAAATGGGCCTATCTATTTAAACAACTCAAAAAACAGTTCCAGTCGACTACCAATACAGACCGCGCGCGGTCATCTAACTTTTTGCCCGGGCAAATTTTCATTTTATTAAGTCGGCCGACTACCCAAGTTGGTATCAGAGTTTATAAAACAATTCAACAGTTGAGAGTAATATGTAACGATGTAAAAATCAAGTGAGTGTGTAGAAAACAAAAAGTGAACTATCAAACGTTTGGACATAGTGCGAGAACGTTACAGGACGCGCCATGAGGTCGGCGGGGACGCTACTGCAACAAGTTACAGTATTCCATTCAAATATTTTCTTATAAAGGCCTAAATTAAGTAAATGTGGGGGTTTTAAAAAATTGTCTGAATGCGAGAGTGTGGCAAGCTGGGTTCGCCTTGATTAATAAAATATACATTAGAATAAGAAAATGTTTAAATAAATGTGCCTGTTTTATCTGTTGAAAAAAAAGAGAAAAGTTGAAATTTTATTTAAAATGAAGTAATAATATAATAAATTTTTTTATTACATCAAACAAATCAGTGTGGCGTGCGTTTGTTGTGCAACCCTATAATAATACTTGCATTTTAATGTTCGTGTTGCGGACTCTGGCATAAGACTAAACAAGGTAGGTGGAAGATCAAATAATTCTATGTAATTCTATTAGTATTAAAATGTAATTAACTTCACACAGTAGCCCTTCAGCACTTCGGAACCATGGCAGATATCTTGCCAATCCGGGCGGCGACCTTCCTCTTTTGCTGTCAAGATCGGTCCAATGTCTTCATCAGTCATCTGTTCTTGTCGACAGTCTTGTGTTGTCCAGCCATCAGCCAGGAAATCTACAGTGATGGCTTGAACATGTTCGCTTGAGTTTTGTTCTTCCTTTCTGTGGCAATGTCGGCAGTCTTCCAGGCATGGTCTTCGTGATAAGCCATCTGCATTACCGTGCAGGCGCCCCCGCCGATGTTGTACCTTGAAGTTGTACTCTTGCAGTCGTTCGAGCCACCTTGCCAACTGTCCTTCCGGATTTTTAAATCTCAAGAGCCATGCAAGTGCAGCATGGTCGGTACGTAGTGAAAACTCTCTCCCATAGAGGTATTTATGGAAGTGCTCCAAGGCTCTGACAATTGCCAACAACTCTCTTCTTGTAACACAATAATTTCTCTCTGGTTTAGAAAGCGTCTTGCTGTAATATGCTATTACTCGTTCTTCACCGTTCTGCACTTGAGATAAAACTGCTCCTAGACCAGTATTGCTTGCGTCTGTGTCTACGATGTACTTCCCTTCAGAAGCTGGAAAAGCGAGAATTGGCTGCGAACATAATGCAATCTTCAACGTTCTAAATGCTTGTTCACACTCTCTCGACCATTGGAAGTTTCGTATATTTTCCGTTAGCTCATGTAGTGGTTTAGCAATAGTAGCGAAGCCTTTCACAAAACGTCGGTAATATGAGCATAACCCCAGGAAACTCCGAACTTCGTGTTTATTCTTCGGAACTGGCCAGTCTCTTACGGTGTCTACTTTATTAGGATCCATGCTAACGCCCGCTGCCGAAACCAGATGGCCCAAATACTGTACTTCCTTCTGGAATAGAGAACACTTCTTCGGGCTCAGCTTCAGTTGTGCACCGTGAATTCTAGTTAGAACTTCCTTAAGGTTTTCCAAATGATCTTCGAAAGTCTTCCCGATCATTATGACATCGTCTAAGTAAACAAGGCAAGTTTTCCACGTCAGGCCTCGGAGTATCAGGTCCATCAATCTCTCAAATGTTGCCGGTGCATTACAGAGTCCAAATGGCATGACGTTAAATTGGAATAAGCCACTTGGGGTCGAGAAAGCGGTCTTTTCCTTGTCTTCTTGATGAAGACCCACTTGCCAATATCCACTCTTCAGGTCCAATGTGGAAAACCACTGTGCTCCGGACAACGTGTCGAGTGTATCGTCAACGCGAGGTAATGGATAGCAGTCTTTCTTTGTAACGTCATTTAACCTCCGGTAGTCTACGCAGAAACGCAATCCACCATCCTTCTTCGCTACCAGCACTACAGGGGAAGACCAAGCACTTGACGAAGGTTCGATTACTCCCTCTGTCAACATGTCCTGTACTAACCGAGACATCTCCTCTTGAATGGAGGCCTTCGAGGAGGTTGGCGTATCGGTGTTGTGTCCCCGGTATTGATGTGATGTTGCACAAGAGAGGTTCTTCCCAGTGACTATCCCTGAACTGCAAAACAATCTTTGAATTCGTGTAAAAACTGTCCGAGTTCTTTTACCTCACCACTTGAGAGGTCGTTAGAAGATCTGTTCAATAATTCTTGCAGTTCCTCTGGTAATTTAGAAGTATCCGAAGAACTGGATCTTCGTTGCGTTATTCCGACTACCCAGGCCACAGGAGTCAATTTGCCTAGGAGCGTATTGCTTTGTAAAGTGATAGCTTGATCCAAAATATTCGCCACTCTAATAGGTACGTTTCCGGTTTCGTCAGGTTTTATTAAACTTCTGGCAATTAGTATGCCCGGTGTGCTGACTACCTGGGGTTCGAATATAGAGCACTGATTGCCCTTAGTATCTACCGCAGTTCTAACCATGATGATCTTTTCGGAGTTTGATGGAACAGTTACGGCCACTTGGTTTATGACGTCCATCGATTTTTCTGCTGTCGTCATTGTTGATAGCATTACCTCTTCGCCTCCGATTCTCAAGACATTGTTTTTGAAGTCGACTATAAATCCGTATGTGTTCATAACGTCCACACCAAGAATTGCTTCATCCACAATGTCTGCAACAAGTACTTGATGATTAAACTCAAGTCTACCGAGGCGTTGGTGTATCTCCACTTTTCCATACACTTTTACAGGTCGTCCAGTAGCTGTTCGCAAGCTGCAAGAGCACCAGATTGGCTTGAGATCTTTCACCACGTCGGGGCGCACAATAGAAACTGTTGCGCCTGTGTCAACTGTAATCGAGGTTGGCCTTTCTTGAACAAATCCGGTAACTACCAAGCTCCCGCTGTTTTTCTGAAGTGTAGAAATTGCGTATTGTCTAGGGGCTTCGTTCCTCCAGTTAGTCAGCACACGCCCCGTTGTACCGACTACTGCTAGTTTCCCTGCTGCTGAATTCTAACCCGACAATCTCGTTGTAGATGTCCAGGTTTCCCACATCTATAACACTTCGGTCTTCCATCCTTTCTTATTTTATTCTGTGGCGCCGACCGTCGAGCCTCTGTTCCCTGTTCTTCTTCCTCATCGTCTGTGCCGTCGCGATCTTTTAGCGTGCGCACTTTATGACTTGTCCAACCAGACGCTGATTTGGCGGCCTCAAATTGCAAAGCATGTACCAGGGCGTCCGCACTGTTCTGGTGTCTTGCCATTCGTAACACTTGCTGTAGTTCGTTATCTCGGACACCGGCAGTAAATGTCTGCATCGCAAAACGCGTTCGAAAATCTTCTGGTGCTTCAGGATAGGCCAGTCTAATTAGTCTGTCGATACTTGCTTCAAACTCTTGAAGACTTTCCCCGGAATGCTGTCGTCTTGCTCTCAACTGGGTGCAGTACACATCTCGCAAATGTTTATCACCATACCGTAATTCCAGAGCTTTTATCAACTCGGCATAGGTGTTCTGGCTGTCAGGTGGCACTTTATGTAGTAGTTCTGCCGCGGGTCCTTTTAATGCAAGAACAAGTGAAACAGCCTTGTCTTTTTCTGTCCAATTATTTGCGCATGCAGCAGCTTCAAATTGGCGGAGGTACGTTGCCCAGTGAGTGCTTCCGTCAAAGGTTGGAGCTTTGACATGAACTGTCCCTACTGCAGGCAAAGTCACTTTCTCTGTTAACTTATTTTCTGTGTCTTTTTCTGTCTTGATCACTGGTACAGTCTGTTCAGAAATTTGTTTTGGTTGAATCTTCATGCACTGTTCGACTTCACTTTTAATTTGTTCTCTTATGTTTGCCATTGAGTTTTCTACTGCAGATATTTTATTTGACACAGATTCTTCTATAACAGATATTTTTGTAGACATCGATTCTTCAACAATCAAGACAGATTTTTCTACTTCAGCTATTTTTAATGTCATTGATTCTTGTACCTCCGATATTTTAGTAACTTGTTTATTAAGCTCACCTCGTAGGATACCCAATTCTGCGGTACTGTGTTCTTGGAACTGTTTCTGCATAACTTCAAAGAGAGCTTCCGGTTTATCTGCTTCTTGCTTACGTTTTTCATCCCGTCGTCTTTCTGCTTCTTCCGCCTCCTGTCTGCGTCTTTCCTCTGCTTCCAGCAGGAGGGTTTTCTGTCTCTCTTCCGCTTTCTCTGCATCCTGTCGTCGTCGTTCTTCTGTCTGCAACAACAGCGCCTGGAAATTTTCCATCATCTGACTGGCATCCATTGTTTTTCGATTAATTACGAATTACACTCGTCTTGTACAAAGTATCCACTGTTTCCACTGTTAACCGTTCTATCCCACTTCTGACACCACTGTTACGACGGTCTAATCGATCGTTGTAGGTACAGTGGAAACAAAATAATTACAAGACACCAATCAAGTCACTAATCACACCTTTAATTGTTATAGTAAAACAGTTCGTAATTAACAACACAGTGTCTACAACAAATCAAATGAAAATTGTTCATACGCAATAAAATGTCCACTAATATTAAAACTCAACTGTATTACAATTATACCGTCCGAATATAAAACGCAACACTTCACTAATAACTACTTGAACGTACACCGTAATAACTCGAACCGCTCTGTAATACTCCCGAACCGCACAGTCAAAAATCTCGCATTGAACTGAAAACTAAGGCCGCGACGCGATGTATTTATAGTTACGCTCACACACCAGAAGCTTCCAAACTGCGTCTTATCTCTCGCGAACTACGTAATTGCTACGGCCTTGACACAGTCCGAGCGCCCGAGCGAAGCCTGGCACAGTCGAGAAAATTCTCGCAAAATGCGTCTAGTAGCACGTACACCACACGCTTACATCGAGATCTTTCTGGCGCATTCGATAAACGCGTAGATTGTTCTGTGCTGTCGTAGCAATATGATGGTACTAGCATATCTGTTCGTTTCATTTTTTATTTTATCTATAATATTTCTGTTTCAAAAAAGTGTAAATCGACCTATTTCATTATATGCGTTATTTGACTGCTACTTATTCACTACACCTTTCTTTATTAGAGCTTTTGCTATAAAACCTTGTAGGCTCTTTTGTTTTACCATAAATTTCAAATACTGTTATAAAATATAGGTAAAAGTACAGCTTGGTGTCCTCACCTTCGAGTTTCATAAACACTTTTATTTCCTTATTTACGCTTACTGGTTAGTCTCTAGCTCAATACATTAACAATTATAGTCGGTTACAGACCTATAACTGCAGACTTTTGCAGTCACAATTTCACTTTCTTTATTTCTACAGAAGAATACTTTTTCTAAGAAATGTCGAATGGTCTCAAGCTATTCACAATGCTCCGGAGTAAAGCTGGTCAATGCTTTAGTAATTAAAATATTTAAAATTCATCCCTGTTTCGGGCGTTGACTAAAGCTGTACGAGTTTAAAATAAATATTAAAGTTATAAACCTGTTTATATAACTGAAACTCTACTTGCTTAATGAAAAAATTTAAATTGGTATCACTTACCTTCTTAGCGAATTATCAGGGTGTCGTCTGATGTACTTAGGCAGAGAAAAACAGGCAATGCAATGACAAACACACATTGATGTGGTTAATTGACACTTTTTATTAACTTTTAATTTTTTAATATTAATTATTAAATTTTAACTCCCTCTTCATCAATTTCTTTTATACTACATCGTTAATAATTATTGGAATATCAGTTCGATTTTGATTTACTAGCTATTCATTCGAAAAACTTGGCTTGAAAACATTGATACTTGTTATACATGAAATAAAAATAGTTGCGATACTTATGACTAAACACTTAACATTCTAACCATGGTATCTAAATTATGAAAGCGACCCATATTGCTCTCTCTCTCTCTCTCTCATACTATAAAATTCCCCATAATTTAGTTATAACCCCATTTTTATAAATTTGAAAAATAATTGAAATTAGATTTGAGTCGACTACTTAACCAGCGTCCTTCTGCTGACCACGTGTGGCATCTCGCATGTATATGAATGTTCTGTTTATTTGTCACTTTTTCACTTTTGCTGTTCACTCCGCTAACTTCGTTTAAACTGTCGGATTTAACTGTTTATCTTCAAATTTACTGTTACACTTTAGAATATGTTAAAATACAAAATTTACGGTTCGCGAACTGCAAACCTTGCCCCGGCCGGTGGCGAGCGATTTCGTCGACTGACGACGCTACAGGTGCGTTGGTCAAAAAACATTTCCGTCAGCTCGTGCTGTGATTGGCTGCGGCATCTTACATGGCTGGTTCCGGTGATCGACTTTGGTGTCGAGAGTACGGATAGCGGCACACGTGCGCACACGCACTGCCACATTCCATTGTAGTTGAGCGTTATTCACAAAGTTTTTGTTACTTCTCCCCAACGGAGGATACACGCATGTGCGCACAAGCTGACATTCTACGGTGTTATCATTGTGCGCTAGGTACGGACCGGTACAGGATTGTATACAGGGTGTCCAAACAAGTGTTAGTGGTCTCGGTGGCCGTAAAGGGTGCCCAAACCGATTATTTCCCAATAACTGATATTAAATGAAATAAAAAACATACCTCCCTCAAAATTGTCCCATTACAATACCCCCCCAATGAGAGATCTTCTGCCGAAACAGAAGATATCTCATTGCTAAAACCCCTAAGAGGATCGGTGAGGAACTGGTGCCAACAAACCCCCTTTGTTCTTACACTTCATGGGTAAACGACCCCCCTGGCTCGGCGACTATGGACGCATCTGAACGAGATCACTGGACTTCTTCTGTAAGAGATTCCAACACCGAGAAATCGAGTAGGCACGCATCACAGCGTACCTCACCTTCTAACATGTTTCCCCAAAAAATCCAAATCCCTGGCTTATATCATGCCAGATCCTCAACCGATATGTTCCCCCTTATATGCAAACTGGGTTGCCTTCAGCAATACTGGGCGCATACATGTACTTGTTAATTCCTACCAACAAAATTTATCTTCAGATTTTAAAAGTTTCAGTTAAATTAACATCAATTTTTTTTTTTCAAAACAAAAAATTTAAATTCAAAAATTTACATTTTATAAAATTTTTTTTTCTCAATAGGAAATTTATTTGAATTTATTTAAATTAATGAATAAACAAAATTGGCATCGCTTCCTTGCCAAAACTGGTTTAGTATAGAACACCACCCATCAGCTGACCAAAACTGGGTCAAGTCCAGATCCTTGACCTACATACGTTATGTACAAGTTACATCTGTGAATACATTAAACTCCTGTAAAATTCTGTCTTGCACCGCAAAAACATAATAAAATACAACATTTAAAATTAACAAAATATTATTATAATTAACAATTGGATTGACATTTAAATTATTCAAATAAACACTTTATACTTTTACATTTTCAAATTCTACTAAAATTTTCCCTGGTTTCAATCAAAATTTTACCTTTTTACTATGAACCTCTTTTCTTTGATAATCTCATCTCCATTACTTTGGGTGATTTAGTTATTTATACTAGCTTGAACAAATTGCAAATCATTCCTACGTGATATTCTACAGCTGATCAGCTGACACCCCTAGCTAATTGTAAACACATTTCAAAATTGAGCAAATTGCATGAAATATATTTTTATCAATTCTTATATCTAACCTACTACAATAAAATAATACACTTAAAAATATAGAATGGATACACTACACTGAATGTATGAGCATCTAGTTATTTAAACGGAACACAAGCATTTTTATTAGATCAACATGAGAGTTAGCAATTTTTATGATATAAAATTTAAATTCGTGGCTCATCTGAGTCACCTCCCATCCACACACTCTATTGTAAATTATGTAAGACTGTGGCGCCTTTTCGCTTCCACAAAGACTGTACATTTTGGAGTAATTTGACATCTCCGTGTCTTTGCTTCGGCAGTTACATTTTAACGTTATGAATATCAGCATATTCTTGTTTATAATTAAACGCCCTTAAACGGGTCTACCACCTGGCCTTGCTGCCCCCATGCGGGCAGAGTGGTAGCCGCTGTTCCATAGTTTGGTGATTCCCCCTATTCCCCCCCGTCAATTTCAAAATTCACCTTCACAACGATAACAGCTATGGTCAGTTAAGGCAGCGCGTAATGTAATGTGCCCCAACCATAGCTGTTAAAGCTAAACCAATTCCACGGTCAGGGTCCGGTGAGGCCGTGACCGCCTGAAAAGTTGGGGAATCACAAGTAAGATACCTTTTGTAACACTAAAATTAGTAATTTATACTTAAATGACACTATTAGTTTGGATGGTGTTTTAACCTCCTATATCCCTAGCTTAACCTTCATTAACATAAAATATTAAGTACAAAAATTAAAACTTCCTACCATTGCAGTTCCACACTACACTGTTATGTCACTTCATTGAGCACCAATCTACCCCCCAAAATTATCCCCACATCTTGTATTGATAACAAGTTTTTATTTTATACGCAGACACCTTTGCCAGTCCAAACTTTTTCTCTATGACCAAAATAGGAACTACAACAATGGATTATCTTACAGATCTACCTTAAAAGTACAATACACTTTGTTTTCTGAAGGAAAACAACTTCTTGAAAAGTTAAGTATTCAAGTTACCTAATTTTGGTTGTTTCATTTTGAAAATTTCCAATTTCAATTTCTAGAACTACCTACTGTAGTTCGTGGAAAATACAATTTTTTTTTTTTTAACCTTTCCATAAAACTAGGGGTCCCCCTCCCCGTTCAATGATAATGTTAAATTATTCACACATTAATCATTAATTTCCAACTTCACATCTCGTAAAATAATTTAAATTCACTATCAAAATTCAATTGTATAACATTCAAATCAATCAAAATATTTAACACCTCTCAGATTATTTTAATTAAATTAATTATTGAAAATATAATTTCCATCGTTATCAAAACAATTACAACTCACCAGTTACTGTCTTCAAAATTAATTCGGTTACTTATTTAAATTGCCAAATATTATTATTATAATTTCAACAATTACCTGCATACATCCATTGTTTACTTAACATTTTACAATACATACAATTGAATTCACTACATATTTATTTACAAACTATTCGTCATTATTATTCAATTTATCACACTTCATTTGGTAAAGCAGTCCATTCCAAAACCATTAATTACATGATTAGATGTTCAATAAACATTCATTGTCTCTACCCCCAATCATCGTACAAAAATCTGGTTTTACGTTTACACAGTTCATTCTTTACTAAACACATTATATTATTTTTATTAATATAAAGACTATCCAAATTCTTATATTCTTCCACAATATCAACAGGATTATTCCCTGTTATTAACTTATGTAATTTATTATCATCGAGTATAGTCCAGTTGCCTTTAGTACGATCTGTCATAGTTATGTCAATTACAGTTTCATTATCATTATTATCTGCTGCTGTATTCGCTTTGTCATAAAGTAAGTAGTCTATTACATCAATTGCTGTACTAACTATTTCACAAGGTAAGTACTTATTATTAATAACTCTTTCAATGTCTAATCTCTGCAATAATTCGTCATAATCTCTACTAACCTTAAATAACATTACCTTCTGGTCAACATATCTTTCATCATAACACCAATTCACACTTTCTCTATCATTCCGTACAGAGGGTATTAAGTCATAAAAATGCCTACTACAAATTAAAAAATTATTTAGATATATATCGTTTTCTTGTAAGGGACTCTTGCCCTTCAAAAATATTCATAACCAGCTTGGTTTACCATATAACTGGGGAAAATTTACCCTCTGCCCTACATTCACAAAGTCATTCTCTTCAAACTCTCTCTGTAACTTACAAACACTCTCTCCTCTCTCTCTCACTGTTTCTATCTTATTATGATCGCTAATTATTTTCACTGTATTATTTTTATATATCTCGTTTTCCACTATCTTACTACTATCAGTTGTTAATTCATTTTTGTAATTATTTGTTATTTTGTTATTACTCTGGTCGTCTGTTACTTCGTCACAATCACTCATAACTGTGTTATTTTCTACCTCCTCCTTCCGCGTTCTACTTTCGTTTATTTCGTCTCGAATATTATTTGAATTTATAATTATCTCATCTCTCATGCCCACAATAGTTTTATTCATACTTTCTAATTTGTTATTCATATTTATTTCACTCGCTCTCAATTCGCTCCTTACATTCATGAACTCGTTATTTAAATCGGTAAGTTTAATATTTACGGCATTTATTTCTGATTTGATTTCAGATTTTAAATTATTATTTTCTGATTTGATTTCAGCTTTCATTCCTGACATCATCTCCATTATTAACGCTAACTGATTAAATATATTTACATTATCGCTTATTTTTGCATCTACTGTCTCAATCATTAATTCGTGTGTTGTATTGTCTACACTCTCATTAATATTTGTCGATATTAAATCGTCTTGCGTAACATTTAAAATTGACCCCTCCACAATATCTTCACATAAATTTGCACTCTCGCTTTTCTCTGTCATTTCGATCAGGTTGTAAATTAATTTATTTTAATTTTTAATTCACAACGTCCCTGTTCGGGCGCCAACTAAAGCTGGTCAATGCTTTAGTAATTAAAATATTTAAAATTCATCCCTGTTTCGGGCGTTGACTAAAGCTGTACGAGTTTAAAATAAATATTAAAGTTATAAACCTGTTTATATAACTGAAACTCTACTTGCTTAATGAAAAAATTTAAATTGGTATCACTTACCTTCTTAGCGAATTATCAGGGTGTCGTCTGATGTACTTAGGCAGAGAAAAACAGGCAATGCAATGACAAACACACATTGATGTGGTTAATTGACACTTTTTATTAACTTTTAATTTTTTAATATTAATTATTAAATTTTAACTCCCTCTTCATCAATTTCTTTTATACTACATCGTTAATAATTATTGGAATATCAGTTCGATTTTGATTTACTAGCTATTCATTCGAAAAACTTGGCTTGAAAACATTGATACTTGTTATACATGAAATAAAAATAGTTGCGATACTTATGACTAAACACTTAATATTCTAACCATGGTATCTAAATTATGAAAGCGACCCATATTGCTCTCTCTCTCTCTCTCTCTCATACTATAAAATTCCCCATAATTTAGTTATAACCCCTTTTTTATAAATTTGAAAAATAATTGTAATTAGATTTGAGTCGACTACTTAACCAGTGTCCTTCTGCTGACCACGTGTGACATCTCGCATGTATATGAATGTTCTGTTTATTTGTCACTTTTTCACTTTTGCTGTTCACTCCGCTAACTTCGTTTAAACTGTCGGATTTAACTGTTTATCTTCAAATTTACTGTTACACTTTAGAATATGTTAAAATACAAAATTTACGGTTCGCGAACTGCAAACCTTGCCCCGGCCGGTGGCGAGCGATTTCGTCGACTGACGACGCTACAGGTGCATTGGTCAAAAAACATTTCCGTCAGCTCGTGCTGTGATTGGCTGCGGCATCTTACATGGCTGGTTCCGGTGATCGACTTTGGTGTCGAGAGTACGGATAGCGGCACACGTGCGCACACGCACTGCCACATTCCATTGTAGTTGAGCGTTATTCACAAAGTTTTTGTTACTTCTCCCCAACGAAGGATACACGCATGTGCGCACAAGCTGACATTCCACGGTGTTATCGTTGTGCGCTAGGTACGGACCGGTACAGGATTGTATACAGGCTGTCCAAACAAGTGTTAGTGGTCTCGGTGGCCGTAAAGGGTGTCCAAAAAAATTATTTCCCAATAATTGATATTAAATGAAATAAAAAACATACCTCCCTCAAAATTGTCTCATTACAGGAGAGACTCATATTTAAGGAAGAGTCTTAAGTTTTGCCCCATTTGATTCTCAGTCTTTTCACCCCTTGATTGAATTTTACACTTGTTTAAGAAAAAATTTAAGGAATGTCTAAAAATTGTGTTCTACTGAATAGAAGTAAATAATAATGATCAATAAAAACTACGCGACTTATTACATTGCACACAGATAAAAAAACAGGATTACCTTATTATGGCCACAATATGGGAACTTAGTATTGAAGATATACAAACACACAGATAGTGACTGTAATTGCATAGCGAAGTGTGAAGAGCCGTACACACCCAGTTTCACGCACCAGTTTTGTTTGGACAGTTGCACACAGACAAACTAATTATAAACATTAACATTTATAAACATAATATATGCTACAATAATATTAAATACACTAAGCACGTGCCCGCACGCACAAATACAAGTTGTGTAGAAGACAAAAAATTTGTTCTCACCCAGAATATGCGTTTTTCTTCACTCCACAATTACCATGTTCTGAAAAAAATTATTGACTATTAAAACAAATTATAATACAAATTTTTGTAACCAATTATGACAGTGTAAAACATATCTCAGTGGCACAACTACGCCTAATTGAAAGAAAAAGAATTTAATCTTCAATTACTTATTTAGAAGCTGCATTTTATGCTTTCAAACTGTAATACGATAAGTTATAAAAAAAAATACTCACGTTTTGTATCATCCTTGACATCAACTTTTTCCAACTGTTGTTGTAGTTTCTCCACTGAAACAGAAAAAAAATATTTGTACATACATAATTCCAATTCCAAAACAATATCTAATTTGTAAAATAATTACACAATACCCAATTATCAATAAAACTGACCTTCACGTTCTGCTTTACGTCTGCGAAGCATTTCTTGATGACGGGCTTCTTCTTTTGCATCTACTAGTTTTTCCATTGTTTTCACCAATTCTTTTTGATTATTATCTGTAATAATTAATAGAGTTTTCACAAGTACTGTTTTGATAGCATAAGCAAGTACAGCTATTTAAAAAATGCTTTTAAAATACCAAAATAATTTCCTTCTGCTTTACAAGTCATCATGGTACTTAGATTTTCATCTTTCCTACATCGTACACAGTCAGTGACCCATTGTTCATTGATGTTTGAAGGAAATATAAGTAATACGCTTTTAATAATTTTAAACACCAGTTGGAAGAAGGGCTGAAGGCAATAATTTGAAGGTAAGTACAATAAACAGAGACTGACACACCAAAACCTAATTATGGTTGCTTAAGTTGGTTATAAGAATATTTGTAAGCTGTACAAATTGCCTTTTGGTGAGCCTCAGAGGTGTCACATTACTAACATATATTAATCCTTCAAGTCCCATTACTTACATCATGTTATGAAGTGTTAAAGTCTTCATTTCTTACAGACATATACTTCTTCTCTGTGTCAGTTAACAGAAATAAACAAAACTCTTAAATTTGTCTATCTTAAACTCTTTGATACTTTCTTACAGTAAATATCACTTTTCAGAAACTCATGTAATATGACCGCATTAGTAAAATGTCCCTATGCCCTACAAGATTACCATCCCACATGCCACACTCATATTAGATACATACAGTATTTCTAGACTTTAACAGTGAAGGTAGGAAAGTTGTTGACTACATTTGGCAATGCGTTTCTGCGAATATTTCAATACACCCCTCCAAGGAGGGGGGATATAGCCTTACTGTATCACTGTATCTGTGAGCATGGAGGTGTGTGCTCTGATGAGACTGAGGGCTACGCCAGCAGTAGGGCCTCCCTTGCTAGACAACTTTCACCTTAGGAGCCAGATAAAGTATATTCTACAATGATCTACCTGCATCCCCTAGGCATTGCCTTTCCCTACCTATCCTAACTATGCTTTCATCATCTTTGTTGGGGATGGATGAGATTCCAGATGTCAGCTTAAACCAACTCATCTCATTTGTGTAAAAAAAACTTATACAAATCCTGCAAGGTCAGAAGTAGCGCAACCATCACATAGCCCATCCTGTGCAGCACTCATAATGCAGCTGGAGTAATTTTCTTACTGACAATATCAATAGGAAGGACCGAACTCTTAAACTTTACCCTTTTACTTTAAGGGTAAAAGTTTAAAGAACAAGATATTGGGAATAGCAGAAGGTGTAAAAACCAGCATATGGGATGTCTAAAATGTCTAGTGAACAAACAGGTAGAAATACTACAGGGAATAAAATAGACAAATTAATCTTTTTCAATCTGCCTTGTGACTTCTTTTTTATATAGAGATGATGTGTTTCAAAGTATATTGTTACGACATTACAGAACAGTTGTAACGGGACAAAAAGGGCAGAACCATTTTTTGATATTATTTAATAATTCCCAATGTGTGTAACCATTTGTAAAATACTTATTTAGAAGTCTGGGTAGTGTGCCTAAGCGTGTATGACGTATGCATTGCCGTCCCAAGCCGAATAGACCTAATCATATAAGGCAAGGAATTTTAGTAATTAGTTTGACATCACGCTGGTATCATGAGAAAGCCATGTGCTCTCAATGTTATAACGCATTTCCGACGTCCAGAATCTTCGATAGGTGATGGCCGGGGGAGTAGTGGGCGTCTGGTGGAACCACGTGGCCGATGCGTAGAAGGACCAGATAGTATAGAGTTGCCGGCAGCAATTCGTGGCAGTCGACAGAATACCTTCAGCCCGTTCAGACGTTATAACCGTAGCCTCGGAAATTCGGTACGCCGAAGCGATTACAGTAGCCGAGGCCTACCGAAACTTATTGATGTGTGAAAGAAGAGTAAAATGAAGAAATAGATAGAGACGGAAAACGAATACGTTAATTTGAACAATTAGAACAGTTCTTAGTGTTGTGGTGAAAGTGAAAGTGAACTGCAAATGATGGCGTACCAATGTGGATAGCGAGTGCAGCTAAGTATAGTGAACAAAGAAATTTAACAGGCCTAAATCGAAGTAAAGATTGTATTTATATTATATGAAACAATAATAAAGAGCTCAATAAAAAGGGAATTAATATTAGGCAATTACCTGTATTAACGTCCGTCTTGTGACTTAATTGGTTTTTCCCCTAAAACGACGCGTTTCGAGAATAAATTCTCATCATCAGGTTCAAATTCTATAAAAACATCAAATTCACCCAAAAGGGGTCGTCAACTAGTTAAAATACACAAACACAAAAAACACCACACAAAATTCAACACTGACACAGTCACGGCACAGTCCGATGCGCATCGGACTGTGCCGTGACTGTGTCAGTGTTGAATTATGTGTGGTGTTTTTTGCAACGAGACGATGCGCATCGGACTGTGCCGTGACTGTGTCAGTGTTGAATTATGTGTGGTGTTTTTTGTGTTTGTGTATTTTAATTAGTTGACGACCCCTTTTGGGTGAATTTGATGTTTTTATAGAATTTGAACCTGATGATGAGAATTTATTCTCGAAACGTGTCGTTTTAGGGGAAAAACCAAATAAGTCACAAGACGGACGTTAATACAGGTAATTGCCTAATATTAATTCTAAATATTTAGTAACGTGACTTGGAGACAATTAAAACAAAAATGTAATAAAAAGGGGTTTAAAAAAGAGATGTAAAGAGAGTGAGAGAGTGTGTGTTTATATACTACAAAGTACTGGTTTGTGGGAGAAGATTTAGATATAGTGATTTAAAATATAATAGTTTTAGTAGTATTTCATCCAGAAAAAACAAAGAAATTAATATTTGATCAGAATAAATAAGATTTGTTATTATCATGACATGTGTTAAGTGTAGTTATTGCGCCAAAACCTAACCTATTTTCTGCGTCGAAATCTCACCTAATCGAGCCTGTGAATTTTCTGAATTAAGGGGAGTAATATTAAAATCAACTAAATTATTTAAATGGGAAGAGTGTCAAGGTTTATACGTTTACTTCACCAAACATGTTGGTGGCCCTGTAAGCGTGATGGGATTCTCAGTGTTTTAAGGTAAGTAAAGTAAGTAGTATTCTTCTTGGGTGTTTGTAAGTTGTTCGTACCTTTACACAGTCTACGTGTTTGTCGAATGTGCCAGAAGAATCTTGCTCTTATGTGTGTGGCATACGTGACTGTCAACGCATTCACAAGAGGTTTCTCGAAGGTGCCAGTCGCACGGACCATGTCAAGGCCGCAGTTAATTACGTAGTTCACACGACCACTAAGACGCAGTTGGGAATGTTCTGGTCTGTGAGCACAGGTATAAATACATGGCGGCAGCGGCCTTAAGTTCAGTATAGCAGCGATATATTTACAGTGCGTTTCGAGTTAGTATACAAGCAATATTATCAGGTACGTTCAAGTGGTTATTAGTGAAGTGTTGCGTTTTATAATCGGGCGGGATAATTGTAATACAATTGTGTTTAATATTAGTGACATTTTATTGCGTGTGAACAATTTTTATTTGATTTGTTGTAGTAGAATGTGTTGTTGATTACGAAGTGTTTAACTGTAAAAATTAAAGCTGGTGATAGTGACTTAATTGGTGTCTTGAACTTATTTTGTTTTCCACTGTACCTACGACGATCAAGTAGACCGTGGTAACAATATGCTTTATCATCAGATCATAAAACATCCCTCATAGGAGGTCGTCATTAGTTAAAAATCCAATATCATTATGCACTGTATTTGCGACAGTAGGTACACACCTAATCATGTTTGGTCAAGCACTGAGCAGTTGTTCACCACTTCTATCTGATAAAGCAGGTTCAAGGAGGTATCGTATAGTGGATTGGGTTTACAGTTCAGCTTGTCATTCAATACGAAACCGCGACTGTTTGTGTTTGTGTATGCTCTGTAAATTTCAAACTCTTCCAAGGCATTCACGATTTAACCCTTTCCACAAAGACGTAGTGGTTCGAAGTTAGGCTTGAAATCCATGTAATTGTGGTCATGTGAGACTAAATGGCCAGTATAGTTAGACTTTATGTTGACAAAGTTGTATTTGAAGTGTTTGGTAGAAAAGAACCACAGATCTAGAAGAATACAACACAAAAAAGCAAAACAAATTCTCTGGTTAAAAAAGGGCATAAAGAAAGCTGGGAGTCCAGATCTCCAGCACTGAGAATGATGTGCATGGATGACAAAATACAACCTACAAAATTATAAAGCATTTAAATAAGGGTGCAGCTAATCTCAAACTCTTACAGATGATAGATGGAATGGAGTTTTTAAAGAAATTGTGGTATAATGAGGATGAAGAGGTTGATTAGGAGGCACTGACGAGGTCAAATGGAGAGGTTGCTTTGAAGGAATTACCCCAAGCTGTTGAGTCCACAGAAAATAAATAACTTGAAGAAGCATTAAGTAGAAGTAAGAATAGGAAAGCTGCTGGTGCAGATAACATACACATAGAGCTTTATAAACATCTCCTAGCACAAGCAAAGTATAGGCTTCTGTACATTGTAAATCAGTGTTGGCGGTAAACAATAATGCCATCAGACTGGAAAAGGCTCTGGTAGCCCCGATTTTTAAAAAAAGTTCACAAACATGGTGTGAAAACTGCAGGGGTATAGCTTACTTCATCCAGCATATAAAATATATACCAACATTATTAACAACACGTTGAAGCCTAGTGTAGGTACCATCTTGCTGGTAACGGGGCTATTTTGAAGGGTATAATTTTTATTCAATTTGATAATTATTTGGGGACGATCTGTTTGGACACCTTTTGCGGACAATAAGACGTGCTTTATTGGACACCCTGTAGACAATTCAGTACCAGTCTGTGCCTAGTACACAACGATAACAACGCCAGAATGCGAGCCGGTGCGCGTATGCTTGTATTTTCCGTTGGGTAGAAGTAACAAAAACTTCGTAACTAACAACCAGCTACAATGAAATGTGGCGGTGAGTGTGCGCTCGTGTGCCGCTATCTATACTCTCGACACCAAAGTCGACCACCGGAACCTGCCATGTAAGAGCCGCAGCCAATCACCACGCGAGCTGACGGAAATGAATGTGGCCGACGCACTTGGGTAGCAGCAGCAGTCCACCACAACACGAGACCACGCGTGGGTCTACAAAAATTTGTTTTTAGCTAAATACGGTCGGCCGCCCAAAACACCAGTATAGTTTGAATGTGTACAAAAGTGCAGTCATAATGTAACAGTAAACGCAGTAAGTCATCAAAAGTGCGGGCATAATTTTGAACATCGAAAAAGAGGAATAAGTGTGTGACGCGCCATGCGGTCGGTGGGAGACTCCACTGCAAAAAGTAACAGTATCTCATTCAAATACATCTTTAATAAAGGCCTAAATTAAGTAAAGGTGGGGTTCTGAAATGGTATGAATGTGCGTGTGTGAGCAATCTGGGTCGTTTTTGATAAAAAATAAGTTAGTGTGTAGATTATAGCCAGTAGTAGGTAAATTTTAATAGCAGGCATATATGAATTAAATATTGGTCGGAGTATTATTTCTACAGAGAGTATAACTCAACCATGAAAGTCATAATGTGAAGTAGTTTCACAATTCACTGTGTATCATATTGTACGATAAAAAGAACAAGGTGTATTTTAGTAAATTTAAACTGGAAAGTAAACAGAAAAAATGTCATGCTAGATAAATAAAATACCATTTTATTTGTGTTTGTAAAATATGTGTTTGTTAATTTGCATTCACCTGTTTTTTCTCTGCCAAGAATACATCAGACGACACCTTGGTAAATTATCGATAAGGTAAGTAACTAGAGTCTCAATATTTTAATTTAAAAAACAAGTAAAGCTCCATTTGCCGCCTATTAATAGGTACAGATTTATAGATTTTACAATTAATTAAACTCGTACTGCTTCAGTTGGCGCCCGATTAACAGTGACGTTGTAAATTAATTTTAATTGAATAGAAACTAAATTAATTTACAACCTGATCGAAAATGGCAGAGGGAAATAAGAATGCAACTTTGTGTGAAGGGGGAGAAGTGAAATTAAATTTAAATGTGACACAAGACAGTTTGATATCGACAAATATTGACGAGCACGTTGACGACACAGACAATACAACAGACGAAATAACAATTGAGACGGTACACGCTAAGAGCAGCAGACTCGAGAATGTAGACGTACTTAGTCAATTAGCATTATTTATGGAAATGATGAGTAGTAAATCTGATCAACAAAATGAGAATTTAAGGTTAGTAGAGGTTATGACGAATTAATACAGAGATTAGACATTGAAAGAGTTATTGATAATAAGTACTTACCTTGTGGAATAGTTAGTCCAGCAATTGATGTTATAGACTACTTACTTTATGACAAAGCAAATACAGCAGCAGATAATAATGATTATGAAACTGTAATTGACATAACTATGACAGATCGTACTAAAGGCGACTGGACTATACTCGATGATAATAAATTACACAATTTAATAACAGGGAATAATCCTGTTGATATTGTGGAAGAATATAAAAATTTGGATAGTCTTTATATGAATAAAAATAATATGTGTTTAGTAAAAAATGAACTGTGTAAACGTAAAACCAGATTTTTGTACGATGATTGGGGGTAAAGACAATGAATGTTTATGAACGTTTAATCATGTAATTAATAGTTTTGGAATGGACTGCTTTACCAAATGAAGTGTGATAAACTGAAAAATAATGACAAAGATTTGTAAATAAATTTTAGTGAAATTAATTGTGTTTGTATTGATTGTAACAGGTATGTAATGTAAACAATGTGTGTAGGTAGTAGAAATCAATTCAATAATAATAATAATATTTTGAGCAGATTAAATAAATAACAAGAATAATTATGAAAGTAATTAATGAATTGTAATTATTTTGATAATAATTGAAATATGTTGTGTTCTTGAATAATGGATGGAATTAAAGTAATTTGAGAGGTTTAAATATTTTTGATTGATTTACAATGTTATATAATTGAATTATGATAATGAATTTAAATTATTTTGAGATTTAAATTTGATAACAATTAATAAATGAATAAATGTAGGATGTATTTAGTTGTGGAATCATATTATCGTTATTGTTTCAGAAGGTAATGGAGATGTATTGTTTTGGAATCATATGTTTTGAATGATGTACTGTGAGTATAAATTTTATAATACAAGTTAAAGAGAGTAAAATGTTTACAGGTGTTGAAAAGATGTTAAACTCAATGATGAAACTAATTTGAGAGAATTGTACTAAATAGAAACCATAGTTAAAAGGTAATAATAATTGAAATGTGATGTAAAATAAAGGTTAATAATAAATTTGAAATTTTTGAAGAATCTAAGTGTAAGTAAGTGATAAATAATTAAATGATGATATATAAAAGAGTTAATAAAAAATTATAAGTTATAATGTTTATAATTTTCTATACAAATTATTTGAAGGAGAATTGTTTAGTTTAAAGTAACAATGTCAATGTTCAAGGTAAATGTGTATTATGTTCTATCATGTTATCATACAAGATATGGGTAATTTTGGGGGGCTGTGTGGTGTTGATAGAAGTGATATAATTATGGAATGCAGAGACTGCAAATGTAGAAGGACATTAAGTTTAGCTATAAGCAGGCTATTGCAGTGGTGGCATGTGCCACTGTGATAGCAGTAAGTGTTGGGGAATGACAGAGAGTGTTACCTCCATCGGAGGCCAAACTGGCGTAAAATACACTGCACAACTTTTATATAATTTTATATTATATGTTGATTTGTTGCCGTGTAGTGTATTATAAAATGAAGTTGAGCATGCCTGAATTTAGAGTTGATTTCCCTGCCTTTTCGGGCGATTACTGCCTTACCAGCACTAATCGTGGTTTTGGACGACGGCCAGCTATGGGCAGAAATTGTAGAACTGACCATAGCTGTGCTTGAAATTGGTATAAATTTGAAATTAATGGGGGGTGACTTTAGGGGAAATCCCCGGAACTATGGAACAGCGGCTGCCACTTTGTTCGCGTAGGAACAAGCAAAAAGGTGGTAGACCCGTTTTAAGGGCGTAAATATGAAACAATAGATATTACGATATCTAATTAATTTAAAAAAATGTAAGGCCGAAGCAAGGACACGGAGATGCCAAAATTCCTCCACCAATGCCGTCCTTGTGGAAGCAGCTGAACGCCACAGTTCAGTGGGGGGTACAATAGTGTGTGTGGCCGGGAGGTTACTCAGGGGAGTAACGAATGTAAAAAATTTGTTTTGTAACTCATGACGCTGACCAGTCGATTTGGTTTTTGACTTGAGAAGTGGTTACTGTAGACGACTGATATGAATTTATTTACACGTATTATACTCTGTGTTATGTTTTATATAAACTGTAACTGATTTTGAAAAGATGATTCCAGTAGATAAGGTGTTTATGGTGTTTTATATTGTTTGATTGTGTCATTATTGTTATTATGTTAGCGTATAAGAATTATGAGCATATATTATGTATTTTGTATTGTATAATTTTGTGTAGTGTAAGTAGGTCAAGGTCATTTACCTGACCCAGAGAGATCAGCTGATGGGTTGTATCTTGGTCCATATGGCCCATACCTATGTTTTTTTCTTGTAATCCAGATAAATGCTAGTTGTATTTTTGATAATTTTCTTTATTTACCAGAATAACAATTTAATAAAAAGTTATTAAATTTTAATAAAATTTTTGAAAAAAAAAATTTGCATTAAGGTACGTCGTTGTAAATTGTAAGGTTCCTTATAAGTGAGGAAGGTGCCAGCTGATTTATGAGGTATATTTTATGTTCTCTTTTGTACTCAAGGGCCTTTATGGTGAATTTTGAATTTATAGTAGGAATAAGTTGTGTATTTTATTTGTTCATTATTATAAAAAGTAAGAGAGTTATAAATTCAATTAAAAGATTTTGAAAAAGTAAATGGAGAAAGGAAATGAAATTTAAAAGTTAAAGCGTTTTATGAATTTTGAGTAGGGAGCTATGTACAATACAATAATGAAAATGTGTACGTACCCAGTAATTGCTAAAAGCGACCCAGTGTGCATGTAAGGGGGAATATATCGGTTGAGGATTTGGCATGGTATGAGGCCAGGGGTTTGATAATGGGGGTAGAATGTTAGAAGGTTAGGCCCACTGTGGTGCGTGTCTGTTCGATTTTATGGTGTTGGGATCTCTGACAGAGAAGTCCAGTAATATCGTTCAGGTGCAGCCATAGTCGCCGAGCTAGGAGGGTAGTTTACCCATGATGCGTTAAGGATTAATGGGGGGTTACTGGCACCATATCCTCACCGATCCTCTTAGGGGTTTAGCAATGAGCGTTCTTCTGTTTCAGCAGAAGATCTCTCATTGGGGGGGGGGTTATTGTAACGGGGCTATTTTGAAGGGTATAATTTTTATTCAATTTGATAATTATTTGGGGACGATCTGTTTGGACACCTTTTGCGGACAATAAGACGTGCTTTATTGGACACCCTGTAGACAATTCAGTACCAGTCTGTGCCTAGTACACAACGATAACAACGCCAGAATGCGAGCCGGTGCGCGTATGCTTGTATTTTCCGTTGGGTAGAAGTAACAAAAACTTCGTAACTAACAACCAGCTACAATGGAATGTGGCGGTGAGTGTGCGCTCGTGTGCCGCTATCTATACTCTCGACACCAAAGTCGACCACCGGAACCTGCCATGTAAGAGCCGCAGCCAATCACCGCGCGAGCTGACGGAAATGAATGTGGCCGACGCACTTGGGTAGCAGCAGCAGTCCACCACAACACGAGACCACGCGTGGGTCTACAAAAATTTGTTTTTAGCTAAATACGGTCGGCCGGCCAAAACACCAGTATAGTTTTAATGTGTACAAAAGTGCAGTCATAATGTAACAGTAAACGCAGTAAGTCATCAAAAGTGCGGGCATAATTTTGAACATCGAAAAAGAGGAATAAGTGTGTGACGCGCCATGCGGTCGGTGGAAGACTCCACTGCAAAAAGTAACAGTATCTCATTCAAATACTACTTTAATAAAGACCTAAATTAAGTAAAGGTGGGGTTCTGAAATGGTATGAATGTGCGTGTGTGAGCAATCTGGGTCGTTTTTGATAAAAAATAAGTTAGTGTGTAGATTATAGCCAGTAGTAGGTAAATTTTAATAGCAGGCATATATGAATTAAATATTGGTCGGAGTATTATTTCTACAGAGAGTATAACTCAACCATGAAAGTCATAATGTGAAGTAGTTTCACAATTCACTGTGTATCATATTGTACGATAAAAACAACAATGTGTATTTTAGCAAATTTAAACTGGAAAGTAAACAGAAAAAATGTCATGCTAGATAAATAAAATACCATTTTATTTGTGTTTGTAAAATATGTGTTTGTTAATTTGCATTCACCTGTTTTTTCTCTGCCAAGAGTACATCAGACGACACCTTGGTAAATTATCGATAAGGTAAGTAACTAGAGTCTCAATATTTTAATTTAAAAAACAAGTAAAGCTCCATTTGCCGCCTATTAATAGGTACAGATTTATAGATTTTAACAATTAATTAAACTCGTACTGCTTCAGTATATAAAAAGATTATGGAAATCAGCAAGATCTGTATAATGCGGCACCTTAAAGAAATGATAAACAGAGAGGTTAGACAAGGGTGCAGCTTATCACCTACACTTTTTAATATACAGTATATTCAGATAATGCTGTTAAGAGAGTGGAAGCTGATGGTGGAAATGCTGAATTTTAGCAGCAATTCCAATGATAATAATTTTGTTAAAACCCTCCCGTTTGTGATCAGGTTATCATAGCAAACAATGAAGACATCCTGCACAGGTCTCTTTATGAATTGCAGCAGATAACTGAAACATATGGTTTGTAAAGCACTTGTATCAAGACCAAATCCATGGCTTTTCAAGGCTGGTTCCCTGACAGTTGCAAGCTGGCTTTGAATGACCAGCTCATTGAGCAGGTGCATTCATTTAGATTCCTTGAACATTATTTGACTTATGTAGAAGAAGTAGATGTTAATCAAAAAAAAAAAAAAAAAAAACTAGAAAAGTTTAACTACAAGTATGTGGAAGTATCAGCAGAATATTAAAGGGGAAGGTCGGATGAAAGACTCTGTTAAAGTGATGGCAATACCATGGCATGCCTTTACAATAGTAAGAACAGACACTGTGCATGAGGACCCACAGCTGAATACATACCAGTGATATGAGGTTTTTAAGATCTGTGTTTTGAGTATCCCAGAGAGGCCAGTCAAGCAATGATGAGGTAAGGAATGCCCTCATAATTTATAACTTGAATGACAGGACCAAGCAATACAGACAGATGGACCATGTGCAAAGGATGTATCAGAAAAGACTATCTAAGCAACTGATGTTTTATCTTCCCAGGGTAAACCGCAACATCAGAAGACAGAAGAAAAGGTGGTCAGTTCAGTAACTCTGAAATGGACTGTAAGATCCAAGCCCTGTAAAAGAAGAATTTCTATGTACCTCCTTGTAACACCTTCACTTTGTACCTTTCTATACTTCTTCATATACCTTTCTATACAGTAAAGTTAGCTAGACATGAATCAACCGTTTTTGTGCTAACAGCGTAGGTTATGTAATGCGCATGCGTCAACAGAGAAACATAGCTTAGTTTTCTCTGAGACGCTGTGGAGGTTATTGTGTGAGTACTTTTCAAAAAACATCAGTATTCATCAAATATGAAGCGTTTAGTTTCATTTCATTTTAATAAGAACAGCGTAATAGTAATAGATAATGCCTCCTACCACAATGTACAAATAAATCCACCTCCAACATCATTATCAAAAAAAGGCAGACATGATTAACTGGTTAAAAAACCATAACATTCCTTGTAGTCCATCTATGTTAAAGCCTGAGCTGTATGCACTAATTAAACAAAACAAACCAACTTACAAAACTTTTAAAATAGATGCCATTTTGGCAAACCAAGGACATTCTGTTTTATAACTTCTACACTATCAGCCAGAATTTAATCCTATGGAACTGACTTGGGCAACCGTGAAGAAGCGTGTTGAAAGAAAAACCGTGCATTTTTCTGTGGACAGTGTCGAAGGAATTTTATTGTATTTCTCCTGCAGACTAGAGATCAAGACGTGACGTAATGAAAATTTAAAATGACTACGTGAGATCGGACCGAATAAGGGATACTGTAACAGATCGTTTAGAAAATAATGTAAGACGAGATAGCAGCAGTGAAGGCAACTTGAGTGATAGTGATAATAGGCTAACGGTGATAACAGTGACGGAAATATTAGTAGGGTGAAGAACTGACCTAAATAATTATTGTAATTGCATGTAAGTAAATGTGCTCTATGGTACTTAAATAGTTTCAGTCTAATTGTTGCATTAATATTGTCTCTCCGGTTCTTTATGGATAGTTTACATCTGCTCGTTTTTTAAACACACACACACACACACACAATCATTTCACGTACGAGGTTATTATTAATGTACTTATTCAAACAAATTAAGATGCCAGAGCAATGTGCATCATGTATTACTACGTTTTTCGTGAATCGTAACATGTACACAAAGTGTACACATTCCAAAATATACAACGATTGTTGATGTCTAGCCTCGACTTTCGAGGAACATTGCAACAGACACAACACGGCAAGTCACTGTTTACAAAATAATGGAAATCTTTATTAGGCCTACATTGTCTCTTTCTGTTGTGTCTGCGCTTGTTTCGTCTTACAAAATGTCCACGTTTACTGTCGTAATCGAAATCAAAACTTACCTACAACCAAATTTTGTAGGTAACCAAATTTTAGGTAAAAACCTTAAAAACAATTAAAAGAATAACAAAAGAATTTTCAAATTATAAGAATAATTGGTTAGTAAAAAGTTAGGTAAGTTAGTAAAAAGTAAGTTACATATATGCGTGCGTGCGCGCGCGCGTGTGTGTTGGTAGGGCTGTAAAATTTAGTTTGGTAAAGTATTTAGTAATATAATTAAAAATGTAGCTAATGAAATGTAAAAAACAATAAATACATAAAAACGTTAAAAAATAAACAATTGAAAACACTATAAGAATCATAGACAATAGAAAACTAAATAAATAAAGTTATAAATATAATAAAACGAAAATAATTGTGAATCGACAAAGCAGTGTAACTGGTTTATTTCAGCTGTCATATAAGCGATATCAGTTTTCAAATTTTACTACTTTTACAGAGAAAAACGTAAATTTAACTATTATCTTTCATCTTTAATTATTAAAGAAGCAAAGTTCGGCACATTAGGTGTAAAAAGTGAACCCGTGTCAAAATAGATTACTCTTGTCACATTCGCGTCTTATTAACAATTCAGAGAGTAGACCAATATTTTCAACTGCGTTAGTAGACATTTTCCTCTCTCGTGCCTTTCACTGCTGCAGTCTTCTCCCCCACTACAACCTGCGCGCTGATTCATGTCTGTTTAATACTACTGTACCTTGCTTTATATTCATTTTGTAACGATACATACAGTATATTGCCCACCCGAAACATAAATAAAATATGTAAAGTCTATTTGTAATTTGAATGGGATAGGAAAATAATGTACACAATGTGGACTCAAGGCCAACGGATTAAGTCGCTGGAAAGTTATTTTTAGAAACGTGACCTATGAACTATGCACCGTTGGGGTCACGCTATATGACGTCAATAGCCAAGCCTTGTTTGTTTCATTCTGGAATGTGAGGTGCGGTCAGCTCCGCCTCAGAATCTGGCAACGTCATACTAATAAAACAATGAAACGAGACCACGTGATCCCCCTCCATCTCAGATTTCCAAACAGTTTCAGCCGTGCCATTCAAAATTACAACCTAGTGCTGATCAGCCGTAAAAAGTCCGCGGACAAATATTCGGGCGCCCGTAATAGCGAAAAATGTAAGAAATATGTGAATTCACAACATGTGTGTTATTGATATAAAATGAAGTAACAATTGTGTTTTGATTAAGTTTCGAGTGATCTGGTGAAAATTACGGTAAAAAAAACTAAATGTGCGGGGTGAAGGCAAAAATGTAAGGAGGCTGGACTGTTTTGGACAAAATTGCAAGATAAGTAATGTTGGGGGTAAAACCAAATTAAACAGCGATAACCAAAATTAAACATCATTTTTGATTTTATTATGAATTGAGAGCTCATAAGGGAATAGAGATGTGTGTGTGTGTGTGTGTGTGTGTGGGGGGGGGGGGTGAATGAGAAGTATAAAAGAAGCGCTGGTTTGCGATAAAGATAAATTTAATTTGTCTAATAAATATCTTTCTCTTTTGTTTTGAAAAGGTAAACTTACATATAAGAAAATAAGTGTTGAATTAATTATGGTTAATTACCAATGTTTGTAAGGGGAAGAGTATTTTGTTGTGAGGGAAAGTAAAGGGTTTAAAAATTGTTTTCTTTTGAAGAAAGTAATTAAAGAAAAATGAAAAATTAGTGTTGAAATAGAAAGAAATAAAACATAATTCATTGGAAACAAGTAAATTATTGATTTATTTTAAAAACCATTCTGCTCTCTCACTCGCTCAACCGAATCCTAAATCCTGGACCTAGTAAGTATAACTTTCACAGTTGGCAACAATGCAAGATGGAGTCCAAAATGGACGAAAACACCACTATGTTAGTAAACAAAGGTAAAGTGAAAGTAATTATATAAAAATAATAATAATTAATGTTACAAATGGCGCCGTCAAACAGGGACATTTGCATAAAATTTATTTATGCAAATGTGGGCCTGTTTTAGAGAACAAAATGGTTATTTAAGGTAACTAAATAAAATATAAATAAATGTATGTATGAAGGTTATGTTGTAATGTAAAGTGCTGGGGAGGTTATTACTTATTCATGTTTATATTATAAGTAATAATTAAATATTAATGGATTAATAAAAAATAATAAAAATGGCAAATAACGAAAGCAGTTTTACCGAATCAGTAATAATGAGTAATGTAGAACCAGAGTCCACTCCAACGACAACAGAGTAAGAGAGTTGTCGATGGATGATATATTTAACCTTATGAAAACAATGTCTGAGAATATGGTAAGAAATAGTGATTTTAATGAAAAGTTGAAAGAACAAAATAATGAAATAAAAGAGTAATTTCGATGAAAAGTTCGATAAAATAAAGTCGTTTTGATACAAATGAAATCAATTTTAATGAAATTAGACACAAAATAAAGCAAATTAATAAACGTTTTGAGAAAACCGATGAGATGATTGAAAGTAATTTTAAAAAACTAGAGGATAAAAAAGTGAAATGGAGGAAAATTTTAATAAAAGTGCAGATAACTTGATTAATAATATGAATAAACGAAACGAGAAAATAGAGTGGAGAATAGATACGGGTAAGTTTAGTGCAAATGAAAATAACGAAGTAACAGACGACATTGGTGTCAATACAGGTGAGAATAATGGTGACATGATGATGAAAAATAACAAAGAAATAATTAACGAGGTAAGTGATAGTTATAAAAATGAGTTAACAAGTAATAGTGGTAAGATAGTTAAAAAACGAGGTATCTAATGGTGATACAATGAAAATTAATAGTGGTGATGAGAATATAGAGATAGTAGGGGAGACTAAGAGAGTAGTGGGAGTCAGGGGTAGTAATGTAGTAGTGATAAGCATAGATGTGCTTGAGAGAGAATATGAGGAGAATTTAAGTAGAAATAGGGGCAGAGGGTAAATTTTCCCCGGGTTTATTGTGAAACGAGGTGTTCACAGGTGTTTTTGAAGGGCAAAAAACACCTTCCTTCCTTAAAGGAAGACGAGGTGTCTTCAAGTAGTCCTTTAATTTTTTGTAGTTGTCCTGGAAGAGCCAGGAGATGTTTGGTGTTTTTATGTAGTAGTACCCTCTGCATGATGATAAGATAGAAAGTGAAATGGTGTCATGATGAGAGGTATTTTGAGAGAGTGAGAGAGATAGAGATGTTCAAGTTGAGAGAGAGAGAGGTGGTGTTATGTGATGTTAGTAGAGGTTATGAAGAATTAATAGAGAGAATAAATAGTGAGAGTGAATAAACTAAAAAATTTACCTTGCTGTGAGAATAGTGCAGCAATAGATGATGATAGCATTGATAATTATGTTGAATACTTACCTGTACACAGAAGTAGGATATTAATAGCAGCAGACTCGGATGATAAGGAGATGATAAAATGCTTAATTGCGACAGATAATAATACTGAGTGACAGGACCAGAATTACTGATGTAGACAGGTTATATGATAGAATAATAATGTGGGCTAACCCAGTAAATTATTGTGGGTACAACGGAACAATTTAAAATATTAAATAGTTATTATAATAATAACAAAATAAAAATAATTAAAAATGAACTGGGTTGTAATAAAACAAGATTAATCTACGATGATGGTGGTTAGATATACAGTGAATGAACATTTAATTATTTTAGTTTATGGTAATTACTTGGCTAACTTATGTAATGAGGTGTGGTAAACAATAAAATGATATGACGAAAATTGTAGATAAATTTGTGTTGATGTTAAATGTACTTATGTAGTAAGGTTAAGTGTAAAAGGTTTGTTAAAATGATTAAAGCAATTTGATAATTAAAGTAATTAAAATGTGTTTGATAAAATAGTTGAATTAATTTGAAAGGAGCTAATAAATAAAATGTTGTATAAGATGAATGTTGGTAATAAATTTAAATTTTTTGGAGAATTTAATTGTATAATAAATGATAAATAAGTAAAGGTTGATTATTAACAGGTTCAATAGAAAGTAAAAGTTAAAAAGTTGTAATGTTCGTAATTTTGATGCAAATTTAAAGCTGAGATGATGTTTATTTAAATGTTATAATGTGAATGTTCAATTTGAGTGTTTATTATGTAGTATTGAGTAGTATGTAATTGTGTAGGAATATAAAACATGTATTGTATGTTTTAAAAGCGATTCCCCACATTCAGGCAGTCACGGCCTTACCAGCCCAGACCGTGGTTTTGGCTGACAACTAGCTGTGGGCAGATTTATTGTACACTGACCATGGTTGGTTGCCTTTAAAATTGGTGCAATTTAGAAATTAACAGGAGGGTGAATCAGGGGATTCAACATAACTTTGGAACAGCGGCTACCATCGAATGGGGTGATAGACCATATTAAGGGCATATGAATCATTTATAAATTTAGTAGGATTACTGGTGTCCTCGGATACCAGTAATGCCGAATTTTTATATAATGCCGAAGCAAGAATGGTGTAAGCAGCGTTTACACCCTAATAAACTTCAGTTCTTGTGGACGCAAATGGGCGCTACAGTTCAACATCACAAAGCAATAGTGTGTGTGGAAAGGAGCTGGCCGTTACAAGCCAGAAACATAAATACAGTATTTATGATGTAACGAGGTAAATGCCTCGCCCGGTTTACCCGAGAGGTGATTTACCCAATTGTAACTGGGTTATGGGAAGATATTAGAAAATGAGGAGAAGGAGGAAGTTGATTATTATAAACGGAATAAGATAACCCGTTTAAACGGAATTATGTTGGTAATGTAGAATGTGTAGTTGATCTTATCATGTAACTAAATGATTTTGAGTTGATTTGAGGAGTATTGTGGAGATGATTAACGATTTTGAGAAAAAATATAAGTAAATAATTTGTGATTATGTAATTGATTTAAATGTGTTTAAGAGAATTTTATTAATGAATTTAATTATTTTGAAATGTGAATTGTATAATGAAAGATATTTGTGATGATGTAAGGGGAAGTGGTTATTTAAATTCTGATTGGAATCAGGGAAATATTTTGAATCTGGGATAAGAATTAACGAGAGAAGGGCATACACAATGTTGGTATTGAAATTTAAATGTATCATGTTAGGTTAAGTATGTATTCATCAATGTATGTTAGAAGTTAAGAAAAAAACAGTGCTTCTTAACGCAAACCAGCACAGCTAAGGGGGACTAGATCAGTTGGGGATATGGTTTTATACAAGGCCACTATTTGATCTATTTGATGTTTTTCATTTAACGTTTCAGTGCCTGGTGATGCTATGGCGGTGGTCCTGTGCTGACCCACGCGTCAGAGCAGGGGCGTCAAGTGCCTGTCTGGCCTTGCGGTGTTAGGATCTTGAGAGGAAAGTCCAGTAAGGTCATTCAGGTGCGGCCACAGTCACTGGACCGACCAGGGGGGTAAGTTACCCATGAATTTTAATAAAACAAAGGGGGTTGTGGCGACATTCGGACTGATCACTTTAGGAAATATGTGAGTGTCAATGAGTTTGTATGCTTCGGCATAAAACCTCTCATTGAGGGGGTATTGTATCGGTACATATATTACCCACCCGAAACAAATAAAATATGTAAAGTTTATTTATAATTTGAATGGGATAGGAAAATAATGTACACAATGTGGACTCAAGGCCAACAGATTAAGTCGCTGGAAACAGTTATTTTTAGAAACCTGACCTATGAACTATGCACCGTTGGGGTCACGCTATATGACGTCAATAGCCAAGCCTTGTTTGTTTCATTCTGGAATGTGAGGTGCGGTCAGCTCCGCCTCAGAATCTGGCAACGTCATACTAATAAAACAATGAAACGAGACCACGTGATTCCCCTCCATCTCAGATTTCTGAACAGTTTCAGCCGTGCCAGTCAAAATTACAACCTAGTGCTGATCAGCCATAAAAAGTCCACGGACAAATATTCGGGCGCCCGTTATAGCAAAAAATGTAAGAAATATGTGAATTCACAACGTGTGTTATTGATATAAAATGAAGTAACAATTGTGTTTTGATTAACAGTTTCGAGTGATCTGGTGAAAATTACGGTAAAAAAAAAACGAAATGTGCGGGAGGAAGGCAAAAATGTAAGGAGGATGGAGTGTTTTGGACAAAATTGCAAGATAAGTAACGTGGGGGGTAAAACCAAATTAAACAGCGATAACCAAAATTAAACATCTTTTTGGTTTTATTATGAATTGAGAGCTCATAAGGGAATAGAGATGTGTGTGTGTGTGTGTGTGTGTGTGTGTGAGAGAGAGAAGTATAGAAGAAGTGCTGGTTTGCAATAAAGATAAATTTAATTTGTGTAATAAATATCTTTCTCTTTTGTTTTGAAAAGGTAAACTTATATTTAAGAAAATAAGTGTCGAATTAATTATGGTTAATTACCAATGTTTGTAAGGGGAAAGAGTAATTTGTTGTGAAGGAAAGTAAAGGGTTTAAAAAATTGTTTTCTTTTGAAGAAAGTAATTAAAGAAAAATGAAAAAATAGTGTTGAAATAGAAAGAAATAAAACATAATTCATTGGAAACAAGTAAATTATTGATTTATTTTAAAAACCATTCTGCTCTCTCACTCGCTCAACCGAATCCTGGACCTAGTAAGTATAACTTTCACAGTTGGCAACAATGTAAGATGGCGTCCAAAATGGATGAAAACACCGCTGTTAGTAAACAAAGGTAAAGTGAAAGTAATTATATAAAAGTAATAATAATTAATGTTACAATTTATGTATATATCTGTGTGTGTATATATATATATATATATATATATATATATATATATATATATATATTGTAACATCACAAAATGTTCCATAATAATAATGAACACCAGAAGGGTGAATAATACTAAAAGAACTATAAATGAGTAACCAGAAAGAATGTAACAGTAAAAATAATAAACCAATAAAGAAGAAAAGAAGAGAAGGAATTCAAGTAAACCATGATAAATCCACTACATGTACTAAATGACACTACAACCTAAATAAACCGAATGACAAAGACGAAATGACAAGACAAGTTTCCCACATAAACTGTCAAGTGAGCTCAATAAAAACATTTGATAAATAAAATCAAACAGAATAAGTAAAATAACAAATGACTTGAATAGTATTGTACAATATATTATGAATAAAAAACAGCACATTAGCTGATCTAAGTCAAAACAATGATTGAAAAAAGATAAAGATAGTGACCTATGCTAGGAATAGTCACAAACTGTAAAAGATAATATGAAAGCCAAATATGTATTATTAGAAATTAAGAATAACTATAAATGTAAGCACTGTATGTTTAAGTAACTTCATAAGTAAGTGAAATGTGTACAAAAAGATAATAATAATCAGGGAACAAAACATTGTAACATGATGATAACAGACCCTGAATGACCAATTTAAATCAAAGAAATAAGAATCAAATAGAAACTCTACTAAGCATAATGAAGTAGAATCATGGCTATGATGAAAAGAATGTAAAGCACCACCATAAGTGGGACATTATAAAAATAAGAGATGAAAAGGACATGTTAAAATAAAACTAGTAAAATATGGAAGTTTATATTAGTAAATCAACATATGTAAACAGATAATTAATACTGTTCAGCTGAATGCAGCATTTATATATAATAAGGTATTCTTTTTAATCAATTAATCATGTTCAAAGTAGAAATTAAGAATAATTAAACAAATATTAGAAAAAAGTTAATAGTCGGACTTGCAACATTTAGCAGACGATGCATGTAAACAATGTACTAGTAAGTTTAAAGTAACGAAATATTAATGAAAACTGTGACCAAACTGGCATCAAGCCATGTCAAAATAAAGATAAATAAATAAGCTGTACAATGATAGTAATAGAACCCGAATTGAGATTGTAATAATTGAGATATAAACGTTAGCATCATAAATTTGGAGAATATTGAATAAATGCAAGTAATAACAAGACAATCGACAACGGCTAGCAAAATACAAATATGTAATGGCTATTAATAGAATTATGTCATTATGACATAATTTTGGACCAATCACGAATGATTTTAGCAAGACCTCTGGAGCGCCTAGCGGCTTTCTGAAAAAAGTATATAAACGAGGGTCATTGTAAACTGAGGAGCATTTTGTCTGAATTCACTCAACCAGCAACAACAAATCCAGGCCAACTAATCATCAAAATTTAATAATTCAAAGATAAAGAAGAAGTATAATACAATCAGTTCATCGACAGTAGTAGTGAAACTTTAACCAGAAGTGCGTGTGAACGAACGAGGTTAGGTATCAACATAACCAAAGCTGTAGCTTATTCAAGAAGAAAATTAACCCATTCAAGTGTGAAAATCAGTGAAGTGTAAACACGATCATTGAATAAGTTCGTTAAAAGTGGTAATAAATTAATCATCGCGATTAATCACCAGGGAGTACAGTGCTCATACTTACTTTGTTTACATTTTAGTCGATAACAGTATAGAATAATACACAATTGTACTGACGCAAGAAACAATAATACTATAAGTAACTAACACTGTATTAAAGTTATTTAGAGGAATTAACAGATTCCGATATAAGATTTCATATGTTAACATTTTTATAACTAACCTAAAATTTATTCAGAACAAACGATCTTTTTGTTTCTTAACTTTCAATAACTAAAGGTGTCTGACCTAACAATATGATATATCATAATAGCATTGTAAAATAAGAAGTGGCATTCTATTCTGTAATTTCAAAGAAGTCACCCTTGAGATAAATAACCATTATAAATAATCTATCGATTATAATTAGAGTTTTCATGTTAACTAAACTGAGCTAGTTAAAAGTAAAGAAACCGGACGATCTGTGATCCGTTTGTTATTTTAAAATGAATGTAGTTAATTGAATTTATTCCATAATGAATAATAAAATAACAGAATTGTAAAGTAACAACACCTGTCAACAATTATTTCAACTAGTAATTAATCAGTATTACTCATTACTGAAGTGCATTTTTGTAGTACACAAATAAACAGAAATTTAATGCATGATCTTGATCTAACCAATTGATCAATTATTGATTCATAAAATATCAGAATTAACTATTAATTTATTCAGAAGAATTCTTTTATGGGACATTTCTCTCGAAAACCCATATGGCGCCCACGTAAAATTTAAAAGTGTTTACAAAAGCTCTTACAGCATTAATATACTGTTCAATCAAAAACTTGACAGTTTATTCACCATCTGTGACCAACTGAACATCTAGTACTACATCACAGGTACGTGAAAGTTTGATTTATGTAAAATACCTTGTCAAGACAATACACTGACACTATTCCACAGGAGAGTGAACTAACGTCAAGAGATCTACGCAACTGTTTACATTCATCAACGGATTGTAACAGTACAGAATTGTATGCTAGAAGGAATAATTCAATTCAGTTTTAATTTGAAAGCAGTCAGCATTCACCTGTGAGGTGCCCCATTGTAACATACAATGTTATGGTAGACTATTTATGTTTATGTCCGAGTCTGCCCAGCACAGACGCATTACGCAACAGCTTGCCAGCTCAGTCTCTGTGTAAATCACAGTAAGAACTTTGTCACCCTAGTGTTTGCATCAGACGGTTACCCTAAGCAGTCAGTCATCTATAAGTTAAAATAAAAACAGTGGCCTCGGGCGCAAGATAGGCCGAAGATAATCTAATCAGCCTATCAAGTAGAACAATTAGTAAAGGGTTACGCGCAGTTTGCCAAAAAACGTGCTTGCGAACAATGTAAGCCGACCGACTGAAAAGGATAGTGATGTTATTTGTGAAACAGCATTAAAATTTGTGATTGACAAAATAATCAAAGTTAAACAGTATAAAATCAGTTTTCGGAGTGTTCTACAAACAAAAAGTGCGTACGACGTGGTGGCGTAAACCATGGATTGCAATGACCAGATGAGTAGCAAACTAAGGAACATAATCAACTGAATAAAATTAAACATTGTAACGTGTCAAAAATGTGGGTATTTTTATTTGATTTCATTTCGGGGATTTATAAAAAATATTGTGTAAGTTTTATTCCATTGTGACGGACCACGTGTAAAAACAGTGTTGTAACGAAGCTGCAACGCAATCTTACGTTGTGAAATCAGTCAAGGAATTCGCACCACCCTAGATTTCCGAGAACTTTGTTTGAGTGTGACCATGCGCCTGTACGCGCAACACAGGTATACGCTCGGGGTGACGCTACTTCAAAAAACCAACATGGTCAGGAAACAAATTCTATTCACTTTCATCGAGTGAAACGGCGGATATGAAACGTAAGGTCCGCCCATCTCGTGACATCAAGCCAGAAGCGCCTAAAGATCGTCGGCACACACTACAGAAAAAAACCACTATGTAACATGCGCCTAGCGACTAAACTGCAACAACTCAAGTATGAGCGTCGACGAAATTCATTAGGCCGGGCATCAACATCCGTCCGCACCAAATAGATGCGTTAGGCAGTCCACGAAAAACGACAACAGAGTTCACATAGACGTAGTTGCGACACGCGGGCCCGGTCGGGTTGAACTGTTTAAATAATGAATAATTCCACGTAATAACGCCGTAATACCGACCGGGACCCAAGAGATTAATAAATGTAGTACAGTGGGTATATTGAAAAACAATTGTGGATTGAAAACAGTGAATAACTGGCAGTGTAAGCGCGGAACGATAACCACGTGTTTGGCCGGCATCGCGATAGTGCGGTTTACCGATTTAAACTGAATTTAATAAAAATGTTATGATTAAGGGGTTGGTAAATATTTTGTGTGATTGTGTGCGTGTAAATTGCAGGCTGGGCAGTCTACCTAGTCGTAAGTAATAGAATGTAGTTATAACCATATAAAACATAATGTAAAAAATGTACGCAAGTTTAAGTCAATTTACTAAAAAATTAATAGTACAATTTTTTAAAGCAATTGCTCATTAAAAATACTGATTCTCGTTGAAATAATCTGTTAGTCTAAGTCATTTCGTCATTACCACTTTCTCATTTCTGTGCTGCAAGATTCGTCTAAACCTTCCGGGGATCTTCTGAATTATTATTGGGGGCATCAGATTGCTAAATTGTCCCGTTTTATTTAAGGTAAAGTGTAAAGGTCTCCATATCTGTCCTTTAAAGATAGAGGTGGCGACTCTGGTCTTCTGATAAAATTTAATACGAGGTAAGTAGTTGCAAAAGCTTGCAGGTAAGTTCTGGCAGTATTTTTATTTATTTATATATTTCGATCAAGTTTGTATCTTTACATTGGCGACCCTGCCAGGATTTTCGTTTAATTTTATTTATACGAGATAGACCTATTTTAATGCACAGAAAATAGGATGTGGTAATGACGAATTTATAAAAAAGGATTTATCATATATAATTACGCACGTGTGAGTAGGTTATGTTCTGTGTTATGATTTACAGTTGTGTAAGTACAAGGTAAAAAATGGCAAATAATAACAAAGTCAGCTTCACTGACAATAAAACAGAAAGTCAGTCGACACCGGTCCAAGATAAAAAGTCTGACGATAATTACGAAATGTTCAAAATGATACAAACAATGTTAGATATAGACAGAATATCTATGTTAAATAAATTCAGTGAACAGAAGAGTGAATTTAATGAGTTAAATAAACGTTTCGATAGTAATGATACAAAATTTGATAATCGTTTTGATGAATTAAAAAATGAGATCCAAGAAATGCATAAATGTTTTGAAAATAATAATGAAACAATAAGAACAAGTTTGAATACATTAGAACAGAGTGTGGAGAGAATGGGAGTAGTTGTAATAAATCCAAATAAAGATAATACGAATGAAAGTTATAATGACAAAGAGTCAACAAATGATAATGATAATGTCGAAAATAATGAAGGTAATACTGAGAATAGTAGTGTATTTGAAGAGTTAGTATCAGAAAGTGATACGGTGAAAATAAATAGTGAGAGTACTGATGAAATTGCAGAATGTAGTGATAATGAAATGTTAATGTATGCTTATGAGTTAGAGAGAGAGAGAGAGAGAGAGAGAGAGAGAGAGAGAGAGAGAGAGAGAGAAAAGATAGTATAGTGGTAGAATGGGGGCAGAGGGTAAATTTTCCCCTTATTATTTATGATGATGATTTAATGTGTTCACAAGTATTGTTTAAGAAGGGCAAGAGTCCCGTGGTAGTAGAAGATTTGAAGTGTTTATTTTTGTTGTATAATTTTGTACCCTCTGTCTGGAATAATATTGAGAGTGTGATATGGTATTATGATGAGAGATTTAAATAGAGAATTGTATGTTAATAAAGAAACAGAATTGTATGAATTGAATAGAGAGTATGATGAGTGGAAAGTAAGGTTAGAAGTATATTTAAATCAGAATGATTTAATTGATAATACAAAAGTAAATAACCCGATAATGAATATAATTACTGATGGAGACTTAACAGATGTACTTAACGTTGACTTGTTTTATGATTATTTTGGTAAAATGAATGAATTTGGTTTTTATGGTTATGCCACACAAGACAGTAATTTGTGTGTTAATGAAATTGAACAATGCTATATAAAACCAAGATTAATCTATGACGATGGAGGGTAGGCTATAAAACTATAAAGGACAGTTATATTTTGTTTTATGGTTTTGACCTGGCAGATTTGGACAATGAAGTGTGAAAAAATGGAACAGTTAATGACAAAAGTTTGTAAATAATTGTAGTAAATTTATTTGTGTGCATTGTAGAAATTTCAAGAAATGTTTAATTGATTTATTTTAAATAACAGAAAAATTAATGAAGAGAATTATTCAGTATAAAGAAAAATTTGTGTTTTAATTTTCAAGCAAAACTGTTAATGACTTTTCGCTTAGTAAAATTTTAAGAATATTTTCATTTTATAATATGTAGTATCCGTGTGTGTGTGTGTGAGCCCAGTATCTGCTAAAGGCAGCCCAGCTTGCATATAAGGGGAAACATAACGGTTGAGGATCTGGCATGATCTAAGCCAGGGATTGAGGATTTTTGGGGTAGCATGATAGAAGGTGAGGTGTGCTGTGGTGCGTGTCTGTTCGATTTTTCGGTGTTGGGATCTCGCCCAGGGAAGTCCAGTGATCTCGTTCAGATGCGTCCATAGTCGCCAAGCCAGGGGGGTCGAGTACCCATGAAGAAGAAACCAAAAGGGGGTTGTTGGCACCAGTTCCTCACCGGTCCTCTTAGGGGTTTTATCAATGAGATTTCTTCTGTTTTGACAGAAGATCTCTCATTGAGGGGGTATTGTAACATGTCAAAAATGTGGGTTTTTTATTTGATTTCATTTCGGGGATTTATAAAATATATTGTGCAAATTTTATTCCATTGTGACAGACCACGTGTAAAAACAGTGTTGTAACGAAGCTGCAACGCAATCTTACGTTGTGAAATCAGTCAAGGAATTCGCACCACCCTAGATTTCCGAGAACTTTGTTTGAGTGTGACCATGCGCCTGTACGCGCGACACAGGTATACGCTCGGGGTGACGCTACTTCAAAAAACCAATATGGTCAGGAAACAAATTCTATTCACCTTCATCGAGTGAAACGGCGGATATGAAACATAAGGTCCGCCCATCTCGTGACATCAAGCCAGAAGCGCCTAAAGATCGTCGGCGCACACTACAGAAAGAAACCACTATGTATCATGCGCCTAGCGACTAAACTGCAACAACTCAAGTATGAGCGTCGACGAAATTCGTTAGGCCGGGCATCAACATCCGTCCGCACCAAATAGATGCGTTAGGCAGTCCACGAAAAACGACAACAGAGTTCACATACAGACGTAGTTGCGACACGCGGGCCCGGTCGGGTTGAACTGTTTAAATAATGAATAATTCCACGTAATAACGCCGTAATACCGACCGGGACCCAAGAGATTAATAAATGTAGTACAGTGGGTGTATTGAAAAACAATTGTGGATTGAAAACAGTGAATAACAGGCAGTGTAAGCGTGGAACGATAACCACGTGTTTGGCCGGCATCGCGATAGTGCAGTTTACCGATTTAAACTGAATTTAATAAGGGGTTGGTATATATTTTGTGTGATTGTGTGCGTGTAAATTGCAGGCTGGGCAGTCTACCTAGTCGTAAGTAATAGAATGTAGTTATAACCATATAAAACATAATGTAAAAAATGTATGCAAGTTTAAGTCAATTTACTAAAAAATTAATAGTACAATTTTTTAAAGCAATTGCTCATTAAAAATACTGATTCTCGTTGAAATAATGTGTTAGTCTAAGTCATTTCGTCATTACCACTTTCTCATTTCTGTGCTGCAAGATTCGTCTAAACGTTCCGGGGATCTTCTGAATTATTATTGGGGGGGTCAGATTGCTAAATTGTCCCGTTTTATTTAAGGTAAAGTGTAAAGGTCTCCATATCTGTCCTTTAAAGATATAGGTGGCGACTCTGGTCTTCTGATAAAATTTAATACGAGGTAAGTAGTTGCGAAAGCTTGCAGGTAAGTTCTGGCAGTATTTTTATTTATTTATATATTTCGATCAAGTTTGTATCTTTACAACATCATTTTTAGTAATTTCCTTTGTTATGAATAACGTGTTAAATTTCAAATGAGATCTCTAAGGGAATACATGTACTGGTTCATAATAACTTGTCATAGGCTAGTTGATTATTCATTATTAGTTGTTTATTCGTAAATTCAAATTTCACCTTAAAATAAATTCAGATTTTATTCAATATAAAGTATGTGTTAGAGTAAGTCATTACGCCATAACCATTTCCTATTCTGTGCTGAGAACCTTGTCTAACGTTCTATGGGATTTTCTGAGTTTAAGGGTGGTCAGATAGTGGGATTATATTAATTTTTATAAGGGCAAGAGTGTAAAGGTTTCGATATTAAACCATAAAATATCGTGGCGACCTGGGCAGCTTAATAAGGTAAGTTAACGGGATTATGACGGCAGGTAAAATTCTGGCAGCAGTGAGCAGTAAGTATAATTATAATATTACTGGAATCTTCTGATACAATGTATGGTATTGGATTATATTATAATATAATGTTAAAAGAGCAAGATCATTACAGGATCTACAACTACTTATTTACTCACAAATAAATAAACAAAAAACAGCAAAATCGAATTAAATCATTAAATAAATAAATAAAAAATAACTAAAGAATATATTTAACGAACGCGAGTGTTAAATTCAACAAACAGTAAAAGTTTTTAAAAAAACAGAAGTGACGTCAGCGACATGTGGCAGAAATATAGAGAATATAGAGAACAACACAAATCATCTGTAATAATATATATATCATTTTCTATATAAGTAACTCGATGTTTCTTGCAGTAATTATATAATTTGTGATGTTTTCAATTTGTTTCTTCTGAAAGTAGTATAATTTTGTACAATACTTCGAAAATATTTTAACCAAACTATAAATCCTAAGATTGAAATAACTTCACTACTGTATTTACACTTATGTACGATATTTCACTACACCATAACAATAACACACTAGTAAATTTTAATTTTTTAATTATTATTCAATGAGTTTCATGTTGGAAACTATTTAATACTTTCACAAGAGGATAACCTAAAATTAGCCACTGTCCGGCCTATATGAACATTTTATCATTGTTAGACGTAAGATATGATTGGTCTCGACCATCATCAAGTAATTATTGTAAAGTTTAATAACTAGTGGCAGTCAATTTTGTTAGTATTGTTGTAGATCCAAAGAATTCATGCCTGAGAATATTATCAAACATTTTATAGTAAACTTTAATTGAAAGTAGTATTGCCAACCTACTGAGCTAGAATTATCATAAGGCAGGTCAATTCATTGTCGAATCAATTGTTAGTTTAATATAATTAAATTACCTTTTCGGTCCACCTTAGTGACACTTGCTTCCGTCGTTTAATGACGCGTTTCGGGATGAAATCCCATCTTCAGATACACAAAGTCAAAACATAAATGTATACCACTATTTGTGGTTTGTCATAATTTAAAATATTTAAAATCTTTTAAATAAAATATATATAAAATAAAAACGTAACAATTGAATCGCTCGGAGCGCTCGCATGCATGCACGCTGTACTACGACTTCGAAGTCGATTCAATTGTTACGTTTTTATTTTATATATATTTTATTTAAAAGATTTTAAATATTTTAAATTATGACAAACCACAAATAGTGGTATACATTTATGTTTTGACTTTGTGTATCTGAAGATGGGATTTCATCCCGAAACGCGTCATTAAACGACGGAAGCAAGTGTCACTAAGGTGGACCGAAAAGGTAATTTAATTATATTAACCATAAAGTGACTCGGTACGTAAAACATGAATAGATTGCAATTGTTAGTTAAATGAACTTAGAAACAATCGGAAAGTAGTATTGCCAACCTACTGAGCTAGAATTATCATAAGGCAGGTCGATTATTCATTGTCGAATCAATTGTTAGTTAAATGAACTTAGAAACAATCAAACATAATTGAAGGAAAATAATAAATGAATTGTTAATCAAATTAATTTAATACGACTTTTTATTTTAATAATTAATATTTTTATTTACAAAAGTTGGAATTTTCAAGCAACCTTAATGAATACATTGGCAGGTCCGAATCTGGAGGCGCCACGTATTATTTAAACTATCCAACCAAAGAAATGAATAAACATCACGGTAAACCAGAATAGTTAGATTAAATTACTGATTTCAAAACGCCAAATAAATTATTGATTACTATAATAACAATAAATTTATGGAATGCTAATCCAAGGATCCATATGGCGCCCTATTTAATTTAAATCCACTCTTAAATAAATTTCGATAGATAACAACATAACCACATATTTTACATAATTGCCACCAACAACTTGGGGCAAAAGACATCATTAGAAATTAGAAGCACATAACAAAAATAGGAAATATTAGATGAAGAAACGATACTGAACAAGATACAAGGTTCTTCTTTAATATTAGAATATATATATATATATATATATATATATCACCTGACATATATTTAGTCAAGGCTAGATATTGTAACAACTTTTAAATCAATAAAATTGTTTTAGGTTTCGGGGTTTAATCAAGCTCCACGTTGGTATGCGCCAATTTGTAACAACTAGCCGTTAAGGTCGTGTTGTTACTTATGTATGATCGATTTGTTGTTATTAATGATATTTGAGGAAGTTTAAAAGGAAAATATTTATTATGTTATCGTATAGGTGACCTCCTACAACTTAATATTAATAAAAATGTTATTTTTTTATATCGTTGCGGCAACTTTTATGTAGACCATAGCCAACCCTATTCAGTCCGTATTATTTAAATTAATTCAAAAGTTGCGAAGGAAACACGTTAGTTCGGCAATCTCACGTTCCACCAGCTGTCTACAGCAAGCACTGCTATTTGTAATTGGCTCACACTTATAGGTTAGTTTGTTTCACCTGATAGTTAATCACCTTCTTTACCTGTAAATTACTCCCCCATCAAAATACAATACCTATTCTACAATAATACAAAACATCATTACATACAAGAAGGATTCTTTATTTGTATTACTTTTTTAATTCCAACAGTGTTCTTCACGGTTATATTATCGTTATATCGATTGTACAATGTTGAATCGATTTGTCAATGGGCTAGTCCTGTATAATACAATTTAAATATAATTTTATTTATCTCTTATCCCAGGGTACGTGTGATTCTTTTAACGATTAGTAAGGCCAGGTAATGCAAAATTAAGGTTACTAAGAATTACAAATTGTTATTAATTCTTAATGTATAAAATTAAATATAAGCTGGAGTTACCGTACAATGCGATTTTCAAGATAGCCGTGTCTGTTTACAAACGCTTGAAGACTTACAGATGAGGTTACTTTGGTCCAGAAAATGTGTCCAGATTATTAATAAAGATGGAAAGGTGATGTCCCGGAGTGCAACAGGAATTCTTCTATTCTTCGTTCTTCTTCACGATCCTCGTGGTTGTCGGTCCCGGTGGAATTGGTGTCGTAATATAATTTCTTCCTTCTTGGAAGTGAGGTTTATGTCTCCAGTACCAAAGGTTCTTGTGTATATTTGGTTTATAATTTCATTAATTCAGACTTCTTCTTCATTCAATAAGTATCCTGGTTCAATGGGAAATCGGGTTCATTATTAATTCTAATGGAATTAACCTGAAGAAGGAAATAGTAATTCCGCTACCTTTTGGATGTGTATGAGTATATTTCTCGAACTCTAGTTTAGTAATTATTCATCAAATTGGTTTGAAGGAATTGGTTTTGATACTTTTAATTTATTAAGTTTAATTCATTTTATTTTAATTTATTTTTTCGTTTAAATTTGTCTATTGAACTGAACTCAATAGCATATAACAATCGAATAATATATAGGTTTTTTTTTATAAATTCTTTTCTGGATTAGTATTAATTTAACTTAACCCATTCACATCTAACAATTGAATAATGAAAATCAACAAGATTTTTTACATTTTAGTTACCCTAACAACCATTACTTTCTGTCATTGGATGATATTTGATATCCTAGAGCCAGAATTAGAAAATATTGCTACTCTTTTTTAATAAAATACTCCATGCTTGGAATTACACCAAATTACATAAAACTCTCACTTAATCTACCTTATTAAACCGTAGACATTTTACTATAATTTCATCTGACTGGACTTATTAAAAAGGTATTAATTTCCTTTTACAAATATTAAATTTAGGCCTATTGGTTTTCTTACACCTGTTATAATATTGTTTTGTTTTTAACTTAATTTTTCTTTACCTGACCTACTGTACAAATAGTCACTGGCTTATGGCCACTTACATCAATTTTAATTTCCTGGTTTCAATTCATAATATTATTTAGTTCATCATTGAACCCTTCATTATTTTTTAACATAACTATAAGAACTACTTGCCAACTTTTTAACACTTATTGCCTTCCTGGCCAAGTTTACAAACATTATTTCAAACATCTTCATTAATCAATTACAGTAAATACATTTAACATAATATAATACCTAACATATGTACTTATACTTAATTATTTAAATACAATGTTAACATAAATAAAAGGAGTACCACTGACTAAGTACTTCTTTAAAGCAACAGCTCCACTCTTACTATCCACAAAACATAAAATAAATATCCTGTAAACACTATATCATGCTACAGCATAACACCAAGTACATTTTATAACACATTAAATATTAATTTGAATAGTATTTTATATTTAATTCCTACACATTAAACTCCTCCCATTAGACACAATGTTTATGTTTACATCTCATATTATTCATTACATATTTTAGATTTAGGTACACCTTTGATGTTTCAATTACTTAGTAACCTTACTATGTACCTCTAATGCATTCTTCAGGTGAGATGGGCCCACTTGTATTTAATTATAACCGGCTTTGGGCATTGTTCTAAACCATATTTACATAGTTTTTTATGTAACGTCGAGGACCTCAACTCTGTTACGTTACAATATATAAAGCAAGGGATTACACGTTATAATTCTATGGCAGATGATAGAGAAAAAATGTCAGAGCTAATCTATCAGTGAAGTAGTTTGTTGGTGTATTTGGGGTTTTCTTGATTGGGATTGTTGATGATGATGTAGAAAAGTGGAGTTTGTACCTTGCAAATTCTGTACCTACTACACTGAAGCGTGTTCAGTAATTAATATTTAACGTTGTATTACATTACCATGTTAGATTTTAAATTCGTCACTCTTCGGACGTCAACTGAAGTATTAATGAATATTTAAATCTTTAATTTCGTGTGTAAGTTAACCAAGTTATCGTCTAGTGTACTCGGCAGAGAATAATAGGCCAATCCAAATAAACAAATACATATTCATAAGTTAATATAAACATTACTTTATTACATTTTTTTCTGACATTCTTGTTATGCTCCCATTCACATAAGCTACCCTTCCCCTTTTTCTCTACATAGTTGTATCCTTACTTTTCAACACTGTAATGGTCTGTTACAGGACATTATTTAAACACATTTTGAAATGCAGCTTAGATAATTATGATAACCTTATATTTACTTATTTTAACTAAATTAATTATATCATATAAAGCAACCCAGCACCCTCTCACTCATTCTTGCCATTCACACCTTTTACCCCATTTACTTTTGATTTAGCGCTTTTTTGTTCACTTGTTTGTCCGAATTAAGTTTTCACTGTTAAATTTTTGATCACTGCCGAATTGTTAATGTTCACTGCGGTTTGAATGTCATACCACTTTCTTATTGATAGCTGAATTCCATTTTTTAGCACTTTAATAACATTTAGGCTCGAGAGCCTTTCACACTAAACCAGCCAGTTTCAATAGGTGACGCTAAGTGGAGTTTCAGTCTGGCCAAGCATACTCCTGCTCATGGTAACTTGCGTTTTCATTGGTCAATGATAATTACTGTACACTCGCACTCGCCGAGCCGCAAAACGTACGTGCTTTTCACCCTGTCCGAACGGGCATCAGCGCACGCTGACACATTCCAATGCTTCAGGATTTGTCGTATTGTAACGGGGCTAAAAGGGGTAAATTGTTTTTAATCATGTTAAACCAGTCTTGGTACTGTTCAGTAACCATCAGAAAGTACGCATTGGTAATTGTGAACAAGCATTACGGTGAATTGACTGTAGCGGCGAAACTGTCGCGTTGTGGTACAAGAATGCAGGCTTTCAAAGAGGGTGCCGTACGCGCCTCCAAGAGCGCACTCCCTCGGCCAATGTTCCCATGGTTTGGTCACGCGCAGGTACATTTTTCGCTCTGTGTGCGTAGAAAACAGAGTCAGTCGAACACAAAGGCTCGCGGGCCAAAAATTATCGAAAATACTGGAATGTAAGTTCAGTTTAAACATAATGTAACGTGAATTAAATGTGAAATATTAGTTCAACAGTGACATAAAAATTAAATAGTGAAAACGCAATTTGGACAACCAGTGTAGCAGGTCGACCCGGAGAAAAAAAAAAAAAAAAAAAAAAAAAAAAAAAAAGTAACCATATCTTATATAAACTTTTCGAATCATCAAAATTATAATGTACAGAGATCTCTAAACTAAATTATGGGGACATAAATGGAATGAGTGTGAGCGTGAGCAAATGCTGGGTCGCCTTTATTAATAATTAAGTTAACAATTATTTTTTTTTGTTCAGTATGATAAGAAAGAATATTAATCCTTGATAGCATTTGTTATAAGTATATTTGACATAAATGTTGTTTGGAGTAGGATTCTGAAAGTATAAAAATTCAAAAGCGTATAAAGAAAGTTTAATAAAAAAAATTTGTGTTTATTAACAAATACTAAAAGTGAGTAATTATTATGAAGTTATATGAGTAATTAATTAATTATTATGAGTAATTATACTCGTAACCCTAAATCACTTATAGGTACGAGTTCACGTGAAGACTCTGGCCCGATGCAGATAAGGGATTTTGTGTATGTTTATTAAATATTATTTTATTAGAAATAAATAATATAACAGTATGTGGCCTGGCTGACTGTATTAATCGACAACTGGGCGTTTCAAAAATACCGGTTCACTCTGCGTATTAAAACTGAAACTCTGTCTGGGCGATTCCCCGTTATTACCACTGATAAAATAATAAAATAAATCCCCCTGATTCTGTACCGTTACAATACCCCCCCAATGAGAGGTTTTCTGCTGAAACAGAAAAACTCTCATTGCTAAAACCTAAGAGGACCAGCGAGGATATGGTGCCAACAACCCCCCTTATGTCCTTTACTAAATCATGGGTAATCTACCACCCTAGTTCGGCGACTATGGCTGTACCTGAATGACTATACCGGACTTCTCTGATCGAGATCCCAACACTGTAAAATCAGACAGGCACTCACAACAGTATCACCCAACTCTGTAGCATTTCATAAAAATCAATAACTAGCCTTATACCAAACCAGATCCTCAACTGATATATCTCCCCCTTATACGTACTGGATTGCCTTTAGTAAAGTACTGGGTGCTTACATATGTGTTTTACTTATCTTAAAAATAATACCTTAACTCAAATAAACATTCCTTATTTTACAAACCCTAACCTCACAATATGCATCATCAATTTCAAGTTCACATAAACATTTCATATTTACCTCTAAATAAAATTCCCTCGCATTACTCAACTTTTAATTGTTGTCTATTAATTAGTAAAATAAATCTAAGCTCACTACCAAAGTTCACATTTTAATTTAATTTACACCATCTCTTTCAATTCAAGCTTACAAATTTACTTTCAAAATTTTCCGCCTTCAAATGAATTTAATTTTCATTATAAATCTTTCTAATCGTATGCTGACAATTATTATAAAATAAACAACTTTTTACTATCATCTACTCAATTACCACTAAACTTGGTTACAAAAATATAATATAAACATGTAATGTGTCAAAATGGGGGCTTTTATTTTTTTATTAAATTTATTAAAATGTCTTTAATATCATCATTATAATTCCCACATAAAAAGGTTCTATTCAAACAATGAACCGTGACGTAACTTTTCGAGTGGAGTATAGCTGGAGAATGCGACACTTGTTTGGAAACTGAGCGATTGTCACGTACAGATACGCGCATATACTCGACGGAGCGCGGTTTCTACGCATAACATACAAAACCGACGCCACGAAAAATGGCGAGGCATAAAGATTTAATTTCCACGTGCTCTGTAGACAGCGGAAATTAAGTAGAGGCTCCGCCTACCTCAGCCTCCTATATCGTCTCCGTGTAACAACACTAGCTCACGAGGCTCATAGACGATCCAGACATACTGTACGATGATGGAAAAAATTGCAGCCTGGAGGCAGTGCCTTCCCGTTCAGCAACAAAGTATAGTGGGGAATCTGGTTGGCACTCTACGCTTAGTCACAACCCGGCCGGGTGGCATTAGACTCGACTTAATAAAAACCGAGTCTAATTTTAATAAAAAATGTGTTAAATTTCATCCAATAGAAGAATAACGTTGCTGAAGTAATAGTAAAGAACAAAATTTAACCAAATTCGATAAAATAGTGAAAGTGCGTAAACACGCGTGACGCAACCGAGTGGTACCACGTAAGTTTTGAACAAGTAACAGTTTTTTTTTTTTATTTTATATAAATGGGCAGAAACTAAAAGGAAATTAATGAGATCTCAAATAATTTTGTATGTGAGTTGCGTGTGTAGATAACAAAATAAAAATAAAGGTATTGGTTCTTTTAGAATAATCGATGTTATATAGTTAAAGCTTTGATATAGATAAAAATGATGATGATGTATTTCACAGTTTAAAAAGAAAAAAAGGTTTACATTTTTTATTTTTTATATCATGAATAGAAGGAAGTGGGAAGAATAAATGTCATATTAGTAGTCAATAAAATGTTATCTGCTATATTATACAATTTGTTAAACAAATCATTTCAAAAACCTCATTTCATTTGCTGCACTGATAAGTTCGTCGTACGAGCAGGGTTAGTTCAACACTAGAGATCACACATAACGGCCAACACACAAAAGAATTAAAGGCAGGTGGAAGTTTTAAAAACTTTTATTATAGCAAATAGAAAAAGATATAGTTACAATGGTGCCGTGACCAGGATGTAATATAATAAAAACTGTATTACACCGGCCTATTTTGACAGTCCAGGAAGTGAAATACGGTTGTGAAAGCAAAATTTAATTTACGTAAAATTTACATAATTATGGTATAAGATTTATTTTATGTATGTTATAGTATAATGTTTTGAAGGGAAGATTAACCAATTGTAACATTAGTAAAAATAAATTATATAAGTCAGTTAAAAATGTCTGAGCATGCAAAACAAAGTAGTTTGACGGACGTAGATATGAGCGAAAGTGGCCTTGAACCACAGTCATTGGATGAAAGTGAAATGCGGACAGCTGGTCCGAGCAGTGAAGCAAGCGCTGTTACGGAACCAGCTGTTGGCAGTAACATAATAATTCATTCCACCCCAATTACAAGTCAATTACAATTAAGCGAATCAGCTGTTGATTCTGGAATTCAATTAACTCCAGTTTCAACAAATAAAAATAAGCAATCGGATGACAGTAGTATGTTAAAAGATTTCTATAGTATAATATGTAGTATGAGAGAAAGTTCAGAAAAGCAACTGAAGTGAATACAATGAAGTGAATAGTAATTTTAATAAACAAGATGTTAAAAGCGAAAGTTGATTCAATGAGTTAAAAAGTGATTTTGATGAAAAGTTCGATAAGATAAATAATCGTTTTGAAAGTAATTTTAATAAAATTAGAAATAAAATAAAGCAAGTTAATAAAAATGTAGAGAAGACCAATGAGATATTTGAAACTAAATGTAACGATTTAGTACAAAGTATAGAGAGTATGGGAGTGTGGAGAATAAATACAGGTAAGTGCAGTATAAACGGAAATAACGAAGTAACAGACGACATGGGTGTCAATATAGGCGAGAGTAGTGGTAATATGACGAAAAATAGTGAAATAATTACTAACAAGGTGAGTAATCATGATAATTATAGTAATGAGTTAACAAATAATAACAAAATAAAGTGATAACAACGAGATAATTAAAAATGTGTTAGAAAATAAAGTGAATAATAATAGTGGAGATGAAGTTTTAGTGGAAATAGAGAGTAGCAATAAGATAGTGGTTGAAGAGAGGTTGGGTTTACAAAGGGCAAATTTTCCCCATGATTTAAATGGAGTAAAGACTCCAATAGTGAGTTATGAGGACAGAGTTTCCTCACGTGGTTATAGAGACAATATGTCTCTAAGTAGGTCCCCTTTTGTGTATCATGAGTTCCCTGAAAGAATCAGGATGGGTTATGATAACGTTATGTTGCCTTTTGTGTGGAGTGATAAGAGACAAAGTGAGATGGTGTCATGATGAGAGGTGTTGTGAAAGAGTGGTAGAATTATTCATATTGAGAGAGAGAGATAATATTATTTGATGTTGTTAGAAGTTACGAAGAGCTACTAGAGAAAATAAAGAGAGAGAGAATTAGTAATATTGTTGACTTACCTTGTTGTGAAGATAGTGCAGAAATAAATAACGTTGATAATTATATTGAATGCTTACCTGTGCTTAGACGTGGAGTATTAGTAGTAGATGATTCTGAAATTGAGAGGTTAAAATACTCAAGGGTGATAGGTGATAATACAGACGGTGACAAGACCAAAACTAATGATGTAGACGGGTTTTATGATTTAATAATAATGTGGGATAATCCAGTAGATTATTATGTGGGTTTTACGGAACAATGTGAAATATTAGAGATTATATAAATAATAATAATAATAATGAATTGAGTGGGAGTAAAGATGATAATTGTTATATAAAAATAAGACTATTATACGATGATGGGGGTTAAATAAAAATTCAGTGAATGGACATTTTAAATATTTTAGTTTATGGTAATGACCTGGCTAAATTAGGAAATGAGGTGTGGTAAACAGAAAAATGATGACAAGAAATTGTAAATAAACTGATAGTGAAATTAATTGTTTGTGTTGTGAAAGGTATTCTATGTAGACAATGTGTGTATGTAGTGGAGGTTGATTTTAATAATAATAATATTTTGTCGGACAAAATGAGAGGTGGTAATAAACGAATTGTAATTCTTTTGGAGGAAGGTAATTAAAATGTTGTTTTAAATAATTGATTGAATTAAAGAATTTGAGATTAATTAATGTATAGATGAATTTTGATAATGAATTTAAATGATTTAAACTTGATAGTAAATAGTGAACGAATAAATGTAAAATTTAGTTAGTTGTGGAGTCATATGATTGTTAAAATGTTTCAGAAGATATATGGAGTTGTGTACATGATTTGGTGGTGACAAATGTTTATATTTTGTGTCTATGACAGTATATGAGTGATGCACTGTAAGTATGAATTTTATAATACAAGTAAATAAAGTAAAATGTTTACATGTGTTTAAAAGGTTTTAAATTAAATAATGAAATTAATTTGAGGTAGTTATGAGTTTTCTAATGTAATTTTCAAAGAGCAATTTAATGTAAAAGGTTGTAAAAGTTAGAGTTTGGGTGACAATAATTATTTCAATAAGGCATTTAAGTTGGTCAAAGGTACGTTTAACTGGGTGCCAGAGAAAATAAGAATTTTGGAATATAGGTAACACAGAAACAGGGTAATAGTAGTGACACAGTAGCGATAGTGTATAATTGTAGAGCAATGAGAGTGATATAATTGGAGAGTAAATAATGATGGTGATATTTTGTAAAGCGGGTGATGTGGTAAGGAGTCCTTAATGACAGGCGTTATGGCGGGAGGGAATAGATTTAAATGGGGTTTGGCGGAGTTACCTGGGAAGGAACCGGGAACTAAAAAGGGAATGAGTATAAGGGAGGGTACACACAGCCTAGGTACAAAGAGGGTATAAGATATTTTATTATAAGAGGAGAATAAATCGAGGTAAGTGATAGTAGTGTTGAAGGGGGTTATTATGGAGAGATCGGTGTCACCCTATGTAAATCTGTTAGTGATTGTTAGAAAGGAAGAAGGGGGTAAGGTTATATTTAAATAACCATTTGTAAATCGAATTATTATGAATAACTAAGAATCACCCAAACCCATTAATGACCAAAATGTTAAATAAAAGAAAATTCATAGTAGAAAGGTAATAAGAAATGAAATGTGATGTAACATGAATGTTAACAATAAATTTGAATTTTTATAGAATTAAGTGGTACAATAATGAATAATTAAAAGTTTGATATAAAAGAGTTGATAATAGTAGTGTTTATAATTTTTATACAAGTTATTTAAATGTGAATTGTTTGGTTAAATGTAGCAATGATATTGTTCATGTATATTATGTTATTATGCAAGATTACGGTGTAATTTTGGGGGGTTGTTTGGTGTATTTAGAAGAGAAAATCAATTGTGGAATGTAGTTAGTAAATGCAGAAGGACTTAAGTTTAGCTATTAGTTATGCTATTGCAGTGGCGGCATGTGCCACTGCAGATAGCGATGAGTGTTGGTGGTAACGTCAAGGTACGTTACCATCATCGGAGGCCGAAACTGGCGTATATACACTGCACAACCACTTATATAATTTTATATTATATGTTAATTGCTACCATGCAGTGTATTCTAAAGACGAAGTAAAACATGCGAATGAGAGAAGATTTCCCCACCTTTTCGGGCGATTACTGTCTTACCAGCACTAATCGTGGTTTTGGACGACAACCAGCTGTGAGCAGCAATTGTAAAACTGGCCATGGTTGGTTGTCCTTGAAATTGGTGAAAATTGAAATTAACGGGGGGCCACTTAGGGGAAATCCCCGGAACTATGGATCAGCGGCTATCACCTTGTTCGAGTAGGAACAGCAAAACAAGTGATAGACCCATTTTAAGGTTATAAATATAAAATTCAGATATTATGATATCTGGCAATTTAAAAATGTAAGGCCGAAGCAAGGACAGGAGATGCCAAAATTCCTCCACCAATTCAGTCCTTGTGGAAGCAGCTGGACGCCACAGTCCAGGGGAGGTCATAGTGTGTGTGGTAGGGAGGTTACTCAGGGGAGTAACGAATTCAAACCATATAATCCTATAAGTATAATAATAAACTTAAGTATGTTGATGAGTTGATGAGATAACTAAATGATTATTGTGCTCATAGCAATGAACACCACAGATACTGTTCAGTCGGTATTGTCCCAAGTTGTATTGATGCTCTGATTATTGATATAATTACTTATGACGTACATTATATTTACTTACCAGAAATAACTAATTTCATGACTTAGAGATTATAAAAGTAGAATATTTTAAATGTAGTAATGTGTATGCATTTGTTTTTATGTACTTGGCCATTTCAAGTAATTAATATGTTATGTAACTTGTTTTTATATACCTAGTAATTAATATTTCATGAGGAGTTTTTCTTTTTTATTCAGAGTAAGTATAGTAAGTCATGATTGTATCATATGCTCATGACATGGGGAACTGATATGTAATTATTTTGAAATGTAATGTATGTTAGATTTAAGTTGTATTTTTTTTTATGTTTTATATGTATAACATGTACCTACAATTTTGTTTAATTTTGGTGTTTACTTTGAACCAAATGTATTATGATGAATTTATTTATGTACACCATATTTGAAAAGTAGTTTGAAAATTATTTTGATTTAACATTGATAATGAAATCTGAGATTGAACTTTTTAGTGTAATTTGAGGAGCAGTTAAATAATTTTAGATGAGTTAATGGAAATGAAAATTGTTTAATGACAATTAATTAAAATTTAGATAAATTAAATTAATTAAAAAATAGTTGATACTTTTCATAATTATTTTGGAAATTTTATAAAAAAAAATTTTGGAAATTTGGTAATTGAAGATGATAGTTGACAGGTTAGGATTGAATTTTTTCATTTGAATTGGTAACTGTATATGATAATTTTGAAGCAAATCTGAAGATTTTGGAATTTTTTTTTAAAATTGTTTTGATGTTTCAGACCGGACAGGTCAACATGTATGGTAAATAACGAATGTTTACATTACTGGTAGGAATATATATGTATGATTAAGTATAAACAAGAACCAATGCTTTGCTTTTAGCGAACCAATACAATTATTTACAATTAAAGGGAAACGCATCAGTGGAGGATGTGGAAGAATGAAAGGACCATTATTAGATATTTTTACGGAATGCTTAAAAGCCAAGTGATACTGTGGGGCTAACCTGTTCTGACCGACGTGTCGGAGCAGCGAAGTCTCGGGTCGGTTTGACTTTGTGGTGTTGGGATTCTCTCGAAGAAAGTCCAGCAAAGTCGGATAGATGTTTCCACAGCCACTTGACTAGGGGGGGGTAGTTAAACCCATAGTGTTTGTGATAAAGGATTACAAGGGGGTTATGGCTCCACATCCGCACTGATCCCTTTAGGTTAGGCAATGAGAGTTTTTATGCTCTTGGGCATAAAACCTCTCATTGGGGGGGGGGTACTGTAATGTGTCAAAATGGGGGCTTTTATTTTTTTTATTAAATTTATTAAAATATCTTTAATATCATCATTGTAATTCCCACGTAAAAAGGTTCTATTCAAACAATGAACCGTGACGTAACTTTTTGAGTGGAGTATAGTTGGAGAATGCGACACTTGTTTGGAAACTGAGCGATTGTCACGTACAGATAAAACACACAAAAGAATTAAAGGTAGGTGGAAGTTTTAAAAACTTTTATTATAGCAAATAGAAAAAGATATAGTTACAAACACTATGAATCAGCTGATACATTACCAACATAACATAACCTCATATAGAGAACATGAAAACAAAATACAATCTTCACTTCAAAGAATTTTTTTTTTAACTGAATTCAAATTTCAGAAATATAATTTTGACAATTGAGGCGGCATCCGGAAAAAGGGCACATAAGTCAAAAGTTGCCTTTGAGATATTGAGCCTTAAAGTTTTTAAACACTTATAACTCTTAAGATATAAATGATTTATTTCATTTTTTATCATAAGTGTTTTTTATAACTACTTACATTTTATCTGTATTGTGTGTTTGATCTTAAAAATTCTAGTTTTAATTTGACAGTTAAATAAAATAAGTGTGTTATGTGCCCTTTTTCCAACCAGGGGTTAGGTTTAAAATAATGTGTACTCTAAGATTTAAAATATTCATTTATTGTACACTCAAAAAGTATAAAATATCTTGGTTGTATGACTACAAAACAAACTTCTTGGCAAAAATAAGTATGTGGAATAAAAATAACTATAGGTGGTTAAAGAGGCCTACAAAATCAAATCTGCTGATAACATAAAAGTTAGGTGGCCTATGTTACTGATTAGGCTCATCCAATATTTGTTCAATCCAATCACAGTCTCTTTGGGGCAAGTGTGTACACAAACTTCTTACATCATCTATTTTACAAGCACTAACAGTGGGAAAGAGGACGGTTAATAGGTTAACATTCTTCAGAGTTTCTAAATTGAATGTTGCCAAGTAGGTGAACGGTGTGTACATTGGGAAGTAGTTTTCTGAACACAATACACTACCACTTTTAGTATACTTCATCATCACAAACTTCATTATAGTGAACTTCCTTAAAGTAGATTTTGGTGCTGGAAGAAAAAAGTTGGATAGTGCAGTTTCCCAATCTTTGATCAAGGCTCGATCCATCGTCATTTCAAATCTTGAAGGATTTTCTCTACAAGTTACAATAGCTTCTAACCAAGGACTTGCACTTCCAATCACTTCCCTCTTCTTTATTTTTGAGCGAACAAGACCAAAGTTACGGTCAAACTGGCTGAATGAGTGACCACGTACTGGATATAAAGGAACCACTTCTATTTCATGAGTTTTTGCAAACCAGGTACAAAATTTAGTTACAGTAGCATTCCGGTTCTGTCCTCCCGTTGCATCAGACATTAAAACGATTGTTTTGGTGTTTGGGAACTTCTGCAGATTTTTCTTCAATGTGTCATATACAAAGGACACTACCGAGTTGCTGTTTTTACTCGCCTGTGTTTCCATGTGGCAATAAAAGTACGACGAATCGTCATTAAACACATGAACATTAAAGACATATAGCCAAAGACATCTTTTGTAAAACTGGCTGTTCACACTAAGCTTGGGAATAGGGTAGTTTTGGCCATAATCAAACTCTACAACTAAGTAAGACGCATTGTCATCTTTAGCCTTGGAAATAAAATCTGCCCTTAGAGAGTGATGTTTTTTGTATTTCCTTTTGTGGATTTCCAGATTCACTTTGCAAGGATCGTTTGCATCTATTAACAGCTTTTGGGAACACACAACAAAAATCACATACAGTATGTCTGTCTTAGGACGTGTAAACCCGTATTTAAAATGGCTTTTAAACAGCTTACGATAGTGTTCATATGAAAATTTGAGAGGCCTGTTGGTCGTTTCTTGATAATAGATCTTAAACATATCACAAAGGCTTTTAACAGTGAGTTCTGGATTTTCAAAATACTTCAGATTTGTTTTATGAGCACAATAGTGGCTTAAATCACTAGGTATTAGTTGTAAATGAGCCTTCATTACGTCTACAACATCACCATGTAACTTATGTGGATGGTTATCGTGAGTACCACGCCTTTCCTGAAAATCGGCTCCACTTAAGGACTTAGACTGAATAACACGAAGCCTTTTAACAGATATCTGAAAAATAGTGAGTAAAAACTTTTGACACACCATAACTTGAGTGCCATTCTGCTTCATGGAGTAAGACCAAGTTTTGAGACGAGGTTTCTTTTGGTTGTTACCAATGTTGATATTAGCAGACAGGGTCATACAAGCTGATAGGTAGGCATCTTGAAGTGCCTTGTTTTGCCCATTGTAGAATGAGTCAAATAAGTTACACTGGTCTTGAAGTGGGAAATGTTCATAACATCTATTTTTACAACATTCACTAACCAATATAAAATCTTTTGATGGAACTACTTCACCTTTGTGTGTAACATACTCTTCACCTCCAACTTTACTAATTTTTGAACTTTCTCGTTTCTTATTTACATACCTATGCATCAATCGTCTCTTCTTTTCAACTGTCTCAGTTATATTCATCACTGTAATTAATTAATAATGAACATTTAAAGCACAAACTACAAGAACACTGTATCACTAGGTTATGTTATGATTCAACAGGCTCACAACTATGGAACATGTGTTTACAAAAACTGTGCTACTGAACTCTAGTGTTGAGATATTGAACTGAAATTTTCACAGAGTATTCTCAACAATATGGTGTGTTAGAAAAAATGATGGTCGGAAAAAGGGCACATAGGCCCATGTGCCCTTTTTCCGGATGCCGCCTCAATTAATAAAAAGAAACAAAATTATCATTACCACAAATTCAATTAAAACTATAAATTTATTACGCAAAACATACTATACATATAACACCAGGCATCAGCTGTTGTCTTATTAACAGGTGAACAACCTTACTCTAAGTATACTGAATACAAGTAGACCAAATGCACAAAATTATATAATATAAATCCTCAAATGTTCTTGTTACCTCTCAAATCATCATAGTATTTAGTACAGCACTTCAAACCACTGATTCTCATAATTAATAATCATTGAATCACAAAACAAATAGTAACCATTACAGAACAGTAATTGGGCTATCAATAACAAACTCTCTAGTCAGAGCAAAGTAAACTTGATTTTTACCGTGGTTACGGTCATTAATTCTCACTCTATACTCAGTTACTTCTCCTACTTCTACATCAATTCATCATATCCCCCCCTTTACCCAGTTACAATTAGGCAAATCACCTGCCGGGTAAACCGGATCAGGTATTTACCTTGTGCATAGATGCTATATCTATGCCCCTGGCTTGTAACGGCCAGCTCCTTTTCCACACACACTATTATTTCCTGATGGTGGACTGTAGCACACATTTGGATCCACAAGAACTGAAGTTTAATTAGGATGTAGACGCTGCCTAAACCGTTCTTGTTTCAGCGTTATAAAAACACCAGTAATCCTACTAAAATTTACTCATATGCCCTTAACACGGCACTATCACCCCCTTCGATGACAGCCGCTGTTCCATAGTTGTGGTGATTCCCCTTATATACCCCCCGGTTAATTTCTAGAGTCACCAATTTTGAAAATAATAACAAGTATGGCTAGGGTACAATATGCCTAACCACACTTGCTACCAATAATCCAAATACACGGTCAGGGTTCGGTGACGCTGTGACCGCCCGAAAGTGGGGAATCACAAGGATTATACTTTTATGTACCCCCCCCATTTTCATCTAATTATACAATAATCTGTGTTTATGTATCAATGATTATTTAAAGAATAATTAACATTGCTCAGATAGATAATACCTTTTTAATTGTGTCACATTATATAAGTTCCTTTTATTTCTCGGGTTTGCGGGTCTATTAATACATAAGCATTTTCCATTTTTACTTCACTAACCTCATATGGACCTGCGTATAACAAGAAGAATTTTTTTATCTCTTTATCCAGAGCTGACGATTGATCATGGTTTTTTACTAATACCAGTTACCCTACCTCATAGTTGACGGGTGTTAAATTTCTATCATGCCTTCTTTTCCGTTGTTCTGCTTTACTTAAGAGCCGCTCCTTGGCAAGCACCAGCTTCCTCCCATGTGGTACCTCATTTCGCGTCGGAAATTTTATTAATTCCTCTATTATGCGTGATGGCCTCTTCTGAAACATTAACTCATGAGGACTATAACTTGTGGACTCATGTAAGCTACAGTTAATGTACCCTTCTATTTTATTCACAAATGTGGCCCACAATGAATCTTTTGATGGTAAAAGGTTCTGAACATACGCCCTAGTTCCCGCATAACGCGCTCACTAGGGTTTGATTGGGGATTGATATACTGACGTACGCTCAACTAAAATATTTTCCCAACCTAACGTTGCTCTCCAAGTGTTGCTGGTAAACTGAGAACCATGATCTGATAATACTATTTTAGGTCTACCCACTTCAGCAATATATTCATTGACTATCTTTTTTGCTAATACCAGAGATGTAGCTTTTTTTACAGGGTACAACTTTAAAATTTAGTAAAAACATCTAATACTACGAATAAATAAATCACTCCGCCTCGACTCTTGGGTAGTGGACCATATAAATCAACTGCAACTATCGCCAAAGGACTGTCTGGTATTACATGTTGCATTAAACCCTCCTGTTTACGATTATTTACTTTGGCTTTCTGACAAATTTCACACGTTTTTAACATTTTACGTACGGTTTTTTCCATATTATTAAATTTATACGATTCTTTTAATATGTCACTCCATTTCTTAGGACCTATGTGACCATACCTCAAATGACAATCTTTCACTATTTCGGATATTAAAACTTTAGGAATGCATAATTTCCAATCATCACCTTGTTCATTGGTCCGGTGAAATAAATGTTTATCATACAAGCTAAAATGTTTTTCCCATTTGTTAGGTACATTGGGGATATTATTTAATGCTGTTATTATTGTACCAAGTTCTGTATCTTTTCCTTATTCTGTCGCTAGGTTATGTATTAATTTTTTCATATCTAACCCCTCCACTTCTTTGGTTACAAATATTTTATAGGTGTTTGCCGTATCTACATCAGTACTATTATTAAAATCAGTTCTAGATAGGACATCAGCTACTATATTCTCTTTACTCCTACAATATTCTATGGTTAAGTCATACTCTTGTAATATTAACATCCAACGCACTAACCTACCATGTGTTAGTTTACAGTTTTTTAAAAATGTTAAAGCTTGATGGTCTGATCTTATGATTATTTTGTTTCCCAACAAATATGTTGTGAATTTTTTACAGGCAAAAACTATCGATAGTGCTTCCTTTTCCGTTATAGTATAGTTCTTTTCACTAATTACCAAGGATCTACTGGCAAAAGCTATCACATAATGATTACCTTCCCCATCCAGTTGAAATAGTTCTACCCCCAAAGCTATGTCGGATGCATCGGTGTGTATGTAAAATGGTTCTATAAAATTAGGATGAGCTAATATGACAGTGGTTAAAAATTTATTTTTTATTTGTTCAAATGCAGTTTGCTCTGGTAAACCCCATTGCCATTGATTACCTTTATTTAATAAATGCCCCAGTCGTACAGTTAAATAGGAATACTTTTCTACGAATTTCCTATAATAATTACACAGGCCTAAAAAACTTTGCATCTGTTTAATATTCTTGGGTGCTGGACAATTTTGTATTATCTCTACTTTTTTAGGACCTGTACTGATACCCTTAGCTGAAATTGTGGCCTAAAAAATTGACCTGTTCCCTTAAAAACTCTGATTTTTAAAATTTAACAGTTATTCCATATTCATGTAATTTGCTCAACACTCTATCTAGTCTTTCACAATGTGTATTAATGTCTGGTGAAGTTATTACTATATCGTCCACATATACAGTTGTAAACTCTAAAATTTCTCTCCCTAACACGTAGTCCAAACACTTAATAAAAATTGACACACGTTCAGTCCAAAAGGCAATCTACAAAACTGATAATTTCTTCCATTATATAGAAAGACCACATACTTACGAGACCCCTCCTCTAATTCGATCTGCCAGTACCCAGCCGTCAAGTCCAATGTAGTGATGTATTTAGTACCACTAAAACGTTGCAGAATCTCGCCCACTGGTTCTGGTGATTCTCTATCTGGAATAATTATTTTCTACTTGTCTAGCATCTAAACATAGTCTTATTGATAAGTATTTCTTAGTCACCACTACTAAAGGGTTGGAGTATGGTGAGGTGGATTTTTCTATTATTCCTTCTGCTAACATTTTGTTTATTTCTTCTTGTACTAACCCCCTTTTAGAGTATGGTACCGGATATGCTTTAGACGCGACAGGTGTCTTTTCTTTAACAATTAATCTACCCCTAAAACCTTTTACTAGACCTGGTTTATCTAAAAAAACTAATTTATTTCTATCTACTACCTGTACTATCCTGATAACTAAACTCCTCAGTTTAATATAGAATTTTATTCATTTTTTCAACACAAACTACCTTCAGTTTCAATTAATTCATGCTTATCTACCTTTAAATTACAATAATTGTTCATCAAGGGTCTGCATTCATTTATTTCATTATCGGATACTAATATTCCTTTACTAATTATTTTTAACGCTTTCATTTCCACATCTCTTCTTCGTATAAACGGTACTTCAATTATATTGTTTTCATTGTTTAATTTCATAGTTTGTGTATAATAGTTTAATTCAGCTTTAAAATTATTTAAAAAATCATTTCCCATTATTGCCCCCATACTCAATCCTGGAATTACTAAAAAAGGTACATTTATTTTGTGCTTATTTATTGTTAGCTGTAACATTATTTGTCTAGTCCCTCTCTTACTCCGAACACCTGTTATACCTATAACGCTAACTCCCAATACTGGTAGTTGTGGAATGGTTTCAGTGGTTTGATTCTTTATTCTTTCAAAAATTCTATCATCTATAGCGGTAATCTCACTCCCTAAATCTACTAGAAAGGTGTACTTGGAATTGAACAATTCGGCTTTGAATTCAGCCACGCTAAAGTTACTACCGTTCTCATCTACTTCTTCTTCCGATAATTCGTTATGTATATTGGTAATAACTGACCCTATTGTTATGTTACTACTAGACGGCTGGGGATTTTCCTTTTCAACCGTCCTCATTAGTTTAACCGTGCTGGAGGTGGTGGTTCGTTGTACGCCCCCCTATGATCTACTCTACTATCATGATTATTAGAAAATACTTCCGTACCCCTAGTCTCATTCATATTACTAACATATCCCCCTCTCCCTCTGTGGTTCAAACCTCCCGGCATTCCCCTACTACTGGTAAAACCTCTCCCTCTATTATTACCTCTAAACTCGTTACCATAATTTTCCCTTCTATTATACTCACTATTATCAAACCCTCTATTATAATTAGCTACTCTCCCTTGGGCACCACCCCTAGGACCCCAACACCTATAACACTGATCTCGAGAACTATTATAGTTGCTAGCTCTACAATCAGGGTGTGGACATAACCACGTACCCTCCTCCGATCTACTCATATTATTAACAAATCGGTCTGGTTGTCTTAATTCGGTATTTATCTGCCTCGACTCATTATCTCTAAACTGATACTTATTATCTTCTTCTTTCATACTCTGGTAAGCTTCTAATATTTTTTCTAACTCCGCAATATTAGCAAACTCCCGGGTTCTAATTGTGGATCGTATGTTCTTAGGTAAATGTTTACTAATGTACCTTATAAAAGATGGAAGAGGCACCCGGTGGTTCTAAATATTTAACCTGGCTATATAGTTGCGTTACATACGCAGTAATGCTCATATGTTTAATATTAAAATACCCCATCCCATTATTGTGCTACGTAAACCCTCTTGTTTTTCCTCTGACCAATATTTATTTTTAAATGCTCGTTCGAATTCATAAAAATCTGCCCAGTTATCATTATGAGCGTCCGCCCAAATTTTAGCATCCCCTTTAAAATATTTCAAAATTCCTACCAATTTTATTTCCCAACTTTCTTTGTTATATTTATTGAAACTTTTTATTGTGTTTAAAAATTGTATGGGGTTCACCCCCTTACTCTCATTACTGAAATAACCTAACTCAACTTCAATGTTCACTCTCTCACTCACATTGGTTAGTTTTTGATTAATTGCTAAGCTTAGATCTTCTCTGACTTTAATTATTTCTTGTTCATGTTCTGTTTGTTTACTTTTCAAATTAGTTACATTAGTTTTAATTGTATCAATTTGTTCAATGTTACTTTTGAATTCATTATTAATATTTTCTTGTATCTTATTTGCTTTTTTAATTCGCCCACACTCATCAATTACCCCTTGAACATTACCATAAATTTTGTCACTTTGTTTTTTAAATTTATCGTTAAATTTATTAGTTAACGCATAGAATTTTTTGTTTGTCTCTAGCAGTTTCTCATTCTGCTTTTCGTTAATTGTTTTTATACCATTTTTCATCTCGGTTTGTATTTTGTTTATATCTATAGTCATTTCATCTTTCACTCCCGCAATAGTCTCATTCTGTTTCTCTAGTTATTATTTATTTCAACAAACTTCTCACTCACTCCGCTAAAACTCTCTTATACTTTCAAATTGGCTGTTCATATTTAAATTACTCATTTTTAGTTCGCTTCTTATGTTCGCAAATTCGTTATTTGTCTACTAACTTCTCATCTTGTTTGTTAAATCTATTATTTATTTCATTTATTTCTGCTTTTATCTCTGATTTTAACTCTACACTACTTGCATTTATCTCTGATTTGATTTCAATTTTAAACTCACTCAAGTTGGTGTTCAAATTATCATTATTCTTTTTCATTACTTCCATAATCAACGCTAATTGATTAAATATATCTACATTATTGCTTTTACTACTCTTAGCGTCTACCGTTTCAATTTCATTTGCTATTTCGTCTACGCTCTCGTTAACATTTTCGTTCGTGGTTACTAAATCATCTTGTGTAACGTTTAATATTGACCCCCCAGCTACACTCTCACATAAATTTGCATTCGTATTTTTCTCTGCCATTTTCGACTAGGTTGTACTTTTTTTTTCTTTAATTTACAACGTCGCTGTTACGGGCGCCAACTGAAGCCTGTTCAGTAATTAATATTTAATGTTGTATTACATTACCATGTTAGATTTTAAATTCGTCACTCTTCGGACGACAACTGAAGTATTAATGGGTATTTAAATCTTTAATTTCGTGTGCAAGTTAACCAAGTTATCGTCTAGTGTACTCGGCAGAGAATAATAGGCCAATCCAAATAAACAAATACATATTCATAAGTTAATATAAAACTTTACTTTATTACATTTTTTTCTGACATTCTTCTTATGCTCCCATTCACATAAGCTACCCTTCCCCTTTTTCTCTACATAGTTGTATCCTTACTTTTCAACACTGTAATGGTCCGTTACAAAACATTATTTAAACACATTTTGAAATGCAGCTTAGATAATTATGATAACCTTATATTTACTTATTTTAACTAAATTAATTATATCGTATAAGGCAACCCAGCACCCGCTCACTCATTCTTGCCATTCACACCTTTTACCCCATTTACTTTTGATTTAGCGCTTTTTTAATTGATTATATTTTTTTAGTTGATTCTGAAATGATTACTTTCCTTTAGTTGTATCCCTGAAGACCACATGTTGAATTTAGTCCATTTTTGTTCACTTGTTTGTCCGAATTAAGTTTATACTGTTCAATTTTTGATCACTGCCGAATTGTTAATGTTCACTGCGGTTTGAATGTCATACCACTTTCTTATTGATAGATGAATTCCATTTTTTAGCACTTTAATAACATTTAGGCTCGAGAGCCTTTTACACTAAACCGGCCGGTTTCAATAGGTGACGCTAAGTGGAGTTTCAAAATGGCCAAGCGTACTCCTGCTCATGGCAACTTGCGTTTTCATTGGTCAATGATAATTACTGTACACTCGCGCTCGCCGAGCCACGAAACGTACGTGCTTTTCACCCTGTCCGAACGCGCATCAGCACGCGCTGACACATTCCAATGCTTCAGGATTTGTCGTATGTGGCCTGGCTGACTGTATTAATCGACAACTGGGTGTTTCAAAAGTACCGGTATACTCTGCGTATTAAAACTGAAACTCTGTCTGGGCGATTCCCCGTTATTACCACTAATAAAATAAATCCCCCTGATTCTGTACCATTACAATGTCAATTTTGCTTAGGTGTTCATGACTCGTCTGAAGTACGAAGTTAACTACTGTTCTTTTCTCTGGGGTTTCCTTATTATCTCCAATCACATCATTTGAATATTTTTTTATTCTTCATATTACATTGTTCAATGGTTCCTTTTTTATGTTATACACTTAGTTCGTATCTCAAGAGGTTTGAAATTAATCAATTTGAAGCAGTGTTATGTCATTAAAATTTTAAGTTTTTTTTTTGCCAGAACCAGATCACTGTATTCAATCTCACTAATCCCATATAAGAATGAACCCATTGTGAATGCCTTGTCTTCTTAAGAGGTGCAAATATGTACGAATGTGTCTTGTGATATATTCTGATAATATCAGCCTGTTCAAGCACTTTTGTTCCAATTACTAGTTTTGTCTTTACTCATTATGAACATTTTTGCCAGTAATTCTACTAAAGGTATGAAACAGAGTTAACTGTTTGTTTTTTCCTACTCACAGGCACACACTGTAAAAGACTTTGCAGTGTACTTCTGACCAATCTCATTGTGTTCATCCAAGCAAGATTAATCACTGGATTTATATATTTCACATGAAATATTTCTATTAACATTCCAAAACTACTGAGGACATGTATTTTTTTCAGGTCATTAAGTTTTTAATAATTAGGTTCTATTGGCAGGAATATCAATGGGTTATTGGCTGGATTACTAACACGGGTTATTGATTCTTCCAGACTTAAAATTTTCAAAGTTTCACATTTTTTAGATTCAACAAAGATTTGCCTGGACATAGCTTCACAATGAAACACTAATGGTCATCACTAATGGGTCATTAACTTATTTATTCTTACTTTTTACTTAAAATTTTCATTAGGCCAGTGTTGTTATGATTATGAGTGTTTTTTTTTATTATGAGAAAATGATTTCGCCTAGATATAAAAAACGTATAACTTCAGTCTTATCCAAACAATTATTTCTGAAACAAATACAGTAAACCCTCGATTTAACGGACCTCGGTTTAACGGACTTCGGATTTAACGGACAGAATTTGACAGACAAAACGATTAAAAAAAAAAACCTGAAACATCAAAGCATGATAATGTTTTTTAGCCTTCTGAAACATATAATGTGCATAAACTGCAGACTCTCCTGTTCTGGCGATATTGCTTGGCTATTGCAGCATTCTTTCGTTTCTTTTCTTCTTGTTTCTTGTTTTGAAACACGCAAATTTTCTCATCTTCAATTGTATTTGATTCATCAAGAATTCATTTAAGTCTTCATGATCCCTGTCTTTGCGTTGTCGTTGACGCAGGCGTCGCACACGTTCAATGGAAGACATCACTACGACTAACACTGAACAATATACACTGATATGCATCTTATTTCACTGTGAAATATTTGTCCATCGGCTAATACAGCAAGCATTACAGTGGCACGTAATTTTTCATTTCCCGTAATCTTTACTGTTACAGATTTGGTTCCCTTTTGGTCCACCATAAATAAAAAAATAAAAAATACGGGCGTTTCATCGGCATTTCCCATGTGTTCAAGTGAATAATTATACTTCTTGCGTAAATGAATGACAAACCACTGATACTGTAGGAGTTTTTCTTCGTAGTCACTCGGTAGTTTTAGCGCGAGTGATGTACGTCATTTAAGAGCAAATCCATTTCACCGCATCATTCGTCTTATATACCCAAAGCTGGCTTTGAAACCGGACTTTCAATTCTTCTGCGATTTCTAAAGCTTTTAATTTTAAAACATGTCTAGTGACAGGAAGTCCTTGCCTTCTTAAAAGCTGTACGTATTTACAGACGCTGGACTCTACTGCTACAAAACCCCCAACTTGAGGTCCCGCGAATGCTCGTTGTGCAATATTTGCATTTAAAAGTCGTTCCTTCTGTTTTCTCCTTCGTCGAATACAGGATTCATCAATATCGAATTTCCTTGCAGCTTCGCGATTGCATGTTTTTTCTACATTTTGTATCACAATTAATTTATAATTCGCATCGTACGGGTTACGTTTAATTTGATTTGACTGTGTGCCTTTAGTCTCCACAATATCACTCATACCGCAAACGCACTACAAAAACGCCGAATGAAAACAAAGTACAGATAAGTGATGTTGTCGCTGTTACAATAGAAATCCACACTGGCAGTTTACCCGTTATTTAGAAACATGTTACTCACAACCCCTCTACTCATCCTTTGTCTTGTTGCCTACAGAAGGGTGCGAGCACGCGCGCGTGCGCACGCACTTACACTTTATCTTCCTATTTTTTCTTCAGTTTGCTGTTAAAACATTCGGTTGTAGTCATAAATGATACCGCCAGAGTTAACTACAGCCACACAAACTGCTGTTGCTTAGGCAGTAAACAACTCATAGATACCAAAAGCGTTCATCCCGCCAGAAGTCAGGTATAACTTCGAATTTCGTTAGCGCGAGAATGCAAGCCGCAGGCCAAATTAGCGACCATGGTTTTTAGGAGAAAAAGTGCGGCTTGTATTCGGAACAATACGGTATTTGCATGATATTAATAGTATTAAAATTTCAAGTGTTATAGGCCTATTTGATTTAAATATATCCTCAAAAAACGAAATTTGCGATTTAACGGACTTTCGATTTTATGGACACCCGTCAGCCCCAATTAGTCCGTTAAATCGAGGGTTTACTGTACAGTGAAACCATCCAAGACACAAACTGTGAATCCCTGTAACTGGCTTTTCATGTGACATCACTCACTTCAGAATTAAAGTGAGGCAATATAAAGATAACTTTACACACATACAAAAATGATACACTACCGATTAAAAAAATTAATAATTTTAATATTGATTCACTTCATGCACAGCATTACATATACGAGGGTCAGTTGAAAAGTTCGCGGAGCACATCTTCAGTGGTAGAAATAAAATCCTTCGTGTGCTACAAGATATATATGTTGTTGTTTTCCAATGGCTCTCCCTTGGTACATTTAACCCATTTGGTACCGAGCTTCCCAATAAAGACCACACACAAGACGTATATTTCACGTGAACACCTGTTAATTTCCAGGTATATCTGTCAATTTATTCAATCTTTACCAGCTGTTTGAAATTTTCCTGTCACGCGTGTTTTTAAAATACACAAAATCAAACATCGTGTTATGATGAATTCTGTTAAAAACGTTTGTGCCAATGGAAAATAAAAAATAATTTTTAAAAAACAATCCCACCACGATGTTTGATTTTGTCCATTTTTCAAAACACGCACAACACGTCAATTTTAGACAGCTTCTAAACAATTAATAAATTGACAGATAAAAATTAACAGGAGTTCACATAAAACACAAATTTTGCAGCACACGAAAAATTTTTGTTTCACCGCTAAGCTACAGATGTTGCTCTGCGAACGTTTCAACTGACCCTCGTATAATGCTCATAAAGCAGCACCAGCTGCCGTCCGAACATCTTAAGACTAATAAATTAGAGTCAAGAATAATTTTAATGAAAACAGATAATTTAACTACCGTACTTCATATAGTTAGCATTTCTGGTGTGCGCATGCACGTGTGTGTGTGTGTGTGTGTGTGTGTGTGTGTGTGTGTGTGTGCACGCACACAGTGGCTACCAATAACTTGGAAACAAGAAACACTCACTCCGTCGTGGGTTGGACTGATTCGGCTTATATGGACGATTTTGGTAACCACTGCTATTCTTGTTGTATCGTGCTGGATGTCCTAAAACAGTGAGTTCACATAGAATAAATTTACCTCAGAAATGACTGTAAATTAATTTACATTTGTAAACTGATATACCACAATACTCACAACAATAATTAATTACTTCTACAACTGGATTTTGTTTTCCCATATACATTTTTTACAGATTACTATTACACAAAATAACTGGCAAAATAAAATAAAAACAAGGCAAGCCCCTTTTTTTCAATATAGAAGACTTCAATCATACCCTATTTTTTCATTATGTTTTATAAAAGTCTATTATTGTCATTATAAATGATGTTCTACTTCTTATATCATGACAAAAATTGCGGATATTTTACTTCAATTAGAGTTACATAAACACAGTATTTATATATCTGTAAAAATTTAGCTCACATATGCACGCAAATGTGTATATGAAATGTACGTAAAGTAATAATCATAATAATAATAATAATAATAAATAAATAACAAAATAATAATTAATAATAAAATAATAACAAAAACCCCCATTCTTTTCTGTTCAATAAAAAGTGATAAATATATGGTTGCTTAAAAACTTTTCGTTACCCCATTTGCACAATTCCCAATTTGTTTTTTGCAAATGACTTAGAAAATTAAAAAGTGCATAAATTCTTTTTTGAAATGAATGGAATTTCTTAGAATTTGATGATAATAACTGGTCAAGATATAGACATTTAAACATTTCTGTGTCCCCAAAATAATGTATTTTTATTACATTTTTAATAACAATTAAAAAGTGATCTCAATTAAAAATCGTTATCACATTTTAAACTTTGAAAAAAGCTTTAATTTGGTTCTTAACTTATGGCTTTAAGTTAAAAATTAAGTTATAGTAGTTTGAAGCATAAAATATAAATTTTTCATAAATATCTGACAAAGCATAAATTTTATCAAAAAACTGTAAATTAAAAATGTTTGGGAGAAACATACAAGCTTTTAATTTTTGGTTATTTTTAAACTTCAAAAAAACTCAATGACATACTAGGTTTTTTGTTAAATCTTAAAGAATATCAGTTCTAGCATATGTGTATGCTGATTTTTTTAAAGCTTACAAATTACCTATTGTTTAAAGCTTACAATTCTATTTTTTGTTTGTTTGTTTGTTAATCTGTAGGATAAATATTCATCAAGATACTGTGATTTCAAATCAAAGCATTTTTCACTCTACTTCAAAAACTAAAAATAGAGCTTTGTCATTTACAAGTAATATTTATAATAAAAAAAGGTAGGTAGAAAGTAGTACTTATATTCATTTTGTAGATCGAGAAGCTCCTTTCATTTTATTGATTTTTTATCATCTCTATATGACAAATTTAACTGAGACAAATCATGTTTTTAGGAGAGAAAACAAATTCGATCTAAATTAGTTTACACACTAAATTGCTCAGATTGCAATAAATTCTGCATAGGCCAGACAGGACGTAGCTTCAAACAAAGATACATTGAACACACAAAGGCACTACAGAATCCACCTTTGCAAACCACCTCATTGAAGCAAACCACACACACAAAAACACCGACAATAACATGGACATTCTACACGTACACACAAAAGGCCGAAACCCAGACACTCTTGAACAACTGGAAATATGCAAACACACAAAAACACATAAAAACGACATCCTAAACGAACAGACACAATTCATATCACACGCATTATTCGAACATATCACACCCCACACACACACACACACACACACATCGATCCTTCAACAGTCGACACCGTCGCCAAGAACAAGACGGACAGCGCTCCCAGTAGCAGCCTCTGACAAAGCTGAAACTGGTAAGCGAAAACTGGTTCAGCCTATAAGGTAAAACTTTTACGTGTTTACCCATACAAAACGTTGTTCCGAGTTGGTAGTGATTTAATTATATTTAGCTAAAAATAGATTCTTAGAAGGAAATTAAAAAAAATGAGTTGAGCTAACAGTTATGGAGATTCTTCAGTTCTCCCACCAGTGATATTTTCTATATGGATCAGAATCAGAATATCACATGGAAACAAATGGGAAAGCAAAGCAGAGGAAATCCATATAAAGATGGCTGGTTGATCTAGGGGATGGTTAGAGGGAAATGGAGGAGAGAGGTTGGAGATTATGTGGTAAATGGGTGAAATGAAGGAAAACTGATGGGAGGATTAAAACAAATCTTGAGTTGTGAAGCCGTAAAAGAAGAAATAAAGTTTACTTAGTTGGATCACAGGGGTCGAGGGAACTTGGAGAGGTTGTACCTTTGCTTCGGGTTGACTGGGCACTGGCCCTCACAAGTTCCCAGGGTTGGATGATGTGATGGTAGCTCCCAATGGAGCCATGAGCCTCTCTCCAGCCAAGACCGTACTGCGTGGTGAAGAGCCACATCCTACTAGAGGTGACCCCGTTGACGCAGAACAGTACGGATCTAGACCGGAAGGTCGATAAACGTTCCTGGTGGAGGGCAGCAGTATCCATCAGTACCGAGGTAGGGCATATAGGAAATGATCCTGGACCGGCCTATGTCTTGGATTATTGCAGGCGGTAGTCAAAATTTGACCCATCCGGCTGTAGTACTGCGACTGAGGGGGTAGGTGGGACTCGATAGCTGTAGTGAAAGCAACCTACCTAGAGGAGAAAACCTCGATCACAATCCTGGCCCTCCAGGTTGGAGGTTGGGCTATGGGCTAACAACCCATTCCTGGAAAACCGGATGTTACGAAACTACCAAATAAGCCTCGGAAAGGACGGTATTATCGGAAACGACTCAGGCAACGGAATATGGACTTGTCTTTTGGAACGTGGAATGTTAGGACTTTGTACAGGCCGGGGGCACAAAGGGAACTATTTGAGGAGCTAAAAAGATATAAAATTGGTGTAGCAGCAGTGCAGGAAACAAGATGGCTGGGAAATGGAGTAAGAGATACTAAAACTCATACGGTATTATACAGCGGAAGAGAGAAGGGGAAAAGAGAACTGGGAGTGGCATTTGTAGTTGACAGAAACTTAAAACACCTCATAGTAGACTTCCATCCAGTCAACGAGAGAATATGTAGAATAAGATTGGCTACTAAATTCTTCAATCTGTCAATCATAAACGTACACTGCCCGACTGATGAGAAGGATGAGGACATAAAAGCAGAATTTTACCAATTGCTGGAAAAAATATATGACACCGTCCCTAAGAATGACATTAAACTAATCATGGGGGACATGAATGTGAAAATTGGGAAAGAAGATGCATACCTTGGCACCATAGGTAGGCACAGTTTGCACAATGAATCCAACAGAAATGGGGAACTGCTTATCGACTTCGCTACAAGCAGGAATATGGTTATCAGCTCAACTCAGTTCCCACACCGGGATATCCATAAGGGAACGTGGGTAGCCCCAGATGGGAAAACAGTCAACCAGATAGATCATGTGATCATAGATAAAAGAGCAGCTACAAGTATCATTGATGTCAAAACCCGGAGAGGAGCGTCAGTTGGTTCTGATCACTATATGGTGCAGATGAAGTTTAGATGCAGGGTGGCTGTATACAGGAAGGACAGACTCAGAAGACAGGAAAAGGTTAACACAGTGAGTTTAAAGGACCCAGAAAGGGTACAGGAATATGCTGGGAAAGTGAGGAATAGATTGAACGAGTCAGTCGCAGGAACGGTGGAAGAGAAATGGCAGAGCCTTAAGTGCGCACTCCTGGAAACCGCCAGAGAGGTACTAGGAATAGAGGAGAGACGGAGGCGGGAGGACTGGTTTGATGAGGAATGCAGGGAGAGTGTTGCACGGAGGAATGAGGCTCACAGGAAGTATTCTCAGTGTAGGACTAGAGAAAGGAAGCAAGAATATGAAGAGAATAGAAGACTGGCAAATAAAGTATGTAGAAAAAAGAAAAGAACTTTTGAAAACGGGCTGCTTCTCAAAATGGAGCAGGACTTTGCAGATGGAAGAATAAGGAATGCTTATAAATATCTTAAGCATCTCAGGGAAGGTTATAAACCATCTACAACACTATGTAGAGACAGAGAGAATAGAATTGTCAGTGATCCAGAGAAAATTAAAACTATCTGGCGAGAGTACTTCGATGGCCTCCTTGGTGGTATGCTACAGGGAGGAGAAATTGTTGCTCACACTCCGCGGAATGCAAACATTGGGGGGATGGAATCTGACCCACCATCAATTCAGGAAATAGAAGAAGCTATTAGGGCCCTCAGGAACAACAAGGCACCAGGTACAGACTTGATTCCTGCAGAACTGCTTAAAGCTGGAGGTGCTGATGTGGCGGTCGCACTGCACTCCTTAATCGTGGACATATGGCAAACGGAACGAATCCCCATGGAATGGAATAAGTGCATTATATGCCCCATTTATAAAAAAGGCGACAAACTTCAATGTAGAAATTACAGAGGTATTTCGTTGCTGTGCACCTCCTACAAGGTTTTTGCGTACATCTTGAACCAAAGGTTGAGACCCCTCACAGAAAATATAATACGGGAATACCAAGCTGGATTCCGACCTGGAAGGTCTACAATCGACCAACTCTTCTCGGTAAAACAGATACTAAGATGCGGATGGGAACATGATATTGATGTGTACCAGATCTTTGTGGACTTCAGGCAAGCGTATGACTCTATTAATAGAGACAAACTCTACACCATAATGCATGAATTTGGAATACCAGGCAAGCTGGTAAGATTAACCCAAGTTACTATGCAGCAGACTGAAGCCCAAGTAAAGGTGGATAGCCAACTAACTGAACCCATAAATATTACACGGGGACTAAAGCAGGGAGATGGGTTGGCCCCAACACTATTTAATATTGCATTGGAATATGTAATTAGAGGCTTATCAATAAATAGCTCCAATCTGTTAACAAATAAAACTGTACAGATAGCCGCATATGCAGATGACATTAACATCATGTCAAGACGGATCACGGCAGCTAAAGAAATATTTATAGAGCTTAAAAACAAAGCCAAGGAAGTTGGGCTAGCCATAAATATGGATAAAACAAAAATGCTTATCCAAACAAGAAGGGACCAGGTTCATAACAACATCGAGATAGAGGAGGACACAATTGAGGTGGTGGACAATATCACGTATCTCGGAGTGAATCTAGCAAAGACTGGATCAGAGGAGCCGGAGATCCAAAGACGGACCACCATGGCTAGCAAGGCGTACTTCGCATTGCTGCCATCATTTAGGTCTGGGGATGTGCACAGGGAAACAAAAATGAAAATATATAGGACTGTCATCAGACTGGTGCTATGCTACGGGTGTGAGGCATGGGCAATCACATAGAAAACAGTCCACATAGTAGACACCTTTTGTAGCGGGTCAATTTTTGGGCATTTTTTATTTTTTACAGTATGGGGCATTAATATTTTTTATTTCTTTCATTTTGGGCGGGCTTGTCAGAAGTTATGAAAATTATTGTGCAACGTTATTTTCCGTGTAACAGAACGATGTTAAGAAACAGTTTGAAACAAAGCAGTAAGACGCAGTTGTTGTCGAGGAATGCGGCGAGCGAAGAATTTACCCCCTTCAAAATTCGCAGAACTCTGTACATGTGTGGGAGTGCACACACGCCACTACTCGAGCACGGGCGCCAACCCACGCGCTGGTAAAAACTTCAAGATGGCTAGAGCGGAGAATATTCATCGTCTTCTCCAAGACCTTCCGGAAATACTGCTAACGCCCCGCCTACTGTTAATGACACCAGCAGAGCAGAAGCCAATATCGTGCTCTGGGATCCAGAATATAACTCTGCTATTCCATATATAAAGTGGTTACCTCACAACAGCTGAGGCTTGAGCGACGAAAACATAGTGGCAGTGAACCACTGTTTCCCTCCAGAGAAAGCAAGATGTACCTGTTACGTTACCGTTCCCAGTCGACTAACCGCAACCACCGGCGCCAGGGCGGCCTAAGTAGGCTCGTCAGAAAAGTACTTAATCTATCAGTAAAAAAAGTGGTAATACAGCAAATTTTTATGTGACCGCGGTCAATTCGATAATCTGGAGTAGTGAACTCAGTATTTTACGGAAAGATGGAAATCAACTCTCTCTTAAAACTATGAGTGCGTGTACTCACCGCGTGGCAACGGTTTACGTAAGGGCTGGGGTGGGCTTCATATAAAATGTTAAGGGTTTTATAAATTATGAATGAATGTGAGAGTGGCAAAGCTGGGCGGTTTTTTGTGTGTGTTTTCTAATTGTGTCCTGTATTTGTTTAAATCAAATTGTAAGTATCAAACATAAGGTAAGCCATAGTTGTAAATGATCATGAGTAAAATGCAATAAGCAGTATAACATTTGTTTCTATATGTAAATTTAACTGACATAATTAAAAGTAAAATCTCAATTCTCTTCATATAAATGTGTTGTGCAAATTATTCTCACAACCTTAAGAAATTACGCCTGCATCCCAAAAATACGTATGACGCAACCCTGAAGCCACGTGATAGTAAGTAGAAGTGTATTAACGTTGATTTTATATTATTATGATGTCATTTAATAATGAACGTCTCAATGGCGCCCGAACAGGGACGAATTTAACAATATAAATTCCATACCTATAAATGGGATGCAGTCGTAATTTGGAGGTTGAGTGAAAATACGCAAAAGGTACTTATGTAAAGTTACGCAAAATAAGTAAAGAATATTTGTTCACATAAGAAACAGAGTAAATATCTAAAAATAATAATAATGGAAAATACAGCAGAGAACGGAGTCGATTTGTCCGACTCGACTGTGATAAGCGAAATAGCTGAATTAAATGAATCAGCTGTGATGAGTAATCTTGACATACATTCAACACCGAGTGTAGGTCAAGGCGACAAAACTCTGAACACAAGTAGTATGAATGAAGTAGGTAGTACAGATGATTCGGGGATTCAAACAACCCCAATATCGACTAACAAAAATAATCAATCTGAGAATAGCGATGTAATGAGATATTTGTGTGGCATGAATGCAATGTTGTGTGTTAAATTCGATGAGCAGAATGTTAAATTCCATGAGTTGAAAAGCGAAATACACGAACAGAAAATAAAGTGCGAAAGCAATTTCAGTGAGTTAAAAAACCATATTAGTGAGATCAATAAGCGTTTTGAAAACGATAATGAAGAGTTTGCCAGCAGACTCAATGAGTTGAATACTAAAGTAGATAGTTCCGTAACAAACTTAGACAGTAAAATTACTGAGATAGATAGGCAGATATCAGAAAGAGTTGATAAACAAATAAATGAGAATAATGAAAAAGTAATTAATTTAATGAATGAGTATAACGATGACATAGAATCTAAAATTAATAAATGTAATACTGAAACTGAATGTAAACTGAGTAGTGTAGTAATGACAGTTGGAAAAATTAGTCAGAACTTTGATGAACACCAAAGTAAGATAGAATCTAAAATAAATGAGATTGAAAGTAATTATAAGACAGAAATACAAGCAGTAAATGAATCTATCGATGTAATATCAAAAAATAATGTACAGTCTGAATACAGCAACGATAAAAAATTATATTCTCTTGAACAAAATATTAGTAGTATGAGAGATGAATTAAGTTTAGTAAAAAATCAAAATGTAAACAATGTTACTGAATGCATATTTATGACACGTGACACAAACAATGAAATAGAATTAGAAACTTTTAGTAGTGAAAATAGGAGAGTGCATCCAATGCAATTTTTAAATCGAGTACGGGAATTTGACAGATTTAATGGTAGTAGCTGGGAGGTTAAACTTATAAAAATTTTGAAATGTTTTAAAGGCGATTCAGAGATATGGGCGGAGACGCATCGAAACGAATGGGAGAGTTATGGAGATTTTGAAAGAGCCTTTCGGAATAAATACTGGTCGGAGGAGGAGCAGGAGATACTGCGAAGCCAAATAATGGGAACCGGGAGCTTTGGAAGAAACAACCGTAGTATTACAGTATATACGATGAAGCTGTACAACGAAGCGAAGTACTTGGAACCACCACTGCCATTCCAGTCGTTTGTACGCCACATTAGTAAACATCTACCGAGGGAAGTACAAATCACATTAATGACCAGAGAGGTAAGCGACATAAATGAATTAGAAAAAATATTAGATGTTTTTCAGAATATTAAGGACCAGGAATACAGCAGACGCATACAGCAACATAATATGCAAAATGGAGGTAATTATATACCAAGAGGAGGACCAAACGGGGGAACCACACACAATGGTCGAGAACGGGACAGACGATACCCGATGTGGAAATGTGACGGGTGTCTGGTGGAAAATTATGCTGACCGTAATTTTTGTTATAGATGTAGAAGGGCGAGGTCCGGACAGCAGCAGAGGACACCACCGAGATTCAACAACCCACAGCAGAGGAACGGTGACCAACGAGTAGAGAATCTGAGAAATGAAGGAGGAAATCAGCATATGGGCAGAGTGTATACGCCCCGTAATGCAGACGAAAGAACGGGAAACTAAGGAGGACAATGGATGAAGAGGCCCGGCCATTGTCGAGGAATAATCACGGGGTCCACGAAAATGAATACAGGAATAACACGATCCACACGGACTTGGCTACGGAATTGATGGAAGAAGAGGAGACGGAAACGAGGAGACAAGAGGCGTGGTTGACTGAGGTAAAACTGGAGATAGAAGGTAAGTCAGTCTTGACACTTATAGATACAGGTAGTGAAATATCTGTAATAGCAGAACGTACTCAATAAATTGAAAGAAACGAACAAACATATTCCGTCTTTGCCGGTAGCAGGGGTAACAATTGTAGGCATTACGGGTGTTAGAAGTAAACGGGTTACAACACAAGTCCAGTTGAACATGTTAATAAATGGGGAAAACTATGAGAATACATTTCTAGTTGTAAGGGGTTTAAACTTAGAAGTGATTTTGGGTAATGATTTTTCAATAAGAAATAATGCGGTCATTAATTTTCGAAAAAGAATTTTAGAATTGAGTAATGAAAATAAAAAAATAACGGTTAATTTTGAAAGGGTTCTAGACACAGTAAAGATTTCGGGTATAAGGGTCATACCAGATAAGACCATAAATAGGGATATGGAATCTAGTATACAGGCGTGTAGAGAGAGTGTGAGTGAAGAGAGTGAGGAGAGAATATGGGCGGATAGAGAGGCTAAATTTTGCGGGGAAGGTGGCGTAAAAGGGAGTTCTCAGCGTAAAGCGCTGTGGCGGGTAGTTGAGGCTTATAGGGGAGTGTTTGCCGGGGAACCAGGAAGGGCAAAAGGTTATGAATGTGAGTTAAAGGTGAGGGAGCATGCGCCATATGTCCAACGTAGTTATCCGGTACCATATTCGAAAAGGGAGGCCGTACAGTTAGAATTAGATAGGATGTTAGCGGGGGATATTATAGAAAGGTCGGTATCAACTTATTCCAACCCCTTAATAGTAGTAATCAAAAAAGATGGGAGAGTGAGGTTATGTCTAGATGCCCGCAAAATGAATCAAATAATTATTCCAGACCGGGAGTCACCCGAAGCGATAGAAGAGATTTTTCAGAAATTTAGTGGTGTGAAATATATGACTTCTTTAGACCCGTTGGCAGTAAATAGCAGGAAGTATACCGCGTTCTTGTTCAACGGAAAGAATTATCAATTTAAGAGACTACCGTTTGGATTGAACACCAGTGTAGCTAGCTTTATTAAGTGTCTTGACGAAATTTTGCAACCACATAACTTAGATTTTCTAACTATATACGTGGACGATATCCTGATAGCTTCCAGAACCTTTGAAGAGCATGTAGAACATTTGGAATATGTATTGGAGAAGTTGTATCAAGGAGGTCTGACAGTGAATTGGGACAAATCAAAATTTTTGCAAACCGAAATACATTTTTTAGGTTTCATAATAACACATACAGGAATACGTGCTAACCCGGATAAAGTAGAACCCATCTTGACGTTCCCGGAGCCTAAAAATATAAAACAATTACAAAGTTTTCTTGGTCTCTGTAATTTTTACAGGAAATTCCAGAGGAACTACGCACAGACGACGGCCCGACTCGGCGCAGTGCTGCAAAAGAATAAACAATGGAGGTGGGGCGATAACGAAAGAGCGGCGTTTAACGACATCAAAATTAAGTTCGCGGACATGATACTAATGAATCATCCCAATTTTAATGACAAATTCTATTTACAGACAGATGCTAGTAATATAGCACTGGGAGCAGAACTTTACCAAGAAGACGAGGCAAAAGAGCATAAAACCATCGCATTCGCCAGCTGGACGTTGCTAGCCACCGAACGCAACTATACTACCACAGAGAAGGAGCTCCTCAGTATAGTGTTCGCCGTGAGGAAATTCCGCACGTACCTGCTGGGTAATAGAACCATCATCAGGACTGATCATAAAGCACTGTCGTTCCTGAATACGTGCAAACTCACACACAGCCGGATAACCAGGTGGGTGTTAGCTCTTCAAGAGTACAATTTTTCTTGGGAATACATTAAGGGTGTAGAGAACAGGGTGCCAGACACACTATCACGAGTAGACATAGACAGAAATAGAACAGGTAGAGATATTAAAGAGATAGAGATTTATAGATTGTCCAGGGAAGATAAACTTTTTGGGGAGGAATTAAAAGATATAAATGTAATGCAAAGAGCTGATAGTAAATTAAATAAAATAATTACTAGTATAGAATCAGATGTAGATGAATTTGGGTATAAAAACTATTTTCAAGTTTTTAAAGGGAGTTTGTTTAAAAAAGTAGAGGGGAGAGAGAGGGATTGGAGGTTAGTTATACCTGAAGGGTTGATAGAGAAAATATTGTGGGACTGTCACCTTAGGTATGGGCATTTTGGGGCACGGACGTGTGTGAATGTGTTAAAGGAATCTTGTTTATTTAAGAATATGGAGAAACGCGTCCGAAGAATACTTAGGGTTTGCGAGTTATGTCAGAAATCCAAAGTTGTAAATTATAGGTTAGAGGGAGAACTAAATTATATTAAAGTAGAAAAACCATTCGATTTAGTAGCTGTAGATTTGTACGGCCCTTTGCCGAAAGGTAGGGGTGGAGTGATGCATATTTTTGTTGTACTTGATACTTTTTCCAAATATGTCAGGTTGTATAGCGTAAAGCGAGCAACAAGTAAGGTGCTGAGCGAGAAGATCACACGCGACTACATGATCAACGTGGGAAAGCCGAAGGTGATATTATCTGACCATGGGCCGCAGTTCATCAGCGGAAGATGGCGCCAGACGCTTGGATGGGAAGGTATCATCCCAAAGCACACCGCAGTGTATCATCCACAGTCAAATCAGGCGGAGAGAGTCATGAGGGAGTTGGGCAGAATTTTTCGAACATACTGCCATGCTAAACACAGTGAGTGGCCACACTATGTCCAGAAGATTGAAAGTTGGCTTAACTGCACCACCCACGAGTCGACAGGATTCACGCCTTATGAGTTAATAAGAGGAGAGCGTCCACAGAGGATTTTGGAACAATTAATTGAGTATCCACCGGAGACCAACACTATTTGTCACGATGTTAAACTTAGGCTAGCGAATGAAAGTTTGTTGACAAAGGGAGAGAGGAGAAAACAGAGACATGACATGAAAGGTAAGTGGACGCAGTACGAGGTTGGACAGCTGGTATTGGTACGACGACATGATTTATCGAGCGCACAAGACAAGGAGATCAAGAAGTTTTTCTTATTGTACGAGGGGCCGTACGAGATAGTAGAAATAAAAATGAAAAATTCGTATGTGTTACAGAATAGAGAAACCAGGGAGATAGTGGGTACGCACAACTCTACAAATTTGAAATTATTTTGGTCAGCATAAGGGTTTTATTAAATAGTAAGTGTGTGAATGTTACTTAATTGTTTTTTTTTGTTTCTAGAAGGGCTCCTCCCCCATTTTCGGGCGGTCACGATCTTACCAGTCCTGGCCGTGGAATTCGGAACTCGGAGGCGGGCCATGGTTGGCAGATCTTCCTTCGGGCGGTAAAAGCAACGATGGTCCGGCTCCACCAAAATTGGTACAAATTAGAAATTTAACCACACATATTTGAACGGGGAGGGGGACCCCAACAGGTACGTGACGAATGAAATTTTTATACACTCCAGGTACAACAATTTTGATGTACCTGTCACGTGTCTGCTCTGCCTTAGAGTGATATATATAAAGGAGGCTACACCTAAATGCAAGGCAGTGCATACAAATTTAAATATTTTTAGTGTCTATGGCTGAGAAATTTCAATTGAGCCATTGGCAATAGTTTGCTTAAGCCCGAAATGAAGAGTTTTGCGGAGGAGGATGGGAAGTTTCAACTCAGACGACGGGGTAGAAGAAATGAGGAGATTTGGTAGTATCATTTGCATAGAAGGGGAAGTAACGGCACAAAGTAGATTTGCTCTGGCAGTTTCATATACTTCATCGCAAAACACCCCCGTTTCAGGTGCGTCCATAATCGCCGATTTAAAAAAAAAAAAAAAAAAAAAAAAAAAAAAACACATTTTTGGATGTATATAATTTTGAACGTAAATAAATTTTAGAATTAAGTGACCAAACATAATTGTCAAGTTTTAGTATTTGTGAACATGGGAACGTTGAGAAGATGTGTAATAAAATATAAACTTGGTATCAATACAAGCAGTGGGGATATTTTGGGGGGTAGATTGGTGCTCAAGGAAGTGATAGAACAATGGAGTGTTGAACTGCGTAGGTAGAAAAGTTTAGTTTTCAATTTTTAATTAATTAATTAGTTATTAAGTGGCTATTGCGGGGGTGGCCTGTGCTCTCGCAAATAGCGAAATGGGTTGGGGGTAACAGTGAGTGTTACCCCCATCGGAGGCCGAAATGGCGAAAATGTGCGGCACACCTTTTTCCGTGTAAATTAGAATTTACACACTGCCAAACGACCGTGTCGCACATAGTAAGAATAATGAATGTAACAGGCAGTGAAATGCAAGTTTAGATTTCCCCGACTTTTCGGGCGGTTACTGCCTTACCAGCACTAACCGTGGTTTTGGCTAGCGGCCAGCTATGGTCATATCAAGTCCCTTGACCATAGCTGACTTGAAATTGGTACAGATTTGAAATTCAATGGGGGGGAGAACTTAGGGGAAATCTCCGGTACTATGAAACAGCGGCTGCCACTCTGCCCGCTTTGGGGTAGCAAGACAGGTGGTAGACCCGCCTTAAGGGTGTGTAATTATAACGAGAATATGTCGATATTCACCAACGTTTAAATATAATAGCGGAAGCAAAGACACGGAGAGGTAAAACCTGCTCCAAAATATACAGTCTCTGTTGAAGCGAAAAGGCGCCACAGTCTTCCATAATTTGAAATAGTGTGTGTGGCTGGGAGGTGACGCAAAGGAGTCACGAATGTAAATTTTATAACATAACATTTTTTTATTCAAAGTTTGATCAAATAAAACTGCTTGTGCTCTGTTCAGGTAACTAGCTGCTTAGATATTTAAAAATAAGGTGTTCATTATGCGCTTTTAAATGTATTATTTTATTGTTGTATGTTATGTATAGGTGTTGATAAAGTGGGTGTTTTCATGATATGTGTATACGTTAAAGTAAGCCAATAATTAAAAGCCTGGCAGGCAATTAATGCAAGAGAAGTGAGTATTGATCCATATATGTATATTCCAGGTAGTCTGTTCAAATTTGAGATGTGTTTTCATTATGTTAGGGTATCAGCTGATCAGCAATACCATGTCACTGGTATATTGGTTTGTAAATGTTACAAATAATTAATGTCCAAGGTAATGTTTTAATGTATTACAGATATTTTAAAGTAATGATAAAAATAATTTGCTACAATGAGAAATAAAGTAACGATTTGTGAAATCTAACAAAAGATAGTTTTTTTGGGTGATGCGTAATTTATGAGACACATATATCTGTCCAAGTTAAAATCAAAGTTGAATTTGAAATAGTAGAGATGAATATGATGTAATGTTGTTTTTGAGTTAATGTAATGTAACAGAATTTTGTGAAATATAGATGTTGACACAGTAGTTGTGGAGAATTTATGTAGAGTTTTGAGTGATATATTGATGTGTATAATTAATGAGGTTATTTTGTTGTATTTGTAGTAAGGTAAGGAGATTGAGATTTTTGGGGATGGCAATTTTGTATTAGGGGGTAGTGTATTGGGGGAGTCCGCAACAAGGGTTGGGACGGGATTAGTACCGATTGGCGCCGGAAAGGGTTACCTAGGGAGGGTCCAGGAACCAACATAAGGGAATGAGCTTTGGGGAGGGAAACACATATCCTATGTACAAAGGGTTAGAGAATATTTTTTTATATATGTAGAGAAGGTGGCGTTTTGAGTTAAATGATAGGTTGGGGTTAGAGTGTCCTGATTAGTAGAGATTTTGATAGAGATGGGTGTCATGGTAGTTGAAGTTGATTAATATTAGAGCCATAGGGAGAGTAAAGTTTATATATGCATACAGATCTAATGCAGTAAATAAGAATAAATAATTTACATCACCCACAGTAGATTAACGTAAGATTGTTGAATAAAAAGAGAGATTTATGATAAAGATATAAAACTTTCATTTTTTCAACCAGTGACAAAATTTGGATAGAATTGAAAATAATGTAAAGTTAAGAATTGTTTATTTTAAATAATTTAAATGTCAAGTTGATGATTATTTATATTAATATTTTATTTATTTTAAACGTTTTAGTTTATTATGTTTTGTATTTCAAGTTAGGATATTACAGATGTTCAATGTGTTTTCAGAACTTATATATAACATAGGTAGGTCAAGGGTTTTAGACTTGACCTAGTTACGATCAGCTGATGGGGTCATACACCTACTAGGCTTGTATAGTAGGAAGTCAATTTTAATTTGTTTGTGTAATTCATTCAAACCAATATTTAAATAATTTTAAATATGAAGAAAACATTTAAATAAATTTAAATTTTTTTTTGAATTTTAAAAATTTTGGGAATTTTAATTTTTGAAAAAAAAAAAAAAAAAAAACTTGATTTTTCGCCTGCCAGCGAATGCATATTTTAGGTAGGGATTGTTTTATTATGTGTGTATTTACCAGGTTTAGTTTACTGATTTCTTGTACTGCACTGTATTGTTAGACTAAGACATGTTAGATTAAGGATTTGTTCAAGTAGAAGAAACGCTTAATTTAAGTCATTTTAAAAGAACAAAAAACTAATGAAGAGAATTTCTTTGATAAAATACTATTTTGAATTTTTTAAATTTGTTATAAATCTTAAAAGATAATTTTTCAATTTTACTACGTGTAAATCAACATGTAATGTGAGTGTGTGTGAGCCCAGTATTTGCTAAAGGCAGCCCAGCTTTCATAAAAGGGGAAACATATCGGTGGAGGATCTGGAATAGTCCGAGCCAGGGGTTGAGGATTTTTGGGGGTAGCATGTGAGAAGGCGAGGTGCACTGTGGTGCGAGTCTGTTCGATTTCTCGGTGTTGGGATCTCTTACGGAGAAGTCCAGTGATCTCGTTCAGACGAGTCCATGGTCGCTGAGCCAGGGGGGTCGTGTACCCATGAGATTAAGAACCAGGGGGTTGTTGGCACCAGTTCCTCACCGGTCCTCTTCGGGGTTTGTCGATGAGATTTCTTCTGTTGTGGACAGCAGAATTCTCATCGAGGGGGTATTGTAGCGGGTCAATTTTTGGGCATTTTTTATTTTTTACAGTATGGGGCATTAATATTTTTTTTCTTTCATTTTGGGCGGGCTTGTCAGAAGTTATGAAAATTATTGTGCAACGTTATTTTCCGTGTAACAGAACGATGTTAAGAAACAGTTTGAAACAAAGCAGTAAGACGCAGTTGTTGTCGAGGAATGCGGCGAGCGAAGAATTTACCCCCTTCAAAATTCGCAGAACTCTGTACATGTGTGGGAGTGCACACACGCCACTACTCGAGCATGGGCGCCAACCCACGCGCTGGTAAAAACTTCAAGATGGCTAGAGCGGAGAATATTCATCGTCTTCTCCAAGACCTTCCGGAAATACTGCTAACGCCCCGCCTACTGTTAATAACACCAGCAGAGCAGAAGCCAATATCGTGCTCTGGGATCCAGAATATAACTCTGCTATTCCATATATAAAGTGGTTACCTCACAACAGCTGAGGCTTGAGCGACGAAAACATAGTGGCAGTGAACCACTGTTTCCCTCCAGAGAAAGCAAGATGTACCTGTTACGTTACCGTTCCCAGTCGACTAACCGCAACCACCGGCGCCGGGGCGGCCTAAGTAGGCTCGTCAGAAAAGTACTTAATCTATCAGTAAAAAAAAGTGGTAATACAGCAAATTTTTATGTAACCGCGGTCAATTCGATAATCTGGAGTAGTGAACTCAGTATTTTACGGAAAGATGGAAATCAACTCTCTCTTAAAACTATGAGTGCGCGTACTCACCGCGTGGCAACGGTTTACGTAAGGGCTGGGGTGGGCTTCATATAAAATGTTAAGGGTTTTATAAATTATGAATGAATGTAAGAGTGGCAAAGCTGGGCGGTTTTTTGTGTGTGTTTTCTAATTGTGTCCTGTATTTGTTTAAATCAAATTGTAAGTATCAAACATAAGGTAAGCCATAGTTGTAAATGATCATGAGTAAAATGCAATAAGCAGTATAACATTTGTTTCTATATGTAAATTTAACTGACATAATTAAAAGTAAAATCTCAATTCTCTTCATATAAATGTGTTGTGCAAATTATTCTCACAACCTTAAGAAATTACGCCTGCACCCCAAAAATACGTATGACGCAACCCTGAAGCCACGTGATGGTAAGTAGAAGTGTATTAACGTTGATTTTATATTATTATGATGTCATTTAATAATGAACGTCTCACTTTGAAAGGAAAATCCTCAGACGCATTATAGGCCCAATACAAGAAAATGGCTCATGGAGACTGAGATACAACAACGAACTGTATCAAATATATAAAGAGATACCAGTCTCAAAATTTATAAGAATTCAAAGATTGCGTTGGGCCGGACATGTTATGAGAATGGAGGATGGCAGGAACCCTAAGAGGGCTTTGCTGGGTACATGGGAGGGAACGAGACCTAGAGGTAGACCGAGGAAGAGGTGGGAAGATGGCGTCGCAGAGGATGCGAGAGACATGGGGATAAGAAACTGGAGGAGGGTTGCAGTGGATAGAGTGGATTGGAGGCGGAGATTGGTGGAGGCCAGGGCCCGACTTGGGCTGTAGCGCCATAGGAGAGAGAGAGTTGGATCACACAATACAAATTTACAATGAATATATTTAAACCCTACTGGCATTTCATAAGCTAAATGGAAAATGACATATATTGGAATATCAAAACCACCTTTGTTTATTTCAGTGTACACAAGATTTACTTTAACACATTTATTGCATTCTGAAAGATTCATACACAAATAATCAACTGTATCTTCATACTCACGCGCATCATCAGCATTTCCCATTAATAATTCTCTTGCAGCTGCACCTAACACTGTACCAATTATCTGTGGTAGACCTCCTGACGCCATATCGGAAAATTTTTCTTGAACGGTAAAATTCACTTGTCAGTTAAGTATGAGTTGGTAAGTAACACTCTTCAACTTCTCAGAATTAGGCAGGAACCACAGGGGACAACCCCTAAAGTCACGCTGAAAAATAAAATAAAATTGAAACAAACATTACAAGTTCATTTGCCTTGGTGGTAAACCATTTTCATACATATGACTTACCATACAACCCGTACAAGAAGAATAATGTAATTCAACATATGAGCAATATCTGTTACAAAACGTGAACAATGTGGTATCAAATACATGCACTAATTCTGTAACTTAACTCACTAACCGAACTGTCAATAAAGACTCTCAATTCCTGACTCTGTCTACTGCTGTTTATTGGTAATATTGGTAATGACATCATTCACCATCCTACTTTACTACTACTGCCCAGAATATTCCACGCGCCTTATTCTGCCTGGAGGATCTGCTAGAATAAACTACGTTAACTATAAATGTATAGTACTATCGTTATACAACATTCTAGTGTACTCTACAGTGTGCATAAGCATACATAAGTTATACATCAATAGTGGATAACGTAAAACATGTGAGTACATACTTACTTAACCTATGTAACATAACCTATGAACGTAACCTATACGTAGGCTTGCCATAATTTTTTATTCACCAACCGGGATACCGGTTGGGGGGGGGGGTGAAATTAATATAAATATTACAATGTTTATTACATTGCTATTTTATTGGGTGTATATAATGTATAAATATAATAATGCATAAAACAGTGTAAATAAAAGAAAATATTTTTTACAAACTTAAGTGCAGTACTTTAAATTGTGTTCAATCAAAAAATTACTCATTACATTAAGAATTTGCAAGTAGTGTGTAACTTAACCTTGCTTTTTAAACCAGTCATATTTTTCACTTGAATGCACGTTTCTCAATATGTCCTTATTGTTTATTTTGTCAAAAAATTCATTACACTAAGTCCAAAATTTACTTGACACAACATCAACGCATGCACTCCATTAAACCTCTATCATCTGCCCAAGTACTGTTCACCAATGAGAACACTCTCTCTACAGGTGCTGATGTTCCAGGAAGGCAAAAGATGTACTCAATTATCAGTCTAAGACTGTGCATTGGGATGTCATTTCTAGGAACCAAATGCACTGACTGGGACATTTCAGCAACTGGGCAGAACACTGCGACTGCACTTTAAACCTGGATGTATGGTAAGCCTACCTAACAAGCAGTTTTTGACTTTTTTTGAAACTAATTTAATTCTGTTGATAATGTTAAATATTAACAGGCCATAAATTAAAAATTTTGGTCCAAGAAATACACATAAGCATCAGAACCATGACTTATGTACTTTAGGTCTAACAAAATTACCTTGTTGTTGTTTTCAAAATCTATAATACTGATTGGGAACTATTTATCCAGAACTTGCATAAAATACTCTCAGTACTTTACAAATGAAGTGTCGTAGAGGCAAAATTTTGTTGTGAGAAAACAGAGAAAATGCTATAGCAAATCTCTTTTGGAAAGTAAGAATCTGAGTTGTTTTTTTAACTTTCCTGAACGTTTGCTTTATCTTTTTGGGAGATGTGGGCTTTCTAAAATGACCAATTGATTTGATATGATTTTTTTATAACAATCACATTAACAACAGTAAATGCAAATTGGACTGCAAACTCAGTTGCCAACTATTTCTGATAGTTTTTTTGTTGGAATGCAACACATTACAACTTTGTAGGAACCTGACGACAGAAACTGAACAGTGACTTAGAGACGTGCAGTATACAAACATCTCGTTGCGAGGGTAACAGAATTTTCATTTATTTCGCACACGTGCAGAACAATCGTGTGCAGTGTTTCATAGTGTGAACATTGGTTACAACAATACTGGCGAGAGCAATGGAAGCATGTGTGTGACATAGAGGGAAATAATATGGAAGTGAGACAAGTAACAGCTGACGAAGCTTATAATAAGCGAAAACTGGTTCAGGCTTCAAGGTAAAAATTTTTACATTTTTACCAATAAGGAACTTTGTATTCCAAATCAGTAGTATTTAACTTATAATTAGTGAACTATTATCGCGTTGTCTTCCCTCTCTTCTCTCCATATAACTTAGCTATAAGTTTAAAGTGGGGGTAATTCATGCGTTAGGTCCGTGCATCTTATTGTTCACGAACAACTGTCGGGCCTATACTATACAGTACACTACATCACTTCATACAATACAAATGTTAAGTAGCATGTTACTGTATATGATTGGAATTGGAAGCTGATAACTAAACAGTAAACAGTAAAGTTCGCCGACCACCTGGCTTGAGATGGAGAACGTCTGAGTGGAAACTACAACTACAAACTCAGGAAAGTTTCAAATCCTATAACCATTATTCATTTGATCAAATTGAGCTCAAAATTCTAATTAAAATAAAAAACAAAAAATGTACCAATAATTAATATATGGGGAAAGATAGAGTGTGTGTGCGTGCGAGAGGATGCCGGCATTTATAAGTAAATGAGGCATTGGTTTATGTTTTAAGAAACTTAGTAAATCAACTCAAAATTAACTGCAGTCTATTTAAAATGCTTTTGTGGCAAATTAAGTACAAAAATTGAATAATGAAAATTAATGAATAATTAGTTGAGCCGAAGTACGTAGCCGCCATCTTGTTTTGGGTGTATAAGACTCCATTTTGATTTTTGTAAACGTTGACAATGGCAGTTTAGAAATAATAAAACAAAAGTTCTATTTCACATATATGGTGTTAGACTCATTATTTCGAGAAATCTCAAACTGTTTCTGTTTCTCGCTTAGTAAAGAACCTTGGACCCTTAGTGAGAAAAGTAGTGTGGCAGCAGCGCCATGTGCATAGACCGGATGTGTTGTAAATTATATGGTAAGTACAATAAAAACATTATTATTATTATTATTATTATTATTATTATAAAAGGTAAAAAAAAAGGAAATTAAAGTTACAATGGCGACTGAACTCGGGACTTTATATAAAGTTTTACTTATATACATGAGCCAGAAAACAGAAGCAGATTGGGTATCGAATTAGTATATAACATAACACGTGATTAAGAGGTTATAGTGATTGTTAGGTTATATTGTTGTTAGGTTAAATATACATAGAATAACAGTTTGAAAGAAACAAAATTTTTTTTCTTTTCTCAAAATGGCAGACAATAATGAAAATGTCAGCATCACTGACAGTGTAAATGAAAGCCAAATAAGCGTAACTGAATCACAAATCATGAGTGAAGGAGTTCACTCAACACCAGTCACGATTAAAAAGGCTGAAGATAATGATATGATAAAGATGATGAAATTGCTTTTTAATGAACAAAATGCAAAGTTTGATAAACTCGATGAAAAATTTAATGAACAGAGTGCAAAATTTGATGAGGTAAAAAATGAAATCAAAAAACGAAATGTTAACTTTGATAAACGAATGGATGAAATGAATGGACGTTTCGATAAAACGAAAGAGAAAATAGTAGCATTAGTTAATGAGAAGTTTGATAGACAAAAGAATAAAGTAGACAAAAATTACGAGAGTAAAATGGGGGTAGAAAATAGTAGAGAATCAAATAAATTAAATGAAAATAAAGACGACAAGGTAAGTAGGGATGAGAATTATGATAATAGAAGTAAAAATATGGTGTTAGAAAATAATTGTGTGAATATTGAGAGTGGTGATAAAATTATAATGGGAGTAGAATTTGATAATGAAGTGATAAAAAGTGTTGTTGAATTACAGAGAAAGTATAGTGAGAATTTACAGGTAGTGGGGTTGCAGGGGGTAAATTTTTCCCGTAATGTTGTAGTCGGGGGTGAAGAAAAGGCTTCACGCGCGTACTTGGAAGACGAAAGGTCTGCAAATAGCCGTCCCTGGACTTTTTGTGCACCTGATAGGTGGTGCAATGATAAAGTAGTAGAGTCCCCTGCATATATTGAGAGACAGAGTGTAACTTGGTGTTATTGTGAGAGATATTTTGAGAGAGAGAGAGAGAGAGAGAGATATTGTAATGAGAGAGAGAGAAAGAGAGAGATAGAGATTTTTCAAGTAAATAGAAATTATGAAGAATTTGTAGAGAGGTTAGGTGGAGAGAGAGAAGTGATAATAATAGCAAGTACTTACTTTGTAGTGAAACTGAGGTAGTAGGAGATGATGTTGATAACAACGAATTATTAATTTACCTGATTCTTACAAATTATACTAAGGGCGACAGGACCATACTCTATGATGACACGTTACATGATGAAATAATATGGGATAAGCCTATTAGTTCAAACGACATTGTGGAAAGATATAAAATTTTAAATGAGTATTATATTGATAATAATATCATATATTCAATGATAAATAATGTATGTAGGCCTAAGATTAGATTATTATATGATGATGGTGGATAAGTGTTTTATTGTGTTATGAACATTTAATTATGTGGACACTGTGGTTTTTAAATGGATTGTACTATGAACTGATTAATGGTCAATGATAACAAATCATAAGTTGGATTGTATATATTTTTATGTGTCAATGTTGAATGTATTTGTGTACTACATTATGTTGTGTATTATATGTATTTTTATGTAAACCGTGTATGTAATAGGAATTTATAGTTTAATTGATTTAATAATAATTATAAAATGTTTCAAACTAAAGAAGTGATGAACGTAATGGTAAAATTTTAAATGATTGTGGAATTTTAAATAATTGAAGATTAATTAATTTAAAATGTTGTACAAAAGAGTTGATAATGAAGAAATGATTTTATGAGAGTTAGATTACCTAAAGAATAGGAAATGAGTAAACATAAATGGGGTCATAGAGTGTGTGGCTAAGAGGTTGCTACAGAGGTAGCAATGGTAACAAATATTAAGCATTAAGTATATGATGTCGATAATGGTGTTGAATAAAAATATAATTATGATTCTGGTTTAAAGAAGTATTAAAATCAGGAAAACTGATTAATAAAGTTTAACTAGTTAGATTGTTTGCCATAATAAAGTTGTGTTTTGAATTATATATGATAGGGATATGGATAAGTTGTTGTTGCTTTTTGAAAACTTATCACATCAGTTGTGGATATGGAATTATACAAGACCACTATTTAAAATTTTGCATTCGATGTTTCAGAGTCTAGTGATGCTGTGACGGCGGTCGTGAGCTGGCCAGCGTGTCAGAGCAGAAACAAGTGCCTAAATGGCCTTGCAGTGTTGGGATCTCACCTGAGAAGTCTAGTAAGGTCAGGCAGGTACGGTCACCATCATTGGACCAAGGGTAAGTGATTGATATTCTTTTTTTATATAAACACTACAGGGGGTTGTGGCGACATATCCGGGCTGATCCCTTTAGAAGGTGTGAATGAGTCAATGAGAGTTTTTATGTTTCGACATAAAACCTCTCATTGAGGGGGTTTTGTGACTGTACATAAGTCCGTATAAGGACCTGTTTATCGGTACAGGAAAAATAATTTTATTGTTTTCATGTGTTAAAAATGGTTAGGTTAACTTTTCCCAATATTGTACATACAACGCAATTCGCCAGAGTAACTCGACACCAAGGTCATGGGCGTACGTGACTTTCAACACATATCTGGGCACTGTACTAGTCGAACAATACGAAAACGTCATAACCAATACGAAATCGTAACCACAGTGGCGTAAGACAATGCCGTCATCCGTTTTAAACAAAAGAATGACGGAATAACCCTTCCACCTGGGTGAATTGTACAAAGATGTCCGCCCCAGTCTGCAACATATCATCAGAGCGTTAGCACGTTAAAAAATTCGCTGGCGAAGTTTTGCCAGTAAAAGTGTTTTTGAACAGTTAAAATGTGATTAACAGGTAATCAGTACCTGGTAATGTAACCAGCAACATACAATGTAGATATAAATTCAGTGCAACGAAAGGACAGACTAAACAGTAAAGTTCGCCGACCACCTGGCTTGAGATGGAGAACGTCTGAGTGGAAACTACAACTACAAACTCAGGAAAGTTTCAAATCTTATAACCATTCTTCATTTGATCAAATTGAGCTCAAAATTCTAATTAAAATAAAAAACAAAAAATGTACCAATAATTAATATATGGGGAAAGATAGAGTGTGTGTGCGTGTGAGAGGATGCCGGCATTTATAAGTAAATGAGGCATTGATTTATGTTTTAAGAAACTTAGTAAATCAACTCAAAATTAACTGCAGTCTATTTAAAATGCTTTTGTGGCAAATTAAGTACAAAAATTGAATAATGAAAATTAATGAATAATTAGTCGAGCGGAAGTACGTAGCCGCCATCTTGTTTTGGGTCTATAAGACTCCATTTTGATTTTTGTAAACGTTGACAATGGCAGTTTAGAAATAATAAAACAAAAGTTTTATTTCACATGCATGGTGTTAGACTCATTATTTCGAGAAATCCCAAACTGTTTCTGTTTCTCGGTTAGTAAAGAACCTTGGACCCTTAGTGAGAAAAGTAGTGTGGCAGCAGCGCCATGTGCACAGACTGGATGTGTTGTAAATTATATGGTAAGTACAATAAAAACATTATTATTATAAAAGGTAAAAGTAAAAAGGTAATTAAAGTTACAAGTTCTTCCTCTAACGCTTTTACCATTTTGGTGTTCCCATGTGTCCGTATCTGACATGGTAGTCTTTAATTATTTTGTTTTCCAGTGAGTTTGGAACTACTATTTTCCATGTTCCTTGATTCTTTTTGGTTTTAATGAATAGTGTATTTTTGTGTATGCAATAAAAGTTATTTATAATTTCCTCAGATTCCAACAGTCTCCTTCGTATGTTTAAGATTTTGGTATCTTGCTTCTGCTGTAGCACTATTTCGCTTATGATTTCTTCCAGGTCCTTCCTATCCTTTGATATTGTTAAAAAACTAATTACCAGTGATGAATGTTTTTATATGCCCCTATTTGCAAGCGGCAATTTGTAATAAACTACGTATGGTGAGTCTTTCTTTGATCAGTCCCCTTCGTAGGAGTCGTCAATTTGTTATGGAATAAGTATGTTGGGTACTAGCAGTGGAACGTCCGTCTTATTCAAACCCCACTGTTGTAATCAATTTTGTAGAGAACTACTTGTTAATTATGTGAGGACGTGTGTTATATTGTATGATACCAGCTGGAGACGTCAAATTGTAAAGAAATCTTTTCTATAGGTGTAATTAGTTATAAGAGACTCCTGTGTAACAAATGCCAAGTAATACGTCGTAGGTGGCGATTCGTAACTATTAAACTGCTGTTACCTGGTTTAATTAATATGTTATTAACTAATATACCTTTCGGTTGTGACCGGTGAAACCCTCAGAACATAGATTATTAAGTCAACAAAATTAGAATTATGTTCCTGAATTTATAATGGTATTATTCTATAGACTTAATTTAGTTCTCAGTGGTTGTTTACTATGAGCAATATATATGGAGTATTTACTGAATGTAAGTGGTATTTGTTTCAACCCTAGTCCCTCAACGATAAAAATTTTGTTCAAATTTAGTATTAAAAAACCAGTTAGTTCAGCAATCTCCCGTCCCACCAGCTGCAAACTTGGAGCGCTGTTACTAGAAATAAGTGTACTTATAGGTTAGTTATTCGGAGTTTTTGTATCAATCTGTTAATAAATTATTGCACCAACTACATATAGTATTTTCTCTGCAATGATTAAAACGTTATCTCATACAACAAATGTACTTTATTTATTTTTCTCTGGTATTTAACAAGTTACGTTGTCTCAGACAAACAATAAGACAATCCAATCGACTATCCCAACATATATCGATTCTTAATTATTCAAACTCTAAAAACATATATACTTGAAAATAATGACAATTAATTCTTATACCAGGGTTCGTGTAGTTCTTTGAACCATTAGTAAGGCCAGGTAAAATGCATAATTAAGGTTGTTCAATTTACAAAAGAATAAAATTATTTACTTAAAATACAATGATATGAAAATAATTTGTTTTTTACCCAAACGACGAAAGCTTCGTTACAGTGGCGGCGCTAACGAAACGGGGGCCCCCCCGCGAAACTAATTAGGGGGCCCTATAAAAATGGTTAAATTTTGTATACGTAATAGGGGAAAACACTCAAATGAGTTTCTATTTACGTGTGTTTCACAACAATGGTTTGTGAATACTTTCTCGTCTATCACAAAGTGTTTGCAATTTGCAAAGGATGTTTTACACGTATACAAACTCTTAAAATTCATTGTTGCTAAATAGATAAAGTTCTATACAAACTATAAAAAAAACCAAAATAAAAAGAATTATTTATTTTTACGTCAAGGATCTAAATTCAGACTATGAAACAGTACCGCACACAGAGTGTTAAAAATTTATTATTTAAAAACGAATATCAAAGTAACATTCTAGCTTTTTTCAAACATTTAAATTAGTTTGTAACTGAATTTGTGAAATTCTTGAATATACTCTACACACGTTCTCCTTAAGTCTAATCCAATTCAATAACACTCGAACTCAAGTAATGTACAATATTTACAGATGAGGATCAACCAAAGTTCACCGTTTTCCTAAGCCTAGTCTTCTTTTTTTAATAGCTAAGAACTTTTCAACCACTTCGTTGATATTAGTTTTCTGTGTCTTTTCATGCTCAATGCTTAACAGTGCCAAGTCACTCAACCGAGTTTGGGCCATGGCACTTCTTAAGTATGACTTAATTAATTTAAGTTTTGAAAAGCTTCTTTCCGCTGTAGCTGTTGTGACAGGTATGGTTAAATAAAGCTGCAAAGCTGTAGTTAAGTCTGGGAGGCAGCTCATAAGGCAGCTGTTTTCTTCAACCAGTAAATTCATCATTTCTCGAATGCTTTTCTTGTGTATAATTTCTTTGGCCATCAGAGCTTTGAAGGATATTACTTGGTCAGGCAGTGATGTGGAAAGGTCACCAGGATACACATTTACCAGAGCCTTACTTTCCTCTACTATTGTCTCTTGTGAGAAGTTTACTAAATTCTGAGGCGTCAGGAATGAAAACCTATCATCAATGCAACGCAATCCTTCGGATCTCATTTTGTAGCTGAGCTATTACAATATCTAGTGTTGCATTGAAAACTTTCACTTCAAATGATTTCACTGGGTCGTCAATTCTATGGTCAACTGATAATTCAACAAAGAAGGGTTTTACAACTCGCTTACGCTTATTTTTCATGTTACAAGTTATGTCCCATGACTGGGCCAACTGTTTAGCACCAGCAAGAAAGCCGGCAAAGTCCTTTCTTAAAACTTTTAACTCATCACAAGCGCGGCTTAGAAACTGCCACGCTCTGCCTAGGTCAACAGTTGGCCTCTGTAGTGCTTTCGAAGTTATATTTACATTCTCTAAAATCTTAGTTTCAAGGCAGAACACAAGAATAAATTCAAAGTTTTCCAGGTGGCTTCTAATTGCTAATGCTTCTTCTGCCTCGGGTTTTTTTGAGCTGTATAGAATAATTTCTGTCAAACACTTAATCACAATTTTGAAATCATTTCTTAAACCTAACAGACAGTCATGTCTAGAAGACCACCTTGTTGGACATAGCTTTTTTAAAGTTAGATTTTTGGCAGAGCTGTCTTCTTTAACGGCAGTGTTAAGTTCTTGCCATCTATGTAAGCTTTCACTGAAAAACACATAAGTTTTCCGTACTATGTCATAAAATTGTCTTATTTCAGAAATATTTGATACTGAATCATTGATCACCAAGTTCAGGTTATGTGCAGCACAGTGTACGTAATCCGCGTTTGGGACTATATCCATAATTCTTTTCTGTAACCCAGAGTATTTCCCGCTCATTGTTGCTGCACCGTCATAACCTTGACCTCTACACTTACTAATGTCAATTTCATTTGTTTTCAAAAAGTCTAAAATCTTACTTTGAAACCCCTCACTGTTGGGATCCTTTATTTCTTGAAATCCCAAAACGGACTCACTAATCACAGTTTTATAATTGCCAGGAGATTCTTCTACTATGTTAATGTATCTGATTACAACACTCATTTGGTCAATCTTAGAAATGTCTTGTGTGCTATCAACAATTATAGAAAAAAAAGGAGACGAGTGAATCTGTTTTAGTAAGGCAGTCAATACTGATTTTCCTAGCAAGTTAATGATTTCAATTTGAATGTTTTAGTGGAGGTATTTTGATCTGGTTTTTTCATTTTCTAAGTGTGCACTAAGGAGAGAATCGTAGCGAGAAATTAAAGATAGTATGTTCAAAAAATTTCCACTTTCAGGATTTATTTCATGTAATGATTCTCTATGGCCAAGAAATGGCAATGAACACAGTGCCATGGTTCGAATGACATCCACAATCTGTATGAAAATATCTTTCCATTTTTTCCGCTCATCGGAAATTTGATCAGCTACCGTTTTACTCTTTTTCCAAGTGGCATACGTGAGACAAGATTGTAAATGAGCATTGGTACTTTCATGAAATTTAATTTTTTTACTGAGACCTTTCCAATCTCTAATATCGCCTTCACGCCAGCTTTGGGCATCAGCACTTTGGCTGAAAAGCCAACATGGTAAACAATAGACTCCATCTAGATTACGAGAGTAACAAAGCCAAAACCTGTGAACAATTTGGCCTGCTGCAGTTTTGAAAGAATAATATGCTGTACTGAAAGACCGCTTAGAAACGGAATCCTTCGGGAAAGGACCCTTTGTTTGACAAAGTTCACTTAACGTTATTAACTTTTTCACCTCGTCTGTCATTGTAGCTTGATTTTTATAGAATGCAATATCTGTCTCAAAACTTTGGCAGTTTGGATCGGAAGGGCCTGCTAAACTAGTTTTATTTGCGTGATTACTTATAACTTCAGTTGGTTCAAACTGATTTTCTGGTCCAGGTATGTCTTCGGACTGGCGAACACATTCAATGCCTAGCAGTTGTTCTTCTTGTTCATGTTGCAGTTGCTTATTTGTTTCCGTAGTTGTATCACTTGTATCCGACGGACTAATGTTTAAATCAGGTTTACTGTCACTGTCACAATCAACTTCAAGTCCGATTTTTGTTTCTTTTTCATTACTTGCACTTGACCCGGGTTTGGGTTGTTCAACTTCACATTTTGATGATTTTTTTAAAAACTGGTCGAGTTTTGAAAGTTTACTTTTAGATTCTTCTCGTTGTTTTTGCAGTTTCCTTTTCGTAGCACCACTTAAATATTCACGCTTACTTTCCATTTTATAAACTCTGTCTCTAACACTCTAACTCTACACAAAATACAAAAACTAAAATCAAATGTTAAGTCATTAAACTTAAACGGCACTAAATTACGAAATGAATGCAATACAGTACTATCGCGCAGGAGATGCGACGCACTACTGAGTACTGAACTACATTGTGTTGTGTTTGTTTACGTCTCCTCAGTGCCGAGTGACTCATCGCACGGACGTACGGGCACCACAAGAGATAAGATAAGCTTCGCTTACAAACTACAAACAGTAATGTCATTTCGGAAAACGTAGTTTTTTTGCATGTCTATACACTCAAATAAAACGTATATTTCGTATTTTAAATACAAATTTGCCGGTAGTCGGACCCCATTAAATTTTTTTTCCTATTATAGCTCGTTTCATATTTTTTTCTAGGGGCCAGAGTGGCGGGGCCCCCCCAGAGGGTCGGGGCCCCCCCGCGCCGCGGGGTCTGCGGGGGCCTTATCGCCGCCACTGCTTCGTTAGGCGGTGAATGTTTGTCAACAGCGGTCAAAATCCAGTTTATATCGTCTTCACCCAGTAAAACTGCTCTGGTTTTCAATGAATTGATGATGGTGTGTACTGGTAATCCCACAGGAACTCTTGTGCTTCGATTCTTCTTTTGCGACTTCACAATTCTTGGTCCCAATGAACTGGAATTAGGATCTCAGCTTACGCTGTCAATGAAGGTTATTTCGTCAACCGAGTCTTCTGTATTTCCAAATATTTCCGTTAATTCAGGCTTTAACTCTTTACTGGTCTTCAATTTATAGCATGAATTGGTTTGATACCAAATTCAGCGGAATTATTTAGTGGCTGAGGTGAGAAGCTTTCAATTCTTTTTTATTGTACTCATTGATAATTTAGAGTGTTATTTAATTTGTACGATTCATTAGCGTTCAAATATAATTGTTTTACAAAAAGGCTTTATCAGTTTGGATATATCTTTCCTTTATATTTATTCATATATTTTTAAACATATCGGTCCATTTCAATCTAATAGCTTGTAACAATCAGAACCATCTATTCAAAAATCAACAACATATTATATATCAGTTGCCTTAACAACCACGTTTTCTATATATCCTTGAGCCGGCATTATAGAATATTACTACTCCTTTCCAATAAAATACTCCATGCTTGGATTAATATTGAATCACATAAAACTCTCCCCTAACCTTCCTTACTAAACAGTAAATGTTTTACTAGAGTTTCGTTGGACTGGGTTTACTAAAAAGGTATTAATTTCCTTTCACTAATATGGAATTTAGGCCTATAGATTCATTTACAACCATTATAACATTATTTGGTTTTTAACTTAATTTTCTTTTTTACCTGACCTACTGTACAATTAATTATTGATTACATAGTTAATTACATGAATTTTAATTTTCTGGTGGTTAGTTGTTTTTATATTAATTAACTGGTTCTGGAACCCTTTATTAATTTATGACATAATTGTCAGAACTACTTGTTAGACTTGAAACACTGGTCACACTCCTGATCCAGTTTATAAACATTAATTAGAACAACAGTATTTTTCAACATTATACAATACTGATAACTTAGTACAGTACCTAACATTGGTAACTATACTGGGTTATATAAATACAAATCTAATATAAACATAAACATAATTATTAGTGAAGTATTATTATCAAATAACATTATTTCATTTTTAGTATATTCAACATACAATATAAAATACTCTGTGACCTGAACATGCCACAGTACAAAACAAACAATTCATAACATTCAATCATTCCTTAGTCTGGCTTTTATACATTTAATACTAGTCATTGCCTCCTTCTGGTTTGAGTTACTTCTCGAGCACATGACCTATTGAACAACCTTAAGTCAGGGTATGGTCCTTGACCATATTTCATTCAATCTTTTATGTAACGTTGGGGAACCTCAACTATGTTGCGTTACATAACACCCCCCCTTCGAAATAAGTTTATTTTGGTATAAACAAAGTTTAGCAAGAAATAAACTTTTAATTTGTATCTGGCCAATTGGTTTCCTATTTATAGTACTTTTATATTTCATAATTATCCGTTTATCCGTTATATTATTATCATTTCTTCCTTCCTTCTTAAAATCAATTATTTCCCAAGTTTAAATCTTATTTCTATAATCATTCTTGTGACATTCTTTATTAATTATACATTTTGGATCTGGTTTTATTTAATTCTCTATATTTATTTGTGAGTTTTCCCTCTAATATTTAATTTTCCTAAACCTCCCTAACATTATAACTGGAATCGAATCGGTGGTGCTCTATCGGCTAACCAATTACCGTCGTCCGTTACATACTTTCTGGGATCAGAGGAACATCATCTCTGCCCAGTTAAATGATTGCTGGAATATTCTACAGTCAATCTTCATTAATAAACCTCGTAAGGTAGTCATCATGTGACCTTCAATAAAATAATAAATAATAATCATATTCTAGGGATTATTCACTGTACTTTAACTCAGATCATATTATTTCTTCATATTAATTCTTCCTTCTATAATACACTTTTTCTCTCCAATACTTGGCTATTTTATTGACATTTATTAATTGGGTTTTGTTTTCACGGATAATTCTTAAATATGTTTTTTCTTTTCTTGTGATCCTTTTGAGGGTTCCATTTTGGCTTCTTCATTCTCTTATCTTCATTGGCTCATATTCCTTTGTGATCAATACAGCTGGTTATAAGATTTTGGTTAGTACTATACATTACATTATGTAGCTATATTCTTCTGGCACAATCATTATTATTTCTTTTACATTCTAAATTACATTTCTCACTATTATGTTACATTAGATAAACTCATTTCGTCTTTTGGTTTTGATGATTTTTTATTAGGTTGAATCAGTGTTATTTCTTTTTTTTTCTTTCATATTAGTTTAAAGCAATTTCTTCTAAATTGTATAGTAAGGTGTTCTTACTTATTTTTCGACTTTGGTTGTTCTTTTTATCTTCAAAATTCTCTTTCTTATATACCTCATAAATTTTTTTCTTAGATACTTGTTTGTAAGTTGAGCTTACTTCATTTTTTGAATTTTGGGGTATTTATCCTCTTTATTTTAAATCATACTGTTTCTGAATAATTATTGAGTAAGTTGTTCTTACATCCTTTGGAATTTTGAGTTTTTCATTAAAACACCTTGTCTGTATTAATTTTATGTACATTTTTTTTTCATATTTTTTCTGTCCTAGTTATCATTGTTGTATTTATTTTGTCATCAACCATTTCATAGTATCGCTTAATTGAGGACTGGTTGTATGTACCCTTCTTCTTTAATGTATGGGGATCCAATATTTCATAGGTATTATTTCCGTTATCTTTACTTACAGTATACGGTCCCGTGTACAATAGTAACAACTTCTTAGCGATGCCTTCCATTGTGCTGGGCAATCCTCGATTCTTCAACAGTATCTTGTCTCCCACTAAGTATCGCTCCGGTTTTGGTTGAAATTGCTGGTATTTTCTTCTCGTTCTCTCGGTTCGTTCTAGTATATTCTCATAAAATTTTACACTGTTAAATTTATATTCATCCCCGCTAGGGAATTGTATTAATTCCGCTATCTCTCTGGGTGGTGGTCTCTGAAACATTGCTGTATAGGGGGTCATTTCGATAAATTGGTGGTGTGATAAGTTTATGAAATCTTCTGCAGCTGTTAGATACTCGGCCCACTTTCTCTGTTGGTTAAAGCAATACGTGCGTAGGATCCTCCCTACCTCCCTTAATACTCGTTCGGCCGGGTTGCTGCTCGGGTGGTATACAGATGTTTTATACGTCTTGATTCCCTTTTCCCGTAGAGTGTCTTTCCACTTGCTCCCCTTAAATTGTGTTCCGTGGTCAGTAATAATGGATTTCGGAGCTCCTACCTCACTAATGTAATTTTGACAAATAATGTTTAATATCTTTTGCGTCGTCGCCCGGTTGATCGGGTATAGTTTCGTGAATCTGGTATAATGGTCGAATAGAATTATAAAATATTTATACTGGTGCCTCCCTCCACTTCGCAGGAATGGGCCGCAAATATCGACAAATACTTTTTCCAATCTATTTGATGATGTGATTGGCATCATTGTGCCTTCTTTCCTGTGATTGTTAACTTTTACGAGCTGGCATATGTGGCAATGTTTAATCTGGTTTCGCACCTTTCTGTTGGCATCCCTGATGTATACGTGTTCCTGGAGTGCTTTGACTACCTTCAATGCCCCCATGTGGCCATACCTGATATGGTAATCCATTATGAGATCCTTTTCTATATTTTGTGGTATAACAATTTTCCATGTGTTAAGTTTGTAATGTGTCTTAATGAATAGTATTTGTTGGTATTCGCAGTAAAATTGTGTTATGCGGTCGTCTTGTTCTCCAAGCCTGTCAAATAATTACATATGCCGAGGAACGATTGGAGCTGCTTCCTGTTCCTTGGTTTTGGGAATTTTTGAATTGACTCAATTTTTTCTTGGGATGGGGTGATCCCCTGCTCCGACAAGTTAAATCCTAAAAATTTCACTTCATTCGCTATCAATTTTGATTTCTCCAGCTTTAATGTAATATTGTTCTCCGACAGCCTTTCTAGCACTTGCTCTACTCGTTGGCAATGGTCATTCCAATTGGTCGAAGTTATCAAAATATCATCCACATAGACTGTTGTATATTGGAGTGTTTCCTGTCCGAGGATTTGGTCCATGATTTTTACAAACACGGCTACTGAATTAACCAGTCCGAATGGCAACCGTTTAAACTGGCAATTTCGGCCTTCAAAAATGAATGCCATGTATTTGCGGCTCTCTGGATGGAGTTCGACTTGCCAGTATCCACAGACGGTATCCCACGTGCTGATGTATTTGATTCCATGAAACGTTTTAAGTATTTCCTCGATTTCCCCCGGGGATGTTCGGTCATTCACTATTACTTTATTGATTTCCCTTGCATCTAAGCAAATTCTTACTTGGCCACCTTTCTTCGGGACAGCGATGATAGGGCTGGTATACGGGGAATAACTGGGTTCAATGATGTCCTCGTCTATTAATCTATCAATTTCTGCCCTCACAGCTTCCTTCAATGAGTAAGCGACTGGGTATGATTTTTTGTTGAAATTTACAGGTTCTCGGAACTCTATTTTGCATTGGTAATCTCTTACCTTGCCAGGTATATTTGAAAATACATGGCGATATCTATTGTACACTTCAACTAACTGTTCCCTTTGCATGTTAGTTATTCCACATTCAAATTTACGGATCTCGTTAATTTTGTCATGCCACAATTGCTCATCGTCCAACTCGTAAAAGATATTATTACTTGGTGATTGTTCCTGTTGATCTAAATTTCTTTGTATATGATATGTTACTCGGGTTGGGGTCGTACTGTCGCTGTTAACTAAGTCAGCCGTCCATTCTGTTTGATTGATTTTTAACGATAATTTTGACCTGTTCATGTCAATGATAGCTGAGTATTGTTTCAGCATGTCACAACCGATTAACATGTTAAATGGTAAGCCACTGGCTACTAGAAAAGTCATTGGGATTGTTTTATTGTTACTCGTTAACTCCAATCTTGCTTGTTTCCGGACCGTTCTATTTTGGCGTCCCGTTGCCCCTATCAGTACAATGTTGCTTATTGGTAACGTAAGTATGTGCTTCTTCCCTTCTTCAAGTATTTTGTTTAGTTCTATTGCGTCGATTAGCGACACGTTAGCCCCAGTGTCTATCATAATTTTGGTTTGTACACTGTTGATCTCTGCCGTTATGTAAATTATTTCGTTACTGTTTTTTCTTGGATTTCCGTCTTCTTCTTCCAACAACTCGTCCCTTAAATTTTTCAAGTAGTTACTACAAATAATTGTGATACATTTATTATTTTTACTGTGATTTCTTATGTCGTTAAACCCGATAGAGTGGTTCAGTGAGGGTCCTGCTGGTGTTTTCACTGCCGTGTGATGTTTAAAATCGGCTCGGATTCTTCGTCTCCTCTGCCGGTTTGGTTCGTTTGATTTATTTCATTTTCCGTTGACCTGGGTTCCGGCCGTTGGCGGTCTTCTTCATAATTAATCCGGCGGTAGTCCTCCTGACTCCGACTTCTGCCCCTATTAGTTCTAGTCTCTCTTCTATCGTTATTATTGTACTGGTTCCAGTCGGTGTCCCTATTAAAACTCCGACGTCCTTGGTAGTATGTCCTTCCGTTATAATTGTCGTACGCCCCCACATAATTAACTCTTCTGTAGTTTTGGTTTTGGTTATTCGGGTTACGGTTACTGTTATCATAATTTCGGTTGTTCGTGTTCTGATTCTGGTAACTTGGGTTATACGACCGGTTATATTGGTTGTTCGGAATACTCTGTCTATTCCCGTAATTATTTCCGTTGTTCCTTGGGCTGTTGTTGTTATTTTGCCGTTGGTACGCCTCATTACCATAATTACCAGGCCTGCCATTATAGTTCGTCCAGTTATTCGCCTCATGACTGTTATGGTTATTGTTTCTATTGTTATAGTCTGGGAAATCCCTGTTCCCGTACTGGTCGTTTCTCTGACGACTCCTTCGATAATGTACCTCACGCTCGTGCTCTTCCAATAGCGTTGACATGGCCTGTATAGTTTTTATCTGTCCACCCGATCGTGCTATTGATATACCGTTATCATAGTGGTATGCTAACCTGGTGACGAGAATTTCCTCTGGGATTTTTGGTTCAAGATGTCTTGCCAAACATACTTTTCCCAGGAAGTACGCGGTAAGTGTTGTTCCCCTGCTGGCGTCATATCTTCCATAACTGATGCTCTCCCTTACTACGTTCTGGGTGGCGTCTGACCAGTACCTGGCTTTAAAAGCTATTTTAAATTCTTCGTAGCTTCGTATCTCGTGCCTGGTGGCTGTCCACCAGTTATCATAAGTTTCTTTAAAATGTTCGTCTAAATAACGACGAATTATTGGCCACCTGTTTTCACCAGTTCTCATGATTTGTTCGCCGACCCGTTCCAAGAATTCCATTGGATTTCTCCTGTATGATTTAAAGTTGATGGTCTCCCGGTCGTCTATATGTTGTGTATATGGGACAGTGATCGATCGGTTGTCAACTGACCGTTGTAGGTTCTCGATTCTAACCTGGTTACGTTGTCCTTGCTCCTGTACTTCATTCATGACCGTATCTAAATTTCGATGCTGGTTTCCGTAATCTGTTCGTATTGATTCCACTTGAATTCGGTTTTCTTCTTCTATATGGCCTAGCTTGACCTCTAGTTCAGCTCTATTTCGTGTAATAGCTTCATCGGTCGCTTTCAGTTTTCTATTTGGTTCCGCTATCTCCTGTTTCCTTTCGCTGTCGTTCTTAACTACCTTCTGGCTGATTGCCTCACTAGCGTCCTCAATTTTCTTACTGATAGCTTGTCTTAATACTTCATTCTGTTTATCAACATTTTCCCTTATTTCCTTGTTAGAGTGTTCAATTCTCTCATCGATTCGTATTAGATTATCCTCATTGATTTTCTCAAGATCTGCTTTCATTCGTTTATTGTTTTCCTCAAGTTTTTCGTTCATTAGTTTGTTATCGTCTTGAATCTGTCTCAAATTCTCGTGATCCCGGTCAAACTTTTCATTCATTTGTTTGATTAAATTTTCGCTCAAAATTTCGTTTTGTTTTCTTGAGTTCTCATTAATACTGTCTATTTTATTTTCCAGCTTTTCTGAATTTTCATTTATACTGTCTATCTTTTCATTGATTTGTCTAAAATCGGCCTTCAATCGTTCATTATTTTCATTTATGGTTTGCCTTAAAAGTTCACTAGTACTTTCCTTAATACTGTCTATTTTTTCATTAGTTTGTCTATTATCTTCTTTGATACTGTCTATTTTTTCATTAGTTTGTCTATTATCTTCTTGGATCTTGTTATTCCCTTCCATTATAATTCTTAACATCTCCTGTATACTTATATCTTCTTTTTGGTTGGGTTTATCTGGTTGATCCCCTTGGGCATCTTCTTCCACTATTTCCGTTTCCGTATCCATAACTATTTCGGTTTCTTCTGTATCACCTGTCTGTTGATCCATTTCAGTATCTGTACCTACCTCTGTTTCTTTTTCCCTCCTATCTTCTTCTGTTTCTTGTTCCTTCTCCATTCTTTTCGTAACAGCTCTCGTATGCATTCCTGTGCCTCTAATGGTTGCCTGCTCAAGTTAAGTAACAAATAATATGAGTTTTTACTTAACTCAAGCCCACTCGTTGAGCGCCAATTTGTTAAAAAACTAATTACCAGTGATGAATGTTTTTATATGCCCCTATTTGCAAGCGGCAATTTGTAATAAACTACGTATGGTGAGTCTTTCTTTGATCAGTCCCCTTCGTAGGAGTCGTCAATTTGTTATGGAATAAGTATGTTGGGTACTAGCGGTGGAACGTCCGTCTTATTCAAACCCCACTGTTGTAATCAATTTTGTAGAGAACTACTTGTTAATTATGTGAGGACGTGTGTTATATTGTATGATACCAGCTGGAGACGTCAAATTGTAAAGAAATCTTTTCTATAGGTGTAATTAGTTATAAGAGACTCCTGTGTAACAAATGCCAAGTAATACGTCGTAGGTGGCGATTCGTAACTATTAAACTGCTGTTACCTGGTTTAATTAATATGTTATTAACTAATATACCTTTCGGTTGTGACCGGTGAAACCCTCAGAACATAGATTATTAAGTCAACAAAATTAGAATTATGTTCCTGAATTTATAATGGTATTATTCTATAGACTTAATTTAGTTCTCAGTGGTTGTTTACTATGAGCAATATATATGGAGTATTTACTGAATGTAAGTGGTATTTGTTTCAACCCTAGTCCCTCAACGATAAAAATTTTGTTCAAATTTAGTATTAAAAAACCAGTTAGTTCAGCAATCTCCCGTCCCACCAGCTGCAAACTTGGAGCGCTGTTACTAGAAATAAGTGTACTTATAGGTTAGTTATTCAGAGTTTTTGTATCAATCTGTTAATAAATTATTGCACCAACTACATATAGTATTTTCTCTGCAATGATTAAAACGTTATCTCATACAACAAATGTACTTTATTTATTTTTCTCTGGTATTTAACAAGTTACGTTGTCTCAGACAAACAATAAGACAATCCAATCGACTATCCCAACATATATCGATTCTTAATTATTCAAACTCTAAAAACATATATACTTGAAAATAATGACAATTAATTCTTACACCAGGGTTCGTGTAGTTCTTTGAACCATTAGTAAGGCCAGGTAAAATGCATAATTAAGGTTGTTCAATTTACAAAAGAATAAAATTATTTACTTAAAATACAATGATATGAAAATAATTTGTTTTTTACCCAAACGACGAAAGCTTCGTTAGGCGGTGAATGTTTGTCAACAGCGGTCAAAATCCAGTTTATATCGTCTTCACCCAGTAAAACTGCTCTGGTTTTCAATGAATTGATGATGGTGTGTACTGGTAATCCCACAGGAACTCTTGTGCTTCGATTCTTCTTTTGCGACTTCACAATTCTTGGTCCCAATGAACTGGAATTAGGATCTCAGCTTACGCTGTCAATGAAGGTTATTTCGTCAACCGAGTCTTCTGTATTTCCAAATATTTCCGTTAATTCAGGCTTTAACTCTTTACTGGTCTTCAATTTATAGCATGAATTGGTTTGATACCAAATTCAGCGGAATTATTTAGTGACTGAGGTGAGAAGCTTTCAATTCTTTTTTATTGTACTCATTGATAATTTAGAGCGTTATTTAATTTGTACGATTCATTAGCGTTCAAATATAATTGTTTTACAAAAAGGCTTTATCAGTTTGGATATATCTTTCCTTTATATTTATTCATATATTTTTAAACATATCGGTCCATTTCAATCTAATAGCTTGTAACAATCAGAACCATCTATTCAAAAATCAACAACTTATTATATATCAGTTGCCTTAACAACCACGTTTTCTATATATCCTTGAGCCGGCATTATAGAATATTACTACTCCTTTCCAATAAAATACTCCATGCTTGGATTAATATTGAATCACATAAAACTCTCCCCTAACCTTCCTTACTAAACAGTAAATGTTTTACTAGAGTTTCGTTGGACTGGGTTTACTAAAAAGGTATTAATTTCCTTTCACTAATATGGAATTTAGGCATATAGATTCATTTACAACCATTATAACATTATTTGGTTTTTAACTTAATTTTCTTTTTTACCTGACCTACTGTACAATTAATTATTGATTACATAGTTAATTACATGAATTTTAATTTACTGGTGGTTAGTTGTTTTTATATTAATTAACTGGTTCTGGAACCCTTTATTAATTTATGACATAATTGTCAGAACTACTTGTTAGACTTGAAACACTGGTCACACTCCTGATCCAGTTTATAAACATTAATTAGAACAACAGTATTTTTCAACATTATACAATACTGATAACTTAGTACAGTACCTAACATTGGTAACTATACTGGGTTATATAAATACAAATCTAATATAAACATAAACATAATTATTAGTGAAGTATTATTATCAAATAACATTATTTCATTTTTAGTATATTCAACATACAATATAAAATACTCTGTGACCTGAACATGCCACAGTACAAAACAAACAATTCATAACATTCAATCATTCCTTAGTCTGGCTTTTATACATTTAATACTAGTCATTGCCTCCTTCTGGTTTGAGTTACTTCTCGAGCACATGACCTATTGAACAACCTTAAGTCAGGGTATGGTCCTTGACCATATTTCATTCAATCTTTTAAGTAACGTTGGGGAACCTCAACTATGTTGCGTTACAATATGTAATACACTTTGGCGATCTTCTCCTTCAAATGTTTGGTTTTCTACATTTATTCTGGACAATTACTTTTTATTGAATATGGTTTGATAGCTCTTCTCATTCACTCTGTCTTGGTCGTTTAATCATTTCTTGTCAATTATTCTCAAGTTTTTTCTTTAAATATTATTTATGTTTTTTGTTTTGGTGATTATTAATTGGTTTAATTAATTTAATGCTCCTTCCTTTCCATTGGTTTGCTTGGTCATTACCCTGAAAATCAGTCCCTTTTCTCTGTGTTCATCTTCACTTTGTTTACCCATGGTCCATCATTTCCTCTGCACTTGTGGTTCGGATAACCTTGGTGTGTAGAACTATTTCCGTCCTTGTGATATAGGTCTCCTCTATCTTGTACCACGATTCTTCTAATATCATATGTTCATTTATATCCATGCCTACATCCATCATTTTATTATGTGGTTCATTAATCAAAGAAGTTAATTGTACCTCCCTCATTAATGTTATCATTGGTTTTTTATTCTGCATCTCCAATTCAGGTGTACTCAAGTGTTTTAGAGACCTTCTTAATTTGTGACACACTATTTTGTTGAGAGTCCTTTCAAATTTGGGTAATTTCCATTTAGGTATTGCTTTTCTCCAGTTTCTTCTCGCTGGTTGGTAGTTCACCCCTTCTAGAATTTCTTTTAGAGTTCTCCTACACTCCATAAAATTCATTATTTTATTCTGGTCAGTAATTGGTAAATTAGATACGCTGATTAGTCCATGCTTCATCATCTCCACTTCTTCTCTTGTTTTTAGTAGTTTCTTTTTATATATTTTTCCTATTTCCTTTGTTTTCTTAATCTTCTTAATTATTCGATTCTTCTTTACTCTTCTACGGTTGGTTTTTACGTGCTTAATTTTCTCATTGTTTTTGTTATCTTTATTTTCAGAAAACAATACACTTTTGTCTTCTTTATTATCAATTTTTTCCTTGATACCTTCAGAAGTGCTGTCTAGTGTTTCATTCAATTGTTTGAAATCACTATTTAATGTTTCATTAGGTTGATCTGCTTGGTAATTTGTTTCTTCCCATTTCTTATTCATCCCCCATTTTTGTCTGCTTGACTTCTTCACGATGCCCTATTAGTATGTATCTTAATTCTCCCTTCAGTTCTTCATGACTTTTTTGGATGTCCTCCTTCAATTGCTGTTGTAAGATTTCTTGATTCTTCCTTTAAGGTATTACTGTGTTCCTCCATTTTCTCATTGATTTGTTGCTTTAATGATTCGTTATTGCCTTCGATTTTCTCGTTCAATGTTTCAATATCTTCTCTTAAAATCTCATTCTGTCTCCTTGAATTTTCATTGATTTCCTCCTTTAAAGATTCTTGTAACAATTCTAACATTTTATTTAATTCCCCTTTGTCTTCCTTTCTTTGTTCTCTAGTTTCTTCCTGGATTTGGTCTATTTTTCCATTAATTTCCTCCTTCGTTTTCTTTGAAGTTTCTACTATAAAATTCATTATATCTTGCAGGCTCAGGTCCTCTTTCTGAATGGGTTTACTTGGTTGGTCCCCGACTATTCCTTCCACTTCCGGTTCTGGTTGGGTTGGGTTTTCCGGTTGGTCCCCTTGGGTATCCACTTCGATCGTTTCCTCGATTATTTCTTCCATCATTTCCATTTCTTCTCCCTTGTTATCTTCAGTTCCCTGCTTAGCTTTATATCTTGTAACCATAGAATGTTGCATATTTTCCTGTAATCGCCGCTAGTCTTCTTTTCTAGCCTCACCAGTTGGTCGCCAATCCTGTAACGCGTAAATGCTGACGTCCGTCTTGTTTAAGCCCCACGTTGGGCGCCAATTTTGTAACACGTAAATTCTGTCTGATCTGTAATTATGTATATGTTGTGTGTTCGCCTCACACTGGTGTCGTTACTTCTGTGTTTTGCGCTAACGATTTCCATAGCAATCCTTCAATTACCAGTACAACACGAGTGGAAACCTTACCTGTAGTTCAATAGGGGTTTGTAAATCCCGGGTGGTGCCAAACTGTTTATTTAAAACAATTAAATTAATAGATAGTGTGGTAAACAGTGTTCTAAACTATGACGGCCGGGAGCATTCAAATTTATTCCCGCCTTCGTTCGACCTTCTGAATCAAGCAGGTAGTTCGTCGAGTTTGCGGCGTGAGCGCTGGCCATCAATCTTAGTTGTTCGCTAAAATGCACAAATTATACAATACACTTCCCTATGAAATAAAAACAATGGTTACACTCTGTACTAGTTTCTTTAATTATTGATTGGTAATTACTCAGTTTGACAATAAAATTATACTTGGTTATTCAACAATTTTGCACCGACCATTAATATGAGTCTAGTATCTCTAGGGTTTTGACGAAGATCGATTTTGAACGAACGATTTAGTTAAGTATGGCGACTGTGTTGTCTGTTTGCAGTTATTTTCGTTCAAAGTCTGGGTTCTTGTGATTACAAGAAAAATATTAATAATGATTACAATAAAAAGTACACTACCTTACATTGTTTGTACTTAAATAATATAATGTGTAGCTACAATTTGTTCCTGCAGTGTAGTAAAGTGTGTTTCAAAAGTTCGCAATTTAACAATAGGTTATTTCCTTAGTTAATAAATTTTCAGTGTTTTATGGTTTTACTTAATCTTTGAAAGAAATTATATTCAGTTTATAGTGAGAGTCCAGATGACTGTGAGAAATATTTAAAGTGAGTTTATTTCTGGAATTTGGGTACTTAATAATACTTATCATATCAGTAGACTTGAGATAAACCGTTGTTCAGGTGAAATGGAATTGTCATCAATTTTGAATGATCTGGGGCTTCTGGCATCTTTTTCAAGTTAGCTGTGGTAATTTCTTCATTTAAATTTTATTTAAATTAGTCCTTGGCATCAGTTAATTGTTACTGTTCCTCGTCTGCTTCTTACTTGTTCATCTTTTTGAATTTTGTTTACTTTTTTGACATTTTAAATTAAAATTTATGTCATTCACGACCTGGCATCTAATCTGGATGAGGGTCACTTATAGAGTACTATGAATTAACGGAAAAATCGTAACCAACGGTCTGTTGTCATGGTTACAAATAAATTCTGATTGGTTGATCATGACTTATAACCATTGTTATCAATTTTGAATTTCTATTCAAAATTACTGTATATCTTCTGATTGCTTTTATTCTTCTGTCTTCCTTCCTAAGTATTAAATATTATCACTACCGTTTGTATTTCCTTTCAAAGATTATTTTGATATCCCATAAGGTGGGGTTCTCTAAAGTATTAATGATTGTACAATTATGTTAATATTTGTTAATTACATTTCTCTTTTAATTTAAGTCCTTATTCTAACATTTTCCTTTTAATATGATTCACAAATTATCCTTGGCTAGTTACTCGCCTTGGATTTGTTAATTTCCTTGTTGATTTTTTACAATTTGTAGTTATTTGTTTTTGACAGTTAGGCATTTCATAGGCCTAAGTAGCCATTGATTATATTTACTTATTTTATACAAATTGTATCTCATTTTACTCTAATGTGTTTTGTTTTGTTATTATAATTGATTGGTTTATTTGTTGATGTTTTGGATCTGTTTTTATACTATTTGTATGTTTCTATTATTTTCTACATCATGGCTTGTTAATTATTTCCTAACTGATTTTCCAGTGTAATTAGATCTGTATTGTTTTACCTTCTTATTTATCTATTTTGCCCTTGTTAACAATATGGCTATTACTTACTATTCTTTATCACATAAAATATAACATCTAGGCCTATGGTCTGTACAATTCCTTCAGCCATATCCTATTCATAAATTTAATTAAACAATTTTTTAACAGTTATTATGTAATGTTTGTTTACAATTCATTTCATTCTTTATTATTTTTTGGGTAATACATATCATCACACCATTTAAACTTACTTAATTGATTATCCCTTATAACATGGGGTGTTCACTGATTTCATTTTTAACTTATTTCTCAAATAATCTCTACCCTTTATCCATGGTAACACTAATTGTTTACCTTTCATGGGATTCTCCCTTTTAAATACTATTGTGTACAATTAAACTTAATTTTATTAATAATAAGATTCTTTTTTAAAATAATAATGTTCACTATCACTCTTCAGTGTTCATTACAGATTATTAAGTGTTTACATCTAATACTATCATTAGCAACATTCTTAATAACTAATATGGTTCACCATTAATCATTTAGTGTTTATTACAGATTATTACGTCTTTATTCCTATTAATAGGGTTTCTAATTATTTTGGGGTTTTACACTTTCACTTTTGCACTCCTTAAATGTTTATTTTAAGTGTTTATTAGTGGGTAATCCCTATATTTACTTTCTCTTTGTCACTTAGTTAATTTTATTTTCTCACCATCTCACTATCTCTCTCTTTACAAATATTATTTGTACTATTAATAAGTTGTCTTTATAGAGTTCTTTATTACATCTAACTCTAATTCTTGGGTTAGTGTACTTTTATTTTTCACATTACTTTATTGGGTTTTATCAAATATCATTTACATTTATCATTTAATCGATAATAAGACTTATTTTTTACATTGGTTAGTTATTGGTTTCGTTTCCAATATTACATTTGAGTGTACCATTTCTCCCTTTCATATTCTATATTATTTGTCTGCGTTTTCTCATTCGGTTTCCCTTTATTTCCTTCATACTTGGTTTGTTTCATGTTCATTTTCCTTCTTCTTCACTTTCATCTTATTTTGTTTCATTTTATTTTGGTTTTTCCCTTCTCCTTTAGTTTTATTTCATTTGGTTGTATGGAGTCATTCTTATTTGGTTTCGGGTTTTTCCCTTCTCCTTTAGTTTTTTTTTATTTGGTCAATCACTTGGGTTAGGTTATGTCATTGTTTGTTGTGTCATTGTCATTTTATTCTCATTATTTTAAACATTTTATTATACGAATTATTTTTTATATTGTTGATTCATCTTTTTTATCCCTGGTATTGGGGTGGCTTATTTGTGTTGTAACAATATATATATACTAAATAAAGATTATTATCAAATAAGGTTTTCTAATTTTTATAAGATGAATAATTTGTAAGGCATGATTGTTTAAATTTCATGGTACACTAATCTTTTCTAACTACACAGATCAGCACTGAAATTATCTAAGGAAAGGCACTGTAGCTTGGCCCACTTAAAAAATAATAAAATGTTACATTAATAAGGACAATTTACTACTTTCTTAAATGATTACATTTTTTTTTTATTATTATTATTTTACCTTGCTCTTGGTATTTGACTATAATAAGAAAGATGAATTCAAAGATGAGGATATTTTGTAAATTTCACACCCTCCTTAAAGTTGACCATTTTGACTTCCCTGTATTTTACAATATTTCTGCTATCTTACTTTCTTAATCAGTGACCTCAAAAACGTAATTATACAATTTATTCCAAATAATTTACTACAAACAAAATTTCCAGCATTTAGGGGTGATTTCAACCCTGTACTACATAACATAGCAATGAAATTTTTACCACCATACTTCTTACTTATGTTTCCACTTAAAATTAATTTCTGAATACAGTATTATAAAAAATTTCTGTTATTGCTATTTTATCTCCTTCAAATTGTTCCTTTTGACACCCCTGGATGCTATACAATAAATTTGATCCTAAATTCTTACTCAAGTCACCTGAAAAACATAACTGTACAGTTTCAATTTATTCTGAACAGTTTATTAAATAACAATTTTCTGGCATTTAATGACTGTTTTCATCCTTAAGTGGTGAGACACCCACAACTTTCATCCACAGACTACGCAGAAGACAACACAAAAAGTTTCACATTGATTTGTGCTGTTGTAGAGAATTCCGAGATTTGCCAGTTTTCTGGCTTCATTGAATCACTGTCAAAGACATTAAATTCATTTCTATATGTGGGTCATTCCACCTCTAAAATCCCAATTTAAGAATTGGTTGCTTGACCGTTACAAATAGAAATTACAGTGTTGCACACCACTATTGAAAAAAAATTCTGATTAGCGCTTTCAAGCTTCACAGCTCATCATCAGATTGGTGCTTGTTAAAAGCAACAAATCGTGAAAAATAATAATTTAAGGGTGCCACTGAAGTTGCTCTTAAGAGTCTGTGAACCCTAAAGTAAATACTAGACAAATACTGTACGAGTACACAATAGAAATCCCATCCGAAATAAAATAAGTAAAATTAATTCATGTCATTTTCAATAGAATATTATGTCAATACTCATGTTAATATTACTGTATATGTGAAAAATTCGTGTTAAGTCTATTTCATGCTAAATATCTGATTAAGTATATTTCCGATCTAGTGATGTTGTCTGAAGCTTGAAAGCGCTAATGAGGATTTTTTCTATAGTGGTGTGCAACAGTGTAATTTCTGTTTGTGATTATACCCACTCGCACTATTTCATTAATTCAACATTTTATTTACATTTAAAGTTTGCTCATATGTTATAGAAGTTTTGGTAGTCAGAGCTGTTTTCTGAATCTTTCATTGTTTTATCCATGGAGAAAATTTTGTAAGTTGTTTTTGCATCATCCACATGAGTAGAAATGTTATAGGCCAACATTTTTATTTTTTGGATAAATATAAACTTATATTTAGGCTACTTCAAATTACAATTTTTTAGGACTACACACAACTTCAAAATTTTGATGGATTAAACAGTTATAATTTTTTAAGTTGTGATTTAAAAAATCTTACAATTACAAAAAGTTAGGCTCATAAATTTAGAATGTTTTAAATATTCAATTTTTGAAGCTCCACATCTCTTATGAAGCAATTTAAATTACTTAAAAGAAACAACAAACAATATAGTTGTTTGTTAGACAAACTATCACAAAGAGATATGATGATGACGATGATAGTCTTATTTATGTAACAGCCTTCCCAATGTAATAGTTAAAAGAAACACTTGAGTCTGCAGACTGACGAGCGTGAAGCCACTCGGGCAACTTCGGCTACCTTCGTTCTCATCTATGCCCGCCTATATTCTGTTGTCAGATGTGAGTTAGGTAAACGTTTGGTTAAAGTTTTGAGTATTATTTTAGCACAATAAGTTTATTAAGTTCACGGCTTCAAATACGTAAACTCAAGTGTAAATTTTTCATGTATTCAAGTGTGTGTGTGGATTTGTGTATTTTATTTGTGTATAACCTACCTATACATGTCCTGTAAGCATTTCGATGTTTCATTTTAAAGTTTTAATTGTCATTTTATTTTTAGTGTAACAGTTTTTTTTTAGGTACACGTGCTGTAACTGTTCGATGTGAAGTTCGTGTAACATTTCAAAGGAGTCTTGTCAATTTAAGGGGGGTGGGACCTTAACATTAGTTTTTACCAGCAGCTAATGTTCCTGCGTTCTGATTGGTCGTCGTTTTTGTTATCGTCTGAACTGCAGAACGTTCAGGTTCAGTTCTGTGTTTACAGAGAGAAAAAACATTTACTTTTAAAATAATATTAAAATGAATGTTGAGTGTAAAGGTATAAAGGTAACTATATAATTCTCGAAGATAAATAATAAACACAATTGAGAATGAATTCATATCGTATCGTTACATTTATTACCCTGAATTGTATATTTTGTTTCAGCGTTTATCACTCCAGAAATCAAAATGGTAGTAGTTTGATATCTCTGAACTACGCTTTTTGCATAAATTACAGTTCAAAACGTTGGAGACACACATCTGTAACACAGTAAAAGTGAAAAACCCTTTTGGGAAAACACTGGATTATTTTATTCCAATTTTAAATTACCTTGTTTTATCCACTACTGACGTACACAAATGGGACATACTGAAAATGTACAGGAGTTTCTGCTACGTGACATCACGGTTATACCTCCCACTCATTTTAAACATTGTTGATTATGGTCCAAGTCACGTTTTTGATAATAAATTACCTTATTTCAAATCCGTCCTGTGACTTCGTTGCGTTGTTTTTGTTGTTACGCGTTTCAGGAACTATGTCCCATCATCAGACGTATCACTCGGGAAGAGGTCGTCAAATATTAAAATTCATAAAAGTACATTATTTAAACACACATGTCCGACTTGGTGCGCACCGTGTAACGTTCGGTCTGATACTGAATTCTTGGACTTCGAGTTATTGCCAGGTTGTTTATCTCAAGCAAATGCAACGCGGTGTCGTACAGTGGGTTGGATTTAAAATTCAATTTATCATTCAGTATGCCATCATGGTTGTTCGTACTGTTATAACTTTTGTATATTTCAAACTCCTCTAATGCGTCCATGTAGCGACCCTTGTTACAGTAATGTAAAGGTATAAGATTAGACCTTAAATCCGTGTAAGTATGGTTGTTTGAAATCAAATGGCGTGCGAAATTTGACTTAATGTTTTCAAGTGAATATATGTTATTTAAATTTTTGCGTGATGTGTGTTCTTGAAATCTTTTGACGAAAGGTCTCCCTGTCTGGCCAATATAGAAACTATCACAGTCGTTACATATTAGTTTATACATGCCTGTTTTTATCTCTAAGTGAGTTTGAATATTTGGGCAAACTAATTTCCATAGACTATTATTAGTTTTGAAAGTAGTAGTAATACTGATTTTATTTAATGTGGATGTTAAAATTCTAGGCATCACATCGGTGTAAGTGGTTGAAATGAATGTGGTCTTAGAATTTTTAGCTGGTTCAGGGTTGGACTTTTTATATTTGTGCTTTCTGAGGATGTTATCAATCACTGAACTGTTGTAACAATTGGCTACTGCTATATGTTTTATTGTATTGAGCTCATCGTTGAAATCTTCAATGTCAAGGGGTGTCGTTAATAATCTGTGTATGAACCTATTGTATGCTGCTATTTTCTGTGAAAAGGGATGATGCGAATCGGCGTGTATGGTTACATCAGTAGTGGTCGGTTTTCTATATATTTTAAATTTCAGATTATCTATGTGTCTAATGACAGTTAAATCCAAGAAATTTAGCCTATTATCAGTTTCTGTCTCCAGAGTGAATTGGATATTACAGTTTATGTTATTCATGGTGTTTTTTAGACTATTTATTTGGCGTAAAGTGCCATTAAAGATTAAAAATGTGTCATCTACATATCGACCATAGAAAGTTATATTATTAGCATAACTGTTGTTGGAGAGAAAATAGGAATTTTCATAAACATCAGTATTACTACTACTTTCAAAACTAATAATAGTCTATGGAAATTAGTTCGCCCAAATATTCAAACCCACTTAGAGATAAAAACAGGCATATATAAACTAATATGTAACAACTGTGATAGTTTCTATATTGGCCAGACAGGGAGACCTTTCGTCAAAAGATTTCAAGAACACACATCACGCAAAAATTTAAATAACATATATTCACTTGAAAACATTAAGTCAAATTTCGCACGCCATTTGATTTCAAACAACCATACTTACACGGATTTAAGGTCTAATCTTATACCTTTACATTACTGTAACAAGGGTCGCTACATGGACGCATTAGAGGAGTTTGAAATATACAAAAGTTATAACAGCACGAACAACCATGATGGCATACTGAATGATAAATTGAATTTTAAATCCAACCCACTGTACGACACCGCGTTGCATTTACTTGAGATAAACAACCTGGCAATAACTCGAAGTCCAAGAATTCAGTATCAGACCGAACGTTACACGGTGCGCACCAAGTCGGACACGTGTGTTTAAATAATGTACTTTTATGAATTTTAATATTTGACGACCTCTTCCCGAGTGATACGTCTGATGATGGGACATAGTTCCCGAAACGCGTAACAACAAAAACAACGCAACGAAGTCACAGGACGGATTTGAAATAAGGTAATTTACTCCCACTCATTTCTCAAACACTTTCGTGCCATTTGTCGAGTTGTCACCCTGTTTGAAATATGCTGCTCTATGATTTTCCCATTTAAAAATTACCGTTACATGTTCGTTACTCCACGCGGTAATGAAAATCCTTTATCCTGGTAAACGTTCACTTGTTATTCGCCGGCTGTTGTAGTCAGTTCTGTAGTCTGTGAAAATTGTACTTCCGTGTTGAAAATTGTGTGTGAAAATTGAAATGACGTGCAAACATTGTGTCTTGAAGTACACAGTCAGTTGGGGGGAAATTGGCTATTACACCATGGTGTAATAGCCCCATCGGAGATTTCCCGCGTCTGTGAAAATGTGGTGCTTCTAAACACTACTCCGCATCATCCGCGATAGGATAGAGCCGGGCACTACAATTGTGTCCGACTGCTGGAAAGCATACCGATCCTTAGGGGAGGCCGGCTTCGAACACCTCACTGTGAATCATTCCATAGAGTTCGTTGATGCACGCACCGGCGCTCACACAAACACCATCGAAAGCCAATGGCAAGAGGTGCGCTGTCGTGTACCTCGGTTTGAAGTTCAAAAGAAGCGCTTCGAAGGGTACTTGGCTGAATATTTATTTAAGACCAAGTACCCACCCTTCGAACGTCTCCACCAATTTTTGTCCGCGGCCAGACAGCTTTACCCCCCTCCAACCAGTAGGTGAGTACACATTACATTATCTCTTGCAGTAATAATAAAACCTTTATTACATTAGGTTAGGTTAGTCTTGTGTAGTGTAGTATAATTTTGCCAACTTACAAGATCTAACGGTCAGGAAAATTTTGCGTGTGATACACGGTATCAGTTAGGTCAGGTTAGGTTGGTGTAGTATAGTTTAATTTAGGCTACTTACAAAATCCAACGACTCGCTGTTCTATAATACGTTCATCAAACGCCATTTTGAGTGCACCAACGTGGAAAAACTTTGCGTGTAACTTGCGATTTGCAACCCCCCTTCCCCAGGAAATGGGATTGAATTTCTCCCATCCCAGTGTTTTACCACAGGTTTTTTCGCTTTTACTGTGTTCCACATGTGTGTCTCCAACGTTTTGAACAGTAATTTATGCAAAAACCGTAGTTCGGAGATATCAAATATTCACCTTTTTACCACAACTGATTACAGCAATATATATCAAAACCAACATTGTGAGTACAAAAAACTGAACCTAAAAACCGGGAAAACAGTATAAAATAAGTTTTCTTAATAAACGTATATTTTATATAATAATGTGACAATGTAGTCAAAAGGTCCATATCTGGGGAGCCACTGAAATTGTGTTTGTTTCTGGAGGAAACAAAGATTAAAACAAAAACTACATACAATTCATGGTAATAAATGGAGTACGATATAGTTAAATTAATTCTATATTGCTTTAATATTTAACTGTGACCACAATCAATATTAATTTTAATATTCAATTCATCCGCTATGCACACAGGCAAAACCCGATTTGGATAAAAAATACGTGGATTTCATTACACTTCTGTAAGTGTGGAGTGATCGGGTTGACGAGAGACTAGACAACAGCGGCGGACGAACAGTAACGAAATTGCCCGAATGGCTTCACGCTCGTCAGTCTGCAGACTCAAGTCAAGAAACGCCTTCTACATAGATTATACACGATGTACCCAGCAGTAATACTGAACTAAGATTACGAAAAATAAGGCTATATAATGTGTATTTGAGTAAGTGCTTGTTAAAAGGAACAAATTAACAAGCAACAAATCATCAAATTTAAGGGCGCCATTGAAGTTGCGCTTAGATTCTGTAAACTCTTAAAATAAATATTAAACAATTACTGTAACAGTAAACAATACAAATATCGTTCGAAATAAAATGAGTCGTTAATAAAAATGAAATAATGTCATTTCCAACAAACGGAAAAACTGTCAATATTATATGTGAAAAATTCGTGCGAAGTCTGCTACTTCACGCTAAATATAGCCACCTAACATCTGAAAGACAAAATTAATACCTACGAGGTATGTTTACATTACCGTGTTGACAGCTTACTTTCAAACTTGACCCAAAAAAAGTTGTTAAGCCCTTAACCTCTGTCATTCATCTTTAAAGACGCTTGGATACCTTTACACACCTCTCTCAAATACAAAACAATTAACCAAACTCACACAATTTCCAACTGCGACTTTAGAAAACGTGATAAAAATAGTAAGACCGATGCGGTAACATTACAAACGCATGCAACAGGTATTGCATTGCATGTCAGATGTTAGTTTCCATATATCGTCATATATATATATATGTGTGTTGCCGCATATTATACAATGAACACGTAAATTTTGTCATACTAATTTTACAAAAATAAATACTTAAAATGTATGACATTCATTTAAAAAGTGTTTGTACGTATATAGTACATTACGAATTATAACTTATTATATTGTAACTGTGATTATAATTATTATACATACAAGATACAGTTTTACAATGTATTTTAAAAGTTAAAAGTTGAACTTTCAAAAATATTTTGAAAGAATCACATTTACTTACGTCCAAAGAAGGGTCACAGTTTTCAAAGTTATGTTGCTTAGCTATTTTGTGTAACTAAAGCCAGCCTATCTGGCGGATTTTTTAAACCTGCAAATATCGCATACCACAGAGTACGAATATAGGCCTATATAGGTACATACTTTGGCATCGCTGAAACAAATCCCTTGAGACAAACATTGCAGGAAACAATAAGCATAGAGGTGATAAGATATCGTGGGATTGCCTGATGTGTAGTTTAAATTGACTACTTCTATAAGTGTCGTCCTGTATACTCTTATAGAATGCCAATAACAGATATGCATTCATAAATTTTTAATGAATATTCATAGTTATATCAAATAATATTTTTAATATTATATTCTTATCAAAATTATTTGATATTATTCTTTGACTACTTTAGTTGTACCCTACTTTCACTTGTAGAACAAACAACATATATGTAGCTTAAAGAAAACAATAAATTTACTCAATTATGAAAATGAATTTTTTGAACAAAAGCAGTGTGACATTTCTTCTATAACAATAAAGTCTGTTCACTGATGATCCCAAATAAGACCACTGTTTTATTACACCTGAAGTCCAGGTCCTTATATTAAATTCTTGAGTCTTATATTAGCTAAGATGTATATTATAAGAACTACTATATTATCTTATAGTAGATGGCACTGCACACTTTAATGTTTCTTAAACAATAGTCACACACAATTTAGATTATAGACCTATAACAGATTAACCTTCCAAGAACTTCTCATCAAATGTGAAATATAATCATTTCAAGCACAGGAAGTAGACAGGCTCCTATTATCCTAGCTACTATAAACAGTGGCAGTTCCAGGATTAAAAAGGTGGTGGCCAAGGGTGGACTACACTGTAAGAATTTTTTGTAAGGGTATTAGTATATAAATAGAATTAAATGCTACAACATGTGTTTCTGCTACAAGAATTGGTGGTATCCACACTTAAACTACTCACAGTTGTACCTTTATAGTAGTTAATGAAGAAGACATAAATTCCTGGATTTTGTTGTCCATGATATGTCCATTGTTATCAATTAAGTATATAGAATACTACTGATGCGGAACACAAATTATTATGGATAAAAATGATAAATTTTTACATTATGACCTAAACTACCTTTTGCTTATTCATCAGCAGCTTGCTTGCTTTTGCAGCTTCATTAGAAGCTCCCACTAGGAGCACTGTCTGTCCTGACTTCTGGTGACGGCACTGTCATCCAAAAGATCGTTGTTGTGTATGTGTTGTGTAATATGTTCAAATAGTAGGCCTATGATTGATTTAAATTGTGTCTTTAGACACAATATGTTGTGTGAACATATTACACAACACACACAACAACGATCTTTTGAACAATGTCACCATCACCAAAAAGAGGACGGACAGCATTCCTAGCGGCAGCCTCTGATGAAGCTCTAATAACCAAAAGTTAGTTTAGGTCATTAGGTAAAAATTTTTAATTTTTATCAATAATAATTTGTCTTTCATATTAGTGTTATTCTATATAGTTTAAGGATATAAATTTACAGTTACTGTCCTATTTTTCTTATAATACCTGTCAATCAGATTATTTAAGATTTTAATTTCTGCATCCAAAGAATCTGCATCACACACATGTAATGAACTGCTAACTGCATCAATAAATCTATACAAATAAAAGTGTCACTGATTGTATCTAGATAGCTTATACCATTAAATGTTCAAATCGATAGTTAAACATCTCTGAATTTTTGTCTAATTAAACTTAAAATTTTAGAATAAACATTCTGGACTTGAAGTGTTTCAGGTTACTGATCAACAATAATCCAGACATTTAAGTCATGTTAATAATATGCTCATGATTTGACAGAGTATAATTCTTCCTTCTGCAGAACAGTTAGCTGGGGATGTCAGAAATAATAATTATTTTTGGAAATTCAACGCTTACATATCACACAGTTTTGAAATTCATGAGTCATTTGCCAATCTGTTCAAAGTTCTCCTAAATAGTCTTAGCTAAGTTTATATTGCTACTTACACCTGAAGATAATCAAACAATGATTTACATGTTTGTAAAATATGTGTAAATAAACTAATAAACTTCCTGAATGCTACTAATTCCCATTGGTATTTTAATAAATTTTCTGGACAACACACAATACAGAAACTGACATAACATACAATATAAGATTAATATAACCAGTAAGTACAGAAAACTTGCAGTAATAGTCATTGATTTGTATTTGTGTGGGGTGATTTTTAGGAGTTTTAGGTAGTAGAGAAAAATGTATACAACCTTTGTAAGTCTTTTAAAAGAATTATTTTTGTTTCTGTATTACTTTGTTTGAAAAAACATATGTTTTGTACTAATAATATGAATTCTCTAGTGGAAGGTTAGGTTTATTCTGGAAAAATAAATATAAATTCTCTAGTGGAAGGTTAGGTTCATTCTGGAAAAATAACTAACTCAATGCAGAGGTAATATGAATTTTGTAATAAGCAAATAATACGATTACCTTAAAATACCTCTTAATGATTACTGTTTTATTAAACCATGCACTGTATACATGTGTGTGGGTGTGTGTATGTGTGTGTGAGAGAGTGAGAGAGGGGGTGGAGATTACATATTTGTAGACCTTGAAAACATTCTAGGATACTTACCAGGACTACTAAGAACCACTGATATAAGCTTCCTGCCTCGTGTAAAGATGAAAACTCCAAAAATTACTTTCTATTTGTATGTCGCACTCACAAAAGACTTCGTATATTTTCATAATTTATATTATGTTTCTTGTGCAGAATTATATTTTACAATCTAATTTTTTCTGTTACACAAATCAATTGAAGCAAAACTAGCTACATTAAATTCCTGGATTTTGTTGTCCATGATGTGCACATTGGTTAAGCATCATCAGAGGGTAGCGCCTGATGAAGCTTGTAATAAGTGAAAACTGGTTCAGGCTACAAGGTAAAAGTTTAACATTTTTTACCAATAAAAAGTTAGTGATCTGAGTCAGTAGTGATATATTTATAATTAGCTACATTAAATTTATCCTTTCAATTTTTGTAGATGTTTGACTTTTGTAAACTACCAGTACTTTTTTTTAATCAATCTAAAATTCCAAATAATTAGCGTTATTTATCTAATATTTCTCATTTATGTACACATTTTTTAAACCAGTTTGTTTTTTTGAAATGAATAAGAAATTTGTATAACTACAGTAAGGCCCATTAATATTCATGCTTGTTACGATATTCCATACAATACACGCTATTTTACAGTCCCTGTACGTCTCATGTGCGGAACCTTTATTATGTTCAGCTACCGTATACCGTATTGTTTTTCTTTACAATTTTCAATTAAATGAAATAAATCGGATTAGTAATGTAATACCTTGTGCTCACTTATGGGTCAGAAGCTGGACTTTTAAGCTTATGCTACACAAATTAATATTTTGTACATTTGTGAAGTGAAAGTCTCATGATCGAAACTTAAATGAGGAAAATATAATAGTGTTTGTTACTGACAATTTTGATGATTCTGAAAAACTGTTCCAGTTGTGGGGGGGGGGGAATTGGTTACACTGTGGTAGGCCTACTTCATCCCATGGAACAAGAGTTAAGTGCACAAACATTTGTGATGCGAATGAATTTGTTTTGCAAGAAATATAATCCATAATCTGTTTTATCTATTGCATGTGAAATATACTGTTTTATTAATATTTGGACTTAATATATTTATTAATTTAAATGTTAATAACATGTTCTACCATTTGCCCAGTTTGATCAGCCAGAATTTGATCAGTGTAATACTATTTTATTTTATTTCATAATTTTTGTTCTATCCTTATATACATGAGCTTAAGGTTTAAACAAGATATTTGGTCTCCTACTGGCTCTTCATGATTTTGAAAATCATTTGAAAAAAAAATATTAACTATAATCTAAAGTCATATAAGATTATATAACTACTACTGTTATATTATTGAAAACTATATACACTTCACTTCATCAGATTCCTGCAGTCACATGTCTGAAATTTACACAGTAGAGAAGTATTTTTTAATTCAATAGTAAAATGCTGTACGTCAGTCATAGGTAACCTTTGAATTCATGGGGGCGCACATATAACTGAAGACCAGTTCGATGGGTGCACCCCTCCCCACCCCATCGCTGGAAAATAGAAAGCTGCGGAGCTGGACGTTGGACATCAGTGGTCAATAGCTGGATGTTTCAAACATTAACTGTCACTTTATAATATCCTTGTGTTTATATTTAGCTTCTTTGATTACTTTTATGTTTCTACCCATAAAATCTTTGTGTTCCAAGTCGGTAGTGATTTAATTATATTTAGTGATGTGGAACACCAAATCAAAAAAAGCTTTGCAGTATTTTTCATATAAAATTCTGAAAATTTTTCATATTAGGAGTATGTCATCAACAATCTGTCTTCATACACACATACATTAAAACTAACAAAACTATAAACAAAAAAAAATGGTTAAACAGGAACACATTTTAATGAAAATAAATTAAGACATTATCATAATAAAAAGTATTTATTTTTATAAAGTGCACAGAATTGTAAAAGTTGAAAGAAAAATCATGTTTAAAACATAAATGAAAGTATCAGTTCCTTTTCTTGAAAACACTAACTTCAGTAATTATTGTATTAGAAAAAATTAAAATTTGAAACGGCTTGTACTATTTTATAATACAGTACTTTGAAGCAGGTACAATGTGGGTGGATTCCTTCATTCAAAAGAAAAGAAAATTACATATTGGTTCGTGTGCACGTCAAACCTTTGTAGCTGACGTTGCAGGTACAGGTTCTGCCGACTGCTGCTGTACGTGGGTCTGAGTCACACACAAAAATTGATTAGTTCTACATTTTTTCTTTTATTCACATATAACAGGGGTATACAAGTGTAATATGTTACAGGCAAGTAAAGATACTAATTGTATGCTAAATGGAATGAGAGAGATAAAAATCTTTCCTCTTCAAACTTTTAGCAATTTAACTTAATTCAACTTAATTTAATTTAATTCAACCTAACCTAACCTAACCTAACCTAACCTAACCTAACCTGCCTACCTACTATTATCCTGTCCAAAAGTATCAGACTCATGCAAATATTTTTGTAATACATATAGAAAGTGACAATATTTTCTATAATTACCTGATGTAGACACTAACAGAATACTTGTATATACTGAAAGCTTATAGTCATGGAAGCTCTTCAACACCACTAATACTGTTACCACTATCATCCAGTTTCAAATATTGGTTCAAATATTCAGCTTCCATGTTCTTCAGATGGTAACACAACTTCCAGTCATCTGCTGTAATATGGAATAGGACTGATTTTTTCTACACCTAACGCTTGGAAGTCTTCAGTAGTAAATCTGATTTTTTTTTTGTAGTCTTTTACACTAGACCAACACCTACTGTGTTTAACACCTTTTACACTAGACCTATTGGATTAAGTCAAAGTTTTGAGAGGGGGCCTCAAGAAAAATATTTATGATCTGTGGGAACTGCATCTCTTGTATACATAGGTTCATTAAATTTTTAATTTAATTTGGTTCTTAAAGTTAAGGTATGTTCATACAATAGGCATTGCACATACTGATACATACTGGGGTCTGCATATCTTTTTTCTTCCAAAACAAAGTTGGTAGGGGATTGATTTGTACATTATGCTATGGGGCAGTACCAATTACCATATGTTGTTTCTTTTTGTATTTATAATTAGCTTAGGATCCAATGTTCATAATTCTTTTAATTCATATAACCACGTAGTCATCTGTTTTTGTCTCTCATTCCCTGATTTCTCCCCTACTTTTGTTCATTTTTAAAACGTTACGAGGGCTGTCCAGAAAGTAGCTTATGTTTTAGAATAAATAAATAATAAAAACGAGAGAAAAATCACAGTTGAAAACTACATTCTTAGACTATTTTTTCACATAGTCTCCATTCAAGTTCAAACACTTATCGTAACGATTTACAAGTTTTTGAAAGCCCTCATTGTAAACATCTGCTGACTGCGATTTCACCCATTCATTAACACCTGCCTTCAGCTCTTCATTGTCCTCAAAGCACTGTGTTGCCAGTCACTTTTTCATATGAATGAACAGGTTATAATCGCTCAGTGCCAGATCAGAGCTGTATGGGGGATGATTGAAAATCTCCCACCCAAACTTTCCCAAAAGTTCTTGCATTTGTGCTGCTGTATGCGGTCAGAGATTGTCGTGGAAGAACAATACCCTGGAGCTCAACTTACCGTGTCACTTGTTTTGGATTGCTTTCTGCAGCTTTTCGGCAGATGGCTGAAATGAGTACATCCCCGTCGAAACGATTGCCTAGTGGGTAGGAACCGAGAAGCTTCAATGAACGGTGAGTTGCGCTTCTATGCAGACAGTAAAAACTTCGGCCTTTCATTCTGCTCGCCACTATCCAGACGATGGCCTGGACGACTTCTACAGTTTTAAGGTAGTAATCCCACTGATAAGAGTTTACGTTCACGACGTAAAGAAATTAGGCCTTGAAATACCATTTAACAGCAAGATGCAGGATGTTCTGTTGCCAACTGCGTCGGAGCTTGCGCCATAGCCAGAAGGGGTGGAGAACTTCCAATGGAAGACCAATTTGCAAAGGTTCACCTGGAGAGAGTATTATGTCGATCCACGATACCTTGGTCCAACTCCAGAAGACGTGTGGCATGGAGATCCAGGAGCCCAAGAAGGCTCACGGCAGACATGCCTGGGTGACTCTGCCGCGTTAGCTGATTGCGCAGGATTGGTGAAGTGACTGGTGGTCTGCTAACTGGGAATGGAATGGAGGATGCTGGGGACGGATGTTCTAACGGAGTTTATGCAGGTGGGACCTTCAAAGCACGTCGGCTGGTCGCCTTCCGTGTAGGACGAACCGGTCGCTACAGGTGGTGTCATCGCAGACTCCGGGACTGTTGTAAAAGCTTCGGTGCCGGGGAAAACCGCTCGACATATGGGGGGGGAGTTACGCAACTTTCCGCCCCAGGACGTGTTTTCTTTCTGCTTCGATGGATTTAGAACAACCTCGACAATTAACCACACGTCGCAGCACAATGGCGAAAGACCATCTTTGCCTTATCACGACTCTATGGCCCCCACGCACCCAGCGTGATACTGAAGCATACGAGTGGCTAGGATGAAGGTACGTTTACATTTTCTGTTGTTGTTTTTGTTAAAAAACGTTATGTTCTTAATTTTTAATGTTATTCTCAAGCATTGTGTATACACATTAAACGTCATATTTTTCCTCCCCATGGCTTTTATTTCTTTAAACAGTAAGCTAAAACTCAAATCATATTACATAACCTCACAAGTGAAAGCATTATGTATTTTCGCTTTACATCAAGAAATAGAATTATTTGTGGGTCAGCCTTATTTGTAATTAATTAGTATACTACTTGTTCTTCACATCGTGGTATCTCGACACATTCGCATATGCAAAACATCGAAAATTCAATATGGGTACGGATACTGGGGAAGTACCAATTTAGGTGGCTGTGTAAATGTGAACGGTTTTCAAAGATATCAACAGTGACTGATGGTTCGATAATATTGAATGAGTAGTCAAGTCTTTTATATTGTAAAGACAACTTACGATTACGTAGTGTAGGTATGCCGTATATATTATATGTGGTAATGGTTAACTTAAGAAAAGAAAGATTACAAGTATCGATGATAACACCTTTGTCCAAATATTAGCGTATAACAGAGGTTAGTTAATTCTGTGGAAGAAATATATAACATCTCATACTGGCACTGTACATTCAGTATTAGAATCTACAGGTGGTATCTATGACTTTATGTATGATTTAACAAGTACCTAATTTCACGGTACAGAGAATAATCTATGCGCCAGCATAAAGATATTTAAAGATTTCTAACGTGTAAAAAGCAGTAAATTGTAACAAAATGTACGTATTCAAGACTAGATTTTTGTAGTAAAACTATATATATGTTTTACAGAGTACTAAATCATATAACATTTTTATAAACAAAGTAAAATGTACACATACCACATTCATACTTACACGTAAAAAGCAACACATGTATAATATAAACATTTATACAGTATTTGTATAAAATGTGTAGTCATAATACGTAATACCAATAACAGAAAACTGTAGAAGCATTTGTGCTAATGTATATAAGAATTGGTATTGTTTTTAATAATGTTTGCATTTCAGAATAACATAACCTCAGAATAAAAAAGATTAACAAGGTGTGCACAAAAATTGTTTGTCTCAGTTACAAACCTCTGCAACTATAATGGTAGCAGTGGCGGCTGGTGAGATTTTAGTTTGATGGGGCTGCACTACAATTTTCAACTTTCAACATTTACCATTGTCATATATTAGAGAAAATTAATTACTATTACTAAGTCTTTTATATGTATTGAAGCTGAAGCTGAAGCTGTGACAAAACATTGGTCCAATCCTCTTTGGTGCTGCTGCTGCTGCTGCTGATGATATTTATGATTATGATTATGATTATGATTTAAGTTCCAAACACTAAAGGCATACACGTTAAAATTCAAACAAATTATAATTTTTAATTTACACATTAAACTTATAGACATTAAAATTTTTAAATGAAAATATAATAGTGAGTTATGTTCTTAAATAAAATCAGAAATAAATCACTGTTTCTTTCACAATTTTATTTAAACATGAAGTCCATTCTCCTTTCTTTGCAACTGGAAAACTTATTGATAACTTTGTCATTACAATGAATAATATTTTCAATCATTTCTTTTTCTGTCTTAACATTGCTAAAACAGCAAGACGCTCTTGTGTCATTGTACTTCTTAGGAAACTCTTAACTCTTTTCAACGTGGAGAAGCACCTCTCGGGCTCAGCAGTAGTCATGGGAGTAGTTAGAATTATTTGGAGCAGAGTGAACACTTCTGTGCAGGACTCGGCAATTCCTGTATCCAATATGATTTTGTAAGCTTTCATAACCTCTGAATTACTGCGGAATTCTTGCCTCTTGTACAAAACAGATAGTTCAGTTTCCAAACGTTCTTTACAAAGAAAGGGTAAGCTTCAATAGTGTCAGCAAATTCGGGTGAAGAACTTATATTATCATTGGAGAGGGAGAAATTTAACAGTTTTTGCTCCTGACAGATGTTTATTAAAAGAAAATCTCTCTTTTATCTGATAACAAATAATATCACACACCTCCTTTGCAGAGACAAGATTATGTGATAACGTTTTCCTTTTCTTTATGAGTGGAGTGTCTTCTTGTTGGTCAGTAACAGAAGAAAGTCTATTTCTTTCATTCATGATTGCCTCAAGAAATTTATTTATTCCATTATGATACTACTGGAGTTTGCATTATGATGCTGCAGGTGATTATATAAAATATCCACATGAGACATGATGTAAAGAGAAAATTCTAGCCAAAAGTTGAAGTCCTGGTCATTCAGCATATGGAGAATACCTGGAGCCGCTTGCACAGTGGAATGACTTTTGTCAATTTGAAATTTCTCAAAGCATACTATTAGACTTCCCTTGTTTTCGAAAACGGTGTTCACTAACCGGCTTTTAAAATTCCATCTTGTGTCGAGGTACAGAATTTGTTTAGAAATACTGTCTAGAATAGATAATCGTAAGGGTGACTTCGTAAAAAATGCAGGTATAGCGGCAAGACTACTGAAAAAAATACGAGCTTGTGAGTTTTGTGATGCTGCCTTTTCTATAATTAAATTTAATTGATGCGCATAACAGTGCACAAAATGTGGATATTTGTATGACTGTTGAATTATTTTATGCACACCTCCTTTCTAAAACCACTATTCTAGCCAAAAACCGGGCTAGCCACTAAAACCGGGGGCTCCGTCGTAAGTCTGAGCTATAAGTTTGTCACTGTCGCCATTCAGGACTATATTTACCTGTTCTAAAATGCATTCTGCTAAAACTTCAGCATTTTGGGGTTTTGGGTTAAAAAATCCCCAAAATCTTTCATGCACAATTCCGTTCAGTTCATAACGAAAAATAATAACTTGTTGTGTAAGACCTGACACATCTGATGTATCATCCGACATTACTGATAAAAATTTAGACTGTTTAATTTCAGCACGTATTTCATCACGACACCTCAAGGATACAGTCTAGAAGTTCGTTCTGAATTGTCTTAGACGTTCTCTTAAACACTGTTGACTTCATAAAATGACTTTTAAGAGACTCGTCTAACTTTCCAGCAAATTCTAACAATTCTCGAAATACACCAGGAATCGATGACTGTGAAGTTTCATCACGACCACGTAACGGAAGCTCAAATTTTCCGCAAAACTTGACGCAGTCAATAATTTTCGAGAGAATTTCTTGATTCTGTCTCACTTTTTCATTGTGTTTGTTTGTTTGTTTGTTGTTTGTCACTTAACTGATGTGCAATGTTTACTTTTCCTAACATGGCTAAATCAATTACATTCTTCATATGTTTTGCTGAATCTTCGTGTTTTTTTACTTTCTCGCCTAAATGTTTTAAATCATTCACTCCAACCTTTGTCCAAATTGCATCACCTCCAAATAATAAACAAGGAAAGCAAAATAGAACATTCTTTTCAGGACAGCCACACAACCACTTATGTCTGGAATAAATGGACACATTACATTTCCTACAATTAGTCTGCTTGATGATGACCGAGAAATTAATAAATCAGGAGTCTCGCGACCTAAATTCTTAATTTCATTCTTCTCTGATAACGATGAAAAACTGTTGTTTTGCAAATATAAAACACTATTTTTATTCATATTTGTAACGGGACAGTTTAGGGTATACCCAGGGTAATTTGGGAAAGGGGAAACAAAAAGTATAAATAATAATTTGGGGTAACAACATAAATAATAATTGTAAAATTTTACGTGGGTTATTCGGAAAGTAAGGTCCGATTTCTTATAAAAAATAAACCATCACAGATTTTTTCAAAAAACTTTTTTTATTTAATTCCTTACATCTTTCTCTATTTTTCTACATAGTTTCCATTTTTGTTTAAACATTTGTCATAACGTTCTACAAGCTTTTGTATGCCGAAGTCATAGAAGTCTGCCACCTGTGAGGATAACCAGTCTTTAACTGCTTCTTTCACCTCGGCATCTGTGGCGAAGCGCTTGCCGCCGAGAAACTCCTTTAGGTAGCGGAACAAGTGAAAATCGCTCGGCGCCAAGACTGGACTGTACGGTGGGTGGTCAATCTGTTCCCATCCAAAAGATCTGATCAGATTTTGGGTTTGAATGGCAGAATGGGGTCTGGCATTGTCATGCAGCAACAAAACTCCAGACGTCAGAAGGCCACGTCGCTTATTCTGTATTGCACATCTACGTTTAGTCAGGGTAGCGCAGTAAGCGGCTGCATAAACTCGACTAACAAGACTCCATGTCTATCCCAAAACACGGTTGCCATAACCTTGCGTGTTGAGATTGTCTGCTTGGCCTTGACTTTGACTGGTGATGTTGAGTGACGCCATTCCATTGACTGACGTTTAGACTCTGGGGTCATGTGAGAAACCTACGTCTCGTCCCCTGTGACAATGTTCTCTAAACGTTGATCACCTTCCTTATGATATCGGTCCAAAAAATCAAGAGCACAAGCCATTCTTTTCATGTTTAAAAGGAATAAATCCCAAATGTTTAGTACCAAGCCACGTGTTGTTCAATCAAATATATTGGAACTTACCGTCTGCGGCTTTCCAGAAACAGCGTCTTTATAAATTTACATGTTTCGGGACCCTTGTCCCATCATCAGAATTTAAAAGTAATTGTGTATCATTTAAATACGATACACTTGTCAAACACTTAAAATATTAAAATCCAATATAAAATAACTTAATATAACATAATAATATAATATTTACAGCGAGTACGAAGGTTACCGATGTACATCGTATGAAAACCGACCGCGCACTAATTTATGTCTCGCTCCCACCACGACAGTAGCGCAAGGCAGTGTTGTACAATACATTTGATTTGAAGACCAATTTATCATTTAAAACATGCAGCTTGGTACCAATATTATTGTGTGCTTTATAAATTTCGTATTCTTCAAGAGCGTTCAAATATCACCCTTTCTTACATATGTGAAGGGGGTTCAAATTAGTTTTAAAATTAGTGTAGCTATGATTTTCGGAAATGAGGTGTTCTGCAAATTTTGACTTGACACTGTCCAAACTGTGAAAATGTGTAGGCGGCCTATGTTCTATAAATCTTTTTAAAAAACCACGTCCATTCTTTTCATTTGGTGTTCCTCAGTAAGCAGCCTGGGAACCCAACGTGAGCACAATTTGCAAAATTGCAAATTTTCAGAGACAATTGTGTGCAAAGTTATTCTACCCACATTCGGAAATTCCAATGCTAAAGTTGAAATTGTGAATCATCGGTCTTCACGAATTTTTTCGTCCACGGCATTGACCAAATCTTCTGTGATCACTGATGGTCGGCCTGATCGCGGTTCATCATGGACATTTTCCCGTCTGTCCTTGAAAGCTCTCACCCACTTACGCACTTTGCTGTCACTCATCGCATTGGGGCCATACACTTCACTTATCTGTCGATGAATTTCCGCTGCTGAAACGTTCCTTGCTGTCAAAAACCGAATCACTGAACGTATTTCACAGTCGGCGGGCTGATCAATTGTTTTAAACATTTTGAACTGACACTGTAAACAGCACACTGCAACAATACCAATGCAAATGGCGTTGTTTGACGCGCAAGGCATGCCGGGAGTCGGTGCGCATGTGCGTTTCAATGTTCGCGTGTCATTCGATTAGCTACGGCGATTTGGACCTTACTTTCCGAATAACCCTCGTATAAGACGTAGTAAGCCAGCGATTGAAAGGGAGTCAAGGTCAACATTCCGACGTCAGAAAAACAGTTAAATATTACCAAACGAACTTTGACCGATGAAGTCACCAGTCTCGCCACATTACATAATTGCCAGGCCTTTAAATACGTCACGTGGAATGCAGTGCGTAGTTGGCCTCGCCTTAGAAAAAATGGCTCGTCATATTCAGAAGAACAATGAGATGTGGTCACGTGACCCCCCTTCCATCTCAGATTTTACAGCCGTTCGTCTCGCCCCAGTTGCAATAATACCATATAACCGGCCGGTTGTGAATAAAAGTTACGGAACAAAAATGCGGGCCCGTGTGTGTAAAAATATTAAAAATGTAAAATAACAATGAAATAACAAAATTAACTTTCATTAGAGTGGCTAACAACTAAAATTCTTCTTCAAAACATGTAAACTCAGTACGAAATAATAACGGTAGTGCGTGCACGAGGAGTCATCTGATGGACGCACCTAGAAGGATCATCACAGGGAAGTAAATTAATACACTCAATAAAATCTTGCAAGTCCCCCAATTAATATAAAATGAGCTCATTAAGGGGAATATAAAATGTAACGCATGCATGTGGGTGTGTTTGTGTGGATAAAAAAAAATATATATATTTAAGAAGTGCTGGGTTGTGTTCAATTAGAAATATAAATTAAATTGATGATTTAGAATAATACATGATGAAGAGAGAGAGAGAGAGAGAGAGAGAGAAAAATGTTGATGTTAATAATTATTTTATTTGTTTCTTTATCAATTATGTCTCGTGGCCGAATGTGTTTCATTTTGTTGAAGAAGGGGTTAAATGTACAAGTATATGAGAAAGAATAAAAGGGGAATGTCATTGGTAAAACTAAAACAAAAAACAAAAGAATTATTTACTGAAAATAACCCATTCTGCTACTTCCGTTCGCCTAACCGAATCTGGCCCAAAGGTAAGTAAATTTCATATCTCATTGTTGGTAACCAGTAAAGATGGCGTCCGGACTATGGACGAATACAGTAATCAAAATCAAAATTAAAAGAAATTAAGGGTGAAAAGAGTTTAGCATATTACTTATTTGTTTTAAAACTGCAACGATAAAAATTAGCACAGTCTACAAACACGGAACATGCCGTCAGCAAAAAATTTGCATGCACACATTTGATTTCTCGACAGCTTCGGGCTGGACTGAATGCAGCCCAAGTTTAGCTTGTTAACAAAGCGTTCTCCCACCACGTGCCTCAAGCGCAGACGCAACACGCACTTGTCAAAGTAGGGCACAGCCCGCGCCTGCCACATACATGCATCAGTTTACACAACCATCAGTTGTGGCTGAACGCGAATATAAAAATGTATTTCTTATACAGGCGAATCTTTGAAGAATACATAATTTCCTAAATAAAAAGTTATTTAAATAAGGTAATTAGTTTTCCTTGAAAATTTTAGGGAGGGCTGCAGCCCTGCAGCGTTTATGGACAAGCCGCCACTGAATGGTAGGTATACAAGTAAAGATGAAAACAAAACTGATGTTTGTTCACATACAAACTAATTTTGTAATATATCATTTGGTATAAACAATTTTCATTCAAGGGAAAAGGCAACACACACATACACACACACACACACACACACACACATTAGTTACTGTAGTATATGCTTTATGTACTGATATATTACTCATTTTGTAAACTACCATAATTGTTTCCTTATAATAAGGAAAGGTGGCATGTATACATTTTACTGTTATTAAATTAGCATATTCTAAATCTGATTATAAAAATCTTATAGTAAAAACTGTGTCTTGTTTACAGGTAATGTGAGAGTCACTAGGCAACACAAGAGATGAGACTGCTATAATTCACTTAAAGCTGATATTGTGACTTCATGTACTCTCTAGAACAGAAAGTTTTTTGGTCTGCTCTCCTGTCTCGAGTTTTTGTTATTTTCTTATCATTTTTATCAAATGAATTTATATTTGATCATGATCCTGATGTCTTCAGAACACCTGCAGCTTCCGAGGAGTTCACAGTTTTTGATAACATTGTTCATAGAGTACTGGGAGGTTTATTACGCTGGGATGCACAGTATTTTCTTCACATTGCTAGATATGGTTACACATATGAGAAGTCACTTGCTTTTTTCCCTCTTTTCCCATTTATTACAAAAATAATGTCAGCAGTTCTGTATTATTTTGTTAGTTCTGTTTTAAATTACAGCTCAGTAACACTTTTGTGTGCTGTTCTTTTAAATGTATATTTTTTTGTAAAGGCAGCAAGTACACTTTACAGATTAACATTAAGTGTGTTCAGTGATAAACAGTTGGCTTATAAATCAGCAATACTGTTCACTATTAATCCTGCAAGTATTTTTTTTACTGCTCCCTACTCTGAAAGTTCTTTTGCTTTCTTCACATTCATGGCTCTTTTATTAGGCACTGAAAACAAATTAAATGAATCTAGTATTTTCACCGGACTATCAATAGCAACTCGCTCTAATGGAATTTTAAACTTAGGTTTTATTGTGTACAGACATTTGAAGTATGTATTACCAAACTGTAAAAATTCTTTACGTTTATTTGCATTACAGACTGTGCTTTTAGTATCACGTATACTTGTGGCTTGTGCCTCATTTTTTATGTTCCAAGCATATGGCTATTTTAAATTTTGTTTCCTGTATATTGATTCATTTACACAGAATGTTATAGCTTATGGCGAAGAAAATGATTTTGTCATTGCTGGCCAAAGTGTATCTCCATGGTGTAAGTCAGTCATTCCTGTACCATATTCATATATACAGGATCATTATTGGAAAGTTGGTTTCTTAAAGTACTATGAGTGGAAACAGTTACCAAACTTTTTACTTGCCACACCACTGGTATGTATTACAATGTATAATTCATTGAAATATTTAATAGAAAATAGGAGGTGTATTTTTAATCTGGGACTGAAAAACAAATATTTCAAAAACAGTTGTGATAACAAACAGTTTGAATATATTGTCCATGTTTTGTTGTTAACCATCTTCTGTGTATTGTGCATCCATGTTCAAGTGACAACAAGGATGGTATCTTCATCTAGTCCTGTATTATATTGGATAGCAGCCAGAACTCTCAAGACAAGGCATAAAAGCAAATCTGTACTATTTGAAAGGCAGTTGCGGAAAGTTTCAAGTACAAACAGTAAGGAGGATGAAATTGAAAGTGCTGAAAATATGAATAGTTTGTTTAAAACATTTGTACTTACTGAAAATTGTGAAAATGGCCAGCAGAAGCTTGTAAAACTGTATTTTATAATGTATGTAATTGTTGGAACAGTATTGTTTAGTAATTATTATCCGTGGACTTGAAATGGCTGTGTGTTTGCATAAATTATCCATACAGTATTAATCTGAAGATATAGTTTAGGTCACTTGTTATTAATTGTTTATGGTCTTTTTCCTAAAAGGTTTTGAATAACAGTGTTCTATTGAATTTTTGTAAAGGAATTAAAACATTAAGAGCTGTATACTCATACACGATTTTATATTACATCAGCCAGAAGATTTATTTCCAAGTATATTTTCTCTACTTGTGTTACACAAATATTCACAAATAGTTTCTTAGTTTTGTTGAGTCATAGGACATCAGAACCTCAAAACAAACATCATGATTGGGAAAAAGCATATAAAGTAGCATGCTGTGGTAAGTTAATAGAATTGATCAATGAAATACAGCAGTTTGTTAACAAAAATCCCAGCCAACACATGTAATGTTTTAAAAACAGTGAATTTACTTTATCTGTAATTAAAGAATGCTTTTTTTGCCAGCAAGTGGATGGTCAATATACATTACATCAATGTAACATGTACAGAATAAAATCTCTTATAATAAATTGCAAATACAACACGTCTCTTTAATTAAATGACCTTTCAGATCACTTTTCTATTGATGTTTTGTTGTGGACACAGTCCTCCAGGTGTTCAGACTGTATTTCTCCATTCTAATTTTTTTCCAAGGATTTCAACCATACATTTATTCCATGTTATTTTAGGCCTGCCCTAAGCTCTGTTTTCATCTGCTCCATGGTTCCAGACTGCCTTGGGTAATCGACCATTCTCCATTCTGATATTGTTACAAGCTGGCCTAAACATTTGTCTTTAACATATTCCTAAGGCTTTTAGGAAGTACTGTGGGCCTGACGTGAACACCCTACGTTCAGGATTTTTTTTTTTAATTCTACCGACGATGGCAGCCATTGGAGCTGTTGAAATGTTTGGTTTGGCAATAAACCACAGCCAAACAGCCCAGATAACTTGAATCACATTTGTCTTTAAGTTAATTTATTAATTCCCTTATGACTAGTCTTCCTATTTTATAATTTCTTAATTCAATCTTTTCCTGCTTACTCCTTGTATTCTCTTGAGAGGAATTTTACCACAGTCATTTGTAACCTGGACCATTATTGGTCGCCCAACACCCAGGATTCAGTACTATAGGACTTGTTGAGCTGTAAAATATATGATTTGTAAATTTTCTCTTTATTTGTTTTGATGTCTGTCTTTTATTTAGGAAAATACTCTATTCGTTTATTGTTATTCTCCCTGGCACGGAACAGTTTTACTGTACTTCTAGTCCTGCTGGACATTCCTGCTTCAGTTTCCCCATATACTTCTGCCACTCTGCCAATGTGTTTGTAAGCATCTATTTGTTTCAGCATTTTACCAGTATTGAAAAAAATAATGATTCTAATTTGTTGGTTTATATACATGCAAAATAATGAACTACAGTTAAAAAGAATTCATGTAGAAAACATGATTAGAGCTTAGGAACTTTTTGAAACTACTATTCAAGGTTTGATCAATAATTACATGGAACTTTCGTTTTTCTCAAAAAAATCTTTATTTATTCATCAATATTAATTTTGTCCCCTTCAAAATAGTCCCCATCAGATATAATACACTTTTTCCAATTTTTGAAGCACTACTGGAATGCAATTTTTGGTATGGCGTTTAGCTTTAGCTGTTTCAACGATTCTGTCTTTATCTCCTCAATGTTGGCAAAACATCGTCCTTTCATGTTTTTTTTCATCTTCAGGAATAGGAAGAAGTCGCAGGGGGCCATATCCAGCAAATACGGAGGTGGAGGCATCATAACTGTGTTGTTTTTGGCCAAAAATTCACGAACAAGCAGTGAATTGTGAGCAGGTGCATTATTGTGGTGCAAGCATCATGAGTTGTTTTGCCACAAATCCGGGCGTTTTCTTCGAATTGCTTTACGCAAATGGCATAGAAATATACTATGCCAGTACCAGTAAGGGAGTACTCCTTATTGTCTGTATGGCCTGGTTGCAAGAACTCATGGTACACTATGCTGTTGAAATAAAAGAAAACAGTGAGCAGAACCTTCACATTTGATTGAACTTGATGAGCTTTTTTCAGTCGTAGCTCTTCTGGAAGCATCCATTGTGACGATTGGGCCTTAGTTTCGATGTCATATCCGTACACCCATGTTTCATCAGTTATGACCCATTTGAGCAGTTCTTGATCCGTCGTTGACCTCATTCAGCAACTCCTGAGCAATGTCCATTCGGCACTGCTTTTAGTTGAAATTCAACAGTTTCGGGACAAATTTTGCTGCCACATGTCTCATGCCCAAAACATCCAAAAAAATTTCTTAGTATGAGCCAAATTATATGCCAACATCATCAGCAACCACTCTGATAGTGATTCGGTGATTGTCCATAATCATTTTCTTCACATTTTCGATGTTCTCATCAATTGTGTTGGGGTGTCCAGGGTGCCCATCATCTTCAACGTCTTCACAACCCTGTTGGAAACATTTGTACCACTTGTAAATGCTTGTTTTATTCATAGAAGACCAGCCAAAGTAACATTCAACATATCCAATATGGTGCTGCACTTTATTCCATTCTTAATACAAAATTTAATGTAAATTCTTTGTTCCATTTTTTTCCACAAGTAAAATATCGGTGAGTACACCAAAACATGTGTAACCTTTTGAACACCCAACAGTGAACCAAGCATCCAATATAGCTACCAGTGTCAAGATACGTCATGAACAAGGGTACCAACGCAACAACACAAAATTATGGCAATTGGACTTATACAGCCCGCAAAATTAAAAAATTCTGCGTATTGATCAAACCTCACATGTTTGAAAACATTTATTTTGCAACACATTTAAAAGCTAATACATACCATACTGCTTAAAGCTAATGGGTTTTGATGTGCTGAAAAGATAAAAAAAGGAGAACAAGTCTTGTTGATACATATGATTGGCTTAATTATTAAAAAAACACAAGCTGCTGACATCAATATATGTTTATACATTCACAGTAGACAATACCTGTGTGAATGAAACATTTTAGAAATGAATTATTGAATTCTGTAGCCTATAGTACTTTGTAGTTGCACTAGAGTGTCACGAGTTATTTGATTAGTCTTGTACCATTGTGATCACAGTAAATTATAGACACCAACTGATGGTGAAGTACTTTACATCAGTTAATGGTTTAGTTTCATTTGTATTTTAAATATTTCAGTTGAATTTTATAGCAACAGATTTGACAACATTGTGACCTGAAAATAATACTGATAATGAAAATATTTGCTAAATATAAAATAAAATTACAGTGGTGAACCTGGGACGGGAACCTCCAGATTTTTTATTTTTTAAATATTGAAAAATACTAATTGTAAATATATCATTACTGACTCGGATCACTAATTTTTTATTGGTAAAAATGAGCCTCTGCTGAAGCTTGTAATAAGCGCCTCAGGCTATAAGGTAAAAGTTTAACATTTTTACCAATAAAAAATTAGTAATTCAAGTCAGTAGTGATATATTTATAATTAGTTAATCAACGAACACGTCATGGACAACAAAATCCTGGAATGAAAAATATTGTTCAAGAACCATATTATATAAACTTATGGAAGAAATTTTAAATTCTTTGTCTTATATTTGTAACATGGGGAATTTTTTTATATAATTAAATGTTTCATCTGTGACACCTTTCATAGTTACCTCCACCAGAACCCTCCCCCACCCAATTAATTCTGAATCCACCACACATTAAAGTTTGATAATATTTAAAATTTCACTTTATTTTTCTTGTACATAATATTTTTAAATGTATCAACAATGAAATACAATTGGTTTAAAAATGTTTATTGTACTGAAACAAACAATATGCAGTAGTTTACATCAAGCGATATTGTAAAATCAGAATATATTTTTTGAAATAAATGTTATGTCCAACACAGCCAAATGTTAAATTACAATGGTGAGGTGATGTTATTGTAAATTAATGGATCTTAAAAGTAAATTTTAATACTTGTTGCAGACTAATACTTTAAAATGTAATAATATTATTAAATGATAACGGTCATTACATGTATAATTGTCAGTTATTGGTTATTTAAGTGCTGATTTTCCATTTATTTTAAAGATGCGTGCTTTATTTAATTTGAAATGAATTTAATTGTTTTTATAATTTTATGTAGAGTTAAAAAAATTTGTAATTGCTTGTTGAATGGTCTTTAGGGTAGAGTAGTAGAGTAATATGATAGTATATAAAATATTTAAACTTTAAAAAAATGGAAATAAATTACCACCCTCGCAGCTTAGAGCTAGAAAAAGATAGGTGTAATTCACTAATACTAAGCTCTCAACTCTATCTTTGATGGCGACTTAAAATTATCTCAGGGTATCAAAATGATTATTAACACAATTTGAATTGAATGAATCCTAAATTTAATAAACTCTTCATTTACACATTACAGATTTACATACAATCTTAAAAAATGATTCACAATATTGAATTTTTTAGCTTCTCATCAATTCTCATTTGAAAGTAGGTTCTTAGACAGATTGAATTGCCAATAGTAATAGATTTAACAAAAGATACATGAATTATTATGAGTTTTAAAATTCAAATTTTTTTACTTGTTTGTTGAATTCCGTTTGTGTTGGTGATTCCTTCCCTCGGAGTCTGCGATCCTGGAGCTTTGCGTTCGTCGGCGATTCGGACGATCCTGTTGTCGACCCTCATTGACACTAACATTTTAATTACCTAGGTTTCACTTTCACTACACAGCTCACATCTACTTACTGATTTAGAATGTAATTAGTGTATAACTACTATTTATTCTGACACCTTAGTAAATATGTTATTAAGCTAAGTGCTCACAATACCAGTAATTCATACAGAATACACTTCAACGCTTCGTAACTTCCCGATTCACGTGGTAGATTATTTTTTATGTGGATTTCGATAGTTTATCGCCAAGTTACAGTATATTTATCACAATGATTACTTTGATTTAGTATTACTGTACCCGTTGATTGATTTATCGACTGCTTTTTTTCTTGCACAACAGTTCTCTGGCACATTCTTTTGAATTTACTTCTTTAGTTTTATGTTACTAAATATTACTCTGACTTATTATATTTCTTCCATTGCAATAACGGTTTTAATACTATGAATGCACGATACGAATATTGTACTCGTACTAACTATCGCAAGTTTAGTTATAAATAAAAAAAATCTTCGTCGACTTAATACGCAGTGACGAGTCTGATAGCTCTAATGTTCTCCGTAGACTCCAGACAAATTTCTGAACTACGTTTTTTATACACACACAATCATTACCCACACTCAATATTTACAAATCGCGTTCCCATTGGTTTCAAGTACCACGATATTTGATTTCCTCCAACCCAACTAGCTAATTTCACCCGCTAAAAAATGACGCTTTCTTTCATTCGCCAAAAAACAGCGCATGTCAAACTTATACAAACAAGTGGGGAGAGACGCTACCTTATGCTTTCTCGCTCTAACCTCTCACTCTATTTCTAACGGACTGTATTGTCTGAATACTCAGCTTTCTCTCGCTTTCACTTAAACTTTATTGCTTTTTTAGTACAATACAATTTATGATTCTTCACCCTGTACGTGACTTGTTGTATGTTTTCTCCCCGTCAGATAGTCGCCTCGACAAGGGTGTGTTCTTTTGAAGAACACCGCTAGGCTTGCTGCTAACAGTGTAACTAATGGCTTTTTATCGTTTAATTAGTTACCATAAAAATTGAACTTTTGTATGTACTAGTAAATGACTACCACGGACGCCATGTTGTACAATATGACAACATTACATAAATTTACGTTTCGGGCCAGAATTCGTGCAACACGAACCAGTTTTGTGAAATAGCTTACCTGAAATAAAACACACAAAATATCATATATAAATTACTTTTATTAGTATGTAACTTGAACATTAATACATATTGAAAAATGACTCGAACCCACATATTACGCCACGGGCGTTTAAAAAACAATTTTACCCTCCAAAATCATGACATGTATTTATGAAATATGTAAATATTACGTATTATATAAAGATTATATAGTATCATATGAATATCTTTGTCGCACAACCCAGCATAATTTATATCGCTCTCTCTCTCTCTCACTCTCTATCTCTCACGCTGGTACAATTTATTATTTTAATTTTAATTTAATGAGCTCATTGTTTTAAGTTAAAAGATCTTGTTTTAAATTTACATTGGTCATTTGAATTTTGATTGTACAATAATGTTTGGAACGTTCTCACCAAATTGTTGCAGTTGTTTGTTCTCTGTCTGTACGGTAAAACTTCGCGTACCGCGAGTTTACCGATTACGCTTCCCGGTCACATTTTGAAGCAACTTTACAGCACTGTATTTAGATAGTTAATTAACCACCTTTAGTGGCTCAAAAGTTAAAATTCACTCTTCGTGAACGAGTTGCCGGCCGGCTGCGATCACGTTCCCTGTTGAAATGACACAGATCCTTTGTTCCATATTTCCGAGGTGGGGTGAATCTACGTCACTCGGCTATTGTTTGGTTGTTGACAGCATCGCGTTGTTTACGGAAACAAATTCCTGGCCGCTGACGTCATCAAGGATCGTCGCTTTTATCTCAATAACTGACATACAGTTTTTTGCTAGGCTTCACGTTTTTTGCTATGAAACCGTCAGAATCCTGGCAAATATTTATATAGTCCACTCACGGTATATTTATAAAGATTATTAACTGTTTATTTAATTTTGACCAAATTACTACAAATGAAGGAACACAATATTTATGGTTTTTTATACCATATTTAGGTTGATTAAAAATTGTACCATTACAACAGTACTTCAACTCAACGTTACTTGCATGTCTTAGTCTAATAAACAATTACTAATCATTATTCTATATAAAATCTGAGTAAAATTGAGTAGCATTCAATTTTAACGTTATAAAATATTTATGTTACAAAATATTGTAGTAATTAATAGGACATTGTATACTAATAAATACATAAATAGAATAGAATTAATTCTTAAGGTTCTTTTGTTTCTAGTTACCTCATGTTTTTCTCATAGTTACCTTTATTTTTTCTCATTGTCACAATCTAAGAATGAGTACTTTATCGTCTACAGGAAGGACTATGTGAACATAGTTTTTCATGATGTTCGTAAACTGATAATTAAATGTTGTAATTCTAAGAAGTTTTAAGTAGTTAAAATCTAACAGTAAGTGTAGAGGTTGGTACAATTTTAGCATGTATTATATAATATCTATTAACCAATAACCAATTGTATTTAATAGAAATTGAGTAGTATTTTGGTACCAATTTCTGAGAAAACTTTACAGTTAATTTAAATATCGGTATGGAGAACCATACATGACTTCCATATTCTAAGATTTATATTTAAAATCATTTTCGAAATGAAATATTACCATAGAAACTACTTCTTTCTACTTACTGCTTCAGCCTTAACCACAGTACTGTGGTCACTAACGTATACCACCTCACGTTATTGCACTCGATTTTCACTGATGATGGAAGTCGATGGCATTGCCGAAACGTCTGGTTTTGTAGAAAACATTGGACTACGGCCAAATATCCCGGGAAGGAATTTTAACAAAAACTACTTCTTTGTTGCTGATAACGTTGTACACATATATATAAAATATATGCATAAAATTAATGGCTTGTATAAGTTAATGATTGATCTCCATTAAGTAGTGCTCAAGTTTCCAAAGTTTTAATATTATGATGTCCGTAATTAAAACATCAGAGCAGGTTTTGTGTGAATGAGGGTACACTGTGGACAAAAATTTTCAACATTTCCTATTAAGCGTTGCTTAGAGTAAAGCTGCGAATCTACAGTGTATGTTTCACAGAACAAACACGCGAAAAAGAAGGAGCGCTCCGAAGTCACTCATGGACCCTCAGCATCTTGCAGAGGGTTCATTCCCTAAAGACGAAAAGTCTGTCTATGAATCGTTCCTCTGTAAACACGTGTAGTTACATTGCCCAGCGATCCACAGGAAGCAAATTGATGTCCATTTTTTCGGCTTGCACGCGTTATGTTGGTGTGGGTTTCGGCACTTTCCATTTAAAAAGCGTGCAAATGTAAGAAAATAAACATGAGTGAGGCCAGAAATAACGTGAATTGTGTGTGTGTGTGTGTCTTACCTGCCTTTTTATTGCTGTAGGCCTAATAATAAAATGGAAACTTAAACATTACATAACTGAGATATGCTTACCTGCCACGAACGATATATTATTTTATACATGGAGGAGTTCAGTGACATACACACGTACAGAAGAATTATATATATAAAGATATTAACTCATACATAATTTACATTAAAATGAAAAAATTATAATTTTATTGCCTGGCAACAAAATTATTTTATTTTTAACAATTACCATTGTTCCAAAAAGTTTAAATGAATTTTCAAGTACTTTGCTCTTGTTAAAACGTAAAAGGTTGCAGGTAAACTACCCCTTCCCCTTAACCGATCTTCACCAAAATCGAAAGTCCTTGAGACCTCTACAATTCAGGGACGTATGCAAAAAATTATTTGATTCTGTTTGAATTTGCGGCTGTTATCGTTTGCCATAGAAAATACCCTTGTTAAAAAAACGTTGCAGGTAAACTACCCCTTTCTCTTAACCGATCTTCACCAAAAACAATAGGTCTTGAGAACTCTACAATTTAGGGCTGTATGCAAATAATCTTTTGATTCTGTTTGAATTTGCGGCAGTTATCGTTTGCCATAGAAAAAAAATCTACACACACACTTTTCGAAAAACGACTTTTTTTCATGTTTTGAGTGTAGTACAATCAGAATCTGCAATAATTTCGAACACGATTTTTTTGCCATCACCATACTTCCATTTCCTTAAGGAATATGGAAGTAATAAAATGGAGATTATTTTATTTTATTGTATTTAATTATTGTAGTAGAATTTTAAAAATGTGTCATACACTTTTGAAAGTCTTAAATATCTTCAGTTAGTGACATAATATGAAAATATATAAATTTATTTAAAGTTATAGGCATTTTTTTGGAAGTGAAAAATCTTCAAGTTTGTTGTTTTTATGTAATGTTAAACATATTCATTAAGTTTGTAAAAACATATGTTAATATCTATACTGTTATATTTTGCATGGTTTTTCAGTTTTAATTTCAGCAAGAGCTGACTCAGAATTAAAATAGGTACATTAGTTTAGTGTTTTATATAATATTTATTTACTTTTAATTAGTAGAATACCTGTTGCTTTATACCACTATAGAATGAAAGCTATCAATAAAATTGCAAGGCTTTTTAGGAGAATGATTAACACATATTTATTGGTATCCAAAATTAACACAAATAGATTAGTTTATTATATTATTTATAAAAAGCTTTTTAGTGGTTGACTATATCTCATTATGAATCTATTCATAAAATGAAAATAGTTAAATGAGAATACATAAATTTGACGGAATTTACACTTTTAAAATAAATTACTTAAGAGTCTTTGAAAATGTTCATAAATATAGAATCTTTAAATATTTAAAACTTCCGGGCTGAAAGGCCGTGGTCGAAGCTTGATATTCTGCAGCTAGACGTTTCGGCCACACCACCGGTGGCCATCTTCAGTAGCAAAAAATGTTCGAAAAGGTGGTATGCCGAACAAGTCTCCCAATGTACTGGGAACAAGCAACAGTGAGAGAAGGCTACGCTGTTTCTATTTATAACTTTTTGGCCGCTTAAGGTGTATAACGCGGACCAATGAGAAGCCAGCTCATCATTCTCCACTCTGATTGGCCATGGAAAATAAACCATGCCAGACACTATTTAAGGTGATGCTTTCACCTCGGCGGTTCATAGCGATGGACGCATTCTTATGAATATGGATGGACTCCAGATGCAGGCGAGTGAAGTAACCCCGGACAGAAGACAACACCCGGGCTTCATCAAACATTACCCGGTTATCGTCGTGGGAAAGAGCGTGTTCAGCAACTGCGGACTTCTCCGGCTGGCCCAGGTGGCAGTATCTCTGATGTTCAGAGAGGCGCGTCCGGACACTACGCTTCGTGGTGCCTATGTATAGCTGGCCACATGTACAAGGAATACTGTAAACCCCGCACGACGAGAGCGGATCCCTGGTTTTCGAACATTTTTTGCTACTGAAGATGGCCACCGGTGGTGTGGCCGAAACGTCTAGCTGCAGAACATCAAGCATTCGACCACGGCCTTTCAGCCCGGAAGTTTTAAATAATTATAGTGACACCGGCCGTGAAAGCCTACGTACTAAAATAGAATCTTTAAAGTTCTGAATTTTTTTAAACATCTTTGAAATCTGTTTATACGTAACAGTACTAACTGTTAATGTAAATATGGTATTATTCCTTTTACCTGTTGTTGGTGGGTACAGATGGTCTTGAATTCTGTTGTATTAAGGTCTCATATGTGAGCTTCTGTTCCCATGTTCTGTATGCTTTATTCTCTCTCGTAGGCTGTCAGACATCGTATTCAAAGATCAGTGTCTTCTATCCAAAAATTATTTTTGTAAAGCTAGTTTCATATCCATTTACTGTTCAGGTTTTTAAAGTAACTAACCAGTAGTAAGTGTACAATATTTAAATATTTAATTGTATTTCCCATGTAATTCTTTCCAATTATTTATTATTTCAATAATTTACAACGTGGCAGCTAGTCTTTTGGGAGGGGTCAGCACCCCTTTTATACCCACTTTTTGATGCAGGCATTATATCTGACACAAACTGGAACCAGTCAGCTAGTCCGAATAATTTGATCTCACTGTGTTTCACTATTTCTTCTTGAACATTGAGAACCTGCTCTTGTGTGCTGGAAAGTTTGCCTTTTACCAGAGGTGTATAAATGTGTTCTGGGGAATTAAATCGTGTGGCATTTCCATAGGTATTATTTAAAAAAAACTAAATTTTGAACTTTTAACGTATACATATTTTGGTAAATGTTGTAAAAAAAATAGTCTGAATCTGTTTATAGCTAAGAAAGAAAAGTGTGGATTGGAAAGCCATTTGACCAATACTTTCCAAAAGACAAATGGAGAAGACTGTTTTCCAGAATCATTAAGTTGATCCAATTTACTTTTCTATAAATGGGATGACACACCTCAGTTGCTATTAAGTGCAAGTATTCAAGTTAGATGTTAAATGGATGTGAATGGGGTAGTTCAGAAAAACAAACAAATCATATATGGTATGTTACTTTAAAGTTAAATGTCTTCAAATTCTATATTACAAGGCTTATCCAGAAAGTAAGTACCGTCTACGCATATATCCCGCGCATATTGTAGTACGCATCCCGCGCATGTGTAGTTACTTCCTTCTATTCGACGACCAAGTAGTCAACCTATATTGTTTGTTTACGTTCGGATTTACGTTTACTACACATCGGTAATCATGTTTAAAAAAATCGATCTGCCCGCCAGTGTGAAATAAGAACAGTTATTAGGTTTTTGAATGCGAGAAATCTTCGTTCTTATGAAATTCATTGTCATATTTGTGAAGTTTATGGACAGAATGCGATTAGTGAAGGTATGGTGAGAATGGGTTAGGATGTTTAACGATGGAAGAGAAAATGTTCACGACGAGGAGCGTAGTGGTCGCCCGTCCTTAGTCAACGAAGAATTGCTGCGCAGTGTTGACGAGAAGTTCCAATAGGCGATTCACAATTTCTGATTTGTCAATGGATTTTTCAAACATTTCTAGATCTTTATTACACAAAATTGTGACTGAACATTTACACTACAAAAAACTGTGTTCGAGATGAGTGCCGAAAATGCTAATGGACGGTCACAAAACGAAACGCATGGGAGAAGCCTTGGAATTTTTGCAGCGTTATGAAACATGGAAATTGTTTTTTGAAAAGAATTGTCACTGGTGATTAAACATGGGTTTCTTACAATACACCAGAAACTAAACGACAGTCACTGCAATGGCGGCATACTGGTTCCCCGAAAGCCAAGAAAGCAAAGCCACCTCTTTCTGCAAAAAAAATTATGTGCACCGTTTTTTGGGACTGTCAGGGAATTTTGTTAATGGAATTTATGGAACGAGGCACAACAATCAACGCAGAAGTTTACTGTGAAACACTCAAAAAGTTACGACGAGCAATACAAAACAAAAGGTGTGGACTACTGACTTCCGGAGTGGTGTGTGTGCATGACAACGCGCGACCGCATACCGCACGTGTAATGACGGCGCTTGTTGATTCATTTCGCTGGGAACAATTCAGTCATCCTCCTTACAGTCCAGATTTGGCTCCCAGCGATTCCCATTTGTTTTTGCATCTGAAGAAATTTCTTGCCGGCCAGAAGTTTGAAAGTGATGATGAGATAAAGGGAAACGTCCAGCAGTGGTTGAAGTCGCAGGCGGCCGAATTCTTTGAAGTGGGTTGTGACGGCAGCGGTATGCGAACATCTGCCCTCCGGTACCAGCGGCGGACACAGCGAGCCAATCAAGGATCAGCAGCCGGGACGTGACAACTAACGTGCTCGGAGCGAACCAATCAACGATCCCGGTTAGTGCAAAAAACCCGGGCCGGCAGAAAATTTCGGCGATTTCTCTAACCCCTGCAATCTCCAGGCTTTTCGAGAAAATCCTCGTCGCCAGGATACATCCCCACCTACAAACTCATAGCGTCCTCCCCAGTACCCAGGGCGGATTCCGCCCTGGTTACAACATATATGATCAACTTGTTCGGGTTACCAGCGCCATCCAGGACAACTCGGCCCGCAAACGCCCGACCATCTTAGCCCTACTCGACATCCGCAAAGCCTTCGACTCTGTCTGGCACAATGGCCTCCGTTTTAAGATCCTCGGATGTCACTTTCCCCCAACCATCATCAAATGGCTCTCCCAGTTCCTGGATGGACGCATGGCACAAGTCCGAGTCCGTCAGCATCTCTCGGTACCCTTCCACCTTAATGCCGGTGTCCCCCAAGGCTCCGCCATTAGCCCGCTACTCTATATCATCTTTACGAAAGACACCCCTCCCCCCCGCCTACTCTACCCTACCCATCTGCAGGCCTAGCCCAGTACGCCGACGATACTGCCTACTGGATCTCAGCAGGCGCACACCGGCAGGTCCCAATCAAATTGCAACAAATCCTAGAACCTTTCTTCGCCTACTGTAATACTTGGTGAATAACAGTAAACGCGGACAAAACCCAACTCTGTGTTTTCAACTCCACTGGACGCAACATGTCGCATTTCTATAACACGCCCGTCCGCGTTGGCCCATCATCAGTACGTCCGAAGCGTGACTGCCAATATCTGGGCGTCACGCTTGACTCCAAACTTACCTGGCGACCACACATCAAACGCACAACTACCATCGCCCGTACCCGCCTCCGTTCTCTCAGAGCCCTCAGCCGACTAAACCACTGCTCCAGCGACTTACTAGGCCGCATCTATACTACATGTATCCGACCCATCCTCACATATGCCCACCCAGTTCTCCTTACTGCCTCTCCAGCCTACCTCGATCTACACCGTGTCACAGAACGACGGGCCCTACGACTCATATACCGCCGACCACGCCTGACGAAGAACTCCAATGCCGCCCTGTATGCGCTTAACACCCGCTTCCCTGACCTTGATTCCTTCCTTGTTAAACTCAACTGGAAATATTCCCGCACAGCCTCCCGCCGCAATTCCATACAAACGATAGTCCCGTCAATTAATAGAAACACCCGCAATACAAGCCGACCTTCCTACTTACTAAATCGCCTCCTCGCAATAGCCAATGGTCCTCCCCCTCGCCACCAACCACGCCGGCGTCAACGACACAGACCTGTTTAAGCAGTAACACATACCTTTTCCCCGCCACGGACTTATCTCTCCCAGGCAGTAGCGACCTGTCTTCCTAAAGCAGCCTTAATACCCAACACGCGATAAAACTCCCCCACACTCTCTTCTCTTCACAGTAAACACACGCTCTAGTTCCCCACACTTACGTACCCGCACATAACCCGAATCTGTTCCTTCCGCCTCCCTTGACGGCTCCCTGTCGCCACCTAACAGCTTTGGCGACCAGCGTCACACGTCCCAGTCTTGGCCGCCCCCCCCGCAAGAACGTCGCAGAAGAAATATGAAGAAATAAACAAAACAAAGCAAAATGAATAAATAAAGATGCCCCAGAACAACTATAACGGCCACATCCATCTACCTCTCCCGCTCGCGTATGGCTACACACTACACTCTCACATAATATAACCAACACACAGTACTCTCCCAACTAAGTGCCTCCACCTTCTCCGCGCTCCGGTCGTCTGGCGTACGTCCCCCCAAAACCCCTTACCCACACGGCTGAAGGGAGCTCGTCTCCAAACCAGCCCGAGTCCGACCATACTGGTTGGTCTCAAAAAAAAAAAAAAAAATCGGCGCACTCTTCATCGCCACGCCATCGGACGCACTTCATCTCCTCTCCTTTCTTGGACGACATCGACGCGGAGTCAGCCGGAAGGAACGGCCGAAGAATAGAACAGGCGTTCTTGCGTCTTCGCCCTCCAGTTCCGTGCCAGCGATGGATTTCGCTGGGCCAGCAGCCAACTCTACAACCAATGCCGAAATAAGAGGAGGACTGCAGTACGCCACGAACAGCGTGCGCAGCCGCCGAACATCTCAGCGCGGCACAACATCAGCGTTCTCGCCACTCGGTCCTTTTTAGGGCCACCAAAATAACTAGAGTGTACGATTGGCGCCATTTGTCATGCGGCAAACTTTTTGTCCGGTGACAAGGTATATTAAAATTAGCGCCAAGATACGACAAATGTCTCAACTTGCATGGTGACTATGTAGAAATGTAGATTAAGGTATGTGCAGGTTTCCGAGCGCACCGATGCACCATGGACCAAGTCGTCTACTTTGCACAAAGTGTTAAGGATGGGTACCACAAGAAAATGTCCTCCCTGGCAGTAATGGTTGACCTAAAAAACGCGTACGACACAGGCTGGAGACCCATGTTGCTTCACAAACTTGCTTTGAGTGGCGTCACAGGTAACCTTTTTAACTGGATAGCGTCCTTCCTGAGTCAAAGACAAATTCGTGTCCGCTATAATAATTGCCTTTCAAAATACCGAATTCAACGCCAAGGGCTACCCCAAGGTGCCGTTATCAGCTGCAGCCTATTTAACCTTATGGTCAATGACATTCTGGTGACTGTTCGGTGTGTGCTGGGAGTACAATCGCTCCTGTATGCCGATGACCTTATCATCTGGGCAACTAGCAGCCATATCATGGGTCTTGAAGCAACTATTAATAGTGCACTTGTTAAACTAGAAGAGTGGGCCAAACTAAATGCCATGACGGTAAATACCACCAAGACGACATACCAACTTTTCTCTCTATCAACAAGGCGGCCTACGGTCAATCTGCGCTACTGTGGATCGGAACTCGAAGAAGTGAACATATCTAAATACCTGGGTGTTAATATAGACACCAGAATGACGTGGAAGCACCATATAGAACAGTCCGCGAACAGTGCGTCTAGGCGCTGCCGGCTACTTAAACGACTCACTGCGACTACATGGGAAGCAAATCAAGATGTTCTGACAACTGCGTATAAGAGCTACATTCGGCCGCTATTGGAATATGGCGCAGAAGCAACTATTACTGCCTCCAATGCAGCATGCCAGAAACTGTACTTGGTCCAAAATGCGGCCCTTAGAACGATAACTGGTGCGCCGAAATCAACTCCTATACTTGCCATGGAGTCACAATTGCAAGTCGAACCTATCCAAGTAAGACGGGAAAAGCTGTGCCTCATATCCTGGGAGAGATGTAAAAGAGCCTACCAACAACGGTGGAATAACTATAAAACAGCGGCAGAAAGGCTGGAAACTCAGAAATGCCCGATTGCGATCTATGAAGAACTCCAACGCAAATATGACATTGAACCAAATGAGGCAGCACCATTTATACATCACCGTGAATTCTTTAGCCAACTCCCAAATGATAACCTGAAACTCGTCGACCATAATAAGACAAAAACAGAGTCGAATGAAGCCGAGCTTCATCAAGCAGCCTTACACACTGTACAAAAACGTTTTCCCGCTGAGCAGTGGATACGAATCTACACAGACGGATCCTATACCATCTACAGGGGCAACAGGGGCTGGTTTCTACAGCTCTCTATTTGAAGGCTACCTTGCTGTAGGAGGCTGTCTAAGCAACTATGACGGAGAGGTAAAAGCCATAAAGGCAGCATCTATTGAGCTTGCCAAGATCTCACCACCTAACAAAGCCGTCTTCCTCATAGACTCAACTGCAGCAATTCAAAACGTGACCTCAAATGGTGACACAAACTGCTCCCTGACAATTGAGTGTAGGTGAGAGCTGCAGAACCTTGTACAATTAGGCTGGCAGATTGAACTGCAATGGGTACCCAGCCATGTCAACATCATGGGAAATGAAAAAGCCGACATCCTCGCCAAAATGGGCACAGCACTACCTCAGCCGGAGACCCCCAGCTCATATGCATCTGCAAGAGCAAGAATAAACTGCTCAATAAGCCTATGGCTAAAAGAAAAACAATTAAGAGCCTGTGTGGGAAAAAGATGGGCAACATTGGTTACGGACGGCCCCATCAACAGAACTCTACCCCGAGCAACTAGTGTTGCTCTTTTTAGAACTACAACCGGTCATGACTACCTGGCCTCCCACCTGCACCGCATTGGCGTGAGACTTGATCTCAGACACGCAAGTCCAAGACGAAGATGATACGGCAAGGCTCTCACGTCTCTACTGGTCAGCGCGCCGCCTAATGGCCCAACAGCCAAGGGTGGGCGTTGGCTAGTAAGTAAGTAAGTAGATTAAGGTATGTAGAATTTTTGAAAAATAAATTAATTTGAAAATAATTTGTATCATTTTCTTAATCCCCAAACGGTACTTACTTTCTGGATAAGCCTCGTACATTGGAGCAAAGTGCTGTAAGAGTAACTATAACACTACCGACTCGGAACACAAGTTTTTTATTGGCAAAATGTAAACTTTTTACCTTATAGCCTGAACCAGTTTTTATAAGCTTCATCAGAGGCTGCCACTGGGAGAGCTGTCTGTTTTGTCTAGGCGAGAGCGCTCTTTTGAAAGAGCGATGTTGTGTGTGTGGGGTGTGTTATGTTCAAATAATATGTATGATTTGAATTAGATCTGTTCATTTAGGATGTCGTTTTTATGTGTTTGTATATTTCTAGTTGTTCAGGAGCGTCTAGTTTTCGACCTTTTGTGTTAGTATGTGTAGAATATCCATGTTGCTGTCAATGTTTGTATATGTATGGTTTGCAAATGTGGATTCGGTAGTGGAGTGTAGTGCCTTTGTGTGTTCAATATATCTCTGTTTGAAGCAACGTCCTCTCTGGCCTATGTAGAATTTGTTGCAATCAGAGCAATTTAGTTTGTAAACACCAGGTAGATGAAATTTGTTGTGTACTTTGTGTGTGCGTTTTGATAGTGTGTTCTGTTTTGTTTGTAGTTTTGTATGTGATTTTGTATCCTGCTTTTTTAAATTTGTGTAAGAATTGTCAGTATTGATGGTTTCTACAGACTCAAAAATCAGTCTTTAGATCTTTTAAGTTATCTCTTTCAATCAAATAATAATGAAGAATATAATGAAATCACTATGTACAGAGATGTTTACTTCAGTATCGGGACAAAGTTGTCAAGAGATTGCAGGGAAAGAAGTAAAGACAGGTACTTTCTAATTTAATGTTAGCTCTCACTGATCTAATCTTGCAATTTGAGACTGATTTACAAATCTACCCTAAGTTAAAAAAAAAAAACAATTTGGAAATGACAAAGACTCGTCACCAAAACTGCTGAGAATATTAGACCAGTTTATGTTAGACACATCCGACACCATTTTGTATCATAGATGTAACTGTCCATGTTTCTCAAGAACAATGAAAATAGAGCCTGTGTTCTGTGCATAAAGAACAATGACCTTTACTATGGAGCAGGCTTCTCTGTGATGGGGACTGTCATTCAGATTATTTTCAAGTTGTTACGTGATAATTAAAGCACATCTAATTTTTTTAAATTAAGTTACAAGTTTTAATTGTTTTAAATTAAAACCAAGTTTTTTATTTCTGTATTCTTATGTTTTATTTATGCATTTATATTTTATTAACAATTAGTTATCAAGATGCATTATCTGCGAAGTGAGTTACTATGATATAGGCAGTGAAAGCCAAACTAGTTTTTTGCATGACCATAAAAGATATAATTTTTAAAACACTTTAGCTACTCCTGAATCACTATTTGATTACTCCACATTTTGTTACTTTATTTTTTTTTTATTTTTAGAATTATTCGCTTGAAGACAGCTATAGGATAATGTGGCTAGTGTAGCCAAAATGTTATAAAAAACATTAAATCTGTTAAAGCTAACATTTATTTTTCAAATTTTAACACAAATATTCTATTACTACTAATCTTTGAAACAAACAAGCAGTTGCATAATACCTAATGTGTCTTGTGGCTTTTTTTGTGATTAAGATAACATTTGAGCTCTCATGTATAATAACATGTCTGGAATGTGTAACCTGATGACAGTACATAACTTGTACACACTGCTGACCAATGTGAATGTTGTAATCATTTTGTGATGACGAGTTTGTCCTTGACATTTGTATTGTGTCCACTACATTGTATCTGTTTGTAATGTGCAGTCATAGTTATTCTGTACAGTCACTGTTAGAAATAACTGAAATTGATCTGGTCATGCGATAATGTTACCTTCGGATGTTGAGTTGTTAAGCATGATTATAACATGAGTTGTAAAATTTTACTCTTGAAGATTGTTATAAAACAGCCATACACAATGTACCATTGAAGATATTAACTATATAAATTAATTAATTTAAATCATAATTTTCAAAATTTAGTTTTATAACATTTAAGTTATCAGATTTTTACACACACTTATGTATACAGAAGATGTTAACATAAATTAGTATCTGCTATTTTAATTGAATTATAAAATTGTTATTAAAGTTGCTATAAAGTTACAAAACTATCCACTGTTTGAGTATTCATTCTTTGTTTGCACGTAGAATCACCCACCAATTCCTGAAAAGAGATATTTTATGTTTACATTATAGGGGCATACTAGATGAATGAGGCTCAGGTCCAGTTCCCAGGCACACCATAAAATAATGTTTTTCAGCCCCTAGGTCTCCTTAGCCTGTGGAAATGAGTACTTGGGGTAGTAATAGGCAGCTTAAGCACACTACTTCCTATATACGCTAGACACTCTTCTGTGTAAGGCATCTTACCCCTTCTATAACTCCTGAACTACTTTGGTAGTACATATATAATTGTTATTACATTATATTTATACTTTAATAACCTTTTCATTTAAATACATAAATTAAAACTGTATATGTTCAGACTTTGAAAATTTATTTTTATCAGGTTACATGTTAATTTATAGCCCTTTTGCATCAAGAAATTATCTTAATTTACTACTCTGATAAAGAAACTCAATAAGCGAATCATTTTTTAAAAGATAAGTTTTTTGGGGACACTTGACCTAGATACAAAGTCGAGTACATGCATGTATATTACTGCACACACAAACACTGTCCAGTTGTGTTAATGACCATGTCATAATATTTTTTAATAACTACTTGATGATCTATAATTACCAAATACAAATAATTACCATTGTTGCTAGACTATTTCAAAGACTTGAAAGTTTCAGGGGCCTCTACAGTGTGTAATCATTGACAGCAATCCTGTCTTAAGGGTGAGGGATACCGCCCTGTGTGCCAAGTTATTTACTACTTGAGCATAAGAAGAAAATTACACTTTTTAACACTTAACTTACTTATTTAAATATAAGTGTATAATAAACACTGGCTTATACTGTGCCTCTTACGGGGGTAAAAACATGCTTGAAGAGTTCTGTAGGTATTAGATGCACGTGCTGTAGACCTGATGGGCAGGCTTATAATACTTTAGTTTGTCAAGGGTACAGATCTCATAAGAGGGTATGATACACTCTTATAGAGTATCAGCCAAACCAAAGTGTCAGTTTGTGTAAATACATCACAAAATACGGACAAAAACAATATTAATTAAAATAAAAATAAGCATAGTGGCAATGCATCTCAATGAAATTAAGATTTAACAAAAACATACTGTGATAACAACAAACTGAAATACAGTATGCGGCACTATAAAAGGCCTCAGCTACACATTTCAGTATTAACAAATATATTTATTTATTTAATCTATCGCCCTCATACTGTGAGATGGGCAATTACATACTACAGTATTACCATAATCATGGAGGTATTGTCACTACAAATCAGATAAAATACAAAAAGATGTATCAAAATATTGATGTATACATGTAAAAATATACAGTATTCATATTTACTCACATTATTATTGTTACTTATATTAATTAATAATAATAATAATTTATATTGTTTTTACAATGTTTCAACAGTCATGTTTTAATTTACTGTCATCATCAGGGTTATAACATTGAGCTGCACATCATTGACATCACAACACATTAACCATACAGAATTCAGAATTTTAACTTTCTTAAAATGTGCAACTAAATTCTACAGCTTACCTGGAAGACCGGCTCACTTGTTCAGAACCAGGAGGAGGTCTCCTAGTGGAAGAAAGGCCTCGTGCTGGGGAACCATTAGGCAATTTAATTAATGCGGTGACCTCAATTTCCAAACTCAACAAACAACAAATTTATTGGTTCTTTAAATCCTTTTAAAAGCCTTACAATTTTATGTACAATACGTGTACTTCATAGTACCCAGAATATAGAAGTATTTTATTTAAAATAACAATCATCATACAACAAAACCTCGACGGTAAATTTTAAAACATTTACAAAAATATAATTTCGATATTTTGGCAATAAATTATTATTAACATTAACAAATAAAAAGATAAATCTAGAGGTTTTCAAAATTTAATACATCTAATAACAATAAGTTTTTTTTTTTTTTTACAGAACACCTCTGGTTGTACTATTTTAATGTGCTTTTTTTTTTTAAATTAATTTACACAAACAACATGCACCATCGGAAATCCCAATCAAAAAACTAAGAATGATAACAATATAATTAGTAAAGACATAATATTAAATATAATTTGCTAGTTATGTTCTTTAGTATGAAATTTACAATGTGTGTGCGCGATAGTAATAACATTGGGTTAACATGGTACGATGGTACGAGCTTTTTTTTTTTTATCTGTAGGTGCTCAATTTTTACTAAACTTTGTATAGTTCAATGGTTTTCTGATTTCATAATGTATACCATTGTTAAAGAAAATATCAGATACCCAGGTCTCTCAAAATGTAGAATGTTTTATACATACATATTTGTGTATACGAATGACTATATCCATAACACTATTTACATTCTCATCACTCAACAATTAATTAATATAGTCATTCAACATATTTTAAACTGAGCAAACATTATTAAGTTCCATTAGATTTATAGATATATACAAAAAATTTAACATTGATTTTAAATTCATAGAGAATTAAAATAAATCCTAAATCCCAAAACGTGTAGAGATATAACATAGCTTGAACAAATGTGGTGGACAGTTCACTACCTGTCATGACAAGGGGTTGCACTCAATACATATGACTTCATAATTTTGTTTCTTTTTTTTTCTAAACTTACATGCACTTCACAATTTACACACAAGACAGTTACATGGATAACACTGATAAATACTGAGAGACTTTCTCAGAGAAAATAAAGGAACTAGGCATGCTTCACTCTAGTAATGCTGGGAAGTGCCTTCACACTGCAAAGTTTAGGTAGATACCAATTCACCAGTTGTAGCTTAACACATTTCGTTTTTCATGTTTTTTTTTTTTTTTTTAAATAGGTTTTGCATATAAGGTACTACTATCACTTACTAACAGCATAAGTAGCTGTCCTCACAATTAAAAGAAATATCAGATGCCAGTCCAGTTCAACTGAATTTTGAAAGAAAAAAAACTATAGTTCAGAAATGAATTTGCTATCATTAAAATAACCTGGGTATTCCGGATATTAAGTAATGTAAAAAAGCAAAAGTCTCTTTTTTTTTTGTTGAGTTAAGATAACTAGCCAGGACATCACTTGACGAGAGAATCAAGTGGTGCCAAATGCACACCTAGGAATTAAGTTAATTTTTTTTGCAAAAGTTCACTTACACAGCACACCAGAAACATTGTTCCGAGACATACCTGTCGATATTGGCCGTAGCACATTAGCTACTTATAAGTTCCTTCATTTTCTTACATTCCATCTTGGCCTGACAATCGGGTCACGGTTGAACGGGCCGTAGACACCCCAGGGCACACCTTGGTACTCAGCCAGCCATAATAAATAATATACGCCCGGTATTAAAGGAAACAAAACTTTCTTCAGAAGCCGGACAAGAAACTTCTCGCTGGGTTGAAGGCTCAAGCGAGAGAGAGAGATCGACACGAGTCTATGCCGAACAACCAACAACGCCCCCACATCGCGAAACAGTGAAAATCAAGTTGCGCCGCGTCCCTACTAGATAGCGCGCGAGTGTCCATATAGCACGAAATGAGGTCCAACACGGCAATATAATATAAATAATTCTATTTGCCGTAATTTGGCTTAATCAAAATCTGTATGTTGCCGTAACGAAATTCCTTAGTTACGGCACACCCCCACAACAAAAGAGACCAACGGGTTGGACGACACTGGGTCGGCTACAACTGGAGGAAAGCTGGGGACTAACTAAAACAGTTTAAAAGATAAAATAAGGCGGAAGTTGAAAACGAAAGGACACCGGAAGGAAGGACAAGGTGTGTGTGTGTGTAGCGGGGTGTGTGTAAGTGTGGAAGATACCGGGAGTGTGAGCGGTCGCGACCTAAAGCGATAGAAAGAGGAAAGGAAAGGAGAGGAGCTAAAATTCCGATAAAACTTTAAAACCCCATTTAACCCCCCCTAAAAACAGTTAAAACTTTAAAAGGTAAAACATTAAACCCCAAAATTATTAAAACCCAAATCCTCCAGAGAAGCCCCCCCGAAAACCAAACACAAGGACCCTAATTAATCCTAACTGGGGTGGCAAAAAAAATAAATATACCCTTCACTCAATGAACCTCCACTTGAGGACACGCCTTCAAATGCGACACATGGCCCACTCTCACCTGCATACCGTCCTCTAGACCTACCAGGCTGGCAGTAACCGGAGAGACAAACTCTGAAATACGGAAAGGTTCCATCCATCGATAACAAAGCTTGGCGGCGCGACCTTCCAGCCTAGAGCTGAGCGGGTGGCTCCTACAATATACCAACTGGCCCACCTTGAAAGGGTTGGGGACTCTCCCCGCGTTGTAACGACGCCGCACGCGCTCGTGTGATCGGAGCAGAGCTCTCCTCACCTCTTTCCACCTGTGAGAGACCCCCCCCGTTCGGCGAATCCGGAAGAAGATCCTCCAATCTCCACAAATTGCTAAGGGGGTGTGCAGGGGAGAAACCAAACATGACCTCAAAAGACACGGCTCTATGACTTTCATGAAGGGAGGAGTTGAAAGCCATTTGTAACCACTGAAGATTCTGGTCCCACGTGTTCTGCTGTTCCGCGTGGTAAGCGATGAGGGCGGATCTAAGATTGCGATTGAATCGCTCAGCGTGGGAAGGTTGTGGGTGATAAGGGGAAGTGGTTACATGTCGAATGCCGTGCCTGAAACACATGTTTCGGAACTGCCTCGAGATGAACTAGGGGCCATTGTCTGAGACAATGATGGAGGGAAGCCCGAAATGCTGAAAGATGCTGGTCTGAAGGGCTATGATGGTAGTAGCAGCACTTGCCTGACGCAAGGGAAGTAGCCAGACATACTTAGAGAAGGCGTCCACACAAACAAGGAGGAAGGAATTCCCTGCCTTGCTACGTGGGAAAGGACCCACGTAGTCGATGAAAACCCTCTCCATAGGTCTGCTAGCCACCTCAGAAAACAGCAACCCCAACTTGGTGTTCTGAGCGGGCTTGCTCAGACTACACAGATGACAGCACTTCACCCGGGTGGTGATGTCCCGGTCCATGCCTTTCCAGATGAAGTTCTTCCGAATCGCGGCGATGGTCTTAGAAACACCCAAATGGCCTCCCACCGGGGAATCGTGATAGTACTGGAAGACCATGGGTACAAGCTTGCTCGGCAGCACTATCTTAGGAACCCGTCCTCTACGTTCCTTGCAGCAGAGGACGCCCTTGGACAGATGATAAGGAGCCTTAATCTCGCCTGAATATTTTCGATGATCGGACCCAACGTCTCATCATCAAGCTGATGAGGGATAACATCAGTAAAGGCGAGGGGAAACTCCAAGAGTAAGGCGCAGGGTTCATCTATTGGCTCCTCACTGGGTAGATGGTACATACGTGACAAAGCGTCGGCAACAACATTTTGGGTCCCCCGTATATGCTGTGCCCTGAACTTAAAAGATGAAATTTTGACCACCCAGCGGCCAATTTTACCCAGTTGACGGGGGTGTGCCAGAAGCCAAGAGAGAGCCTGGTTGTCGGTCTCTAAAAGGAACTCAGCATGTTCCAAATACCTTCTAAATTTGTCCAGGGCGAAGACTACAGCCAAACACTCCAACTCATACACAGATGATTTCTTTTCAGTGTCGGTGAGGGTCCTAGATACAAAAGCGACTGGCTGCCGAGCACCATCCACCTTCTGCGAGAGCACGGCGCCGATCGCCACAGAGCTGGCGTCCGACTGCAAAATAAAGGGCTTCGTGAAGTCAGGCATCCGAAGCACGGGCGGTGACAGAATGGACTCCTTCAGGGTCTCAAAGGCTCGCTGCTGTTCGTCGCCCCACACAAATTTGGCACCCTTTTTTTTTAAGGAATTTAGGGGAGCAGCAATCTCGGCGGCCCCGGGGATGAACCGCCGATAGTAGAGGGAAAATGCTGGTCCTGACTCACAAAGGAATGCCGCCTTTCTTAAAAAACATAAAAAACGATAAAAAACAAGATCAAAGAGATGCCGCCGTTCCCGCGGTCCAAGATTTTTTCCCACGCTCTCCCCACCACCCTGGACCCGCAGTATCCGCGAATTTTCGCGAATATAATTTTTTATATGCAGCCTTTCGCGAGCCTAAATCACTTTCACTTTCTAATTTCCGCGAATATAATTTTTTATATGCCGCCTTTCGCGAGCCTAGATCACTTTCACTTTCAACTGGACCACAGCATCCGCGACTTTTTCGCTGATCTGTGTCAAGATCCGCGACTTTTTCGCGTATCTGGACCACAGCATCCGCGAATATAATTTTTTATTTTTTTATATGCCGCCTTTTGCGAGCTTAGATCACTTTCACTTTCTATCACTTGATGCATTATAGTGTATATATTAAATATATGATCAGGGTTACCAACCTTGCATGAGTTCAAATTTGTTATAATGTATATTAAATCTATATGATCAGGTTTACCAACCTATGGTGGGGGGGTTCCGACTTGATGCATTATAGTGTATATATTAAATATATGATCAGGGTTACCAACCTTGCATGAGTTCAAATTTGTTGTGTGTTATAATGTATATTAAATCTATATGATCAGGTTTACCAACCTATGTATGGGTTCAAACTTGATATGTGTGTGTGTGTATTATAGTGTATATTAAAATATATGATCAGGGTTACCAATCCTGCATTATTGTGTGTGTATAGAACAGATCTGCCAACATTTTTCTTCAGTGGGAAATTCAAACTATATTATAGTAAATTGTTGACGACGACTTCGATATCAACTCACTCTCCCCTCCTCTCTCTTTGTCTCTAGACACAGTTGTTGATCACGATATAAACTCTCTCTCTCTTTATGTCATCAGTTTTACATAAGCGTTGTGCTACTTATGGATTATTGTAAGTAGCGATACTAAAATGTAATCACCAGGAAATATATTTATCACCTACCTCGTTGCATCCTTTTTTTGACACATGACAGTCATTGACCATGATTTAGAAATTAATATACTGCCAAGTCTGTGTGTGTGTGGTAAAGTGTTACGCATAAAAAAATCTCCTTGAAATAAGGTATTTTCAAAAGTTTTGTGTACACACATTGTACAATAATTTTCGTAATTGTAAGATACAACCTGCAAATTATTAAAATGTCTCTCTCACACATTTCTGATTACTATACAAATAATTGCATGCATATTCGAAGGTTTATAACGAAATAAATTAAAATAAACCATAATTTGTTTTAAATAATTAAATATATATTTACACCAACATTTTTCTTCGGTGGGAAATACAAACTATATTATAGTAAATTGTTGACGACGACTTCGATATCAACTCTCTCTCCCCTCCTCTCTCTTTGTCTCTAGACACAGTTGTCATCAGTTTTACATAAGCGTCGTGCTACTTATGGATTATTGTAATTAGCGATACTAAAATGTAATCACCAGGAAATATATATTTATCACCTACCTCGTTGTGTCCTTTTTTTGACACATGACAGTCATTGACTACGATTTAGAAATTAATATACTGCCAAGTCTGTGTGTGTGTGGTAAAGTGTTACGCATAAAAAATCTCCTTGAAATAAGGTATTTTCAAAAGTTTTGTGTACACACACATTGTATAATAATTTTCGTAATTGTAAGATACAACCTGCAAATTATTAAAATGTCTCTCTCACACATTTCTGATTACTATACAAATAATTGCATGCATATTCGAAGGTTTATAACGAAATAAATTAAAATAAACCATAATTTGTTTTAAATAATTAAATATATATATTTACAACACTGTACACAAACATAAAATATATAGTTTACAAACCGCTATAATACAATTATTGATTAAATATATATATCACAAACATTGTTATATATAAAATATTAATAATAATATTGTTTTAAATGATTAAATATATATTTACAGCACTGTACACAAACTTAAAATATAGTTTACAAACCGTTATAATACAATTATTCAAAATACATTTTACATTGATTAAATATACATATATCACAAACAAACATTGTTATATAAAATAAATATTGTAATAAAATATATTAAAAAAATTGTGTTGTTCTTGATGATAAGCTATTGTGGAGTATGAGACTCCGATGTAATCAAGCCCCTAAGTTTGGACTAGCCAATTTGTAATAAAATAAATAAATTGTAATGTAATATGTTTAATTGGTGTGGCTCTCGACGTCTTACTGGCCTGAAACACTTCCTTAAGTTTCCCAGCTGGTCGAGTCCCAATGGTAGCAAGACCGGTCGAGTAGCGTAAAGTTAATGAAGAAATATATATGTTCAACTTCACCGAAAGTTTCAAAACAAAAATTATTGTTTTGAAGGAAATTAAAAAAAAAATCATGTTTATAAAAAAAAAATAATTAAAAAAACAATTTTTAATTTTATTAATTAATTAATTATGATCAATTAATTAATATAGGGCTGTGAAGTTTTAAAAAGTGTAATGCTCTTCTGAAAATTTTTATTAAAGTTTTGGTATATTTTAAATAAACTATCACCACTCATAAGATTGTCTTCAAACCAATCGATACTTGTTTATCTTTTTATTTTTTAGGTTATCTTCACTTATAGGTGGTAAAGTCCTTGTAGATTATCAATTAGAATTATATTATTGGTAATTAGTATTATTGAAGAAATAAAGAACTATTAAGTATTGAAAAGTATTAGAGTTTTATTAATTAATGGCAATATTGACTCTTATCGATTAATATCGATTCTCAGGATATCGAAAAAATTACACAGTATATTATATAAAAATTATACAGGGTTCTTTAAACAGCCAGTTATTATCAAAGTCAGAGAAATCGGGCTAATATTTAAAAGTATAACGTTACATCAAATGAATAATTATTACTAAACACAAACATTGAATAATAATTTGAAAATAAAAATAATTGTTTCACCAAACAGCTGTGTTGAAACAGGAGAAGGCACTGGGATCGTCAAAAGAAAGATGGCTGCCGTCAAGTTGATCAAAATGTCGCTCGTTCCTGCTGCATTCCAAATAATGCATTTTCTGGCAATATTCCTGTTCTTGTGTCTGCAAATCTCTTGTTAAATGTTGTGTAGTGACTGGTGTAGTGATTCTGGGTTGTATTTAGTATGTCTGTGTAATTATAAGTCAAAACACTTTTCCCAATTCCGACACTAATTTGGTTAAGGTATTATACAGTTTTCTGGTGTTTTGTGGTGTTTTTCAGAGTAGAAATGTATTGTTTAGTGTTAATTAGTGTTTCTTGATTGTTTTTGTCACAATGTATATGTTCTGGAAGGATTTTATAATTCACTCTCGACTTCACAGTAACGTACTGTTTGCCACTTAACTTTAACGTTGTAAGATAGGTTAGATCGTCACAAAACTCTCGTTTATGTTATCCGTTCAAATACCAATAATCAACTAACTCTTTCCTTCAGTTTCAATTAAACTCTTAGCCCATATAATATTATTCTTAACATTGTTCAAATATTTTTCATATCCTGTGCACACTTTAATATTTCACTATATAAATACCTAAACTTGGGTTATTTATCAATTTTATTCACTAGATGTGATTTAAATTAATCTTTCAGTTCATTCAGCTTATTTTCAGATTAAATAATGCCGTTTTATAGTGTTTTCTGTCCAAAAAATAGTAATTTTACTTTCAGTTTGGTATACTCTGAAAAGTCAAAACATCAAAATTTACTTCCTGTCATTATATAAATTCAGCCATTTTATCAGTTATATTTAATATTAATAATCCTATATCGTATTAAAAGGCTTATATTCCCTGATTTTCTGGTAATTAATTGAATTAGTTGTATTCTGAAACATTATCCTGGAATATATGACTCCCATGTCTAAATTTCTGAGTTTAGTCATTTTCATTTTTATTTATAATTCTGAATATAATTTATTAAAATCTTTCTAAATGGTTTGTGCAATTATATGGCTTGATCTCAAGTTTATTTTGTCTAAACCCCTTTTGTTTATTTGCATTTAATTGAGCAATTTCTCTGTTTTGATGAAGTTTAGTTTTCATTCTCTGGCCTATGATTTTTTTTAACAATTTTTCTTACAAAATATTTTACAAACAATATGATGTGTGATACCCTCTCTGACTTTTACATATAGTATTATAAATTAAACATGTTTTCAAATTACACAAAAACAATTAGTATTGGTTACAATACAAATAATAGTTAAAACAAATAAAGAATATTTTTTTTAAATAAATGGTTGTCTTCAAGTCAGACATCTTACAACAAAATCCTTATTTCTAAACATGGAAATATGGCTTACAGAAAAGGTTTTTTACTAACTAACATCTTAATTACTCTCTACTATTTACAAGTAGTAACTATTTTTATAGTTCTGATGTTAGTTGTATTAGACCCAAACAAATGGCCTTATATCTAAAACATTTTTAAACATTCTTGTACTATATACATAAAAACCTTATATTTATATTCTTATTTCTAACTATTATTATAAGTAGGATTCTACAGTTTTTATACCGTCTTTTATATATTGTCTTTGGGGAATTGTACCCTGTCATTAACAAATAAATAGTATGAACCGTTCAAAAAGCACTATGAAATCTGTTTTTCTTTTTTCATGTAAAACAAAAGGGTATTTTAAACAGATTCATGTGTTATGAACAACATATTGTCACAGTACACATTTTAAGTCATTGAAAAATGCATATTTCATTGCATTCAATGTTTGTGATTGCCAAGAATGAAACACAAGGTTCATTTTTTATAATACCCAAAACTATCACTGGTTCACTTTGCACTTATATAATTATGTTAATGCTAAATGGTCGTATAGTCTTATTAACATAATAAATTGGTTAGCGTTTTTCAATGGAGATTTGTTCCATGGGTACTATATTATTGTTTCATCTTAGTTCACAGGCAACTTTTACTTTACACACTTCTCTCTCTTAAATTTGTATACATGTGGTTTTTATTTCGTTATACTTTTATTTTTAAATATTTATTTTGGGGATATAGGGATTTGGGTGTCTTTTATAAGAGCATGACATCTTCTTCTTTCATCAGTCTTCTTTTCTCCTGCCTTCTGGGACTGGTATCTTCTCCATCTTCTTCTTGATGCCATCAGGTTTCTTGGGATCTTCTCCATCTTCTTCTTTATTTCAGAAATACACCACCTGTATTGGTTGATCTTGGCTTATTTTAGGGTTTCTATTCTATTTATTCTCCCTCGTTGTGGGTTTGGTCATATTCTGTACTGCTTTGTTATTTACTTTTTTACCTTCCTGGGTTATACCTTGAAAACCTTTGGTTATGAGACTGGTCTTGGATGACTCATCACTAGTAACTCCTTTTATTTGAACTTGTATTTTCTTTATAATAATGATTTCTTTCCACAGTTGCTATGAATTAATCTTTTTATATTAAACTTAATGCTTTCTTCCAAATTTAAATATTATAACTTTATTATTCTAATGATCAATTGCCATTCAATATTATGCATACATCTGTCATGTTACAGATTGCTCCCCTCCAGAAGTAATTATTTCAGACATGTTTATGGATGAAATAATTTCTTATGATAATTTCATCATTTCTTATAATTCATTTTCTTCTCCATTTTTATATCGACTTTTTTATATTAGAGTTTTATTAATTTTATATATATGGTTACTTGTCTTACTACTGATCCTTTTCGGATAGTTAGTGTCTTCTGAGATATATTATAATTGTAATACATTTTCTTTCTATATCAACTTCGTGTTGTATCCTTGGGATATTAATTCCCTAGCATTCCCTATCACGTGGGCTGGGGCAGATCAGAGGGGCACTGTACGCTACTTCTCTGCTGGCCATACACCACTTCTATAAATTGAGTACAGAGGCATATCCATCCCTGCTCAAAAAAACATAATGCAGCTGGAATTATCTTCAGTCAGTCATCGAATAAATAAATAAAAAGTAGTCTCATTTTCGACTAATAAAAATATCTTTGGATTCTCCACTTCGTAGTCTCTCAGATTATCTCACATTTTCTATCTTAATAAATCTTCATAATCATTATTATACTCATTACATATATATTTTTTCAAAACTCTTAACTTGTCTGATATATTTAATTTAATTATGGTTGAAAACCTTTCTTTTAATAATTCTGGTTACTGTTTACAGTGTAACTCTCTTTCTTCTTCATCTGAATTCTCTTTATACTTTCTTCTGGTTATTCATAGTATTAGCATGGTCTTTATAAATAGTCTTTTGTATTCATTATTTGAATGGTCTTAATATATTATATTTAATTTTTTAACATTGTATTTTTACATTAGATATACAGGTTGTTATATTGATCATTTTATTTAAACATTTTGGTTCTTTCCTTTCTCTTAGAAAGTTATTAATCCGCCTTCGCATTCATTAGCATTAATTCATTTATATTATATTTCATGTGGTATTTCTTCTCTTTGCATTTCATATAGGTCTTATTATTATCATTGGTTCAAAATCATCTTCTTCATATGTTTGGTATGAGTTGTTCTTCTTTGCTCTTAATTAACTGTTTTCATTATCGTTTCATAGGTAATTAGTCTCTTTGCATCCAAATTTTTTCTTCTCAATTCAATTATAATGGACACTTAATTATTTTTTGGAACTTGGTTAGTTTTAATGTAAAATTCAAACTATTCTTTTTAATTAATTGAAAAATATTTCTCATAAATCCTTGTAATATGTTGATCTTATCTTGTTTCAAAGTTCTGACGTTCTATCAACATTCAAATTCTGTTTAATTCATTTATTCCCAGAATTGTTTCATTCAGAATTGTTTATAGTACTGTTATCTTACTTTTTTTTTTTTTTTTTTTTTAATGTTTCGGTATTTCTCCAAATTCAAATTCTTCTTAATTATTTACCATAAAGTTTTCTCATAATTCAGTGGTAGTAAGCTGTGCTTACTTAATTTTAAATTTTTTAAAATTAAGTTCAAAATTCTCTCTCTTTCTCTTTCTTCCATAAAGTTTTGTTCTAAATTATCAGTGGTAGTAAGATGTTCTTACTAAATTTTAAATTTTTATAATTATATTTCAATTCAAAAGTCTTTCTTTTTCTTTCTTCCATAAAGTTTGTTCCAAAATTATTAGGTTGTAGTAAGATGTACTTACATATTTTAGAATAAGTTATATTCAAAATTCTTTCTTTTTCTTTCTTCCATAAAGTTTGTTCTAAAATTATTAGGTTGTAGTAAGATGTACTTACTCAAATTTAAATTTTTATAAATAATAAGTTCAAAATTCTCTCTTTTTCTTTTTCTTCCATAAAGTTTTTTCTTCAAATTATTAGGTTGTAAGCTGTTCTTACATATTTTAGAATTTTTTCAATATTAAATTAAAAAATTCTTCTTATAACTCTCCAGAATGTTCTTTTCAAAATATTAGGTTGTAAGATGTACTTACATTATTTTCGAATTTTAAAAAAATTATATTTCAAAATTCTAAAACTCACAACTCATTCTTCATAATATTTCTTCATAGAAGCTTGATTGTACACTCCTTTGATTTTTCCTGAAACGATTTCCCTCAACTCATATGTATTGTTATGCTTATCATTTACCACAACATATGGGCCAGTGTATAGTAATAGTAGTTTTTTGGTTATGCCTTCTAAGGTGCTAGGCAGCTCTCTATTTTTTAGGAGGACTTTTTCACCCTCTTTATATGTTACAATTCGCCCTATTGCCTTCTGGTATTTGGCTTGCCGTTTTTCCTGATCTTCTGCTACCTTATTGTAAAACTTCAACTGGTTGAATTTCCTATTGTTGTTCGTTTGAAATTCAATGATTTGTTCAATGTCTCGGGGAGTCGGCTTCTCATACATGGCTGAGTATGGTGGAATTCCTATAGCTGGATGGTGGGCGTAATTTAGGAATGTTTCTGTCGCTGCTAGGTACTCTTGCCACTTTTTCTGTTGGTTGTGACAGTACGTGCGCAATATCCTACCCACTTCTCTTAGTACTCTCTCAGCCGGATTGCTACTTGGGTGGTAGACTGATGTCTTATACGTTTTGACCCCAAGTGCTAATAACGTGTCTCGCCATCTCCTCCCCTTAAACTGTGTACCATGGTCGGTAATAATAGAAGATGGTCTACCGATCTCTGGGATATACAAATCAATAATCACCGCCAAAACCTTTGCTGTTGTTGCCCGATTAACCGGATATAGCTTTATATACTTGGTGTAGTGATCCATTATGATTACCAAGTATTTATATCTGTGCCGACCACCGCTACGGGGAAATGGCCCGCAGATATCCAAAAACACTTTTTCCAGTTTTGCGTTGGAAGTTATCGGTATCATGATACCCTCTGTCTTTTCATTGTTTATTTTGGCACATTGGCAGATCTTACAGGATTTGATGTATGTTCTCACCTTGCGGTTGATATTCTTGATCTTACAATTTTCCTCTAGAGCTTGTATCACTTTTAACGCTCCCATGTGACCATACCTGACATGGTAATCGATGATGACCTCCTTTTCGATTTGGTGTGGGATTATCACCTTCCATGTCTCATCGTCCAAGGCGGTTTTTATGAATAAAATTCCCTTGTTAAGGTGGTAATATTTAGAAATGGTTTCATCATTGGCTTCCAAACGACTCACAATGTTTTTCAGCTTAGGATCAGACTGCTGATGGATTCGGATATTTATTAACAAAGCTTGTAAATCGGCTCTGGTCGTGAATATGTTATAAATTTTTACCAAGCTCTCCTTCTCTCCCTCGAAAGTCTGATCTTCCAGATTTATACGTGACAACACATCCGCTACCACGTTCTTCTTTCCTGGAATGTATTCCCATTTCAGGTCATATTCGTGTAGGGCGAGTACCCACCTAGCCAATCGGCCGTGACTCAACTTGCACCTACGAAGGAACGAGATGGATTTATGATCAGTTCGTACCGTGACTTGATATCCGAGAATGTACGTTCGGAACTTGCTGCATGCGAACACCACGCTCAACAATTCCTTTTCTGTCACACTGTAGTTCTTTTCGCACTGGTTCAGTGTGCGACTAGCGAAGCTTATTACCAGATGTTGTCCCTCCTCATCTTCCTGGTATAATGTCGTTCCTAAGCTTAGATCGCTAGCGTCACAGTTTAGAAAGAACGGTTTCTTAAAATCTGGGTGACGAAGTATCACACTCTCCAGAAACTTCTCTTTTATCAATCGGAAAGTAATATCTTGATCTTCACCCCAAGTCCATTTGTTCTTAGCAGATAGCTGTGGTTGAAACTTGGCGGTCAACTCGGAATATCGGCTCTGAAACTTCCTGTAATAGTTACAGAGTCCGAGGAAAGATTGCAATTGTTTCCTGTTTTTTGGTTGCGGGAACCTCTGAATTGCCTCCACTTTCTCTGCTGATGGGGTAATACCTCTGTCGTCTAGGTTGAAGCCTAAGAATTGTACCTCGCGCGCTATGAACTTGGATTTCTCCAACTTCAGTGTTATGTTGTTCTGCGCTAGTTTGTTTAGTACAAATTCCACTCTGTAACAGTGCTCCTCCCAGGTTCCGGATGTGATTAGTAAATCGTCAACATAGACGGTGGTAAATTGGAGCGCTTCTGGTCCCAAAATCTGGTCCATACATGCCACAAATATGGCGACAGAATTGACAAGTCCGAAGGGCAGTCTCTTGAACTGGTAATTGCGCCCTTCGAAAATGAACGCTACATACTTTGTGGCTTTGTGGATGCAGCTCTACCTGCCAATAACCACAGACCGTATCCCAGGTGCTAATAAATCTAGTACCATGGAAACGTTTTAAAATTTCTTCTATTTCACCGGGAGAGGTTCTGTCATTCACAATTGTCTTGTTCAACTCACGCGCATCTAAACAGAGCCGGACTTGTCGTCTTTCTTCGGAACAGCAATAATTGGACTAGTGTAAGGTGATTGACTAATCTCAATTATGTCGTTTTCTATCATCTTGTTTATCTCTGTTCTCACGGCTTCTTTGAGCGACTGCGCTATTGGATATGACCTCCGGTTAAACTCTACGTTTTCTTTAAAACGAAGTTGGAACTGGTAGTTTTTTACCTTCCCTGGTTCATCAGAAAACACCGCTTTGTATTTCTCATATATAGCGATTAGACGATCAGCCAGATGTGTTGGTATTTTCTTGTCATCGCTTCCGCACTGGAAATTCCGAATTTCTTGGATCTTAACTGACCATAAATCCTCTCCTCCATGATTGTATATTATGGGTTTAGAAAGAGGGCTGTTTCTAATAACATTTATTTTACGAAGTTGTTGATGTATAGGGCTGGGAAGTATAGTTGTGCTTCCTACCAGATCTGCGGTCCATGTTACTCCGTCTGGGAAAAGTGATACTTTATTTAAATTGAGATCGATTACCGCCGAATATCTACGAAGAATATCGCAACCGACTAAGATGTCAAATGGTAATCCGGTGGCGATTAAAAATTCCATGTCTAAAGCTATATCACGGCTAACGACACTTAAGGAAACTTGCTTCCTGATGGTTTTATTCTGGCGGCCAGTTGCACCTACCAATACAATGTTGTTGACTGGTAACATTGGCAAAGTTTTACCACATGTACTCTGTATTCTCTCCAACTCATTGGAGTTTATTATTGAAATATTAGCTCCTGTGTCTATCATTATTTTAGCGGGAACTCCTTCCACCTCCGCTGTTATATAAATTATCTCATTATTACTGTTGCTGAGACTCTTCTCGTTCTCTTCCAAAAGTTCAGTTCGTATGTCTTTCAGATAATGGTTACATATAATAGTGATGTTTTTATGCTGGTTTTCTTGTCGCAATTCATCCTTTTCTAACCCAGGAAGTATAAGCAGTAACGGGTCATCGTTGTTGATTACTGCCTCCTCTCGTTTAAAGTATTTTGGTCAGTGTTTATGTTATTATTGACCGAGGCATCGTTCGGGAAACTCTGGTTCGCCTCCTGACGTTCTGTACCCTGGTTGATGTTTAACGCCCTGTTCGGTTGTCTGCCAAGATCTTCCAGGCTGGTACTTCGTCTTCCCTCTTCGTGTCTTGGGCCGTCTCGTTCCGCACTCCTCCATCTTCGGTCGGCGCCGTGGAAGCTGCTCCTCCTCGGTTGATAATATCTCCTGGGTCCGCGATCTTCTGCTCTTATAAAATTTACCCTAGGACGCGACACTCGGTTATTACTATTGCTATTATTGTTATTACTAAAATTGTTATTATAGTAATTTCGGTTAGGTGGGTAAGGTCTGTCACCATTATTGTTGGGATATGGATTTCTCTGACTGTATGGGACATTATTATTTTGTTGATAAAAATTGTTTCTATTGTTTGGGTAGGGGTTGTTATTCCTAACGCCGTTAAAATTACTGTTAAACTGGTTATTACGCGGCGGGTTATTATGGCCGTCGTAATTACTGGGCTGGTTCCGGTTACTTGTATGGTTATTGCCGTTATTGGGGTAGGTAGTCGGCCTTACTTCTGGTCTCTCATTTCTCTTTCTGCTCTGCCGATAATACTCTTCGTTCTCGTATCCCTCCAATAACTCGGTCATTCCCTGGATCGTCTTGATCTGGCTACCTCTCCGGGCCCTGATAATGTCCTCATCATAGTGATACGATATCTTGTTCACTAAACATTCTTCTGGGATTGCTGGCTCAAGGTGTTTTGCCATACACACCTTCCCCAAGAAATATGCCGTCATACTGCTACCTAATTGTGACCTGTATCTTCCATTACAAATATTGTCACGGATCAAGTTCTGGGTGGTCTCAGACCAGTATTTTGTTTTAAACATTTTCCGGAACTGTTGGTAGTCGGAAATTTCACTCCGGTTGGCCATCCACCAATTATCTGTTATGTCTCGGAAAGACTCGTCGAATATCTCCCTGCTATGGCTCCATTGAGTAATTTTATGCTTGGTCAAATATTCTTCTACCCTAGCCAGGAACTCCATCGGCTTGCGTTTGTATTGCCGGAAGTTGAGCCACTCTCGGCTTTCGTTGACGGGCAATCCAGTGAAATGAGTCGGTCTGTTTCTTATTGCTTCCATCTCCTCTCGGCTTTGTCGCACCTGACCGGTGATACTGGCCATGGTCTCTTGTATATCATTACATCGTTCTGTGACTTGGTTGCGTACTTTTCCGAACTCTTCTTGATTTTCCTTCCTCTGTTCTTCTACCTTCCTTCGACTATGTTCTTCGATATTTGTGAACTTGATATTCACCACTTCTTTAAGCTCATTCACCTCCTTTTCGGTCTGGTTGCACTTTCCATCAATCTCTCGAATCTGTCGATTGACCATTATATTTTCTTCTTCCATCTTCTTATCCATCGCTTTTTTGTTAACCTTGATTTCCTTATTCATTTCTTCTCGCAACAATTCCATTCTTTCGTCCAGTTTGTCCAAATTCTCCTGATTTACCTCCCTTAATTCTTCTCTTAAAATTTGATTGTCCTCTCTTAATTCTTCCAATTTCTCCCCCATCTTCTCTTCCAACTTCTTGTTATCTTCTTTCAACTCTTCCTTCAATTGTCGGTTGTTCTTCTCTATCTTCTTCCTGGTTTCATCTATTTTCTGATTGGTGTTTTCAATTTTATTAATCAATTCTTCTTTAGTCGATTTGAATTCTTCCTTGAACGATTGGTTGTCTTCCTTCAATTCTTCTAACTTCTTCCCCATCTCTTCTTCCATCTTCTTGCTGTTTTCTTCCATCTTCTTGCTATTTTCTTCCATCTTCTCTTCCATTTTCTTGTTGTCTTCCTTCAATTCTTCCATGTTCTTGTTCATCCCAGTCAACTCTTCTTTTGTGGATTGGTTATCCTTCTTTGATTCTTCCAGCTTCTTGTTTGTCGTTTCGATTTTATTTCCTAAATCTTCCTTTAAAGACTGGCTATCACTTCCCATTTTCTTACTATTCTCGTCCATTTTCTTGTCCATTCCTTCCATCTTTTTATTGGTTCCTCCAATGTCTCCCTTCAAATCTTCCATTTTTTTATTCATTTCCATTATCACTCTAAACATCTCTTGCATTGTTGTGTCTTCTGCTTGTGAGGGTTTTTCCAATTGTTCCTTCCGGACATTGACTTCCTCTGTCTGAGTAGGCATCTCAGGTTGTTCCCCTGGTTGTTCATGTTGTTTGGACAACACTGGTGGCAACGAACTTTCCGCGTCTATTGGCGTTGCTTCCTTGTTGTCCATGTCAACCTCTATTTCTTTCTCGGCCTCCACCGCCCGTTTCTTAGATGTTGCACGTCGTTGCATTTTCCCTTGAAATTCTCTGGCTTTGTAGCTGTTGCCTAGCTCCAACTAGTGATTGGGCAGAATGTATTGGCCTTCCAATCGCTAATTAAAGCCCCTAAAGTTGTGCGCCAATTTTTTTTCAAAAAGTTTTGTGTACACACATTGTACAATAATTTTCGTAATTGTAAGATACAACCTGCAATTTTTTTTTCAAAAGTTTTGTGTACACACATTGTACAATAATTTTCGTAATTGTAAGATACAACCTGCAATTTTTTTTCAAAAGTTTTGTGTACACACACATTGTACAATAATTTTCGTAATTGTAAGATACAACCTGCAATTTTTTTTCAAAAGTTTTGTGTACACACACATTGTACAATAATTTTCGTAATTGTAAGATACAACCTGCAAATTATTAAAATGTCTCTCTCACACATTTCTGATTACTATACAAATAATTGCATGCATATTCGAAGGTTTATAACGAAATAAATTAAAATAAACCATAATTTGTTTTAAATAATTAAATATATATTTACACCAACATTTTTCTTCGGTGGGAAATACAAACTATATTATAGTAAATTGTTGACGACGACTTCGATATCAACTCTCTCTCCCCTCCTCTCTCTTTGTCTCTAGACACAGTTGTCATCAGTTTTACATAAGCGTCGTGCTACTTATGGATTATTGTAATTAGCGATACTAAAATGTAATCACCAGGAAATATATATTTATCACCTACCTCGTTGTGTCCTTTTTTTGACACATGACAGTCATTGACTACGATTTAGAAATTAATATACTGCCAAGTCTGTGTGTGTGTGGTAAAGTGTTACGCATAAAAAAATCTCCTTGAAATAAGGTATTTTCAAAAGTTTTGTGTACACACACATTGTATAATAATTTTCGTAATTGTAAGATACAACCTGCAAATTATTAAAATGTCTCTCTCACACATTTCTGATTACTATACAAATAATTGCATGCATATTCGAAGGTTTATAACGAAATAAATTAAAATAAACCATAATTTGTTTTAAATAATTAAATATATATATTTACAACACTGTACACAAACATAAAATATATAGTTTACAAACCGCTATAATACAATTATTGATTAAATATATATATCACAAACATTGTTATATATAAAATATTAATAATAATATTGTTTTAAATGATTAAATATATATTTACAGCACTGTACACAAACTTAAAATATAGTTTACAAACCGTTATAATACAATTATTCAAAATACATTTTACATTGATTAAATATACATATATCACAAACAAACATTGTTATATAAAATAAATATTGTAATAAAATATATTAAAAAAATTGTGTTGTTCTTGATGATAAGCTATTGTGGAGTATGAGACTCCGATGTAATCAAGCCCCTAAGTTTGGACTAGCCAATTTGTAATAAAATAAATAAATTGTAATGTAATATGTATAATTGGTGTGGCTCTCGACGTCTTACTGGCCTGAAACACTTCCTTAAGTTTCCCAGCTGGTCGAGTCCCAATGGTAGCAAGACCGGTCGAGTAGCGTAAAGTTAATGAAGAAATATATATGTTCAACTTCACCGAAAGTTTCAAAACAAAAATTATTGTTTTGAAGGAAATTTAAAAAAAAAATCATGTTTATAAAAAAAAAATAATTAAAAAAACAATTTTTAATTTTATTAATTAATTAATTATGATCAATTAATTAATATAGGGCTGTGAAGTTTTAAAAAGTGTAATGCTCTTCTGAAAATTTTTATTAAAGTTTTGGTATATTTTAAATAAACTATCACCACTCATAAGATTGTCTTCAAACCAATCGATACTTGTTTATCTTTTTATTTTTTAGGTTATCTTCACTTATAGGTGGTAAAGTCCTTGTAGATTATCAATTAGAATTATATTATTGGTAATTAGTATTATTGAAGAAATAAAGAACTATTAAGTATTGAAAAGTATTAGAGTTTTATTAATTAATGGCAATATTGACTCTTATCGATTAATATCGATTCTCAGGATATCGAAAAAATTACACAGTATATTATATAAAAATTATACAGGGTTCTTTAAACAGCCAGTTATTATCAAAGTCAGAGAAATTGGGCTAATATTTAAAAGTATAACGTTACATCAAATGAATAATTATTACTAAACACAAACATTGAATAATAATTTGAAAATAAAAATAATTGTTTCACCAAACAGCTGTGTTGAAACAGGAGAAGGCACTGGGATCGTCAAAAGAAAGATGGCTGCCGTCAAGTTGATCAAAATGTCGCTCGTTCCTGCTGCATTCCAAATAATGTATTTTCTGGCAATATTCCTGTTCTTGTGTCTGCAAATCTCTTGTTAAATGTTGTGTAGTGACTGGTGTAGTGATTCTGGGTTGTATTTAGTATGTCTGTGTAATTATAAGTCAAAACACTTTTCCCAATTCCGACACTAATTTGGTTAAGGTATTATACAGTTTTCTGGTGTTTTGTGGTGTTTTTCAGAGTAGAAATGTATTGTTTAGTGTTAATTAGTGTTTCTTGATTGTTTTTGTCACAATGTATATGTTCTGGAAGGATTTTATAATTCACTCTCGACTTCACAGTAACGTACTGTTCGCCACTTAACTTTAACGTTGTAAGATAGGTTAGATCGTCACAAAACTCTCGTTTATGTTATCCGTTCAAATACCAATAATCAACTAACTCTTTCCTTCAGTTTCAATTAAACTCTTAGCCCATATAATATTATTCTTAACATTGTTCAAATATTTTTCATATCCTGTGCACACTTTAATATTTCACTATATAAATACCTAAACTTGGGTTATTTATCAATTTTATTCACTAGATGTGATTTAAATTAATCTTTCAGTTCATTCAGCTTATTTTCAGATTAAATAATGCCGTTTTATAGTGTTTTCTGTCCAAAAAATAGTAATTTTACTTTCAGTTTGGTATACTCTGAAAAGTCAAAACATCAAAATTTACTTCCTGTCATTATATAAATTCAGCCATTTTATCAGTTATATTTAATATTAATAATCCTATATCGTATTAAAAGGCTTATATTCCCTGATTTTCTGGTAATTAATTGAATTAGTTGTATTCTGAAACATTATCCTGGAATATATGACTCCCATGTCTAAATTTCTGAGTTTAGTCATTTTCATTTTTATTTATAATTCTGAATATAATTTATTAAAATCTTTCTAAATGGTTTGTGCAATTATATGGCTTGATCTCAAGTTTATTTTGTCTAAACCCCTTTTGTTTATTTGCATTTAATTGAGCAATTTCTCTGTTTTGATGAAGTTTAGTTTTCATTCTCTGGCCTATGATTTTTTTTAACAATTTTTCTTACAAAATATTTTACAAACAATATGATGTGTGATACCCTCTCTGACTTTTACATATAGTATTATAAATTAAACATGTTTTCAAATTACACAAAAACAATTAGTATTGGTTACAATACAAATAATAGTTAAAACAAATAAAGAATATTTTTTTTAAATAAATGGTTGTCTTCAAGTCAGACATCTTACAACAAAATCCTTATTTCTAAACATGGAAATATGGCTTACAGAAAAGGTTTTTTACTAACTAACATCTTAATTACTCTCTACTATTTACAAGTAGTAACTATTTTTATAGTTCTGATGTTAGTTGTATTAGACCCAAACAAATGGCCTTATATCTAAAACATTTTTAAACATTCTTGTACTATATACATAAAAACCTTATATTTATATTCTTATTTCTAACTATTATTATAAGTAGGATTCTACAGTTTTTATACCGTCTTTTATATATTGTCTTTGGGGAATTGTACCCTGTCATTAACAAATAAATAGTATGAACCGTTCAAAAAGCACTATGAAATCTGTTTTTCTTTTTTCATGTAAAACAAAAGGGTATTTTAAACAGATTCATGTGTTATGAACAACATATTGTCACAGTACACATTTTAAGTCATTGAAAAATGCATATTTCATTGCATTCAATGTTTGTGATTGCCAAGAATGAAACACAAGGTTCATTTTTTATAATACCCAAAACTATCACTGGTTCACTTTGCACTTATATAATTATGTTAATGCTAAATGGTCGTATAGTCTTATTAACATAATAAATTGGTTAGCGTTTTTCAATGGAGATTTGTTCCATGGGTACTATATTATTGTTTCATCTTAGTTCACAGGCAACTTTTACTTTACACACTTCTCTCTCTTAAATTTGTATACATGTGGTTTTTATTTCGTTATACTTTTATTTTTAAATATTTATTTTGGGGATATAGGGATTTGGGTGTCTTTTATAAGAGCATGACATCTTCTTCTTTCATCAGTCTTCTTTTCTCCTGCCTTCTGGGACTGGTATCTTCTCCATCTTCTTCTTGATGCCATCAGGTTTCTTGGGATCTTCTCCATCTTCTTCTTTATTTCAGAAATACACCACCTGTATTGGTTGATCTTGGCTTATTTTAGGGTTTCTATTCTATTTATTCTCCCTCGTTGTGGGTTTGGTCATATTCTGTACTGCTTTGTTATTTACTTTTTTACCTTCCTGGGTTATACCTTGAAAACCTTTGGTTATGAGACTGGTCTTGGATGACTCATCACTAGTAACTCCTTTTATTTGAACTTGTATTTTCTTTATAATAATGATTTCTTTCCACAGTTGCTATGAATTAATCTTTTTATATTAAACTTAATGCTTTCTTCCAAATTTAAATATTATAACTTTATTATTCTAATGATCAATTGCCATTCAATATTATGCATACATCTGTCATGTTACAATATTAATAATAATTTTTTGACATTGTAAGATTTTAAAATAATAATTTCACGGCTGTACATACAGTTCACAAGGAAGTTTATCTGTAACATAACAATACAGTCGATATTAGAATCACTGATACGATAATATTCAATTATCACATGCACACACACACACAGTTAGTGGAAAGAATCAAATGCGTTAAGTAAGTAAACTTTTTCAAGTATATGTCATTTTTCATAAGTTAATGTACTTTCAAATAATTTATAATCAAACCAAACCAAATATTATTCACTGGAAATTTGTAAATACTACTTAGAATCAATGATACATTTATCGCATAAGTTAATGTACTTTCAAATAATTTCTAATCGAACCAACTATTATTCAACGAAACTTGTAGAATCAATGATACATTTATCATGTACATACAAATTCAATTATTAAAGTGTTAAGTACAGAGAGTTGAAACTACACACACGCACACACATCAATAAATTGTTTGTTAACACGATTGCTACTTACGACGTTAGGACTCAATCTCTACTTGTGTTGTTTGATTTCTCGTCCCTCGATACACTAAATGTAGTTCTTTAGGTTTGATATGTCTGAGCTCCTCATTCGTGAAGACACCTGCATACCTCTTGGGAAGATAGACACGATACTGGCGGTCGCCATCCTCCAACGTAGCAAGCACAGAGTTCCCATATTTTGTGTCCACATTTGTTAAGACCATGATGGGATATTTTTTATTCACTATCAATTCTGAACATCGTTTGTACTCGATAGCACTTACAGCATTAAACTTTACAAGAAACGACATTATTAGAAGACACTAGTGAACACGTCTGTATCAAGCGAGAGAGAACCAAACAATGAAAGAATATTCGACACAAAAGGACAGTACAATGTGATAGTGGTGGTGGTGGTAACGTCGGTGTCCCACTTTCATTTGCATGTATGAACATGTCCCACAGACGAAATTAGAGACACCAAAAATATAACAATGTCATTAGGAAAGTCCATTTTCATAAGAAAATAGTCACTGCTTACAGCTATGCATGTATGTACATGTCCACAACAGAATGAGAGAGAGAGATATAAATGTCATCATTCGCAGTGACCTACTTTCTAAATTTGTTACATTAAAAATGTTTGTTTAAAGCAAAAATCATGAATCATCCATTCCCGAATAGCATGCACCTTATAGTTGGCACAACGGTCAGAAGAATTGAAATGTCTAAGACATTCTGTTCCATGAATTATATACGGTATGTTTTTAGGACAACCAAAGTCATCGAGATTGATGATATTATTGTGTATTATCTTTGATTGCAAAAAACGTTTTTTCTCAAAACCCTTCACAAACACATATTTATATATACGTGTATGTGATGTTAACAATGAAACAAGATTGTCGTATGGTGTCTCTCCTCCGCTCCATCTAAGTCTATGATAATTTGTCGTTAACCAGTGGTTTGTCCTAACGTATTTGGGATTCGTAACGGATGTAGCAGGCGGTGTCAAAATCCAGTGTCTACCAGCAAATCTCAGAACGTCCATGATTGACAGTTCCTTCACAATATATTTTCCGTTGTCGTCGAAAAAGCACTGGAAGTCAATTATAACTGCAGTGTTATCCATAATACTGTAAGACAAAGAAACCACACACATTACAAACTCTATATATATTATGTTTAAACATACAAATATCGTTGCGATATTAATATGTGAACTTACGTTTACAGACGTCTGGACTGAAGCACCGAGAGACATCAACTGACGAAAGAAACAAGTGTTGAGGAGGGTTACTATACATGGAGACAAATTTTTTTAGTAGGTGGGGAGGTGTCGTCGTTCTCCATGTTGATGCGTTGTCGTATCCGATAATGACCGTATGCAAGCGTATCATGACCATTGTCTAATATATAACGCTTATCATCATACGGTGACAACGCTTGCTTATTTACACGCATCGTGTACAGCGTATGATGATCGCTACGTAAACAAAGCGCACTGGTAGAAAACTGACAATGATCAGTGAGACACTTGCGATACATATCGTGTCGCAGACTCCTCTTAATCGCAACTCGAGGCACACCTTTACATACACGTTTTTGACACTCTTGGGTGGGATCTTCGTGGGCCACAAGGAACGAATAACATTTCGCACGGAGACCCACGAATTCTCTAATAGGACGACCACACGTTTCATCCTTGAACAGACCGACAACCTTTTTGTTCTTAAGGCTATAACAAGGATGAGACGTAGGGTAATCCGATGTGTCAAAAACGTGTAGGTCCTTCTTCATGTCTGCATACAAGTCTGATGTTTGAATGCTATACATCAGACTGTCTGTATCTGTCATTAATAATTTAACGTTGCGGCCGTACTTGGCGACAGCATAACGATAATGAAAGTCGTACATTATCGTTTTGCTAACGTCAAGCACCGTGAAGCCGACATACACGGGACGGGAAAGAACAATGGCTTTTTTACGGAGTGAGAGCCCCACCAGATCGTTCGTATAACGAATCATACGTTTTAGCCTAGGTGTGGAAACTAGTTTTTGAAGCCGTCGTTCATTCGAGACTAGTTCAAAGTCTATATGTTTCCTTACGTTCTCCAGCGACTTACCGTATACGGCGTTGTTCATCAGTTTGAAAAGGTCTTTTTCAAAGCTGTTGACGACTGTTTGCCTCTTGCGGGTGTTGAAATCGATAAACGGTTTCAACCAAGCGCTTTGCTTAAAACACAACACCCTATGAGTCGCTTTCAGCTCTAAGCCAAGACTTAAATACAATTTCAAATTTCGATAATGGAGAACGTAATTTTGTTTGTCCTCCAAAGTTGTTAACAACTTCTCTACGGATGACCCTGATTCGTTATACGATGATCTGTATATACTCTCGTGTAAACGTTTGGAAAAGGGAGAAAGGATATCGGGTGTTATGCGCTGGCGCACAGGTGCAAGTGGGTAGTCGGAATGCAGGTCGTGTAAGGTATCGGGATAGTGTAGGTCAACTTCGAGGATGTACCCGATGTCGGAATCATCACTCACATTACGTACGTCCAAGGACTCGATTTCGTTACGATCGAGCCATCGGAAGTCTGCGTAAGGGAGCGGTTGCGACATGGCTGCACCGTATAAATTATTACAGTCTGTATACAGAATGAAGGAGGTCGGTTTCGATAAATCGTACTGATCTGGAATCAGAGGATTGTTAGCGACTGCGTGACGGTTGGATATCATCGCACAGCCTCCGCGGACCCCAGACTCAAGGAACAGATGCATATTTATCTCTGTTAACAGCTCTAATTCGACCCCTGTCATTTTTAGCATCGCGTTCCAAGCGAGTCCGGGAAGCGAGTAAAAATGACACGGGTCCAAGCAGTAATCGCGTAAGGCCATGTCTCGGAAACTTTCAAAGACATCGGCCAGCAGCATTACGTCTGTCAACAAATACAAATCGTGGTAATCGCCAAACGTACGCAGATTGAATGCACTCCACACGTTTTGTGCGTGCTCGTAATCTGCGTCCGAAATAGCCGATTCCAACAACCGGTTATCAAAGTGTTCACGAGCGGGTAGACTTGTTTCGTTGAACCGATCAATGCTGTCAACGTACTCGTAAGGGTATACTCCCTTACGTACGAGCAGATTGGTCTGTTCGTCGAAACCCCGTCTAAGCATTTCCTCTCTGAGCAAAGGAAATTGGCTCCCGGACGTGGACAGATTGGTAACGAGTGTGTCCAGAGAGCGATTAAGAAATTGAAAAGAGTCTACGAAACGCAAGGGACCCAGGGAGAACGACACGTAACGCTCACTGGATGTTGCAATGCAGGATACGTGTTGGTCCTTATATTTTCCTAAACCCTGCATTAAATGGTGACAGTCATAGCCACGAAGGTTGTGAAAGAAGACGGGGATATGACGAGGCATCTTGTAGCTTAGATTACAGCTATTGTGGGCTGCTCCCAAGAATTTCCCCGTAAGATGACAATGATTGCGTACCTTGTCATCGTCTGTCAAAGGGCGCTCACACAAATGACAAACGGTGGCGTTAGTGAACGCAACATTGTCATCATCGGACATAATTATTTGCACGTTATGTCGTACTACCTTCATCATATCCTCGGCGTCTTTCATCAACCGCGAGAAGAAAGTGTCTACGACGTTTTCACCTCGATAAACTTTAGCCTCTCTCCAGAGTCTGTGTGTATGATCCACGATAGCATAGGAGAAACCTGACGGAATATGCATCGCTTCGTATGATGTGGACGATACAGGAGGAGAAGTTATTTTCTGACGGGCACCGTTGCTATCAACTGAGTAGAATTCGCCTAACTCGTGCACTGTCGTCGGGACGTTGTTACCAGGTGAACACGATTGAAGCGGAGTGATGAGGGACTCGAAGTCGGCGTAGACGGTAAAGGGTACTTTAAGACAGTGCGCGTAATTTTTAAATGACATAAACTTCTCCTCCTCTGTAGGCATTTTGGTTTTCTGCTCGCCGTGAGGTGTGCAGTAGGGGAGATGATCGGACAGACCATGTTCTGTGGAGAAACGATGCAGGCAGTAGTCGCAGTAAAATGATTTACGATTGACTTTTGTTAGGGAAAATAACAATTTATTAATGCTACTGATAAGACAGTAGTGTTTTCGGCTATTTGTATCGGACAGAAGCAAAAGATTAACGTGATGTAATCTGTCCTTATTGGGGGTAATTCTTAACGGATAAACCTCATTTTTTGATTCGTTTCTGATATTGTCTTCTATATCATAGCCGAAAACGTTTATAGAAATGTTGGGATTCTGTGTTTCAAATTTAGAAAGTGAGTTTATAGAAACAGGGTACTCGATACCGGTCATATTTATTGTGTTTTTGAATAAGAGGTATTTTGAAACACGTTCTTTATTACGTTCTTGAGGGTGTATGTGAGCTAGTACGGACCATAGAAAACACATTTCATCTTGGGAGTTATTGATGTTGACTACTGCCTTGGTGAGTGCAAGTTTTCGCGGGGTTGGAAGGTAGGAGGATGCTGCTAGAGGCTGGTACCGTCCAACAACTAGTTCCAGCTTCAGTACAGCATCCACCGACCATCCGCTCCCGTCACGGGTAAAATTGGATATGCTATTCATGATTTTATCGTAGGATTCATCGAGTAGACAGTTCAACTCGTCGTTGTCGTCCGTGAGCAACGTACGACAACGTCCGTGGAAGACGGCGTCTTTGGTTACCTCTTTTTCTTCGCCGCTGTCACCATCTAACACAGTTTTAGTGAAACGTATCCTGCATGCAATATGGCATTTGATACTGCGTAAACGTGCTTGTTCTGCCAGAATATCCTTGCACAATAAAGGTCGCACCTCGGTCATTATCGGTACTATATCTTGATCTTCTTCTTCTGTGTACACAGGCAGGTAATTAAAAGTTGTGAGACATCCTCTAATACTACTGTTTCGCACGATATAAAATCGTGTCATATCTGAAACAATAGAAACACATGTATTAGCTAATAGGAATGATGAATAACACACACACACACACACACACACACACACACACACACACACACACACACACACACACACACACACACACACACACACACACACACACACACACACACACACACACACACAATTCATGTTTGAGGTAAATAGATAGTACACGTTAGTAATAGGCTAGTTTATTGCAAACTGTGAAGATGGCAGCTACTCCTGATTTTAGCATTGAAAGTGAAAGAAGAAAATCGTTCAAGTATTGGGAAGTGACGTTTGTCAGTCCCGACGAGTTAGCGTTTGCCGGGTTTTACTACTATCCGCTAAATTATGATGTTTGTGGACATAGTATGTCATTCATAGACGATAGAGTTAAATGCTTTTGTTGCGGAATTGAATTAGTTCATTGGAGAGAAGGTGACATACCTATGGTGGAACATGAAAAATTTTCTCCGTCATGTCAATTTCTAAACGATGTCAAGAGACAATACATTGGGGAGAAGGTGACAAACCTATGTCAGAACATAAAAAATTTTCTAATAAACATATCAATTTCTAAACAACGTCAAGAGACTATCTTATACATGTTAATTCATATCAAACAAATTTGGTTTGCTGCATAATTATAGAGAGAGACAATTGGTATTTAAAAAAATTTTTACCTTGTTGAGGATGTCCCTGTTCCTGCTGATGTTCTGGATTCTGCTGAAGGTCAGACATGGTAATATTCAGACGCGAGAGTGAATACTGAAAAACAAAGAAACTGTTATAACGCTGGTATTATGTTAGTGTATCTTAAACGCTTTATATCTCGCAAAGTAAATTAGAATATCAATTTGTAACATACAATTTGTAGCACAGTAGTGTTCAGCAACACGAACGATTGTGAAGTTCACCGGTTATATATTGTGATGGCAGCGGTATGCGAACATCTGCTCTCGGTACCAGCGGTGGACACAGCGAGCCAATCAGACATCAGCAGCCACCGAGACGTAACCAACTTCGTGTTCGGAGCTAGCCAATCAGCGATGCCAGTTAGTTAATAAAACCTGAGCCGACAGAAAATTTTGAAAGTTCCGCGTCAGCGATGGATTTCGCTGGGTCGGCAGCTGACTCTACAACCAGTGTCGGAAGAAGAGGAGGACTGTAGTACGCTGTGAACAGCAGGCGCAGGCGCCGAACATCTCAGCGCGGCACTACCAACATCGCCGTTCTCACAACTCGGTCCTTTTTAGGACCACCAAAAACACTAGAGTGTACGATTGGTGCCAGTTGTCATGCGGCAAGCCTTTTGTCCGATGAAACCTTCCACAGTTGAAACCTGCTCTACAAAACGCTTCACACGAAGCGTTATGTTAAGAGAGAGAACGCGCATGTAAGTAGTTGACAACACACACGCACACATAGTTAATATTTGTTAATTATTTAATACAATGAAAAATGAAGTCAACGTTTTGACGATGAGAGAGAGAGAGAGAGAGAGCGGGCGTTGTAAGTACGTACACAGTTAATATTTGTCGAATATATATAAACTTTCTAAAATCATATACATGCGCGGTAATGATCACAGAGAGGAGAAACGGTTTGAACATAACGTTTGACAACGAGAGAGAGAGACAGACGGACAGACAGACAGACAGACAGATACAGACAGACAGACAGACAGATATAGACAGTTGGACGGACGGACGGACAGAGAGATAAATAGAGAGAGAGAGAGCGGGCGTTGTAAGTACGTACACAGTTAATATTTATCGAATATATATATAAACTTTCTAAAATCATATACATGCGCGGTAATGACTACAGAGAGGAGAAACGGTTTGAACATAACGTTTGACAACGAGAGAGAGAGAGAGAGAGAGAGAGAGACAGACAGACAGACATACAGACAGAGACAGACAGACAGACAGATATAGACAGTCGGACGGATGGACGGACGGACGTAACGAGTGTGTCCAGAGAGCGATTAAGAAATTGAAAAGAGTCTACGAAACGCAAGGGACCCAGAGAGAACGACACGTAACGCTCACTGGATGTTGCAATGTACGTTATGTCGTACTACCTTCATCATATCCTCGGCGTCTTTCATCAACCACGAGAAGAAAGTGTCTACGACGTTTTCATCTCGATAAACTTTAGCCTCTCTCCAGAGTCTGTGTGTATGATCGACGTTACCACCACCACCACCACTATCACATTCTACTGTCCTTTTGTGACGAATATTCTATCATTGTTTGGTTCTCTCTGGTTTGATACAGACGTGTTCACTAGTGTCTTCTAATAATGTCGTTTTTTGTAAAGTTTAATGCTGTAATATCATGCATTACAACACGGTATCAGAGAAAGCGACGAGGCGTTTAGAAAAAATTACAGACCGATTCTGGAACCGTTAGAAGCTATTTCACGAAAGTTAAGTGGTGATATAATGGAGGAGGAGAAGAAGAGCCTACACAACACGTAATAACTGAAAACGAAAGTGGCACGCAGAGTCATAACGCTTCTCATTTCAGTGACAATAGCGCATGGAACCCTAACACTTTACATTTCAGTGACGATTCATTAGCAAACAAATATATGCGTTTGTGCGAATCGGCTGACTGTAAACGGATTATAGATCGTATGTATGGTGTTCGATACGAAGGTGGTAAATTTATGATAGGTGTTTCAAATGTGAAAATCGAAAACATAAACAGACGGTGTTTGTTGACACGTAAACATTGCACACTTAAAATGTAAACATTCCGAGTTCGTTGACACGTAAACTGTTTTTCCTTTCGTGAGTAATCGTTCGTTAATAAGATATGAATTAGCTTAATCGATTAAATGGTTAGACTAGTAATGGTAAATGTGAAGGTAAAGAAGGTAAGTATGTAGGTTCGATTCCTGTTAATTCATATTTTTGTTAAAAATCTTTTTATAAATATTGAGGAAAAGGGATAATAACATATTCTTTTATAATTATTAACAACGTTGTTTGGTATTTGTCATTGTAAAGTACAATCGGAAACCATGACGCCACTTAAATCTGTAATATTTTTTTTTTTTAACATTATGGACAAAATGTTTAACGGATAACACAACACAGTTTCAATTGGATTAGGTTAAACGTTACTTATATGAATATGGATATCTTTATACGAAAGATAAAACGTCATTGCAATTAGTAAATGATTCAGATGTTTCCAATGCCCTCCTTATATTTCAAGAATATTACAAATTACCTGCTGACGGCAAATTAAATAATGAAACTCGAAATTAATTTGAATCGTCAACGAATTTTCCTACACAGACGACCGCCTACTGTATGATACTACATGATTCGCTTGTAGAATATACGCCATTGTCCAACACAGTACATAGTCGTGTTTAAGTCTTGTCGAATAAAGAGAGACATACACGCACAGGTAATTACATTATAAACTAGGAATTGCTTCCGACGTCTGCGAGCGAGAAAGAGAGAGAGAGAACGCGCATGTAAGTAGTTGACAACACACACGCACACATAGTTAATATTTGTTAATTATTTAATACAATGAAAAATGAACTCAACGTTTTGACGATGAGTGAGAGAGAGAGAGAGAGAGCGGGCGTTGTAAGTACGTACACAGTTAATATTTGTCGAATATATATAAACTTTCTAAAATCATATACATGCGCGGTAATGAACGCAGAGAGGAGAAACGGTTTGAACATAACGTTTGACAACGAGAGAGAGAGAGAGAGAGAGAGAGAGAGAGAGAGAGAGAGAGAGAGAGAGAGAGAGAGAGACACAGACAGACAGACAGACATGTCGAATAAATATAAACTTTCTAATTTCATCAATGTGTATGTGTGTGTGTGTGTGTGTGTGTGTGTGAGCAGCACGTACATCGTCCGATAGCGATTTGTATGTGTACACAAAACTTTTGAAAATACCTTATTTCAAGGAGATTTTTTTTTTTTTTTTTATGCGAAAGAGAGACATACACGCACAGGTAATTACATTATAAACTAGGAATTGCTTCCGACGTCTGCGAGCGAGAGAGAGAGAGAGAGAGAGAGGAGAAACGGTATGAAACCTTCCACAGTTGAAACCTGCTCTACAAAACGCTTCACACGAAGCGTTATGTTAAGAGAGAGAGAGAACGCGCATGTAAGTAGTTGACAACACACACGCACACATAGTTAATATTTGTTAGAGTTTGTTTAAAGCAATTTTTCGGAAAATTTGTAACAGACATAATAATTTGATCATACACACACACATGTATTAAATTCAATAACACGCTTGATAATACAAAAATGATTTTTACGTTTAAATAAAAATCTTCAGACAGCAAGAAAAAATGTACTGACAGCACACGCTGATGAATTCGATCACTGTAACGTGATCAATGCGAGACTGTTTCTAAACGACAAGTATTATCCTTACGATAATTTAAACTTGGATATTGGGAAAGACTGTTTTGCATTATTGTACAATATGTACGCCAGTTTTCAAAGTTCGTATTACCACCGTTTAGACGGCAGCCCAGTACTGACACCGGAATTATTCAAATCAAAAGCCCCGCTGTTTGTTTTCGGTTGTAGCAGACAAGACGAAGCACTTAAGTCTTCAGCAGTTGATGTACGTTTAGAATTTGAATCGTCAACGAATTTTCCTACACAGACGACCGCCTACTGTATGATACTACATGATTCGCTTGTAGAATATACACCATTGACCAACACAGTACATAGACGTGTGTTTAAGTCTTATTTTATACATATTTTGTAAATACTAGTTTTAAATATATATATATTTATTTTCAGAAATTGTAATTTGATCACACACACGTACACACACACACACACACACACACACACACACATGTATTAAATTCAATAAATAATGCACTTGATAATTTTTACGTTTAAATAAAATCTATACACTTACCAAAGAAGATATGTATACTGGAAGACACGTAAGACGTACAGTATCAGCCAAACTAGTATGTGCGTTGTCTACACTGAAGACGTACAAACAGTCTTTCAACTGTTAAAAAAGATGTAGAGATTTCACGATGTATCAGCACACGTTGGTGAGAAATTGCCACTATAAAAATACGGTAAGAATATATTTTCAGAAATTGTAATTTGATCACACACACACACACACACACACACACACACACACACACACACACACACACACACACACACACACACACACACACACACACACACACACACACACACACACACACACACACACACACACACACACACACACACACACACACACACACACACACACACACACACACGCACGCACGCACGCACACACACACACACACACACACAGATTACCACTGTTACGACTCATAGAGAAAGACCACCCGATAACTATGCCTTTTAGGACCTGGGAGTTGCACGAGTATCCTGCCTTACCACAGACTAAAAGGCAGAATTGGATTGTCAAGACCTCGAGTCAGCTAGAAAAACCACGCTTTGTTGTGTTAGCGTTTCAGACAGCAAGAAAAAATGTACTGACAGCACACGCTGATGAATTTGATCACTGTAACGTGATCAATGCGAGACTGTTTCTAAACGACAAGTATTATCCTTACGATAATTTAAACTTGGATATTGGGAAAGACCGTTTTGCATTATTGTACAATATGTACACCAGTTTTCAAAGTTCGTATTACCACCGTTTAGACGGCAGCCCAGTACTGACACCGGAATTATTCAAATCAAAAGCCCCGCTGGTTGTTTTCGATTGTAGCAAGCAAGACGATACACTTAAGTCTTCAGCAGTTGATGTACGTTTAGAATTTGAATCGTCAATGAATTTTCCTAGACAGACAACCGCCTACTGTATGATACTACATGATTCGCTTGTAGAATATACACCATTGTCCAACACAGTACATAGACGTGTTTAAGTCTTATTTTATACATATTTTGTAAATACTAGTTTTAAATATATATATATTTTCATCATATTTGTAACATTATAATATTGGAGCTATGTGTGTGTATGTATTTTTAATTGTAAAACTAGTTTAGATATATTTTAATACTCGTAACAATATAATCTTGGAACTGTGTATGTTTTTTTAATTGTAAAACTGTTTAATATAATCTTGGAGCTGTGTGTATGTATTTTAATAAATGTATATATATATTACACACACTTTATTATTATTTGTATAACCCACTCCATAATAATTTGATCATACACATACACGCGCACACACACATGTATTAAATTCAATAATGCGTTTGATAATGTTTTAATGCAAATAATTTTAGGAAAGTCTACATTCTGCATTCATAAGGAGATAGTCACTGCTTACAGCTATGTATGTCCACAACAGAATTAGAGAGAGATATAAATGTCATCGTACGCTGTGACCTACTTTCTAAATTTTTTACATTAAAAACGTTTGTTTAAAGCAATTTTTCAGAAAATTTGTAACAGACATAATAATTTGATCATACACACACACACATGTATTAAATTCAATAACACGCTTGATAATGCAAATAATTTTTACGTTTAAATAAAAATCTGCACATACATTAAAATTAAATAAAATCTGTACAACTTACCAAAAAACTAGTATGTGCGTTGTCTAGTCTGAAGACGTACAAACAGTCTTTCAACTATTAAAAAAGATGCAGAGATTTCACGATGTATCAGCACACGTTGGTGAGAAATTGCCACTATAAAAATACGGTAAGAATATATTTTCAGAAATTGTAATTTGATCACACACACACACACACACACACACACACACACACACACACACACACACACACACACACACACACACACACACACACACACACACACACACACACATGTATTAACTTCAATAAATAATGCACTTGATAATTTTTACGTTTAAATAAAATCTATACACTTACCAAAAGAAGATGTGTATACTGGAAGACACGTAAGACGTACAGTATCAGCCAAACTAGTATGTGCGTTGTCTACACTGAAGACGTACAAACAGTCTTTCAAAAGAAGATGTGTATACTGGAAGACACGTAATACGTGCAGTATCAGGATGTACAAGTAGACAAATAAGAAATTGCTGCTAACTTACTTAGCGTATATATAGTGTACTCTGTAGTGGGGAAAGCACGTGTGTGTGTGTCCGTTTTTAGAGTAATTACTGTAAGCGGTGTTAATGCTTGACAGGTGTCAAATTAGAAAGTAGAGTTGTCCGTTTTTAGAGTAAATACTTTATAATCCTACTTACTGTCAGCACTGCTAATGACTAGCAGGTGTGAAATTAGAATGTAGGACGTCGTACACAAGGTTAATGACCTCTGGTTTAATTTAGCGAATAATAACTATATCTAATTCAGTATCGGATCAATGCTGTCAACGTACTCCGAATATGCATGCAATTATTTGTATAGTAATCAGAAATGTGTGTGAGAGAGACATTTTAATAATTTGTAGGTTGTATCTTACAATCATGAAAATTATTATTTAAACTGATAATTGTTTTATTAAAATCTTACAATGACGAAATATTATTATTTCATTGTTTACGATATATATTTAATGCAAAAAATGAATTTTTAAAATTACAATCGTCTGTATTTAAGTTCGTGTACACACATACAAATCGTTTGAATAAGGGAAATCTTCGAATATGCATCCAATTATTTGTATAGTAATCAGAAATGTGTGAGAGAGACATTTTAATAATTTGCAGGTTGTATCTTACAATTACGAAAATTATTATACAATGTGTGTGTACACAAAACTTTTGAAAATACCTTATTTCAAGGAGATTTTTTTATGCGTAACACTTTACCACACACACACAGACTTGGCAGTATATTAATTTCTAAATCGTAGTCAATGACTGTCATGTGTCAAAAAAAGGACACAACGAGGTAGGTGATAAATATATATTTCCTGGTGATTACATTTTAGTATCGCTAATTACAATAATCCATAAGTAGCACGACGCTTATGTAAAACTGATGACAACTGTGTCTAGAGACAAAGAGAGAGGAGGGGAGAGAGAGTTGATATCGAAGTCGTCGTCAACAATTTACTATAATATAGTTTGAATTTCCCACCGAAGAAAAATGTTGGTGTAAATATATATTTAATTATTTAAAACAAATTATGGTTTATTTTAATTTATTTCGTTATAAACCTTCGAATATGCATGCAATTATTTGTATAGTAATCAGAAATGTGTGAGAGAGACATTTTAATAATTTGCAGGTTGTATCTTACAATTACGAAAATTATTGTACAATGTGTGTACACAAAACTTTTGAAAATACCTTATTTCAAGGAGATTTTTTTATGCGTAACACTTTACCACACACACACAGACTTGGCAGTATATTAATTTCTAAATCATGGTCAATGACTGTCATGTGTCAAAAAAAGGATGCAACGAGGTAGGTGATAAATATATTTCCTGGTGATTACATTTTAGTATCGCTACTTACAATAATCCATAAGTAGCACAACGCTTATGTAAAACTGATGACATAAAGAGAGAGAGAGTTTATATCGTGATCGACAACTGTGTCTAGAGACAAAGAGAGAGGAGGGGAGAGTGAGTTGATATCGAAGTCGTCGTCAACAATTTACTATAATATAGTTTGAATTTCCCACCGAAGAAAAATGTTGGCAGATCTGTTCTATACACACACAATAATGCAGGATTGGTAACCCTGATCATATATTTTAATATACACTATAATACACACACACACACATATCAAGTTTGAACCCATACATAGGTTGGTAAACCTGATCATATAGATTTAATATACATTATAACACACAACAAATTTGAACTCATGCAAGGTTGGTAACCCTGATCATATATTTAATATATACACTATAATGCATCAAGTCGGAACCCCCCCCCACCATAGGTTGGTAAACCTGATCATATAGATTTAATATACATTATAACAAATTTGAACTCATGCAAGGTTGGTAACCCTGATCATATATTTAATATATACACTATAATGCATCAAGTGATAGAAAGTGAAAGTGATCTAAGCTCGCGAAAGGCGGCATATAAAAAAATAAAAAATTATATTCGCGGATGCTGTGGTCCAGATACGCGAAAAAGTCGCGGATCTTGACACAGATCAGCGAAAAAGTCGCGGATGCTGTGGTCCAGTTGAAAGTGAAAGTGATCTAGGCTCGCGAAAGGCGGCATATAAAAAATTATATTCGCGGAAATTAGAAAGTGAAAGTGATTTAAGCTCGCGAAAGGCTGCATATAAAAAATGATATTCGCGAAAATTCGCGGATACTGCGGGTCCAGGGTGGTGGGGAGAGCGTGGGAAAAAATCTTGGACCGCGGGAACGGCGGCATCTCTTTGATCTTGTTTTTTATCGTTTTTTGTTTTTTAAGAAAGGCGGCATTACTTTGTGAGTCAGGACCAGCATTTTCCCTCTACTGCCGATAAAAGTTAACCATCCCTACAAAGCGGGCCACCCCTTTAGCGTCCCGAGGAGGAGGAAAATCCCGAATAGCCTGAGTCCTCTCTGGGTCTACTGTGACCCCTTTATGAGACACAAGGTGACCGAGGAAAGAAATTTCCTCCTGGGCAAATTTCATCTTGTCGGGGTTTACCGTGAGCCCCGTGCGCCTCAGGTGACACAACACCTCTAGGAGATGATCCATGTGTTCCTCTAAGGCGGTACTGTAAATCAGAAGATCATCGAGATAATTAAACACGTACTGAAATTTTACATCGTGGAACACCGTGTCTAGTAGACGTGTTAACGTCTGAGCACCAACAGCCAGTCCCATGGGGACTCTCTTATATTGGTACAGGTTCCACGGTACGCAAAAGGCCGTGTACGGCCGAGAATCCTTGTGGTGGTAGGGAATCTGGTGATTAACAGAATTGAGGTCAAAAATTGTGAAATAGCGGGCCTGCGAAAACCAGTCAAAGGCCGAATGCAGGTCCGGGAGGGGCACCGACTCAACCTCTATATTTTGATTTAATTTACGATAGTCAATAACCAGCCGATGCTTCCCTCCTGGTTTAGGCACCAAGAATGCTGGACTGGCATAGGCCGACGTGGAAGGTTCAATGACACCCTGGTCTAACAATTCCTGAACCTTCTCACGCAAAATGGTCATTTTGGGAGGGGCGAATTTATAAGGGTGCGAACGGACAACCGAGGAGTCACAAAGGCGGATACGATACTCCAGATTATGTGTGAGTCCGAGATTGGCAGTCAGCACCTCGGGGAACTCATCACACAATTGACGGAAAGTGGTCTGTTGGGACTGGCTTAAATTATTAATAGCCGCCGGGGGTTGAAGTTCTTCAAGTCCCTCCCCCGACTCATCCCGATATCCAAAAAAGGGAATGCGCACGGCACGGTTAAACTTGAAGAAACAAACGTGGCCCTGGATATCGAGAACCAGACCACTTTTCACGATGAAGTCCGCACCCAAAATACAATCGACGCTCAGATTAGGAGCGACTAGAAACTCCCACACCCACGAAAAATAATGGTAAACCCGGGAGGAGATTAAACACCGCGCCGATCCCGAGTCCACCAAGGCCTTAATACGGCCCTTTCCAACCTCCAACTCGAGATAGGGACACACGGAGAGACCAGGACGAATCGGCTTAGGCTAGGGCTCCCCGGATGGGTGCCCAGTTTCAACCGCACATAACGGAACATGAGATGCGCTAACGCTACCACGCGCGGGGAGGGACCGGCGTCCCCACAATCCCCCCACGCAATCCGTTTTTTTAAGGGCGATTCTCACGCGAGACCTCAGACCGTTTGAAATGTCAATTCCGGGCCAAGTGCCCCATCTTACCACAAGTATAACAACAATAGTTTTTCCTTTCAGAGTTGTTACCTCGTTGCTCCCGGGTAGGTGGCCGCTGTTGACCAGATGTGGAACAGAGGACAGGGAATTCGGAAGTGCCGGAGCGAGTCTCATCATTCATCTGGATGGTACGGGCGAAGACACAAGCTCTGCTGAGATCCGCGAAGCTTCGCGGTCTCTCCAGGAACACCAACCGTGACCTCTCCTGGGGATTGAGGTCCTCCAAGATGACACGCACCACCTCAGCCTCCGACACGTCCACACGCAGCACTCTTGATTGAATTTATGAACACTTTTAACTTTTCCCCGTGCCCCTGAACTCTATAAAATAGTCTTTGCCGCATCTGGTCACGCAGCCTCCCGGGCATAAACAGCTCCAGAACATCGCTGTGGAAAGCATCAAAATCTCCGCCCGCGCCGAGATGCCAGACCACACGATCCAGTAAAGGCGCCCGACAATAAGGGTAGATCATATTTAAAAGAGAGGCACCAGTCACCCCAGGGAAGTCATAAATCCCGAAAATCCCTTCAAAAAATTTCACCAGCTGGTCCAGATCCAGACCGTCGACCACGGGAAGCCGACGGAGGAGGTCATAGATGGGGTTCGGTAACGAATCGTAATTGACGCTGGCAAGGGTGGTACCAAAACCACGAGGGACTTCCACCTGATCATCCTGAAATCCCTGGAGGCGACTGTCCAACGAAATAAGAGGACGTTACTCGACCAGAGCACTACATGCTTCCCCCAGGAGATCCACCCGCTCAGTGGCTACGGTCTGGCGCGTGAGCATCTCTTTCGGTTTACTAGGACTCTCCGGAGCCTCCCCAGGCAGGCAAATTTTTGACTGCAGGGCCGTCGCAGCCCGCCTAACCTCCTCCTCCAGTCCGTCCTGCGACAACAAATTACGGAGACGAGCGGACAAGTGGTGCATTCTTTGGGTCACCCGCTGCCAAACTCGGGGGTAGAACTCCCTATATATTCAGATTCCTCCATCAGGGTGGAGAACTCCGTCCATTTATCCGAATACAAGGCTAACTCCTCCCCCAGATCCTCAATCTCGACTCTCTGGAGAGGGACATCCCCCACAAGCAGCTCCCGCAGTTGTCTCCTCAAGGATGGTACATCACTCTGGGGAACCCCACCCCGCAAGCATATCTCAAACTGTAGCTCGTCCTTATTAAAATACTCAGGCACCAGACCGCGACCCTCGCGCCGCCCACTACTCTGCCCCGCCTCTGACATTGTTCCTCAATACTAAGACTTTAATACAACCAAGCAATAACAATCAAGGCACCCCAGGGTTCCCGACCCGACACCGGACCAACAACCAAGACCAAGACCATCTGCTGTAAGACCAACAAAGACAATGACAAGAACACAAACACAAACAAACAAATAGACACTTAACTCCGAACACCCCAAAGATACAATCCGGAATCACTAACCCACCTGTGCTCACCCCCAGGTGTCCCAGCCCAGCAACCGCTCCCAAAGACCAAATTTTTACAACAATGCTAAACACATAATTACAGTATAAATATCATAATCAACCCTTCCTAGGCTCATTACATTCATTGAGATATGAGAACACACCACAAGACTGACAGCGCATGTCCAATTAAAGTATTGAGGCCACCGCATCAATTTCCAATTTTTGGTTCAGAGGTGGCCAGACCTACGTCCAACCACGCTCTGCTACCATTTGTGAGCCGCTCATCATTGACATCACAACACATTAACCATACAGAATTCAGAATTTTATCTTTCTTAAAATGTGTAACTAAATTCTACAGCTTACCTGGAAGACCGGCTCACTTGTTCAGAACCAGGAGGAGGCCTCCTAGTGGAAGAAAGGCCTCGTGCTGGGGAACCATTAGGCAATTTAATTAATGCGGTGACCTCAATTTCCAAACTCAACAAACAACAAATTTATTGGTTCTTTAAATCCTTTTAAAAGCCTTACAATTTTATGTACAATACGTGTACTTCTTAGTACCCAGAATATAGAAGTATTTTATTTAAAATAACAATCATCATACAACAAAACCTCGATGGTAAATTTTAAAACATTTACAAAAATATAATTTCGATATTTTGGCAATAAATTATTATTAACATTAACAAATAAAAAGATAAATCTAGAGGTTTTCAAAATTTAATACATCTAATAACAATAAGTTTTTTTTTTTTACACAAACAACATGCACCATCGGAAATCCCAATCAAAAAACTAAGAATGATAACAATATAATTAGTAAAGACATAATATTAAATATAATTTGCTAGTTATGTTCTTTAGTATGAAATTTACAATGTGTGTGCGCGATAGTAATAATAACATTGGATTAACATGGTACGATGGTACGAGCATTTTTTTTTTTTTTTTTTTTTTAGCTGTAGGTGCTCAATTTTTACTAAACTTTGTATAGTTCAATGGTTTTCTGATTTCATAATGTATACCATTGTTAAAGAAAATATCAGATACCCAGGTCTCTCAAAATGTAGAATGTTTTATACATACATATTTGTGTATACGAATGACTAGATCCATAACACTATTTACATTCTCATCACTCAACAATTAATTAATATAGTCATTCAACATATTTTAAACTGAGCAAACATTATTAAGTTCCATTAGATTTATAGATATATACAAAAAATTTAACATTGATTTTAAATTCATAGAGAATTAAAATAAATCCTAAATCCCAAAACGTGTAGAGATATAACATAGCTTGAACAAATGTGGTGGACAGTTCACTACCTGTCATGACAAGGGGTTGCACTCAATACATATGACTTCATAATTTTGTTTCTTTTTTTTTCTAAACTTACATGCACTTCACAATTTACACACAAGACAGTTACATGGATAACACTGATAAATACTGAGAGACTTTCTCAGAGAAAATAAAGGAACTAGGCATGCTTCACTCTAGTAATGCTGGGAAGTGCCTTCACACTGCAAAGTTTAGGTAGATACCAATTCACCAGTTGTAGCTTAACACATTTTGTTTTTCATGTTTTTTTTTTTTTTAAATAGCTTTTGCATATAAGGTACTACTATCACTTACTAACAGCATAAGAAGCTGTCCCACAATTAAAAGAAATATCAGATGCCAGTCCAGTTCAACTGAATTTTGAAAGAAAAAAACTATAGTTCAGAAATGAATTTGCTATCATTAAAATAACCTGAGTTTTCCGGATATTAAGTAATGTAAAGAAGCATCAAGAATTAAAGCAAAAGTCTCTTTTTTTTGTTGAGTTAAGATAACTAGCCAGGTCATCCCTTGACGGGAGAATCAAGTGGTACCAAATGCACACCTAGGAATTAAGTTAATTTTCTTTTGCAAAAGTTCACTTACACAGCAACACCAGAAACATTGTTCCGAGACATACCTGTCGATATTGGCCGTAGCACATTAGTTACTTATAAGTTCCTTCATTTTCTTACATTCCATCTTGGCCTGACAATCGGGTCACGGTTGAACAGGCCGTAGACACCCCAGGGCACACCTTGGTACTCAGCCAGCCATAATAAATAATATACGCCCGGTATTAAAGGAAACAATTAAAACTTTCTTCAGAAGCCGGACAAGAAACGTCTCGCTGGGTTGAAGGCTCAAGCGAGAGAGAGAGATCGACACGAGTCTATGCCGAACAACCAACAACGCCCCACACCGCGAAACAGTGAAAATCAAGTTGCGCCGCGTCCCTACTAGATAGCGCGCGAGTGTCCATATAGCACGAAATGAGGTCCAACACGGCAATATAATATAAATAATTCTATTTGCCGTAATTTGGCTTAATCAAAATCTGTATGTGCCGTAACGAAATTGCTTAGTTACGGCACAACATAATAATTACTATATTAATTAAATAATAACTCATGATTTATTATACGTTATAATTCTGATGATGATAGTAACTTAAAACTGTCAAAACAATTAAAACTATATTCTTGATTTTCTTTTTGAATGTAAAGTATTATTTATTATTAACTTATAAATATGAATATATGACTCCCAAATTTTTGTCTTACTTGTTATTCTTTTAGGGAAAAAATGATGACAAAGGATGTCTGTATACTAAGAACTGACAACAGTATACAGGATTGAGTACCTGTACATTAGTAAACTCACAAGCATATACATCTCGTCATGTCCAAATTCTGTGTAAATACAAGGGTTTCCCCTGTATGTGTAGCGAGGAAAATGATGAGCCATTGATTTCTACTTGTATTACTGATTAAAAAAAAAAACTTATAGCACTTGATAATAAAAACTTATTCAAACATGAAATCTAATGCTTAATTACGATTAATTCCAGTAGAAGCAGATAGTATTGTAATCATTTATCAATGTACAATATAAATCTGTGAGCATTTAAAATTTTATCATTGCTTATGTTTTGAGCAACACGAGTGATAATATTAGCAAGTTATGAGAAGTGATACGCTGTCTAAACTCTCTACTGTTTACAGTTTCCAAATAAAATTCTATGCGCACATAAATATCCTAATTGGCAACCTACCAATTAGGAGTGTATCCCCACAGTAATCCTCCTTGGTTACATCACTAATGTATCGTTTTTTTTTTTGTAGGTAATCTTGATTGTTTCTTGCAGGACTTCTGTATATGTTTTCAAATAATAAAGTACTTTTGCAAGTATGTTTGGCTAAATTATTATGCTTAGAATCCCAAAAATTAAGAAGAAAGAAATATTCTTGGATTTCGTTGTCCATGATGTGTCCATTAATTAACTAAATATAATTAAATCACTACCAACTCGGAACACAAAGTTTTTTATGGGTAAAAACAAAACTTTTACCTTATAGCCTGAACTAGTTTTCACTTTTAAAAAGCTTCTTCAGAGGCTGCTGCAGGGAGCACTGTCCGTCTTGATCTTGGCTACAGTATCGACTTTTGAAGGATTTTGTGTGTGTGGGGTATGATATGTTCAACTAATGTAATAATAATAATAATAATAATAATAATAATAACAATACATTCTACATAGGCCAGACAGGACGTAGCTTCAAACAAAGATACATTGAACACACAAAGGCACTACACTCCACTACCGAATCCACCTTTGCAAACCACACATACAAAAATATGACAATAACATGGATATTCTACACGTACTCATAATAGGCCGAAAACTAGACACTCTTGAACAATTGGAAATATACAGACAGAATTCAAATCACACGCATTAGTTGAACATATCACACCCCACACAGACACAACATCGATCCTTCAAAAGTCGATACTGTCACCAAGAACAAGACGGAGAGTGCTCCCAGTGGCAGCCTCTGAAGAAGCTTTTTAAAAGCGAAAACTGGTTCAGGCTATAAGGTAAAACTTTTATGTTTCTACCCATAAAAAACTTTGTGTTCCGAGTTGATAGTGATTTAATTATATTTAGTTAAAGAAATATTATCAAATAAACAGCAACAGATAATGGGTAGAAAGTAAAAATTAGCAATAAATTAGAAAATATAATAAAACAACATCTAAAAAGCCATCAATTTATGATAATATAAAATGTACAACCTGTACTTATTACGGAAATATAACTCAAAAACTAAGTACACTTTTAAAGATGCAAATTTAAAAATATATCACAGGTAATATAGTTTTTAATAAAATAAAGCTTATAACAAAATCTAACATTCACAATACAAATGGAATATACAAAATAGAGTGTCTGGATTGCAAACAATTTTAGTAGAGCAGGGAAAGTAAAACCTACTTGAAAGGTTACTTCAACATTGTGATGCGTTTTTAAAGCTGAATATGTACACATCTAATTTAGTTACACACTATATAAATAATGAACATCAATTTTCAGACATTCAGAACATTAAATTAATTAAAAACACAGAAAAAGCTCACAAAATGAATATTTGGGAAAATCTCAATATTAACGAACCCAATAATATTTTTCTAGCACATTCCTTGTGTTTGTGTTGTGTGTGTGTGCATAAAAGATAGATGACGGATAGATAGATAACATTAAGAATTAAATTGCACAGGCCTATATGGATGTTTTTGGAATAAGGGTGAATGACCGCTCCCATAAGTGTGTGAATGAGAAAGGCGTTACAACATTAGGTTTTAAAAAGAATGTACACACACACAACACAAACACAAGGAATGTGTACAAGGAATGTGCTAGAAAAATATGTAACTGTACAGATGGGGGTGACAGGGCTTGGAGGTTGGGAAGGGACATTTGAATTATAGGTTGTTTGCGGGAGTGTGTGTGGACAGTGGGGCGGGTGAGGGTGTGAAGGGTTTGGTTTTATCCTCTTGTTGTTATTTCCGATCTGATGATGATCTGAGAAGCTTGAAAGCGCTAATCGGAATAATTTTTCTATAGTGGTGTGCAACAGTGATAATTCTGTTTGTTAATAATAATTTGCTAATTACAGAACAAATTCAAGTAAAAACAAAGCAAGATGATTTACTTAAAATTATAAACTTATTAAAATAAAGAAAATAGAAACATTAAATATTTTTAATGTAACCATCAAAACAGCTGGCTACATAAACAAAGAGTACAACTCAATATTCATTAATTTACATTGTAACTGAAACAAGCTAATTATTCGTAAATTCATATAGAAACCTCTAATGATATAGATTCACTTTGTGAAACAATTATACTAATTTAAAAAAATATAATTGCAGAAGTATTTATTATTTGAAAATATACATACATTAAAAAGAGAGGAACCAAATCATAGCTCAGAAGACTAACGGCACCTAAGTCAAAAGTTCAAATCCCATAAATTTTTCAAATTTATGCCACACTACATTATCAGTGAGGTTGAAGCAGGAGTCTGGTTTCTATACATTTTTATAACTACAAACAGAATTATCACTGTTGCACACCACTATAGAAAAATTATTCCAATTAGCGCTTTCAAGCTTCTCAGATCGGAAATCAGAGGAGGATAAAACCAAACCATTCACACCCCCACTGTCCACATACACCCTCGCAAACAAGCTATAATTCAAATGTCCCTTACCAACCTCCGAGACCTGTCACCCCCGTCTGTACAGTTACATATGTTTCTAGCACACTCCTTGTGTTTATGTGTTGTGTGTGTACATTCTTTTTAAAAATGAATGAGAAAGGCGTTAAAACGTTAGGTTTTAAAAAATGTACACACACACAAGACATAAACACAAGGAATGTGCTAGAAAAATTGTAGACGGGGGTGACAGGTCTCGGAGGTTGGGAAGGGACATTTGAATTACAGCTTGTTTGCGAGGGTGTATATGGACAATGGGGTGGGTGGGGGTGTGAAAGGTTTGGTTTTATCCTCTTCTTACTTCCGATCTGACGATGAGCCGAGAAGCTTGAAAGCGCTAATCGGAATAATTTTTCTATAGTGGGGTGCAACAGTGATAATTCTGTTTGTGATTATAACTACTAACACAACTTTCTCAATTAAATATTATAACTGTTGTTATAAAACTCGATCTCGGCACGTATTAAGTTACACGTTGAATGCGTCAATTTGGGATAAAGCTGTTGCTGATAATGGTGATCGCGATCGCTCTAATAAGCCGTCCCGAATCTTGTTGTTGTCTGTTAATCCTTACCTGTCCTTACCCACTGGTTTTTTCTTCCCGATAGGCGCCAAATTGTTTTCGCTTAAAACAATTAAAATATTCTGTATCAGTTTATTTGTTTACGATACTGTGATGAATGATTTGAATTACTCCAGACTGGCGGGAACTCGAATTTCACTTGTCTGGGGAGACGTGTTGCCAACGTAAAATTTGGTCAAATAATTCTATTCACTGCTACAGAACACAACATACATAATACATTTGAAATAATTACAGGACAGCTAGTAACGATTCATACTTATTTATTTAGCTTGGTAGCTCATTAATTTTCAATAATTATTGTACAATTGAAATTATTATAATAACTTTTAGCCTCAGCAATAAATTAATTGTTTACTCAGCAGAGAGTAGGGTGGCAGCACAAGTTAGTTGGCGACGTAATGGTCGCCGTGTATTCTTATTTATACAAATTAAACTGCCCATGAATTCTTTTGAGTACGAAAAAAGTTTAGAACAAGATATTTAAATAAAGTACACCACCTTACAATTGTGGTAATTAAATATTGTTACGACGGTCTACTCGATCGTCGTAGGTACAGTGGAAACAAAATAAGTACAAGACACCAATTAAGTCACTAATCACACCTTTAATTGTTATAGTAAAACAGTTCGTAATTAACAACACAGTGTCTACAACAAATCAAATGAAATTGTTCATACGCAATAAAATGTCCACTAATATTAAAACTCAACTGTATTACAATTATACCGTCCGAATATAAAACGCAACACTTCGCTAATAACTGCTTGAACGTACACCGTAATAACTCGAACCGCTCTGTAAATATCGCACTAATACTCTCGAACCGCACAGTCAAAAATCTCGCATTGAACTGAAAACTAAAGCCGCGACGCGATGTATTTATAGTTACGCTCACACACCAGAAGCTTCCAAACTGCGTCTTATCTCTCGCGAACTACGTAATTAGTACGGCCTTGACACAGTCCGAGCGCCCGAGCGAAGGCCGGCACAGTCGAGAAAATTCTCGCAACATGCGTCTAGCAGCACGTACACCACACGCTTACGTCGAGACCTTTCTGGCACATTCGATAAACGCGTAGATTGTTCTATGCTGTCGTAGCACTGCCCCCTCCTTAAGCCTGTTCGTCCCGAACTGGCAAAGCGTCTCTAAATTTGTATTTAGCCAGGCGATCTAGGTGGACGACCTTGAACTTTCGCTGTCCTTCCTGTTGAATCCGATAAACAACATCGTTAATCCTTTTTTTTACAGTGTAGGGTTCTTCCCAGTTAGACTGAAGCTTAGGTGAGCGACCACGACGGCGCTTTGGATTGAACAACCAGACCTGATCTCCTTCTTGGAAACCCACACTATTGCTGCGAATGTCATACCGAGTTTTCATTTTATCACTGGCAATCTTCAGCCGTCCTCTTACCAAGCGATTCATTTCTCGCAGTTGGTTTTCTAATTGCGAGGAATAGTTCTTTGGCTCTTGGGACTGAGTCTCAGGTGATCCAAACATCAAGTCTCCAGGAAGACGAATCTCCCGCCCAAACACCAATTTTGCTGGAGTCATGCCGGTTGTGTCATGTACTGACGACCTATATGCCATAAGGAATAGTGGTATACGTTGGTCCCAGTCTGTTTGGTTCTCGTCAACAACTTTCGAAAGATGCTGCTCAAGTGTCCCGTTGAATCTCTCAACCATCCCGTCCGACTGAGGATGCAGAGGCGTTGTCCTGGTCTTTCGAATTCCGAGTAGACGGCATAATTCTTTAAACACTCCTGATTCGAAATTTCTCCCTTGATCCGTATGGATTTCCATAGGGGCTCCATAACGGCAACAGAAGTTGTGAACTAACTGCTTTGCCACAGTGGTAACCTCCTGATTTGGAATTGCGTATGCTTCCACCCACTTAGTAAAGTAGTCACCTACAACCATGATGTACCGGTTTCCATCGTCAGTAACTGGGAATGGTCCAGCAATGTCTATGGCAATTCTCTCAAAAGGTTGTCCAACGTTATACTGTCTCATTTTCCCCCTGCTTCTGGTTTGTGGGCCCTTGCTTCCAGCACATATTTCACACGTCCGAACCCATTCCTCTACGTCGTGGCGAAGATGAAGCCAATAGAATCGCTTCCGTATTTTGTCAAGGGTTTTGTTAACGCCAAGATGGCCTCCAGATGTTCCATCATGCATCTCCTTCAAAACAGACTGCACTTTACTTCGGGGAACTATCAACTGCATGACCACGTCTCGTCCATCTGCACTTTCCCAAGCCCTTTTCAGCAATCCGTTTTCTAAGGTGAGAGATTCCCATTGTGCCCAGTAGCCCTTCGGAACCATGGCAGATATCTTGCCAATCCGGGCGGCGACCTTCCTCTTTTGCTGTCAAGATCGGTCCAATGTCTTCATCAGTAATCTGTTCTTGTCGACAGTCTTGTGTTGTCCAGCCATCAGCCAGGAAATCTACAGTGATGGCTTGAACATGTTCGCTTGGGTTTTGTTCTTCCTTTCTGTGGCAATGTCGGCAGTCTTCCGGGCATGGTCTTCGTGATAAGCCATCTGCATTACCGTGCAGGCGCTCCCGCTGATGTTGTACCTTGAAGTTGTACTCTTGCAGACGTTCGAGCCACCTTGCCAACTGTCCTTCCGGATTTTTAAATCTCAAGAGCCATGCAAGTGCAGCATGGTCAGTACGTAGTGAAAACTCTCTCCCATAGAGGTATTTATGGAAGTGCTCCAAAGCTCTGACAATTGCCAACAACTCTCTTCTTGTAACACAATAATTTCTCTCTGGTTTAGAAAGCGTCTTGCTGTAATACGCTATTACTCGTTCTTCACCGTTCTGCACTTGAGACAAAACTGCTCCTAGACCAGTATTGCTTGCATCTGTGTCTACGATGTACTTCCCTTCGGAAGCTGGAAAAGCGAGAATTGGCTGCGAACATAATGCAATCTTCAACGTTCTAAATGCTTGTTCACACTCTCTCGACCATTGGAAGTTTCGTTTATTTTCCGTTAGCTCATGTAGTGGTTTAGCAATAGTAGCGAAGCCTTTCACAAAACGTCGGTAATATGAGCATAACCCCAGGAAACTCCGAACTTCGTGTTTATTCTTCGGAACTGGCCAGTCTCTTACGGTGTCTACTTTATTAGGATCCATGCTAACGCCCGCTGCCGAAACCAGATGGCCCAAATACTGTACTTCCTTCTGGAATAGAGAACACTTCTTCGGGCTCAGCTTCAGTTGTGCACCGTGAATTCTAGTTAGAACTTCCTTAAGGTTTTCCAAATGATCTTCGAAAGTCTTCCCGATCACTATGACATCGTCTAAGTAAACAAGGCAAGTTTTCCACGTCAGGCCTCGGAGTATCAGGTCCATCAATCTCTCAAATGTTGCCGGTGCATTACAGAGTCCAAATGGCATGACATTAAATTGGAATAAGCCACTTGGGGTCGAGAAAGCGGTCTTTTCCTTGTCTTCTTGATGAAGACCCACTTGCCAATATCCACTCTTCAGGTCCAATGTGGAAAACCACTGTGCTCCGGACAACGTGTCGAGTGTATCGTCAACGCGAGGTAATGGATAGCAGTCTTTCTTTGTAACGTCATTTAACCTCCGGTAGTCTACGCAGAAACGCAATCCACCATCCTTCTTCGCTACCAGCACTACAGGGGAAGACCAAGCACTTGACGAAGGTTCGATTACTCCCTCTGTCAACATGTCCTTTACTAACCGAGACATCTCCTCTTGTTTAGATAATGGAGGCCTTCGAGGAGGTTGGCGTATCGGTGTTGTGTCCCCGGTATTGATGCGATGTTGCACAAGAGAGGTTCTTCCCAATGACTGTCCCCGAACTGCAAAACAATCTTTGAATTCGTGTAAAAACTGTCTGAGGAGTTCTTTTACCTTACCACTTTAGAGGTCGTTAGAAGATCTGTTCAATAATTCTTGCAGTTCCTCTGGTAATTTAGAAGTATCCGAAGAACTGGGTCTTCGTTGCGTTATTCCGGCTACCCAGGCCACAGGAGTCAATTTGCCTAGGAGCGTATTGCTGTGTAAAGTGATAGCTTGATCCAAAATATTCGCCACTCTAATAGGTACATTTCCGGTTTCGTCCGGTTTTACTAAACTTCTGGCAATTAGTATGCCCGGTGTGCTGACTACCTGGGGTTCGAATATAGAGCACTGATTGCCCCTAGTATCTACCGCAGTTCTAACCATGATGATCTTTTCGGAGTTTGGCGGAACAGTTACGGCCACTTGGTTTATGACGTCCATCGATTTTTCTGCTGTCGTCATTGTTGATAGCATTATCTCTTCGCCTCCGATTCTCAAGACATTGTTTTTGAAGTCGACTATAAATCCGTATGCGTTCATAACGTCCACACCAAGAATTGCTTCATCCACAATGTCTGCAACAAGTACTTGATGATTAAACTCAAGTCTACCGAGGCGTAGGTGTATCTCCACTTTCCCATACACTTTTACAGGCCGTCCAGTAGCTGTTCGCAAGCTGCAAGAGCACCAGATTGGCTTGAGATCTTTTACCACGTCGGGGCGCACAATAGAAACTGTTGCGCCTGTGTCAACTGTAATCGAGGTTGGCCTTTCTTGAACAAATCCGGTAACTACCAAGCTCCCGGTGTTTTTCTGAAGCGTAGAAATTGCGTTTTCTCTAGGGGCTTCGTTCCTCCAGTTAGTCAGCACACGCCCCGTTGCACCGACTATTGCTCGTTTCCCTGCTGCTGAATTCTAACCCGACAATCTCGTTATAGATGTCCAGGTTTCCCACATCGATAACACTTCGGTCTTCCATCCTTTCTTATTTTGTTCTGTGGCGCCGACAGTCGAGTCTCTGTTCCTTGTTCTTCTTCCTCATCGTCTGTGCCGTCGCGATCTTTTAGCTCGCGCACTTTATGACTTGTCCAACCAGACGCTGATTTGGCGGCCTCAAATTGCAAAGCATGTACCAGGGCGTCCCCACTGTTCTGGTGTCTTGCCATTCGTAACACTTGCTGTAGTTCGTTATCTCGGACACCGGCAGTAAATGTCTGCATCGCAAAACGCGTTCGAAAATCTTCTGGCGCTTCAGGATAGGCCAGTCTAATTAGTCTGTCGATACTTGCTTCAAACTCTTGCAGACTTTCCCCGGAATGCTGTCGCCTTGCTCTCAACTGGGTGCAGTACACATCTCGCAAATGTTTATCACCATACCGTAATTCTAGAGCTTTTATCAACTCGGCATAGGTGTTCTGGCTGTCAGGTGGCACTTTCTGTAGTAGTTCTGCCGCGGGTCCTTTTAATGCAAGAACAAGTGAAACAGCCTTGTCTTTTTCTGTCCAATTATTTGCGCATGCAGCAGCTTCAAATTGGCGGAGGTACGTTGCCCAGTGAGTGCTTCCGTCAAAGGTTGGGGCTTTGACATGAACTGTCCCTACTGCAGGCAAAGTGACTTTCTCTGTTAACTTATTTTCTGTGTCTTTTTCTGTCTTGATCACTGGTACAGTCTGTTCAGAAATTTGTTTTGGTTGAATCTTCATGCACTGTTCAACTTCAATTTTAATTTGTTCTCTTATGTTTGCCATTGAGTTTTCTACTGCAGATATTTTTGTTGACATAACTTCTTCCACAGTCAAGACAGATTTTTCTACTTTAGCTATTTTATTTGACATGGATTATTCTACGTCAGATATTCTGGTAATCTGATTGTTGAGCTCACCTCGTAATTCACCTACGTCACCACGTAGGAGACCCAATTCTGCGGTAGTGTGTTCTTGCAACTGTTTCTGCATAACTTCAAAGAGAGCTTCCGTTTTATCTGCTTCTTGCTTACGTTTTTCATCCTGTCGTTTTTCTGCTTCTTCCGCCTCCTGTCTGCGTTTCTCGTCCTGTCGTTTTTCTGTCTGCAACAGCAGCGCCTGTAAATTTTCCATCATCTGACTGGCATCCATGTTTACCGATTAATTACGAATCACACTCGTCTTGTACAAAGTATCCACTGTTAACCGTTCTATCCCAGTTCTGACACCACTGTTACGACGGTCTACTCGATCGTCGTAGGTACAGTGGAAACAAAATAAGTACAAGACATCAATTAAGTCACTAATCACACCTTTAATTGTTATAGTAAAACAGTTCGTAATTAACAACACAGTGTCTACAACAAATCAAATGAAATTGTTCATACGCAATAAAATGTCCACTAATATTAAAACTCAACTGTATTACAATTATACCGTCCGAATATAAAACGCAACACTTCGCTAATAACTACTTGAACGTACACCGTAATAACTCGAACCGCTCTGTAAATATCGCACTAATACTCTCGAACCGCACAGTCAAAAATCTCGCATTGAACTGAAAACTAAAGCCGCGACGCGATGTATTTATAGTTACGCTCACACACCAGAAGCTTCCAAACTGCGTCTTATCTCTCGCGAACTACGTAATTAGTACGGCCTTGACACAGTCCGAGCGCCCGAGCGAAGGCCGGGCACAGTCGAGAAAATTCTCGCAACATGCGTCTAGCAGCACGTACACCACACGCTTACGTCGAGACCTTTCTGGCACATTCGATAAACGCGTAGATTGTTCTATGCTGTCGTAGCAATATGAAAGAGGTTTACCTTAAATTCAACTCTGTGGTGTTAAAAGTGTGTGTCAGTGTTATCGTTTAATACATAGGTTATCTTAAAGTTACTTCAGGTGTTCATAAATATTTTTTATTAATCTTTGAAAGAAATAGGAGTTCCAAGTTCATAGTGAGAGTTTTCTATTGTGAGAAAAGTGGGTCAGTTTTAGTTTTTATATGTCCTATCACTGGTGTTGGGGCTTGTTCTACCTACTCACTTACCATATCTATTGGGTTATTTTGGTTAAATCGCATTGTACTATCGTTTTTTCAAGTTTTGTTTCGTTGTTTGCTACATTTCTCTTATCAGAGGTTACTTTTATTATTACCTTTATTTGTTTGATTGCATAATTATGTTAACTACCCATTCCTTTATCTCTGACTCATCCCTTTTAATTCATAGTGTTAATCATTTAATATATTATTCTTATCATGTTGCTTCATAAATGTATGTTGAAGATATGTACCCTTACACTGTATAAAATGTACAATGTACAAGGGCTGTCCTGTCAGCCCTTCTAAGCCTTAGCATGTCAAGAAAAGCCACCTGGTCATTCATTACTTTCTCCACAGTGAACTGGATTTGTGGGTGAACACTGTTGAGGTGCACCAGGAACGTCAAAGTTCCTCTTCTCCATAGCTCCACATTACAAAGGTGTCATCAACATACTGGGAACCAACATCTTGGCTTCAGCGGCGCAGATGAAATAGCTTATTAACTTTGTCAAATGTTCCAAAACCGAAAGGCCTCGTTCGAGGAAAAAGTGTATATAGCAGGGAAGCAACAAAATTTGACAAAGTTGTTATGAATTATTATTATTACATCATTAGCCCAACTTCAAGCCCCTCTCTCCCAAAAAGACAATAGAAACAATGAATTGTCATGATACCTGTTTACAATAATTCAAGTGATATTTTGTTTTAATTCAATTTTTGTTTTTTATTCCAGATCACTTTTATTTTATGGCTTTCGCTAAACATATTAGACCCTACTTCAAAACAATATTCTTTCAGTTATATAATTGTGTATATAATATTTGTTCATCTAAGTAATAGTTTATAAAATAAAATTAATCTCTAAATACAGCCTCATTTTGTCATTACATCTTTTAATGATTTTCAACTCCATTGGATCTTTAACTGTAGCTTGTGAATCTTCAGTACAATGTGACCTCATAATGTGTCACCTGTGGGACTGAAGGGGTAACGAATTATGAGGGAGCAAGTAAAAAACCCATTAAAGATAATTTTAAGTATAACATAAAAAATGGGATAATATGATTCTAGAACATAAATTTGTATTGCTGGAAATTTTCAAACTCAAACAAATAAACACTTTAATTGCAAAATAAACATTTTTTTTTAAATGACTGAATAAAGTCTGTAATTTTCATCTGATTGTTTTTAAAGAGACAAATTTTGTATCTGGTGCAGTGAAATATTTTAGGCCGTTCTGCTTCATCTTGGTATTCATACTATTTGATACTGCAGTCAGTGGGCTCCTTATGAAAGATTGGAGGTTTAACTGGTTGGCCATCTTGTTATTCATTATCTTCTGTGGGTACAAATTAAAATTACATTATTACTAAACATTTTGTCATATTAAATTTTACACCAATTTTCGGTGTCATCTTCATTGAACTTGTTAAATGCTGGTAGGGATTGACAGATACGTAACATTTATGAAGTGGAGTCAAAATCTGGTTCTGTAGGCGCTGGATTAACACAGATGGCCACAACTAATTACAGGTAGGTTTTAGAATGTTTATTGAAATACTTTGACAGGCTTCAGCTGTATTATATATTGTGATCCTTTATAGTGTATGCCTTCTAAAATTGTTCAATATTCACATTATTTTCACATATGGCAAAATTTTCTACAAAATGCTTTCTGTACCACCTCTTAAAACACCTCAGAATGATGCCTTGGTTCAGTGGACGCTGTCTGCATCAGATGAATATTCTTCTAAATCATCAAGAGGATGGGTGGGAGAATTATCTAAGACTAAGAGGACAGTAAACTACAACTGATGTTTTTAAGAGCATGGTTTTCTCACGCTGCCAACAATAGCTAATGGCATGTTATGGTCCCCACTAGCATTGGAACAAACAAAAACTGTAATGTGTTCTTTTGTGATTGTATATCCAGGAGGTGATGATTCTGAGCCAGATCGTTGTTTTTTGTGAGTTTCCAGTGTAATCCCCGTCCGATCACATATCGTCGGTGTACGGTACTGCTAAAAGTGACCAAGTCAAAAAATATGAAAACTGAGTTAAAGTGCCTAACTCTTTTAGAAATATCTTCTCTATGTCATGAAAAATTGCCCAAGTCAGTATCTATGCTACATTTTAGCATGCTACCAAAAATGACCAAGTCTTAAAGACCTTGTTCAGTACAGTTAAAAATGTCTAAATTAACTTGGTCATTTTATAACAGTGCTGCTGATGGTAGAATACAAGTAAATGTGACTAAATATATTTGATCACTTTTACTTGTAGAAAACTGTTTACAAAAATTGACAAAGAGGACTTGGTCATTTTTAGCTGGATAAAAACATACAGTCGGCTACTCCGTGTAAGTTTTCTGATCCAACATAACCTCATGTTTAGGAAGAGAGTATTCTAATCTTTGTTCATTTCATTTCAATATTCTAAATAAAACAACATTTCAAAAAACGTTTTAAAGGTTGGTAAAACACCTAAGATATTAACTGCGATTCGTGTAGGTGGCACTGTACTTCAAAATTGGATAGTGATTTTAGAAAAGAAGTTTGTTCAGCATTTTGGAAGTTAGATTACTGTCATCAGAAAAATCTTATAAAAAAAACATGTTTCAAGTAAACCAACTAAAACTAAAAGAATACGGACAGGAACAGGAATTAACAAAAGTATATTTTTTTCAAAAATCTCATGAAAGAATGTGTTTGTAAAAATTGTTAAGAACAGAACAAAAAATACTCAAGATGAACAGGTTAAATAGCTTAAAATTAAAGTTCTAAGGTATGAAACGGAAAACCCAGGAGTTATTCTTTACAACTACAGTCAGAAAGATCCACAATTCCAAGTTATTCAAACTTATGGTTGTGGCCGTCCTCCAGTTATCACAGCAGATTTTCCAAAATTATACAACTTATTACCAATTTCAGAAGCAAAAAAGAAATACCTGATTAAGTTGTGTACTATAAATGTTATTCCTGAAGAATTTCATGCGTGGTACAAGTCGCTTTCAGTGGAGAAAACCAAGAAAGACCTAGCTCCAGAACCAGCTTTTGATTCTGATGACTGTGATGTAAATGATTGTTTAGATTAAGATTATGTGATTTTATAACAAAAATAATTAGACGTATTTTACCTTCAAAAAAAAAAGATTTTCCACCTTAGATTTTTCAATTACAAAACACTGCTTGTACTCTGATTCAATAATTTTAATTAGTTGTAACAGTCAGATTGTTATTTTATTTGTAAGAAAAAAAAATTGTTTCTTATTAAATTTTAATTGATAATCATTCTGATTCTATTGATAGTTACCTCATTTTTTGTTTAATTTAGAATGATGACATTTTAGTTTCAACTTAAGTATAACTGAGGTTTTGACTGAAAACTTTAAACAGGACAATTTATATGATTTTCTTATATCTAGGACCGGTTAAAAAATTAAACCTCCGCTCAACAGTCCGTTAAGGACCAAGGCGTACCGCACGGCTTTTGTGTTAGTGTGACGGTGTATGGCTAGTACTACGCGCCACCAGCCGCTAGTTGCGGTATTCACAGCCAGGAGGCGGCGCTGTTATCTCAGTGCCTACTCAGTTTGCCTCACGACGCTGAGTGCACGCCGTACGGAACCTCCACCGGGAATTGAACCCAGGACCACGAGCGCATCAATCGCCCGCGTTAGCCACTAGACCACCTGGAGGTTCATCTAGGACCGGTTTCTCTACTAATATTGTTCAGATTTAAAATTATTCAATAACCAAAGTTTTCATTCTGTGATATAATTAATATCATTTTCTCTTATTTCCAGTACTGTTACCTCGGGAAACAGCACATACATGTACGCCACGCTACTGCAGTTACCTATACATGGCGTACAGACTAGTCAATTTTGTGTATTTCCGTGATGCACATTATCATGATCATGTGATATTATTAGTGATAAATTGTAACTTTCACTTGTGAACACTTACATTTCTTAATGTCCCGAGTATGTTTCGGTATGGTGTTCACCTTCTTCAGCGAGGTTTAAATACAGAATGTCTTGAAACAGTTTGTAACGGATTTTTTCACAGGTTGGTGGTATGTGTGGGGGGGTTGTTGGTGGAAGGGGGTTGGCGCTGGGATTCAAAGTATAGTTTGGTTTCTGTATGATTGTGTCAAATAGTACATGTGATTTAAAGTGTAGTTGGTCATTTAATATGTTGTTTGGTTGTAGTGTGTGGTGTTTATATATTTCATACTGTTCAGGCGTGTTGAGTTTCCTACTTTTTGGTAAGTAGTGTAGTATTTTGAGGTTGTTTTCTATGTTGGTGTAGCTGTGGTTTTCAGTCTGTATGTGTGTGGCGAATGAGGAGTGTATGTAGTTATTAGAGAGGGCTTTTATGTGTTCAGAAAATCTTGAAGAAAAAGATCTTCCCGCCTGGCCTATGTAGATTTCTATGTACATTTGCAATCACTGCAGTTTAATTTGTATACTCCTGTTTTGTTGTATGTGTCAGTGTCTGTGTTAGTATCATTTATGTGTTTTTTGATGGTGCTGTTTGTTCTGTAAGCTATTTTATAGTTGTGTTTCCTGAATGTGTTTGCGATTTTGTGTGTGTTAGAGTAGTAGTATGTAAGTGTGATGTATTTATTAGGTTGTGTGTTGTTGGTATTTTGTGTTTTTGTTTATTAACTCGGGGGTGTATCCACTTTTTATCGCTATGTATTTGAGTAAGTTCTTCCTGATAATCTTGTTTACTTTGTGGTATTGATACATAGCGATGAAAAAATCCGTTACAAACTGTTTCAAGACATTCTGTATTTAAACCTCACTGAAGAAGGTGAACACCACAACGAAACGTATGAGGACATTAAGAAACGTAAGTGTTCACAAGTGAAAGTTACAATTTATCACTAATATTAAGTGCGTGAATGAAGAGGATGAACCATCAAAACAAATGTGATATTAGTTTTTTTTTTAACATTGCTGTCTTAGTCCTTATTGTTTGTATTTTTAATTATGCTTTTGTAGATTTTTCTCATTGATTTTGTTGTTGCTCATCTTGTAGTGGTGCTCTTAATTTTTGTAACAACTTCATTCTTTATAAAAACTCATAAAATTGAAATTAATAAATTCGTCCTGCTACATTTATTGCATACGCTAATATTATTTCAATGCTATTATCAGTTTTGTAATTAAATTACATTGTTTTCTGGAGAAAGAAGCTTTGTTCACTAGTCGTCTTATGAATCAATAATAGTGAGTAAAAAGTGACCAAGTCACATTATACGGAAAATGCATTTGTGACCAAGTCAAAACCCACCCCCTCCCACCAAAATTGCTTACCTAACAAAATGTTGAATTAAGAATAAAAAGTAAAAGATACTAAAAAAGGAAACCCGTTGCATTATGATGGAAATATTTAAATTCTGATTTTTCACATTATTTGAAACTTTAAATTGTAATTTCCCACAAAGTACATTTTTTGACTTGGTCACTTTTAGCAGTACACCGACGATATATATCTTATTAATATGAGCACTTAGTTTTCACCACTATTGCAACAGCACTTCACCTGGTTAAGTCTCTTTGGGAAAATTTATCCAAAGACTAAACTTGGAGGGCTTAAATAGACCATGTTGGCAACATCAGTTACCTTCGGTTATTTTTGGGTTGAGTAGAAAATGAAACATGTTTATTTAAATTAGACGGCCCAAATTAACCACGTGATGGAGCATCGGTTACCTTCAGGTTTTTAGCATACCCACACTCTGTTACTTGCTTCCCATCTCAGCTGGAAAAACTCGTTCTAACTATATTTATTGTTGCCTGAACACTGTACAAGGAGCAACCACCATCTTATCATCAACTGCATGTGTGCAGAATCTGAAATGTGTTTATTTTGGTACAGTGTTTGTTGTTTTGATACTTAGTGAGCTAAAACAATATTTGGTTAACTTTACAAAGTTTTCATTTAATCAAGTTTAATTTAGTTGGGAACTGAAAAAAAAAAACTACAATAAGTCAAGGTATGCAAGTGTACAGTGCTGTGTTTAGAAATAAATTATGAAAATTATTTAAATATTTTTGAAAGCTTTTATGCGATTTTTCAAAGTGACACATGTTTACTTATTTTTTTATGTGAAGAACTAAAAAGTAAGTTGAAGTCAAACATTCAAAACATTTTTTTATAAGGTAAAATTATTAATTTTGAAAGTTTTTTAAAATAATTATTTAGCAAAAAAGAATTGTCATTTTTTAAACTGCTGGTTTTCTTCTTTGTGATTAAGAAAGTATTGTATAGGCCTACAATAAAAATGCTCGGGTTTATACGTAGCATGTGTACTGTGTACGTGTTTTGCTTTTGTCATATCTCTTTATCTACTTTATTCGATGAATAAACAGAACATTTGTTTTACCCTATAAATTAAGTACCTTACAAAATTTACTTACTTCAATAGCTGCATGCATTTGAACATGATTCCATGGTTAAATTCGTTACATATACGGTACAATTCTATGGAACAAAATTACCTTATATTTATTGTTTATTATAATACTACTAGACTATAAAAATGTGGAAATTATATAGCTACTTAAAAATTATAGTCTTAAAAAAAAATCTACTCACTTAAGTCATTTTACACTGATTAAAAAAAAAATAATAATTTATGACACATCACAAACCGATAGTCTTGGTAATCTGATAATGAAATTATGATAATCAGATGAAAAATTACAATGTTTTAAATTTGAAACTGACTATTTACTCACTGCACCCAATTTTGTTCATAAAATTTACTTAAAGGATTTAATTTATATTTCTTACATGCTCTCATTAAATGCTGTTTTGACATATGTAAACTAAGTTTATTAACCTCAAATATACTCACCATGAATTTGTGGGAAATTGTAGATGTGACACTGGTATTGTATTAAAAACAATAAATCTATTATTTATACACTTTATTTGATGTAAATGCAAACGGTAAATCTACTATATATGTTTTACTTGATACAAACGCACATCATTTGCAAAATATTTTATAAATGTATAAAAAAATTTATAAACACTTGCACGTTTTATGTAAATACTATCACTTCTTTTGTGCACTATTGGCTTTAGGAATTACGACAAAATCATGATCACTACGTACAGCTGCACTGCACAAATATAACTAACATAAAGTGCTGTAACTCCACACAAGTTTTACCTAAATTACGCAGAAACACATTCTTGGTACAAAAGTATAAAATCACTTAATATTAAGACGGTGAGAAAATTAAAGACTGGGTAACCTAAGATTGGCACAAGTAAGTGTGATGATCCTAATTACACTTAAAATTTAAAGTGGTTTATAAATTCGAGTACAAACTATATCTTCCACAGTTATTATCATTTTAACTTCGTCGTCGGTAAATTCTCTCTCAATCCTAGTCTCCTTTTCTCCTTTCTGAATGTGAATTAATTTATTATCGTCTTGAGTGATAATAGACTTAACTTTTCGACCATCCGGCGTCTCTTCTTCAAATTCTTCTCCAAGTCTGAATTTTGTAACCGTATTCTTGAATGTTGAATTCGAAGTAAGGGTGTATTCTCCATCAGCTTCAGTCAATTCAATCACCGGAGAAACGGTGTTTCCAACTTTACGTGTTAAATATCCAACTCCTAATGCTTTCATTACTTCCTCAAAGTTTTCACTTTTTGCTAATTTATATTTTTTATTTAACACAAGCCCTCCCATATTTTTATCAACACTTGTCAGATTAGGTTATGACGCTCAGCAATCTGTAGTGAATCACTTCTATCACCTCTTACTTGACTAACGTATAAACGCAATCAGCAAGCACTGTCGGTCTGGTCTGTCTGTCGCTCTCGACGAATCAGAAATCGTAGATATCACGCCACTTACAATGGTACATAGATATCACTGACTTTGGTAGGATGATCGGTGTCGCTAATAAATTAAGTTAGTCGATTATAGTAAAAATGAGAACATAATAATTATTTAACACTTTGTCCTTTCGTAGGAGCTAGATGTTTTAGTCTTTTACCAGGTTCAAAATTTAATTTAATGTTATTTATTAAAAAATTATATTTTGTGTTTCACAAAAGCTTCAGAACCAGTTTAAATCCATTCACACAACATAATTAGTAAAAACACAAGAAACCCTCTTCTCGCCTGTGGTATATTTGTTCTTAGAAAAAATTTTTTGTTACAAGTTACAAGGCAAAAATTATTTGCGGCTTACACACAATCAAGTTGGCAGGAACAGTCGGCTGTTAGCAGTGATCATGTCGTTTGCTCTGTTATAGTAAATATTTTGAGAATTTTGACGTAAAGTTTAGATTCTTCTAACGGTTTACTCGAAATTAACAGTTTAATGAATTTTTCGGACCGATAGTAGGTTTTGATGTATTAAATATAGCAAAGGCGTAACACAACTCAATTATAACGTTCACCATATTTTTGTTCTTTGTTATTGTTTATCTACTCTATTATCAAAATTTTCATAATGCAGTTAACATGTAAATGTTTAAATGTGGTTATTGAATCGAGGAGCGAAGTAATTGAAGAAGGAAGAAATCATTTAGACGATGGAACAACAAATCATCCCTTCTTTAACGAGGTAGACACAGTGAAAATATTAGCACTTGTTATAGTACTCCGGTAAGAAGTAACTTTGGTGATTAGAATGTAGAGTTTAGAAAATTATGTCTTCACTTTTTAAAAAATTATTTCTTGATGTTTGATACTGCATAATATTTAGATATGAGTTTGGAGTGAAACCGTGTTTTCACCAGTAGTTTTAGAGGCAAGTCATAGAAGTTACGGAAACTCACAAATACCCAATGCAGTATTTAATTACAGAATTGCTAGGGTTAGTAGTAAATAAGGTTTAATTGTGATATACCTGTTAGGAAATAATAGACGCCAGAAAGAAAATCGAGTGATGAGTGGTGTCAAAGACTAGTTCAAAAGTGTGAATGATAATGGTCAGCAGTAGTCAGTATAATATGTAAGCTTTTGATGATACTTTATTGTTGAGAATGTCTGATGAGTTAGAAACGTTTAGAAAATATGAAAATGATTAAGACCTTTTTTTGCGATATTTGTTGTTTCATACTTCTCATGGTACTTGTATAACTTAACTTTTGTACATGTCGTCTTTACATGCAGGTAGTTGTTTTATGGTTGTTTACAAGTATGAAATGGAATTGGAATTGACACGAATCAATTACTTTTAACTATCATATTACTTGAAATTTATGTGGTTCATACGTAGAGTTAAGATTTTATGCAAGTATTAATGTGGTAGTTTTGGTGAATGAGAATTTATATATGTGTGTAAAAGTACTTAATATCGAGGATGTTAGTACTTTCTGGGAAAGATTTATAAGTTGTTGAGCATTATTTGAAAAATGTAAATTTATACAATTGAGTGTAGTATTATGTAGTTGGGTATTTTTTATCAATAAATGTAAGTACTCTTTATATAAGTAATATATATATTTTAAAGGGCATATGTGGTGATGTATAGTAGTAGAGTTTACATTTATTGTTGTAAACAGAATTAAAACATGCCAGTAGAAGAGTATTAGGTGGTATTAGTACCAGATAGTAGTTATCACAAGATAACAGTGTGTTACATAATGTTAATTTAAATTTAATCACTCACACAAATGTGTACACATACCCATATAGACATTGTAAGCAGATAATTTTCTGTCAAATAAATTAACTGTAAACAAACATGTTCAAATGATTGTTTAAAAGTAATTTAGATTTCCGAAAAGTCCACTGGCATAAAACTGTGATATAAAGTATTATCAAAATCTTTTAAATATAGGCCTACATTGTACAGAGAAAATCGTAAATATGAGGCATTCCTATATTTTCTGAACTGTTATTATTTTTTCAATATATGCAGTAGATAGTATATAACAAATTCATATTTAACATAGTATTGGAACCTCCACATCTTATGTTGCTGCTCTATTCTCAGATAGTTCTTAATCATCTAAATGCCCTACTCATAGGCTGGTTACTGTTGCAGCCATACAGAAATGTACATCCACTAGACACTACACCTTCTTGGCTGCAGTAACTCACAAAATATTGTATTATGTTATGGGTTGCTAAGTACCTGACGTATTTCCAAAGGATCAGGTGGTAGCTGAAGCATTTTGACTTGTCTATTTTCATGTTATTTGTAGAACTGTAGTGTTTATAACACACACACACACACACACACACACACACACACACACACACACACACACACACACACACACACACACACACACACACACACACACACACACACACACTTCAGTAACTGTCTGTACCAGTAATAACATTGAACCAAGAATCCTAAGTCAAAATCATTGTTAATATATATATATAAGAAGCTGTCAAAACTGAAAGAAATATTGGTAGGCAAAAACTCAAAGTTAAAAATGTAGGCCTATTTATGATAGTAAAGGGTGGTCCACGGAAATCCACGGACGATTTTAAAAATGAAATAAGTAGTATAAAATATATTTTATTTAGGCCTACTTTTGTTTTATTGTGTAATTACAGCAAATTTGATGCCACTTTCAAATGTAAGTTTATTTTTTAAATAAGACCTCTCAAATAATTTTGTATGCACTGCTGCAGTCTGTCCCATAGATTTTGCATCACTGCTTGGACCATGGTGTTTGGTATGGCTGTGATGTCTTCCTGTATGGAGGCCTTGAGGTCATTAATGTCCTTAGGCTTATTAAGAAACACTCTATACTTGAGGTATCCCCAGAGAAAATAGTCACATACTGACATATCTAGATATCCTGGCCATGCAATATCTCTTCCTCTGGCAGTGTGGGCTGTTACTCCATCCTATTGAAACCACATAGCATTCAAGTCGATCCCACGACAATGCAGTTCAGGAGCAAGGAACACCTTTAACATCACTGTGTATTGAGCAGAAGTAACTGTCACACAGTTTGTCCTTCCTCTTCGAAGAAATAAGTGCCTGTGATCCCAAAATATGCCACAGCACACCATACAGTTACATGTGGACTGTGAAGTGGATGGATATGTAGCTGCTGAGGATTTGTATCCGAACAGTAATCAAAATTTTGTTTATTCACTGTACCCGATAAATGAAAATGTGCTTTGTCGCTCATCAGCAGGACCATTTCATCAGTTAACAAGTTCAGAAAATATGCACAAAATAGTGCCCAATTTGCTGTGTCATAGTTGTTTAACTCTTGCACCACAACATTTGTATACAGATGAAAGTTTAGATCTTTGTGTAGAATTCTTGCGATGCTGTTGGGTCATTCCATGTCAATTCAACCACAAAAAAACAATTTTCTCACCCACCATCTCAGATTTTAATGAAACTTAGCTTGTTTGTTCTACCTATAGAGGTAAGGAACCACACCAAATTTGAGCACTATATCTTACTTCGTTATCATGTTATGGCTATTCAAAGTTTTGAGGTTTTTCACATTTTGCTGTTTGGATCTCGCGAGACAAGAAGCGTCAGTAAATATAAAATAATTTGTAACTTGTTTATTTTACATCCAATCGTTGTGAAATTGTCAAGTTTTACTCTTTAAACTACAGGGATTCCAGAAAAAAATACAAAATCCTTCTAAGGTTAACCATTTTAGCAGAAAAAAATCTTATTTTTGCATCTCTAAAATTTTTAAAAACGAAAACATGGTTTAGCGTTAAACTCAATATCTTAAGAAGGGAAAGGGATAATCCCAGTTTTTTTTTCCTTCTAAATAATCCTAATGAAATGGGCTACAATATAAAAAAATAAAATGTTTGGGGTTTTCATTCCTTTGTATAGTTTTTTTTAACTAAATGTAAACGTTTTTAATATTTTAGCGAAGCATTGTGTACAGCTCCCCTTGGTTGTTGACTTGTGTTCCAAAGGAAATAATTTTTGTTATTTTAAAAAACCTTTATTTTTTGACAGGTAGGAATTATATTTAAACATAAGTAAATAGACATGGACAGATTTAAAGTTGAAAATCCTATATTAACATATTATAGAAAAATGTCTTTAGTCACTGCAGTTATGAACTTAAGTCTGAAAACTTACCAGATTTATTTTAGATAGTATTTCACTCTATGTTGGTCCATTTTCAGTTTCAAGCACTTAAAAGGTTTTTGACATTACTTTTTGAATAGAATTCTTACACTCCTTTGAGAATTGGTATGTTCTTCCAATAAAGGTGTGTGGGGACTCAACAACTGCAAGGACGTGAGGAATTGGCACCAGGCAGACATCATCTCGTGTTGGCCAGTAAAATGATGGTGATGGTCGTGCAGGATGTAAAAACTTAACTGTAACATCACCTTCTTCTTTACTCACTTCAGTTATTATCCCAAAGTACCAGAGATTGTCATACTTGCAAGCAATGTAACAAGAGGGATACAAGTCTTCTTCTTTCACATTTGATAGGACTTCTTCTCTTAAGTTGTAAATGAGACTGGGCTTCTCATCACTGCTTATTCTTTCTTGCTTCCAATGTCCCAGAACAATCTTTTGGCCTAAAGTTATGGAAACTTCTTGTTCCCGGAAATGTTGTTAGGTCTTGAAAGCGTTCTTCAAGCTTAGAACGTATCAGATTTACAGAATCTTTGGAAATGAAGTGAAAGTTAACTTTTTTGATGTTTAATTTACAAAACTGAAAGAAATCATGTGGAGTTAGTATTTGGTTCTGAAGAGGCCTTTGGAGACTTTCTTTTCGTACTAGTCGCTTTACAGTTCCTCCAATCCCATCACATTCTGTTTTTCCGTGGCTTGTAGCAAAGAATGACCACTGAGCTTTTAACATGAAATCATTTTCATGCAGAGAAAGATTCATAAAATTGAACTTGTTTTTATATTGTGCTGCACAACCGTCACTATAATAGTGAATTTCTGTAATATTGGGAAAGTTTTCCTTGACAAATTCTGACACTTTTTCCTGTATTTTGTACACCATACAGACATCATGTTTCAAGTCATCTGATATGATGCAGTGTGATGAAACTATTTTTTTACCAGCAACACAACTTAAGTTTATAATAAGAGGATGTACTGTACAAGAGTCTGAAGTCCAGTGGTACCCCTGAGCCTCATCCTGGATAGTAAAAGAGTAATTCTCGCTAAAATCCATTGAAATAACAGCAACATTTGATGCAGAGGAATCTTTGAGGCTTTTAAAATATTTTGATTGGCACGTTGCAATGTATGAATGTGGAACTAGTTTTTCTAGTTTGGTAGTGAGTTCATCAATAAATTCGTCAACATTTGCTGTACATGTGATCATTTGTGTCCTGTCTGTTGAAATCCATTGTATTTAATTCTGTCCTCTTCATCACAGTCGCAAAACTTTGTTTGTAGAAAGCCTGTTAAATTATCTTTAGAGGGGCAGTTGCCACAGTGTCTGAGCATGCATTCACGATTAGGGTTTTCACAAAGCAGCAGATTTATGAGCTCTTTATATCCCTCTTCAAGTTCTGCTGCATGAATGAGCAATATGACATTCTGGTGAATGGTGCAGACGCAGACAGAGTGGGTTCCACTGGCACCTGCCAAAACACACCATTTGGGGTGGAGCGTGCAGAATTTTGAAAAACCTACTTTCACTTCAGGATACTCCCGTTTAAAATTTGAGTATATTTCATTGAGGTTACTCAAAATTAACCGTTTCTTCTCATATTGTTTTTTCCCTAAACATACTACGTCTTTCATACCGGGTAATACCCTTGACTGTTCATCACTTTGATAAAAATTTACAACCAACGTTATGACTTCAGGCTTCAGTTTCTTCCCTCTTTTTGGTTCAGGTTCAGCAAGAAAACCTTTTTCTTTGAATAGACTTTGGGCTTGCCGAACAGAGTAATCAGAAACTTGAAAAGTATCTTTAATTTTTTTTCTCGACCAGTTAAGAGATGCTGGGATTGTTAGTAGCTGGACTTTCTTCTTTGATGCCAGTTGAGGTAGTTGGGTTTTGATGTTTTCTACCAGCAAGTCCATATCAGCAGCTTTTTGTTCCATTTTTTTTTCTAATTTCATTCCTTCTGGTGGTACTTCAACATCAAGAACAAATTCAATTTTATTTTTCACATTTTGTTGTAATTTTTCAATTTTCTGTTGTGCATAGCTTATTTTACAACTCTCATTAAGTGCATGTAACTTTAAAGGTGAACACCCCACATCTGTTAAAGAAGCATTTAAAGAATCAATAGCATCTTCTTTTTGTAATTCATTAACTTCAAAATCATCGTCATCATTTAGCTGCAAGTCTTCTTCATCGCTGCCATGATTAGCTGGAGTAGTAAATAACATTTTACGACAAGAGGAACATAATTTTTCTCCAGGTTTAATTTTAAGCCCTTGCTTTACACATACCCTGCTCTTTTCTAAACTTACCACTCTTAAAGTTTTGTTTATAGGTTTCTTGTGCCTTTGGTAAGGATCACGACAAGTTTTTTGTAGGAATTCATACTTTTTTAAAAATAAACTCTTATGGTGAAGGCAAACTGTAGTAAGATTCTGTACTTCAGTTCTTAGCTGTAGTAAATTTAGTTCTTCCTCAGACAATTCACATGCATTTTCTATTGCTTTTTTGGTGACATAACTTATTTTGTGACATTCTGTCTGTGTTATTATCCCTACACTGCACTTATCTTCCATTTCAAATTACAGTGAAATAGCAAATTCAAATTTCTTATACATATGGTAATTTAAAACAAATGTTCTAGCAAATATACTTTCATTGTTATTGTTTATTATTTCTTTTAAAATACTTATAAAAGTTCACTTACTTACAGTTTACTAGTGTTAATAATCCATAAAAGTAATTAAAACACACAGTAACCACTCACACATAGAATTAATAAATAAAATACTAAGCAGTAATACACTATGCTGTTTCCTCAAGAAGCACACGTAACAGACTGACTAGGCAAGCAAAGAATAGATTGTCTGATTAAACCTGTCTGTCCAGACATGTCTGCACACAAACAAACATGACTGCACACTTTGCAAGCTGGGCCTGTTTCTATTTGCAGCTTTCTTGTTTTTGAATTCAATTAGTTCAAATAAGATTTTTGTATTCTTACTTATTTAATTTAATTAAGAATTAATTGTAATTGAATAATTACTTACTACTCATTTATTTATTGCTTATTACTTATTTCTACTTGTTGCTTATTGCTAATATTGCAAGTGGCAGTTTAATAATTGACATAGGCCATGTCCTAGGTCTTACAATGGCTCAATAAGTTATTATAAAACGTTTACATTTAGTTAAAAAAAACTATACAAAGGAATGAAAACCCCAAACATTTTATTTTTTTATATTGTAGCCCATTTCATTAGGATTATTTAGAAGGAAAAAAAATTGGGATTATCCCTTTCCCTTCTTAAGATATTGAGTTTAACGCTAAACCATGTTTTCGTTTTTAAAAATTTTAGAGATGCAAAAATAAGATTTTTTTCTGCTAAAATGGTTAACCTTAGAAGGATTTTGTATTTTTCTCTGGAATCCCTGTAGTTTAAAGAGTAAAACTTGACAATTTCACAACGATTTGATGTAAAATAAACAAGTTACAAATTATTTTATATTTACTGACGCTTCTTGTCTCGCGAGATCCAAACAGCAAAATGTGAAAAACCTCAAAACTTTGAATAGCCATAACATGATAACGAAGTAAGATATAGTGTTCAAATTTGGTGTGGTTCCTTACCTCTATAGGTAGAACAAACAAGCTAAGTTTCATTAAAATCTAAAATGGTGGGTGAGATAGCCTGGTTGAATTGACATGGAATGACCCTGTTGTGGGATAAATGTAGGGCTACTGCGTGCTTTCTCACTGAGCATTGTGTGCTCCTTAACGTCGCCTGCCTGACTCTGTCGTTTGGCGGGGTCTCACGATGCGCACCGAAGCTGGTGGTTTTTTTTTTCGATGCAGAGCAGTAGTTCAGAAATTGTTTATCCACAACTTTATTGTACTACAGCTAGAAACAGCAGAATTATCGTGGCATTATACTTTTAAGTATTGTATACAAAGTACTAGCAAGAATATTAGACTGGAGATTAGAGCCAGTTGCAGAGAACATTGTAGGGGAATACCAGTTTGGTTTCAGGAAGAAGGGAGCAATCACTGATCAAGTCTTTCTGATACGACAAATATTTGGAAAGTGACATGAATGGAAAGTTGAGCTGCATCATTTGTTTGTAGACTACAAACAAGCATATGATAGCCTGAAAAGACAAAGTATAATAGTGATAATGTAAGAATTTGGTATGGCAAGGAAACTGGTGAGCCTGATAAAAACGACATTGAAAGGAACATGGAACTAGGTGCGACTAGAAGGAGTGCTTACAGAAGAATTTGATTTAGACAAGGAGATGTGCTCTCTACAATTCTGTTTAAGGCAAATGCCTATAAACCCAGTGGTGAAGCTGTACGAGTTTATTAAAGATTGAAATATTTAAATCGTCCCAGTGCGGACGTTATCTGAGATATTACACGTTAATTAATTCTTAAATTATTGAAATTTGAAATGTTACCTACCTTTCGTAATTACCAAGGTCTCGTCTGGTGTACTGGCAGAGAAAAAAACAGGTGAATGCAATGACAAATACATGTTTATATTGTTAATTAACACCTTTTATTTTATCTGATTTTATCGTCAAATGATATCAAAACTCCCACCTCAACAATTTCTTTTGCATTACATCGATAATAACTGCTGGATAATAACTTTAATTTATGTATTACTCATTGTCCTCTAAAAAACTACTATTTATTTTACATTCATTTAAATATTTGATTTTACGTTACTTCTTTGTTATTTTCCCTTTTTCTCAGAAAACACTGCTATTTATCTATTATACATGAAATAAAAACTTGAATTACTTATTGCTAACCATCTTAAATTATGATCATAATAATAATAATAAAGCGACCCAGTTTGCTCATACTCACACCTCATTCATGCACATTTAGGTTTGATTTAGCGCTTTTATAAAAATTTAATATAGTAAAAATTAAGAAAAGGTTGCACTGGTACTTCTCTGTTCACTTGGTAGCCTACGATTTTTCACTCTGGAGATTCACGCAAAAGTCCGAAAATGTATATTCACTATGGATTTCAATGGTATTGTTGCCTTACATGGTTTTTGCAGTTATATACGTTTTTTACACACATTTTTCTGGTCGGCCGACCCTATTTTTACTTGAGTATAGATTTTTTAAAACCACGCGTGGCCTGATGTTGTCGTCGACTGGCGGTAACTACGCACACAGCTTTTTACGCCAACACTATGTAGCAGATGGAAATTGCACAGCCTGCTTGTGACAAATTGTTCATCAGTGTACAGGGAACATGGGTTGTTAATGTTACCAAGGTGTTGACGATATTCCAGGGCCACGAGTCACGAGACTCAGGTGGGCGGAGTCTTCACAGACTTCCGTCATCATCCAAACCACATGGCAAGAAAATTTTACAGCTTAGACATCTTGTTGGCGTCCCTTCTGCGCGCGTGCTCATGTTGCGTGTATGAGAGCGTAACACCAATCTTAATTTCTCGGAACCATATTGTGTTGTATCGCCACACCTCGCTCTCAAAGCTATGTCATTGTTCATTGTCCGAATATAACCGTATTACATATAGGACTTTCTGCGTTGATCACATACGCATTAAAATACATTTAATAAAAAATAAACTCCCCCTTTTCGCCCCATTACAATACCCCCCCCCCCAATGAGAGGTGTTCTGCTGAAACAGAAGAACTCTCATTGTGAAACCCCTAAGAGGATCGGTGAGGATATGGTGCCAACAACCCCCCGTTTACTTCTTAACCCATCATGGGTAAACTACCCCCCTAGCTAGGCAACTATGGCTGCACCTGAACGAGATTACTGGACTTCTCTGTTCGAGATCCCAACACTATAAAATCGGACAGACACTCACCATAGTACACCTAACCTTTCATCATTCCACCCAAAATTAAAACACTGGCCTTATACCATACCAGTTCCTCAACCGATATGTTCCCCCTTACATGCATACTGGGCTGCCTTTAGCAAGTACTGGGTGCGTACACACACTCATTATTACATTTTGCACCAACTCCATAAAATATTTTATCTTTCCAAGTTCAGTTTCTTTTCTCGAATCAACGTTAATTTTTCCAAATCAAATCACAGCAAACAAATTAACTTCAAATCATTAAATTTTGTTCAAAAATTCATCTAAGTTCAAAATCAAACTTTTACATTACCATTAATTTCATTAAAATCCCAAAATCTTTTACATGAATCTACATTTCTTCTTCACTACTACTAACAATCATAATGAACCAATAAAAATACACAACTTACTTCTACTATAAAGTCAAAATTCAAAATAAATGCACTTGTATACAAAAGAGAACATAAAAGGCATATCATAAATCAGCTAACACCTTCCCTACTTAAAATGAACATTACCATTTACGATAACGTTCTTTAATACAATGAATAGAACAAATTTTTTTTTCAAAACATTTTAATTTCCCAAAATATTTCTTTTATCAATATCAAGAAGAAAAATTTTACTTAATTTAATTAAGTAACAAAATTTCATGAATCAAATACTAGAAACCTATCCTGTCTCTAACATCAGCCATCAGCTGATCTCTCTGGGTCAGGTTAATGACCTTGCTCTAGATCCACCATACAAAACTACACCAGGAAAAATACACAATATATGTTCATAATTCTTACACTTTAACATAATAAAATTAGTGACACAATAAAACATAATAAACTGATATACATCTTCTACACTTGAAATAGTCTTTCCAGAATCAGTAAAGTCCTTTATGAAATTATTATACAGAGTATAACACATTTAAATCACTTACTTCTAAACAATCCATCTATTACAATAGTATTTCTTGAATCAAAAATAAAATCAGTTAGTTAGCTTATCAGCTAGTCAATATGATTACGTCTCAAATTTTAGTTCATTACTCCTCTGAGTAACCCCCTTACTACACACACTATGGCCCCCCCTGGACTGTGGCGTCCAGTTGGACTGAATTTGAGGAGGAATTTTGGCATCTCCTGTCTTTGCTTCAGCTTTAGGGTGAGGTAGGGCAAATGTGTTACAGTCAAAAGTGTAGGGCAATTATGATACACTTTAAAAAAATGCATAAGTAACAAGTAAAAAATTAAATTAAAAATAATACAGTTTTTTAGCAATTTTTATGTATTTTCTGCACTTACTTTATTTTTTGCACTTCCTATAACAATTAGGAAATAAAAAATTTTGTAGGCAAAAGGACGTTTTATGTCTGAAAAATTTTTTCGTAGCAGCCCTAAAACTTTTCTTGTAAATTAGTCCATAATTAATCTAGAATAATAATTTGTGTATATATTTTTTAAGAAAACCATTATCTTTTTGTTAAAACGTAGTTAATCTAAATTCCTCAACAATTACAAGACTTATGAAGCTATAAAGTTGAAGGGCAAATATGATACAGCAGTGAGGGCAAATATGATACACAGTAGAAGTCAAATATGATACACATTTTCACAGCTGTTTGCATTGTAAGTGAAAGCAGCTGATTGGGGGTTTCAGTTTATTTATATTCTGTGAGTGAATAACCTTCATTTTGTTTCTGCTTTTGACTCTCATTTCACTCTAAGTTTGGCAACCACAATCAAGTTATTTTGTTTCAGATGGAGGCAGTGAGATACAGACAGTGAATATGTATGTATTGAAGTGAATAGATATAGACAGTGAAGTGAATAGGCAGTGAAGTGAATAAACAGTGCTTTGGTTTTTTCTAACCTAAAAACTTCTTTAGTGTAAGCTAGTGTTTAAACCAAATGAAAGACAATTTATAAGTTTAACAATAAGCTGAAGTATGGTTAATAAATATATTAAAAAGCGTGGGGAACGCTATAGCCCACAATTACTCCAAAGAGCCTTAAAATTAATTTCTGATGGAAAATCCCTAAGATCAGTTGCCAAAGAGCTGTGCATACAGCCTATGTTTTTGTGTCGTTACATAGAAAAACAAAATTCAGATGATGATGGAAAAAAACCAGGAAAATCAACAGCATTACCTACAGATGTTGAAAAATCTTTGGCTGGTCATTTAGTCACAATGGCTAAATGGGGCTTTGCCCTCACAAGAAGAGATGTTATGAACGTGACGAAAGAATATGTTGAGCAAAATGCTTTAGCTGTTCCTTTTAAAGACAACATGCCTGGAAAATATTGGTTCGTTAATTTTTGTCAGCATAACAAACTCAGCCTTAAAAATATGGAGCGCTTAGAAAAATGTCACTGCAGAGCCACAAGTGATCCGTTTATTATATACGAATTTTATGATGTTCTTGAAAATCTATTGAAATCTCTGAACATTTTTTGCAAACCAGAAAATGTCTATAATCTAGACGAGACTAGTTTTTGTACCAATGCTAATAGAGTAAAACTTCTCTCTGGAGTTGGTCAGAAGGCATACAAGCAACAAGAAGGGACAGGCAGAGAAAATACCACGGTGATGGCCTGTGTGTCTGCATCAGGAAAAGTTCTGCCTCCTCTGTTCATTTTTAAAGGAAACAATCTTTGGACAAACTAGAAAGGAGACAATGATATCCCAGGATCATTTTATGCTGCTTCAGAAAACGGCTGGATGACGACAGCAATTTTTCAAGAATGGTTCTATAAATTCTGTACTTTAGTGAAGGAAAGGCCCTTATTGTTACTACTAGACGGCCATGTCACTCACTTAGACATGGGCACAAATTCAGCATGCAAAGGACAACGAGGTGACTATTATAAAGTTACCACCTCATACAACAGATGTTCTCCAGCCACTTGATGTAACCTGTTTTAAAAGTTTACAAAATGAGTGGAATATCAAGCTCACAGAGTGGTACCGACTAAATCAAAGAAAACTTATACGTTGTGAATTTGCAAATCTTATGTGCACAATTTGGGATAAAGGATTGAGACCTGAAAACATCAAATCTGGATTTAAGACAATGGGAATATTCGCTTGTGATAGGTCTAAGTATCCAACAAATAGGTTTGATCCGGAAAAGCTGAAGAGATATAATGATGGTGAATGACTCGAGCCCTTGACTCTTGTAGAAACCACTAATGATCAACCAATGCCCCAGCCAACCACTTCCAATCATCCTACATCTAGGCCTACTACTGGTGAACAAACTGAAGAAGCTCCTTTGCAAAGTCCTAACTCATTTGAACAACTCCTTTTGGCTCGTATTAAAAAAACAGATGCACCCTCAAAAAGCAGAAGAAAAATTGATGTCGGAGTTAAAGTCATAACGTCTGAGGAGTATGCTAAAGAAATAGAACAGAAGAAGAAAAGGATAAATAAGCAGAAACCAAATGGTTTAGAAGACAATGTACAAGTCAAAAAAAAAAAAAGAAGAAGACGCCCATTGTAGAAGAGGATAATGACGATGAAGGCTTATCAATGGAAGACATTGTTGATGATGATAGCCTTAAAGACATCAACCTATTTGAAAGTAATGATGATGAAATACATGAAGAGCTTATGGATGCAAAAGAAGTTAAAGTCGGTGATTTTTTGCTAGCCCAATTCAAAGGAGGAAAACGACAAAGTGTAACTTATTGATATGTTGTCTCTGTCTCTAATGTCTATGAGGACGGGGAACTCTATGTAAATGCAATGGTGTCTGATGGTAACAAAAAAACATTTAAAGACATTGATGATCTCTCCACCATTACGACATCCGATGTTGGCAAACTGCCAATGCCAGATATCTCTATGGTGGGAGGAAGACCACGATTTATCTTTAAGAATGAAGTAGATGTGTTTGAGATGAAGAGTTATAGGGATTAGCCTAATATAGATTTTATTTTGTTATAGCTTAAGCTGAAATTTCAATTGTAACTTCAAATTTAAAGTTTAATTATAGTTGAACTTCAAAAGTAGGCCTATCCTACCCAATTGTTTAACATTGTAGGCTAAATTTGGTTTTTATTAATAGCCTAGTAGGCTAATAATTTTGTTTCATTCCTTAAAGTCTAGTTTTGCTAAATATAGCCTAATGTGCTAGAACTAGCTAGATTTGTTTTTTTGTAAATAAATAAATTTTTATATGTATTTTTCTTGTTTTTAATCACATTTCATCAAAGGTAATACATACGCTGAAAATCGCACGTCTTGCAATGCTTTACGATTCTGGTCATAATTCCCCAACCGAAAATCCCAGGTCAAGGAAATTTTCACTTATATTGTAGAAGGGTGTCAATAAATTTTTAAGAGTATTAAGGTATGTCTAATGCTAAAGTATTTCAAACTACACCTTTTTTATGTTAACACATTTTACGTTTTTTAACGTAGTTCTGTATTTTAGGCTCTAACTATGGTGTTAATTGTCCGATTTTCATGAAATTTTGACATATGATACAATAAAGTGTACCTGTATCAAAAATGCCCTCCCTGTTTAAAAGCATGGAATACTACCAGAATAGCAGAGGTGTATCACAATTGCCCACAGCCTGTATCATATTTGCCTTTTGTGGAAGGTAAATATGATACACATTTTTATAATTTTTTTGTATGTTATCAATAAAATTAGTAAAAAATAACTACAGATCCTTAATAACGACACAAAAGTGCATAAAGCTCAATTTTCTTTTAACTTATAACTTAAACCATTAGGAAGTTACCATAAAAAGTTTGTCTTTTTGTATCACATTTGCTCTACCTCACCCTACATGTTTAAAATTATCAGATATCATAATATCTGGAAGTTACATATTTAAAACCTTAATGCGGGTCTATCACATTTTTTACTGTTCCTACGCGAACAGAGTGATAGCCGCTGTTCCATAATTTGGTGATTCCCCTGAATTACCCCCCTTTAAATTTCTAAATTCACCTTTACAACGATAACAGCTATGGCCAGTTAAGACAGAACGTGATGCAATGAGCCCCAACCACAGCTGTCAAAGCTAAACCAATTCCACGGTCAGGGTTCGGTGAGGCCGTGACCGCCCGAAAAGTTGGGGAATCACAAGTAAAAGATATGTTTGTTTATGACATGGTTACATTTAAAATTCACAATTTACATTGCATGAAATTCTTAATATTGATTACGTGTTCGAGCACTACTCATTTGCTTTCTTATCTTTCCTACTTGTGGCCTTCATTAACATAAAATAGTGATTACAACAAAATATTTACTTATTCATCTGAACTAGTTTATACCTACTTACATAGGCCATCATCAACTAATGATTGCATCTTTAATTACAACTTAATTGGCCATTTAAATAAAAAGGATTCACTCTCTCACTACATTAAAATAAACATTTAATCTGCATCTGAATAAAATTACAAACATTTCAATTTTAGGTCTAGTCTCAAATTCCGTAAACCTCTCATCCCGTTACATTTTATTATGAACTTCTATTCATCATTTTCACAGACGACATTAGAAAATTTTATTTGGAACACACTGCCTCACTAAAATTATTTACATACACTCTTAGGCAATGTTGGTACGTGGTGTTGTGCACCTTTTTCATGCACCTTGAGTGAAAAACATTGTTACCTTAGGGGTCCCCCTCCCTGTTCAATAATACAGTGAAATTTCTAATTTAGACCAATTTTGTGGAGCCGGACCATCGTCGTTTCCCCACCCGAAGGAAGTTCCGCCAACCATGGTCCGCCCCCAAATGCCAAAACCCACGGCCAGGATTGGTAAGGTCGTGACAGCCCGAAAATGGGGGAGGATACCCTCTCCTTTAAATTATACCATAAGTGGGTGTTTATGTATTAAAATTTAAAAGAAAATGTTTAACATCACTCAGCTAGATAATACTTTTTTAATTGGGTCACATTATATGTTCCTTTTATTTCTCGGGTTTGCAAATCTACTAAAACGTAAGCATTCTCCATTTTCACTTCGACAACCTCAAATGGACCGTCGTACAATAAGAAGAATTTCTTTGTCGAAGGCTGATGATTGATCGTGATTTTTTTATCAATACTAAATGTCCTACCTCGTATTGTATGGGTGTTAAATTCCGGTCATGTCTTCGTTTACGCTGCTCAGCTTTACTTAGCAGCCGCTCCTTTGCAATTACCAACTTCCTACCATGTGGTGTATCCATCCGGTTTGGAAATTTTATCAGTTCCTCCAATATGCGTGACGGCCTTCTCTGAAACATCAACTCATATGGGCTGTAGCTAGTGGATTCATGTAAACTACTGTTAATATATCCCTCTATCTTGCACACAAACGTAGCCCACAATGAATGTTTTTTGTGGCAGAAAGTTCTAAACATTCGCCCTAACTCCCGTATAACACGCTCACTAGGATTTGATTGTGGATGATACACTGATGAATGTTTAACTAAAATGTTTTCCCAACCTAAAGTTTCCCGCCAGGTGTTGCTGGTAAACTGAGAACCATGATCTGATAATATTATTTTGGGTTTACCTACCTCCGTAATGTACTCATTTACTATTTTCCTAGCTAATACCGAGGAGGTAGCTTTTTTAATCGGGTACAATTTTACAAATTTGGTAAAAACGTCTAATACAACAAATAAATAATTTACCCCTCCTCGACCTTTGGGTAGGGGGCCATATAAATCGACGGCAACTATCGCTAAAGGACTGTCGGGTATTACATGTTGCATTAAACCGTCCTGTTTACAATTGTTTACTTTGGCTTTCTGACAAATTTCGCATGTTTTTAATATTTTACGCACTGTTCTTTCCATATTATTAAATTTACATGACTCAGTATGTCACTACATTTCTGTGGGCCTATATGACCATACCTTAAATGACAATCTCTCACTACCTCAGGTATTATAACTTTAGGGATGCACGCTTTCCAATCGTCTCCCCGTTCATTGGCCCGGTAAAATAAATGTTTATTATACAAACTAAAATGCTTTTCCCACTTGTGAGGTATGTTGGGTATCTGGTTTAAAGCTAACATTATTTTGCCAAGTTCGGTATCTCTTTCTTGGTCTGCTGCTAGGTTATTTATTAATTTTTTCATATCTACTCCCCCCACTTCTTTTGTTATAAATATCTTATACGTATTGGCTATGTCTACTTCGGTACTGTTATCAAAATCGGTTCTGGACAGGACGTCAGCTACTACGTTCTCTTTACCCTTACAATACTCGATAGTTAAGTCATATTCTTGTAATATTAGCATCCAACGCACCAATCTACCATGCGTTAGTTTGCAGTTCTTTAAGAATGTTAAAGCTTGATGGTCTGATCTTATTATTACTTTATTTTCTAATAGGTATGTCCTAAACTTTCTACAGGTGAAAACTATTGATAACGCTTCTTTTTCTGTGGTTATGTAGTTCTTTTCACTAAGTAATAAGGACCTACTAGCAAAAGCTACTACTTTATGGTTACCATTCCCATCTAACTGGAACAACTCTACTCCCAAAGCAATGTCCGATGCATCTGTGTGTATATAAAATGGTTCTAGAAAATTAGGATGAGCTAATATTACCGTATTTAAAAATTTAATTTTTATTAATTCATATATAGTTTGCTCTTTTGCATTCCACTGCCATCGATTATCTTTATTTAACAAATGCCCCAATTGTACTGTTAATAGGAATATTTGTCTACAAACTGCCTATAATAATTACACAAACCTAAGAAACTTTGCAACTGCTTAACATTTTTTGGTATTGGAAAATTCTGTATTATTTCTACTTTCTTAGGGTCTGTACTGATACCCTTTGCCGAAATTATATGGCCTAGAAAATTAACTTGTTCTTTCAAGAATTCTGACTTCTTAAACTTAACTGTTATTCCATATTCATGCAGCCTACCTAGCGCTCTATCTAACCTTTCGCAACGTGTATTAATGTCTGGTGACGTAATAACTATATCGTCCACATATACAGTTGTAAATTCTAAAATCTCCCTCCCTAATACGTTGTCTAAACATTTAATGAAAATCGCAACACTTACGTTCAATCTGAAAGGTAACCTACGGAATTGATAGTTCCTGCCGTTGTATAAAAAAGCCACATACTGCCGAGATTCTTCTTCCAGCTCTATCTGCCAGTACCCGGCTGTTAAGTCCAACGTTGTTATGTACTTGGTTGCACTGAAACATTGAAGAATTTCACTCACTGGTTCTGGTGATTCTCTGTCTGGAACAATTATTCTGTTTACTTGTCTCGCGTCTAAACACAGTCTTATCGATAAATCTTTCTTGGTAACCACTACTAAAGGGTTGGAATATGGTGAGGTGGATTTTTCTATTATACCTTCTTTTAACATCTTATTTATTTCCTCCTGTACTAACGCCCTCTTGGAGTATGGTACTGGATAGGTTTTAGGTGCAAAAGGTGTTTTTTCTTTAACAACTAATTTACCCTTAAAATTTTTTACTAAACCTGGTTTGTTTGAAAAAACTAACTTATTTTTATGTATTATTTGTACTACTTTTTCCCTATCTGGATAACTAAATTCCCCCTCTTGATATAAGATTTTATTCATTTTTTCACCCCAACTATCTTCAATTTCAAATAATTCATTATTATTTACCCTCAAGTTACAATAATTAATCATCAAGGGCCTACATTCGTTTATATCATTATCAGTAATTAAAATTCCCTTACTAATTATTTTTAATGCTTTCATTTCTACCGTTTTCTTTCGTATGAATGGTATTTCCATTCTATTATTATCATTATTTACAATCAAAATGATCAATATTGCACACCACTATATGAAAATTATACCGATTAGCGCTTCCAAGCTTCACAGCTCATCGTCAGATCAGGAATAGACTGAAAATATGTAATACCCAACCCTTCACCCCACTTCCCCACCCTGCTCACCCACAACAAACTAAAAATTAATGACCCTTCCCCACCCCCTAAACTCTGTCTCACCATCTGTGCAGTTACATATTTTTCTAGTAAATTCCTTGTGTGTGTGTGTGTGTGTGTGTGTGTGTGCATCCTTTTAAATTACCCTCTTCCTCTCCACACACATGGGTCAGTAACACACCCTTATTTTAAAACAACCAATTAGTACTATGAAATATAATTCTTAATCTTATCTATCTGCCCTCTCTCATTTACTTCTTAATCATGTTATAAAATATTTCTTCATTATCAAATTTAATTTTAATATTAATTAAATTGTCTAACCCTTTTTCTCTTTCTTTCAATATTTCTAACTCCTCTCTAAGCTTCCTTTCAACTGTATTATTTACTACTTTTACAATTTCGTATTCTTCCAAAGGATTAACAAACTTGTGGTTGTCTTCTATGAAATGTCTTGCATATAACGAATTGGTTGTTCTATTACCTTCTCCACGTTTGTGGTCAGACAACCTGCATGCGAATTTTCATCCTGTCTCCCCTAGGTACACTTTGTTGCAGTCTTTACATTTTAATTTATAAATTCCGCTTTTCTGTAATACTGGAATTTTTCTATATTCTTATTCCTTATCTTATCAAATACCGTTTCACATCTTTTAATAGCTATATCTACTCCATATTTATTAAAACATTTTATAATTTTTCTAGTATGTGAACCTATGTATGTCAATGACCCTGTATAATTCTTTTGTTCTGGTTCTATTTTAGCTTTTTGTATGTTGACCCTTTTCATAACTTTATCCACTATGTTGGTGCTATAATTATTATTCCTTACAATTCCCTTTATCGTTTTTAACTCCCTATCTTTTGATTCGGTCTCTTTTAAACACTTCTGAGCTCTGTAACAAAAGGAATTGATTGCCGCCATTTTATATCTGTATGGGTGGTACGACTCTCTTGGTATAATTATATCAGAATACGACTCTTTCCTAAATACCCCAAACTGTAGTTTCTCATTATCTTTAATTTCTATGTTTAAATCTAAGTAATTTATTTGCTTACCTCCTATCTCTTCCTTAAATTGTAAGTTTTTATCCTTATTATTTACCCCCTTTATAAACTCATGCACTTCTTCTATGCTTCCTTCCCAAACTACTAATACATCATCAATGTATCTAGACCATAATTTTATATTGTCTTTATACTTAGTGGAAGTTATTAATTGCTTTTCAAAATCATTCATGTATATTTCAGCAAGAATAGGGGATAATGAAGACCCCATAGGTAAACCTTTTTTCTGTATATAAAACTTGTTATTAAACCTAAAATAGTTCTGATTTACACATTCTTTAATTACTTTCATCAACTGCTTTTTATACCTGTATTCTCCCATATTATTATCGTTTATGAACTTAATAACTTTATTTACTGTGATATTAGTAAATATGTCCTTAACATCCAGTGATACCAATTTTGTATTTACATTAATGCTAATATTTTCTAATTTTTCTATCAATTTTATATTATTCTCTATGTTGTATTTTGTCCCAAATTCATATTTCTCTTTCAGTACTCTGCTAACTTCCTTTGATAATTTATAAATAGGTGCATTAATAAAACAAACAATCGGTCTAATTGGTTTTCCTTCTTTATGTATCTTAACCTGACTTTTAAAAGTTGGTGCTGTTGGATTACTTTCCAATAAATACTTTTTCTTTTTTTCTTCTATAAATGTTATCTGTTTCATCATTTGTTTTATCCTTGACTGGTACTTACTTGTATAATCATACTTTATTTCCTCGTATGGTCCTTCCCTTATAAATTCTTCCGTTTTCTTTATGTATTCTTCCTTTCTCATTAGTACCATTGTATTTCCTTTATCCGCCTTCGTAACTATAATATCATTCTTCTTTATTTTATTCTTTAGTTTAGTTACAGTTGCTTTGATTTTTTGTTCATTCTTTGAATTATACAAACTTTTCTTAAATAGTTTTGCTGAAATATACATGAATGATTTTGAAAAGCAATTAATAACTTCCACTAAGTATAAAGACAATATAAAATTATGGTCTAGATACGTTGATGATGTATTAGTAGTTTGGGAAGGAAGCATAGAAGAAGTGCATGAGTTTATAAAGGGGGTAAATAATAAGGATAAAAACTTACAATTTAAGGAAGAGATAGGAGGTAAGCAAATAAATTACTTAGATTTAAACATAGAAATTAAAGATAATGAGAAACTACAGTTTGGGATATTTAGGAAAGAGTCGTATTCTGATATAATTATACCAAGAGAGTCGTACCACCCATACAGATATAAAATGGCGGCAATCAATTCCTTTTGTTACAGAGCTCAGAAGTGTTTAAAAGAGACCGAATCAAAAGGTAGGGAGTTAAAAACGATAAAGGGAATTGTAAGGAATAATAATTATAGCACCAACATAGTGGATAAAGTTATGAAAAGGGTCAACATACAAAAAGCTAAAATAGAACCAGAACAAAAGAATTATGCAGGGTCATTGACATACATAGGTTCACATACTAGAAAAATTATAAAATGTTTTAATAAATATGGAGTAGATATAGCTATTAAAAGATGTGAAACGGTATTTGATAAGATAAGGAATAAGAATATAGAAAAAATTCCAGTATTACAGAAAAGCGGAATTTATAAATTAAAATGTAAAGACTGCAACAAAGTGTACCTAGGGGAGACAGGATGAAAATTCGCATGCAGGTTGTCTGACCACAAACGTGGAGAAGGTAATAGAACAACCAATTCGTTATATGCAAGACATTTCATAGAAGACAACCACAAGTTTGTTAATCCTTTGGAAGAATACGAAATTGTAAAAGTAGTAAATAACACAGTTGAAAGGAAGCTTAGAGAGGAGTTAGAAATATTGAAAGAAAGAGAAAAAGGGTTAGACAATTTAATTAATATTAAAATTAAATTTGATAATGAAGAAATATTTTATAACATGATTAAGAAGTAAATGAGAGAGGGCAGATAGATAAGATTAAGAATTATATTTCATAGTACTAATTGGTTGTTTTAAAATAAGGGTGTGTGACTGACCCATGTGTGTGGAGAGGAAGAGGGTAATTTAAAAGGATGCACACACACACACACACACACACACACACACACACACACACACACACAAGGAATTTACTAGAAAAATATGTAACTGCACAGATGGTGAGACAGAGTTTAGGGGGTGGGGAAGGGTCATTAATTTTTAGTTTGTTGTGGGTGAGCAGGGTGGGGGAGTGGGGTGAAGGGTTGGGTATTACATATTTTCAGTCTATTCCTGATCTGACGATGAGCTGTGAAGCTTGAAAGCGCTAATCGGAATGATTTTCATATAGTGGTGTGCAATATTGATCATTTTGATTGTGATTTCAACCACTAACACAAATTTCTTCATTAAATATCATTATTTAATTTCATAGTCTGTGTGTAATAGTTTAACTCTATCTTGAAATTATTTAAAAAGTCATTACCCATTATAGCTCCCATATTTAACCCTGGAATGACCAAAAAAGGCACATTTATTGTGTTTTTATTTATCTTTAGTTGTAGCATTATTTGTTTAGTTACCTTTTTACTGCGAACACCCGTTACCCCTATAACACTAATTCCCAGTACTGGTAATTGTGGAATTGTCTCTGTAGTTTGATTTTTTATTTTTTCAAAAATTTTATCTATTGCAGTCAGTTCACTCCCTGAATCTACTAGAAAAGTGTATTTAGAATTAAACACTTCGGCTTCAAATTCTGCCATCCCAAAGGTATTGCTATTCTCCCCCACTTCTTCATCGGATAAATCGTTATGTATGTTGGTAATAAGTGATCCTATTGTCATGTGATTTCTAGACGGCTGGGGGCTTTCCTTTTCAACCGGCCTGATTAGTTTAACTGAACTGGAGGTGGTGGTTCGCTGTAAACCCCCCTTTGATCCCCTCTACTGTTTTGGTTATTAGAAGGTGCTTCTACACCCCTAGTGTCATTGGGTTACCAACATATCCCCCTCTACCTCTGTGGTTAAAGTTCCCGGCATTCCCCAATTACTGGTGAAGCCTCTCCCCCTATGACTCCCTCTAAATTCACTATGATTCTCTACTCTCCCTTGAGCACTACCCCTCGGACCCTGACACCTATAACATTGATTCCGCGAACCATTATAATTATTAGCTCTACAACTAGGGTTTGGACATAACCATGCCCTCTCCCCCGATCTACTCATATTATTAACAAAACGGTCTGGTTGTCTTACTTCGGTATTTATTTGATTTGATTCATTAATTCTAAACTGATATTTATTATCTTCTTCCTCTTTCATACTCTGGTATGCTTCTAGTATTTTTTCTAATTCTGCAATATTAGCAAACTCCCGGGTTCTGATTGTAGACCGTATGTCCGTAAGTAAATGCTTACTAATGTATCTTATAAAAGATGAAAGAGGCATTGATGGTTCTAAATATTTAACCTGACTGTATAGTCTCGTCACATACGACGTAATACTCATGTGTTTAATATTAAAATTACCCCATCCCATTATTGTACTGTGCAAACCCTCTTGTTTTTCTTCCGACCAGTATTTATCTTTAAATTCTTGTTCAAACTCATTAAAATTTGCCCAGTTATTATGAGCGTCCGCCCATATTTTTGCATCCCCTTTAAAATTTTAAAATTCGTACTAATTTAATTTCCCAACTTTCTTGGTTATATTTATTGAAACTTTTAATTGAGTTTAAAAATTGTATGGGGTTCACCCCCCTACTTTCATTACTGAAATAACCTAATTCAACTTCCACGTTCACTCTCTCACTCACATTAGTTAATTTTTGGTTAATTGCTACGCTTAAGTCTTCTCTGACTTTAATTATTTCTTTTTCGTGTTCTGTTTGTTTATTTTTCAAACTAGTTACATTAATTTTAATTGCATCAACTTGCTCAAAGTTACTTCTGAATTCGTCATTTATATTCTCTTGTATTTTATTTGCTTGTTTAATTTGTTCACACTCATCAATTACACCTTGAACATTACTGTCAATTTTGTCATTTTGTTTTTTAATTTTATCATTAAATTTATTTGTTAACGCGTCAAATTTTTTACTTGTCTCTAGATTTTCTCATTTTGTTTTTCGTTAATTATTTTTATATCATTCTTCATCTCGGTTTGTATTTTATTTATGTCTATAGTCAGTTCATTTTTCACTCCCGCAATAGTTGTATTCTGCTCTTCTAATTTATTGTCTATTTCTCTTAATTTTTTATCTTGTTTGGTTATTTCCGTTTTCAGTTCTATGTTACTAGCATTTATCTCTGACTTGATTTCAATTTTAAATTCATTTAAACTCGCGTTTAGATTATTATTTTCTGATTTCAACTCATTTAAGCTCATATTTACGACATTTATTTCTGATTTGACTTCCGTTCTAAATTCATTCAAATTCGTGTTTTGTTGGTCAAATTTCTCATTTTGTTGATCAAATTTACTACTCATCATTTCCATAAATAATGCTAATTGACTAAGTATGTCTACATTGTCGGTTCTGCTACTCTTAGCATCTACCGTCTCAATCGTTAATTCGTCTGTTGTATTGTCTACGCTCTCGTTAATATTTGTCGATTTTATATTGTCTTGTGTAACATTTAAAATTGATTCTTCTACATTTTCACATAAATTTGCACTCCTGCCTTTCTCTGCCATTTTGACCAGGTTGTAAATTAATTCAATTTATACTAAATTAAAAATTAATTCACAACGTCCCTGTTCTGGCGCCAACTGAAGCTGTACGAGTTTATTAAAGATTGAAATATTTAAATCGTCCCGGTGCGGACGTTATCTGAGATATTACACGTTAATTAATTCTTAAATTATTGAAATTTGAAATGTTACCTACCTTTCGTAATTACCAAGGTCTCGTCTGGTTTACTGGCAGAGAAAAAACAGGTGAATGCAATGACAAATACATGTTTATATTGTTAATTAACACCTTTTTATTTTATCTGATTTTATCATCAAATGATATCAAAACTCCCACCTCAACAATTTCTTTTACGTTACATCGATAATAACTGCTGGATAATAACTTTAATTTATGTATTACTCATTGTCCTCTAAAAAACTACTATTTATTTTACATTCATTTAAATATTTGATTTTACGTTACTTCTTTGTTATTTTCCCTTTTTCTCAGAAAACACTGCTATTTATCTATTATACATGAAATAAAAACTTGAATTACTTATTGCTAACCATCTTAAATTATGATCATAATAATAATAATAAAGCGACCCAGTTTGCTCATACTCACACCTCATTCATACACATTTAGGTTTGATTTAGCGCTTTTATAAAAATTTAGTATAGTAAAAATTAAGAAAAGGTTGCACTGGTACTTCTCTGTTCACTTGGTAGCCCACGATTTTTCACTCTGGAGATTCACGCAAAAGTCCGAAAATGTATATTCACTATGGATTTCAATGGTATTGTTGCCTTACATGGTTTTTGCAGTTATATACGTTTTTTACACACATTTTTCTGGTCAGCCGACCCTATTTTTACTCGAGTATAGATTTTTTAAAACCACGCGTGGCCTGATGTTGTCGTCGACTGGCGGTAACTACGCACACAGCTTTTTACGCCAACACTATGTAGCAGACGGAAATTGCACAGCCTGCTTGTGACAAATTGTTCATCAGTGTACAGGGAACATGGGTTGTTAATGTTACCAAGGTGTTGACGATATTCCAGGGCCACGAGTCACGAGACTCAGGTGGGCGGAGTCTTCACAGACTTCCGTCATCATCCAAACCACATGGCAAGAAAATTTTACAGCTTAGACATCTTGTTGGCGTCCCTTCTGCGCGCGTGCTCATGTTGTGTGTATGAGAGCGTAACACCAATCTTAATTTCTCGGAACCGTATCGCGTTGTATCGCCACACCTCGCTCTCAAAGCTATGTCATTGTTCATTGTCCGAATATAACCATATTACGTATAGGACATTCTGCGTTGATCACATACGCATTAAAATACATTTAATAAAAAATAAAATCCCCCTTTTCGCCCCATTACAGGAGGCATGATATTTAAGAGAATGCTCCCAGTTTCTAGCTTATGGTGATGACATAGTACTTATCTCAAGAAGCCAACAAGACCTAAAAGATGGTTTCTTGACTCTAGAAGAAGCTGCAACAAATTTAGGTCTAAACATAAACATTGAAAAGACTAAACACATGTTAAAAGGCAATAAAATACAAGAGAGAAGAGCACCCCTGGTAATTGTAAGACACAAAATTTCAAAAGGTTGAAACACTTTAATATGTGGGATCACTAGTTGCTGAGGACAACATTATGGCCAAAGAAATAAAAGAAAGGATATCCGCTGGAAACAGATGTTACTTCTCCCTTCAAGGAATATTTAAGTGTAAAAACATAAGAAGACAAACCAAGATTCATCTCTATAAAACAGCCAGTGTTCATGTACCGGTCCGAAACTTGGACAGTGACAGTGACAAAGGAAGAATGGTTGCTCAGGTGGGAAAGAAAAGTCCTCAGGAGGATATTTGATGCAGTGAAGGTCCAAGGAACATGGAGAATAAGGACGAATGCAGAAATCCAGCAAATCTATGGAGAACAAGATATCGTCACTGACATAAAGAAAAGTAGAATTCGGTGGGCAGGGCATGTCCAGAGAATGTTAGAGACATCCACATTGAAGAAAATTTTTACAGGGAGACCTAGTGGAAGAAGAAATAGGGGTCAGCCCAGAAAACGATGGTTGGATGATCTTGAGAATGACCTGCACAGGCTCGGTATAAGAAGATGGAGATTAAGAGCAGAGGATCGAGATGACTGGAGGCAGATTGTCCAGGAGGCCAAGGCTCTCCAAGAGTTGTATCACCAATTAAGAAGAAGAAGAAGAGCAGCAATAAGAGGTGGAACACTAAAGTGACAGCAGAATAATTGCTGCATTATCACAACTGAATCACCATTTTTTTAAATAAGTTTCCACTATGAACGCCCATTGTGACTGAAATGGCAAAGGTATGCAAGGCCACAACTAGTCCGATTCCCATTTGCACACCAGGGTTGCCAACCTATGTCACTTTAAACATCGTTAGATTCCTGTGAACCACCCTGTATTAAAAGAGGCTTTTGTAAAATATAGTTGCGAGCCCTTTAATACAAAACATAATATGGATGAGCAATGTCTCAAAATATTTGAAGAATATTTTGATTGGTGTCCATTTTTTGAATCTAAAGAGTCAGACTGAAGCATAGATGATAATTCTTAATATAAGACCCTGACATAAGATTTATTAAAAACAGAATAGGCTATGCTAAAAACAGTATATGGAAAGGCTAGGCTTTGCGATGGACATAAGTGGGTATGGAAGTGGAAATCTGTCAGAGAAGGATTATTAGAGAGAGTGAGAAAAAGTGGCTATAAGATGTTGAGGATTTGTAAAAATCAGGGGATAAGGGGATTGAGAAGGGTATGTAAACAAAGGACAGAAATGAGCAAATATTACTTAAAAGGCTAAAGTTTGTAGTGAGCCATAACGGCAATTAAAGAGGAAGTTTGGTAGCACCTGACTTAGGTAATTCCACAGAAATGACAAGATATATTGGTAATTCTGCTTCAGCGAAAGGACAATAGCCTGTGATATAATAATATGATTTTAAAACTGTGATAATGTCATGACACCAGGCTGTGCACCAGTCAGATTGTTCTTTTAGCAAAATGACATCACGTTTACTCCACATGGGCTTGGTGTTGCCACAGTTAGCATTCATGAGCCTCAGTGTATCACTTTCAGTGAAACCGACCAGTCAAGTCTTCATTCTGCTGTCATTGTAACCATTGTTTAAGTGATGGGCAGTAACATGTTTAGTAATGCAAATACATTAGTGTAGGTAAAAAATTAGTTACAACAGATAATGTTCACTTTTATTGCCAGTATTAACAGTTTAAATGCGGGAGCTATACCACAAAATTTGTAGTCATTATTTTTTTGTTGATGCATCAGAGGAAGAACTTATTCATCTATAAAATAAAATCAAATATATTGTGACCATATAATGGGTTTCAGATTATAAACAAAACCACATTTATTTAAGAATAGTATTAATTTTAAAATTAAAAAAAAATGATTATTTTACTGAATACTGTTCTTGGAATTGGAAAACAACTCACAGCTTTGAAGAAAGGTGTAATATGAAATTTCATTGAACGTTTTGAAGTGCCGTGAAACAATTTTTGAAAAAAAAAAAAAAATGATGTGAACCATTTCCTGTATTCCACTTTACTCTCTATAATGTGTTGTATGTTTAGTTGTTTTTGTCAGCATTTTTATTTCAAACTATTAAAAAAAGTTGCCAGTCACTTGCCAATGTTTAATGCAGCAGAAGCAAGTACAGAGTAGGAATAAGGTCTTCATTTACTGCACTAGTTAAAAACTGTGAAACTAAAGTATTAAACTGTAGGAAGTTTTTATACACACATCTGTTAATGAGTAATATGTTAAATTTAAAGACATAAAGCTTTAATTGATTGGAAATTGGTAACTGATAACGTTTATTTCAATGTTGTTTAACAGGATGTTGGCAGCATTGAATTGGCTGGCATCAGCAAAGAGCAGGGAGTTCTTGTTGAAGTGCACAATGTAGGAAGCTGGATTGTACACCGTTGTTTAAACTGTAGCACATATACTCATGCACTCAACACTAGCAACACAGCTAACATTCTCGTAAACAGGAAACTGATTGTGAGTTAAACACACAAGTGTTTTTGTGAACATGTTAGAGTAAAATTGTCCGGCTGAAGTAACTAAACTTTTACTGACAGTAAGCATAGTGCATGGTATTTATATATAAATTTTTATCTTTCCTGTAGAATCTTGTATCTGAACTCAAATTATCTGTATTTAGGCACAGAGTAAAATAAACTCTTACCTGGTGATTTTTATAGTTGTGACTGCAATATATGGAATATGCTTTAATGACAGTAACCGGAATTTGGTCATAGTAAACAATAATTTTTTGAATATTTTTATATAAAATCGTGTCTGTTACTTGGAAAGGAGAAATTGGCTGCATTTTTAACTTTGTTTACAAAACTCGACTTTAAAAAATTATTAAAAACTGCAGACCTGAAGGTACTTTTAACAGTTTGCAGCAAACGGTATATTTAACAAGTTCCCAAACTTGGATATTTTCATTGTTATGGCAAAAATAAGTTCTCATCAGTTTTATAAAATACTGTTTTTAAATACTGGTTGATCAGATGAGATCATTATAAACTTCTCCGTTGCTTTATTGATATATACAGAATACACACATGAATGTTACCCTTTTACATTGTTTTTAAGTAGTAGGATGGCTGGGTTCTCCATAAAACTAGCGGTAGCAACTGAACATGAAAAGTATGTATATTGTTGAGACCAAACGCTGGTAGGTAAGTAGGTAATTAAAATTGATTTTTACTGCTCAGGAATTCCATTTTAACAGCTGGTACACCTGGACACTTTTAAACATAAATAAACTGATGTAATTAATAAATAATTTTCACTATTGTATCATTGTTACAAAGGATTAAGCCCATATTTATGCATAATGCTGGTTAAACAAGTGTTTCTCCACACAGTTTCTTAATATTAATGAAAAAAGGTGTGTAACGGGTGTTACTGGATTTGGACAGTGCACTTGAGGTGCATGCACATAACTTTAAAACTGTGAGTTTTGAAGGAAAATCTGCATGTAACAAATATATCCTGTTTTACAGACTATGACAATAAAGAGCACATGTGTAGGATTTTGAAATCTTGTATACTTTTCACAAAAAGAAATGAAACCATGTATTACGGGTGTTACATAAAATGTAACGGGTGTTACGCCATTGGTAACACATCGGGTTTTTTGGAGTATTTTATGAATACTAAGGTTTAAAATAACAACAAGAGGTAATATTAAGTTTTTATTTTAATAATTGCTCACAAAAACAAAACTTTTATGATAAATGTTGATTTTTAATGTTACTTTACTACACAAAATAAAAACGACTTAGAGCTCTAATTAAAAAAGCTAAGATAGTTATTTAAGTATTATTATTGGTTGTATAAGGACTTTAGACATTTAGACCTTAAAGTAAAAAGACCTCTAACCATTTTCACAAATAAAAATTAAATATTAGGAATTTTTCAAATGGTAACATAAAAGAACAAAACCCGCTCAGTTTACAATTGCACAACTTATTACACTAAGCCTGGTACATTAATTATTTATTATATATCTAAAACTCTAGAACATAAAACCTAAAGATAGTTTAAATGTCAGAAACATTTCAAATATTTATTTTTCACAAATGTTAATTTTAAATGGAAATTCATACAGAATGGTAAAAAGTCCTTTTGGCTTTACAATAGGGTTCTGCAATTTCCCTTGAATATTTTTAAATTCGACATCTTTTACATCAAGAGTATCAGCAATAAATAAAGTTTTTGAATTTCTCTGAGACCTTAAAAACATTACTGATACAAGACCTTCATCATCTACACTACTTTGACAAATTGCTGCGTAACGATATACTTTTTCTTGTTTTGATTTTTTATGCTCTCTTTGTTTAATTTTTTCAGTTGGTACGTCAACGAGAATATAAAAGACCTGAATAAACATCACTAGCAGTAATGCGCTCACAACCCTGGAAATTTTCACTTTCACTCTTGTCAGAGTAAACATCTTCAAAGCGAAGACATTTTTTTGCATTCAGATATTTTGGATTTATAAAGGAGTTGTCCAAACTGTCTTCACTTTCTACTTCTTGCACTACACAGACCTTTTTCATTAAAGATTTTGAGGTAACTGAAATCAAGATGTTTTTTGAGTCGTATACTCTGAATTGGTGGCACTCACGGATCCCAGGTATTTTGTTTATGTTTGACCAGTATTCATTTAATTTCTGCTCTTGTTCAGAAACTGTTTCTTTATCAACGTAAATGCTGGTAATTCCAAGTACTTTTTGGTCGACTTCTTCATGGAATTCTTAGGTGATGTTATATGAACATCCCTTTTGCCTTTCACTGTCATCCACATATGGCGCTTGACAGTAGCACCAATACCATCAACGGCACCCTTTCCGTGGCTACTCGAGAAAAAATTCCATTCAAATGCAATGCCATATTCCTCTTGCATTTTGCAAAGAGTTGAGATGGTGTATTTACTTTTGAATTGAGCAGCACAGTTGTCACTAAAAATCATTACTCTATCAATATTAGGATAAATGTTCTTCATATCCGAAACAGTTTTTCTTACAAATATCCAAACAGTATTTACTGTGTGATGTATCATTGCTTATAACATCATATGATTTCTTTCCTCCATCTGGCAGCCAAACACAGCACGTGACATTCAAACAGCCACTTGTTGATGGCTCCAGTGCGCTGCCTCAATTTCGCCTTGGTAGAGAATAGAATAATTTTCTGCATAGTCTATCTGGACCACTGCATAAGTTTTGTGAGGGTGGTCTCTTAATTCAGCAATCGCGTTTTGAAAAAATCTTCCAGAATTTTCTTAACAAAACAGTGTTTTTTGAAGTGACCCATTTTTGATTGCAAACATTCTAATGTCTGTTTAATTGATCCATCATAAGATTTAAGTTGAATAATATTGTCTTCGTCTACCCATTGTTTTCAAGAAAAATGTTGGTCTAAATCACAGCCAGATCCAATCAAATTGGTAACTTTATTCATTTGGCAAATCAAACAATGTTCAGTCATACAATCTTCTTTAGTTTTGTCACAACATAGCTTGTCCAATAAATCTTTGTAGTTCTTTGGAAATTTATTTACTACTTTTGAAATAGTATCAGTAAGGAAGTTTACATTACTATGATATTTACAAATGCATACATTATGTGGCATTTTAGATACAGGAAGAACATATTCTGGGCATAAAGAGAAGAAAGTCGACTGACTTACATCAATATCAGGATTACTTATCTTAAATTCTGCATAGGCCCCTCGAATAGTCATTATCATATGTCTTTTTTGAACATTTGATCTTTTCCCTGTTATTGGGCATTTCACTGATTTAATGTCCAATTTCCCAGGAGCTTGCCTACTTATTGGATCGCTAGCAAAGAAATCTTTTATACATTTTTTGTGTTCCTCTGACAGAGTCCTTGGCCCCACTCATTTTATTTTATCTGTAAACTCTAAACCGATCTCACAAGCAAGCTTTTTAATAAGTGCATTCTTTTTACTTGGGCTGTCAGGAAGAGCCTTTTTGAGCCTGTTCACAGCTTTCCCAAAGGACTATGTGCATTTGTAACTTCCAATCGGATAAACTTGTGCTTGTGGTGTTATTGACAAACTTGCTTGTTTCTTTCTTTCACTGCATCTTTTTATACGATTTTGGATCCTTTCATGTTTTTTTTTTCTTTTAGCTGACAATTTGTTTACTAATTTTCAACTCTTACAGTCGCCATGTTGTCTATTGCCAACTTAACATTATACTCACCAGGGTCCAGGTTCGAATCAGCGAACGGGAAGTGTAGAACTGGTTATTTAAGAAAGTACAACTGAATTACCATCACACCTATTTTAATTCATTTTTCACACTACAAAAGAAAACATGAAAAATATAGCCCTTAACATCATTTCAAATTTTATATAAACAAATATTCCCCTTCCTTTCTTCTAATTTGTTACGATCTTTTAGATAGACAATAATGACATTTATTATGCATGAGTGGTTTTATTTTACCCTTAGAATAGAAACTTGAAACAATTTAAAACCAAAAATAAATACCCTTATAACAACACAAACCAGCGCTTCATGGTTAAATATACATATATATCAAAACACACACACACACACACACACACACATACACACACACACACACACACACACACACACACACACACACACTACATATTTTATATTTTCCCCCGTGAGCTCATTTTAATTTTGAATGGTTATAATTCTTTGTTTTTGAAATTTATTCTTTTCATAATTTATGAATATCATTAGATATTATAATTTATTCTCTTATCTGCAATTGCTCCTTTAAAATCAGTCCATTCTCCGTCGGTTGTTTTATTTCTTTCATCACTACACACATTTCGTTCTTCGGTCGTAATTATGGCCGGATAGCTCAAAACTGTTACTTCGATTTACTACATGACTGTTAAATTTATAATTTTGGATTAAAATCACATTTTATTTATGCGGTCCCGCATTTTTGTTCCGGAACTTTTGTTCGTGACGGGCCGGCACAAGGAGTAATTTCAAACTGGACGAGACGAACTGCTACAATTTCTGAGAGAAGGGGGGGGTCACGTGACCATTTTGCATTGTTTTATTAATATCACTACGCCAATTTCTGAGGCGAGACTAACTGCGCCTCACATTCCAAGTGACGTATTTACAGGCTTGGCCGTTATATAACTGGCGACTTCATTGGTCAAAGTTCGTTTGGCTAAATATAACTCTTGTTTTGCGTATGCAATGTTGACCTTGACTCCCTTTCAATCGCTGGCTTACTACGTCTTATAAAATTTCACAATTATTATTTATGTTGTTACCCCAAAATTATTATTTATACTTTTTATTTCCCATTTTTCCTAATTATCCCGGGTATACCCAAATTGTCCCCTTTCAACTTAACTTCTCTTTCATCTTTTCTCTTCTTTTTAATCCCTTTTTCTTTCATTTTCAAGGTGTTGCTGCCACTTCTCAGTATCCGCCTTCAGCCTTTCGCGATAGCGCTTCATGTAAACATTTTTTTGATTGGAGCCATTTTGTATCTAAAAAGACAAAATAAGTAAAGTCTTAGCCTAGAATAGGTTAAATTAGGGCTTATTTGAGTATAGGCCTACATATGATAAGACATGGAATTATAAGTTAATCTAAAACTAACCTAATGTAAATTGATCAAGAATCACTCACGTAAACATATTAAACTTCTAAAAACATTTATTTAAATTAAGTTTTTAATTATTGGGTGAAGTAAACAAAAGGTCCTTACCTATACTTGACCCTTGAAAAGGAAAAATATGTATTGTAATGCGACATAATAATAACCCTGTCCCAAAGCTAGAACTGCTCAATTCAGTAGGAATGATAGTAGGCAGAGTTGCCTATGCTATCAACATAGACCAATAAAAAACTTTAGTTATAGAAAAGAAAGACTGTCTCATATAAATAATAAAAGTAAAAATACAATGCAGGTAGTTAATAAACCGTTCAAAATGTAAAATAAATATAAAACAACATACAAACCTTTTATAATTATGTTGATGTGAAAGAGGTGGGATAAAGGTAGTTACTAAGCAAACAGAAACAGACTGTGAAAGCTAGTGATCCTTGATATTAGATAGTGCGAACAAACAAACATCCAACTAATAAAGTGTCAGTGAAGCACCAGTGATATTCCCAAACACAAAAAGTGTCAGAGGGGGTAATGGCAGAAGTGTGGGTTAAATACTTTTACATAAAGAAAACCCATGGACCACGTTATTAGTGAGTTGTGATGGGGGTTTTAGATCATGTTAAGATGTTTACAAAGGTTTTGGCATGACTAGTTATGTTTGTGTTTCATGCCAAAGCTTATAGGTAACATTCATGAACCATGTTGTTAGAAATAGTTGGAGCCTATGAGCAGAATCAGAAGGTGATGCATTAGGAACCAAAAACCCATGAACAATAATCTAATCACTGATTAGTAGTACTGGTTAAGATTAGTGGGATGGCTGAATAGTATGCCAGTTAACTAATGATTGTGGATAATTGTAAAATACAAGGTTTAACCATGTAGGCCATGCTTAAAACATAGCATGCCGGATGATTCTATTCTTATCAGGTTATTTGCAACTAATATGTTGAATATTTTAGTTCCAGTATTGTTATGTATAAACAATCAGGTTAGTATATTAATACTAATTATATTATTTGTCAATTAATAATTGTAAACTAAGCCATGGGGGCAGTCTTTTGAATGATATGTTAAAGTAGGGTGACCAGACGTCCCGTTTTTAACGGGATTGTCCCTTTTTTTCATTATGTGTCCCGTTGTCCCGGCAAATTATTAACGGGACGTCAAATGTCCCGTTTTTCCGTACTTGCAATAACGGATAACCTAATCTTTTATCTTCGCTTCGTTTTGAGTTTTTATTTATTTGTTTTTGTGTCATTTTGGTCTCGTTCATTTAAACTTTCTTACTGAGGTCAAGACGGGTCTCGAATGGTTAAGGGAACGCAATCGCGAAAAGAAATGATCTCTGGTTTCCGCCAGAGTGCGTCAAGGGAGAGTGAGGCAATCAAGGTAAACTTTTCTTGTTTGGTTAGTTTTAACGCTTGGCGTGGCGAGGTTGCTCCATTGTCTGTTGTTCGCTTGGTTCGAGATACACGTGCATATTAATATGGGGAAAAGAAAGTGTACTTTCTCCAAAACCCTGAAAAAAGAGTTTCCTTTCTTGAAGGACGACACCACATCTACAAAGGTAGAATGTACTTTATGTCGTTCAGTTTTTTCCATTGAACATGGAGGACGTGCCGATATTACACAGCACATTAAGAAAAAGAAACAAATGTTGGCAGTTTCCGCGAGAACTTCCAGTAGTATAACTTCGTTTGTAAGTAGGAATGGACTACAAACTGAGGAAGATAAACGTATCGCTGCTGAAGAAGGGCTGTTTGCATTTCATACTGCAAAACACAACCATTCTTTCCGTTCAATGGACTGCACATCTCTTATCATCAGAGAACTATTTGAGAAGAAATTCACGTGTTCCAGGACAAAGTGCGAGTCGATTTTAGTGAACGTTTTATCGCCGTATGCAATGCATGAAGTGCAATCAGAACTTGAAGATGCTAAGTATGTGTCTGTGATGGTTGATGCATCAAATCACAAAAGCTTAAAATAAGTGCCGATTCTAGTTAGGTATTTCATTCCTACCAAAGGTGTTCAGTGCAAAGTAATCTGTTTTCAGAACGTTGGTGGAGAAACAGCAGAATTATTAGCTAATCATGTTCTGGACATCTTAAAGAAACATCATTTAGTTGACAAGATCATCGCGTTTTGTGCAGATAACTGTAACACTAACTTTGGTGGGTACAAGAGGGCCGGAACAAACAACGTTTTTTCTAAATTGAACAGTGTGCTCAAAATGAATATTCAAGGCATTGGTTGTGCAGCTCATGTAGTACGCAATGGTGTACAAACAAGTGCAGACATTCTTGCTATTGACATAGAAACAGTAGTGAATAAAATATTTCAATATTTTCACATTTATACCGTGCGTGTGGAGGAATTGAAATTATTTTGTGATTTTGTTGCTACTGAATATAAGCAGGTTCTGGGTAGTGTTAAAACTAGATGGTTGTCATTGTTGCCAGGAGTTACAAGGATTATTGATATTTATGAACCTCTAAAGTCTTATTTCATGTCTCAGGATAGGTGTCCTACATTGCTAAAACAATTTTTTGAGAACCCACAGTCACTTGTTTGGCTACATTTCATACAAAGCCAACTAAAAATGTTTTCAAATTCAATCCAAAAGTTGGAAAGAACCAACATTTCAGCCACTGAAGTAGCTGAAGAATTAGAATTGCTTACAGAAAAAGTCAATAACAGGAAATGTAGTAAGTTTCAAACTTCAGTTGTTCTTCAATTTTAATTAACTTAGAAAATGAAGGTCTTTTCACCCAATCGAAATATGAAACGATTACCAATTTATTTTATGACACTTTTTTAAGTTATTTAAACAAGTGGGTCTCTCCATATCAGCCTCTGAAATCATTTCATTGGATAACATTGAAAAATTCTGTATCTTGGGATGAGGTTTTAAAAAGTCTGAAAATTCTTAAGACAGTAGATTCATGTTCAACAATTCAGGTACATGAAGATGAATTATTTGATGAGATAGGACATGTGAACAAAGTTTTATCCAGAAAATTTGAGGAATGGGAAAAAGTTAATGTGGAGATTGATAAGAAATGGTGTGATGTCTTCCACATACTTAAAAGTATAGGCATTCCATGTAAAAACATAGAGGTGGTTGTGAGTTTTGCTCTGGCTGTACCAGGCACAAATGCTGTTGTGGAAAGAGTCTTTTCAATTGTGAACTCCCTTTGGATTGATGAAAGAAACCGTTTTACTACCAAAACTATTCAAGCAATTGTAATTTTAAAAACTCATTTTCAAGACCTTAGCTGTAAGGAATTCTACAACCTGCTATTAAGTAATTCAAAGCTCTTGCGAGATATCAGGTCTTGTGATAAGTACAAAGTTAATAGTGATGTTCCTGATTCAGAAACCACAAGTTCATGTTCAGCAGGTTGCTGATATCTATGAATCACATCCATGTAATTTTATAGTTGTTAAGAATTTGAATATTTATATTTGAATAATTATAATTTATAATTCTTGAAAAAACTTGATCAATTATAATATGATCCAGTGCCATGATAAGTATGTTTTTAAGTTGGTTATTAAAATATATGTCTTTTTATGTGTAAAAAGTAGTTTTAATTTGTCTTAGTGAAGCAGTGCAGTCATATATGAAGCACATTTTCTTTGTAACTCGTGTCCTGTTTTGTCCTGTTTTTTATTTCCATATTTCAGAAATGTCCTGTTTTATGTCATAAAAAATCTGGTCACCCTATGTTAAAGGATTTTATTGTAACCATTTGTTAAATAATGTTAAGGGTCCAGACTCGTTTAGTAAATAGTAAAATCAGAAAAAAAGGGTTCAGAATCAGAGTTTAAGTGATAATAAATGTAAATTATAAAATAGTATTGAAAAACCACTAATGGCCTAAGCCACAATTTCAGTATAAAAGGAATAATGTCAGAAACAAATAGATTAGTAAATAAATGTAAGGAAACCAGAAGGGGACCAAATTTATACAATGCACGTTGTTGTTGAATAATAATAGCACATATTAAGCTAAATTAAAGAATTGTGAAGTAAAATTGCAGAAGTGAAGGTAAAGTGTAGGCTCAAAGTTAGAAATTTTGTAAGGTGGGAAATCACCCTTTATAATAACCAACTTATGTAAATAAGGTATCAAAATGCTCATAATTATATAAAGAAAAACATGATGTAATTTAAATTTAAGGAAACTTAAGGCTAAAAAAGGAGTATTTTTCTTATAGGCAAATGAACATTTGATTTTTGTAAACTGACCATGTGACCTAATGAACTCTCAGTTTTGACCAATCACAGGCCAGTATTGTAAGGTCAGGAGGACCGTTGGTGAAGAAGCAAAAAAATTGGATTGTATTGTTAACCACCGCAGAGGACAGATGTGCGCTGATGAAACCAATTCTAATTAAATACAAGTAATGCTTTTTGGACCATTGGCAGTCAATAATAATTACCAACAGAAGCAGTAAACACTAGGGAAGACCAGAAAACAGAAATAACTGAATTAAAACTAAAACTAAATCCAGAAACTCAGAAAATCCTGGCTACCTAGAGCGAACGCACGTTTGTAATGAACTTCTGTGGGTGAGACCAAAAAAATTCATAACCACACTACAGATACGACTACACAACACTACCGTAGACACTATCTACACTAACAGAACAGACACTAGTGATCATTAATTAAAAGAAAAGCTTAAAAACTAAAACTGTGAACACTAAAACATTTATTTTAAAATAATTTGGGTGAGCTCGAAATTAACAGCTCACACAGGTTAGACGTGTGAGCGGCCATCTTGTGGAAATATCACTGCCCGCTGCAGCTCCGAAACCATTCGTCGTTGCTTAGCAACAAAGCTTGTTTGCGAATATAGTATTAAGATTTTAAATTTTACTTACCTTTTGTGATGTATTGTATTTTTGTGTGCATTCTCTGAATTCAATAGCAGTCTCAAAGAACCCTTAAACCCTGAGATTTAATATAATTATTACAATTAATTTGTTTACTGAAGGTTGTTAGTGTCGTAATCGAATTGAGCAGTAGAGTCGACCCGACCATTATTTTGTTTCGACACAAGTCGACTGATCCTTTTCTGAACAATTGAAATAAAAATAAATATCATTATTTTGACTGGAAAGAGTTGTCATTGTAGAGAATTTACAGGACAATTACAGGTGGCAACCAGGAGAGTGAGCAGCGAATGACCAGATTACTTAATAGAAGAACAGGGCGCTCGAAGACAGAATCGATTACGGCAACAAATCTGTTTTTACACAAATGGAATCAACTTACACTTAATAACTTTTCTCGATAAATGAATTAAAAGCAACACATTCACTACTTAAAATTAGACGACACACAACCAAATACTGTTAGATTACAGATGACGCAACCAACGTGTGGTTAAATATTAAATAAAGGACCCGAGAAAAATACTGTTAGATTACAATATCAATCTAAAGGTAATGTGGTGTGAGTGATGAATTGTAACACCCATTACTTATTTTATGTAACACCCGTTATGTAAATTACTAATTTAATTTTAAGAATTAATTGAAAATAATATATGCATTATTTTGAGCATAAACATAACCTCACTTTCACAGCTGGACAAGTTGTAAGTATTATTGTTCAGCTGTATTATAAACATTTTGCTTAAATGTATAACGGGTGTTACACAATGAAGCACTTTAGTATAGTAGTGTATTTAAAGAAGGTATAAATTTCTTACCTTAAATGATGCTGGATTGTTAAAATAAAATCTTCAGGCAATCTGATGCAACTCTTAACATTAATAAAATCAGCTGTTTGGATTATTAAAACAGTGTTACCAACTTTATACAAAAATGGACCTTAACAGGGAAGGCAAGGCAATACTAATACAAATCATTTTAAAAAAATATCAAAATTAACAAAAATATGTTGTCTGATTATTGAAATATAACTTATTAATTTGGCTTAGAACATAATAACTAGTGTTTTAATTAAAATTAAAATTTTCACCATAAGGTTTACTTTAAAATGGAATCCCTGTGCTGCTTTGTTAAAGGAGCTGTTTATAGTTTACGGTACCACTGTAATATTTAGCAAATATTACCACTGTAATACTTGTCTTGAATGTTTTAATTTGTCATTTTAATGTTTTCATTCGTATGTTGTCTGAAAAACGAATTTAAAATATTTTTTTATAGTTACATTTAAAAATGTAGATAAGTGCAGTGTTTGAAAAACTAGACTTAAATGAAAATATTATAATCTAGAATCTAATCAGTCTAGCCGATGTGTACAAGCAAGGTATTACCCCATATGTGTTGAATTACAAATAATTGAAATTGGAACTTTAAAATGTATCTTATTTGTAACATTGTTAAAGTCTGTATAAGTATTATGGTTTTTGAATTTGTTCAAAGTAGATGATCATTTCTTGAGGAGATAATATTACTAAAAATTTATGTTTGGACTACAAGCTTACAATGAATGCTAAGAAAGAGTGCTTTAAAAATGGATAAACAGTATGCTATGAGAAAGTCTGTGTTTTGCATTTCAGGCATGCAGGTTCTTGCATTTAATAAGTCCTTGAAATTTTCCTTAACAAACTTCACCAATCAAAAAACTTCCCTTAACCTGTGAAATAAAAGTCTTTAAATCACCTATGTTGTAGCAAGATGCGATAGATTGACAAGATTCCATTGATATAACAATTACATCCTGATGAAATTAGGCGGAATTATTCAGAAAGAAATATCACAACTGAACAAACTGGTTTTATAATTTATAACAAGTACCACTAATAACAACAACAGTATAAACATCTCCTTTTTTAGATTTATTATGAATATCGTTCACAAATTCGTGAGTTTCATATCCATATGTCATGTGGTTAACTTTCAGGTTTATTTTTGTTAGATGGCAGCTGCTTAATTTACAGACTGTTTAACAAAACTGTTTTTATGTCTGTGAAAACATTGGTATAATATTTTTATCTAAGTAGAATATGAAAACCCTAGAAAATAGACCAAACATAATAAGAAAATGAGACACATAGTTGCGATGTTTGGTCGCCTTCTTTTCTGTATACATTATATAATATAGTTCTTGATCATTTTGTATTGTAGGTAGTGAGTAATAAACGCTTATCTAATGGAATGTTGGGGGCAGTAATGTCTACAGAAACTATCTTTTTCAATTATTAGAAAACATTAATTAATTATTAGGAATCAAGTAACAATTATGATCAGCTCTATTGTTAGTAATATTTTACATGATACTTTCAGACTGATCCAAATGAAATATCGGCATTAAGGAACAGCGAAAAGTTTTCTCCGGTTTTTCATATTGTTATCAATTCCTCCGAGGAAGATTCAGCAACGTCTAAAGCTGCAGGTAATTTATGCACATCCAGTGTTATAGAAGTGTAGAATTTACTGCAATTTACTGTGAACACAGAATGTGTTAACACACTTAACATACTAATTTACACCGTGCGGATAAGTGATGTAAACTAAGTGTTATTGGCCAACAAGTCTGTTTACTTTGTTGTGTCAAAATATTTAATTGTAAAAAAAAACTGCAAACTATTGATAGTTTCAGGACGGTAGATTGTAACTCAGGGTGGCCACCGACCGGGAAAATCGGGAAAACCGGGAACAATGTGTGAATTTCATTGACCGGGAAAAACTGCGTGAATTTTCAGGGAATCGTGGAATTTAAAAAAAAGAAATAGTTAAGAGTACGACATTATTAATATGTGTTTTTTAGCAACTGCTGACTACTTTTTTATGTTCGAGAAATGAAAACCACGCTGAAATCCTTTATAAGTTTGTATTTCAGTAGGAGATGTGAACGCCGCCAGCGTTGTAACACCCCGTTTGAACCGGAGATGCCAGTAAAGCATCCGATTCGGACATGAGCAGTACGCGCACTTTTCCTCTCAGCTGCTTTAAAAAATTTTTAAATATTTAGGCAGTGTCTTTTGACGAGCCTAACAATATTTCTGAGGCTTAATGTTAGAAATATATTCATTCAAAATAATTAATGCGATATATATGTACAAAGTATCGTATCCAATCCCTAGTCTAACAGAGTCAGTGAACAGAACGGTGTTTTTCTCACGTAAAACTATGGTAGGCCTACTGGTATCTAAGCTGCGTAGTCAGTCGTTAAATTCAAACACCGTTGTTTATTTTAAATGAATTCTTTTTGTGATTATTAACGAAACCATGTAACAAAATAATTCATTTTAAGTTTTAGACGTAAATACAAATAATTAAGTATCATATATTTTTATAGTTGTAGGTAATCAGTTTTATTGTTATATTTAATGTTGCGACCTTTAAAAATGCTTACTCTATAATTTTATAGTTCCAAATCGGGCTTTTCAAACTGTGCCTAACAAACTTAACCTAACTTTTTTGTTTTTTGTTACCGTCCTCGTTCGACTTTTAAAGTTACTTTTATTTTTGTTTTTATTTTTCCGACTTTTCAAAAAATGTTTCATCTATCATTATAAAGTCAATCTGAACATTAGAGGTGACGGTGAAATAGTGAACAATTACCAATTTATAATTTGAATGGCTTCCCATCCAAATTAGTAAAATATAATTTTTGTAAGAAAACTAAAAGTGTAAGACATATTCCTACAGTACTTCTGGATGGTTCATTTTCTTACACGGTTTATACATCAGCAGTTGTCCTAACAAATATTTTGTGTACTCCTAACATTCTCATCTTCATGTTAACTTCTTTTACTTAAGACGTTTTTCTATATAGCTGGCTACTTTACTCAAATTGTAAGGTACAGTAAAACCCCGATTATCCATGTCAATTGGGAATTTACAATGCAGGGTTGTCAGAAAAACATGGTTAATCTAGCTTTCTTCAACTAGCTTCTCCATTAAATTAAAACGATAATTTTTTTAAAGCATTCTTACACCCTGGCCCATGGGCAGACAAAGGCAGATATCATGGGGAGGTGGAAACATGGCTTTTATTTCATCATCATCTGATATTAGGTCTGATTCTAACAGGTGGGATGGGGGTTTTATCATCAATTAATAAACCTATCTCATTCGGTAAACTTTTTGACGATAAGTATTCACACACTGCCTGTACAAACTTGTTTTGAGAATTGTGTTACAAAAGTGTCACTGTGTGTCTAAGCACCTTTTTGATGATATTAATGAACTGGCAAGAACCTTATTTCAGTTTCTTGAAAACACCGCACCTTTTTGTGCTTTTTCTACAACTGCCAATTTAAATTTATGTGTACTGACAGTGTTAGCATTACAGCATGTGTACATGGTAAATCAGTATGTGTACACAAACAGTCATGGACTGGAAATGGTTTGTGAGTTAATTGTGGGGATGTGTCAGTATTTGTATCCAAGACAAGGGAAGTGAGGAATTCATCTTGTCACCCAAGGATAAGATGTGTGAAAACATAAGGGCTACTTCAGAAGGTATTTATTCTTTGTTACGAGTACTCTACCCCGAACTGTATCCCATATCTGTAACCACTGCAAGCAGCCAGGCACAAATACTATTTTTTGTACAGTAGTAATACTGTATTACAAATATGCGGTTACACCGATGCCCGGTTAAGCCACACATAGATAATCAGGTTTTTTACTGTATTTCACTTTGCAATGCTATGTTAACAGTAACATTCAATGAGCATTTACAAAATTCTGTCTCCAAACTTACGTATATTGTAACTCTCTACTTTTATTGTTTAATTAGTTACATTTATTTTGTGTGTACTATTAATAATTACTTTCACTTTTAAAATCGGACGCCATGTTGTCAGATTGGGCAACATCATACAAGCTTACATTTAGGGCCAGAATTCGGGTAACACGAACCAGGGTTGTGGAATATATTACCTGAAATAATCGTACTCAAGATAAAATGTACCAGTGACCTTTTATTTTTAAGATGACTCTAAATACATATTGAAAAACTGACTCTAGCTGTACCAAACATGTACATATTACGCCATGGGGGCGTTTAGCAAACATCGAACGCTTAGAATTTTAACCCTCCAAAATAAACAGTTGTTACCACTATTGCATAATGAACATGATAAACAATACAATAAATAATATCTGCACAACCCAGCACTTGTTAAATGATTTTGTTCACTCTCTCACTCTCTCTCTCTCTCTCTCTCTCTCTCTCTCTCTCTCTCTCTCTCTCTCTCTCTCTCTCTCTCTCCTCTCTCTCCCTCTCTCTCCCTCTCCCTCTCCCTCTCCCTCTCCCTCTCCCTCTCCCTCTCCCTCTCCCTCTCCCTCTCCCTCTCCCTCTCCCTCTCCCTCTCCCTCTCTCTCTCTCTCTCTCTCTCTCTCTCTCTCTCTCTCTCTCTCTCTCTCTGGTACAAATTTTTAGTTGTTGTACGAGCTCGTTTTGTGAATTTAAATGCAAAATTTGGTCATTTTAAAATTTTGTAATTATGAATTTACTGTAAGGTATAAATATCGGTCAGCTGATACTCAGTTGCCGGTTTTTTGGGTAGGTCTCACCGTACTGCTGAGATCAGTCCACCGTGCCAAAATCTGTTGTTTTACATCGTCTTCGGGCCCACACAGTAGTGTCCCCCCTCGGATAACACTTTGGCCGATTTAGCCGCACGTAAATGCCGATCCCTTGGCCGATGACACCTACTCAATGATCCGGTTATCGCACCAACATTTCCGATATGTTAAATAGTTATTTAACCACTTTTGGTGGTGTAAAAGTTAAAATTCACACTTGGTGAACTTCTTGCCGGCCGGCTGCGTTCACAATCCAGAAGGAAATGACCCAGAGTCTTTGTTTAGCATTGCGTAGGTGGGGCAAAAACTACGTCATCAGGCTTTTGTTCTTTGTTTATAGCTTCGACTTGTTTACAGAAAATGTGCATTCCTTCCACTGACGTCATCAGGGCTTGTCTCGTTATCGCTATATGTTACATACAGTTTTTTGCTGTGTTTGCTGGTTCACAATGAAAGCGATCGAAATCCTGTCAATTCTCATCTGCGTTTTATAAAATAATTATATAGTCCACTCACCAAAACTTTACTGGGATTATGAAATATTTAAATAATTATTACCAAATAATTGTTAAAAATAAATGAATACAATAATTATGGTCTTTTGTACCATGTTTTTATAAATTTAGTATTGTACCAGAATTGTACCATCACAATATCACCCTTCTACCTCCTAAAAATTAAAAAAAAAGTATGCTAAACATCATCAGTGTTCTCTCCATGCTGTATTCATTTTGGATCATTAACCTAGTCTGCATTCTGTATAGGTAAGTATGAAACAATCCTCATGTCATACGAAATTGTGTTAAATAATAATTTGCCTTGCCAACTTGTGGTTAGTCCATTTGTCAACATTTTTTTATTTTTTTTTATTTGGCCAGTCTACTCGCTTTTGCCCACATGTCTTGCCAGTTCGTGCCTTTTTTTTTCACGTGTCTTGCCTACTTTTGCTTTTCTCTGATACATTTATTTTTGCCATCAAGTAACTCAGAGATTACTCTGTCTTCAGTGAGAATCAGAGGGTCAGGGATAGATCAGTAGGAACATGTACCTCTTATCAAGCCATGTATTTGCACTAGTGCCCTATGCTTCTGGTACTTAGTGATGATCTTTAACACAACAGCGTGAAACGGTTCAGTATTTAAATATTAAATTTGTCCCTAGTTCGGACTCCAACTGAAACTGTATTGTATTTAAAATTACGTAATAATTGACTTAACATGTTAAGGTTAACCAAGGATGTCATTTAGTGTACTTGGCAGAGAATAATAGGCAAATACAATTAAACACAATACATATTTATAGAATTAAATATAACATTATTTTATTTTTCTGAAAACATGAAATATAACATGAAAACATCTATTCTGCCCTGAGGCGCAGTTGATAAAACAAGTTACAAGTAATGATTACTATTAACATTTTACTCTTTCGTAAAATGTTCGATTACACTAAATCATCAGTGTTTGACCACAAACCCAGCACTTCTTAAATTTATATTCTTTGTTCACGCAAACACACACACTTTCATACTGTACATTTTTGAGCTCATTTTATATATTTTGTCAAATTTCCAGAATTCATTTATTATAGTATGGTTTACTTCCCTTTCATGATTCGTAGAGGTGCACCCATGGGACGTCTTCTCGTGCACGCACTGTCTAGATGTCTTATCGTTTTCATTTTCTGATTTTACTGCCGAACTGTCATTTTGTTTCAATTTGCTAATCAAAATACTGTTTTTATTGTTTAATATGTAAAAATTCACATTTTATGGATTGCGGGCGCCCGCGTTACGTATCTTTTGCGGCTGTACAGCACGAAGGAAGATAGATGGTCGACTGGCCCTTCATCAAGATGACGATTCTTAATTTGGCGAACGATCACGTGGTCTGGTTTCATTGTTCCATTGGTGTTTCAACATCAATTTTGACGGGATCATTATTTTGGCTCGACATTCCAGTGTTTATTAATGTCTGGGAAGGGCGGCTATGCCATTATATGTTTTGCTCACTGTTGACAAAGGTCAAATGTCGTTTGGCTAAAAATAGCTGCCTCCCTGTTGTTTCACGATTGACCTTGACACGAATTCGTCTGCTGGCATGTGTCGTTATAATTCCAAATAAAATTTACTATTATAATTTATTCTTTATGTTTCCCCAAAAATATTCTTAGAGGGGCCTAAACGTCCCATTACAAGCGACTATTACAGACCACCACTACTGAGACTGCTATTGTGTGTGAGACTACATACCAATGTCTTTTGCATCCAAATTTTCATCTTCTTCTATCTTAAATATGTATTAAGTCAAAATCATGAATATCACTTTCTTGTGTGTATCTGTCTTGTAGTGGTTTCCTCATTTTGGGAGGAGAATTGGGTTGCACTTCTCCTTCTCTTTTAGATTGGTCCAGTGCCATATTTTAAATGGCCATCTGTCATTTGGCATCCTTGACGCGTCATCTCAAATCTATGTGCCTTAAAAAGTACTGAGGTAATGTTAAACATCAGTAATCATTGCTTAGCAGACTTTGAGCCTCCATTGTTGCCCATAACCCTGCTTGTTTTTAACAAGGATTCTGTAGAAAACTAATGTTTGCTATACGAAGGTTCACATTTCTGTGGTGTGAGGGATTTAAAACTCCCAATCCATCTCCCATAGCATGGTTCTTCTCAGGATTCAGATTTCGTAATACTTCAGGGTGGTGTTATTTTCTTATCCATTTTTAATGCTCTGGCAGCCTTGCTAACAAACTGAAGTGTTTGTAGTGTGAGAATACTGTTACGACGGTCTACTGATCATTGTATGGTACAGTGGAAAATAAAATACAAGACAGCACTCAAGTCACTAATCACCAGCTTTAATTATCACAATTAAACAGTTTGTAATCAACAAAATAGTCTCTTACAACAAATCAAATAAAAATTGTTCACGTGCAATAAAGATGTAAACTAATAGAAAACACAATTACATTATTGTCTTGTCCCGCACAATTATAAAACACTTAACACTTCGCCACTATACTTCGAACCGCACTGTGTAAATTCCCCGACAATAACTGAACTCTAAGCGACAGGTATGGGCTATTTATTGTCTGCAGGGTTCCATGCGTCTTTAACAAACACATGAAAATTCTAGAGAAGACTTCAGCGCGACCATGGCAGAAACACATACTGTTAGGCTAGTCAAGATGCTTCTAGAATGACACCATCGAACACACAAGACGTTCCGCATTACATAATAACTGCCTCGCATGGCAAGCATCACGTATGCATTACAGCTGCGGGAATAGCCAAGAAAAGAGTAGAACAATGTTCTCTCCAATGTACCAGAACGTTCCGTAATGGTGTAACACTTTCCGCATTACGTAACAATACCATGAGAGTTCATCCCTAATCTTATACTGTTTATTAATGATGAACATTGTGCTTCTTTTTTTGATAGGTTTGTTAGATTTTGAGATTGTAAATATTATTGTGTTATATTGGTTTTACGATTTTGTATAGTTATGTATGGATAAAATATTCAATTAGGATTAATATTCGTTAGGATTTATATTAATATAAATTAGGATGTGTACTGATTCATAATCAAGTAGTCATGTGTTATAATTAAGATGTACAGGCTGAGATATATAGAAGCCCATGATTGAATGTTGGTTATATTAGGGTAAAAAGTACACTGATTTTCATACTTGAATTGGCAGTGATACAGCAAATCACTGATTTTTCCTAGCTTATGTTCCTTAATTGAATTGAAATGTTTATTGCTGATGTTGATTGTATTATATATATTGTGGAGATTCTTTTGTGCGTCTGTATTAATATTAAAAGTCCCACTGTTTTTTGGTGTCAGTTCTGTATAGTTTTTAGTAGTACTCGCTTAGTGATTATGATCGCGAACGTGCTAATAAACCGTACCGAATCTTGCTGTTGTCTGATAGTCCTTACCTGTCCTTACTCGTTTTTTTTTTCTTCCCGGTAGGCGCCAAATTGTTTTCAGAACAAAACAAAAGTTTGCTCGCTGTCGGTCTCCCGTGCAATGTTGACAAATTCAAATTACCCACGCGGACTGGCGGGAATTCGAATCTCGCTTGTCGTTCGTCGTGTTGCCAACATAAAATTTTGGCAAAGAATTCTATTCTCCGCTAATGTACACTAACTATATAATAAATTTCAAATAAAAACAAAGGACAATTAATAATGATCCGTACTTGTTTATTAGTGTTTAAAATTCGCTAATTATTGATAACTCAAGTACAATAGAAGTTATTATAATAAAAGTTTCCCTCCGGCTAAAAAATTAATTTCCACTCAGCGGATGGCAAAGGTGACAGCAGTTGTGCTAGACCATAATGGCCACTAATATTCTTTATTTACACAAATTGTTCTGTCGATGAGTTCTTTGGATTACGAAAAAAAGTTAAATAACAAGATGTTAAATAAAGTACACCACCTTACATTAATGGTACTTAATTACTAAAAAGGTTTACATAAAATTCAACTCTTGGTGTTTAAAAGTGTGTGTCAATATGATAGGCTTTGTACATAGGTTATTTTACAGTTACATACAGTTTGGAATAAATAATATCTATTAATCCTTGAAAGAATTTGGTGTTCAAAGTTCAGAGTGAGAGTTATTGTTTATGAAAAAAGTTAATCAGTTTTAGTTCGTAATTATTGGTAATTTAATTTATACTTAACAAAACCATGTTTTTGCTATGGGTCATCAGTATTTCTTCCAGGTTGTGTTTGTACTTTCGTTAATTTTCAGTGGTATGGTTTCCCTTCTTCATCTGATGTCTGTTTCTTATTATTCAAGTTTCATCTATTTTGTATTGTTAAAATTTTGTTTATTGTTATTATTTGGTTTACTGGAACTATGTTCGACTTCTAGTATTCATTATACTTTCATTTGGGTCTTATTTTCTTCTTAATAGACTTTAATAGAGACGAATTCAGTATAGCATCTGTCCTGCTGGATCGTTAATAATGGAACTATCGTTTTATAACGGTCAAAAATATAATAATGTTTTGTTGTTATGGCAACCACTTCCACTCGTATTGGTTAAATACATTTAAACCTATTGTTATAAATCCTGGGTTTCTGTTTAACATGAATAAATATTTTATAATGGCTATTGTTCCTTAGTAACATTACCAATGTAAGAAATATTAACATAGATGTCCCTATTTTCTTTCAAAGATCAATTTGACATCTCACAAGGCTGGTCTAGGTCATGTATTAATGTTTTTAGACAAGATTGCTAATGCTATGTTATTACCTAATTCACTTATTTATACTGTTTATTCCATTTTTTGACATATTATTATTGTTAGTTAATTGTAATCAAATAATTTACTTGGTCTTACTATCCAAATACAATAGTCAATTGCTTACAATTGGTTTTCTGAAGTTAGACAGTTAGGTATTTTTATAGGCCTAAGCTGTAACATTTCTTATTTTGCTCTATTTAAACTTTATTTATTACATCCATACATTCTGCTTATTGTCATTTAGTACTTATAGGTTTTTTGAAGTTACTTTGAAGCTGTTTTACAATCAATTAATGTTATAATTTACAAAATCATTTCTTATCTGATATTCTTTTCTTTTCTATTTATTTAATGATGATTAATCTTGTGCTTGTTAAATTTATATCATTGCTAGCTTATGCCTACTCCCATCTCTTACACACTTTTTTAACACTTAATCCTACTAACAAAACATAACATAGAAATAAGTTTATGGTCTGTCTATTGCTCAGCCATATTCCTTCTTATTGATTACAATAATTGTTCTATTGTATGTTATTACTTGAAATAAACATACTCATCATTTCTTTATAATATCATTACATAAATAAAAAATACAAACATATTAATGTCATGCCTTCTTGGTTGATACTCCAATGAACACTAAACAAATAAACTAACTTTCCTAAAACTAACAAAACTGTTTAACATACATTAATATCATTTTTCTCAGTTCAGTTTCTTCAATCCAATTTAACTTAATTCTTCCTAACTGAGTAATAATGTACATTATTGTTATTGATGTCTCTTTGAATCAACAGTAATTGTTATAAAGACATAGGGAGCTTTTGTAACTAATAACAAAACTGGTAATCCTTCTAATCATTTTATTGGGAATTATTATTATCCCGACATTGTTTTTTATTAACCTTTTTTGTTGTGTACACTTATGTTTGCACGGAAAGGACTCATTAATCTACACAGTCCTGTCTGTTTGATTAATTATTATTATTCTTCACTTATCACTTCACTTTTACTATTAAATATTGTTTACAGTTATTTCTTATAGACTACAATACATTAGTTTTTATTAAATACTGTGTTGTATTTCTGGGTTTAATATAGGAGTTTTATCTCTTTCATTTTATAGGTTTGGTTTATTGTTACAAATGTTTACCATTCTTTCTCCTTAAGATTATAAATTGTTTATCTCACTTTCTACTCATCACTTCACTGTTAATTGTTATCACTCCCTACCTATCTCTCACTCTTGGATCGGGTTTTAAAACATAGTTTTATAGTCATTTTTTTCTATATTTTATGTTCTACTTTTTATCTCACTATAGGGCTATTAATAATACACCTATTCTATTAACAAATGTTTTCCCTTAATTCCTATGGGTAGTGTACTTTCTTGTTTACATACTTTATATAATGCTTGTTACTAATTTTTTGTATTTATTATTTGTGTTTTGGTATTATTTGTCTACCTTTGATTATATTTTTTGTTTTCATTTGTCCTATCACTGGGGTTGGGGTTTGTTTCTACCTACTCACTTGCCATATCTATTGGGTTATTTTGGTTAAATCGCATTGTACTGTTGTTTTCAAGTTTTGCTTCGTTGCTTGCTACATTTCTCTTATCAGAGGTTACTTTTATTATTATCTTTATATGTTTGATCATATAATTATGTTAAATACCCATTCCTTTATCTCTGACTCATCCCTTTTAATTTATAGTGTTAATAATTTAGTATTTTATTCTTATCATGTTGCTTCACAAATGCACGTCGAAGATATGTACCCTTACAATATGAATGTTAATAAAATTGATTAATATCACACCATTGTTCGGATCTTGTTTGTGTATTATCAACTAGTAATGAGAATCCTGAAATTCATAGTGACCGTTAATCAGTGAAGGGTTTTGGTGAAGGGTTTGTGAGGATGGGTCAAAAATATGACACAAATTTTTTTAATTTATTTGTGTCGATGTTTCGACAGTGTTTATTGTCATCATCAGGACCTGTGTATGAATACAAAAGAAATGTCAAACACAACAGAACAATTATTTGAGTGAATGTGTGTGTGTGTGTGTGTGCGTGCGTGCGTGCGTGCATGTATCATTGTATATGTAAAGGAGTTGAGATAGTTTGTTGTACATCTTCAAATGTTTTCTTTAAAGATAACGAGAAAATTATAATATCACAAAACTTAATTTATACAATATTACAATTTAAAGTACTCATAATGTAATGGTATTTTTTAATTAATTATAAAAGCTGTAATCAACAATTAGATATTAGAATTGGTACAGAAACATTATAAATATACCTGTCAACATATAGCATAGTAAAATATATTATAACTAAATACAGATTATTAGGATATTCAATTATGTAATTATTAAAAGGTATTTTTATCGTGTTTCACACACTACTGGTATTAAAAACAATCATTAATTTAGACAATTCTAAATTACACAATAACTGTAGAACTTTACGAACTTACTTCAGATAATTTACATATTATTAAAAACACAAGTTTATGATAAACCTATCTATCAAGAGAAATCATGTGGATAGTACTTATAATCATATTGTTGTAAATTATAGTACAGCGTACTCTACTCTGTAATGAGAATACTTTGTTCTTCTGTTGCAAGTTAGTGTGTATGATTTTGTTGTGTTTAGCGCCTCGCAGTAATCCTGGTGCATCAGCACTTCACCAGCAACTGGCAGAGTGGATTCAACGGGAATCTTCGCTGACAGAGGAAAAAATCAGGAAATATTCTGATGAACAATATGCAGGCCTTGAGTTACTAAGGACTCGTGCTCACTGGGATCACTGTGCTCTTGTCAGGTAAATTTTATGAAGTTCTTCATCATAACGTAAGACAATATTGTTACGACGGTCTACTTGATCATCGTAGGTACAGTGGAAAACAACAAAATACAAGACACCAATTAAGTCACTAATCACCAGCTTTAATTTTCACAGTTAAACAGTTGTAATTAACAACACAGACACTTACAACAAATCAAATAAAAGTTGTTCACACGAAATAAAATGTCCACTAATATTAAACACAATTGTATTACAATTATACCGCCCGATTATAAAACACAACACTTTACTAATAACCACTTGAACGCACACAGTAATATCGCCTGAGAATAACTCGAACAGCAATGTAAATATGTGATGGTACAAACCGTAGGCACCATTATAAAACAAAAGGTGATGAATATTTTAATCATATTAATTTTGGGATGTAATCCATGTGAAACAGTAGCAGATGAAGCTGTAAGGAATCTGGGTGTGACTTGTAAACAAGTGAATCAAAAGTTATTTTTAGCTGCGTCTACCCAGAGTGGAGCCGATCTAACTCAAAAAGGGGCCTCAGCATCGCAGTTATCGACTGACGTCACAACCATAATGACGTAAAATCAACATTTTATATCTCTGGAACATAAGAAAAAACATATATAAAAGTCCAGAGGCATACGATATGACGTTGCCAACGTGGAGGGAGTATCATGTGACCAACGTTTATATACTATACCCGCCTAGAGAAATCGTTCTGTTCCACTCAACATCTAAAACCGGCCGGTTGCCTATAATTAAGTCTGCGGACAAATCAATTTTGCAATTTAAACCAGTTAAAATGTAATTCAACTACAGTAAAATTAGTACCAAGTGTTGACAGCAAGTGACGAATAAATTAAACAGTTCCGGAATTGTATTTGTACATATTACAGCAGAAATTAGTGGAACGAGCAATGGTGCCTCATAATGGATAATTCTTCAAGATAAGTACAAAAGACCTAGGCATACTACAAAAAACCAATCAAATAATGATATCTTAAAAGTAACAGGGGTTTTTTTTAAAGAATGAAAGTGAGCGTGAATATGAAGTACTGGTGAAGCCTTACTAAAAATAGTAAATTGTGACGGCAGCGGTATGCGAACATCTGCTCTCCGGTACCAGCGGTGGATGAGGCGAGCCAATCCGGCATCAGCAGCCACCGAGACGTGACCAACTACGTGTTCGGAGCTAGCCAATCAGCGATCCTGGTTAGTTAATAAAACCCGGGCCGGCAGAAAATTTTACGCACTCTTCATCGCCACGCCATCGGATGCACTTCATCTCCTCTCCTCTCTTGGACGACATCGAGGCGGAGTCAGCCGGAAGGAACAGCCGAAGAATAGAACCGCCGCCGTTCTTGCGTCTTCGCACTCCCGTTCCGCGCCAGCGATGGATTTTGCTGGGCCGGCAGCCGACTCTACAACCGGTGGCGAAAGAAGAGGAGGACTGTAGTACGCCACGAACAGCGGGCGCAGCCGCCGAACATCTTAGCGCGGCACAACCAACATCAGCCTTCTCGCCACAAGGTCCTTTTTAGGGCCACCAAAAACACTAGAGTGTACGATTGGCGCCATTTGTCATGCGGCAAGCCTTTTGTCCGGTGACAAGTGGCGCCCAACGTGGGGCCGCGATCATCTTGCGGATGCAAGATCCAGCCACGCCAGCGAGCTACCAGCCGGCACACCAATCAACATGGCGCCCAACAGACACCTCCACAACATCTGGAGAAGAGCAGTAGGCTGGCTACCGGAGAGCATTCAAAGACCCGGTGGAGTTGTGACGGCAGCGGTATGCGAACATCTGCTCTCCGGTACCAGCGGTGGACGAGGCGAGCCAATCCGGCATCAGCAGCCGCCGAGACGTGACCAACTACGTGTTCGGAGCTAGCCAATCAGCGATCCCGGTTAGTTAATAAAACCCGGGCCGGCAGAAAATTTTACGCACTCTTCATCGCCACGCCATCGGACGCACTTCATCTCCTCTCCTCTCTCGGACGACATCGAGGCGGAGTCAGCCGGAAGGAACAGCCAAAGAATAGAACCGCTGCCGTTCTTGCGTCTTCGCACACCCGTTCCGCGCCAGCGATGGATTTCGCTGGGCCGGCAGCCGACTACAACCGGTGCCGAAAGAAGAGGAGGACTGTAGTACGCCACGAACAGCGGGTGCAGCCGCCGAACATCTTAGCGTGTAACATGGCATTTTGGCCTACCTGGTATAATAGCGCAATTTGTATTTCTTTTATAAAATAAAACAATAGTATTTTTTCAACAATAGGGAAAAACGAGAGGTAAATTTACTGTTTGGAGCGATCGCAAGGGTGGCTGCACTGCCGTTGACTTTACGATACAATATTTTGCGGACAGATGTAACAGACAGCAAATTGTGCCAAAGTCAGTTCAAGGACACGACACAACTGTAAACAAGTTATATAACTAGCATCATGCGATGTTACGCCAGCGCATTACATAATGCTGGAATGTGGGTACGGCAGCGCCACTAGTTTTCGTCGCACCCACAGAACAAAGAGTCAGTCGGAATACAACGTTTACAAGTGACGGACGCATAAAAACTATCGCGTTCGCCGACTGTCCGGCTGTGCGTAATTTGCGGGCCCGCAAAGCAACAAAAATGTGAATAACAATTTTTAAAGTTGACGTTAATTTGAAATTACACTTAAATAACGGAAAATGAACAGTTTTCGGCAATTAACAGTTAAAATAAAGAATGTGCGTGGCTAGAGCCAAGTGGCGTCTTCTGGACTCAAAAGTATAACAGCTAAGTAATCTACAAGAACGTACACATAAAAACAAGCTTTCAATTTTTTGGCTAAAATATACAAAAGTTAATGTTTTCATACTCAATATGAGCTCTTAAAACCTAAAGTAACTCGGTGTGTGTGTGTGTTTGCGTGAGTGTGTGTGTGTGGGTACCTATCTGAGTATAAGCAAAAGCGCTGGTTTTCGTTAAGATAAAATAGTAATTTTAAAGTAGTAATTTTCTGTGTTGGTTTCAATGTGTAACAAGGGAAATTGGACTTCTAATTATGTTATTTGAAGAAAGTTCGATGTAAGGCAAACTATGGGTTGGTTGCGTAATTTTTTATAGAATGGTTAAATTCATTTGGTTTGTTGTTTTTATAATAATTAAATTCATTTTGTTCGAATTATAGTATAAAAGTAATGGGAGATGGGAATTAGCAAATAAAATGAAAAGTATTCGTATACCTTCAATGTGTGTTGTTCATTTGCGTTTACCCATTTCTCTCTGCTAATAAGTACACCTGACGAAACCCTGGTTCACGAAAAGTAGTAAAACAATCAAATTACACAGTGATAAATTTATTTTAAAGCTAGTATCACTTCAATGGCACCCGTTAACATGGACTTTGAAAAATTGAGTTAACAATTTTACAAACAGGTCGAAAAAATGGCAGAGGGAAATATGAACGCAGATTTAGGTAGAGGTAGCGTAGAAGAATCAATTTTAAATGTCACGCAAGATCATATGATAACAACCAATGATTTTGTTGGTGAAAGTGTTGAAACAAATGTAGACGAAACTGTAGTAGCGGGGAGTAGTAGAGACGAGGGGGTAAATATATTTAACCAATTAGCATTGATGATGGAGATGATGTCAGGAGTGAAAAATGAAATGTCAGGAATGAAAACTGAGATTAAATCAGAAATAAATGTTGTAAATATGAGCTTAAATGAAATGATTAAATCAGAAATAAATGTCGTAAATATGAGTTTAAATGAAATGAAAACAGAAAACAACAATTTGAAAGCTGAGATCAAATCAGAAGTGAATACTATAAATATTAAACTGACTGATTTAAATAACGAGTTTATAAATGTGAGGAGCGAATTGAGAGCGAGTGAAGTATATATGAATAGCCGTTTGGAAAGTATGAGTGAGGTTATTGTTGGAGTGAAAGATGTGTTGACTAGTGATATCAATAAGATACAAACTGAGATGAAAAATGATATCAAATTAATTAACGAGAAACAAAAAGAGAAAATGTTAGAAACAAATAAAAAATTTGACACGTTGACAAGTAAATTTAATGATAAATTTAAAAAGCAAAATGACAAAATTGACTGTAATGTTCAATGTATAATTAACGAATGTGAACAAATCAAACGAGCTAGTGAAATACAAGAAAGTATAAATGATGAATTCAGAAGTAATTTTGAACAAGTTGATGCAATTAAAATTAATGTAACTAGTTTAAAGAAAAAACAAGCAGAACATGAGCGTGAAATAGTTAAAGTCAGAGAAGACTTGAATGTAACCATTAACCAGAAATTAAGTAATGTGAGTGAGAGAGTGAATGTGGAAGTAGAATTAGGATATTTTAGCAATGAAAGTAGGGGAGTGAACCCCATACAATTTTTAAACTCTATAAAAAGTTTTAATAAATATAACCAAGAAAGTTGGGAGATTAAGTTAGTAAGAATTTTAAAGTACTTTAAAGGGGATGCTAAAATATGGGCGGATGCTCATAATGATAACTGGGTAGATTTTAATGAGTTTGAGCAGGCATTTAGAAATAAGTACTGGTCAGAAGAGAAACAAGAGGGGTTACGTAGTACCATAATGGGGTGGGGAAATTTTAATATTAAGCACATGAGTATTACATCGTATGTGACGAGACTATATAGTCAAGTTAAATATTTAGAACCACCAATGCCTCTTTCATCTTTTATTAGATACATCAGTAAACATTTACCCAAGGACATACGGTCCACAATCAGAACCCGGGATTTTGCCAATATCGCAGAGTTAGAAAAAATATTAGAGGCATACCAGAGTATGAAAGAGGAAGAGGATAATAAGTATCAATTTAGAGTTAGTGAATCGAACCAAACAAATACTGAAATAAGACAACCAGACCATTTTATTAGTAATGTGAGTAGATCAGGGGAGGGGGCGTGGTTATGTCCAAACCCTAATTGTGGAGCCAGTAATTATAATGGGTCGCGGAATCAATGTTACCGGTGTAAGGGTCCGAGGAGTAGTGCCCAAGGGAGAGGGGAGAATTATAATAGGGGTTGCGATCAATTTAGAGGGAATCATAGAGGGAGAGGTTTTACTAGTAGTCGAGGAGTAGCAGGAAATTTTAATCATAGAGGTAGAGGGGGATATGTTAGTAACCCAAACGAAACTCGGGGCGTGGAAGTACCAGCTCATAATCAAAACAGTAGGGGTGTTTACAGTGAACCACCACCTCCACATCCGTTAAACTAATAAGGGCGGTTGAAAAAGAAAGCCCCCAGCCGTCTAGTAATCACATGACAATAGGGTCACTAATTACCAATATACATAATGATTTATCTGACGAAGAAGCGGGTGAGAGTAATAATGTTTTCGGGATGGCAGAATTTGAAGCCAAAGTGTTTAATTCTAAATATATTTTTCTAGTAGATTCAGGGAGTGAACTGACTGCTATAGACGACAAAATGTTTGAAAAAATCAAAAATCAGACTACAGAAACAATTCCACAATTACCAGTACTGGGAATTAGCGTTATAGGAGTAACGGGTGTTCGCAGTAAAAAGGTGACTAAACAAATAATGCTACAATTAAAAGTAAATGAGAACACAATAAATGTACCTTTCTTAGTTATTCCAGGACTAAATATGGGAGCTATAATAGGTAATGATTTTTTAAATAATTTCAAGGTAGAGTTAAACTATTACACACAGACTATGAAATTAAATAATAATAATAATAATATAGTTGAAATACCATTCATACAAAAGAAAACTGTGGGAATGAAAGCTTTAAGAATAATTAGTAAGGGAATGTTAATTTCTGACAATGATATAAACGAGTGTAGATCCTTAATGATAAATTATTGTAACTTGAAAGTAAATAATAATGAGTTATTTGAAAGTGAAAATAATTGGGAGGAGAAAATGAATAAAATCTTATATCAAGAGGGGGAATTTAACTACCAAGACAGGGAGAAAATAGTACTAATAATAAACAAAAATAAATCAGTTTTTTCAGATGAACCTGGTTTAGTAAAGAATTTTAAAGGTAAATTAGTCGTTAAAGAAAAAACACCCTTTGCACCTAAAGCCTATCCGGTACCATACTCCAAGAGGGGTTTAGTACAGGAGGAAATAAATAAAATGTTGAGGGAAGGTATAATAGAAAAATCCACCTCACCATATTCCAACCCTTTAGTAGTGGTGACAAAGAAAGATTTATCGATAAGATTATGTTTAGATGCAAGACAGGTAAACAGAATAATTGTTCCAGACAGAGAATCACCGGAACCAGTAAGTGAAATTCTGCAACGTTTTAGTGGGACCAAATACATCACCACCTTAGACTTGACTGCAGGCTACTGGCAGATAGAGCTAGAAGAGGAGTCTCGACAGTATGTGGCTTTTCTATACAACGGTAGGAATTACCAATTTCGTCGACTACCATTTGGACTAAATGTAAGTGTTTCAATTTTTATCAAATGCCTGGATTATGTGCTAGGGAGAGAGATTTTAGAATTCACAACCGTTTATGTAGATGATATAGTAATTACATCACCAGACATTGATACACACTGTGAAAGGTTAGATAGGGTACTAAGTAGACTGCATGAGTATGGCATAACAGTTAAGTTTAAGAAGTCAGAATTTTTGAAAGAACAAGTTAATTTTTTAGGACATATAATTTCAGCAAGGGGTATCAGTACAGACCCTAAGAAGGTAGAAATAATACAAAATTTTCCGATACCAAAAAATGTTAAGCAGTTGCAAAGTTTCTTAGGCTTGTGCAATTATTATAGGCAGTTTGTAGACAAATATTCATATTTAACAGTACAATTGGGACATTTATTAAATAAAGACAATCGATGGCGTTGGAATTTAAAAGAGCAAAATATATTCGAACTGATAAAAAATAAATTCTTAAACACAGTTATACTAGCTCATCCTGATTTTTCAGAGCCATTTTGTATACATACAGACGCGTCAGACATTGCATTGGGGGTAGAGTTGTTTCAGTTAGATGGGAGTGATAACCACAGAGTAGTAGCTTTTGCAAGTAGGTCTCTATTAAGTAGTGAAAAGAATTACACTACGACGGAGAAGGAGGCGTTATCAATAGTTTTCGCCTGTAGAAAGTTCAGAACGTACTTGTTAGGAAATAAGGTAATCATAAGGTCCGACCATCAAGCGTTAACGTTTTTAAAGAACTGTAAATTAACTCATGGTAGGTTAGTGCGGTGGATGCTAATATTACAAGAATATGACTTAACAATTGAGTATTGTAAGGGTAAAGAAAATATAGTAGCTGATGTCCTATCCAGAACAGATTTTGATAATAATACCGAAGTAGACATAGCAAATACATATAAAATATTTATAGTAAAAGAAGTAGATATGAAAAAATTAATAAGCAACTTAGCCGCAGAACAAGAGAGAGACACCGAACTTAATAAAATAATATTAGCTTTGAGTCAAATACCCAACGTACCTCATAAATGGGAGAAACACTTTAGTTTGTTTAATAAACACTTATTTCATCGGGCAAATGAACAGGGAGATGATTGGAAGCTGTGTATCCCTAAAGTCATAATACCTGAAGTAGTGAGAGATTGCCATCTAAGGTATGGTCATATAGGCCCCAAGAAATGTAGTGACATATTAAAGGAATCATGTAAATTTAATAATATGGAAAGAACGGTGCATAAAATATTACAAACATGCGAAATTTGTCAGAAAGCTAAAGTAAACAATCGTAAACAGGAGGGTTTAATGCAGCATGTAATGCCAGATAGTCCTTTAGCATTAGTTGCTGTTGATTTATATGGCCCTTTACCCAAAGGTCGAGGAGGGGTAAACTATTTATTTGTTGTATTAGATGTTTTTACCAAATTTGTAAAACTATACCCGATTAAAAAGGCAACATCATCAGTGTTGGCTAGGAAAATAGTAAATGAATACCTTGTTGAAGTAGGTAAGCCTCAAGTAGTGTTATCAGATCATGGTTTGCAGTTCACCAGCAACACCTGGCGGGAAACTTTAGGTTGGGAAAATATTTTAGTTAAACATACATCAGTGTATCATCCACAGTCAAATCCAAGTGAACGGGTTATGCGGGAGTTAGGTAGAATGTTCAGAACCTTTTGCCATAAAAAACATTCTTTGTGGGCTACTTTTGTGTGCAAGATAGAGTGGTATATTAACAATAGTTTACATGAATCCACTAGTTACAGCCCATGTGAGTTGATGTTTCAGAGAAGGCCGTCACGCATATTAGAAGAGCTAGTAAAGTTTCCAACCCGGACGGAGATACCACATGATAGGAAATTGGTAATCGCGAGGGAGCGCCTGCTGAGTAAGGCTGAACAACGGAAACGGAGACATGACCGGAATTTAACACCCATACAATACGAGGTAGGACAATTAGTATTAATAAAAACTCACGATCAGTCATCAGGGTTGGACAAAGAAATTAAGAAATTCTTTCTATTGTATGACGGTCCATATGAGGTTAGCCAAGTGAAAATGGAGAATGCTTATGTTTTAGTAGATTTGCAAACTCGAGAAATAAAAGGAACTTATAATGTGACCCAATTAAAAAAGTATTTTCTAGCTGAATGATGATGAATGTATTTATACATATTAAAATTATCATACATAAACAGACTTTTTATATTCTATTATTATAAATTGTTACTATTTATATAATATACACATTATGTATTTTATGTGAATGTACATTAAGATAGGGAAAGTTAAGAAAGAAATGTATGATGTTAAAACACCACCAAGACTAGAAATGTCATGTAATATAAATTATTAATTTTAATTTTAAAAAAGATATTTTACTTGTGATTCCCCAACTTTTCGGGCGGTCACGGCCTCACCGAACCTTGACCGTGGAATTGGTTTAGCTTTAACAGCTATGGTTGGGGCACACTACGATTACGCGCTGACCATAACTGGCCATAGCTGTTATCGTTGTAAAGGTGTACTTTGAAATTGATGGGGGGTAAAATTAAGGGGAATCACCAAATTATGGAACAGCGGCTGCCACTCTGCCCGCGTAGGGGTAGCAAGACAGGTGGTAGAACCGTTGAAGGGCGCATATTTATATAACACAGATATTATGATATCTATACCTTTTCAAATGTAACGCAGAAGCAAGGACACGGAGATGTCACATTCCTCCAAAACTTCAGTCCTTGTGGACGCCACAGTCCAGGGGGGGGTCATAGTGTGTGTGGCTGGGAGGTTACCCAAGGTGGGTAACGATTTAAAAGATTTTTTGTTGCATTTTAGTAATGATGACTCGCTATTAAATACTTTTATTAAAATTTGAAAAAATAGATGCACTAGATATTCTATATATTGTGTTTATTATGTCTTATTGTGTTGATTGTATGTAGTATGTTAGGAATAAGGATTATAAAAATATAATAATAAGTTTTCAGTGTTTAAAGATTCTTGCTAAACATGAAATAAATTTTTCGAAGGGAAAAAAAAAATTTGAGAAACGAAGTAATAACAATAAAGTGAGTTTAAAAGATAATTTTATGATTTTATATGCAAATTTAATGATGCTAAGTGTGTAACATTTTAAATACAAGTTGTTTATTTTAAGATAATGATAACAATATGAATTATTAATGTAATATGTTTTCTTATGTTATATTGTGTTTGTTAGTGTAAGAGAATATTATGAATTTAGATATTTTAAAGGCATTTTAAAATTTGGGACGAGATAAATGTAATATGAGAATGGGAATGTTTATTTAAATTCTGATGGGAGTCAGGGCAATGATTTTAAATTTTGGGATAAAGTTAACAAGAGAAAGTAGATAGCCTGGGAGTATGGAATTTTAAGTTGGGTGTTATGTTGTTCTTAGGTATTCTGATATATATGTTAGTCATAAGTAAAAAACAAAACCAGTGCTTCTTAGCGCAAACCAGCACCGCTAGGGGGAAACAGATCAGTTGGGGATATGGTGTTGTATAAGGCCACTATTTGATATTTTGATTTGTTGTTTCAGTGTTTGGTGATGCTGTGGCGGCGGACCTGAGCTGGCCTGCGCGTCAGAGCAGGGGCGTTAAGTATCTGTCTGACTCTACGGTGTTGGGATCTCGAGAGAGAAGTCCAGTATTGTCATGCAGATGCGGTCACAGTCACCGGACCAAGGGTGAGTTGATTATATTTTTTGTTGTTGTTGTAAACCGTACAGGGGGTTGTGGCGACATATCCTGGCTGATCCCTTTAGCAAGTATTAATGTGTCAATGAGGTTTTTTATGCTTCGGCATAAAATATCTCATTGAGGGGGGTATTGTAACATGGCATTTTGGCCTACCTGGTATAATAGCGCAATTTGTATTTCTTTTATAAAATAAAACAATAGTATTTTTTCAACAATAGGGAAAAACGAGAGGTAAATTTACTGTTTGGAGCGATCGCAAGGGTGGCTGCACTGCCGTTGACTTTACGATACAATATTTTGCGGACAGATGTAACAGACAGCAAATTGTGCCAAAGTCAGTTCAAGGACACGACACAACTGTAAACAAGTTATATAACTAGCATCATGCGATGTTACGCCAGCGCATTACATAATGCTGGAATGTGGGTACGGCAGCGCCACTAGTTTTCGTCGCACCCACAGAACAAAGAGTCAGTCGGAATACAACGTTTACAAGTGATGGACGCATAAAAACTATCGCGTTCGCCGACTGTCCGGCTGTGCGTAATTTGCGGGCCCGCAAAGCAACAAAAATGTGAATAACAATTTTTAAAGTTGACGTTAATTTGAAATTACACTTAAATAACGGAAAATGAACAGTTTTCGGCAATTAACAGTTAAAATAAAGAATGTGCGTGGCTAGAGCCAAGTGGCGTCTTCTGGACTCAAAAGTATAACAGCTAAGTAATCTACAAGAACGTACATAAAAACAAGCTTTCAGTTTTTTGGCTAAAATATACAAAAGTTAATGTTTTCATACTCAATATGAGCTCTTAAAACCTAAAGTAACTCGGTGTGTGTGTGTGTGTTTGCGTGAGTGTGTGTGTGTGTGTGTGTGGGTACCTATCTGAGTATAAGCAAAAGCGCTGGTTTTCGTTAAGATAAAATAGTAATTTTAAAGTAGTAATTTTCTGTGTTGGTTTCAATGTGTAACAAGGGAAATTGGACTTCTAATTATGTTATTTGAAGAAAGTTCGATGTAAGGCAAACTATGGGTTGGTTGCGTAATTTTTTATAGAATGGTTAAATTCATTTGGTTTGTTGTTTTTATAATAATTAAATTCATTTTGTTCGAATTATAGTATAAAAGTAATGGGAGATGGGAATTAGCAAATAAAATGAAAAGTATTCGTATACCTTCAATGTGTGTTGTTCATTTGCGTTTACCCATTTCTCTCTGCTAATAAGTACACCTGACGAAACCCTGGTTCACTAAAAGTAGTAAAACAATCAAATTACACAGTGATAAATTTATTTTAAAGCTAGTATCACTTCAAGCGCGGCACAACCAACATCAGCCTTCTCGCCACAAGGTCCTTTTTAGGGCCACCAAAAACACTAGAGTGTACGATTGGCGCCATTTGTCATGCGGCAAGCCTTTTGTCCGGTGACAAAATGTAATTCTATCTATTATTAATAATTACGTATGTTCATGAATGTGATCTGTGAATCACCAGAAATATAGGGGCAAACCCTGTTAATGTTTTAATGGCAAATAAAATACCAAGTTCAATTTACAAAGACCATGTGTTAGTGCAATTACTTAAATCACTACCTCAGTCTGTTTTCGCCATTTAATCCTCACTTAACGGATGCTGGGGGTTTCTGGATACAGGTTAGAGTGTAACGGTACAGAATTGTATGTTCAAAGTAATATTTAAAAAAATTGTACTCCCAATGTAGGCAGTGTTCACCTGAGTGGAACCTCGATTTCATCAACCACATGCAGTGTTATTACAAAACAATGCGTCTGTGTTTTGTCTGTGGACACAGACGGGCCGGACACATTACGCAACTACATACAGTTTTGTGGGAGCCGTGAATCACGGAGAAAATGACGCCTAGTCATATATTTCACCAGGCGGCAAAATATTGCAAAACGCAATGCCTAGCTTATAGCACCTTTTAAAAGCACCAATGGGAGCGCGGACTGGTGATCACGTGACCAGATCCACCGCAACTGAATTACTGACTTAACGAGTGTAAGAGTAGTTCAACTGTAACTCATGGCCGCGCGGTCAGCAAAAAACACCTAAGTACTCGATCAAAAGTAAAGTCGGCCGACTAAATTATTAGAAGTGAAATGTAATAAAACGGTTCGAATAACCCGCAAACAATTAACGCCATACAAATGACAAAATAACGTGAACTAACTTCAAGTGACTTTCGGAGTGCGGGACAAAATAAGTGCTTACAAAATTGGACCAGGTCTACAACCAGGCTGAGTACTCATTAAATCACTTTCTTCTAATTACAAAATTTGAACAGCCGTAAAATCTAAACCTGTTTATTATGAGATCTCTAAGGGAATGGGGTTTATTTGAATATTAATGTGAAAGAAAGAGAGCGGGTGTGTGTATGGTAAAGTAGAGGTTACGTACTGGTTCGTCTCAATATTCGTATCCAATTAGTAATATTACTCATAATAGTATAAAAAAAATTAAAACTTAATAGAGATAAGAATTAATTTCATGGTTTGTAATAAAATAGTTGTACAGCCTTTTATAGAACGTGAAAGAAGGGTATGAGGTTTTGATAGCAAATAAAAATAAGCATGTGATTTAGACAGTATAAAATGTGTTGGCGTAATTATTTCGCACTTAAACCCAGATAACCTTGTCTGCAGTTGATTTTCGTCTGTAGAACTCTGGAGAAGGCACCTTAAGGTAAGAGTTTGTTAATTTGAAGCAATTCATATTGTTTCAGTGGCCCCCGAACGGGACGGTGAGTGTAATTTTATTACATTCACTAGACCTAATTAAGCTGCAGAACGGGTTATTTGAGAGTGAGTTTTTGTAAAATATATAAACGTTTAATGAAGCTTTATATAATTAATTAAAGAGGTTTATAATTGTGTAGAGCAGTAAATTAATATTGAATACGTATAAGATTAAAATTTCTATGTAACATTCCATAAATAAGATAAAAATGGCTGGTAATAATAATGAAAGTACTGTAAGCGAAATAATTGATTTTAACGAATCAGCTATTAGGAATAGCCTTGAAACACATTCAACCCCGAATGTAGGTCAAGATGAAAAAGATAGGAATATAAATATTACAGATGAAACAATGGTTACAGAAGACTGGGGTTCAGTTAACTCCAACCCCAACAAAATGTAGTAAGTTCGATAATGATATAATGAGTTTTTTATAACAACAATTTAACGTAATAAATTGTCGTTTTGACAGTAGTGATGAGAAATCCAGTGAACAAAATAATAAGTTGAATGCTAAATTTAACGAAATAAATAATCGTTTTGACAACAGTGACAAAAAATTCGATACTAAATTTAACGAAATTAAGGGGGAAATAAATGTTAAGCTAATACAACAGCTCGATGAGCGTATAAGTGTCATTATTGCACAATTAGATAATCGTATTAGTGATAATAATAATAGAGTGATAGAGTTAGTGAATGAACAGTTTGATGAAAAAATTAAAATAATTAATGAAAATTTAGAAAGTAAAATAGATGAGTGTAAAAGTAACACTAGAAATGAAATTGAAAACCGTAGTAGAGATATACAAATACATGAAACTAATACTGATAGTAAGATTAGTGAGATGGAAAATCGCCATAAGTCCGAAATACAGTTATTAAAAGGCGCAGTAGAAATGGTAAATGAGGCCAGCATTCAATCTGAACACGTAACCAATAACAAGCTTAACTTGATCGAACAAAAATTGATCAATACCAAAGATGTATTAAGTGGGGAGATAAGTAAAAAACTAAACAGTGTCACGGAAAGAATATTAATAACGCGAGAAGTAAACAACGACATCGAGCTAGAGTCATTTAGTTTTGAGAGTAGGAGGGTACACCCCATGCAATTTTTAAACAGAGTAAAAGAATATAATCAGTTTTGCAATAGTAATTGGGAGGTTAAATTGTTAAAAATAATGAAATGCTTTAAAGGGAGTTCTGCAGTGTGGGCGGAGGTACATAAAGCAGAATGGGGAGATTATCCAAGTTTTGAGAGTGCCTTCCGAAGCAAATACTGGTCGGAGGTGGAGCAAGAGGGGTTATGTAGTAAGATTATGGGAAAAGGTAATTTTGGGGCCCAGTGGGATAATGTGACCCTGTATGTGATACGATCATATAATGAGGTGAAGTATTTAGAGCCCCCGTTATCGTTCCGATCGTTTGTACGGTACATACGTAAACACTTGCCAAGAGAAATTCAGATCAATTTAATGACGCAGGAAGTGGAAGATATAAATGAACTCGAGCAGATACTAGATATTTTCCAAAACATTAGAGAACAAGAGACGGGTCGGCGTCCGAATCCACCCGCACCATATACAAACGAAAGACATTATCAGCCCAGGGGGACATTAACCCATTATAGAGGGGAACGGGGAAATAATAATAATAGAAGGGAGGATTGGAGGTGTGTAGAGTGCCATTGTGAGAACTACGGCAGCAGAACGACCTGTTATAGGTGCCATAAAGAGAGGAATTGTCAACGAAATAATACCGAGCTTAACCAAAACAATCAACCACAGAGAGGAGGGAGCAGCAACCGAGGAGCACCGGGAAGCAGTGGAATTGCTAACAGAGGTTGTGGTGGGTATACTCCAGGCCGTGCAACCACTCAGACGGAAAACTAGCAAGGACAGTGGGTGAAGGGACCCCACCATTGTCGACAAAAGACTGCGGGGCCCAAGACGACAACGGCTACCTAAGTAACGTTATCCGAACCAACCTGTCCAAGGAACTGATGGAGGAGGATGACATAGAGGCAGCAAGATTAGAGACTGGATTGACTGAGGTAAGAATTCAAATTGAAGGTAAGGAAATAAAAACTTTAGTAGACACAGGTAGTGAAAATTCTGTTATTTCCGAACACATATTAGAGGGTTTGCAAGAAACAAACAAAAATATCCCATCTTTGCCAGTCGCGGGGGTGACCATTGTAGCTATTACCGGGGTTAGTAGTAAACGGGTAACTAAACAGGTATATTTGAACATGATAATTAACGGAGTAGGGTATGATAACATATTTTTAGTAGTACGGGGGTTAAATTTGGAGGTTATTTTGGGGAACGATTTTTTGATAAAGCATAAGGCGGTAATTGATTTTCAGAGGAGGCTGTTAGTATTGAATAATGAAATTGAACCGGTTCAGATTAGTTTTGAGCAGGTAGTAGACGAAGTGAGAATTTCAGGAGTTAAGATGATACTAAATCAGGCTAGTAAAGTAGAAACGGAAGTCAATGTGTATGTATGTAGAGAGAGAGAGAGAGTTAGGGGGTAATATAAATGAACGAATTTGGGAGGATAGAGCGGTGAAATTTTGTAGTGAGGGGGGTGACGTAGGGAGTTCTCAACGTGAAACGTTGTGGCGGGTAATAGAGTGTTTTCGAGAAGTGTTTGCCGACATACCTGGGAGGGCAAGAAATTATGAATGTGAATTAAAGGTAAGGGAACATGCACCCTATGTACAAAGAAGCTATCCGGTGCCATATTCAAAGAGAAGAGCGGTCCAGGCGGAATTAGATAAAATGTTAGAGGGGGACATAATAAAGAGATCAGTATCACCATATTCCAACCCGTTAGTAGTAGTCATTAAAAAAGACGGACGAGTTAGATTAATCAAATAACCGGGTTAGACGCCCGCAGGATTAATCAAATAATTATTCCGGATCCGGAATCGCCCGAAGCAATAGATGAAATATTTCAAAAATTCAGTGGAGTTAAATACATGACCTCATTAGATTTAACCGCGGGGTACTGGCAAGTCCCGTTAGCATGTGAAAGCTGGAAATATACAGCATTCCTCTTTAATGGGAAGAATTACCAATTTAAGCGGTTACCTTTTGGGCTGAATACCAGTGTGGCCAGTTTTATAAAATGTCTAGATGAGATTCTACAGCCACAAAATTTAGACTTTTTAACCATTTATGTAGATGATATACTGATAGCCTCACGCACATTCTCAGAACATGTGGAACACTTAGAACATGTATTAGGCAAATTATATAAAGGGGGGTTGACTGTCAACTGGGAGAAATCTAAATTCTTACAGAAAGAAATACATTTTTTGGGTTTCATAATAACACCAGAAGGGATAAAAGCCAACCCAGCGAAGGTAGAATCAATTTTAAAATTCCCGGAACCCAGTAATATTAAGCAGTTGCAAAGTTTTTTAGGGCTATGTAATTTTTATAGAAAATTCCAGAAAAACTATGCCCATTTAACTTCAAAGTCGAGTGCAGTGTTACAAAAGAATAAACAGTGGAAATGGGGGGAAAAAGAACGAGATGCGTTTAACGAGATAAAGGACCATTTTATGAACATGATCATGATGAATCACCCTAACTTTGAACGCACATTTTATTTACAGACAGACGCCAGTAATATCGCTCTAGGTGCTGAGTTGTACCAGGAGGATGACAACAAGGAACACCACATGATCGCTTTCGCCAGCTGGACGCTGTTAGCTGCTGAAAGAAACTACACAACAACCGAGAAGGAATTATTAAGCATTGTCTTTGCCGTGAAGAAATTCTGAACCTATCTGTTGGGAAATTCCACCATCATCCGGACTGACCACAAGGCATTATCTTTTTAAAACACCTGTAAGTTGACACAGCAGAATAACCAGGTTGGTGCTAGCATTACAAGAGTACAATTTCACTTGGGAATATATAAAAGGGGTGGAGAACAAGGTACCTGACACTTTATCCAGGGTAGATACAGAAGGAATGAGAACAGGGAGGGACTTAAAAGAAATAGAAATCTTTAGACTGAGTAGGGAAGATAGACTGTTTGGGGAGGAATTGAAAGATATTAATAGAATGCAGAGGATAGATACTAAATTGAATAAAATAATAACTAGTTTAGAGTCTGATTCCGATGAGTTAGGGTATAGCCGATATTTTCAGATCTATCAAGGGAGTTTGTTTAAGAAAGTAGAGGGGGAGAGCGTGAGTGGAGGGTAGTTATACTGGAAGGGTTGGTAGCTAAGATAATATGGGACTGTCATTTTCGGTATGGGCATTTCGGTGCGAGGAAATGTGTAAATGTATTGAAAGAATCATGTTTATTTAAAAATATGGAATGGAGGGTTAGAACTTTACTCCGGGGGTGCGATTTATGTCAAAAGTCGAAAGTAGTTAATTATCGATTAGAGGGAGAAATGAGGTGCATTAAAGTCGAAAAGCCTTTTGATTTAGTTGCGGTAGATTTGTTTGGCCCTCTACCAAAGGGAAGGGGACGAGTAATGTACATTTGTGTGGTATTAGATACATTCATGAAATTTGTAAGATTATATAGTGTAAAAAGGGCAACCAGTAAAGTATTAAGTGAAAAAATAACGAAGGATTATATGATTAAAACCGGAAAACCCAAAATAATACTATCTGATCATGGACCCCAATTTATTAGTGGAATATGGCGACAAACTTTGGGTTGGGAAGGTATCATACCTAAACACACGGCAGTATACCATCCTCAGTCGAACCAGGCCGAAAGAGTTATGCGAGAATTAGGGAGAATGTTTCGGACATATTGCCATGCCAAACACAGCTAATGGCCATTGTATGTGGAAAAAATTGAAAAATGGTTGAATTGTACTACTTATGAGTCAACTGGGTTTACACCTTACGAGCTGGTCAAAGGGACCCGCCCACCTAGAATTCTGGAACAGCTGTTCGACTATCCACCGGAGAGCAACACCCGAGGTTTGGAGGTAAAATTAAAACTAGCAAATGAAAATTTATTAACCAAGGGAGAAAAAATAAAACAGCGTCATGATGCTAAAGGCAAGTGGACTAAGTACGAGGTAGCCCAGTTGGTATTAGTGAGAAGACATGATTTATCAAGTGCACAGGATAAAGAGATTAAGAAATTCGTTTTGTTATATGAAGGACCGTATGAAGTAGTCGAAATTAAAATGGATAACGCCTACGTTTTACGAAATCAAATGACGGGGGAAATGAGTACCCATAACGCCACCAATTAAAAAAAGTATCGGTTAAAATAAAATAATAAAACAAATCATGTAATTGTATATAAACTACATAACTATAAAACCAGGAATTTTACACAAAACAGTAACTGGTAACGGGTAGATGTTCCCCACAGTCCCAGTGGTGTGCGTCTACTTCAGGGACGCGCCCCTGCCTACGCGAGCCTTGGTTTTCTCCATTTATCCTTATTTTTGGAGGGAGCCTTGTCCTTACCTTTAGTCCTAGCTCTTGACCTTTCAATGCTTGCCCTTTTCATCTTCCCTGTCTTCCTAACCCTCCCTGTAGAAAAACATAAAAATAGGTACACCAATAGGCACACCCTATGGACCATTGATTGCCTTAATTCTAAATTATAATACATTAAGGTAATCCTCAAATTAAAAAACTGGTGTTATTTGTGAATTGTAAACTCATCCCTTAATAGGTGGGTAGTGAAGACGTTTTGTGGCTGAGTAAACAAACTAAGATAATAAATTTTCTGTATAGTCTAATAGAATTATGGTATAGCACGATGGGGTCATAGACTGGTGGTTGTGGTTTGTCTTTTATTTTTGGAAAAAGGGGACAGTTAAGGATCTAAGGGCTGCAAAAAGGGTAGTTATCCACGTTTATTGGAGTTGGGTTCTGTTCGTTTTCAATCGCATCGCGATATACCATGATTCTGTACAATTAGAATGTGACCTATTCACGGGTAGTTAGAGAAAAAATAATTTGTGGAAAAAATTCTAAAATGAAACATACAATCATGTAACCAAAAGGTTAAATTATTATTGTGTGGTACCTGCTATGTTAGGTTATGAGTACAGATAAATGGTATTTAGAATGTGATTATGGAGGAATTTAAGGAGAGATTTGAAACAAATGATGTAATGCTTGTAAAATTCATTGAAATACTAAGGAGAAACTAAACATTAAACCAACCAGAATCATTTTGAAAAATGTAATTAAAATAATTGAAATCGTTTTGAAAATATGGAGAGACTAAATTAAATTTGAGGTGGCTTTGGATTAACTTAATAGTGTGAATGTTAATGATGCGTTTAACTTCATTTTGATTTGAATTTTAACTCTAATGATAAATTAAATAAAAAACTGATGAAAATTGAAGGAAATTTCTGGGTACAAATAAGCAAAAATGTTTGCGCTAAGATAGTGTTTGTAAAATAAGATGTGCATGTAACGTGTCAAAATTGGGTCATTTCATTTATTGCGGGTATGGGGCATTTGTATTTTATTTATTTCATTTTTTCGGGATTTTATAAAAATATTGTGAAAGTTTTATTTTTCGACAAACGTTATTTCCATTCTAACAGACCACGCGGCAAGAAACAGTGTTGAAACAAAGGCAAGGCACAATTTCTGTTGTGTAACGTGGCAAGGAATTTGCACCCCCCTCGAATTTCTCAGAACTTTGCATAAGTGTGACCACGCACTCACACACAGCACAAGTACACGCTCTGTTGGGACGCCGAGTTGGTTTAAAGCAAGATGGCTTGGGCGAATTTGATGCAGCAATGTGCGTTTAAGCTGGAGGAAATAATGTCTAAGTCCGGCCTCTTTTGTGACGTTGGCCAGAGTGTTTTAATATTTATTAAAACATTTTATAATTTTTCTAGTATGTGAACCTATGTATGTCAATGACCCTGCATAATTCTTTTGTTCTGGTTCTATTTTAGCTTTTTGTATGTTGACCCTTTTCATAACTTTATCCACTATGTTGGTGCTATAATTATTATTCCTTATAATCCCTTTATCGTTTTTAACTCCCTATCTTTTGATTCGGTCTCTTTTAAACACTTCTGAGCTCTGTAACAAAAGGAATTGATTGCCGCCATTTTATATCTGTATGGGTGGTACGACTCTCTTGGTATAATTATATCAGAATACGACTCTTTCCTAAATATCCCAAACTGTAGTTTCTCATTATCTTTAATTTCTATGTTTAAATCTAAGTAATTTATTTGCTTACCTCCTATCTCTTCCTTAAATTGTAAGTTTTTATCCTTATTATTTACCTCCTTTATAAACTCATGCACTTCTTCTATGCTTCCTTCCCAAACTACTAATACATCATCAACGTATCTAGACCATAATTTTATATTGTCTTTATACATAGTGGAAGTTATTAATTGCTTTTCAAAATCATTCATGTATATTTCAGCAAGAATAGGGGATAATGAAGACCCCATAGGTAAACCTTTTTTCTGTATATAAAACTTGTTATTAAACCTAAAATAATTCTGATTTACACATTCTTTAATTACTTTCATCAACTGCTTTTTATACCTGTATTCTCCCATATTATTATCGTTTATTAACTTAATAACTTTATTTACTGTGATATTAGTAAACATGTCCTTAACATCCAGTGATATCAATTTTGTATTTACATTAATGCTAATATTTTCTAATTTTTCTATCAATTTTATATTATTCTCTATGTTGTATTTTGTCCCAAATTCATATTTCTCTTTCAGTACTCTGCTAACTTCCTTTGATAATTTATAAATAGGTGCATTAATAAAAGAAACAATCTGTCTAATTGGTTTTCCTTCTTTATGTATCTTAACCTGACTTTTAAAAGTTGGTGCTGTTGGATTACTTTCCAATAAATACTTTTTCTTTTTTTCTTCTATAAACGTTATCTGTTTCATCATTTGTTTTATCCTTGACTGGTACTTACTTGTATAATCATACTTTATTTTCTCGTATGGTCCTTCCCTTATAAATTCTTCCGTTTTCTTTATGTATTCTTCCTTTGTCATTAGTACCATTGTATTTCCTTTATCCGCCTTCGTAACTATAATATCATTCTTCTTTATTTTATTCTTTAGTTTAGATACAGTTGCTTTGATTTTTTGTTCATTCTTTGAATTATACAAACTTTTCTTAAATATTTTATCTACTACATTCCCTACTTCCCACCTTATTCTTTTTTTATCATTTTCAATTTCATCAGATTGTGATTTCAACCACTAACACAAATTTCTTCATTAAATAAATGAGACTGAATTAAATAAACGTTTTGACAATAACGAAAAAATTTTCGAGAACAAATTTAATGTGATAAGTAGCGATATGAATAGTCGTTTTGACGTGAATGATGCTAAGTTTGATGTATTAACTAATTCACTGTGTAGTCTTGAGAGTAAGCTAACCGAAATATGTAGAGAAGCAAAGGAGTCAAGAGAGTGTGTATGTAGGGGAGATAGTAATACAAATGAAAATTATAATGACGAGTGTAACAATGTTGAAAATAATGAGAATAGTAATATTGAGTATAATGATGTATTTGAAGAATTAGTATCGGAGGTCGATACGGTGAAAATAAGTAATGAAAATACTGAGGAATTTTTAGAATGTGATTATGAGATGTTAAGGTGTGTTAATGAGTTAGAGAGAGAGAGGAAAAATAATGTTGTGGTAGAGTGGGGACAGAGGGTAAATTTTCCCCTTATTGTTGATAATGTTTATGATGATTTAATGAGTTCACAAGTGTTGTTGAAGGGCAAGAGTCCCGTATTGATAAATGAATTGAGGTGTTTATTTTCGTTGAGTAATTGTGTACCCTCTGTCCGGAATAATTGTGAGAGTGTGATGTGGTGTGGTGATGAGATAGAGTTAAACAGAGAATTGTATGTGGAGAAAGTAACAGAATTGTATAATTTGAATATAAAGTATGACGAATGGAAAGAAAGTTTAGAAGTATATTTGAATAATAATGACTATAATGATTTGACAAAAGTAATTAACCCGGTAATGAATGAGTTTAATGAAGGAGATTTAACAAAAATACCTAACGTGGACTGGTTTAATGAGCATTTTGGTAAAATGAGTGAATTTGGTTTTTCTAGTTATGACACACAAAGTAATCATTTGTTTGTCAATAAAAATGAACAGTGTGGTATAAAACCAAGACTTATCTATGACGATGGAGGCTAAATGATAAAACAATAAAAGACAGTGATAAACATTATGTTTTATGGTTCTGACATGGCAGATTTGGACAATGAAGTGCGGAAAACTGAACAGTTAATAACTAAAGTTTGTAAATAATTGTAGTGCATTTATTTATGTGTATGGTAGAAGGTCAGCTAAACAATGTATGTGTATAGGTAAGTGATAATAATAATAATAATATTTTGCAATTTAAATAAATAATAACATTAATTTTGAAAACAGTAATTAGAGAATTATAATTGTTTTGATGGTAATGAATTCTGTATTGTTAATAATTAAATTAATTGAAACAATTTGATACATGTTAAATATTTTGATTGATTATTTAAATGATTGTATAATTAAATTTTCTAAATGAATTCAAATTATTTTATGAGAGATGAATTTGGTAATAGATGGCTAAATTGTTTGATTAAAGTAAAGTATTGGGGTGTAGGGGGTAGATGTTATGTGTATACCATGTTAAATGGACTGTAAGTATAGAAATTTTATAGTACTAATCAAATATAATAAAAATGTTTATTTGCAACATTTGTGCTAAATAAAAATGATAATTGAAATTTTAATAATAATTAAAAGATGAGATATATAATAATTATTAATAATCAATTTGGAAATTTTAGTGTGTGGATGGGAGGTGGCTCAGATGAGTCACGAATTTAAATTTTACAACATAAAAAGTTTGCTAATTCAAATTTGATCCTATAAAAATGCTTGTGCTCTGTTTAAATAACTAGCTGCTCAAACATTCACCATAAGGTGTTCATTCCATAATTTTAAATGTATTATTTTATTGTTGTACGTTAGATATAGGTATTGATAAAAATATGTGTTTTCATTATGTGTGTATTTTTTAAACTAAGCAGATAATTAAACCGTCTGGCAGGCGGTTAACATGAATTATCAGAATCAGAAAGAGAGGAAACAATGAGGTGAGAAGTAATGATAAATAAATATATATATATTTCATGTAATTTGTTCAATTTTGAGATGTGTTTTAATTGCGTTAGGGATATCAGCTGATCAGCAATAAAACGTCACTGGTAAAATGGTTTATAAATGTTCCAAGTAATTAATGTTCAATGTAATGTTTTAATGTATTACAGATGTTTTAAAGTAATGATAAAAATAATTTGATAAAGTGAGAAGTAAAGTAATAATTTATGCAAGTTAACAAGAGATAGTTTTGGGTGATGAATATTTTATGGGACATATAGAGCTGTCCAAGTTGAAGTCAAAGTTAAAGTTGAAATAGTAGAGATGAAAATAATGTAATGTTGTTTTGAGTTGATGTAATGTATATTATAGAGTTTTGAGAAGTATTGATGTTGACACAGTAATAATGGAGAATCTATGTAGAGTTTTGAGTGATACATTGATGCTTATAATTGATGTTATTTTGTTGTATTTGAAGTGAGGTAATAAGATTAAGATTTTTTGGGGATGGCAATTTTGTAGTAAGGGGTAGTGTAATGTAGGAGTCCGCAACATAATGATAAGTTGGGACGGGATGGGATCGATTTTAGTGGGACGGGGCCGCCTTAGGTAGAATCCAGGGGCCAGATAAGGGAAATGAGTTTGGGGGGGGGAAACACGTATCCTAAATACAAAGGGTTAGAGAGTATTTTTTTTTTATATATCGAGAGAAGGTGGCGATTTGAGTTTAATGATAAGTTGGGTTGAGAGTGTGTTTGGTAGATGTTTTTGATAGAGATGGGTGTCATATTAGTTGATGTTGATGAATATTAGAGTCAGGGGAGAAGGATTATATATGTATACAGATCAAGTAGTAAATTAAATGAGATAAATATTTAGATCACCCACAGTAATGGAGAATAAGATTGTTAAGCAAAGAGAGAGATTTATAAGAATGTATAAAACTTTTATTAAAACCAGTGACAAAATTTTGATAGAATTTGGAAATCATGTAAAATTAAGAATTGTTTATTTTGAATAATTGAAATATCAATTTGCTTATTATTTATATTAATATTTTGTTTATTTTAAATATTTTATTTTATTATGTGTTGAGTTTCAAGTTAGGATGTTATAGATGTTGAATGCATTTTCAGATAGAACTTATACATAACATATGTGGGTCAAGGTTGTGGGCTTGACCTAGTTTTGATCAGCTGATGAGGTCATATGCATACTAAGCTTGTATAGTAAGGAAGTTAATTCACCTTTGGTTTTTGATCAATTTAAGAAAATTTCAAATTGCTGTATGTAAAGGAAACCTTTTAATAAATTTAAATTTTTTTTTTGAATTTAAAAATTTTTTGGAAATAATTTTTTTGAAAAAAAAAAATGATTTTGCGCCTGCCAGCTTATGAATATTTTGAGCTTTGATTATTTGATTGTTTGTATATTGACCATGCCTATTTTAGTGATTTATTGTATTGACTTGTATTGGTTAGACACTAAGTATTCACATGTTAGGTTAAGGACGTTATTAATTATAAGAAATGTTTAAATTAACTTATTTAAAATAAAAACAGAAAACAAGGAAGAGAATAATGTAGAATTTATATAAAATTTATGAATCAATTTTAACTGAAAACACCCAATGGGTTGCCAGTTAAATAACTTTTAAAAATTTTTTAATTTTATGATATGTAATGCCAGTATGTAATGTGAGTGTGTGTGAGCCCAGTATCTGCTAAAGGCAGCCCAGCTTGCATAAAAGGGGAAACATATCGGTGGAGGATCTGGCATAATCTAAGCCAGGGATTGAGGATTTTGGGGGGTAGCATGTTAGAAGGTGAGGTGTGCTGTTGTCTGTTCGATTTTTCGGTGTTGGGATCTCTAACGGAGAAGTCCAGTGATCTCGTTCAGATGCGTCCATGGTCGCCGAGCCAGGGGGGTCGTGTACCCATGAAGAGTAAGAACAAGAGGGGGTTGTTGGCACCAGTTCCTCACCGGTCCTCTTAAGGGTTTTATCAATGAGATTTCTTCTGTTTTGGACAGCAGAATTCTCATTGGGGGGGTATTGTAACGTGTCAAAATTGGGTCATTTCATTTATTGCGGGTATGGGGCATTTGTATTTTATTTATTTCATTTTTTCGGGATTTTATAAAAATATTGTGAAAGTTTTATTTTTCGACAAACGTTATTTCCATTCTAACAGACCACACGGCAAGAAACAGTGTTGAAACAAAGGCAAGGCGCAATTTCTGTTGTGTAACGTGGCAAGGAATTTGCACCCCCCTCGAATTTCTCAGAACTTTGCATAAGTGTGACCACGCACTCACGCACAGCACAAGTACGCGCTCTGTTGGGACGCCGAGTTGGTTTAAAGCAAGATGGCTTGGGCGAATTTGATGCAGCAATGTGCGTTTAAGCTGGAGGAAATAATGTCTAAGTCCGGCCTCTTTTGTGACGTCGGCCAGTGCCTCACTGAGATCGTATGCTATCGTCACTCCAACAACTACATGCATAGCATGGGACGAAACTTCTGCGACGAAGCCCAAGGCAGTGATTTCCTCAAAAGTATGAGATCACGTTAGCAACACCTGCTACGTTTTCGCTCCCAGTTTGTTAACTGATCGCTCCGGCGCCGGAACGAGCCAAGTTAGGCTCGTTACAAAACTTTATATTTTAACAGTAAAAAGTGGAATGAGAGACAAATTTATGTGACCGCGGTCGAGTAAAAAAGTAAAGAATGTAATTGTATAACTTTCGGACATTAAAAAACAAGAAATTACAAGAAGATGAGTGTGCGCGCGAACCACGTTGCCGGCGGTTTTTCATTAACGGCTGGGGCTTTATTATAAGAGGTTATGGGGTATTAAAAATGTTTTGGGGTTGTTAAAAATAAATTTCATGTATGTGTGAGAGTGAAAAATTGCAGGCTGGGCTCTGTCTGTATATCGGTTTTATATAGTGATCAGTAAGGTAAGATAGTAGAGTAAGTTAGTATGTAGAAGATGCCAACAGAACAAAGAAATGTGTAACTTAATCTGTAAAACACTGAGCAAAGTTTTGAACCAAATTTTGAAATGATTCTGAGTAATTAAAAATAGTAATTTCTCTTCATAACAATGTGTCGAATCAGTTATTTCGATAACCTTAACACATGCTTGTATCTAACGTACTTGTGATTGGATCCTGGACCCTGATAGAAGAGATCGTGGAGGTAGGTGGAAATTATATTGTATTTTGTATTTAATAAATTTAAATTGTTATAGAGTATAACATGCATACAACTGTTCATGTAAACCTTTATAAATGTCAATCTATGTTTTATGTTTAACTGTAGATTCCCCACCTAAGTGCGGCCATGACCTCACCGGATCATGACCATGAAAGTAGTTAATTGTGACAAATCATAAATTTTACTTGTTATAACCGGCTTGTGGTTTGTTTTTGTTTTGTTAACCCGGTGGTTTGTTAGATTTAGTAGGGGGTTATTTTTGGGGGAATCTACCAATTTTTGGAACAGGACTATTTCCACCCATATAGGGGTGGTAGTCCATTAGGGGCGTATCAATCACTGTTAGTAAGTATGTTACTGAAGTTTTATTGTAACGCCGAAGCAAGGATGGGGGTGGAATAAAAGAAAAAATTTCCACCCCTTCCGCATCAGTCCTTGTGGAAGCAACTGGGCGCTACAGTCCAGGAGGGGAAATAGTGAGTGTGGATGGGGGGTGACCAAGTTACAGGCCACGAGGGAGATGTGGTTTACGGCTAGGATGAGGCCGGCGATGGTCAAGAAGCCTAGTGCAGAACACAGTTAATTGTAACGGGTATCAGGGGTTAATGGATTTGAAGGGGGGTATTAAAAAAAAAAAAATAGTAGTTAAGGATAAGGTATTCTTGAGGATATAACTTGTATTTCTTAGTTATGATTGTTTGATTTAATGCTATTTTGTATAATCAATGTGCTATTTTGGAGGGGTAATTAGTGTACTGTGAACATTATTTAATTTGTATGGAATTCATATGATTTAGCTGTAAGTATGCCGTAAGTCTATATGGCCAGGTGGACATGAAGGCCAGTTAGAGAATGAGAGAAATCAATGTCAAATGTTGAAGATAAAATGAAATCTTTGTGATAATTTAATCAAAATTGAATTAAGTAATTTCATAGAGGGATTACCTAAAAGGTTGGAGTAATTCATTTTTGACTTATAATGAATAAGTTAGTAACGTTTTGCTTATAATTCAAGGAAAAAATGATAATGTCCATTTGTAATGTTTATTATGTCATAGCCTGTTTATGTAATTGTGTCTGAATGTAGAACAGCTGCCATTGTAGGGCAACCAAACCAAATGAAAAACCGGCACTTGTATAAAAAATAACCAGTACTTTGCCAATAATGAACCAGTACGGCTAAGAGGAAACGAATCAGTGTGGGATATGGAGTAATGAAAGGCCATTTGTTAATATTTTAATTGAATGTTTCAGAGTCAGGTGATACTGTCGCGGGTATCTGCCCGATCTTATGGTGTTGGGATCTCGAGTAGAGAAGTCCAGTAAGGTCGGATGGGTGCTGCCGCAGCCACCAGACTAGGGGGGTAAGTACCCATGATTTTAGTAAGGACTTAAGGGGGGTTGCGGCGCCATATCCTCACTGATCCTCTTAGGTTTTAGGCAATGAGAGTTTTTATGCTTCGGCATAAAACCTCTCATTGGGGGGGGGGTATTGTAACGGTACAGAATTGTATGTTCAAAGTAATATTTAAAAAAATTGTACTCCCAATGTAGGCAGTGTTCACCTGAGTGGAACCTCGATTTCATCAACCACATGCAGTGTTATTACAAAACAATGCGTCTGTGTTTTGTCTGTGGACACAGACGGGCTGGACACATTACGCAGCTACATGCAGTTTTGTGGCAGGCGTGAATCACGGAGAAAATGACGCCTAGTCATATATTTCACCAGGCGGCAAAATATTGCAAAATGCAATGCCTAGCTTATAGCACCTTTTAAAAGCACCAATGGGAGCGCGGACTGGTGATCACGTGACCAGATCCACCGCAACTGAATTACTGACTTAACGAGTGTAAGAGTAGTTCAACTGTAACTCATGGCCGCGCAGTCAGCAAGAAACACCTAAGTACTCAGTCAAAAGTAAAGTCGGCCGACTAAATTATTAGAAGTGAAATGTAATAAAACGGTTCGAATAACCCGTAAACAATTAACGCCATACAAATGACAAAATAACGTGAACTAACTTCAAGTGACTTTCGGAGTGCGGGACAAAATAAGTGCTTACAAAATTGGACCAGGTCTACAACCAGGCTGAGTACTCTTCACTTTCTTCTAATTACAAAATTTGAACAGCCTTAAAATCTAAACCTGTTTATTATGAGATCTCTAAGGGAATGGGGTTTATTTGAATATTAATATGAAAGAAAGAGTTTTTAAAAAGTTTAAAACTTTATACGTGCTGTATTCACATTCTAGGTGAGGGCGCCCGCAATTTACGTTCTCGAACTTTTTGTTTGCAGCCGGCCGGCTCAAGGAGCAAAGTTTAACTGGGATGAGACGAACGGCACTATTTTCTGAAGTGGTCGCGGCTACTTGTCCAATTCTTATTGTTCTAAGTTTGTATCACTACGCCAGTATGAGGTTCGGCTGACACTCCCAGCATACCAGCGTGACGTACTATCTGACGTAATATCGTATGTTCTGTTACATAATATGTTAGTCACTGGAGCTGACCTTGGCACAATTTCGCACGTTTGTCTATTGCGTTGTATAATTCATGAAATAAATCTGTTTACTTTTCCCCATAATTAATATTTATATTATTTTTCATGTTTTCTCAAAATTAGCATTACATCACAAAATATTATTTTTATCAAAATACAATGATTTTTATATTATCCCAGGTAGGCCTAAATGCCCCGTTACAGGGTGTGAATTGGCATTGGAATGCAGACTTTCAACGAGTGCGTACGCGCCTCCAAGCGCGCACTCCCTCGGCCCAGGTTCCTATGGTTTGGGCACGAATGAATACATTCTTTCGCGCCGTGTGCACAGAAAACACCGTCAGTCGACTATAAAACTCCCATCTGGCCAGACGAACACAAAGGCTCGCGAGCCGAAAATTTATTAAAAGTATTAGATTGTGAGTTCAACTTAACAGCAATTTAACATGGACTAACTGCGAGATATTAATTCGTCATCAGTGATATCAAAATTAAATCGTCAGTGATAACTTGATTCGGACTAACCTGTGAACAAAAACAGGTACGGAGTGCAACACGTGATCTGCAAGGACACCCAAAAGCAAGTAACTGTATAGTATATAAACTTTTACAATCATTAAAATTATAACGTAAATTTGAGATCTCTAAAGTATGGGGAATAATTTAAATATTGTGTGAGTGAGTGTATGAGCAATACTGGGTTGTCTTAAAAATTAGAGATGCAATAGTTTAAGTTTTTTTGTTTTCAATATGTGTTTTCCTAGAAAGGAGGTAAAAAACAATATTTTGTATTTTCAAAAATAAAGTAAAAGGAGCAGTAAAAACGAATACCAAATATTTTGAAAGAAAGAATATAAAAGAAATGTGGCATTTGTCTAATAAAATAAAATGTATACCGATTAGTTGAAGTAATAAATTTGGTTTTCTAAAATGTTTAACGTATAATATTATAGAGAGTTGATAAAGCAAAGAATTTGATGAACTGTTAAAGAGTTACAAACAGAGAATAATTAATTTTTTAAAATGAATATCAATAAAATGGATTAATAGCATAACCATGCGTTAAATCAATTATTACGCCAAATTAACATCACCTATGCTGTATAGAAAATTTCGCCTAACGAACCTGGTAAGTAAGTGAAAGTGTTTTAAGGTCTCCATATCTGTCCTTTAAAGATATTGGTGGCGACCTATGAGTAATTTGGAGTCTTCTGTTTGGTAAGTCAGTGTAAAGTGTAATCAGGGCGAGTGCGTAAAAAGATCGCCTGCAGTAAGTAGAAGTCACGTGGTGGAAATTGGTAAAGTAATAGAACGTAACAAATGGCGATCCCTGCCAGTATAACTCAGATGAATTTATTCATATGGATTTAGACCCGATTTGAAGTACGAAATAGGTGGTGATAGTAGGCGGTTTTTGTAATAGTAAAAATTACGAGATTTGTGATTAGAGGTTAAGACGTAAAATACTGTGAGTAGAAGTTATGAGATTTTGTTTAGATAATAAATAAGTAATTAATTATTTGATTAAAGAATAATTATATTCATAAAAATGGAAAATACGGAAAACGAAGTCAGTTTGTCTGACTCAACTGTTATAAGTGAATCAGAAATTCAGTCAGAAACTCCTATAGTAAATCAAGAAAGCTGGACAGAATCAGCTGTTATGGGCGAGGTGAGAGTTCATTCAACTCCCGTCTCGTCTAGGGAAAGTAATAAAACTGATGACGAAACGAGAAATTGGTTTCGTGAGATAATGGGGGAGATTAAACAAATGTCTAGTGACAATAATAAGAAATTTGATGCATTAAATAATCTTTTTGATACTAAGTTTAATGAAATAAGTAGCGACATCAATAAACGCTTTAATATTAATGACAGTAAATTAAATGAACAGAATAATAAGTTTGACGCTAAATTTAATGAAATAAAGGGGGAGATGGAACACCAAAATATCAAAAACGAAAGTAATTTGAATAAACATCTGAGCAAGGTTAATGAACGGTTAATGACATTTAAGGAACAAGTGATAAAGTCAGTGGAGGAACAGATTAAAAGTAAAGTAACTCAGATAATTAATGACAAGGTAAGTGGTAATTACGGTAGTGATTCTAATAATGAGTTAACAAGTGATAACAATGATATAATTAAAAATGGTGATGTAATTGAAAATGTTGTATCAGAGAGTGATACATTGAATAATGATAGTGACGATGAGAGTTTAGTAGGTGTAGAAATTAGTGATGAGGTAGTAGTTGTTAATGAGATTGAGAGAGAGCGTGAAGAGAAGTTAGGTGAGTATGGAGGGCAGAGGGCAAATTTTCCCTGTGGTATAAGTGGAGTAAAGACTCCACATGTGTTTTATGAGGACGAAGGTTCCTCCAGAGGTTATGTGGGAGACATGGTGTCTCCAAATGGTCCCTTAAGTTTTTGTGGTGATGTACCTGGTAAAGCCAGGAAGTATTTTAGTGATTTTGTGTCGCCCTTTGCATGGAATGAGGTAGTTCATGGGGGTTGTGAGAGATATTGTGATGAGAGAAAGAGAGAGAGAGAGAGATTTTTGAGATTAATAGAGGTTATGAAATGTTAGTGCAGAGTTTAGATATTGAGAGAGGTGATAAAATTGACTTACCTTATGAAATAAAGATGGATGATTTTGATGATACCGCTGTAGATGATAAACACTTACCTTGTACAGTTATGGATATAGTAGAAGAATATGATAAAATAAATTACCTTATGTTGACCAAAAATACTGACGGAGACAGGACGAAAATTACCAAGGTAGACGGGTTTTATGAAATAATGGGAGACAAATATGTAGTTAATTACTGTGTCAATATAATTAACGAAAGTGGTCATTACAATAATAATTATAATGTAATGTATGTCGATAAGAATGAGTTGTGTTATAAATACATCAGACTATTATATGATGACGGGGGTTAAATAAAAAAATCAGTGAATGGACATTTTATTATTTTAGTTCATGGTGATGACCTAGCTAACTTATGAAATGAGGTGTGGTAAATAGAAGAATAATGACAAAAAACATTGTAAATAAATTTATAGAGAAATTAATTGTGTGTGTTGTGAAATGTATTTTATGTCAATTTTATCAGAATAATTAAATAATGAGAGTTTGTAATAAATGAATTGTAATTGTTTTGGAGTAAGAGAATTAAAATAACTTGTGTTTTAAATAATTGATTGAATTAAAGAATTTGAGATTAATTAATTAATTAATGTTGTATAATTGAATTTTGATAATAAATTTAAATGATTTAAGCTTGATAATAAATAGTAAATGAATAAATGTAAAATTTGTTTAATTGTGGATTCATATGATTGTTATGTTTCAGAAGATATGTGGAGTTATGTACATTATTTGGTGGTGATAAATGTTTATATTTTTTGTGTCTATGACAGTAATCATGTATTCGAGTATGTGAGTGATGTAATGTAAGTATGAAGTGTATAATGCAATTTAAATCAAGTAAAATGTTTCAATGTTTGAATAATAAATGTTAAACGGGTTTCAAAGGTTTAAATTAAATGATGAAATTAATTTGAGGTAGTAATTAATGTAAAAGGTTGTAAAAGATAGAGTTTGGATAATAATTGTTTCAATAAGGTATTAAGTCAATCAAGTTAATATTAATGGGTGTTAGACAAAATAAGAATTTTGGGATGAAAGTAATACAGAAACGGGTCAGTAGTAGGGACACAGTGGAGGGAGTGCATATAGGTAGAGTAATGAGAGTGATGTAATTAGAGAGTAAATAGGTGATGGTGAAATTTTGTAGTGAGGGTGATGTTGTAGGGAGTGACCAACGTGCGTCGTTGGGGCAGGTAATTGTGAAGGGTGGAAGAGTGTTTGCCGATATTTGGTGGAGGGCAAAAGGTTATGAATGGAATGGCCAGGTTAGGGAACACACATCCTAAGTATAAAGAGGGTATCAGGTATTTTGTTATAATAGTAGAATAATTTAAGATGAGTTAGAGTAGTAAGTTAATGGAGGTAAATATTTTTGAGAGATTGGTGTCACCATATATAAATCTGTCAGTGATTGTTAGAAGAAAGAAAGGGGGGTAAGGTTATATTTTAATGCCTTTTTAATAAATCGAATCATTATGAATAACTGAGAATCACCCAAACCAATTGATAATGAAAATGAGTAATAGAAATTCATAATCGAAGTGTAATAATAAAATGTAACAGAGTAAAACGTTAATAGAAGTTAAAACTAAACCTAAGATTGAAATGTTTGTGATTTGATTCAGAGGCCAATTAAATGTTTTTGTAATGGAATGAGATTTGTATTATATATGAATGTTTTATGTTTTATGATGTTGTACTATGTTAGAGTGCAAGAATTATAAACGTGTGTTATGTATTTTACATTGTATAATTTTGTGTAGTGTGTCTAGGGTAAGGTCATTCACCTGACCCTGAGAGATCAGCTGATGACTGATGTTAGATACATGATATGTTTCTCATAATTGACTCATGGATTCTTTTGTTAATTAATGTAATTAAATAATTTTTTTTTTTTTTTTTTTTTTTTGAAATTGTTAAAAGCGATATTTTGGGAAATTGAAGTTTTTTGGAAAAAAAAAATTTGTTTGAAAAAGGAGAATTAATTTGTGTAGAAGCAAATATAGAATGCTTGTGAAGTTTACTTTAATAATTGATAGGTGGAGGTAGTATGTAGTTGATAATGAAAATGTGTACGCACCCAGTACTTGCTAAAGGCAACCCAGTATGTATGTAAGGGGAGACATCGGTTGAGGATCTGGTATGGTATAAGACTAGTTGTTGATTTATTTGGAATGTTACAAGGCTAGGGGTACTATGGTGGGTGCCTATCCGACTTTACGGTGTTGGGATCTCGCACAGAGAAGTCCAGTGATGTCGTTCAGGTGCAGCCATAGTCGCCGAGCTAGGGGGGTAGTTTACCCATGACGTGTTAAGAATTAAAGGGGGGTTGTTGGCGCCATATCCTCACTGATCCTCTTAGGGTTTAGTAATGAGAGTTTTTCTGTTTCGGCAGAAAACCTCTCAGTGGGGGGGGGTATTGTAACGGTACAAACCTACGAGTATTTGTGATTTGAATATTCTCAATTTTATTTCACCTAAGTGTAGCGTCGAGACGGGTGTGAATTGGCATTGGAATGCAGACTTTCAACGAGGGTGCGTACGCGCCTCCAAGTGCGCACTCCCTCGGCCAACGTTCCCATGGTTTGGGCACGAATGAATATATTCTTTCGCGCCGTGTGCGCAGAAAACAGCGTCAGTTGACTACAAAACTCCCGCCTGGCCAGACGAACACAAAGGCTCGCGAGCCGAAAATTTATTAAAAGTATTAGAATGTGAGTTCAACTTAACAGCAATTTAACATGGACTAACTGTGAGATATTAATTCATCATCAGTGATATCAAAATTAAATCGTCAGTGATAACTTGATTCGGACTAACCTGTGAACAAAAATAGGTACGGAGTGCAACACGTGATCTGCAAGGACACCCAAAACCAAGTAACCATATAATATATAAACTTTTACAATCATTAAAATTATAACGTAAAGAGATATCTAAAGTATGGGGAATAAATTAAATATTGTGTTGTCGTGTTTTATAACTTTTTTAAATAATTAATTATATAATCACACCCTCCCAACTTACCTTTAATTTGTACTTTCTCTGGCCAGATCGTCTAGTGGTGTAACCCTATTTCGTATAGCGAATTTATCAGCACAGAAAATGAAATCAGGTACTTGAAATGATTATTCACACATATATATCAAGTGAAATAATGTAATGGAGTTATTCTTTTTAATACATTTCTTTATATTCTCTCTTTTTAAATTTCTTACTTTCCATCTTTATCTTTTCTTTGAACAATTACTGATACTAATGTTACATCGAAAATTTAATATAGCTTTCCTACTCTAGTTAGCTTAAATATTTCTTATATATATATAGATAAGACAGCCCAGTTTGCTCACTCGCTCATACACACATATTTAAATTTTCCCCATACCGTAAATTTAGCGCTTTATAAAAATGTTACATAATTATGGCAAGGATTAAGAAGAAAGTTGCACTGTTACTTCTCTGTATGTCATGGTCGACCCCGTGTTGTACTCGGTGGGTTTATTCACTCACAAGTCCAAAAGTAGTTCTCACAATTTGTTTTTTTACGTCACTGAAGGGTAATTCGTTCTCACATTATTTTTTATGCCACTTTGTGTTATAAATTTAACCACATTTTAAAATTTTGAAAGTCCAAACTGAAGTTTTTTAGGCTCACGAGCCTACGTGTTCACCCGGCCGGGGGAAGGTTTCTTAGTCGACTGCTTTAACTATTTTACCATTTTTTATAGGCGGACGAGATAAAACTTTGCCTGGCCGGCGACGCACACCACTGCTCGCGTCCGCTGCCTTCAGATGTTATTTGCCGACTGCCGCAGTTTTTTGCGCGCACCGCGCGAAAGAATGTACTAGTGCATGACCAAATCATGGGAAACTTAGCCACCTGAGTGCGCGTATGAATTTGAAAGCGCACCCCTCGTTGAAAACCTGCATTCCAATGCCACACCGCGACGTTTCTACGCTACAGTCTATTCACCGTAATTTCTTAGTTGCAAATAATATTGAAAAGATTTAACTTACAAAACCCCATCGGTCTGTACCATTACAGTGTGAGTGAGTGTATGAGCAATACTGGGTTGTCTTAAAAAATAGAGATACAATAGTTTTAAGTTTTTTTGTTTTCAATATGTGTTTTCCTAGAAAGGAGGTAAAAAACAATATTTTGTATTTTCAAAAATAAAGTAAAAGGAGCAGTAAAAACGAATACCAAATATTTTGAAAGAAAGAATATAAAAGAAATGTGGCATTTGTCTAATAAAATAAAATGTATACCGATTAGTTGAAGTAATAAATTTGGTTTTCTAAAATGTTTAACGTATAATATTATAGAGAGTTGATAAAGCAAAGAATTTGATAAACTGTTAAAGAGTTACAAACAGAGAATAATTAATTTTTTTAAATGAATATCAATAAAATGGATTAATAGCGTAACCATGCGTTAAGTCAATTATTACACCAAATTAACATCACCTATCCTGTATGGAAAATTTCGCCTAACGAACCTGGTAAGTAAGTGAAAGTGTTTTAAAGGTCTCCATATCTGTCCTTTAAAGATATTGGTGGCGACCTATGAGTAATTTGGAGTCTTCTGTTTGGTAAGTCAGTGCAAAGTGTAATCAGGGCGAGTGCGTAAAAAGATCGCATGGAGTAAGTAGAAGTCACGTGGTGGAAATTGGTAAAGTAATAGAACGTAACAAAGCCTTGACAATATACATTGCAGGCCAAATGCAGGTCACAGATTTTGGTCACATGTTTATCATACATGATTGATTATGTTAATTATTATTTCCTTCATAATTTCAATATACATAAAATGATGCACTGCAGTGGTGCCTATAATTGGTTTATTTAATTTTGATGGTTATTCTTTGTCAACTTGTCCTTATATCCAAGCATGAGTTATGTCATACTAAAAATTTATCCGTGTGCTCGTACATCACTATTTGTAACATACCACTTAAAAAAAAATGCTTTTATAATTTAATATAACATTGATAGAATGCCATCTTTACAAAGAGTCGGTCATTGTCAGGATAATCAAAATATACAGGCTAAGGTGGGTTGGACGTTAGAGAGAATGGAGAAAGGGCAGCCTACAAAACATATTTTCTACCAGAAACCAATGGGCAGTAGAAAATGGAGAACCCTGAAGTAGATTCAAAGACCAGATAGAGGAGGACCTCAGAAAGTTGAACATAGAAAGCCAGGGCACGCAATAGGGAAGAATGGAATCGACTCTTGGAGCAGGCCAAGACCCACCGAGGGTTGTATATCCACGGCTGATGATGATAACATTGATATAATTATGTGATGGTTGGTAATACTGAAAATTAGCAGGGCACATCTTTGAATTGTGATGTCATGAGAGTTGTAAAATTATTATATGCATAGTACGGTATGTCTTATTACATATGTACATCTTATTACATGTTTTAAGAAATATATTAACCATATAAATTACTTTAAAGTTTTGTTTTCAATATAAATTAACATAAATTATTATTTGCGGGACATTATGTTTTTATGTTACAACAAATTTTGTCAGTTTAAATTTCAAGATTAAACACTTGTGGAGAAGCAAAACGGTGTAATAATAGTTTTCATTTTATAGATTGTTACGTGCATCAGCAGCGACAACGGCACTCGACAAACCAAAGACACCTCAAGTAACGACTGCTAGCTTCACTGCAGTAAATGTTGCTGACGCTAACAGTTTTACATCAACGCCTGTAAAGACTGGTGTTCCATTTACAGTAGGTACTCCAGACAATCCAACAAAGACGTTTACACAAGTAAGTTGTATGTAGATGGATTTGCTGTGTTATATAATTGTTTTATGTTCTTAGTGTGATATTAATAAAAGTCTGTAATGGATGCATATTAGTGACGGCTCGTGGTTCTGACAGTTGGGGGTTCATTGTCTGAATGTTTCTACTAAGATGAGAGCAATTTTTCCATTCCAAATAACACATGGGGTGCGTCACAACATGAAGACATAACTATTGACTTTTAGTTATATATTAATATATAAAACCTACTTTTAGTAGGCCTAATATTAAGTTGTGTTTCTGCTGTTTGTAAATTATTCTAGAAATATATAGTTAAAACAAAAGGATAGTTAAATATTTCTGTTTAATATTTAAAACGAGAAGTGGCCTACCGAGTTCCTTAAATTTGCATTTATCTTTAACAAAGAGAGAAGAATCATTTGTTTTTAAAATATATTGAACACTTCTCATTTTACCAAATCAGTGAACTGAACACAAAAATAAGAAATACCTGAATACAGAAGACACAAAAATACCAGCAAACACTTTAGAGGTTATACACGCTTTGGTCAGCTTAACGCTACTATAATTATTTAATGACTATATTAAACACACTTTATTTTTGGAATACAATTATGTCACTATTTTGTTTGATTTTAAGATTTTATTGCACACAATTTCATCGCATTCTAAATAAAATAGAGAAATCTAACACAAAACTGAAGGTAAATGGACAAATCATGTGGTAAAAATCATAATAATGACGAATGGCGGTATTATGAAAATGTTAAAATTTCCAGTCGGTGCGGTTCGGCCCTCGGAACTATTTGTCTCTCTAACACTCGGGATTAGCGATTGTTGAATGTAATTTTGGGTATACTGATTTCCCCCTCCAAAGCTGTTTACACAGTCTGGGAGGTGCTGAGAGCTGTTTTGCACCTAAAGCAATAGTAGTGAGCAATTCGCGTAATATGGGAATCCATTACTGTTCAGTCAACTAGATTTATCTCACAAATCTTGTTATTTAAATATGAAACTATTCTCTCAACAAATTCTTAAACATATTTAAATTATTTAGGGGGTTCACTGAACCATTGAATCTTAAGGATGATCCGCCACTGATGCTTAAACATTTATGTTTGAGTTGGAAATTTTGCTTACCAAACATGAGTGGCTAATTTGGGTGAACTTTTTAAAAAATGAAAAAATGTGTCTTTAATTTTTTACTTTATATTTAGTTCTCAAGGTAATAATGAATGGATGTAATTTTTCTAAGAAAAACACAGAAAAGGTATTTTCCAGCCAAAACCGAAAGTAATTTGAAATGTGTAACACTTTTTGAAGCCTAAAACAAAAGGAAAAGAAACACAAGAAAAGACATGTCAGGCAATCCATCGTCATGATCTGAAGGCTTTGTTTTATATTTGCCTCTACTGGTTTCCCGTTTCTGCTGGTCTTTCCCACTTTTACATTGAGACCTTCCAAGTACATTTTTCTAGGTCTTCCTTGTCTTTCCTTCCTAAGATCTCGCCTTCCAGAAAAAAAGTGAAGACGACACACAAGAATTTCATTGTTTATCGTGTTGAAGTATGTTCAGTATTTAGATTTTATGTTAATATTGATTTTACGTGTGAAGGTTGACCAAGGATGTCGTTTAGTGTACTTGGCAGAGAACAATAGGCAAATACAAATAACAAAATGCGTATTTATCAAGTAAAATATAACATTATTTTATTCTTTTGACAACATGAAACATGTCATGAAAACATTTATTCCACCTTGAGGCATAAAACATGTCACAAGCAACTATTACATCAAAAAGAGATTACGTATTTTTTGCAAACTCAGCACTTCTTATTATATATATATTCTTCACTCACACAATCATACACGCTTTCATACTTTTATAATGAGCTCAATTTATAAAATTTTGTAAAATGCCAGTATTTAATTATTATTGTAGTATTTACTTTCCTTTCATGATGTGTAGAGGTTCACCACATGGGATGTCTCCTTGTGCACGCACTGTTTAGATGTTTTATCTTATCGTTCTCACTTTTTACATTTTTGGCCGAAACTGTCACTCCAATTTTTATTGGTCACTGAGTATTTACATTATTTATATTATTTACGTTCAAATGCTGGTTAAAATTTCACATTTTATGTTTTGCGGGCGAGACGAAAACTATTCACTATTTCTTTTATGAATTTGCTAACTGCTATAATTTTTATTGTTCGACTAAGCTTTTCGTCATCACTGACATCTTCAGGTCTTAAACAACCCAACCCAGGTTCGAAAAGCTTAGTCGAACAATAAAAATTATAGCAGTTAGCAAATTCATAAAAGAAATAGTAAGGATGGCTGCTAATTTAAACAATACGAAGAAGAAAACTATTCAGCCGGCGGGCGAGCGAACTGCCCACGTACGTAGTTATTAGATGTTCATGGCCAACTGGCGTTCAGCGTTACAATTTCTGTTTTGTGACGTCTTTAAAACCATTTCATCCCGTTCCCTGCCATACGTCTCGTCCTCAGTATTGAAAAGTTCCGTTGGGCTTAATATCACCTTTTCAACTTGCCACGAACAGATTTCCGTCAACAGAATTCTTTCGGTGTTAGTCACCACTGGCTACAAATAAACTCTAGATTTGCTGCATAACCATATATGGTTATGAAACTCTCACTGGCTATCGCTTTACCTTATGTGGGCCTCATCTTCCCATGTTAAGTTATTTATAAAATTATTATGTAAATTTAGCCCCGTTACAGTGTATAAACTGGATTACGTCATATTGGAGTAGGTTGAATCATAGTACTTTATCACTGTATACGTTTCATGATCTGTTGATTGAAAATGTTATTTTATTCCAAATTTTATGAATTGTATTCTAATACAGTTGTTTATCATCAGTATTAAAAAGACATGCAAAAATGGGGTTTATGTCATTATGCAAAAAAATATTATATATTAAGTCAAAATGTTATAGAGGAGTTTTTTTTTGCATATCTAGTCCAGTACATTCTGTATAATATTTACCGTATTTTATCCGTTGTATGACTTCGTGTTGCGTTCGATTGGTTTACGGATTTCAAAACATATGTTCCATCTTCAGAAATAAAAAATCACTCAAAGTGAGGTCGTTAAATATTAAAATTGCAAATATTGAAAACAATTCTGCACATAACCACGTTACATGAGTGCGCACTCGAGTCGGACCGATCGGACACTGTCTGTTAATAGTTATTGTGTAAACAGGTTTATTGCAGTATCGTAGAGTGAGTTTGATTTGAAATTTAAATGATCGTTTAGCATGAAGTCACGGCTGTGTACGTCATTGTATGTTCTATATATCTCGAATTCTTCTAAGGCATTCATGTAAGCGCCTTTATTACAAAAATATATGGGTTTCAAGTTGGAATTAAAGCTCGTATATTTATGATCTTCATTTATCAAGTCACGTGCGTAGTTTGATTTTATGTTAGATAGTGTTGTCTGAGCCTTCAAATTTTGCTTTGGTGTGTGTTCAATGAAACGTTTTTGGAAACCCCTTCCCGTTTGGCCGATGTAAAAGCATTCACAATCATCGCATGATAATTTATAAACCTCCGTTTTGTTTTCTAAAGGCATAGGTATTTTATTACGGAGTATGTTCATAAGATTATTGTTGGTTTTAAATATTACGGTTGTATTGTTATTATTTAATACAGTAGTTAAAATTCTTGGCATTATGTTGGTTGTAACGGGACAAAATGGGCTGAACATTGTTTTAATAATTTTCAGTAGTTAACCATATATAATAATTTTATGAAATCTATTGTTAGGGACGCATTGGAAGGTAGAATGAAGTATGTGACTCATGTCCCAAGTCGAACAGACATTACCGTATAAGGTGAGGTATTTCTTATTACCCCCCCCCCCACGTCACACCTGGATCATGAGAACACCATGTGTTTTCAATGTTACAAAGCATATCCGGGTACCAGAGACGTCCGGAATCTTCGATACTTGAAGGCAGGAAACGGGTGGGCACCCGGTGAAGCCTCGTGGCCCATGCGCAAAAGGCTTGTATAGTATACACCTGCGTGCCCAACTCGCTGGAGTCTGCTGAACACCTTCAGATAGAACAGTCGCATTGTAAAAGTGTCGGGAGGCCTACGCTGGCAAGTAAGAGTTGGCCTACCAAAATGTTGTGTGAAAATTTAATACAGTTATAAAGAACTCTTTAAAAAGGAAGAAATGTATTAATGTACTTTATAAAACAGTTTTGGAACAGTTTGTGGAGTGTTTCAGTAAAAAAGTGGTGCATCAGATGGCGTAACAACTTGGATATCATCTACAGCTAAGTGACGAGACGACTGGCTAAAATTTAACATCAATAAACATTTTTCATAATTTCGAAATCAATAAATAAATAATTATGAGATCTCAATCTTAAGGGGGTATAAAGAGTGAGAGAGTGAGAAGTACTGGTTTGTCGATTATAATTAGTTTTTTGTAATTTTATTTAAATAATTTTTGGATATGAATTCGATTGGTAAATTTTGATTTGAATACAAGAAAAATAAAATAGATTTCTGTGCTACCATAACCATGTGTTAGAGTAATTATTACGCCCAATTACCATAATCTGTTCTGTACTAAGAGGCTAGCCTAAAACGTATCTGTGACTTTAGAACTTAAGGGACTTAAATTAACTAAATTCTTTAATGGGAAGAGTGTTATGGTTTCGATATAAAACCTCAAAATATCGTGGCGACCTTGTATAACAATTTGGGATCTTCTGGTGGTTTATTAAGGTAAGTTCGTAAAAAGACCGTAGTCAGCAGGGTAAGTAAAAGTAAGGTAATATATTTTTGTGTGTTTTGTAATTTGTTATAATCGTTACAACCAGTTAGGGACACACTGCAGATTTTAAGGAATAACTTGTTCAAAAGTAACAAATTAAACGCCCAAATGATAGAAGAGCTAATGGGCCTACTTGAAGTCATTTTAGAACAAAATTATTTTACTTTCAATGACCAATTTTATAGTCAAAGTGACGGTTTAGCAGTGGGCTCGCCGCTGTCTGGTTTGCTAGCTGACATTTATTTGAATTTCTATGAAAACACATTTATGTTTTCTAACAACATTTACAAAAATAACATCATATTTTGTGCACGTTATGTTGATGACATATTTATAATATACAAAGGTACTTTGCGACAGATTGAAAATTTTAAAGACTTTATGAATAATATAAATTAAAAACATTCACTTCACTCTTGAGACTGAAACAAATAATAAATTAAACTTTTTAGACTTAACAGTTACTAAACACATTGATAAACTGAAATTCAATATCTATAGAAAACCAACCACCACCGATGTAACCATACCTGTCGACTCACATCACTCCTTTTCGCAAAAAATGGCAGCCTTTAATTGCTTTATACACAGACTTTTCTTGAAGACGAGGATTTTAATGACGAACTAAACACAATAAAATACATAGCTCAAGCCAATGGCTACAGTAGTTCTTTGATCGACAACCTCCTCAGAAAACATAAGTACAAACTATCTAAACCTCGTATAGAAAAAGACACAAATATCATTTTTATTTCAACGACATACACCAACATAATGCCAAGATTTTTAACTAGTGTGTTAAATAATAATACAACCGTAATATTTAAAACCAACAATAATCTTATGAACATACTCCGTAATAAAATACCTATGCCTTTAGAAAAGAAAACGGGGGCAGAATTGTTTTCAATATTGCAATTTTAATATTTAATGACCTCACTTTGAGTGATGTTTTATTGCTGAAGACGGAACATATGTTTTGAAACGCGTAAACCAATCGAACGCAACACGAAGTCACACGACGGATAAAATACGGTAAATATTATACAGATTTTGTCAATAAGTGACTTGGATACCAATTCAAAAAAGTTTTTCAGTACATTCTACTTGTTTTTACCAGTTTGGCAATGTTGAATACCATTGGGCATCTTTGCAGTGGAGGCAAGTTTTAGTGTCGTACATATTTATAAATGATTAGGCCTACATTAGAAATGTTAAAAAGTTCAGGAGAATGGAACAGCTTGATGCTAACAAAATATTCAGTGAAAACACGTAGTTGTGGTAAAGTGATTGAAAAATAAATGTAATATTACTAGTATTTTGTATTTAAAAAGGTTGACAGTAGGAGTGTGGAATCTTTTAGAGGCATTACTTTACTGATTATAATTTTCAGAGTATTTGGAAGCATGTCGGAGAAGTTAAGAAGCAAAATGTATAAGCAGCTAGATGAAGCTCAGAGCGTGTTCGAAAAAGGGCAAAGTACACAGACCCACGTCTTCACATTAAACCATATGAGAAAGAAGTATGCAATTTACATGCCTTTCTCACATCTTGAAAAAGCATTTTAAGAGTTTAGCAAAATGGAATATAGGAAATTTAAGATAATTAAAATTTTTTACCTTAATCCGTCACTGTGACCGCTTGATTTCTGTCTTCTAACGCGTTTCGGATTAGATTTAATCCATCATCAGAGTAAAAATTCGTCAGTTGACTTCGTTAAAACATTAAAAAGACACTAAAATACATCTATGTATATGTTGTACAAACACAGCGACGTACGCGGATGTGAGTGCGCACTCGACACCGGTTGACGACGTACTGCTGAAACGCGTTAGAAGACAGAAACCAAGCGGTCACAGTGACGGATTAAGGTAAAAAATTTTAATTATAATGGCAGTACGTCGTCAGCCGGTGTCGAGTGCGCACTCACATCCGCGTACGTCGCTGTGTTTGTACAACATATACATAGATGTATTTTAGTGTCTTTTTAATGTTTTAACGAAGTCAACTGACGAATTTTTACTCTGATGATGGATTAAATCTAATCCGAAACGCGTTAGAAGACAGAAACCAAGCGGTCACAGTGACGGATTAAGGTAAAAAATTTTAATTATAATAATTGTGACGCAGATACCAGTACAATGACTTTGAAATTTAAGAGTCGAGAACATCAACCCAAAACAAAGTAAAGGTTTAAAAATCTGTATAAGAACAAAGGTGGTAATGGAAGCAAAACCACGTGTGTGTGCAGTTGGAAACCTTAAAACAAACAAAGAAAAGGCGAACTTAAAGAATATTAATGGATAAACTTTCACTTGTGAAAACTTACTTTGTTTTTTCCCGTACACGTTTCAGCGTGATGTTCTTCGCCTTCCTCAGCGAGGTGTGATACAGAATGTCCGGAACTTTTAACTGTTTTTTCTAGTTGGTAGGTTGTGTGGGGGTGTGTGGAAGTGGAAGGGAGTTGGCGCGGGATTCCGAATTATTGTATGTTTTGTGTATAATTGTGTCAAAGAGTGCGTGTGATTTAAAGTGTAATTGGTCGTTAAGTATGTTGTTTGGTTGTGTTGTGTAGTGTTTTTTATATTTCATATTGTTCTGCTGTGTTGAGTTTTCGACTTTTAGGCAAGTAGTGTAGGATCTCAAGATTATTTTTTATGTTGGTGTAGCTGTGGTTTTTTGTATGTATGTGTGTGGCGAACTCGGAGTGTATGTTGTTGCTGGATAGAGCTTTTAGGAGTTCAGAATATCTTGAAGAAAAAGATCTTCCCGTCTGGCCTATATAGAAACTATTACAATCACTGCAGTTTAATTTGTATACCCCCGTTTTGTTGTATTTGTCTATGTCCGTGTTTGTATCATTGATGTGTTTTTTGATGGTATTGTTTGTGCTATAGGCTATTTTGTAATTGTGTTTCCTGAATGTGTTGGCGATTTTGTGTGTGTTGGAGTTGTAGTATGTGAGTGTGATGTATTTATTTGTCGAAAACAAATATTTATTAAAACTCGAAAACTCAACACAGCAGAACAATATGAAATATACAAACACTACACAACACAACCAAACAACATACTTAACGACCAATTACACTTTAAATCACACGCACTCTTTGACACAATTATACACAAAACATACAATAATTCGGAATCCCGCGCCAACTCCCTTCCACTTCCACACACCCCCACACAACCTACCAACTAGAAAAAAAGTTACAAGTTCCGGACATTCTGTATCACATCTCACTGAGGAAGGCGAACATCATGCCGAAACGCATACGGGAAAAAACAAAGTAAGTTTTCACAAATGAAAGTTTAGCTATTAATATTCATTAAGTGCTGTGAATGAAGAGGATGAACATTCAAAAGAACTTGAAAGAGTCCAGCATTGTTTAGTATAGTACAGGAAGATATTAAAACGATAGAAAATAGAAACTGTGAAGAATGTATGAGTTATTATAAATTAAGATCAGCAGCATTACCAGAATTTGCCTTTACTAACAACTTAGTATGCAAGCTGATAAAACTAAGCTCAAGGCAGTCTTGACACATTGACGTGGAAGACAGAGTTAAAGAAACAAAATAATGAGTACAAATAGAAACAAAGTCAAAGTAATACAGAAAACACATAGGATGTAATACATTAGTAAAGAATAGAACAAATTATTGTGTACATGTGTTGAGAGGGGACAGGAATAGAGGTGGACGGAAGGGGAAACATGGAGGATGAATAATCAAGAATGTAGCTAATGTCTCACAGTTATACCATAGTGTAAATGTTTGTATGAAAGAAGAAAGAAGTACTAAGACGAAAATACAAAAGTAATAATATACAAGCATTTTTTTTGTGCGTCTTAATTTATGAGAGTAAGAGTTGTGTGAACTGAGTGAAAAATAAAAACAAGTAATGGAGATGAATTAGCTGAAAGGAGCTAGAGCTGTAGCTAGAAGATGTGTAACAGTTGAATAAATAGATAAATAAATAAGTAGTATAGAATAAGTAAATAGAAGAATAGAAAGCAGCAACTCAAGTGCTGGTGTGTTGGTAACCTCGTTAGAATGACTGATACTGAGTTGGTGAAGTGTAATCTAGGAAGCAAGAGCGAAACAAAATAAAACACAAGAAAGACAAAGAAAACTTTAAATGATAAAGTTGCACTGCTTGTTAAGAGAAGAGATATAACATGGACAGTGTAACGACGAGATTCTTACGTCTCTGTAAAAGTGTAAGTTGTGTGTTCGCCTCACACGTTGTGGTCGTTACTTTATGTTGCGCTAACGATGTCCGTAGCGATACTTCGAATTACCAGTACACGTGAGTGGAAACCTTACCTGTTCTTCAATAGGTGTTCATAAATCCCGGGTGGCGCCAAATTGTTTTTTTCGCCAAATTGTTTAATTAAAACAAATTAAAAAATAGGACGATTAAGCGTTCTTAGCTACGACAGTATGGAGAATTCAAATTTACTCCCGCCTTCGTTTGACCTTCTTAATCGAGTGGTTAATTCGCCGAGTTTCCGACATGAGCGCTTACCGTCACCCTTGTTTTTTCGCTAGAATACATAAATATTATAATACACTTTCCTATGGAATAAAGAACAGTGGTTACAACTCTGTACTAGTTTATTTAATTGTGATTGGTAATTATTCAGTGTTATACAAAATTATATTTTCTTATTCAACAAATTTGCACCGGCAATTATTATAAGACAAAAATCTCAAGGTTGGTGAATTGACTTTGAACGAACTATTCAGTCAGACATGGCGACTGAAATCGTTTGTTTACAGTTAGTTTCGTTCAGATTCTGAATTCTTGTGATTACAAAAAAAAATATTAATAATGATTACAATAAAGTACACTACCTTACATTAATTGTATTTAGATAATATAATGTGTAATTATAATTTGTTCCTGAAGTGTGGTAAAATGTGTTTCAAAACTTAATTTTCATACAGGTTATTTTTCTAGTTAACATAAGTTTAGTGTTTTATTTTTTTATTAATCTTTGAAAGAAATAATATCATCAGTTTATAGCGAGAGTTCAGATTGCTGTGAGAAAAATTTAAAGAGAATTTATTTCAGAACTTCGGGTAATTTAGCAATACTTATCAAATCAATCGACTTGAGGTGAACTGCCATTCAGTTGAAATGGGTTGGGGTCTTCAGTAGTCTTCAATCTTCAATTATCTTGTAACTTAAGTACGTCTGGCTTCTTTTTCGTGTTAGTTGTTGAAATTTATTAATTTGGAATTTGGTAAATTGGTCCTTGGCATCAGTTAAATGTTCTAGTCCTTCATCAGCTTCTTACGTCTTCATCTTTTCGAATTTGGATTACTTTTTAAACGTTTTATATTAAAATTTTGGTCATTTGCAGCCTGGCGTCTATTCCTGTTGAGCGTCAATAATGGAATAATAAATCCTAATGGAAAATTCATAAATAACGTTTCAGTTGTCATGGTAACTGATAGATCCTGATTGGCTGAACTTGACTTAGTACCATTGTTATCATATTTGAATTTGTATTCAAAATTACTGTATATCTTCTGATTGCTATTATTCTTCCATCTTCCTCTCTATGTATTAAATATTATCACTACTGTTCGTATTTTCTTTCAAAGATTATTTTGACATCCCACAAATCCGGGTTTTCTTATGTATTATTGTTTGAACATTTATGTTGATATTATCTAATTACATTTCTTTCTTATTTTATGTCCTTAGTTTAACATTTATCCTTTAATATGATTCACTAATTATCCTTGACTAGTCACTTGCCTTGGATTTGCTAATTTCCTTGTTACTTTTTTACAGTTTGTAGTTATTGGTTTTTTACAGTTAGGCTTTTCATAGGCCTAAGTAGTAATTGGCCTTATTTACTTATTTTATACTAATTACTTATTAATTTGCCCTCATCCATGTTTTGTTTTGATATTATAAATGATTTGTTTACTTGTTGACTTGTTTTGGATCTGTTTTGTAATAATTGAATGTTTTCATTAGTTTCTACATTATGGTGTGTTTATTATTCTCTAACTGGCCTTCCAGTGTTATTAGATTTGTATTAATTTATCCTTTTATTTATTTATTTTGCCAGTGTTTATAATTTGGCTATTATCTACTATTCTCTATAAAATATAATATAACATTTAGGTTTATGGTCTGTGTAATCCCTTCAGCCATATTCCTATTCATAGATTTAATCGAACAATTCTTTAACAGCTATTATGCAATGTTTTGTTTACAATTTGTTTCATTCTTATTTATTTTTTGGGTGATAAACATCATCACACCATTCAGATTTCCTTAACTGACTATCCCTTAGAATATAGGGTGTTTATTGATTTTGCTTTTATTTTCTTTACTATATTTTTTCTTATATAATCTTTACTCTCTAGCCATGGTAACACTAACTTTTGACCTTCCATGGGATTCCTCCCCTGAATACTATTGTATCCTTCATTTACAATTAATCTTAATACTATCATTAACAAAATTCTTATTGAATAATAATGTTCACCATTAATCCTTTAGTGTTCATCACAGATTATTAAGTGTTGTTAACTTACAAACATTATACAGATATGATAAGCTAATTTTTATGTTTTTAATACTAAATAAAACAGTACTCACCATACATCCGGTGTAAACATGTGGCTTTATTATCAACATTAATTTTATCTTTCGGGTCCAGGGCTTCGTTAAGCGAAAGGCAGAGGTAGTCGGGTTTTCGAAATAACCATTTGCACAACATGTAGTTAAACAATCTATGATTCATTTTATTTTCAATATTCAAATGTTGTGAACAATTGGAGTCATCTCTCATCTAAACAATTATCAAAATGGCGGCTCCATGACTTCCGCCTTTTTACCATGCTTTAACCTCTATATAGCATTTGCTTTATTCTGGATTTTAATCTTTCAAACAAATGTATTTTAAAACTGCAGTATTGAATTCAAATTTACTTGTTTCGTTAACTCATTAACTAAAATATGTGCATAACACGAACCAACGCCTCAGATTATTGTTTTTAAATGCCGGCAACCATTCACGCTCACTCTCTCACTCGCACATTTCATACATTGATTGTGATTACATTTTGGATTAATAATATTTCTGAGCTCATGTTACTATTTAGAATTTTGAATATTTAAAAGGACTTCCCTGAGTTGTAGTTGTGATGGCGTTCCTCAGACGTTTTCCATGATTGGCGGCAGATGTTCGGCCGAACTTTGTGATCTGTCTGTTTCTGAGTGCACTGAATTTAGATTACTTCATTTAAACTGTGCACTGAAGCTAGTTACATTGTGTGATTACATTTTTACAAAGTTTTCAACACCTTTGCTGGCAATAACTGACCAGCACACAATTGAACATGTGTACGCTCTGAGTTGGTAATGCAGACTGGGGCCGGGTTATACACAAAATCTGCGTATGTAGTAGTATATCTGACGTCACCGTCTTTTGTTTCTACGGCCAACGCCTTGCTTTATACGTTATTGCTGATACGTCATTATCATTTATTAATGACGACACACATTGTGGACCAATGAGATTTTATATTTAGAGTTTGTCTTCACTTATACCGCCATTGTATATGTTCGGTTTCACACGTCAGCCGGTGACCTTGGAATCATTCCACTCTTGTTGAATATGCGTTGTTTCTTTGGACATGGGTAAAACTGACCTAACCATGGTTGACATTCATAAATATAATAAAAATACAATACGAAATCCCTTAATCCCATAATTATGACAACAGGCCTTTATGTACTGTCACAAAACCCCCTCAATGACAGGTTTTATGTCGAAACATAAAAACTTTCATTGACTCATTCACACGTTTCTAAAAGGATCAGTTCAGATATGTCGCCACAACCCCCTGTAGTGTTAATATAAAAGAAGTATAATCACTTACCCTTGGTCCAATGATGCTGATCGTACCTGTCTGACCTTACTGGACTTCTCAGGAGAGATCCCAACACCATAAGGCCATGAGGCACTTAACGCTCCTGTTCTGATGGACTGGCCAGCTCAGGACCGCGGTCACAACACCACAAAACTCTGAAACATGCTATACAAAATTTTAAAATAGTGACCTTATCTATTTCCATATCCGTAACTGATATGTCTCCCCTTAGATGCATTGGTTTGTGTTTTGAAGCGTTGGTTTTCTTAATTCATAAGTTTTTCAAATAACAAAAAAAAAAAACAAGATTTAAGACAGATAAATCCTTCCATTTTTCAACACTCCTGTATTTTTTTACAAATTCTCTGACTCCAGTCAACATCAACTTCTCTCACCACAAGAAAACATATTATTATACTAAGCATAAAACAAATTTTAATCTTTCAATCAACAACCACTATCTCTATTATTTTACTTCAGATAAAATTAACATATATACCTATTATGGCAAACACTTCAATACTATTTATATTTTCTTTACTTAACTTTCTTTACTCTTATTTTTCTTTTACAACAGAATCATAATTGCATACTTGATAACCAACACCAATATCACTATTATTTCTTTAAAATTTAATATTGTGTTATCGTTGCTACTAATAACAATAAAATATAACAAAACATGGAACATCAAACATTAACATTGTTACATTTACATTAAACAATTTATATTTACACAACTTGTACCAAAACTTTATAAAATTACTACTTCAATTCTCTATTCAACTTTTATTTATTTAACATTTGTTATAACCTTAGATTCTATAAAAAAAATTCAAATTTATCATTTACCTTTCAGTTACCTCACCTTTCTACTATGCATTTTCTCCTTCTAACCCTTCCCTCCTTATTAGTTTGGGTGACTCTCTATTATTCATTATTCTCTATATCTTATTTTGAAATTTGTCTATCTAACCTTACTACCCCTTTCTTCTAACAACCGCTTCTAACCATTAACATATTTATATATTATGACACCAATATCTCTATAATAACCCCCTTCACTAATCGCATTTAAATCCTCTGGCACTGATCGTCTTTTGTACTAGGATGTGTGTTCCCTACCTGGCCATATCCATTCCTAACCATTTGCCATCCACCAAATATCGGCAAACACTCTAACCCAAAATTGCTCCGCGTGCCACAACGCTGCACGCTGATCACTTGCCACGTCGCACGCTGATCACTCCTTACACCGGATCCTTACTACAAAATATCATCATCAAAAAAAAAATATAATTACCATTCACATTACTCACCTCTACATATAGTCACTAACTACTGTGTCCCTAAAATATCTAACACCTCTTTATATATTATCAGTATCTCAACATTCTATTTATCTAACTCCCATTAACTCTGTTTAGCTAACCTGCCTTATTTATCATTATCACCCAAACTCTTTTACAACATTTCATCTTAATATACCATTAGAAAATTCATCACTTACATACTAACAACAATACATCTCAATATCCAAATATATCATGTGCGTAATCATTTACTAACCATTAGACTCTGAAATCCATAATTATTTAAAATCATTCTCATAATTAATTATTCTTGAATATTTAAAATTCTATAATACATGGTTTACATAAAAAATACATAAAATACACACATCAAGAATACACAAATACATTGACATCAATACACACAAAAATATACAATCCAAAATTATCACTTAACCATTTACCATAAATCAGTCAGAAAGCAGTCCATCTTGAAAAACACTATCACATAATTAAATGTTCATAAACACAATAAAATAATTAACCTCCATCGTCAAACAATAGTCTTATTTTATATCTATATACATTGCTTAATATTGACTCTCTTTTACTAACATCATAAATACATATACCATTCAACTTTTTATCATTATCCTCAAACTCATATAATTCATGATCGTGTATGGTTCTGTCACCTTCAGTATAATCATCATAATTAGGTAATTTGCAAAGTCATTATTTCCCTTATCTCCTACTACTTCAGTTTCATTACAAGGTAAGTTCTTATTTCTGTTATATATCATCTCTCCTCCTAACCTTTCCATAAATTCTTCATAGTCTCTACTTATCTTAAAAATCTCTATTTCTCTTTTTCTCTCACAATACCTCTCACTTTTAAAACATCTCTCTCTACCACACCACTCTACATTTGCAGGGGACACTAATTCACAACTATTGCACCACCTGTGAAGTGCACTAAAAAAACCAAGGACAACTTTATTTGTAGACCATATGTCTCCCAAATATACATCGAAGGCACTCTCGTCCTTCCTAAAAATGTGAAGTTTTTACTTCACCCCTTACTCCATCATTAAGGGAAAAATCTACCCCCTGCAATCCCCCTACAATTATACTTTCTTTACACACTCTCTTTAACCCTTCAACACACACTATCATCCCATCATTATCATATTCTATTCCCCATAAAATCTCATTATCACTACCCCTGTTTACATAATCATTTTCTAATATCATACTTTTATTTTTATTATCATAATTTTCTCTCCCACTTACCTTGTCTTTGTTTATATCTAACTTGTCTACTCCCCTCTTATTTTCTAATTTTATCTCATCTAACCGTTCATGTATCTCATTTAACCTTTTGTCGATATTACAATTTTGTTCTTTAATTTCTTTTTTGATATCATTAAATTGTTCATCAAACTGGTTTAATTTATCGTTTAATTCATTATTCTGTACTTTCATTAGCTGAAAAAGGTCTTCTAATGACACTTTATTATTTATAATGGGTGTTGAGTTAGCTTGTGGTTCATTTAATAATAGAGATTCTGTTGCTGTATTATTTATACTAATGTTTTCGTTATCTGCCATTTTGATCATATTAATAATAAATTTTATTTTTAGTAGTTGTTCTGTACTTCATTCAAACAATAACATAACCTATACTGTTAACCTACGTTGCGTCTGTTTTACGTATATTTCGCTACCCGTCTGCCTCTGCTTTTGGCTTATTTATATAATGTAAATTTTTATATAAAGTCCCATGTTCAGGGCGCCATCTGTTAACTTACATATCTTCATACAAATATAATAAGCTATTTTTTATGTTTTTAATTCTAAATAAAACAGTACTCACCATACATCCGGTGTAAACATGTGGCTTTATTATCTACATTAATTTTATCTTTCGGGTCCAGGGCTTCGTTAAGCGAAAGGCAGAGGTAGTCGGGTTTTCGAAATAACCATTTGCACAACATGTAGTTAAACAATCTATGATTCATTTTATTTTCAATATTCAAATGTTGTGAACAATTGGAGTCGTCTCTCATCTAAACAATTATCAAAATGGCGGCTTCATGACTTCCGCCTTTTTACCATGCTTTAACCTCTATATAGCATTTGCTTTATTCTGGATTTTAATCTTTCAAACAAATGTATTTTAAAACTGCAGTATTGAATTCAAATTTACTTGTTTCGTTAACTCATTAACTAAAATATGTGCATAACACGAACCAACGCCTCAGATTATTGTTTTTAAATGCCGGCAACCATTCACTCTCACTCTCTCACTCGCACATTTCATACATTGATTGTGATTACATTTTGGATTAATAGTATTTCTGAGCTCATGTTACTATTTAGAATTTTGAATATTTAAAAGGACTTCCCTGAGTTGTAGTTGTGATGGCATTCCTCAGACGTTTTCCATGATTGGCGGTGGATGTTCGGCCGAACTTTGTGATCTGTCTGTTTCTGAGTGCACTGAATTTAGATTACTTCATTTAAACTGTTCACTGAAGCTAGTTACATTGTGTGATTACATTTTTACAAAGTTTTCAACACCTTTGCTGGCAATAACTGACCAGCACACAATTGAACGTGTGTACACTCTGAGTTGGTAATGCAGACTGGGGGCGGGTTATACACAAAATCTGCGTATGTAGTAGTATATCTGACGTCACCGTCTTTTGTTTCTACGGCCAACGCCTTGCTTTATACGTTATTGCTGATACGTCATCATTTATTAATGACGACACACATTGTGGACCAATGAGATTTTATATTTAGAGTTTGTCTTCACTTATACCGCCATTGTATATGTTCGGTTTCACACGTCAGCCGGTGACCTTGGAATCATTCCACTCTTGTTGAATATGCGTTGTTTCTTTGGACATGGGTAAAACTGACCTAACCATGGTTGACATTCATAAATATAATAAAAATACAATACGAAATCCCTTAATCCCATAATTATGACAACAGGCCTTTATGTACTGTCACAGTGTTTATACCTATCAGTAGGGTTTCTAATTATTTTGGGGTTTTACACTGTCACTTTTCACTTCTTATCTTTTATTTAAGTGTTATTAGTGGGTAATCCCTAACATTACATTCTCTTTGTCACTTATTTACGTTTACTATCTTACTATCTCTCTATCTCTCACTTTGCAAAGGTTAGTTATACTATTAATAAGTTCCTATCATTATAGAGTTCTTTATTACATTTAAACTCTATTTCTTTGGTTAGTGTACTTTTAGTTTGTCATTACTTTATCTGGTTTTATCAATTATGTACATTGATTATTTAGCCAATACTAATACTTAGCTTTTACATTTGTTATTTATTGGTTTCTTTTTCATTATTATATTTGAGTGTAACATTTCTCCTGTTTCTGTTCTATATTATTTGTTGGTGTCCCTTTTTATTTCATTTATACTTGGTTTGTTTCATTTTCTTTTACCTTCTTCTTTGATTGCATTTTATTTCTCATTTGGTTTCATTTTATTTGGTTTATCTATTGATTCAATCACTTGGGTTGGGTCCTGTAGTCGTTTGTCGCGTCATCATCATTTTATTACTTCCATGTTCCTTAAGGAAATGTAAGTATGGTGATGGCAAAAAAAATCGTGTTCGAGATTATTGCAGATTCTGATTGTACTACACTCAAAACATGAAAAAAAGTCATTTTTCAAAAAGTGTGTGTGTGTGTGTGTGTGTGTGTGTGTGTCTGTCTGTCTATCTGTAGATTTTTTTTCTATGGCAAACGATAACAGCCGCAAATTCAAACAGAATCAACTACTCTTTTGCATACAGCCCTGAATTGTAGAGTTCTCAAGACCTATTGTTTTTGGTGAAGATCGGTTAAGGGAAAGGGGTAGTTTACCTGCAACGTTTTATGTTTTTTTTCTTTAGTTTAATCATTTTATATATAGTTAATTCATCGTTTTTTCCCTGATATTAGGGTGGCTTGTTTGTGTTGTAACAACAGAGACTGGAGAAGTGCCAAAAACCAATTAGCAAACATGTAA